>CM075454.1:5253859-6723704 GCA_037832335.1 Carallia pectinifolia | reverse complement strand
ACGGTAGCTGCACCAAGCAGCAGAAAGTCATCAGCAAAGAAAAGGTGCGAAATAATCAAACCATTTCGTGATATTTTTATACCCCCACCACTCATTTGAGCCAACTACTTGTAGAATTAAATGTGAAAGCCTTTCGATGCACTACATAAATAAATTTAGAGACATATGATCACCCTACCATAACCCGCGCGTAGGCTTGAAGCTCTCAGTTCAACCCCCATTCCACAATACTGACATGTTCACCGAGGAGATCCATTGTCAAACCAATCAAACTTGATGATAGAGGCAAAGATTGAAGGGTATCACGAACAAAAGACCAATTAACTTTATCATAGGGCTTTTCTAAGTCTATTTTCAATGTCATAAAGCCCATTTTCCCAGTTTTCTTCCAACGTAAATAATTTAAAGCTTCTTGAGCAATGATGATGTTATCAAGAGAGGATCTACCAGGAATGAAGCTGGCATGCAGAGAACTAATTAACTGAGACAACAAAGGCCAAAGACGGTCGACAATAACCGTAGTGATTAGTTTGCTGTAACATCACAGAGAGATATGGGACAGAACAGATTCATCCTATCCAGACTCTCCACCTTTGGAATTAAAATCACCATTGTATTTATTCCCACTAGAAGCTTCCTTATTGAAAAACAATCACGCACAAGATGAATAAGAGACAACCCAAGCAAGGAAACATTCCTAAGTGAATTTTCATCCCATAAGCTTGTGCAACGTGAACTATAAAGCAATTTCAAAGGTGATTGTAAATAGGCTCAAGCCTTTCTTCCCCGGTTGGATCTCTCTCAATCAATCTAGTTTTGTCCTAAGGAGACAAATTACAAACAACATAGTTATACTCCAAGAAATATTACCCACTATGAGAACCGTGAAGAGGAAAAAAGGTTGGATGATTTATAACTTGATTTGGCAAAGGCTTATGACAAATTGAGTTGGGACTTTATCCGAGATACGTTGATTGGATTGCTCTCATAATGGGGTGCATCTCTTCTACTACAATGAGCTTATTATGGAATGGGGAAATTACGGATTCTTTTCGGCCATCTAGACGAATTCAACATATAGACCCCCTCTCGCCCTATATTTTTGTCTTGTGCATGGAACGTCTCTCCCAACTAATTGAGTGTGAAGTGCGGATTGGTCATTGGAAGCCTATTTTTATCTCATGCAAGGGGTCAGGCTTATCCCACTTATTTTTTATAGATGATGTGCTACTCTCTGTGCAAGCTTCTCTTCAAGAAGTTGAGGTGATTAACAGGTGCATGCAAAGTTTTTGCAATTGTGCAGATTAACAAGTCAAAAGCCAAAAGTCAAAAAATGCTATCTCTAATGATCTGTCAACTTAGTTAGCAAGTGCCTTGAGTAGAGCAGCAAAGATTTGGGCAACAAAGGACCTCAGAAGGTCTCTTGAGCGACGGACACTAAATGGCAGGGTCAGTTTAAGCACCTAAAAGCATGTTTTGGATAAGGTGCAAACTAAGCTTGTAGGTTGGAAGGCACAACCATTGTCTTTCGCTTGGAGGCTCACTCTTATCAAAGTTGTTTCTGCGGCGATACCGAACTATACAATGCACACGGCAGCACTTCCAGTGGCTATTTGCAAAAAGCTCGATCGGTGTAATCACAATTTTTTTTTGGGGACAAATACATCAAAAAAGCCTCATCTTGGAAATTGGAAGATAGTATGTTTGCTGAAGCAGGCTAGTGGGTTGGGAGTCCGACTGACTCAAGCAACAAATAGAGCCTTGCTTGCTAAATTGGGTTGGAGGTTCTTAACTGAAGAGGAAAGCCATTGGGCAAGATTGCTTAAAGGAAAATATTATAAACAAGAGGTGATAGAATTGGCTTTGAAACAAGCAGCCTCCCATACTTGGAAGAGTATGGCCAGCTCAAAGGAGGTTTGCGATAAAGGTTCATGATGGAAAATCAGTAATAGGCTCTCAACCAACTTTTGGAGTAGTAAGTGACTTGGGAATTATCTATTGAAAGATTATGCTCTGTCGCTGCCATCACCAATTGCACTACAAAAGAAGGTTGCAGATTATTGGCATCAAGACTTGGGGTAGGATTGGGCTACCTGCTAGGTGATGATACCTAGGCAGATTTTACTAGGAATAGTGCCTTTAGTCTTGAGACAGGGGATGGGTAATCGAGATGTCTTAGCTTGGCGGGGCTCACCAAACAGGATGTTTTCAGTTGTGCGTACAGTTTGCTGCATATTCAAGATGCTAGTCCCAACGATAATTGGGGGTGGATTTGGAGCCTTCCTGTGCCTCCTCGCATGAAAACTTTTCTTTGGTTAGTATGGAGGCAAAGATTGCTTACTAATGCATATCGATTTCATTGTCATATTGCTGATAGTGGAGGCCGTGAGAGATGCGGACACAGTTGGGAGGACATTTGCTCATGTCTTTTTTCTAAAACCAAAATTTTGAATTTTTCTCTTTTTTTTTTTAGTTTTTAGAAACTGAAATTTTGAATTATTTTGTTTTTAGAAGCCGAAATTCCTTTTAGTTTTTTTTTTGAAATTCGGAAAAAAATATATAATTATTTTTTAATTTTCTTATATTTTTTTAAAAAAAGTTTCTTCCTTTTATCTATTTTTTTGAAATTTTATTCTTTTTTCTATTATTTTTTAAATTTAAAAAATATCACATCAATATTTGTTTGTTGACGTGACAGATGAAGTGACAAATTTAGTGTACAGTAGCATACACGTGCCGCCACATAACAAAGTTAACTGCAACTTGATGGCAAAGGGAATTTTTAATTACGAAATTAACGTTAATGATGGAATTCAACAAAAAAAACCAAAGTGGATAAAAGGAGAAAAATAATCAAACATGAAGGATGAATTTTTATTTTACTTCTTTTTTTAACTTTGTTGTTCGGTTTTCCATTTAAAAAATATGGAGATCCTCAATCTTTTCTTTCTTTTCCTCGTCTCCTGCAAAACAAAACTTGGTAATCTGTTCAGCTCTAAGAAAAACGTACGAACGAATTTTAATAATTCGTGTGATTGTGTTTTAGTTTGTTCTACGTGCATCATGTTGTACAACAAAATTAGTGAACTTTATTAGGTTGATATTTGTGAGATAATGAGGTTATTTCAAGCAATTTTTGCTGGATATAATGTAGTTTTATCAAACAACATGTGGAGTGAAGTGCTTATTTTATATGTTTTCTAATAGTGTCGTTTGGTTGAGCTCTAATGTGACACGCGTACTGAAGGCAAAAGAGGAACCAATTTTAAGTAGTGTTCTTTTTATGCTGGTATGGTATCATATGTTCCTATATCTCAATCTTAAATTTTTTTAAAATTTTATTTGAATCTTAAATTTTTTAATTTTTATCAAATCAGTCTATCACTTAACAGAAAGTGGTTAATCTATTAGTTAACAGGTTTGACCTAATGGAAACTAAATATTTTTTTCGTCAATAAATAAATGAATTAACGTGTATATTTATTGATGAAAAAAATATCTAATTTATGTATTTAATTTTTTAAAAATAATTTATGTTAAATCAAACTTTTTTATTAATAGATTGACCATTTTTTATTAACAGATGTACTGATTTGACATGAAATTAAAAAATTTATAATTTAAATAAGATTTCAAAAAGATTTAACGCTCAAACTTTAAAAAAGTATAAAAATTTAAAACTAAAAAAAATGTACATCCCTCATATTAGTAACTTGATTTTGAGTGCATTATTAAGTTTTTAATTACTTTGAACCAATTTTATTTGTACATATCTTATATATTGTAACATTTCTTTAAGAATAAAATAAAAGTTCAAACTGCCTTAAACCGTGCTCAATCAACTTCTTTAAAAAGGGCAGTTTGGAAAGATTTATGGTTTGGTTATGGATTGGAATCTGCAGAAACCACAATAGATTGTTTAGTTATAAAATTTTACTTGCAACCACAATTCAATACGTTAACACTCTTAATAGAAACCATGTATGAGCACACCTGACAAACATATACTGAGCTACTGTCTCATCTGTGCGAAATTTAACTACAATGCCTCTAGAACGCTACAGTGGCAAGTGTGACCCATTAAAAGGCCAAACCTAACGAGATAGGATGATGTCTATTCTATGAATACTAAGGTCCGTTTATTTGTTAAAAAAAATTATTTTTATAAAATATTTATAAGAAAAAATATTTGTAATGAAAATGATAATTTTTTTTATTATTTACTTAAAATGCACTTTGTATTTTTTTAAAAAAATAACTTATACTTTGAATAAGTATAAGTTATTTTACTTAAAAATTCTAAATTTTTTATTAACTACTCATTTTTCAAGAAACAAACACTGAAAAATGAGAAAAAAAAATTTCATAAAATATTTTTGTTACAAACAAACACAACCTAAGTCACACCACATTTGTTTTTTTTTTTTTAGTACTACTTTTATTCAATTCATTAAAAAATTTATTGACTCGAAAGTTACATTAATAAAAAATAGTTATTTTATACTTATAAATTTTATATTCTTTTTAAGATTAGAATCTAAAATTTTAAAAATAAAAATTTAAATTTTTAATCATTAAAATATTTGGAGTGACATTTTTATAATTGTTTTGAAAAACAATATATGCTTGGACCTGTGGTAAGGGAAAATACATCGTCAAATGGAAAAGGAGTGACATGAAAGTCTCTGGCTGGGAAGTCTAATAATCCGTGGCCCAAGGCTCGTCATTTCATTATCAAAATGGACAAACAACGGAAAAGAAAATTAGGCAAACAAGGAAAAGAGAAAAAAGAAAACTTGTGATACTTGTCGGTTGCCACCCCGCAGCATTCCCATAGTGCTGGCGTAATCATTCGGAAAATGTTTATATATATATATATATATATATATATATATATATATATATATATATGTTTTTACCATACGATTCGATTATACTGTAACGATATTTATATTTTTTATAATAATTATTATATTTTTTAGAATGAAAATTTATAATTTAATTTTTTGTTAAAAAAATATATATGTTTTTGTAAAAAATATATACATTGTTATATGACCAAATCGTATAATAAAATACATGCACGAACATAACAGTGCCCGTAATCATTATTGGCTAGTTTGTGAGGGAATGGCTGAATTTTTCTCAGGTACCAAGAAACAAGTGAGGAAATCCCTGAATTGTCAAGGTGAAAGTTTCATATTCTAATTTTCAAATTAATAATTCTATGTTCCAATCCACTCAATGAGACAATTTTATGAGATAATGGACGATTATGCCTTGTTAATTGTTATGCAAGTCAGAGTCTAGCATAATGAGCCTAATAAATCAAGAAAAAAAAAAAAGCATCGAGTGTTAATTCCATTTCTACAACCAAATATAAACTCATAAAATAATATAACATGTAGTAAAGGGCCTCCAACTTCTCCCCCAACACTCAATAATAATTACATTCCTCAACATATCACAAAAGGATCCATTTTTTGATGGCTAAAACAATCCATCTTCAAGGATCCTGTTCTACCTATAGCTAGAAAAGCTTTGGCATGCATATGTAGAAAGCATGACGAATCCAGGTTGAAGCCTTGAGAGTGTTGCTCGGAAAATGAGTATATGCCAATGCCAGTGACCCATCAAAAACTAAATGCTATATGTACACAAACACAAGTGCTAGTGGGCAAGCTGTGAAAAAGAGCAACCTCTGCTTCATATTGTGGCTGTTTTGCTTTGGATGCGGGCGCGAATCCAGGTTTAATTTGGTTGACTTGGGCTTGAGCTTGAAATTGTTTCCGGGGTTGCAGTGGAACTCTGACATGGATTGATATGCTGTTGGTGAGGTCCAGACACGGTTTCTGGGTGGAGAGGCACAGGTGCTGGATGTGCTATGAAAGTAGGAATATTATCTCCAGGCATCAAAACTGAAACTCCATTTGCATATACAGTCATCTGCATATTTCAAGGAAAAGCTCAAAATTTGAGTAGACGAAGCCATGCGACAGGTTGAATATGTTGAAAAAACTAATACTTTGAAAGCCATAAGAAACTATGAGATAAAGAGGTTAGAACAAGTATGGCAATTCAAATGGAATTGACCCCTAAACCTAAGTCGATCTCATCAAAATATGCCAGTTACTGACATTAAAAAATCGACTTTGCTGTCCAGCGAACTTGGGGAATGCAGAGTAATTTCTTGCCGCAGTTCACATTCGTAAAGAGAGAATGAAAGTCTGCTGCTCTTAATAGAACAACTCAATTAGGGACTTAATTTCTTGCAAAATTTCTTCAATACATCCTGCATCCAAGCATGCGTAGTGGACTATGAAGTGTAAAAATTGGTATCCTAACCATTTTAATCCACTGAATCATATAAATAACAAGCAATGGTAATAGAACAAGACCTTCGAAAGTACATGATCAGAAAGCATATCTTTTGCAACTCCATTCGCTAATTTTGTTATTTCTATTCTCACTAGCTACATTCTTCCAAGAGATAATCAGCACAACATACAACAACAGAATGTCGTGGTTACTTTAGCTAAACAGAATTTACTTCAAGAGTTGTAGTCACCATATTGGAGCACAAGGATAATAATCAAAAACATAAATGAACTATATTTTAGCGCTTCAAATTACTCCTAACTAACATGGTCGACAAAACAGTACCATTATCCCAGCAACCAACATGTGCATTTGACTATTGCTCCTTATGCATCATTCTTAAATAAACATAATACAATGCGGCAATACATTACAGCTATCACATTCAACATAATAATACTGCAGTCAAAAGCTGAATTTATGACTCTTATCCACAAAACAGCTGGATACATTCCTGGCTAAAACCTGCACATGTATGATAGGCCTTTTAGTCAAACATATATCTTCACTCTTCTAACTATCAGTCCATTTATCCAAGTTGGCTACTAAGTACCGCCTAATGCACTTCTACTTTGCAAGTCAAGAGGACTGTAATCTGCATACCTGCATCATCATTAACCATTAGATCCTAGTTGATCAAACGTTAACAAAGCAGTTTACCATGTAGCTTTAAACTTTCACAGTCTACAATGAAGAGCTTATGACTATTTGTTGAAACAACTTCTTTTGGTTGCGCTATAACACATATACAAGTATGGCCCTCAAATTCAACAATAAGGTTGGTTGGGGGAGTTGTGGGCCTTTGATGTCTCAAAAAAGGGTGGTGCACATGGGCTTATTGATGTGATGCATCTTCCAGGTCTAATACCTCATAGGATACTCCAAACGCATTTCTCGTTAACTGAAACCTCTCGGATTATCTCCAACCACCATAGCAGATAGACATGGTTATTTAATATATATATATATATATATATAAACTACAGGCAGGTGCAAAAGTTTGGAAATAAATAAAAAGATGACAAACTAGGCCAGGGCTTCCCCACAAAAAGACCTGTCCCCATGGTTGGGGACATTAGCCATGCCAATGTTTGAGCTTGATGGCCAACATGAACTGATGGACAATGCTGGGTCTAAACTACAGGAAGTACGTTTCTCACTAATGACCCTTCTGCTTTGGTCCAACACTTCATTCAATTGACAACTTCTTACATGGGCCATTGCCCCAACAACCATAATTAGAAGACAAGACAGTACCATAATGATGAAGTTTGCTAATAAGAGAGTATGATTTGTAGATGAGAAAAAGTGAGCTCTATCATCTTCACTTTCAGGGCCAGAGTTTGACTCTTTATGTCAGGCCAAGTAAGAAATTATGCAAGATTCATGAACAGAGAGTTTCATAGGAGAAGCTAAGGCTTCTTTTGCATGTTGCCTTTGCGTTATATTTTGCCTAATACTTCTACAGTAAAGCCAACATCCAGTTAAATTTGAATAAAAAAGTAAGCCAATTCTTTCAAGGACAATCAGAAAAAGGTAAAAGCTACATTTAACAAAATTAAGGCAAGAACCAGTTTAAGGACAAAAGGAAGCAAAAAGAAAGGAACAAGAGGTAGAAGAAAAGTGGGTCACAAAATGAAAGATCAGATGCAGTAAGTACCCTACCTGACTGCAATGGTCAACATAATGCAATATATCTGTTGAAAGTGGTGAATTGGGGTTATTTTCAGAAAAAAAAAAAAAAAAAGCTGGAGACCTAAAAGAACAGCATACATAAAAGGAAAAAAAGGACTTGGGAAAGGAGGAAGATATGAGAAAAACAAGGAGAAGAAGTGAGGCCAATGAGTTAATGC
The DNA here is from genome assembly GCA_037832335.1 of Carallia pectinifolia. NCBI lineage: Eukaryota > Viridiplantae > Streptophyta > Magnoliopsida > Malpighiales > Rhizophoraceae > Carallia > Carallia pectinifolia. The sequence goes on along the minus strand of CM075454.1, from coordinate 6,715,473 downwards.
GTCAAATTGTGCAAATTCATGAGAGAATCCCCAGAATTAAATAATTCTGAAGCTGAAACACAAGCAACTCATGTAATGTAAATCTCCCGAAAGAAATAAATTCACCACTGACAAGGCACAATTATGAGCAAACCAAAAACCAAAGTAATAACCTTTATTTGCCAGAGAACAGTAATCATCACTTTGCAAAAATCAAAATAACCAACAAAACTGCCAAAAAAGAAAAAACACTAGTAATCTAACAAATCTCCCAAAATTAACCCCATTTGGGCCATTAGGAGGAGAAAACAATCTAAGTGAGAAAATCTGCAAGAAGACCCACAAAAAGAATTTTATGGAACACACACACAATGCAGAACATAATGCAATGGTGTAAAAAAGTTAAAAAGGAAAAAGGGGGTGGGGTGGGTCACTTACATTTGGTGAAGAGTGGCCAAGCTTGGGATTGAAACCCATCTGGGATTCAAGGTCAGCATGGCCCCTGGTGCCAGAGGCAGGTCTGAGGAACCTTTCAAAAATGGCCATGACCAAGAACATGGAGATGAGAATGGCAGTGGCTACAAATCCAAAAGACACTGCATTGACTGAGTTGTCAAAGGGTTTCAGGTGCTCCTCTCTTTGCACATTATTCAGCAATGGAGCACCCACTGGTGGCCAACCATTATAATACCCACCACCCCCTCCTCCACCTCCACCACCACCACCTTGTTCAACCATATCTTTCTTTATTTTCAAGTCAACAATTTCACCTCATCAACATCCCTTCCATTATCATTACCAGGTTCATGAAAGAGAGAGTGTGTAGTGTGTGTGTGTGTGTGTGTGTTGATCAAAAGGTGAGGCGCTACTTAAGGCTTTTACACTGGGACCAAAGCTTGAAGGACTGCTTTAAAAACTTGTTTAATTAATTCAATAATAATTCAAAATAAAAGAGAAACAAAAACACTGTGGGAAGAGGGGGCATGTGGATTGTGGGCTTTTTGCTTTACAGTGAGGGAGGTGAGCAGAGGGAGCAGAGAGGGCAAAGAAAAGAAAAAAGAGCTTTGGAATTTGGATAGCCCTGTCCACTGCTGCTTGCTTGCTTGCTGCTTTTAATTTATTTATTTGTTTGTTTTGTTTGTTTGTTTTTTTTTTACCTCTTGGCCTTGGTGTGCAGAAATGGGTGAATTCTTTTTTCTTTTTTTTTTGTTAATGGGAAGTTGAAATTGACTTTTCAGCTTGTTGGAAAGTTAAATTCCCTGAGGTTTTGAGTGGACAATTCAGATAGATTAGATTTCTAATCTGATCTACAAATGTAGGAAGACCAATTATGTATTTACGGTAAAAAAAACGTAAAATTGACATATTATAATTGATTATTTATTTTTATAATTAAGAATTTTTTAATAAAAAAAAATATATAATATGTTTATTTTTTTATAAAAAAATTTAATCACAGAAAAATAAACGGTCAATCAATGTTCCTTTTACAGTGAATGTATCTTTTTCCAAATATAACAGAAAAACACGGCGTGACGTTATTCCTATAATCAAAGAACAGTTGTACTTTTTTTTGTCTTTCAACATTATTAGGATTTTTTTTCAATTTTGACGATATAAATATGCATATAGATAATTAAAAATTAGATAATACTGAAAATTTTGGAGAAATAAAGAAAGACGAAGAAAAGAGACAAGGGTCTCACCTTTTTTTTTTTTTCTAAAACAGAATTATCACGTGCATATAATTAAAAATAGAACAAACATACAGTTAATATAAAATATGCATATAACTTTTAATAATATAATTTACACATTATACTTAACTTTATGTTTATACTAAATTTTTTAATAGAAAATAACAAAAAAATCGTAACACCCAGCGGTATCCTGACGCCTCTCTCTTTTTAGTGTGCTCTAAAATTTTATAGCATCTAAAATCTATTTCTCACAACCCCACAAATTTTTTTCGGCTTGTTTGGGTTGCTTTGAAATTGGTAATTGAAGAACTAATGGAATTATTACAAGGAGTAGGAGCAACAATAGTAAAGATTGAGGATAGAGTTGGTCTTCTCAATTTTTTTATAACCGTTTATTAATTTATCTCTATTTTTAAAAAAAGTATGAGATTTTTATCTATATTCCCTCTTTTTTTGGAGAATAGGAATCTCATACCCGCTCTATACTTGTTACTTAATTCATCAAATATGTAGTAAAGTTAAGCCCAAAAATTCTGCCCAAAACAGAAAAAGAAGAAGTGGACTCGAAGGTCAAATATGCATTTGATGTACTGTTTTTTTTTTTTTAGCAAATGAATTCGGTACCCTCTTGTTCATTTATGTTACTCTACTAGCCAATGCATTAAGCTCGACGGGTCTCTAATGGCAGCTAAACAAGGAGGTCAATGATTTAATATTATAAATAAATAATATTAATGTTATAAAAAATAATAGTATAAACAAAATATTTATTCTTACTTGGGTTTCAAAATTATGTTATATATATGATAATATCCGCATAGAATATCAACATTAATATTAATTATTTATCGTAAAATATAAATATATAATGTAAATATTAAAAATAATTTTTATTCGAATTCAATGTTTAATTGAATAAATACATATTTTGATATGAAATTTTATCTTTTTTTTTCCTCAAAAAATAAGGGACAAGTTAAAAAAAAAGTTTGACCGTTCAATGACCCGTCTGTCCTCGGTCTACTCGTATCCGTCCATGTACTCTTTTCCAATGTTGTCGAGATTTGTAATATGATTTACTTACTCACTTCTGCCGCTGAATGTCGTACTTGTTGTTGGCTTTAGAATGTGCTGATTTATTTTTTTTTCTCGTACATTAGAAAATTTTTTTAATGGTCATATGTTAGAAAATTGTTTATACTTCACAATACAACACAACAGACCTTTTCTTACAAAATGTACAATACGCCATCGCTTGTGTGATTTTATTGGACAAAGAGATTTAAATTAGAATGAAAGATTATAAGTTTAAATTCTACTATAATTAAGTAGTAAGAATAAAATTACAGTTTATCGTTGAACGCGATAAATATTATAACTATCTAATTGTTTCTCACTCATTAAACACAGAATTACAATATTTTATAACTTGATTGTAAGATATTACTTTTACTTTAAATACGAAATAATGGAGGAGGACTTTTGCTGATTTAAGTGGTTCGATTCGTTTTGATGTAGTCATAGTTATACTGAACCAGATATAATTTAATTATTTTTTGAGTATAGAAACAACTTGGGTAATTCATTCAGTTAAGGATTCGCGGTTTAGTCTAGTTTACTCCGATGCATGCAACTTTTTCCGATTTGTTTTCTTGTGTGGGTCAGTAAGAAAAATTGAACTGATCTTATTTTGTCACCCATTTTTTGGTCCAACTACCCATTTGACTTGGTTTTTTGAAATGAGTTTCACTAAAAGACATATGAAATTACTACAGAATAATCAAAGGAATAAGTTTAACCTCTAAAAAAAATAAAAATTCTTTTTTTTAGAACTAAATCCTAAACATACTTAATATTATTTTAAATATACTTAGTATTTTCCTAAGTCTTGATTTAAATTTTTTTCAATTTTTTTGCTAAAAAAATATTTTTTACTCTCTATAACTTTTTTCAGTGTCTTCCTAATTTTTCCCTTTTGAAACAATGAAGTGAACTTTGAAAGAGACAAGTTAACTAATTTTTTAGTAATAATTGCAACATTGATTTGCAATGGATATATTTATTATGAGAATGACTGTATATATTGATGCAAAATAATTTAATATTACATACAAGCCATTTTGTATTACACTGATAATATTTTATACAACATGCATGAGATTTGGCATGGCGTAACATTTGAAATCCCCAATGTTTTTGTGTTATTCTTTTTAAAGTTAAGTTGCTATAAGAGCATTAAGCAGCAGTGGTAGCTTTGTCACCAATTATTGAATAGCCTTCGGTCAAAATTAGCAAATCCACTAACTTTCTGAAACTTTATGTGGCCAATTTGATCAATCATGGGTAACATTTATCATTTAACATCTCTGTCCATGCCTTTGCTTGGAGGAAATAAAGGACACATGACATGCACATATTAAAAATGTATGCAACTTCCCTATACATTAGCCTGAGAAACCCTCAATAAGTGGTTCAAAATATATATACACACATATAAAGAAACCCCCAAGAATATCCTATAAGTCTTTTCCCCTCCAACAGCCTGCTGATGATAATTAATAAGGGCTCTCTATACATGTTTGAAATAGAAATGAGGAATAAGTTGTGGGACAAGCAAGATTCAAACAGTTTTTTTTTTCCTTAAAATTTTTTAAACACAAAAGTTGGGCATACCCACTCTATAAGAATTAATAAACTTTTACAATGAATAAAATTAACATTGCAATTACACTTTAGAGGCCGTTTGTTTTATGGTTTGAAATCGGCATCGGAATCGGAATCGGAATTGGAATTAAGTGCAATGGGAAACGAAATCACTTATTTTATAATATGTTTGGTTTACTCCGAAATCAGAATCAAAACCCTTTATAGATATTTGTTTCATTTCGGAATCGGAAACATTAAATATATGATAATATTTATGTCATGATAAATATAAGATAAATGTAATTAAAATTAAAAAAAATTATTAATATCAAATTGAAAAGTATGAAATTTAAAAAAAATATTATAATGCAATGTCAAATTAAAAATATTAAATTATTATAAAAATAAAATTAAAAATTATAATAAAAACTAATAATAATAATAATAACAATAAGATACTTCACAATGATAACCATAAATATAAAATCTAAAAAGAAAATCTTAAAATAAAATTTGATTGTTATTATAATAATAATCATTTGTTAATTGATAATTTAAATATTTTTGAAATTTAAATTCTCATTATAATACTATGACATATGATCTCATTAATAAGTAGTAATGGTAATGACAATAATAACAATAAGAATAAGAATAAGAATAATAATAATAATAATAATAATAATATTATTATTATTATTATTATTATTATGGAAATAATATTGTAGAGATTATAAAATAATTTATTAATAATAAATAAACGATTATTTTAACAATAAAATTTTATTATTATTTACAATTTTATTATTATCCTGAGGTTTGAAATATTTAATTTTTATTATAATATAAAAACCTGTTATCATTATTATTATTATTTTATGAATAAATAAAATCAAAAAAATAATATAATAATAATATAAAAATAAAAACATGGGGTAGTGGAGAAAATTAAGAAGTTAAAAATAGTTATGAGGGGAATGAGAATGATTAATAGAGTAAACATAGGAATCATGATTCCCTTAAAGTAAGGAATCACATTCTCCTTTTTAAGGGAATGAAAATACATTTTATATAAAACAAACAATAAAAATGAAAATTTAGTAGTTGATTCTCATTCCCACATTATTTTTTTCCTAAATAAACACCTCCTTAATAATTTTTTATTTGTGTATTGTTGACTATATTCATTTTATGGCATTTTTTTAATGTCCGTGTAGTTGAGCTTTGATTTCTTAGTTAGTTCAGGATTCTACCTCTCTTTTACTAAAATAACAAAAATGAAAGAAATGGCTATACTCCTAGTGTATTCCTTGTACATTAAAATGTGACAAATATTATGAAAAAAGAAAAAAGAGAAGAAATATTAGAGTCGTATTAAAACTGAAAGTCTCGATTTTGAGTTTTAATAATAACCAAAAAAAAAAAAAAACCCTTCACATCTACCTTATTTGATTTAGAACTTTGGGCGAAGTGATAATATTTTTTTCTATTAAGTTTTTTCAAAGCTCTACATTTGTTTAGTCAATTATTTGCTGTCTTTTTTCCCCTCAAGTTAGAACATCTCACTAAATGTTGTCCAATAGTCTTATTTTATGTTTCTTATTTTATCTATCATTCCATCCCATAAGTGGAAGGCAAATGTTACTTACGCTTAAAAGAGAACAAAAAAAAAAAAAAAAAGAAGTCTCATAGACGCAAGAAAATGTTTTGGTAGATCCCACTTTTACGTTGCAATGTGCGTGTATGAGGCGTTTTTTTGAATGTAAATATCAATTGGCTAAGTCATATTAAAATAAGTTAATTTTTGTGAATTTTAATGACCATCAAATGAGAAAGTAAGAACCGTATCTTATAATTTGCTGTAAACTTTTGTTTTTGATATATATTGTCTATCCTCCACGAAATTATTGAATGAGTTTAATATGATACATTTAGATTGACATAAAATTACGCAAATGTAATAAAAAAAATTGTTGGGTGCTTGTCCTGTTAAATGTGTCAAAATAGGCATTGTTACAAATTATTATGCTGTGAAATTGTATTTTGTATTTTTAACATAATTGATTAGAATTTTTGATTGAAATCTTTGAATTATGTATTCAAATTCTAATGATTTTATTTTTTTTATTATTTTTTTAGGATTTCAATGTCTCTCGTAATCATAAAAGGAAAAAAGAAATTGCGGCGGAATTTGTGATGGTAATGATAATGAACTTTTGAGTCAAGAGTAGAACATGGGGTGTTTGCCAAATTGTAAGTTGGAACACGGGCAATTAGACAGGCACAAGAGCCCAAGGTCCTTGCACAGGGCATCATCATATGTCCAGAGGCCGACTTCTATCACTTTCCCTTTCTTCATCACCCATTCTTTATTTTTTTTTATTTTTTGTTTCCATAAACAAACTCCTGTCTTCTTCATATATTGCCTTTTTTTTTTTAAGCAAAATTTAGTTAGACGAAGTAAACTAGTTAAGATTTAAAATTGAAGTGATATATAACATAACTCACCAAAAATTCACTTTTTATTTGGGGTACATTTGGGTGAACCAATCTACCTAATAGGTGCCATTTTTACCAGCTAGCCAGGCTGGTCACTAGTGCTTTGTATTAGGCGTAGATTTAAATCTCACCATCTTTTAATCCCTCCAATATTAAAAAATTTTCTATTTTCATGAATTGGAGTGCTTGTAATCCGTGCGGTGTTAAAAAACAAGGTACACTTTTAACCATTCTTATTACTACGGTTGATCGCCCTGTGTGGCTAGGGGCGCATCTATATGATCATTAGTGGGGGGCTTGGTCAAGATTAAGGTTTAATAGGACAATTATCTAGAGTTTTCAGTAACGCCTCCACCAAAAACTTCATTTAGCCCCTGCAAACTTTTCTAAACTAACAAAATTTTTATCAATTCATAATAATTTTTCCTCCAAAGTTACCCAAATCATGACTGCAAAAACGATTGATCAGCAAAAAAAACAAAAAGAAGAAAAATTTTCTTTTTAATGCAAGGTGTTTCCATTATTGTATAGAAGAAAAACATAAAAACTCTCTAAGAGGCATTCCAATATTTGCAACTTAGACTTCTATTATAAAGGTGTGAAGTTCTAATTTTGAGAAATAAGAATGTGAGATTTATTTAAGAATGGATAGAGTTACTTTATTACATAATTCATAACATAATAGGTCTTTTGTTTTAAAGAAAAAAGAAAACAAGAAAAAAAAAAAGAAATTATTTCTTTTCTCCTACTTTTATAATGGAAAAAGAAAAAGAAAAAGTAAGTTAAAATCTGAAAATAATTAAATACTTAAAAAAATAGTCAACATAAAATTTTAGAAGATGGATTATTGACGTTTATTAAATTTTTTTTTTTTTTTGGTGCAAACGTTGATTTTGATATGAATATTAGAAATATTATTCCGTGGCCTTTTCAAAAGTAAAATCAATTATATATATAGATACACGCGCACACGCGCGCGCGCAACTTTAGTCAGTGCATTGCGTGAGTATTAAATAATTTTTATTAAAATTTATTTAAAATAATTTATTATTTTAAACACTGAAAAATGGAAAACTGAAATTGTCAATAATTGTAATAAATGAATGTTCTAATGAGAGTTAACAAATAGAATGAAATCAATAATGATTGCAAATTTTAGTATTATATTTATCAAGAATGTTCAATATCAGTTTAGTATTCTTGACTTTTATATTACCATAATATTAAGACCGTCATAAAATCAACTAAAATTAAAAATATTCTATTCGATAAATGTATTTAAAAATATCTAAGATTATCTCTCTTAATCGTAGCATGAATGGTGTTTTCTTATGAAAAATACTGATCAAAATTTAGTTGAGTATGAACTGACTTATGTGACTTTTGAAGGTCGAAATTAAAAATCCTCATCAGCGAGCACCATGTCAACACTAATCAAATTGTTCTTGTCCTTTTTGTCGAATGATTTGCATAAGTGCATGACTCGAGCTTTGATGTACCCATTATGCAAGTTAATTTTGAAAGTTTCAGTACAATTAAAATTAGGATTCTATTAATTAATTAATATAAATTTAATTATAATCAAATAAGAATTTGATTAATTTATATATTCTTACTTTGCCTTTTCTTAAATTTCTATGATTAAAAAAAATTTAATAAAAGAAAATAATAAAAAAAGAAAAAACTATTATTGAATATTTTTTTTAGAAAGGAAAAAATATTAAAGAAGATCTCTCAAATTTATCTACATTGTCTTTAAAAAGAAAAAAAAAACTAAGCTAAGATTTCCTCAAAAGATTAAAAAAAAAAAACATTACTCCCAAATCTCTTTTCCTTAAAAAGAAAAAAATTCATTTTATTTTCTTAAAAAAAAGTTTAAAAAGTTTCTAAAAATAAATACTTAATTTCAGAATGTCCTTTTATTTTTTCATTCAAATAAAATAAAATAAAAATAAATTGATCAATAAATATAATTAAATTCGTACATCGTACAGGTATTTTACTAGTTGATATATATTGTCGAACCTTGACTAAATTATTAAATCACTCCAATATAATACACTTAGACTGACGTATAATATTACTTAAATGTAATAAGTAAAAATGCTGGGTGTGCGACCTGTTAGAAATAGGAATTGTACCCTATAAAATTTGAATGTAAGACATTTAATTTTTTTTTTTTAGGGAGTATGACATTTAAATTTAAAGACAACTCAAATATTAATTAAATTACAACTAATTATTTTATTTAAAAAAAGATTTCGCTAAAAGAATAATTTAATATATTTTATTATGTGTTATTACATTTTAGCGCATATATGATAAATCAGTTGAAATATTTCAGAATTTTAACATGTCAAAGTACATTAACTTGCCACCTCAATTTAGTCGAGGTGGTGCTGTGGCTTCGGGTGAGGGGAGTTTGAGCCATCTCAACCCCAAAATCATTCAATTATTCAAAGGTTGCCCACTTTAAATGTGTAAGAATATGTGTATTTTATACAATATCTTTTAATTTATATTTTTTATTTTTTTAATAATTGATTGACTAATTATTAATTATTATATATATATATATATATATATATATATATATATATATATAAAAGAGCCACATGAACTTAGCTAATAACCAACCTCTTTCTTTATTACTAATCTTAAGAGGGAATTACTAATCTTAAAAAAAAAAATCACTATCTACCTTCAATATTATCGAAAATTGGTTTGATTTGTTTTGATTCGTAAGAGACTGATTTGACGGAATTTATTATAAAATTAAAACTCTTATCTAATATGGGGTCATCTTCTTTCAAGCCCAACTATTAGCCACTAACAATTTTTCATGTACATCGTTGAACTTTTATTTTTGTTTTAACTTTCAAAAAAAGAACAACTCACGATAACATAACATAAGCAGAACAAACAAATCGTACGAGCCCCCACCTTCAAATCAAAAAGGACAATCGAAATAAAAAACATGTCGATCTTGTAACTCAATTTTGGTAGACAAAGGCAGTTATTATTAACAAGCTAGGCCAACCATATTTTGGGAGGGTGACCTCAATAATGCAGGGTTAGATTAGGAAGACTAATGTTCTGTGTAGACTTATATATAAATATTTTATTATTTATTTTTTTATAAAATTAAAATTAAAATTAAATTTATTTTAAAATTTAAAATATAAATTTAAATGATATAAACTTAAAAAAAATTTTCTTCAATTTTTTTTTTAAATTATGAAAAATATTAAACTAATCTTGGTGTGAAACCTAGAGACGCAAGCAGCAGGTCCCAAGCCTTTCCCCAAGTGTGAAAAAACTGACTAAAGATTAGATCACTCTGTGCATTATTTGCCATGTCTCGCCAACCCATGGAATCAAATGGTCCCCCATCTGTTGACTATCCCTCCACGTGGCATGCTAAAAATTTTAATAAATATAAGAAAGAAAAATATTAAAAAAAGATTAATCTCCATTTTCCAAAAAAAATGATAATAATAAAGAGGGAAAGCTCACAAAAGAAACCGACAAATCGGCTGCTTTGTGTCGGCCTTTTCAGGCGTCCAACGAACATGTGGACGCCAGTGTCTCTCGAGATTGTCTTCCCAAATCAACGGATCCCATCACTTCCCAAATGCCAAGAGACAATGGCCGTTGATCTGTTTGTGATCATTGCAGTCAAAAGCCAAATGGGTCAAAAAAAGACAAAAAGATGGTAACCTGTAGGCTGTAGCTTAGCATACCACGCGTGTTACTGTACAGTACACTTTGCACGTGCGGTTGCGTATACAGTAACATCGAGAGTGGAGAAATTATTATTATTATTTTTTTTTTTCACACTGAAATAATCACTTATTAGTTTGTTAGTCACCAAGCAGATAAAAGAATCCAGTCCAAAGATACAGTAAAAAAATATACAGTACTCTAAAAGATTAGTTTTCATAAATATCATATTTAGGTGAAAGTAAAACTTATTACATCTCCTTAACTTTACTCTCCGATTGGTTTGTGTATAAAATATGAAAATGAAAAAAATATATAAATACCCAGATAAAATCTCTTGTTTGGTACTGGGGAAAAAATTAGGGAGAAAATGACCTGACAAAAAGGACATATTATGAAAACTAATGTAAAAAAATTGCAAAGCATAAAGACTAAAATAGTCTTATTTTTAATTCTATTCAATTCATTATTTAATTATTTTAAAAATATTTTTATAATTTTATCTATAATTTTTTTAATATTTATTATACAATTCAAATATAAAATTTTATTTTTTCATCATTTTTCAAAACTTTTTTTTCAAAACTTTTATTCTTAAAGTTTGATTTTTGTTGCATCCTTCTCAACTTTTATTTTTTAGGAATTTAATTCTCCTCCAAAACTAATGATACCAGATTGATTCAGAGACATAACAATTGCCCGAGGACTGTGCGGCTGTGCCTGTCAGACGAGGGGCTAGTTTGTTTGGGCGCCAAGGGGTCGGGCAATCGTTCGTGTTTGCGAGCAGGCTTGTGGCCAGTGAGTGGGGTGTTGGGTGCATGGTGGCTCGTGCAAAGCCAAACGCTGGGCTCAAAAGGGCTCACGTGAAAGGATCTTTTTACGATCCTGCTTTTCAATTTCTCTGCCGCCTTTTTGAGTTTTTCTTTTGGTTTTTTAAAACATTTGGTATTTTAAATGTCGCTTTCTCTGCTTTTTATGTCAACTAAAGCTACCTAAAGACAAAACATTTGACCACTTCTTTCACAAGCAGGCGGTTGGAGTTGGGCTATCATACTGACGTGTCTAATATTTTAAGGTCGGGTAAATGTTAATGCTTAGAAGATCTAGTTAGGGATCAACTTGAGTGTGGAGCTCATTTAATAAAAAAGAAATATTAAGTAAATATATTTAATAAGATATATAAAAAATATGTAATTAATTTAATAATATTTAATAATTTATTTTTTAATTTTTCATAATTAATGTTTCAGATCATTATATAACAATAACATTTCCACAAAATGTATATCAAATAAGTTTTCTCTTAATAAAGTGGAAAAAGTTGGAGAAATCATGTTGGAAAATAAGGGCGGCGGGGGTCTCGCATTTTTATTTTTTAAAATTTATGATGTTTGTGTAATTTTTTTGCCTGAAAATGGAATCATTGTATTGATACTCAAAAAATTTGTATATATGATTAGGGATGACAATTTTATCCATACTCATCGGGAATTATCCATACCCGCTCCGACAGGTACGGAATCAAACCAGTTGACCGGGGAACGGGGCGGGGATCGGGAATTCTCATATTTTTTTAGCGGGTATGGGGATGAGGATGAGTTTACCTATCCTCATTCCCATACCCTCCCCATCTCCGACCCATTTATTTTTTTATATTTTATTTAACTTTTAATCTTTATTCGTTTTTATTTTTTAATATTTACTGCATTCACTTTTCAATAATTTATATTTTAACTACTTTAAAATTATTAATGAAATTACTTTCTTTAACTCAATGGTTTATTTAAAATATTGATAGTCTTGAAGTTAAGGATTCAAGTAATAACCAATTCTAATTACAATTACGAAATTATTAATGGATATTGTATGAATCACAACAACTTGTCGTATAAATTCTCAACCAATAATTTGAAAGCTTGTCCCCGAATATACAAGTTAGAAAGACCATCTTTTTATTCAAAGTCTTATTTTAAAATACTATTATCTCTTTCTTTTCAAATGTGTCAGTATATAAGTGTAAAAAATATGAGAATAAATTGTTTAAAAAATTAGGAACGAAGTTAAAACTCCCAACATTATAAGAAATCTAACACTATATATAGAAAATAGATAAGAAAAAATACAAAATCATGGAGTGATGTTTTTATAATTTTCATTTATTGAATTTTTCATATTTGAGTTTTTTTTATGTGATCCATATTTTTATAAAATGCAGTTTTAAACTTTAGTATTATATAACAACTAAAATATTAAATACAATTTGTCTAAATTATTCTCTATATCAGCATTTTCAAAAATAGTGTCATTATATCAATATATAAATTTGAGTAATATAATTTCAATACTTACTTATTATAAATTTGAGTAATATAACATTTTCAAAAATAGTGTCATTATTCTTATACACATCGTGCATCAAGTTTATTACCTTAATTTCTATTACTAATTCTTAACAAAAAACTCGTGCATTTAAACTTCAATATTTAGATCACCTATTCATTATATTTTTAAATCATATGAGATTTGTAATATAAATAACTGGTTTGTCATTGACCATGAGTATTAAGTAATCTGAATTGTGAAAATATATGACTTTTAAAATTTTCTTTTGTAAGGGTACGGGGTGGGGACGGGGCGGGGACGGGGATCCCTATTCCCTGACGGAGATGGGGACGAGAATTAAAATTTCATACCCGACGGAGATGGGGACGGGGACGGGGATGAAGATGAGAGTAATAAACGGGTACGGGAAATGGGGGGGCCATCCCCGTCCCCAACCCTCCCCATTGCCAATCCTATATATGATTGACACGAAAACGTCGAAACATTTGGTTAAAATAGGATAAACAATCAGTAGCAAAAGTTTACACAATATTTGGTCAAAATGACCAGTATCAAACTGAGTATAAAACCTGAGACTATCTACGGGACTAAGACTAAATCTATTTAACTCTTAAGTGTTAACTAGATATAATCCAACTAGAAAAAACTGCATACTGCACATACGGTATATCGGCGGACTTATGTCAAAAATCATCTGAGTATTTCTGACAACGATTTTCGAAACAGTTATACTACAAACACAAACATATAAGTACACAGTACAGATCACCCAACACAAAAAAGGAACAACAGAGGCCCTATCTAACAGTTGTAATGGCGATGACAGTAGACGACGACTGCAGCATGGTCGGCGGTAGCAATAGAGGCAAGGTCGGCAGCGTTAGAGACATGAGCAGTGGTGGCGGCTGCTCCGACAGGGACGACAACGATAGGGGTAGCGTCGGCAATGCCTGCTCAAGCTCTAGCTCCATCTTTGATGGTCGATTTGATGGCCAGCAGAGCGGTGCTGGCAGCAAAGATAACTTCAAAGACTAAAACATCGGCGACCAGTGTAACAGTCCCAGTGATGGACGCGACGGTGGAGACAGCAGCTTCGGCAGTGCCGCCGACGGTGAAAACGGCGAAAATGGTAGAAAGACACTGGAGAATGTGGATCTAAAACTATAGAAATTGTGAGCGACGTTAGTTAGGGCTAATCTCATGAAAAACAAACCAAAAAGCCCCATAACAATAATTAAGGGGTCTGATGTAGGGGGGAAGGAGGAAGATATGAAAGAGAGCCTGAGAATAGAGGAGGAGAGGAGGAAATAGAGAAAGATATCAAAGTCGAAGTTGAGAGGGGAGTTTTCTTTGTTGGTTGGCGGAGGTGAAGGGTCATCGTCGCTGGCTAGTAAGGGTGGCTCAATTGAAAAAAAAAAAACACTAGAGAATTTACAGAGAGAGTGGTTTTTGGAGAGTTTCAATTACGATGGATATGCTAGCCCGCTACTAATTGCGACAACTCGAATGATGTTTGTATGGGTGAAATAAAAGTACTAGGGAGATGTAATCTCACCATGGTGAGTCTTCCATATTAGTAGTTCTTGCGGAGGATATCAAGTTGGTTCTAGCCAACTTTACAGTAGCCATTGTCAATTATACTAGGAGGGAGGCGAATGGCGTTGCCCATGCGCTTGCTAAGGGGCTTTGTCTAATATGGCAAAGTTTGTAAGAAATAGGTGCAATTTAGTTTTAGCTTACTCTTTAATTGACTATAATGTAAGTGGTATTTGATTTGTATGAGGTCTTTAGTTTATTTTTTTTTTAAAAAAAGAAAAAAGAAACTAATCTAGAAAGAACCTGCTATTCTTTTCTGTTTTTTTTCCCTGAACAAGACATATTTGGTTTGTTTTAATGATATTCTAATTACCTCGGGTAAGTTGAATCAATATCAAATATTGAAAAAAAAATTAAATGAGATTCAGTTAATAAAAATCAGTAAAACTCAATTTTGTGAGATGTAAAATTGAAAAAGTGAGTGAACAAACCCGACGCAGTATTAACAACGAGATAAGCATTTTTTTAATCCTAAACATTCAGGTTTTTTAACGTTTGAATTCTAAACCTTTTTGACATTTCATTTGAGTATTAAACCTTTTTATTTTCTATCAAATTAGTCCCTTTATTTATCAAAAATGATCAATCTATTAAAAAATAATTTTAATTTTACAAAAAATTATTTAAAAAAAGATTAAATATATGAATTGAATGTCTTTTCTATTAAAAATATGCATGTTACCTATTTAATTCGTATATTTTTTAATTAAAAAAATATTTAATATACTTATTTTGTTGATGAAAAAATATTTAATTCATGTATTTAACCTTTTTTTAATGAATTTTATTAAGTTAAACTCATTTATTAATAGATTGACCACTTTTGTTAAATTAAAGGACTAATGTAGTAAGAAATCAAAATATTTAGAACTCAAATGAAATGTCAAAAAAATTTAACATTTAAACGTAAAAAAACCTAAAAGTTTAGGACCAAAAAGATGTTTGTCCCTATTAACAACTATAAAGAAATATTTATGGAAATTTGGTTTTTATTTCCATTGGCTATATATATATATATATATTAAAAGAAGTAACTCTTTTGACTCCTGAATCTCTTAAACTTCATAAACAAAAAGGCTTTGAATATATCCATATTGGACTTATTCAAGTTGCGTTTAGACCTCTCACTCGTGAAGGATTAGACACTTCTATTCTTGCTGTTCTTAGAGATGCACGACACACCCAGTTTCAAGCTTCTCTTTTAGGAACTGTTGAATCTACTTTAAACACTAGACCAATCTCATTTGATTGTTATCCTGACTTGGCTATTTCTCTTAAGGATAAAAACATTTTGAAAGCTGCAGTTTTGCAAATTAAAACTCATAATTATCATATGCTTTCTGGTTCCATTCCAGTTGCATTAATGTTTCGCATTCATTATAGACTGCTTGCATCTGCATTCACTCCCATTAAACATTTGCAAAAGTCTATAAAAGGTGAAACACTTTTGATCCAAACGGATCTCACAAGATCCAATGTTCAGATTCCTAAACCCATTCAATGGAAAGACATCACTTTTCCAACTGAATGGATTCTTCAAGGAGCTGCTCCACCGGCAGAATTACCTCCTCCTGATATAAACCCGGACTTAGTCCAGATTAAACAATTCAGTGATGGTAAAGTCACTTTAAAATTTGACCGAATTCCTAGATCTGCTAGTTCTAGGTTTTCAGACGACTCCATTTCCACAATAAACTTAGGAAATGTAACTCAGATTCCGTCTGTTATTAACATTCCTGTCACTAAGCCAAGGCATTCTACATCAGACTTGCCTGATCCTAAATTTAAACATACTAGGTATTCTAGTACAATTCCTCACTCTGTTTATGAACATGGTGAAACATCAAACCCAGTAGAACAGGTTGCACAGGAAAGTCCTCCTTCTCAACCCACCTCTCCAACCTATTCTGCGATCACGGAAAATGTTTTGAATGTTCTTGAAAAAGAATTTGTTTTAGACAAAACTTTTTTAAGACAAGATTTTTATTCTGTTAAACGAAAAGAAATACGTGAATGGTTCTTTTTGCATTTTGGAAATATTTTACCTAAAATACAAAAAGACTTTTATACATTTCTTGAAACTCATAAAATTCATATTCCGTTTTTTGACTGGTTTGAGTATCATACTTCTACTTCAGAAAATTGGAAAAAAGAATTTCCATATTTTGAATGGCCGTATGATATTTTACAAAAACCCAATAACCCATTTTTTAAAACCATAAACCCTGTTGTTAAACAAAAAACGTTTCCTGTATGGGAAATTGAGGGAAAACAGATTGAGACTGAACACCCTCCTCCACGAAAATGTTCTTTTAAACAAGGAGAAGTTTCCATTGAAACATCTCCATTCAAGATACCCACAAACTCTGAAGATAAGAATCTAAAGAGTATAATTGAACAAAACAATTTTTCGAATATTAGTCTGCACACTATTGGTAAACAGTTGACTAGAATTGAGAACCAGATTTCAAAACCAATTCCCGCCAACTCACCTACAGTTTAGATTATTAAAAAACCTGTTTTTAAACCTTTTGAAGTTTCCACTTCCAGTAAACAACAATTTCAAAATGACAAAACAAGTTTTCTGGATACTATTAAACAACAACTCCAGTCTTTGGGATCAGCAGAATCCTCTAGCTCCAGGATTGTACTTGACACTCCTCTTAGAATAAGTCAACCGACCACCTCTTCCAAAACCATCCAGGTTCTGGATGAACTTGAAGCATCATCTGTCTCTATGTCAGAAATTGATGATAATAAAATCAATAAACTTATTTGGACTCCTTGTACACTTCCAATGTCTAGGGCTCCTGACTTAGATGACCAGTCTAAACAGTTAAACACCCAGACCAAGTACAGTGCCAATTCCATTTATGAATGGAACATAGATGGAATGACAGAATACAACATTATGGGCATCTTACATCAAATGACGATGGCAGCAAATGCTTATCGATCACAAAACTCTTTAGTTTCTGACCGCGCCATAGCTGAAATCCTTATTGCAGGATTTACTGGACAGCTAAAGGGATGGTGGGATTACCATCTCACAGAAACTAATAGATTAGAAATTCTAGATTCCATAAAACTTGATGATCAGGATACCCCAATTCTTGATTCATTAGAAAACACTATTCCGGATTCAGTATCTACACTGATTCTAACAATCTCCTTACATTTTGTAGGAGACCCCTCTCATTTGAAAGACAAAAACGCTGAACTTCTATCTAATCTTAGATGTAAGAAGTTAAGTGATTTCCAGTATTATAAAAATACCTTTCTTACTCGCCTTATGCTTAGAGAAGATTCTAACCAGTCTTTCTGGAAAGAAAAATTCTTAGCTGGTCTCCCGACTCTTTTAGGTGAGAAAGTTAGAAATAAACTTAAGGAAAATATAGGCAATCCTATTCCTTACAATAAACTCACATACGGTGAATTAATAAGTTCTACCCAAAAGGAAGGACTTAAGGTTTGCCAAGACATTAAACTCCAGAAACATTTGAAATGGGAAATGGCGCGAACTAAACAGGAACTTGGTAGTTTCTGTAAACAGTTTGAATTTAATCCCCTTCCAAATGATTCTAAAAAGAAATCTTTCACTAAAACCTCTTTTTCAAAAAACAAACGGTTTTCAAAAAAACATCTTCCATCTAAGGATGCTTTTTATAAACCACCTCTGAAAAAGAAACGTTTTCCTAAACAAAAACATTTTAAAACAGATTTTCCCGCTCCTTCTAAACCCATTGTCTGTTTTAAGTGCCATAAACCAGGACATATTGCTCGATTTTGTAAACTCAACAAACGTCTTCATGATATTGATCTCTCTGATGATATTCGTCAAAGAATTCAATCTTTACTCCTTGAACTTTCTGAATCAGAAGATAGTTCGTCATCAGAACATCTTGCAATTGATGAACTTGCAGATACTAGTAGTAAGACTAGTTCTGATTCTGATTCTGATAAACAAGTCAATGTTCTTACAAAGGACCAAGAATTCATTCTACAGGTTATTAAGAGCATAGACAATCCTGACATCCAGAAGCAGTATTTATTACAGCTTCAACAATCTTTGGAAACTCCTCCTGCAACTACCACTGTTGCATTAACCTCTAAAATCAATCCTTATGATTTGACTTCTATTTTAAACAGACCACGCAAACCTCAGTCCTCTGACCTCTCCTTAACCCAGTTACAATCTGAGATCAAGACTATTAAAATTGAATTAAAATCTTTGAAAGAAAAGCAAGCCAATGATTCCCAAACATTGCAAATGCTTTTACAGAGCTCATTTGCTGTTTCTGAACATGAACAAGAAGCAGATGTTCAACTCCCGGAAAACAGCAATGACTTTTTAAATGTTTTACGGGAAATTACCTCCCAAAAGTATTTAATTAAAATCAAAATCGTTTTTTCAAATGATTTTTCATTAGAAACTATTGCTCTGTTTGACACAGGTGCTGACCTGAATTGTATCAAAGAGAGTATAGTTCCTAAACATTTACATCAATATACCTCTGAGAAACTTTCAACTGCTAATGCTTCTCGACTAACCATCAATGGTAAGGTTGACGGTTATGTTGTTAACCGAGACATTAGTATTTTAACCTCATTTTTACTGGTAAAGGATATCCATCACACTGTGATTTTGGGTACTCCATTTATCAATATGATAACTCCTTATGAGGTTGATTACCATGGTATTTGTTTTCAAGATTCAAAATCTTCTCAGAGACATAAACTTCTTTTTATTGAAAAACCTAAAACCAAAAATCTTCATTTGATAAAAGCTCACAGTATTTATCAAAATGAGATTAATAATCTGATTAAAACCAAGCAAACTGATCTTTCTGTTTTCAAAACAACTGTTTCTTTAAAACAGGTTGAAAAACAACCTGCCACTGATCTTGTCAAAAAGAAAATTTCTCTTTTACAAGATCAATTTGAAAAAGAACTTTGTTCTGATTTGCCTACAGCATTTTGGGAACGAAAACAACATATGGTTGATTTACCATATGAAAAGGATTTTGATGAACGTCAAATTCCTACTAAGGCTAGACCAGTTCAGATGAATACTGAACTTCTTAATCACTGTAAACAGGAAATTACTGATTTGCTTAGTAAGAAGCTTATCAGACCTTCTAGGTCACCATGGTCATGCGCTGCATTTTATGTTAATAAAAATTCAGAAATTGAACGTGGTGTTCCTCATTTAGTGATTAATTATAAACCATTAAACACTGCATTAAAATGGATTAGGAGTCCCATTCCAAATAAAAAAGACTTACTGAATAAATTGCATTCTGCATTCATATTCTCTAAGTTTGACTTAAAATCAGGTTTTTGGCAAATTCAAATTGCCTCACAAGACCATTATAAAACCGCCTTTACTGTTCCATTTGGACAGTATGAGTGGAATGTTATGCCTTTTGGATTGAAAAATGCACCAAGTGAATTTCAACGTATCATGAATGATATATTTGCTGCATATTCATCATTCATCATTGTTTACATTGATGATATCTTGGTATTTTCTCATTCCATTGCAGAACACTTTAAACATTTGAAAACGTTCTTTTTTATCACTAAGAAGAATGGCCTTGTCATTTCTAAACCAAAAATGTCACTGTTTCAAACAAACATTCGTTTCCTTGGACATCATATTTGCCAGGGACAAATCACTCCTATACAGCGATCTTTATCCTTTGTTGATAAATTTCCTGACAAAATTCTTGATAAAACCCAGTTGCAAAGATTCCTGGGAAGTCTTAATTATGTCTTAGACTTCTATCCCAATCTTAGTCAACTTTGTAAACCTCTCCATCAACGCCTTAGGAAGAATCCTCCTCCCTGGACAGAAGAACATACTTCAACTGTCCAACATATTAAACAAATGGTTAAGGAAATTCCTTGCCTTTCTCTTCCTGACCCCCTTGCACCTAAGATAGTTGAAACTGATGCCTCTGATCTTGGTTATGGTGGTATTTTAAAACAACTTTCTAATGGACAGGAATATATCTTACAGTATACTTCTGGACACTGGAAAGGTGCACAAACCAATTATTTTACTATACAAAAAGAAATTTTAAGTATTGTAAAATGTATTTCTAAATTTCAAGCTGATTTACTTAATCAAAAGTTTTTGCTCCGTATTGATTGTAAATCTGCTAAAGAAATTTTAGAAAAAGATGTTAAAAATGTTGCTTCTAAACAAATATTTGCTAGATGGCAGGCTATACTTAGTATATTTGATTTTAATATTGAATATATTAAGGGAGAATCAAATTCACTACCTGACTTCTTGACTCGTGAATTCCTCCAAAACAGGCCTCCTCCAACATGCCTCCTAAAAAATCCAAATCC
The DNA here is from genome assembly GCA_037832335.1 of Carallia pectinifolia. Lineage (NCBI taxonomy): Eukaryota > Viridiplantae > Streptophyta > Magnoliopsida > Malpighiales > Rhizophoraceae > Carallia > Carallia pectinifolia. Next base: position 6,694,627 of record CM075454.1, on the reverse strand, counting down.
AAAACACTTGACAAAGGCAAAGCCCAAGTTTCTGATGAAACAGTGCAAAGCCCCTCTCCTAAAAAAGCCTCAGGCCCTATTAAATTAATGGCTTCTGCCATTAAAGCTATTAAAACCCCTCTAGACCAAAATCCTAGAGTTTTTAAAACCGTTAAAAAAGCCTGGACCGATGTCCTCCAAGAAGAGGAAAGTAAACAAATGGAAGCCGCAATTTCCAAGTCAAAAGAGCTAGCAGTTCAAGAATGGGCTGCCAAATTAGCTCAAAGCCCGGAAATTCTTCAGGCCCTCCAAAACCTTACTAAACAGCCACAACCAGTGGACACAGCTAAACCCTCAGGTATAATCTCTAAACCCGTTTTAAAACAAAAGGAGTTTGTCTCATCTTCCTCTCTGGAGACTTCTCAAAATATTTCAAAACCATTATCTTCGGATACATGGACTGATTTTCAACAAAAAGAAATTTATCAAAACCTCTTTTTAGTTGAAATAGGTTATATCCCCACTAAACCTGCCAAAATTTTTGGAACTCCCTACGGTGCAGTCTTAAACTGTTTTGGCGCCAATTGGGAATTTAAACCTTGGAACTACCAGAAACCTGTTGCCTATTACATAGCCCTTCTTTCTGAAACAGATCCACCCTCAGTAAAATGGAAATTCCAATACCAGAAGAAGATTGATGGTAAATGGCAAACCCTTACGGATACCACCTTTGACCCTACCAAAGATTATTCGTATTCCACCTGCCAAATTATGAATCTTCTTCATCCTCAAAACTTTGGTTCTCCATTTCTTTTGGAAGCCATACGTCTTGACCCTAATAATCCTGATCCTTCCCTGTATTTTTCCTACTGGGATTATCAGCAGGCATGGTTCAATGCCTTTTTCTATCAAAACTCTAAACGAGGCCACACCTGGCTTATTTATTTTGATCGAACTTTTGAACCAGCCCTCATTCCAAACTGGTTCCTCCAATGGTGGGACTATTTTGGTTGTACTGTGTCTATTCTTCCGGAAGAACTTCTTCCATCCTATAAACTTTTTGAACAACACTATACACCTCCAGAACCAGAAAAGAAATTTCCCAAAATCTTTTCGTTCTGTATAAACTTTTTTATACCCTGGGTTCTCAAATGGGATTATTCCTTTATGAATTACAGAGCAGGAAAAATGGTTGTCAGAACCTTCCATATCCGTTGGTGGAACAAATATGACATCCCTTCCAATGTTAAACCAAAAGTTGTTGAAAAATGGCTTCTTAAACACCGTTCTGAACTTTTGAAATCCAAAGAATCTTCTTTCCCTCAGCTCCCAGCTATGAATAAAGATCATGCTGCTTTCCTGGCGGAAAAGACTCATTGGCAGTTTAAACTCTCTTCAGCTAAAACCAGAGATGAATATCTTGCCATCATGGAAGAAATGTCTCAGGCATTGACACCTCCTTCCTCCTCCAAGAAGTCTTCTGATAAGATTATTGACCTTGCCAAGGACACTGAAGACTCAAGTGAAGAAGAAGAAGAACAGGAAGATGCTCTTCCTCCTGGGTATGCCCAGGATCCTTTTGACATGTAAACATCGTTTGTAAATACCGTTTAATTACTGTTTGCACATATTGCAAAAATGCCACCGGTCAATGAACAGTAGTACTGTTCACATTTATTTCAAAAATGCCACCGGTCCTGCGACAGTACTTAAACAGTACCCCTCTCCCCTATAAAACCAGGCTTCTGCCTCATTTGTAAGAAGAACTTGGATGGCTCCTCCTCTCTCTCTAAGATCCTCTTCTCCCTTCTCTCTAAAATAATTCACCAAGTCCTCCAGGAAAGTCCTTCCCCTTGTTCATAAGGTCTTTTCTGTTCTCCCTTCATGTATATTCCCTTTATTTAATAAAGTTCTGTTCTGTTTCTGTTCTGTTTATATTATTTATCTTAAGCACCAGATGTGGTAGGCTTGCCTCCTGAGTTGGTTGCTTGTGCTTATTATTTATTTTGCTTATGTTCTTCTTTTACTGTTTATTTTTATTTATTTTTCCTGATCTAAGTATATAGGCTGGAAACCAGAACCAAAAGGATTCTGAGTATCTTATGTGGCACATAAGATCGAGGATCTAGTTCGGGTGAAACAATGCCAGTACTTTAGGTCAATTATTATCTGCTTTATTTCCTTTTATCTTTCTTTTATTTATTTTTATTTTGTTATTTAGTCTCATCTACACCTCCCCAGATCCTTGGGACATATTTGGTATCAGAGCCATTTGATTGTTAATAGAAGTAACTCTTTTGACTCCTTTAATATATAGTTACTTTGCGAATCAGTTTTTTAAAGAAATTATGGTCAGGTAGCTCTCGGCCATTTATTGCCCAAGAAAAACATAAAAATCCTTCGGCCACTTGGATTCAGAGTAGCAAAAGGGGGCCAAAAAAAAAAAAAAACAGATTCAGAAAAGGATAACTGGGCAAGAGAGGAAAAAAAAAAAAGTGCAACACAGATTTTCTATCTTTTTGGTTTTATAAAAAAACAATCGTCCAATCTTTGGTTTCAGACCCCATTCATAAGAGGCTCATTGAGGCAGATCCGTTGGTATTTTCGTCAAGGCCAGCCAAGTTCAACCAGTTTCAATTTCATTTTTTTTTAATTGTATTCGATATGATGAGAATCGAATATGTTCTCACATGTCCCAAAAGACCATTTTCAGGGTCAGTCGACTAAAGGCAATTAGTCCAACCTAATTATGCATGAATTAGTGATAAATATTTAGGAAGATTACTCCAACTATTAAACAGCGCGAAGTGCTATGCAGATTGGTTCTTACACGCTTTGCCAGGCATAATAACTACAGAATGAACAAAATTTCAGCAGCCTGATGATATAATGTCCCAATCCAAACGCTCGAGAGTGATGGGCATCGAGCCTTGCTCGATAAACCATGTCAGTGGATTGATCATCCTGGCATACACATTTGAAAATTTTTTCAGCTTTTAACCCCCCGCCCCCCCAAAAAAAAAGTTTGCTTGATAAACCTTGTCAATTCCTCAAAAATGTTTTTCTCTTAACTGTTTTTGATAAATTTGTCTTTAATTTATTAGTAGACATATATTGTATGTTCTGCAGACGTTAGAAGGTTATTGCACGCTCCTGTGTTTGGGTGCCGGGTAGACTTGTCATGATCCTGCCAAGTACAGTTGGCCCATAGCCTACAAATTATTTCCTTTCCTTTTTACGACAGACGGTGACGACTGCAATTCTAGTTTGGGGCCTCGGGAGGAGGCTGATTGGGATACGGACCCCGGATCAGGGATGCTCTTACCAAGCTCTCTTTTTTTTTTTTTTTTTGAAATAGGAAAATTGGGCGGCGTCCTGATAATTAGGCCCGTCCCTAAAAGAATGGCGGCACTTTCGGATAATTACAGCGGGGACAGTACAGGGGTAAGGGTAAGTTGAATTACAGCAAATCCCTGATAAAGTTTGAATTCATAATCTTATAATTGATACATTTGACACTTGCTACAAGAATATAATGTGCAGTGAAAATTTCTATTAAGCTAAAGGACCCCAATGCCCCTACAAACTTCTATGAGATTTCTCAAGATTTTTTTTAAAAAAAAATATTTGGTAGGGTCAAAACAAAATTAAAATGATATAAACCGTTAGATTATTAAATTTTTTTTCTTAAAAAAACAAATAAACTGTTCAATATAGATTCTACCACTTTAGCACTAACTAAAAAACAATCATGTCCTTAGTTTTTTTTTTTTTTTCCGCTATGGGCTAAATACTTTATGGTGCAACGGTGTATCTAACTTTAAATTGCCGATGAGATACAGATAGCAATTACTATCTTGCATTGCATGTGTTGAAACCATCGCAAATTAGGGAACATAATTTTTTCCTCAATAGCTTTAAGCCGGGTCCCTGCAGTAGATGGAGGCCGTGGAACTTATAAGAATTAGGAATCGTATTAGGCTTTGGAAGCTATGGGCCGACCCATTTTTATCCATGATAGCTTCGTGGGGTCGGGTCCAAGCAGTGGGTCGAAGTTGGGGAACCAATCGGAATCATATCAATTATCATCCTTTGGAAGCAGGTCCGGAGAACAGTTCGAAGCTGTGTAACTGATTGAGATGGTGTCAGGCTTTGGCAGCTCCGTCAGGATCCGGACAACTTGTTGCATTGTCGGTCGTTTCACTGCCCGGTCTTGCACACAATTGCGACTGCTGCACCACCCAACCAGGTTGAGCATATATTTTCAGTTACTATGCCAAGTCAAACAACATCCTTCTGGCCTCCAATTTAGAACCCATTTTGCTGACTTTGGGCAACCCAAATTCTTGGAGATTCAGACAAATCAGAGTGCATGTCTGCGCCCGTTGGTTCTGTTGGGTATATAGCTCAAGGTAAGGTCTGGACTTTGGACCTCACAATTTAGTTTACTTACATGTGATGATACATTTTTGTTAATTGGAAATGGACTCTGTCAATTTACCAAAAAAAAAAAAGGAATCTGTCAAAAAAAACAAAAAACAAAAAATCACTAAGAAGATTCTCGACTCGTCGTACGATTTAGGTACAAAGATCTTGCAATTCATGGGATCTCAATTTTTGTTGTACTTTGGTCGTTTGTGACTGATGCTTGCTCAACAATTACACATGTCATTAAATACTAATAATCTCTTGTTCAAAGCAATGGGCTTTACCTTTCGGTCACCCTCTTGAGTTTGCCATTGAAATTAGGTGTGTCAGTATGTAAGTCAAATGATTCACCGTTACACATTTAAATGAAGTCCTCTTCCATGATGATGATAAATCCTTCAAAATCACAGGAAAGTTGTTATTTGGGTTGGTAAGGTTTTTTGCTAGTTTGAATTACATGATTTATTATTGAAATTTATGGCCTCGTACCCGAGATTTACTTGTTGGACCATTACTTATTATTTTTAAACTTGAGGTTTCATAATTCGTAATACATATTGATGTACAAATCAGTAATCTGTTTGTAGAATATGATGCATGCTAAAGATTGGTGAAAAAAGCGATATGTACAGCTTCGGCGTGGTTTTGTTGGAACTCATTTCTGATCGAAAGCCTGATGAAGAATTCGATGGTGGGATGAACATGGTCAAATGGGTTCAGAAAATGGCACGCTCAAACAAAGGAGTTTTGAAACTCCTAAATCCAAGGCTCCCATCTGCACCACCCAATGAGGTTGAGCATACATTTTCAGCTGCCTTGCTGTGTGTGCAAGACCAGGCGGTGAAACAACCTACAATGTTGCAAGTTGTGCGGATCCAAACGAAGCTTTACCATCCCCATTAGTTATACAGCTTCGAGCCGTTGCCCGAACCCGACCCTGTGCTTCCAAAGCCTGATATGATTCCGATCGGTTCCATGGCCTTGGCCCACTGTTTGGACTCGGCCCTCGAAGCTATCATGGATAAAAATGGATCGGCCCAGAGCTTCCAAAGTCTGATACGATCACTGTCGGTTCCACAGCCTCGACCTGCTACCTGGACTTGCCTTGAAGCTATTGAGGAAACTATGGGAATTAATTTGAAAAAAATATGTTCCCTAATGTGCGAAGGTTTCAGCACACGCAATGCATTAGTAATTTAAAGTTCGATGCACCTTTTGTTTATTTTGAGCAATTACTATCTTGCATTGCTTGGGTTGAAACCTTCGAACATTAGGGAACATTCTTTTTTTTTTGGTAAGAAGGGGACATTCTTTGTTCAAATTAATTCATTGTTTCCTCGATAGCTTTAAGCCGGGTCCAGGCAGCAGGTCGAGCCATGGAACCGATAGGAAATATATCAGGCTTCGGAAGCTCTAGGTTGACCCATTTTTATCGGGATAAGCATTTTTTTAGTCTTAAACCTTTAGGTTTTTTTATGTTTGAGTCCTAAACCTTTTTGACATTTCATTTGAGTCCTAAACCTTTTAATTTTCTACCAAATCAGTCCTTCTGTTTAACAAAAGTGATCAATCTATTAAAAAATAATTTTAACTTTACAAAAAATTATTTAAAAAAGATTAAATATATAAATTGAATGTCTTTTCTATAAAAAAATATGCATGTTGCCTATTTAAGTCGTATATTTGTTGATTAAAAAAATATTTAATATGCATATTTTGTTGATGAAAAAAATATTTAACTCATGTATTTAAGCTTTTTTAAATGATTTTTATTAAATTAAACTCACTTATTAATAGATTGACTACTTTTCGTAACTTAAAGAACTGATATAATAAAAAATTAAAAGATTTAGGACTTAAATGAAATGTTAAAAAGGTTTAAAACTCAAACGTAAAAAAATCTAAAAGTTTAAGACCTCAAAAATACTTATACCCATTTTTATCCAGGATAGCTTCAGGGGGCCAAGTCGAGGCAACGGGTTGAGCGTGTGGAGCCGATCGGAATTGCATCAAGTTCTGGAAGCTTTGGGCCAGGTCCTGGTAGCGGGTCAAAGCTGCGTAACTGATTGGGATGTTGTAAATATAGTAGGTAATATATATATATATATATAAAGTAATTATAATAACTTGATTATAGGGATTGATTGATTATAAGATTTTGATTCTAAAATCATTCATACTTATATATATATAAATTTCTTATCATATTTCTAAAATCAAACTGAATGAGAATATTCTCTTACATAGTATCAGAGCAACTCTAACTCTTTTGTTAGTTTTTTCAAAGAGAAACCCTAATTGTTTTGTGAGTTTTTTAAGAGAGAAATCCTAGTGAATTTCCTAAAAAAAAAAAACCTTAGCTGTTGAGAAAGTAAGTTTCCCAAAAAAGAAACAGTAGTTACAGCCCGGCGAACAGTGTCGTTGAGCATTACCCTGTAAACAGTGCCGAGCTACAGTGCACGAGCTTCGGTAATAGTATTTTGCTTTTTTTTTTTTTCCTCTCTCTCATCTATGGTGGTTTGTTTTTGGTTGTGGGTGTTGTTTTCACAATGGTTGAGAGCTCAAAGATGAAGTCTATAATTTTAGATGTTTCTATGACAACAAAGATTACTGAACAAAAATTTAATGACAAAAAAAGTATTTGGATTGGAGCAAAACATTGTGGGTTATAGTGTTAACAAGGATGACCATCTTACTGATGATTCGCCATTGAATCCCGAGAAGAGAAAGATTTGGTTGAGGGAAGATGCTAGAATATTTTTGTAGATTTGTAATTCCATTGATGTTGTGGTAATTGAGTTGGTTAATTGTTGTGAGTTGGTTAAAGACCTTATGGATTGTTTGACCTTTTTATATTCTGGGCAGATAACTCATCTCACATATATGATGTTTGTAAAGAGTTTTATCACTTAGAGAAGAGAGAAAAGTCTCTTACTGAATGTTTTATCGATTTCAAACGGGTGTATGAGGAGCAGAATGGTCTCCTTCCTTTTAGTTCTGATGTGAAAACTCAATAGTCTCAACTTGAGCAGATGACTATTGTGAGTTTTCTTGCAGGATTACCATCTGAATTTGATGTTGCTCGAACACATCTTAAGGGTCAAGGTAAGTTGAACAAGCGATATGCTAAGTGGGTAGAGCTTACAAAGACGTTCCTGTACATATTCAAGTACAAGCAAGGTAAGGAGAATGTTGTGGCTGATGCAATATCACACATGTATGCCCTAATCTCTACTTTGACTACTAAGTTGTTGGGATTTGAGTATATTAAATATTTATATGCTAATGATCTTAGCTTGACTAATGTGTTCGAAACTTGTGAGAAAGGCGCATTTGGGAAGTTCTATAGACATGAGTGATTCTTATTTAGAGAGAATAAATTTTGTGTGCCTAAAAGCTCATTGATTGAGTTGCTAGTGAGAGAAGCTTATGAGGGTGGCTTTATGGCACACTTTGGTATTAAAAAGACTTTAAATATGTTGATTGAACATTTTTTTTGGCCACAAATGAGAAGAGATATTGAAAGAGTGTGTAATAGGTTTGTCACATGCAAGCAGGCTAAGTTTAGAGTCTTACCCCATGGTCTTTATACCCTTTTACTCATACCTAGTGAACCTTAGGTAGACATTTTTATGGATTTTGTTTTGGGTTTGCTTAGGTCGAGAAAGGGTAGGGATTCTATTTTTGTGGTTGTTGATAGATTCTCGAAGATGGCGCACTTCATATCACGTAAAAAGAGTAATAATGTAACCAATATGGCTAATTTGTTTTTTCGAGAGATTGTGAGGTTGCATAGTGTGTCGATGTCCATTGTTTCAAATTGAGATGTGAAGTTCTTGAGGTACTTCTAGAAAACATTGTCGGGAAAGTTGGGAACTAAGCTCTTGCTCTCGACTACTTGTCATCGTCAGACTGATGGGCAAACCGAGGTGGTGAATAGAACGTTGACCATATTGTTTCGTCCTATCATCCAGAAGAACCTGAAGGATTGGGAGGAGTGACCGGATAAAATCCTGCAAGCGTACAGGGCCGATCGTAGTAATAAAATCATGGTGAATACTCTAGGTGTTGAACCCAAGGGAACAAAGAATTAATTATGATTTAGGTTATTTAAACTGAAGGTTTTATGTTTGAGAAAATTAATCAAAAGCAAAATTATTAAACTAAAAATTAAACAATTTAACTAATGAAAAATCAGAAGCAAATTAATTAAAACTAAACATAAGATAAAGGATATCAGAGCTATGAGTTTTCACCTAGAAAGGGATGAATTACATGAATTTTATGGATTAATGATTTGAATGTCAATTCTTCTTCTTTAGTTAGTGTTCTTTGTCAAGCAACCCTAACCGTATTCAATCTATTTATGATCTTCTCTCGAACTCACACAAAGTAGATTAAACCCATTAAGAACAAAGAGTTTATAATGACATCATATAAACTGATCTCATGTTTGACTCAAAATTCATATGTTTATCTATTTAGTGTACGATTGTGTCTCATCTGTCGATCTCAACACAAATCCTATGACTACTTTCATGATGGCCAGGCACAAAAGCATATTTAAAAACAAAATAGATAAATCAAATCAAGTTCTGAACATATGATAGCAATATAATCTAAAGAACTATAAAATATCCACAAAAATCATATAATCTAACCCAAAACTAGGCTACATCCCTTTTGCCCCAATTTAGGGTTCTAGCTACTCATGCTAAAAACCAAAGATAAACAAATATCCAACATCATTAAGTTCAAAAGAAAAAGAAGGGAAAGAAAAGGAATCGAAAAACTCGTTTCTGACGTCTTTACGTTCCTCCCTTATGCTCTTCTCCTCTTTGCTCTTTACGTTTTTTCTCTGTCTTGTGTCTACAAGAATAACCTCCAAAAGTCCCCTGTATGTTGCTGTAACTTCAGTATTTATAGTCCCCTCAATTAATAAAATTGAGAGTTCTGAAGAATCCAAATTCGAGTCGGAAAAGGATTTGTAAATTTTATGGACAGTTTCGACCCTGTATTTTCGGACACAAATTTCGACCCCTTCCACACAGAATCCGAAGTTTGTCAAAACATAAAAGTTGTAGCTCTATCTCTTAGCTTCGATTTGGCTTAAGAATCATTCGATTCCAACTTGTATAGAGGAAGTTATGGCTGAAATACTGAGTAGTGTGCAAAACTGTGAAATTCTACCCGAACCGACCACATATTAGCTTTCCAACCAAAGTTTTGGTTCGGTTCTTTGGTGCTCGGCTTGTTTCTACTCCTTCAAACCCGATAGGTTCCTTTTTCCAAGCGTCAAATACTTCGGTTATGTCCAATTGTCCTACAAAGTATAAAAGAAGCAACCGAAGTACAATTTACCACAATTCACAATATTTACATAGTTAAACTATCCAAATATATATAAAAAATTATGCATAAACCTATGTAAATATTGAACCTATCAAGGAGTGTTTGTCGTACGTGGAGTTTGCATATAACAGGAGTGTCCATTCAGTTACCAATTGCTCTTCATTCGAAGTTGTGCATGACTTTAATCCACTTATACCATTGGATTTGTTGCCTTTGTCAGTTGAGGAGCGAGCTAGTTTAGATAGAAAGAAGAAGGCTAAGCTGGTCAAGTAGTTGCATGAGTAAGCGCAACAACACATCGAGGAGAGGACCAAACAATACACTAATCAAGCCAACAAAGGGCGAAAGAAAGATGTATTTGAACCTAGTGATTGGATTTGGGTGTATATGCGAAATGAGATGTTTCCTGCTCAAAGGCGCTCCAAGTTGCAACCGAAAGGTGATGGGCCATTTCAAGTGGTTGAGTGCATCAATAACAACGCCTATAAGTTGGACTTCCCAAGTGAATATAGTGACAGTTCTATATTTAATGTTTCTAACCATTCTCTTTTTGATATAGGTGACGATTTGAGGATAAATCCTTCTAAGGAGAGGGGGAATAATGGCAACCAAGGTAGCATCAATGCCAATTTGAGGGATCCTTTACACATTCTAGATGCACCAATCAAGAGAAATAGAGTTAAGAAGCTCAAGGAGGCTCTAAGTGCTTTGATAGAGAATGATTAGGGCACAAGCAACATGCATGAAGGCTGGCTTGGAGCTAACGGAGTTGCTTGGATGTCAAGTAATGAATTTGAAGGTTGAGAATGCTCGGTGGTACCTCAAGTCTATGTCAACACGGTTCAAGTGTAGGAAGACAAGTTTGGGCCGACATGAGTAATTGGGCCTAGTGTATACAAGACCATGTATGGACTGATTTGAATTGTTTAATTTAGAGTTTTAATAAATATTTTGGGCAGAACATTGTTTAATGAAAGCCCATGTCTAGTCTAGGTAGAAAATCAACTTATATTAGTTTTTTTTTTAATCTTAATAGGTTTTCTAAGTCTTAGTAATCTTTTATTTTGAAAATCCTAGCTACTTTGGTTTATTTATAAATAGACATGTAAAACTCTCTTATTTCTAGATTTATTAATTAAGTGTTAAAACAAATGTTCTTTAGAGTTTCAAAACTATTTACCTGAACTTGTTAAGGATATTTCCTTGTGGCGTTCAACCTAGGCTTATCACCATCCTTCTTTATTTCAAAGATGTGGCGTCTATCAAATCTTTTTATACCTTTTGTTCACGTCTCCTTATAGATATTGGGTCAAGGTTTCTTCAAATATGACTTGACTTTTTTTGGGTTGTGCCTCCAATCTCGTTCGTTGATATTCCGGTGTATCCGCAGGATTCACGTCTCTCTATAGGCATTGGGTCTTTTGGTGTTATCCATTGGATTCGCATCACTGTAGCCATAATATCTATCTTGCTATTACTATAGTCCTAAAAACATGGAATTTCACAATCACTTACAAAGTAGAAGAGATCTAATAAACCAAAAACCGTAATAAACCAGGTCCTATAAAACTGTTGTATTTGCTAAAAATGCTACCAATTTGAAAATTCCGCCAGATCAAAAATAGAGATATGATAGTAGGATCTGTTGTTCCATGAATTGCAAATAGTATATTTGTAATTTGTTTTTCATTATTATCCTTACACAAGAAGAAAAAGAGCTTAATTCGAAGACAAAATAGCATAATCACAACCCTTCAACTGTTCTATATGTTAAAATATATTTTTGATCAAGTGTGTGCGTTTCAGATAAAACGATTTTTAAGATTAATTAATAGAAAAAAAATAGAGTTGAGGATACTGTAAGGCATTCAAGAAGCGAAGTCAAGTTAGATTTCTTTAGCAATTTCAACTCACCAATTTCAACAAGCAGCTTAATGCGGGTTTCAACAGAATATGAAAATACAAAAATCCATCAGTTTTTCAAGAGTTCAATTCACCACAATGAAATTAACTATAACTATAGGTACAAAAAAGGACCTTTTGAGCTGAATACTTGTACTGATTTCTCTAATTTCACTCTCAATTTAAATTTTATGCTATAAAAAAATACAAATAACATAAAAAATAAAAGCAAAAAATTGCACAAAACAAATAAAAAAATCTTTGAGAGAGAGAGAGAGAGAGAGAGAGAGAGAGAGTCCGTCAATCATTGTCAAATGCAAAGGAGAACGATTGCATCCAAAAATGTGACTTAGAGAGCGATTCTAATTCAATACACAGTTCTGTTTGTGTATTCAACTTCACTTTAATCTGTTCTAATTTGCCAATTCCTTTAGCTCAACCTCGTAGTAATGGGGATGAAAATGACTATGAGAGAGTACAGAGAGAGAAAGAGCAAGTCACCTACAACATTTTCAAAAGAACACCAATATATGTGCTAAATTTTGGTGTCCTGATCAAAATTAAAATTGATAATTTTGAAATAAGACTAATAGTTTTTGAAATTTTAAAAAAACTTTTAATTTCTATTTAAAAAATTATTAATTTTAGTGTCAATTAAGATGCAAAAATTCAATACACCAATATTTTCTCTTTTCAAAAACAAGAAACCAATTATTCACACAACACCAACCAAAGACAGCAGCCAATTGAACTAAAATCAACCAATAACAGAGAAAGGAGGGGTACGATAGGTACCCGAAGAGAGGGAGATGAAAACTTGACTCCTGGTCTTGTGATTTTGTGATTTTTGCAGAGATCTCACCCAAAGGGTCATTGCCACTGAGATCAACAATCATTAGCTACTTGCATTGACCAAACTCTGGCGTGATGGGACCCAAAAAGTTGTTATGACTGAAGTCTATTTTAACAGCTCATGTAATCTTCCAATCTTAGGTGGGATTATTCTGCAACTCAATTTGTCGAGAAATCATCTTGGAGGTGGCATTCTTGTATTTATGGCCAACATGCAGAGCTTGACTTATGTTGATTTCTCTTACAACAATCATTCTGGTTTTGTACTCTGTTTTGGTTTGTTTAGTTATTTTAATTACAGTTCATTTTTGGGAAATTCTATCTTTGCAACACCTATTTGGGTCCTTGTACAGGGGACCTTCTAGTCCTTTGAAGCTTTTGCTTGTTACTGGCGCTATAGTTTGTTGTATTGCAATTGCAATTGCATGTACAATTAAGGATAGGTCAAACAAGAAGAAGGCTAGTGAGGCTCTTTTTTGGGAATTGACTCCTTTTAAGCATTTGGAATTCACGGTTGATGACGTTTTGGGTTGCTTGGGAAAGGATGATATTATTGGAAAAAGAGGTGCTGGAATTGTTTACAAGGTGATATGCCCAATGGTGATCTAATCGCCGTCAAAGGTTGCCCATAACGAGATGAAGGCTACTAGCAATAAGATGGGCGTCTTACCGTGATCATGGATTTTTTTTGACCGAAAGAAAATGTTGCATTAATACTGATCAATTCTGTACATAGATTCGACGGGAAGGCGTCAGAAAGACCTATATAATATATGAGTACGAATTGGCAACAACCACTACCTAAATGGTCCCAATGACCATTACTTAACTGAGCGTGAAGCCCTTGACAAATCCCTATCACAGGGGAGGAAACCGAACTAAAGTTAGACTAATCTAAAACTGAGATCTCAGATAGATCTACCTCATTCGGACAAAGCTACATACAGCAACACACAACATACTTTGGCAAACTTACGATGGAAATCGACTGAGTATTCCCGACAACAATTTTCCACTGTTCTAAACTATAAAGGTACACAATAAAACACAAACACAGCACAATGCCAATTCCTAAAAATGACATCCAAACACACTGTGGCCATCTCAAACACAACCATCCCAAAATAAAACTACTGTGGCCAATCGTATCAAAACCAAAGGTGGTGGAGGCTATGGGTAGAGATGGTGGCAATGCCAATGACGGTGACCATGCCAGTTCCGGCGACGACAAAGGGTTTGGCAGTAGGATTGTCAACGTCACCCTTTATGGTGGCAGGAGCATTAGAGAGCTTTGGGGAGGTGGCAGTGATGGTGGTTGGCATAGCTGCGCTAACGATGGAGCATAAGGCCGAAACATGGAAGTGACCCCCTTTGTGAGAGGAGCACGAATTTGGTGACAGGTAGCCTATGGTTTACTTATGCATGCTAAATCTAAAGCCAAAATACACTAGAGAAACATAACAGTGGGAGGAGAAAGGGGAAGAAGAGGGGAAAGGAGGAGAGGGGTGAAGGAAAAAGAGTAGTGGATAAAAAAGGAGATGAGGGAATGTGGCTGGTTGGTGGTGGTGTGTTGGACAAACAAGGAGAGAGAGAGAGGGGGAATGTGGCTGGCCGGCGATGGTGCCCCCATCGCCGACCAGAAAAAATTTAACCGTGAGAAGTGCTGCAGAGGTTAAAAAAAGAGTGGAAGATTAGAGAGAGAGAGAGATAGCCCATCTATTCTGCCTTATGATCATAGATTCAATGTTCAGATACAGACCCTAGAAAATATTAGACACTGACTTATTGTAACATTATATTGGGTTCTGTGACTGTGTTACTATAAAAGTGTAATTAGTTATTATTTTAGTGTAATTATAATTATAAAATGTGAAATAATAATATTAAAATTTAAATTTAAATAGGTGTTATTTTAGAACTTAAAAATGTAAATCTTACATACTCACTAGAAAAAATAAAGTTTTTTAGCTTAAAAAATTATTTTTTTAAAAAAGCATTCTTACACAAATAAATAACGCGGTTGTATTTTATTAGTAGTGATTTGTATTTCTTCATACATGCGTGCTAGTACAGCGCACAACTTTTTCCCAGTACTGAAATGGTTAGTGATCGGTGATTAGTCAGTTCAAAATTAAGCAAAAAGAGAGATTGCAAGTTCAAAGATAGGCTAAAAATAGATAACACTCCAAAAGATAAATCCTTATAAATTCCACACTTAAATAAAAAGAAAAAAATTTAGTAGTTTTATTTAGTTAGTTTTAAAATAATTATAAAATAATATGTACCGTTTGGTAATTAAATTTATGACAAGATAAAAAGTTGATAAGCTATCATGTAAGACAAATAAAATCCCTTATGATATTTAATGATATTTTATCAAATATTATTTTATTTAATAAAATTATAAATTATTTAATAAATAATTTAGATGTTTAAATATTGTTAGTTATTAAAGAAATATGACTTTCATTAAACTTTTATAAGTCAAAAGTCATGTGTTATGGGTGACACGTCTTGAAGATTATAAGTAGAAGAGTTTGGTCCTCTCTCTATCCCTACGTTTTGCAACAACAAATCAACATTAAGTACAAATAATTACGTAATATATTATCATCATTAAAGAATGAGTCCAGGGAAAGAAATCATTCTTTATTAATTTTCCATATCAAAAATTTTTTGAGTATTATATGAATTAAATGTACGTCTTTCTTTTAATTATGTGTGAAAAATATGGCGTTCTAAGATCCATCATTAATTTGTTTTATACCTAATTGTTCATGTATAAATATGATTTTAAATTATGACATGTGGTATCAAGGCACGGTTTCAGAACTCATGTTTTTTCATTAAAGATTTATATACATATGAAAGCATAATTCTGGATTCTATTTTTTTTTTTATATATGAAACATGTTATTGTGTACTCCAAATTTTCTTTATTGTAGATGTTTTTGAGATGTCATTATATATGAATTAAGGCCAGAGCATAAAAGAATTAGAGGTGTCGCTGTAAAAGGAAAAGGCCGTGACCATGGGACTTAGTTGTCCTGCTTCTGTCGATTAACCAAAGGTTGCCTCAAGTTGTTGCCGTGTATAGAAAGGAATAATTGATCCCTATTAAAAGAAGGGGCAACAAGCCCAGATTGTATGTAGTCTTTTTGATCACATTTGTTATAAGTCTTTGTGGCTGTTTGTTCCTATGTTATGCAGGTTGGTCCAACACTCTCGTGTTTACTTATGTATGGACTTCGAGTAATTAATGCAATGAATATCTTTGATCAAAAAAGAAGGGGCAACAATTATTCCTTTATCTTAAAAAAAAACAATTATTCCTTTAAGAAAAGGGCAGTGAAGGGATGACCAATTCCTTATAAGAGGAACGGAACAACAGATTAAGAGAAAGATTCGTTAGGCTTGGTTTGAGATATTAAGGTATCGTTCTTGTGAGTCGAAACCCACGGCTCTATGATCGAGAATAAGACAGACGGCGCTAAAAACAATTGTCCTAAAAAATGCTGTTGCCTAATTTGATTCCAGTAATTCAATTCGTTTGCCAATTTAACAAAAAAAAAAAGAAAAAGAAAGGCATGCTGGTAACCATTATTTTAATGGCTTTAGAAATTGTACTTCCAAGGGGTCATTGGAAGGTAAAATGATGGTGGCCTAAGGGTGGACCACAGCAACGAGAAAGAAATTATGAAGTTTTAAGATTCATCATTAAATTATTTTATGTCTGATTATTGGTGTGTAAATATGATTATAAATTATATCTTATATATCAAAATTGTTGAATAAGGCTATATAAACTACTTAGCTAAAACCACGTAGGAAGTGTTTGATTTTGTTGTTCTTGATTACCAATTGTTGTTATTTATTACTGTTATTGACAAATAAAATCAAATCACAGTATTTAGTTAAATTAATATTTGTTGTTCATGAATAAATAACAAAATAACTATTTAAAACATTATATTTATGTTTCATTATAATAGATAATCTTTTTAACTCGAATTAATTTAACTAGTATTATAAAAAATTATATTACGTATTTATAAATAAAAATTTATTAAATGTATAATTTGAAGATCAACCACAATTTTGTAATAAATATTATTGTTTTTAAAAATATTATTTTTAGTATATAGATAATTGTGCTCGAAAAAAATTATTATTTTCACTAAATAAGTTTTCGGAAAAAAACAAAGGAGAGGTTACTATACTGGGGTGCCTACATGCGAAGGGGTTTTATTTTTGAGCAAGACAAATACTACACCTAAGAAACAAATGATGGGGTTTTATTTATGGTACCTTCATCCTGAAGTGTTTGAGATCACCGGTGGGGTTTTATTAATAAAATAATGTCGTCTTATTATCACTACACAAAGAGAAGTTAAAAAAGATAAGAGTATGATAATACTCCCCGCTCTCCCGTACTAATGTCTTTTAGAAGGAGAGTAACGCATTTTGAAAAGTTATTTTTGTAATTATTTAATTCATCAGCAGCTGACGAGAGTAAAATGTTAAAGAATTCTTATTTTTTGTATCAAGTTTTTTTTAAACACTCTATCAACAATCAACTATTGATATTTTCTTTAATCAAACAATTAAATAGTTTTACTCTTAAGTAACATTGGAGCCTCTCACCTTCCTCCCCTTCCAAAGGGCTGGTAACCCCCGGGTGGAGTAGAGAAATTGATTTTGCACTTGGGAGAGCAGGGATTGATATGAAGATTGATTGAGAGATATAACAATTGCAAGAGGACTGTGCCAGTCAGATGAGGGTTTCGTGTGGGGGGCCATTGAGGCCAGGCAATAGTTAGCGTTAGCGGAGGGCTCATGGCTCGTCTGTGGGGCGTTGGATGCATGCTTGGTGGGCTGTGCGAAGCCAAGGGCCGAGCTCAAAAGGGCTCACGTGAAAGATCTATTTATGATCCTGCTTTTCAATTTCGCTGTTGGCTTTTTGAGTTTTCTTTTGTTTTTTTGAACATTTGGTAGTTTAAATGTCACTTTCTCTGCTTTTTATGTCAGGCTCAGCTAAAGTTTCCTGAAGACAAAACATTTGGCCACTTCACAAGCAGGCAGTCGGAGTTGGACTAGCAGAGAGAGTGAGATGGCGACTATTTTAAGGTATAGTAACTGTTAATGTCTAGAGATTAAAGAATCTAGTTAGAGGCTAGTTTGTAGATCTTATTAAATAAAAAAATATTTTAATTCATTTTTTAAAAATTTTAGTATTCCTTGCTCAAAATTACCAAATATACAACAAGACAATAAGATATGTAATCAGAGATAAAAGAATATACAACCAAATGTCATTCGACATTTTCATAATAATTCATTGAACATTTTATATTGCATGTCGAGAAACATTGAGGCTTGAGTTAAGTAATGAGAACACTATCACTCTTGATTAATTGGATTAGTGATGACATATATCTAGCTTGGGTTAATTTATATGCTTAAATTTTCAACTATTGGGTTGTTCAATGTACTTCTTTAGTGTTTCGATGAATGATTACAACTAATGAATGGAACTATAAATGTGCAATGAATAATTTTGATAGTTTCACTTCATCTACATTTATCCCGTATAAGACAACACATGCCCAAGTAAGAAGCCCTAAAATCTCATATTTTGTTGCTACTTTAACAAAAGATGTGCTTGCATGTTTAACAAAAGATGTACTTTAACAAAATCTCATGTTATGTATGCATGTTAATGTATGCATTATATAATTGTAATGGCTTCCTTGGTTAATTATATTCCACATGTTAGTGAATATCAAGAGATATTTACTCACAACTCTTTGAAGAAGTACATTTTTTAAGTCATAGTTAGTTTTCAGGATTTCTCAAATGAATTGTTCCTAGTTTGATTAAAGGGTCATTCTCATCAAAATTTTTCACTGTATTTTTTTTTTTTTTTTTTTTGGGTCTTTGGCCATTTTGTTTTTCTGAATAAAGGAGATAATCCAGGATAATATAAATGGTTTATTCCCTTCAAAAAATTTTGACTGAAAGTGACCCATACCAAAACCAATCCTTCTCCAAGGAGAAGACAAAGACTTATCTAGCCATTCTTGCATGTACTCCCATTACATTGATATCCCAATCTAAGCTAAGAAAAAACAAAGATCAGCCACAGCTAGTGTTTTCTGATGGCTAGCCAAATAAAGGAAAACAGTCTGGTGCTATTAATTGTTGCATGGGTAACAATAAATCAAGAATCTTGTTTGGTCTTATATCTTCCACCACAAGCATTGCAAACTTTTTACTTTTTTTTGTTCTTTCACATGAATAAAACTTAAATCCAGGTTCTTTTTTTATTATGATCATAGAGTCTTTTATCAGGCAAAATGCAGATTGCCAGTATGGTCGTTACTGTTGCGGCTCTCACTTTATGTAATTCATCTAAGAAATCTGAACTTAAAAGTGTGAGCCCAACCTACACATTAATTCACTCTAACTACAAAGTTAATTGGTTAGATTAAATCCAGGTTCTTGACAACCCTGTTTGATCAGCACAAGAAAGACTTTTTCCTTCTTTTTTTTTTTTTTTTTTACTGTAAAGTTTTGCATTGTCTCGTGGAGATGAAAACTACAAGGGGAATCTCCAAGCAGTTCATGGTGTCCATTATTGAGTGATGGCTCCCAGATAATTGGAAAGATTGGCGGTTTCTTTCATCAAACTGTTTATAATGTTGATATCATGAAAAATATTGTCATATAGAAACATGATCGATAAGCTTCCCATCATAGGCCTTAGTGTGACATACAATATAAAATTAGGTAGCTTTAAAGTAACCATTAAATAATATAATCCATTGGATGAATAAATTAAAAACATAAAAAAATAAATAAATTATTAAATACTGTATAATTATTTTAAAAACACTTAAATAAAATTACGTAATATTACTCAACTCTTTAATCTAATGGTTCGATCTTTTGAAACAGCGTGGACAAGCCCCAAAAGTTAGAGCCGCACGGGCTTTCTGTCATTTGCTTCACGAAGATCCCGAATTCTTTAGAGCTTGCCCTTCTGTCTGTGGTCTTAGATTTGTACTTGCAGTTCACAATTGGCTTTGCTAACTTGACAACTGAAATCCCAACTGCTCATCCGTTCTTCAACCTGGTTCGGTGCTGCGAGGATTTGATTGGCAAGGATTGGGTGGTAAGATTTACTCTTCTC
This sequence comes from Carallia pectinifolia, assembly GCA_037832335.1. NCBI lineage: Eukaryota > Viridiplantae > Streptophyta > Magnoliopsida > Malpighiales > Rhizophoraceae > Carallia > Carallia pectinifolia. Next base: position 6,674,922 of record CM075454.1, on the reverse strand, counting down.
TTCAGAGAGGGCAATGTTGTTTCAGATTGCTTTGGCGAACATAGGATTTTAATTTGGATTTGGGGCAATGTTTAACTTCAACCACATTCCATAAATAAAGCTTCCCATCCATCATAGGCCTCAATACGACGTTTCAATTAGTGGTATTAAATTTTGAGGCATCCTGATGGTACGGCTCAAATCCATCAGAAAAGCTTCAATCTGAAGCCGACTCAAAAAAGACTTGATTCAAAAATGACTTGAATAAAAAATGATTTGAAAATTTAGGATCAAACCTAACCAAACCTAACTCTTTTTATCTTAAGAAAAAAAAGAAAATAAAATAAAAGATTATGACATTTGAATCTTACATTTTGTGTTTCAAAAAGTATAGATTTTACTATTTTCACTGTAAATCTTGACTATAAATGTTTTCTAAAATATTTGAGATTTTTATGAATTTTCAGATTTTATTTTGAGTTTTTATTTTTTTTTAAATGCTTGTATTATATTTTAGTTCGATGATTTTAATTTATTTTTAAGAACTTTTACAAAATTTTCTGAAATTTTTGAAATTTCAAATGTTTTTATAAAAAATGCTATATTATCAAAAATATGATGTGGTCAATCCACGGATTGATTCGAACTTAAAGTGACCTAAAGGTGAAGGTAATTTAGTCCAAAAGTAACTAACTTGAAATGACTTGTCCGAACCAAATTCAACAAAATAACCCATTTTGACACCTTTACTTCGAATGGTTTGAAGCAGCTACCAAAAATAAACAGCTTCCCATCAAGGTCCACAATTTGATAAGGTGAAGCATCTGGCTGCCACATCCATGCCACCAGCTCCTACTCCCTGCTTGTCTGTCAACAACATCAACCGACCTAAATAGTAAAGCCTTTAGCTTCAAAGCGGACTTACCAGTTTGGAACAGTAAAGGAGAGATCCTATGTACCATTTATTACATTCTGTGCTCCAAATTCCAATAGCAGGGTTTCAAGCCGAAACCCAATTATTGGAATGGAACTCATCTGCATAAAAATTGACTGTTGATCGCATCCTAAAATATTAATGATCATGATGAATCAAGAAATGTATTAATGATAATTAGGATCATTGAAGTAGTAACATAACTTAGTCTCAGCATGCTAATGAAAAAAGTGAGAAAATACATCACGTGAAACTATATATACACAGAACAGTGTAGACAAAAAGATTAATGAAATAGTTTTGCGTGTTGATTTTGGAATATTGGAAACAATAATATTACATACTGGAGGCCAAACACCATTAGAGCAACTAGGACTCGAATTCGAAACCAAAAAATTTGTAACAGAGTGTTACTACCATTTGTGCTAGAAATATGGACTCAAGTCCTCCTGACCTTCTAAAACCATAGAAACTCTTCCTGTTTCAATACGTATTCAAGTTGGGAACATAGATCACGTTCTAATTTAGCAAGGCCCAGCAAGAATCTGCTTCTTGTTATGCCAAACTTCACGTACCATTGGAGCAAACGAAGCTCCTTGGAACTAGAATGGTCCATTAGAGGAATCACAGAGGTGGTCACTGTCCGAGCGGATAAGAAGGGGATTGTGGTCAGACTAGAATCTGGGAATATGCTGAACCTGGGCTTCAAGGAACACATGCTGCCAATCAGTATTACATAGCCCGGTCCAGTCTGCAAGAAACACGTCTATGGACTGAAAGACCTGTGACACAAGTAAATTTTGGGCCAATGAAACCTAAATTTACCAGAGCAAGATCATTAATCCATTCTGCGACCACACCAGTCGGAAAAATATCAGTATTCGACAACACTTTCTTTGACTCACATATTTTACAAAAATTGAGATTTAGTTACCGAACTAAAATATAATGTAAGATAAAGTCTCTCTGTAAGTTATTTCTGTCAATGCATTTAAAATTTAATTGTTAACATTAATTTTTTAGTTGAAATATATCAAATATAATTATAATTTTAAAAATTAGACCCACTACCTGATAGTTGAACTGATAATTTAAAACTTAAATTGGTCCGACTCTCATCTATCGAACAAGAAAGTGATCCGCAGAAAACCACCAGACTTGATCGAACTGATCGGTGGGACTAGCGCAGTCATACCAATGAAATCATTTCTTTTTTTTTTTTTTTTCAAAAGAATTGTATATAATCATGTAATTTTATTAAGAATCCTTATAAATACAAACTTTAATATTATTTTTAATAATATTTTATTTATTTTTATATAATGTAAAAATATTAGTTATTTTTAGAAACAACAATTGACCCATTGGTCTGAGCATAGGATTAATATTCAGACTATTAATCCATTAACCTATTGAACTGGACCTTAAATTGAGTTAGGTTTCAATCTGAATCTAATAATTATTTCTTATTTTATTTAATTATTCATGTATACATATATGTTTATCATTAAGTATTAGTTTAGCTCTAGGGTTAACCATACTGGTTGAGTCAATTAAAATTTGACCTGCTGACTCAATTTGATGATTGGTTTGGTTCTCAAAACATAGTCATCCATAAGACTAAAAAACATGAAGATATATACTATCAATCTTGAGCAATAATAAGAGAGATTCAAACTCTTAACATGTTATGATTTATTTTTTAAGTCCTTATCAGAGTTAGAGAAGTGAGAGATCTTATACAGCAGTTGTGGATTTGGACCCCAAACCTTGGCGGAAGCCTTGCTTGGATGGCTGTTGGGCTAACCAAATGGCTTTACTTGTTAAGATTTGTAGTATTGATCTATTATCTAACTAAATAAAAACGTCCAATATCGAACTACCTTCCGTCACACTTTTTTTTTTTCAGTTAAATAAAATGGGAAAACAAGAGTGACATCCCACAGTTTTACTAACTATGATTACGTTGGTCGTACTGTACAATAGACTGAGTTTCTACACTAAACTCATATAAAAGTAAACTCTACGGTGTCTAGTAAGAATAATCAGTCTCTTTCACAATTGTAAATAATTAAATGTACATTTATCTCTACCAAACATTTTAAAAAAGATTCAAACTCATGATCTCATAGTATGAACTAAATCCTTTATCATTAGACAACAACAAAGGTGATGGCCTTCCGCAATTTATTTAACTAACCGAAACGTGGGCCATTGGCGACATGCAGGCACCCACTATGACCAATCTCAAAAAGCAACTCAAAAAGGAGCACGGAGCAAATCCATATGAGATACACCTCCATATCTTTGCTCAAATTACATGAATCCAACATTAGTTGGCTCGAAGCACAATAGGCGTGATTAACGAGAAATCTCTCTTTCTACTCGTGTTACTAAAGTTGGCAAGTTTAAAATTCTTATCAATTACAAAGGACAGCTGCTGGGACCTTTTACACACACATGTATATATTTATTATATGTGTATCTTCATCTAGCTTGTTATTTGTTAATCATTAAGCGACATTAAGCTGTTGATCACAGTGGGAAGGGATATCGTGGGAGCAAATGATACGCATGCTGCAATAGCCAATAAGGTTGTTGTGTTTGTGACAAATTATGTGTTGCCGCTTTACTTTGAGATGAACATACCTATTGGGTATGTCTTTAAAAACCATCTATGGTGTAAATCGGTTAAGAAGCCAATGGCCCTGCATATCAGGCGATCAGCGCAATTTTTTTTTGTGAACACAAGGAAACCGTTATATACATAATTATCAAACACGTACATAGAATCGATGTAAAGGCACCAAAGATATCTGCACAAAATGAGAGAATAACACAACTTTAAATACCTACATTTCAACGATAATCAATTTCTCAAATTTATTTGGTCTGCATGCCTCCATTTAACTTGGGCGAAGTGACAAATAAATAAAGTGTCATGTTGCACTAAACCTAACTATGGATTGGAAGAAAATGGGGAAGGGAAGGATTTTGAGTGAAAAGAGAAAAAATTAATTGTTTGGGAAGGAGAGAAAGCTGCAAGGGCGAGGGAAAATTTTTTCCGAACCCCAATAAAATTAATCCCTAAAAGGAGGGGAAGCCAACCCCCATTTTTTTTTCTTGTTTTAAATTTGTGTAAGAACTAAGCTATCCATATTTTTACATTTTTAATTATTACTTTTAAAGACAAAATTAGTATTATTGTACAAATAATTTTCTTTTATTTTACTTTTTACTCTTATTTAATTACAAAATTTATAACTTTCCTTTTTTCATGTTTCCCTTTTAGATACACCAATACAGAGGGGATGAAAATTTTCTTTATGTCTAATTTTTGTTACCCCATTTTTCTCTGTCTCATTTTCCTCTTTCTCTCTCTCTTTCCTTTTTTTTTTAAATTTTTTTCCAAGCAAGTTGCAAGGGCATCTTGATAAAATAGTGGAAAGTTAGTTGTACTCAGTACATAAATTTCTAAAATGATGTAAGTATGTCAAATATAATACTTTTATGATACATTTCAAGTATATGTTAGATACTTCGAAACGTGTCTAACAAAAAAATAAAAAAATATATCAGTCATGCATGTAAGATTCTTTTAACCCACATTTGGACACGTATATTATACATTTCAAACACTTCTAATACATGTGTTAAATATTATTAATTAATATATTACATACATTTCAAACACACCTAAAACTATACAAAAATTCTTAAAAGCTATACACATGATAATTTCTTCTCTATAAAGATATTAATGAATAGATTGGTGGTAAAAAAAAAAAAAGTAATAATCAATGACTATTCTTTATTCTAGCAATTATGTTGGTTACTTTAATTTATAATTTCTTATTCATTTGTTACTTGCATATATAATATGTAATTTTTAAAAAATTATGAACAAAATACTAATTATAATTTAAAATAATATAGTAACTTTTATAAATTATAATTTAAAAAAATACTAAAATTATTGCAAATATTTAAAAAATATATAAACTATCTAATTTTATATTCTACCGTCGTGTCCTAATTTTTTAAGGCCTTATATGTGATCGTTCTCGTGTCATGTAGTGTCGTGTGTGTCCTTATGTGTATGTTTACGCAGTTTTAGTTGCTGGACTATGCCTTTGTTGCTGAAAGATACACTCACCATTAGAATGCATCCTCTAATCCGGGTAATGTGCAATAATATTTGACCTTTATTCTTTCATTCCTCGTTTATTAGAACTCATTATCACAGTAACTTAATCTATTCTTTTTCATTATTTTTCTGTTAGGTAGACATATATTACACACATAGACACTCTCTCTATGTGTGTATATGTATTTTTTAAATATAAATGAATTGGGATTTATTAATTATCAGTTGTTGGAGCTGAATGTGCCCTTCCAAAATGTGATATAATTAAAGGGAGATATTAAGTAGAAATAAACTATCAAAAAAAAATGATGTTACTTGTTGATTAATTACAATTTAAAAATAAAATCAAATAAATTATTATATATCTTAAATAAACTAAATAACTACTTTATTACAATTAAAAATTAAACAACGTAATAAAACTTATAATTAAATTTGAAAATTGATAATATAAGTCCAATTTCAGTTTCAATTTTTGTAACCTAATCACCTAAACATGAACTTGTTAGATTTAAATGTCACAAAAAAAAAAATTGTTAGATTTATGACGGCGTCGAAAATAATAACTACCTACCAGATCGAAAAGACATATCTTTTTAAAAATCACGCTGTTCAGCCACCTATGTTTACCACAACATTGGCTTTTGATAAAAATAAAAATAAAAAAAAAGGAAAGAAAGAAAGAAAAATCTTTGCTATCGTGCATTCATATACGCAAATAAACTCTTAATGCTTTTATACTATATAAAAAATATTTTATATTACATTAATAATATTATTGTATAAATCATAGAAATCTCTTATAATTGTTTAAAAAGTTTTTAATAAAATATAAAATATTTTATAGATCTATTAAAGAGATCTGTTGTTACTGTAAACTATAAAATAAGATAATTTTTTTATTTTTATAAACTCTATATATTTTTTTAAAATTAAAAATCAAGATTTTTATATACTCCACTAAAACAATATCAAATATTTTATTTATTATATAAATTATTTGTACTTAGGTGCGTCAATGTGTATAGTCAAACTTAAAAATAAAAACGTTTACCTTATCGGCAAAAGAATGACAGTTCAACTTTATATTTAGGTCCGTAGATTAACTGTTTCATGGATTAAAAACTGTCGAGTGGCAATTATGGGAGTATTTAGGTAAATTTTTGAAGGGTATATTCACATTTTATTTTTAAAAAGTAAGAAAATAAGTATTTGGTAAATTTTTTAATATTATTATTTGATTTTACTTATTTTTTTATTTGACTATTTAACCGCAGCTGATTGAAAAATAGTTTCAGACTTTTTTTACTATTTTTTAGATTACTTTTTATTTTTTAATATTAATAATATTTTATATGTACTAAATTACTTTTAAAGAATATTTATATAATTTTATTTTTTTTTTTTACTTTTCACATAAATTAGATATGTTAATTTATTTTATTATTATTTATATAACTTCAATAATTTCCTTTTTTTAACTATTCTTAAATAATATTTTTTTACTTTAATTTTCTTTAATACTGACGTTTATAAAAAAATCTCAAATATGATAATTTTCATCATTTAGTAAAAATTAATTTTTTTAAAAAGTTTAAAATTAAGTAAAATAATTATCAATATTATGTATAGAATATTATTGTAAAGATATAAAATATAAAAATAAAATTTTTAATATGATATATCTACTTAAATTAGATGTTTAAATTAAATATTTCATTTTTCAACAGTAACAACAAATATAAAATTAATCAAATACTTTATTAGTTTTATTAGCAACCAGTAATAATAAATAAGAATTAATAATCAGCAACAATAATTAGTACCAGTAACATTCAACAGATAACTCAAAAATAAACTCAAAACTATACTTTGAGGCGCCCAGTCAATGACTATATTAATTATTAACCTAACTTTGAACTTCTTTTTTTTTTTTAATATTTTGTACTTAAAAATCACTTTTTTTTTATCAATTAGATGATTCAATTTCAGATTGTGTGGACATTAATATTTCTCCACTAATCCTTAAATTTTTTTTATTCGTGAGAAATAGATTTGAATTTTACTAGAATTTGAAAAAGTAAATCACTAAATTTTGGTGTCGATGGCATTGGCATAACAAAGTTTGCTTGTAAATAATTCTGCGGACAACAATTCTTGGGGGGCAGACATAGTGGATGCACATCATTAGTAGCGTAATGTTAAATATCAAATTTCTAAACACGAGAGGAGAAGTAAGATGAAATCATGGAGTTACCAAAAAAACAGTAAAAAATAAAGGAAATCATGGAGAATTGAAAGGGTATCATTATATAGTCGCAGACTATTTAACCTCAGATAACATTATAATGACATATATTTATATATTTATTATTATTTATAATATCAAATTACAACTTTTTTTTTAACGGAAAAAAGATTTAGGATAATATGATGGTAAAATTTTTATAGGTCTACTAACATCAGGTAAATTTCTAACATTTTTTAAATTATTATATTAAATTTTTTTGAAAAAATAAAAAACAAAAATAATATTTTGTATCTTTTCTGAGAGATTATACTATATTAGAAAAATAAATTTTAAAAATATATATTTAATCTCACAAAATACTTTAATAAAAATTTGAATTCATAATTTTTAACGTGGCCATAAATTTTAGTATGATGAAAAATAAGTTCTTTTAGCATTAAAGTACAATGGTTGTACTGATGCTCAGAGCATTTATTGTCCATATTTTATGATCTATTTAGTGAATTATAGACTTGAGTCACGTGTCTACCGAGCCCACGAGCATTCGTAGTCACGTCGTGATCAAGTTGAATAGAAAAGATTCTACAGATTCCACGATAGGTTACAGCAATAGGAGTTCTTCTGGCCTTGGGTAAAAGTATGGCATCAACAGAGATCTAACATTGAAGAAGCTGAAGAAGAACAAGAAGAAGAGGGAGAGATGGAGAGTGGAGAGAGAGAAAAAGAAAAAGGAACAAAAGGGAATTTAATGAGAATATGAAAAGGGAAACTAGCTTTGGAGATGAACACAAAAAGAAAGTGACAGACACAGAGCTATGTTATTAGCCAGTCTTCACTACACAAATACAATAATAATAAGACAATGATTATGGCAGCAGCACCCACCACAACTTTCCATATTGCCTTTTATTTGAGGCAAAACAGTTGGGAGCAAAAAGGCAATGGCTCTGATTTGATTGATCGTTGTAGGTTTTCCATGGCTTGGAAAATAATCACTATGAGTATACTGTATGAACATTATGCAGAACATGAATGCCTAGACCATAATTTGATACACTTATACAGCAATTATTATTAACAAACCGCAATTAGTATTATGCAGAACATGAATGCCTGAGCCTTAATTTCATACACTAAAACAGCAATTATTGTTAACAAACTGCAATTTAATTTGATACACTTAAACAGCAATTATTATTAACAAACTGCTCATTGGATAGAAAAAATTGAAGAATTTTTCATTTTCCCTTTTTACTCCTTTCCTTCCTAACTCCAATACATAGTGTCAAAGTTTTCAGTTTTCATAGATTCACAACTTAGAATTTTAGAAATCTAATCTAGCAATTATCTTTGGCATAAAAGAAAAACAACAGAGAAAAGTATCCTTGTATGTGAGAAAGTGTCCTGGGAATTAAAAAAATACTTATTGGATCAAGTAAGAAAACGAATAATTTTCCTCCCAAAATGATTAGGTAGATCAACGAGAAAAATTATTAAAACTTTTTTCTCCTTTCCCTACCCATAAAACTTAAAGCAAACAATAACTCTACCCCTTTTCCCTCCACTGTTTCTTCCTCTCCATTTTTTTCCTCCTCTCAAACAAGGGCTAAGGGTCTATTTGAGATTATAGTCGAATAATTATTATAGTTTGTTGGAGTACAGTGACCCAAATCCTGCTCAGCTTGTTCGAAATGCTCGTGATGTGACAGAATATAGATTTTTGATGGGGATCTATGATGGAAGCAGAGGGATCAGGCCCACGTTCTTGTGGTATGGACCTGTTATGATTTGAGCTTATATTTTGAGCTTTGAGGTTTGCTGTACAGATATATATTTGTTCTTTACTGCTATGGCTCGTAAGATTATTATTTTGTTGCTGCCGTTCTAAACTCTCATATGTACTTTTCTATGATTTAGTGGATTTCTCCTCTCTGCCCGTAGTTTTTTTCCTACATTGGGGCTTTCCACATAAATCTGTGTATTCTTATTTTCTTTCTTTGTTATTTATCGTGTTTATTTCCACAACATGGTTGACAAATTGACGGTGTAGTAGAATGCTGTTGTTAGCAAAAGATAATGGACAATTTGGTAATAATAAAAAAATTTACAATGTGTCACTTTTATTTATATATAAACACTAAAACACTGCAGTTCTTAAACCTGATTTTGAGCTATGACGTTCTTCTATGGACCCAAACCTTAAACATTACCAAACCCCAATTTTTGTGTTTTAACTATAAAAAAAAAAAAAAAAAGTTTACAGACTATAGCCAAGATCCTAAACTCACAATTTAGAATTCTAATATAGCGATTATTTTTTTCATGATAAAAAAAAGTATAACCAAGAAAAGTGCCCCTTCCTCCAAGAAAAAAACTTAAGTAAAACGTTGACTTTTAGAAACAAATAAATCTACCAGATTGACCTTTAGAAGCAAATAAATCTATCAAACAGTCTCAGAGGAAACGATTGAATGGAAAGAATCTCTTTTGGATTAAGTATGATAGAGATCTAACTGACAAAGAAAAGATTTATTCTATAGGATCATGTTGATTTTGACTTTTAGGCTAATTTAAAAGTCAAATCTCTCTTATATTTGGCTTACTTTTAACCATTTCAAATATACGTCTTTTTAAACCTCTAATGTTTGATTTATATTGTCTCAATGTTCGCTATTTGGAAAAAAAGAAAAAAAAACACTTAGTGTGAATTTTGGTCTAGTTACTCAAATAAGAAAAAAAAAATTTACTTGATCAGACTTAATGGACACTTACACTATTTTTGAGAAGAAGGAAAAGTGGAGAGGGAAAAGAAAATGACGAGATTAAGATAAATTGTTGTGTTTGGGAAATGTTTGAAAAATGAGAAAGAAGAAAGTTTTTAATTCCCTAATCTTTTTTAACTGACCAAAAATAGGGTTGTTCAAAAACCGACCAACCCGCCGAAAACTGACTAATCCGAGCAGCACGAACCCGCATATGTCGAAACCATAAGGGCTTGAATTAGGGTCTGCAATCTGCCCAATCTGACCAAATCTGTCATTATATATATTAAAAAAATCGTCAGTAAATGAAGTGCCTCAGACGTTACACAAAATGACACCCATCTCAGACGTTGTTCTAGACTCCATCGCCCCAGTGTTCTGTCCCCAAAATCAAATTGACAAACCCTAGTCCCTATATTGTCGCCGACTCGCCGTTACGCCCTCTTCTTCTCCACCCATCTTTTCTTCTCCATCTCTGCGCGTCTCGCCCTTCAAGTCCTTAACGGTAACTCTCTCTCTCTCTCTTTCTCTTTCTAGCAATGTCTGTTGATTTCAATTTCTAAGGTTTTTACTTCAGTTTTTTAGTCATATTTACTGTGCTAGCATCCTCTCAGATGATTGTTATTTGTCATTTCTTTTCATTTTTTTTTTCGTTTATTTCTTTTACTTTCCTAATTTCATGTCTTTGAGCTCTGTTGGTCCATTTTCTTTTAATTTCACTTCTAAGTATTCTGTGTTAACCCAATGGAATGGGGAAAAAAAAAAGGGAATGCAAGACCAATATGACTTTTGTTTCAAGTAAAATGTTTCAAGTAAAGATTCCTTTTTTATATTAAATAATTGTTGACCAAATTGGGTTTCATGTTCATTGTAATTCTTAGGTCGTATGTGGTTTGAGACGCTTGACTTGAATGCGTCTATTCACTCTATATTCAGATTATTAGCATTTAGTCAAATCTTTATTCATTTGTCTATTTGAAGGATCTTGTTTTCTGGAAATGATATGATTGTTCCTTGAAGTTTTATAAAATCCAAGAGAGATATCTGTAATGACTTTTAAACATTCTTAAAGTTGGAAGAAAGAACTAAATAATCGTGCATACCTAGTTCTTGGGATTTTTTTTTCCTTCAAAAGCTCTTAAATACAAATTTGCATCCTAAATACTTTTAGCCAAACTTTTGCTTTCTTGTTAAAATGTTTGAATAGTTTTTCTCTCCAAAGTGCTGTAAATTCTTATTTTAGGAACTTAGAGCAATTCAATGTAGATACATATTTGTATTGTAGCCGATCTAGTACATAGTGTCGATTAGCTAGTAGTTGAATGAGATTCAATAGCAATTAGGAAATTAATATGTTCTTGTGGAAGAGCTACCTTAAATGCAGATGCAAGAAAACATTAGATACTTCCATCAATCTAAAAATTGTGAAATTAATTTACACAGATGAAATCATTCTGAAACTTAAAAGAAAACTTTCTTTGGTATTGTCAGTCAATGTCTATACATGTTAACACATATACACTGAGAGAGCTTTAGCATTAAGTTTAAAAGTTTGTATTTCTCGTAATGATGCCAATTGCTTTCAAATTATCCTCAACTAATGGGCTTACTTGGTCTCTCATTTTATATGTTGCTCCAAAGTATAGGGGTATTTTTCGTTTCTTGTTTGATGTCCCTTTTTCTCTGTTAGTGCCTTTTGCTCACAGTGGCAGATACTATTATTTTTCTTCTTCTATAAAAATGTCTAATAAACCAACGACAGCAGAAGTGATGATAGAGGTTGCGTCGGAAGTGATGGAAAATGCACCGAAGGAGACCAAAAGTGAAAATTCTACTCCCAAAAGACAAAAGACCACAGATGAAGGTAACAATACAGCCTTTAAACCCCCAGTTCTTAAAAAATTGAAAAGAGTCAAGCCAGAAACAACTTTTCGTGGAACTCAAAAGAGTGATATTTGGGATCATTTCACTAGGAATAGTGATCCTACCAACCCAAGGGCATCTCATAACTATTGTGGCAGTCTTATGTTAGCCACCTTAAAAAGAGTGAAACTACTAAGTTGTGGACGCATTTAGATCAAATATGCAAGAAATATCCTTATAAGAATGTAGACAAAATTCAGAAAACTTTAACTACAAACCTGTAGAAGGAAAGGGGGGTAAAGCTGGTGGTTCCTCAGAAATAGCTAAATATAATGTAGAAGAATGTAGAGAGAATTGGCTAGATTGATCATCACAAATGAGTTACCTTTTAGGGTGGTTAACGGTTTGGGATTTAGGAGATTATTGAGGGCCTTGCAACCAATATTTGATATTCCATCTCACATCACTGTTGTTAGAGATTGTATGAAACTTTTTCATAAAGAAAAGTTAAATTTGAAAAAAGTTCTCAAAGATCAATGAGTTTGCCTAACCACTGCCACATGACTTCAATTCAAGACTTCAATTACATGAAGTTGGTTGTTTAATCTAATTTTTGTGTTCAGGTAGAATTAGGATTTTATCATTACTAATAGATAAAGATGTGATTTATTTTTGTGTATGTACTTCTCATTATTATTGTGTGACATTATTCAGTTAATAAAATAGTAGTATTAAGTTAATTAAATCTAACATGGTTGAGGACAAATTTTATGATTATTTTTAAATTTTATATTAATCAAGAGCAGGCTAAAAAATCTTACCCTTAAATTGTGACTAGCCAGAGAAGTAGTGATTTACAGCAAGCTAGTCCCTGATTTCATATGTCGTGTTGGAAATTTATACCCAAAACTTGTTAGCTTAGATGATGTACAGTTAGGCTGCCAATCCCCACTTGTGGAGCTGTATATATGTGTAATCACAAAACTTTAGATTCATCACATAATATAATGGCTTTCTCCTCCGAGCCCATTTTATTCACAATGTTTATCAATTCGGTTGGCACTCTCCATTACCTCCACAGTTGGAATTTTTAGCCAAAATTAAGGAATAGGGATAAGTTAACATCAAGATTTTACCTATAGTTGTTTCCTTTTTTTTTTTTTTTTTTACAATTTCTGCGTTTGTCTAAGATTGAAGAAATGTAGATTTTCCACCCTTCCGAAATGAAATAAATATTATTATGTATATATGTTGGGACCGCTTCTGATCATATGAGCATCGTCATAAGTATCAAATCTGACCAGCCGATCAGATGTTTCATTCAACTTAATTATAAAAATAAAAAAATATTTGTGACTTTACTTAAATAAGTTCAAAATAACAATGAACTAATGTGAATTGTTGAATGATTGAATTCATGAAAAAAAAAAATTAATAAACTGTCGTATGTTATTAGATGAGATTACATTACTATTTGTTGTAATCTATTTGTAGTTATGTTGTGTTATGCTATAAAAATTATAAGAAGTCAAAACTAGTGAAATTCAAATGAAGTTAGAAAACCATGTAAAAAAATGGGTCATGACCGACTGATTTTGCCTTTAATATACCAACAACAACAACAACAACAATAATAATAATAATGTGTCCCTTAAATAAAGAATAGTCTGCGCGCTCTCTTGCCCGAGTTGCCGTTGACAGATTTTCTGTTTTTCTGTCTTCCGAATTTTGCTTGAGTCATGTTAATGATATTATTGAAGAGGATGTAAAATGCTTTTACTCCAATAAAAAATAGTTCTTCCTCTTGCTCAAAAGAAAAAAAAAATAATGATAATAATGTATCCCTTAAAACTTATTTAATTTATAAATGAATCCTAAATTTTCTTTAGAAACTTGGAATTGACTCACATATTTTACAAAAACAGATTTAGTCACTAAACTAAAATTTGATATAAGATAAAAGTCTCTCTATAAGTTGTTTCTATCGATCCATTTAAATTTAACAATTAACATTAGTTAAAATATATCAAATATAATCATAATTTTAAAAATTATACTGACCCGACAGTCGAACTAGTAGCCTGAAAATTAAAGTGGCCTGAGTCCCATCTAATCGAATAAGGAAGTGATATAGAGAAAACCACATGACTTGATTGTACCAATCGATGGGACCGGCCCGATTAGATGAGTGAACCTATATCTGTTTTTTTTTTCAAAGAATTGTATATAATCATGCTATTTTATTAAAAATACTTTAAATATACACTTAAATTAAATATTATTTTTAATAACTTTTTATTTATTTTTATATAACATAAAAACATTAATTATTTCTAAAAACAACAATTGATCCATCGGTCCAACTGCAAGGTTAATAGTCAAATCGTTAACCAATTGAATCAGACCTTAAATTGGGTTGGGACCTGATTTCAGTTTAAAAACTATGAATATAATAATTATTTCTTATGATACTTAATTGTTAATAAATACATATATATTTATCATTAAGGACTAGTTTAACTCTCGGGTTAACCGAACTAGTTGAGCCAATTAAGATTTGACCTTCTAACTTGATCTGATGATTGGTTTGGTTCTCAAAACACAGTCATCCACAAGCCTACAAAACACGAAGAAATATATACTATCAATCTTGACTTGAGTAATAATAAGAGAAATTCAAACTCTTAACTTGTTGGAAATTTTCAATTTGACTCCTATTATTTAATAAGTATAATTTATTTATAATATTATACCACACAATAAATAAAATTTATTTAAAATAAAAAATTAAAAAATAATTATATATAATATAAGATCATGATTATATTTTATTCACTAAAAAAATAAATAAAATTAATAAATATCTTACCTATTATAACTAATTTTTGTAGTCCATAACTGAGTTAGAGAAGTGGGAGATTTTACATGGCAGTCGTGGATTTGGACCCCAAACTTTGCCCCAAGCCTTGGTTAAATGGCTACGGGGCTAACAAAATGGCATTACTTATTAAGATTTATAGTGTTAATCTATTATATAACTAAATAAAAACGTCCAATATCATTAACTTATTTCTGTATCACTTATTTTTTTGTTGAATAAAATAAAAAAACAAAAGATGGCAGTATCTCACAGTTTTACTTGGGATGATTGCATTAATCGTATCATACAGTAGGCTGAGTTTCTAGACCAAACTCATATAAGAGCAAGTATCATGATACCAAATAAAAATTACCAATTTCTCTCACAATTATGTGTAGTCAAACGTAAGCTTAATCCTACAAAATACCTTAATAAGAATTCGAACTCATAACTTTATAATATGAGCAAAATTTTCTAACCATAGACAGCAATGAGCGGTGGTCTTCCACAATTTATTTAACTAACCGAAACAAGAGCCATGGGCGACATGAGGCACCCACTATCACCAATCTGAAAAGTAACCCAAAAAGGAGAATGGAGCAAATCCATGTGAGGTACACCTCCATATATTTGCTCACATGACATGAATCCAACATTAGTTCGGCTCGAGGCATAATAGGTGTGATTAACAAGAAATCTCTCTTTCTACTCGTGTTAATAAAGTTGCCAAGCTTAAAATTCTTGTCAATTACATACGACAGCTCTAGGATCTTTAACACACACATGCATATATTTATCATATATGTATCCTCATCTACCTTGTTATCACCAGAAGTAGTAATTTAGTAGTAATTTGATACGTCGTCTTCCATATAGATCAGAGTTTGAGTCTTCTTACAGTTGCTCGCCCCCAAGAATTTAAGGAAATGCGTAACGCAGTATTGAACTTTACATTTGTTAATATTGAAGTCAAGTGTAAGAAAAACCCAAGTAGGCCCAACAATATTCGAGTGGATGGTCCTCCATATTATGAAATTAAACGAAAACGTTAATAGGTGACTTCCAGTCTCAACCAACAGTGCAATGACAGACATATCTTTGATGCACGTTTTCTTAATTAAAAAAAAAAAAAAGAAAGAAAGAAAATCTAGCTTGTTAATAATTAAGCGACATTAAGCCGTGATGTGGGAAGGGACATCGTGGGGGGCAAATGATACGCATGCGACAAGAGAGCCAATAAGATTGTTGTGTTAGTCCCAAATCATTTGTTGTTGCTTTACATTGAGATGAATGTCTACTGTGCATGTGTCCTTGTAAGTAGCGTTGTTAGAATCGTTGAATTGCTGAGTTCAGCGTAAAACTAGTGAGAATCAATCTGATTTTTGGTCCAGTTATCTTTAAAAACCATGTGTGGTCTAAATCGTTTAAGGACCATTGACCCTGCATGCCATCAATTTCTCAAAGTTAATTTGGTCCTGCGTTCGTTTAACTCGGGCGAAGTGATATAAATAAAGTGACATGTTGCAGAAACGCCTTGTCTGGACTGGAAGAAAATGAGGGGAGAGGAAAGCTTTTAGGTGGCAGAAAAAAAAAAGTTGTTTAGGGGAAAGGTGTGGGGTTGGGGAAAAATTTTGCTTAGGTCCCATTGAACCTAACAAGAGGGGAAAAGCCAGCAACCAATTTTTTGTCAAAAAAAAAATAAACTTGTATAACAACTAAATTGTCTCTACTCTTACTTTTTAATTATTATTTTTATGGCAAAATTAGTACATCAAACAAATTATCATTTTCATTTTACTTTTTACTGCTATCTAATTACAAAATTTATAACTTTTTTTTACTCACATTAATTTTTTCAAAAGCAAAAATGATGAAAAAAAATTTTTACCACCAATTTTCCTCATGCCTATTTTCCTCTCCCTTATATGCCTCTCCTCCTTTTTTTTTTTTTTTTTTCCCTCGAAACAAGGTGTAACGGGGTCTTGATAAAATAGCGGAAGGTGAGTTTTACTTGGTATGGACATCTCTAAATGATGTGAGTTTCATGCACATGTTAGATATTTTTAAAATGTATTCAAAAAAGAAAAAAAAAATCTGACATGTATGTTTTTTCTTTATCATAATCTAACACGTATGTAAAATACTTTTAACTCGCGTTTCGATACGTCCTATATACATTTCACACTCTTCAAATACATGTGCTAAGTATTACTAATTAGTCTGTCACATACATATCAAACATAGATAAAACTATGTGAAATTTCTTAAAAGTTATACACATAATAATTTCATTCCTATAAAAATATTAATGAATAGATTGATGGTTAAAAAAACAAAGGTAATAATAAATATATCCTTTATTCTAGCAATTATACTGTTCGCATTAACTAGTAATTTCTTATTCTTCTTTTTACTTGCATGTATAATATATATTTTTAAAATTATTAACAAAATACCAGTTATAACATTAAATAACATGATAATTTTTATAAATTATATATTAAAACTACTAAATTTATTAAAAATATTTAAAATATATATAATTACATTTAATGTATCTAACTCATATTTTACAGTTGCGTCCTAGTTCTCTTCATGGCCCTACGAAAAAACATTACTTCAACACTACTGTATTAGCAAAAAAAAACAAAAAATTTTGAATAAAAATAATAGATTTAGAGTAATATTAAATACATTTAACGTTCAATTCTTTTTCAAAAAAATCAAAAAAAGAGGTAACAGTGCGAGTAGCGTCATTTTGTAAGGATATATAATGGAGCCCTAACTATATACAATGTATATATTTAATATATATTTTACACTAGTGTCCTCATTTTTTTAAGAGTTTATATGTCATTGTGTTTGTGTTATGTAGTGTTGTGTCCATGTGTTTGTATTTACACAGTTCTAGTTGGTGGACTATGCCTTTCTTGTTAAAAGGATTACGCTCACCATTAGGCTACACCCTCTAATGGGTGTAATGTGCAATAATATTTCACCTTTATTCTATCATTCCTCATTTATTAAAATTTATTAGCGCAATAACTTAATCTATTCTTTTTCATTATTTTTCCGTGTTAAGTACACTATCAAAACAATAAACAAACTCTAATATACATAGGCATTATAGTGACTAATTAGTATTAATTATTATCGGAACTGTATGTTTAATCCCAAAATACACTTATTTCTGCAAATTAAAATTATAAATCCAATTTCAGTTTCAATTTTTGTGGCCTAATCACCTAAACATGAGGGCGTTGATGCAGTAAAGTCCACCAACCAATGCCCTACCTAACCGGATCGAAAAGGTGTATCTCTACAAAAGTCTTATTGTTCAGCTGTCAATGTTTACGACAAAATTTGCCTCCGATTAAAAAAAAAAAATCAAACAATCTTCGCCGGTGCATTTATGAATACAAATAGACATATGATGTTATTATATTATACAAAAAAAAATATTTTTTAGTACAAAAATATTTATAAAAAATAATATAAATCACATAAATCTTTTATATATTACATAAAAAAAATTTAGTACAGTAAAAAATAGTTTATATATTGTATAATTTATTCGGATGTAGGAGTGCGAATCTGTATGATAAACTTCAAAAAAAAAAAAAAAAAAAAAGGACACCACCATCCTTTTGTTGCCTTGATGGCAGTACACCGATGACGTTACCAAGGTCATCGGTTTCAGAATGATATCATCAAAATTAAAAAAATGACACTATTTTCTTTTAAAAAAAATTACGTAAATATATAATAATAAGTATAAAATAAACATATAGAGATTTAAATTATTAGATCGTAAAAAATATATTAAATTTTAAAAAAATAAATAAATTTTTAAATAAATTATATATTTTTAATAAATTATAAATTACATGACTATATAATAATATTTTTTTATGTTATTGGCACAATAGTGACATTGCACCTCTATATTTGGGTCCACACATTAATTGTTTCATGGAAATTCAAGTCAGGATGTAATTAAAAAGATATATTGACCTTAGTACTACTTTTTGTTTTATTGGCACAAGAATGACACTGCAACTTTACATTTGGGTCCACAGATTAATTGTTTCATGGAAATTCAAGTTAAGCAATAATTAAAAAGATATATTAATTTTAAAGTAGTAATTTAATAATAATTTAATATATTTTTTATTATATTAGTTTGAGTTTGAATTATGTTATTATTGTCTATTTTTAATTAAACAGAGATTTATACTAAGATACACCATTATATTTTAAACTTATTAATATTAAAATTAATCGTTGAAAATGTCTATTTAAACTTAACAATACTCGAATAAATTCTTCTTACAAGAAAAGGTAAATAAAGATATTAATAGCCCAAAAACTCATTTCGACCAATAAATTTTATGATTAATATCGTACAAATACGTACTCTCAAAACAATACAATGAGGCACCACCCGAGATAATGGCTCAGTAGCAAGTCAGCGTGCTTCTATACTAGAGGTCTTAAGTTCGATTCTCCACGTTTACGTTTCCCTCTGACTGAACTATGCTGAGGACCCCTTTGTATACAAATAGTAATGCGCAGCGTTGGGTCTAGAGTCGTCTGTCAGGACCCCAATGACGGAATCATACTCGGCTTTATTGGTGTTTAAGAGGTAAGTCAGTCTCTTTACGATTGTTGAACAGGATTCAAACAAACGGGAGTTACACCAGTTTCGATTTAAGGATTTGATAACTAATACATCTAATAAAATCTTTTTTTCATGAAAAAAAAAAAAAACAATACAGTGAGGTACAGTCAATGACCATATTAATTATTAACCTAACTTTGTACTTCTTTGTTTTTTTCAAAATATTTCTGTATTTAAAATCACTATTTTTTTTTTATAATCTATTACATAATTCAATTTCAAGCTGTCTATGGCCAGTCACTATTTAAGTGGACATTAATCTTTTTCCATCAATCCTTTAATTTTTTTGTTCGTGAGAAACAGGTTTGAATTTTACTAGAATTGGAAAAAGAAAACCCACTAAATTTTGGTGTGGTACCAAATTTTGCCTGTAACTAATCGAGCGGACCACAATTCTCGGGGGCAAAGGCGCAGTGGAACCACTCATGCACATCATTAGCAACGTAATGATAAATATCAAATTACGAGAGGACACGTAAGATGTAATCTTGGAGTTACTCAAAAAGAAAAAAGAAATCATGGAGGATTGAAAGAGTTTCATTATATAAATACAGACTCCTTTAACAACATAATACTTGGGGGTTAGGATATTTATTATTTATGATATGATTTGAAAATTGGAGTTAATTATATATTTATTAATTATAATATGATTAATTATGACTCTCTACTTAAGAGTTAAGGATAGTAGCATGAACATTTTTACTGGTCTACTAGCATCAGGTAAATATCTAACAATTTTCAAATCATTATATTAATTTACCAGAATAACAAATTATGAGAATATATATTTAATCTCATTAAAAATCTCAACAAGATTGTAAGAAAACAAATTCTCAAAATATATATTTAATCCGACTGTTTTAAAGAAAATTCGCACCTATGACTTTTGACATATCATCAACCTATGGCATGTATGCCATGTAAGTATGAGCTCTTTTACCATTTTTTTTAGCCAAAAAATAATAATAATAATAATCACATATATTTGTAAACTGAGGCCAGTTTTAATTATTGTTATACCTCGTTCAATAGTTTCCAAAGAGACTAATCCAGTATCCTAATATTACTGATTTCAAACGTAACTCCTCCAAACCAACAACAAAGTTAACGAATCTAAAATTAATACCACATTAGAAGCTGAGGTCCAAGGAAAGCTGGTGCTGCCTTATATGTTAGCACTGATACTCAAAATTTAGATTAAATATAAAAAAAAAATATTAAATTATTACTAAATTATCAGTTTAGGTAGTAAATCTTTTATCATTAAACCGTTATGCTGATGGTCAAAGCATTTAGTTTGTCCATATTTTATGATCTGCATTTATTTTGTCCACATTATCTTTCTGATCTATGTAGTGAATTATAGAGTCGAGTCACGTGCCTACCGAGCCCACAAGCATTCGTAGCCATGTCGCGATCAAGTTGAACACAAAAAGAGGTCCACAGATTCCACAATGGGTTACAGCAATAGGTGTTCTTTTGGCCTTAGGTAAAAGATTGGCATCAACAAAGATCTGACAATGAAGAAGATGAAGAAGAAGAAGAGGGAGAGATGAAGAGTGGAGAGAGAGACAAAAAAAGCAACAAAGGGAATTTAATGAGAATGTACAAAGGGAAACTAGCTTCGAAGATGAAGACAAAAAGATAGAGACAGAGACAGAGAGCTATGCTATTATCCAATCTTCACAAAGACAATAATAAGACAATGGTTATGGCAGCAGCACCCACCACAACTTCCCATATTGCTTTTTATTTGAGACAAAGCAGTTAGGAAGCAAAAAGGCAATGGCTCTGATTTGATTGATCATTGTAGATTTTCCATGGCTTGGAAAAGAAATAGTATACCGTATGCACATTATGAACAACATGAAAGCCTAAAACCATCATTTGACACACCTTAAATTGAAATCACTATTAACAAACTGCACATTGGATAGAAAAAATTGAGGAAGTTTTCTTTTTTTTCCTTTTTTACTCCTTTCCGTCCTAACTCCAATACATGGTGTCAAAATTTCACTACCATTAAGTTAGATTTTTTTTTAAAAAAACATTGAAATGTATAATTGTTAATTTGTTAACAGTTAGCGAGTGCCTTATACCAGCCGATATAGTCTAACTAGCTTAGAATTTAGAAATCTAATCTAGTAATTGTCTTTAGCATAAGAGAAAAGTTTCCTTATCTGTGGGAAGGTGTCGTTGGTATAAAAAAAAAACACTCAGTGAATCAAGCAAGAGAGCCAATAATTTTTCTCTGAAAATGATCTGGTGGATCAAAGAGAAAAATTTTAAAATTTTTTTCTCCTCTCCGTACCCATAAAACTTGAAACAAACTAGAACTCTGCCCCTTTTCCCTTTATTTTCTTCTCCCCTTTGTTTTTTCCTCTCCTCTTAATAAAAGCTAAGGGTCTGTTTGATATTACAGTTGAATTTTATTATTGTGATTGACAAATTGACAGCGGAGAATGCTACTGTTGGCAAATATGACGGATTGTTTAATAATAGGGAAATATTATTTGGCCACACTTAAGAAGGAATGTAGTGCACATATAGAGATCTAAAAAAAAATAGATAAATCATTAGATAACGTTGAATTAACTACGTGGCCTCTGTATACCTATTCATGCTTGTCTGCATAGCAAGCCTCTTGGTAATAATAAAAAATTTACAATGTGTCACCTATTTTCAGCACATTAAAACACTGCATGTTTTTAATTTTATTTTGAGTTGTGATGTTCTTCTATCAACTGCAAACCTTAGACATTACCAAATAGCCTTCGAAGAATATTGAACACTTAAACACGAATTGTAATATTGAAATATGGACTTGTCTAGGCAAATAAACGCAGTAGCCTTCGAAGAATAGGCTTTTATGTTCAAAGAATAGGCAAAATTACCTTAGACAAGCTCACAGTATAACATTTATCAATTGTTATTAGGAGTTCCAATCGAAAATCAATTTTGGCCACGTCCTCTTAGAGCAATTTTAGCATAAAATTTTTGGACATTGGCCACATAAGCTAAGAGCCAAAAATTCTTAAAGGACTGACTATTTGCATTTTCTTTCAGCTTTTAGTTTCATTACACACTACAGGCTTTTGTTTTTCAGGCCAACAATATAGGAAAAATGTTATATAGTGTTTTAACTTGTATGACAAAAATTTGTTAGACAATTATATTTGATATAATGTCAAAACAAATGGAGAACAAGCATAATTCGAATAACAAAAATAAGAATAGAAAAATAGGCGCAACCTTAATCTAAATTAAATATATGGCGAATTCATTTATAATTTATTTATTTATGTGTTCGCTATGCCATCGATTTAGCTATATGAATCACAAAGTGAAAAAATAGTATTAGCTTAGTAAACTTCATAATTACTAAAAATCTTATTAGGTAGTAAATAACCTTAATTACTTTCTATGTGATACTCAATTGAACAATTTAGATCATCTTGAATTATTTTAAAATCAATTTGGGCTTTTTAGTTAAATTTCTACATAAGAAATTTAGTCTTGATTTGTTAGGTTGTGTATTTTCTCACAGTTTAACTACATACTACTATTAGGCATTATTAATAGTAGTATCATTACTACATATTGCTCTTTATTTGTTAGGATGTCAGTTATTAGTCATATTACTACATATTAATAGTAGTATTATAACTACTACTACTACTACTATTAGACATTATTGATTGAAGTTTTGCTGCGCAAGAAGTGTGTTCCAGGACCAGAATAAAAATAAGAATAATGTCCTGACATGTTAAAAAAAAATCTTAATAATCCCAAATACACATGTCAACTTCAATCCATTAACAGTTTCTAATTTTATTTCAATTTTAGAAGGTATATTTGTTTTTGGTTCAATTTTAAGGTGTCACCAAATTTTGTCAAATTGTTATCAAATTAAGGTTAACACATGTTCATATGGCACAAATAAATGACATGTGAAAAAAAAAAAAAAAGAATAGATGGCAAAAAGTTGGTAATCTAGTTGGTGTTAAGTTGGTAGAAGAGCCAAAAATTTTACACAAAAAAATTGAAATTTTATTTTATTAACAAAAAAAAAGAGGAAAAGATGGCAATAATATGAAATAAGAAAGAAAAAAATTGATTTTATTAGAGCTGTTTAAAAAAAGTAATAAAGTGATATAGATTATTAAATGATTAAATTTATAAAAAAATAAAAAATTATTAAATACAGTTAATTGTCTGTGTAGTCTTGCTTAATGGAAAAAACAAATGTGAAATGCCCATATTAAATATCGTCAAAGTTTTGTCATATTGTTATCAAATTAAGGTTAACACATGTTTATGTAGCATGAATAAATGACATGTAAAAAAAAAAAAAGAATAGATGGCCAAAGTTGGTAATCTAGTTGGTGTTAAGTTGGTAGAAGAGCCAAAAATTTTACAGAAAAAAATTGAAAATTTATTTTATTAACAAAAAAAAAGGAAAAGATGGCAATGATATGAAATAAGAAAAGAAAAAAAACACTTTTTGATTTTATAAGAGTTGTTTAAAAAAGTAACAAAGTAATATAAATTATTAAATAATTAAATTTATAAAAAAATAAATAATTATTAAATACTGTTTATAGTCTGTGTAGTCTTGCTTAATGAAAAAAATAAATGTGAAATGCCCATATTGAAAAAGCCTTAATTTTAAAATATGAATAAATATACGTGTGACTGTCAACAAGCTTGCAACAGCTTGATTCATGTGCATTTGCAAACTAAAACAATATCAAAAATCTTTTCTTTTTAAAAATTTTAAACTTAAGATCTAGTGGGATCCAATCTCACCCAATAAAGATTTGTGTTAAACGGCTACTTTAGTTGAAACCATATCTACCCTGATTGGCAAATTTCCAAAGGAAAAAGAAAGGAAAATGAGAGGAAAATAAAAATCTGTTTATTTTTTTTATTTATTTTTTATTAATTCATATAATTATTTTTTATTTTTTCTCACAAATTACTATTTATTTTCTTTCTCACAATTTTTTAATTATTACTTTTTATCAATCATAATATCATTATTATTATACTATTTTTTATTCTTAACCCTTTATATTTATTTTTTTCATATCCAATCACACCATAAAATAAAAATCTCAAAGCCTGTGACTGATTAAAGATTTGGTAGTTAATTGCAACCCTATTTGCTGTTAACCTATACATACAGCTTATATAGGTTTTTTTTTTTTTCATGTCAAAAAACGTTTAAGAATAAAAAAAATATTTCAATTTTAGGGTAATAAAGCACCTAAAATACTACTAAAAATTGATTGGAAGATGTATATCTCATTTATTTAAAAAAAACACTCGCGAAATATACGGTACTAACAGTTAAATTTTTAAGTACAGAGGCCCACCTTATAAATCTTATATAATTAGCTTAACTGGCAATTTTAGGTCACTAATACATACCTGCAAGTCCTTGTTTTAAGTGAAAAAGGAAACATAATTAATTAAGACTAGGAATGAATTACTGAGTAACAACACGTTAGTTTGTAGTCTGTGGAGTTGTACAACTATGTTGACAGTGAAAGGACAATGGATGGGGGGGCTCTCTGCCCACAGCAACCTTTCTTCTCTTTCCCACTTTCTCTCACCCTTTCTCACTCTCTTTCTTGCTCTAAATGATGGAATTTGAGCATCCCAAAGTGATACCCGAAAAAGCATACGGATGTGGAGACTGCAAATGTTGCTGCAGCAAGCTTCATTGAAAGGCCCAAAAGATTTTCTGTTCTGTTTTTTCTCATTCCTACTTCATTTTTTTGTTTTTTTTTTTTGGTTTTTGCTTCACACTTGAAAAAGGTGAGGACTTTTCTTGTTTTGTTCCTTTCATCCATTTTTAACTCTGCTTAAAAGGGCTTTTCAACTTTGTCTTTGCGTTTCCTCTTTATAAACCAAGGGATACCTGTGCCAGCCGAGTTTGGTAGATAGCCAACGCTCCTCTGGGGAAGTTTTGGAAGTGTTCAAGATTTCTGCTTTTGGGTCATTGGGTCTTTCTTAGTTTGAACTGAAATTCATGCTCGTGAATATGGGGTTCATCAGAAGCTTGGAATGGGTGAATCGCTACGGCAAGAAGCAATGCAGGAGCCTTCTCAGGAAAGTGAGGGCAGCAGTGAAGAAGGCTGTCAAGAATGGGGACAAGAAGCAGTTCAACTTCCAGTATGATCCCTCAAGCTATGCTCTCAATTTTGACGATGGCTGTTGCCATTTGGGTAGTAGAGGTGGATTTGGAATCAAAGAAGCAAAGTTTCAGGGTTGCAGTGATGCCATTATCTGGGTTTATGTTCTGTGGGTAGAATATTGAGTCATGCTGTGGTGGAAGAGAATCATTTGTTTATTTGTTGGCAGTATCTGTGATCTGGACTGTTACTACTCATTAGGCAGAGAAGGAAGTCATTTTCTACTTGTCCTGGTGGATTAACCATTAAAATATTTATATTTTGGTCTCAGCTTCTCATTTTATCGGATTCAAGCCTCTGCCATTTTCAATATACTGTAGTTTTCTATGCTGTTATTATGTTTTTCGTTATTAAATCTGCCAAAATCTACGACCCAAACGCATTCATTGCATTAGTTCGTTTACCAATTGTCGGCCTTATCCTATCGCGATTGAAGGTTTTACCATGGTGAACACTATCTTCCTATGAGGAGCAACATTAGTTGCATTGGTTGGAAAAGTAGCCTTCAACTGTCGGACTGAAATTTGAACTCTAATTTTCTTTCCCCCATCTCCTTCTTTTATGTTATCTCCTTCTTTTATGTTGGATTATCAATTCCAATAAACCAAAAAAAAAAAAAAAAAAAGGAGTTATCCCGAGTTATCTTACTATCTTTTCTGCTTCCCCGTATGCTTGTGGAAGGGCTTTCGGCTGTTTAAAACATTGAGTTCATCGTGTGGATCACAATTTTTCAGATACACTCAATCCCGTTTGAATCTTGAGACTAAGGCAGATTCCGTCGACAAATCAAAGGTGCAGAACACTGAAAATAGGACTTTCATAGAGTAGAATTAACATCGTCCAACAAATTGCTGCCGGGAGTAGTAAATAGTCCATGAACTTGATGGTTCCATCCAGCCTGGTGTGTTCACACTAGAAAAAAGCTCAGATGTTAACAAGAAATTCTATGGCTATCAAACTGCAGGGTCTTCAAGCACAGCAGTAGATAAGTCCTTTATTCGTGGATATGCAGCTTTTTCGTCAAGTTGGTTCTGAGCCCAAATAAGCATCTTTAACAAGCTTGGAAGCTTTGGATCTGTCAGAATGAATTCAGTTAATACCAACAATGGAAAAACATCAACTTAGTTAACAAATGCGACCTCAAACAAGTATAGACCTGGAAAACTTTAATAATTACTCATATTTTTGGATGATTAATATATTCCGAAAAAATAACAATTTCAGGGCCACCTGACCACAAATCGTATCCAAGGACATAGAAACAGACCAAAAAAAAAAAAACCGGCCATAACTACACAGTTCTTACAAATGCCAGTTGCATGAGGATCCTAATACTCTTTCTCAGACAAAATTTCCTTGCCCAGACGTCATTAACCCTTACCAGACTTGTGTTCCCTATTATCAGTCTTTTACAACCAGTTTAGGATTGAGCTTAGCTTAGTTGAATTTAGGGTCTTTATGTACACCTGTACTTATGCATATACTGAGTTTATGATTTGACATTAAAGGAAATATTGAAGTGCCCATACTGCTACATATCTACTAATATCTTATTCAGCAAAGATATTCCCCAAGCCAAATTCAGGTCAGGAGTGATTTGGAACATTAATGTCAAGCAATTGTTGTTCTGTTTACATCCCTCATGACAGGCAGTTTCTATGCAAATGTGCACAACATGTTAGTTCCAACTTGATCCTTAATAAAATACTATAACTTTGCATGTCCTTTGCTATTAAGCAATTTATGATCAGCAGCCTTAAGAGAACCAAAGACTTGAATGCCAGTTTTCTTGTAATGTCAAAATAACTGCAAAAAAAAAAAACAAAAGAAAAGAAAAAACAAAGACCCACCAACCTTTCTCGTGACTCTGACTTGTAAGAATGGCTGCATTCACCTCACTAGCCGTCTTTAACCGCTGTTTGATATCCAGAAGTTCTCCAACGGGGCAGTTTGAGACGTCCTCAAAAGCAAGCAATGCAACAGTTCTCTCCAACTCTTCTAAAAAGCTTTGCTGCAGAAAAATTTGACTTTATCAAACGTATTTTCACCAAAGATAAACAGCTTAATATCATAATAGCATAAAATAGACTCTTGCATTAAGGCAATTTCAACCAATAAAATACAACAATTCAGGCAGGCAACAATGGTCATAGGAAAAAATTATGCGGAAGTTGGGTACACAAACTCAAAAGATGCAGCAGTCAAGAAAAAAGCACATGAAATTATGAATTACAGGTCAACCATATAGGGAAAAAAAATATGTGGAAGTTGGGTACACAAACTCAAAGATGCTGCAGTCAAGAAAAAAGCACATGAAATTATGAATTACATTTTCTTCGCCTCTTGGCGCGAGCTCCTCCTGAGCAAATTCCAAAGCCTCTTCCACTTTTCCATTTCGAATCAACTCTATTAATCTTTGCTGTTGAAGGTGGAAAAACAGTTGTGGGTTCGTATCCAATATCTGCAAAGAGAATTTTTCACAAGAGACATCGAAATCAAAAAAGGCAGTAGGCCTTCATTGCAAACATCATAACAAAAGTCATAATACAAAACAGACTAAACTAAGATTTGAGTTTCTTACGGTTGGTCCGAAATGGCTAAGTTTTTCTACGATAGAGAAAACCACTTTATAAATTACATGTGGCCAACATACACAGCTGCCCCAAGATTAAAGCAAGGATTTATAAAATCTGGAAAACCACTCAAGAAACAACAAACACGGGTTGAACCCTAAATTGTTAACATTGGACTAAGTCATTAATTCTTCATAAGTTACACCGACAAAAATCACATGGTTATTGAAAGCTTGAGCTATCCTAGAGTAAAATGCAACGGAAAGGCTGCATGAAAATTAAAAAGTAACAAACGGGTAACTGAAGCTGTGTGGATGGTTGTTTGATATAGTTTTCATTATAGTATTAAGGACGTAGCAATCTTAAATCCATTAAACAATCCAACAAGCAAAATCCAGGATTCCTCTAATACATTGAAAATTTCAAAAATACAATGTGAAAAAGCAGATAGTCAAATATTTTGAGAGTTTAACAAACATAGTACGCACAAAGTAGGAAAATTTGATTTGAAAGCCATATGTCAAGGAGATTACATTAAAGCAGATTCATCAAAAAAAGGTGAAAAGAAAACACAAGGGCATACCTCAGGATTTAAATCATTAACTTTCTCGATTGCATCCTCAACATTCCCACACTGCACCGCCTTCTTGACAGCCATTCGATCCGTAATTGTTGCGAGATCTATATCTGCTATGTCTCAATAAGGAAATACATAAGCTTTTTCCAATATAAAATGCACAAACACACCAAAAACAGAAGCCCACACCAAAAAAAAGTACTTAAGAAAATCAAGGATACGTTCAGTTCCAGATTCCATCCGGAATTTCTCAGCGGCTTCAACATAACCCTCAGTGACAAGAAAGTTCATGACCAATTTATTCATGTCTTCTTTCCTAATCTTCACGTCATTAAGCTTCTTTTCCCACTCTTCCCTTGTAATTACTTTCTTCGATGTAGCCTACACACAATAAACACGATACCATAATTCTACTAAACTGCATATACACTCCACTGCACTGTAAGCATTCCAGGTCAAACAATTTATTTCATCAATTCTTCTTACAAGCCACACATACTATTTGGCCCTATGAGTATGACCCAAAATTTATCCTATGTTTCACTTCCTATTTTGACACCATTATCGATAACAAACACTCAACTATAACAAGAACTGATCTATAATTACCCATTCAAACCAATTCAATTAAAATTGAACACAGGGTCAAAGCTCTCTCTCTGTCTCTCTCTCTCTCTCTCTCTCTCTCTATAAACTCCCTAAGCAACCATCCAATATGCAGAAGGCAAGTCAATGCGCGATTATCAATCAACTACAAACACCGACTTGGCTAAAAATTGATCGAAGAAAATTACTTTTTAGGTCAAAACCCTAACTACTTAGCGCCGTGGTTGCAATCAATCATAATTAAAAAAAAAAATACTGCCAAAGGAAAACAATCATCTCAGACACAATAAAACTAAGATTAACCAAACAAATTTGAAAAACAAAAAAACAGAAAGAACAATCAGAAGCCATATTCACCATTGCTTCGATCTCTAAAAGCCGATGAATCACAAACCACAAATGTGACATCAGTGCGCGAGCACCATCAATCCCATCGACGCCGCGCAACTGGAATCCACCAATCCCTGCAACCAAACATTAATAGAAAGCGCGCGAAAATTAGTCGGAAAAAACCACACAAAAAAAAAAGAAGAAAATAAAACACTGCTAAATTCGGAAAAAAGATCTCGAAAATCTTGTCCACTTACACTTTGCCGGAAAGTCCCAAACACTGAATCTATTAGACCACGGCTGTTGGCGGTGACCTTAGCCGAGAGGAAAATTGGAAATTTTCCGGGAATGTTTTCGCCGGTTTCCGGGAAAGAAAAGTCAGAAAGGAATAGTTGTTTCGACGAATCGAGAAGGAATTTTCTGATTTTTAAGAAATAATAATACATGTGGCTCTTTGTATGCAAGACGGTGTCGTGTTGGATACACCAACTTTTTCTTTTTCTTTTTAAAAAAAAAAAAAAAGGAGAAAAAAGACCGACATTAAATAATTTCGTTAAAAAATATTACACTTCTACCTAAAAAAAAATGTCTAATCTGAATGATTATATACAAAAAATATCAAATTAAATATAAATTTAATCTCACTAAATATTTTAATAACATTAAAATATATTTATCAATATATTTGAGGTTAATTTGAGATTAATTACCATATTACAAAAAGGGCCTAATTTTTTCTTGTTTCCTATATATTTGCTCTCTTACTATTAATATTATATTTTTTCCGTTGTCATAAATCTACTGTTAAGGTTTCTGCTTTACACTAACATGGTTCTTTTTTTTTTTTCCCTTTTTGTCTACTTTGTTATTTACATTGCAGTTTGGATTATAAATGTGTTTTGTTTGAAAAAAAGGTAAAGAGTAAAAAAAATAAATAATATGTGTGAAAATATTAATTTTACTATTTTTTAAAAAAAAAGAAAACAATAGTCATGTTTCTTATTCTCTATGCTACTAAATTACTGAACTACAATTGTTTAATTTTCAGAGTCAAAAAAATTGTTAAAAATATATATCAGGAGATTGTATCATGAATCCATTGATTCTCTAACCAAGCCTGGGTGACCAAATTTCTCACTTTGGTGAGTCGGAGTGCTTATACTTCGTACAGTATCTATAGACTTTTTTTTTATTTTTTATAATTATTTATAAGTTAACCACTAATTATTTCTGTCAAAAAAAAATCTCTACACGAACTACAGCTCTTTTTTCACTTCATCCACATATGGGACGGAAATTTTTTTTGTAATTGCGAAATAATGCTTTTGTATATAGATATTTACAAACTGCTCAACCCATTAAAAACTGTTTAAACTAAATTATTGAAATCGGCATCCGTCAAAAACTGAAGACAAAAATACAATTAAAGGTTTTTATTTTTGAAAAACTGCCCTTGAGAGTTTGGATGTAGATTGTGAGCTTTGAAAATTGTCAAAAACCGAACCATTCACTAATATTAGTTAATTTTATAATTATTTAAATATTACCAGAAACCGATTTTAAAAGCGTCAACTATCCTTGCTCCAATCACAAGTAATACTCTCTTTTTTTCTTTTTTTTTTTAATCACAAGTAATAACTAGCAGTTAGTCAATTAATCGTTAAAAATAACGCAAAAAAAACATAAAGGGTGCAAGTACCTCTATCTATATATGTGAATATTCTCCATATAAAAGATTTAGGAGTGAGGAGAATCGATCTCTCTACTACACAAAGGGAGCTTTCTCCCTTATCAACTAGGTTGTTATGTCAAATTCTTTTCGTGCAATTAAAATTATCAGCTAGGCCTGGTTCACAACATTCAGCAAGTAAAATTGGATCAAGCTTCAAATTTTTAATGTGGCTTTTTTCCTTTTCTATCATCAATAATTACCCTTTACAAACTAATTGTCATTTTGAATGTTGTCAATTATTACTCTTTTCCATTTCTACCGTTTCTGTCTGTTGCACAATTACTCCCATGCATGTTGCGATTTTGAAATTAATGCTCCCTTCTGTTTCTTTCCTCAATTTTGCGTTTTTAAGCATGTTGTTTTGTGTGTCTATTGTTTTGTAGGGAAAGAACCAAAGAAAAGACGACCCAAAGAACTAACGATTCCAAGCTCTGCAAAGAAAGCAAGTAACCATGAATTGAGTCAATTGGATTGTCGTTGTTTGAGTCCCTTTGGCAATGGAGAAGAATTTGCTAGTCGATTTGAAGTCTCCCATATCATTTAAATATGACTGGATGGTATCTCTCTTTGAAGTTCCTACATTGCAAAGCCATGATATAGATTTTAATTGGCATCAACTTTTAGCTGTTCTACTGATCATTTTCTCTGATTTATAGGCTATAGTGGCTGATGAAGATAAAATGGAATCAATAGCTCATAGGTTTCTCTCTGCAGTTGTGAAGGTGTGGACTAAAATGTCCTTTTGGAATTGCTTTCATCAATTAATAAGTGGTTTGCATTATGGATTTTTTTAAATTACATTATATGTTTTTTTAGTTGCATCTAGCTTGCAAGTCGAAATTTCCCGTGAGGAGACAGCAATTAACAGCCCAACATGAATAAAGAATAGTTTTTTTAGCTTTAAATGCATATATTTATTGATTAATTGAGAGCCTTGGCTGGATGATTATCACCCGCATGATTTCTATATATTTACATGAAGAACCATATAACTCGTGAAGAACATTCTATCATCTTACAACTGACAAAGGTTGATTTTCAGTTCATACATTGTCCGAAAGATGTCTCAAGGAAAACAAAGGGAAGAAGAGGGTGGGGAATTGTAGTTAATTAAATTGTACTATGATATGTTTCTATTGCTGCTGTTCGTAAAGGCAATGACTTGACTAGCGGCATGCTATCATAGGATTGGATGTATGAAGTAGTTGTCATAAGCCAATTCTTGAATTAAGAATAACACCACAAAGAAAAGTTGACTTAGCATCTAGAGAGAAACTTTAGAACTGAACAGTTTGGTTAAACATAAAAGGGGTTTGATCTTGAGGGAGAAACCAATAAACCATGAAGTGTGTAAACCATCAAAATGTATGGTTTTCATTGCCTAAAATGTGTGTGCAGATTGTTTAAACCATGCAAGTATAGTGGTAACTTGAAAGCATCTTACATTCTTGTTGAATCTATTATTTTTCAACGTCTTTACCCCCATGCCTTGCAGCTTAATTGGAAATCATCAAAATGTGCGTTTTTAAAGATGATCCCAGAGGCATAATTGCTGCTCACAACTGTACTATGATGGCTGTGGCATTAACAGGCACTCATCCTGCGTACGTACTCTCATGTAGATTTAACAACCCGATAAAAGACTAGCCTTGCTATGTGTAGGATTTCTTTTTCTTGCATCGGTTTTGGATTCTTCACTTAAGCCTTCAATTGCCACTGTTTCACATGGATTCCACTACTTGGCTATTGCATTTTGAGCTACAGCGGATTTGAGAAAACACTGTTTCCCCTTAAATCTTGCTGACAGGTGACGAAAAGCCATAAATTTTCCTTTAATTTGTTATTTTTTAAATTAATTTTAGTTACATAAATCTTAAAATGGAATTATCTATTTATTTATTGCTCATTAATTTTTAAATTAAAATGATTTAATTTGTTTTGAATGCCATTATGACATGATTAATTTTCATTATAGTTATTCATTTCTATTTAAGTCTAGCCATCATTTCATGTTTAAGTCCTTGAATAAATTTCATTATAGTCATTATTTTGTATTTAAATCATTGATTAATTTCTGTTATAGTCATTACTCTTATCATTTGATTCTCCTTGCATTTAGCTGAATGAGTGAGATTTTCAAAGAAGAGTGTGTGCTCATGCATAGCAACAATTCTACTAGGTAAAAACTTAATGATAAAATAAATATATAACAAGGAACAAAAGTTGTACCCTATTGAGTAAATTCAAAAGTAACTATATTATTAGTTTATGTAATAGAAGTTAGGCCTAAATTTTGTTTAATTTTGATATTATCTCAGAAAAATAATATGTTTTTTAATATATAGTTGCATACCATAATTTTTATGCGGTAAGAACATAGCAATTGAAGTATGCTTAGTAAGAAATATATTGTATATTATCCTATATTAATTATATATGTATGCCTCCATATATATATATATACACACATAATTTTTTATGATTTTTGTTTGAATATTAAAGTAAGAAATTAAAAAAATGTGTATGTATGTATATAATATAATCAATTTATTTGAAATTTATGTAATTAAAATATTTAACCCATATAATACGCATACTAAACTGAGTATTAGATTAAATCGTTACACTGTAGCCAAAATTCTAAGTTGGTGCCTAATATTTGAGTTAAGGTCTAATTATAGACACAATATCTTTTTTGGTAAAATCAGTCGCCAATATCTTCATTGTGGAATAATTCAGTACTTTTCTATTATATAACTGTTTAATTTAATAAGAATTACATCATTTGTTAGACCATCTCCTAGTAAGATGCAATGTTATTAAAAATATGATGGTATGATATTTTATTTAAATTTTTTTCTTTTTTCAAAAATAGAGAAAAATGAAAAAATTAGGAAAAAAATATTACGCTACTATATTTTTATTGATATAATATCTTATTAAGAGGTGATCTGATGATACGATGAACATATGATGTACTTTTTGATAAATTAAACGGTCAGATAATAGAAAAATATTGAATTATTCCACAATGAAAACATTGAAGACCAATTTTACTAAAAAAATATTGTGTCCATAATTAAATATTAGTTTAAGCGTTAGACACTAATTTTAAATTTTAGCTCACTCAAAAAGTAGAATAACATGTATATACATATGCTTTTAATTTAATTTATAGCCTGTTTTGAGTGTAAAAGAGGTGAGAAGAGAAAGTGGAGAGAAAAAAGTTGTGAGAAAGAAATTAGAGAGAGAAAATCTAATTTTTTCAAATATTGTTGGGAATGATAAAAGAAATGTAAGGAAAGAAAATAATAAGAAAAGAATGATTTATTTAGATATAAGGAGAAAGTGAAGAGAGAAAATTTTTTAATTAAAAATAACTATTATACCCTCAAACTAAATTAATGTATAGTTAAAAGAATTTGTACACTTTTCATCAGACCAAAATTTATATGTAAACACTGATAATTAGTAGAAATTGTACCCACAAACCAAAAATAGAAGAAAGTAGATAAAAAAAATTATTTGTATGAAATGATATTATTATTCTTATATAAAAATTATTTAAGTCATTTTTTTATCTTGGGTTTGGAAAACTCAAAATAAAAGAATTAAAATTAACTAAGAATATGACAAGTTAAAAAAAAAAAATCAACCCAAGTCGCAGATGGTCACGCGGACAAAATACCTATCTATTAACCAATGAACAGTTGATTCACAATAAAAACAATTTCATATTTTTATAATTACAATTCTATTCGTATTTAATTTCTCTCACTTTCTCTTTAACTTAGTGAGGAAGTTACTTTCTGCGCCATGCACTTTTTTTTGACTTTCTTTTCTTATGTGTTTCTTTCCTTTATTATTCTAAACAGTGAAAATTATTTTACACTTTGCGTTGTGTTTATCTTCTATAAAATATTTTACAGAAAAAAATTTTACAAACTTTTCGACGTTTATTTCACAAAAAATATTTTATATAGGTAAAATTTAAGAAAAATTTTCAAATTTTTAGGTAAAATAACTTCTTTTTTTTGCAGAGTTGAAATTATTTAAAAAAAAAATTATAGTATAAATAAGTAATAAAAAAAATTATTATTTTTATTATAAATATTTTATAAATACAAATTATTTTATAGTAAATAAGCGTATCCCAAACCACCAAACAACTTATTAGTGTTTAAAAACGACACGAGTCTTGTTCAAAAAAACAAGACGACAAGAGCTACTCCGACTATTCCCACGTACAGCGCACGTTCAGCTCACGCAAAATATAATAATAATAACAATAATAATATAAAAATAAATATAGTTGGATATTATTAAATCGAATAAAAATGGATAAGTACAAGCACAAGAACAAGAATAGAATAGTATTTATCGCAGTTACGTTTCGCCTTCCTTTTACTTTCCTCTCTGGTTTCCAGAAAGAGGAAAAAGTCAGCAAGAAAATTCATTTAAGAAAGGTGTATTAAAACAACGAAAAATCGCGAAAGTTCTTGGAAATTTCTTCCTAAATGTCGTCGTTTGCGGCGGTACGTTACGTAAAGAATGCGGTTGTTGTTCGATTTTGGCGAATCTGAATTTGGAACCCTAGGGTTTTCGTTGGCGTCTTTTTGACTTGCGATGATCGCGGAACCGAGCTCGCAGCCTTTTTTTCCTGGCGGCGGCGGTGGCGAGAATGACTGCCTCGGAGACGGCGGCGGAGTCGTAGTAGTAGACGACGACCTGTCGATGGATATGGAAACCTTTTTCCACATTCTCGATGAGTCCTCTTCTAATCCTCCCCCTCCTCCACCTCAGGTAAATTAGGGTTTCCGATTCGATTTGTTTTTTTTTTTTTTTTTTTTTTTTCTGAATCGACAATGTAAATATTTTCAGGGGGATGTTCGAATGGTTGTGTAGAGATTACACAGCCTGAATTTTCAACTGATTTTTGGGCTTTTTATTTTTTGGGAAAGTTGGTATTATCTTTTTCTTGTGTTTACTGGGTTTATTAATTAATGCTGAAGATTGGACTTTTTGGGACTATCTTTTTGGTTCCAGGCTTCAAACATCCTTTCCCATGTGACAAACTTGAGAGAAGTTGCTAGAATACTTAGGAATAGACCAGAGAAAACTGACTTGTGGAGACCAGAGATGACTGTGTAGGTTAGAATTTGAAAATTGCAAATTGCAGGCCAATAGTGATAAATATCTCTTCTTCTTCTTCTTCTTTTTTTTTTTTTTCTTTTGCTGTTTTCTTACTTTTTAATTGTCACTTGATGGTCTAATGTCTACATGAGTGTAGATATGTCTTTTCCCTTGTCTATATATCTATATATATATATATATATATATATACACATATGTATATAGTCATATATTTAAAGTTTTTTTTTTATTTGATATGTTAAATTACCAGAAAAGTGCAGAAGATTCTTCAAATGACAATTTGAAAGTTGAGACGGCTCCTGATGTTGGCAACCATACAGTCTCCCAGCTTGAAAGTGGTAAAACAATTTTTTGCAAAGTTTTATTTTTTTGTTAATGCTTCTGATTGTAGTAACAGAAAACTGAGGAATGCTTTAGATAACATGTGGGTAGGGATATGATATGATGTAGCCGTGTGGACAATGAATTATTCCTTTTTGGTCTTCTTTGTAGGACATCAGATGCTAGGAGTTGGTGCCTTTGACACTGCGGGAGATTTTACGATGGTCATTAATAATGTGAAATCAGAGCCTTTATCGCAGATCAATTCTTCTCTCTCCCACTCCTCTGAAAATTTTTGGTATTCACAATGTTATCAAGGAATTGACGAGGCTGAAGTACTACGATCTGAGTCACCCAGTTGCACTGGAAAATCTACTCTCGTTGAAGGAGTTTCTAACCATGTTTCAGATAACAATGCAGATTGTTTGGATCTCAGTTTTCTTTCAGGTAAACTCATACTTGGTTCAGGCATGTGAGAGAGGACATTGAGTCCAATAGTATGCAAACTGGAACTGTTCTTGGCTTTTTTTTTTTTTTGTGTTTGATCACTAGACTAATTATTTACATGGTTGATGGGATTTAACCATGTAGTCTACGGCTTCTTGACTATCTCTTCTGATAATTGCAGAAGCTTCACGTAGTATTTGGATGCAAAGTCTGGGTGGGAAGTCTGGCTATTCTGATTCTACGTCTGGAAACAGCTTTGGAGTGTCTGTACCTGAAAGTAATATTGAGAAATTTGTGGATAATCCTTTCATGGATGTAGATTTTTCTTCGCATGATGTAATTCCTAATATGTCAACCATCTATCATAATTCTGATGTTAGGAGCAACTCAGATTCCCATTATTTGCCTATGCCATTTGACATCAATACTGATTTCTCATTTTTTGCCAAATCTCCTCTGGATAATTTTTGTGATGGTTTCAATTTTGAACTATTGCCTAATGAAGTGGGGGAGCTTCAAAGTCCTAGTGGATGCTCTGGATCAAGGATGTTGATGACTGATTACGTTAGTGTACAGGGACTGGACGCTAATTGTCCGGGTGGCAACTCTATGTCACCAATCAGTGGAAAATTTTCTTCTAATTCTGATGTTAGGCTTATTGATCACAAGGCTTCAGTGGTGCCATTCGATTATAATCAGTCAGGCTGTGGCAAGAATCAAACGGTTTGTGTGGAAGATAAAAAGATAGACAATGAGGTTGCATCCAGGGGCATGACAGGGTATTCTGTTGGAGCAGCAGATGAAACAGTCAACAGCAAGTATTCTTGCAGCTATGATAGCTGTTTTTCTTCCAGCTATGATAACTATCTTACTGTTGGTGAAGTCTCAAGGCAGTCAACGTCTGGTATGTCACCATTTCTGAATTGGAAGCTGGTGGATCATGGAGAGAATGGGAAACATGACTTTGTTGTTGCCTCTACACGATCTTGTCTCATGGGTGGATTTCCTAGTGATAATGCTCATGCAACTTTAAATGCTTCGGAACAGTATTTGTCATGTGCTCAGCCATCTACTATAAACAGTAAGCAGCACAATTGCATTGGGTATGAGAGAGAAGGTAGGGAGACGCAACCTAGAGATTCTCATCTTTCAAGTGTCAGCCCCGAATCCATTCGGAGTAATTCATCTGGTAGCAAGTCCCATGTCGATGATGATGCAGATATGTACATTCTTGATGATACCTGTAAACCTCCATGCTCAAACCGAAGCATAACACTAGGAAAGGTCATTGATCCTCTGCAAAATTCTTCACACAGTCGATCCCATTACACAGCAAGCAAGTCCCATGTCGATGGTGATGCAGATATATGCATTCTTGATGATACCAGCCAACCTACATGCTCAAACCGAAGCCTAACACTAGAAAAGGTCATTGATCCTCCGCAAAATTTTTCATACAGTCGATCCCTTCATTACACAGGGGGATTGAGGACAAGGGTGAATGATGAACGACTTATATTTCAAGCTGCATTGCAGGTCAGCCTTGTCAATTAGTGATTACACAAGATCTGGAAATTAGGTGTTACATTTTCTGTACATTTAAATTGTCTCAATATTTTGCTATATCCAGAGTTTTGAGCTTTGTGTAAATTCTATTTCTACTAATTGATCTGCAAATAATTTCCTAGGTGATTGCTTGTGATGTTTTGCAAGGATGCATGCTTTTTAATCCTATATCATGCTCATTGAGTGTCCTACAATGTAAATGGGTGCCATGTGCAGACATTTGTTTCATTTCCATGGTTGAGACATCAAGCATCTTTTCATATTTTTACTATGTTTAAGGGTCATTGCTTATTTGTTGTAGTGTGTTGGGTTTCCGACTGTCTCTGCGTGTGTGTGCGTGCGTGTGCGTGTGTGTGCGTGTGCATGGAAAAGTATTATCAATGTCTCAGTTTAGGAAAATTTGAAGCTTGATCCTATTTTGTATTGCATGGTTTGTTAATATTGTGGCTTCAGTGGCAATTGATTTTTTTTGGTGTCTATGATGTAACAAACTGTTTGATGACTATTACTTTGCTGTGACTAAGATTGTAGATTGTGTGACAGGATCTTTCTCAGCAAAAGTCTGAAGCTAATCCCCCAGATGGTATGCTGGC
Organism: Carallia pectinifolia; assembly: GCA_037832335.1. Taxonomy (NCBI): domain Eukaryota; kingdom Viridiplantae; phylum Streptophyta; class Magnoliopsida; order Malpighiales; family Rhizophoraceae; genus Carallia; species Carallia pectinifolia. The sequence goes on along the minus strand of CM075454.1, from coordinate 6,635,343 downwards.
AGTACCTCTTTTGAGACATCAGGTTTGGAATTCATCTTTAATGGATTCTAGCTATATGTGTTAACATCATGTGTAATGGATACCATACTTGGCATCTGTAGAATGAAATGATTGCTGACCTTCTCATTGATAAAGCCATAAAAAGGAAAAATGATATGATTTTTTCTAATGATGGAGATGCCGGGAACTCAAATGGGGCACTTTCATTAGAGGTGGCTAAAGTAGACTTGACTTGAACAACCCGATTTGCTTGAAACTCAACATGGTTGCATTGACTGGAAAAGTTACTGATCTATAACCTAGAACACCTAAATCCAAAATAACGAGAATCAAATAACCTGAATCTAAAATGTCCTGAAACCGGAGTTACCTGAATTCTTAAAACGTGAAATGCTAACCCAAAACTCCCAATAACCTGAGCAAATTTAAACTGAGGTAAACCAAAAATTTTAATTGATTTAATAAAGAACTAAAACTTCTAGATATTGGTTTTATTTTTAATTAAAAAAATTTATTTTGTTTTATTATTTTTGTTATTTTCTTTAGTTTTATTTATGAACAATACTTATCTTTTTAGTTATTGACTAAAATTTTGAACTCTCATATGGCATGTTATTGCAAATATATCACATGTCAATTATTTAGTTTGAACCTAGAGTTCTATTCTGAAAATTGTGCTTGTTTAAGTGATGGAATTCGTAACTTTATTGTGAGATGAAAGATTATTTACCTACTCCGTCTAGGTTTTTATATACACATGACCAATAATATCCTAGTAATGCTATATGCATGTGGTCCATATTTATATTTTCATCAGTTTGTTTACTTCACAAAGAACTATATATTTTTCCTTTTATGTGAACTATATAGATATTCATATATATTTTTTTTCCCTTTTATTTGTCTAAAGGAAACAATTATAATCAACATCAAGCTCTCTACTGTTTTTCTTCTAATATTTAGATTTAGTGACAATATTTTCATTAAATTTTGCCTTCTTTCAAATGCAAGTCTTATTATTATTATTATTGTTATTATTATTATTTTAATAATCTTATGATATTACTTATAGAGACAATTAGCTCAACTTTATTAATCTTGTGATCTTACTAATAAAGAGAAATAGCCTAACTTTTTTGATGTAAAATTGAGATAAAGGAACATGCTTTTTATTCCATAAATGGCAAAATTTTGAGGTAAACTTCGCAATGAATTATGATTGAGATAAAATGTTGTCATTTAGTGTCTCTACCTCAATTTCAATTTTGGAAAGAAAAACAATTAGAATATAATGTTAATGTGACCATTTTTTGTTTGTTGTCAGTTTTAGAAGCTATGGCTCGGTTCTTTTTGTATGTTTTCTCTACAAACTTAAACAAATGTGTCACATAAAATTATTATGACATGATATTTATCAGATTGTAAATCAAATTATTTAATGTAATTCGTAAAATATATATATGCATTGATTTAGAATATTTTTTTCTTACTAATTAATTGTGAATTATATTGAAAATAAAAATCGTTATGTGAATTATAATATTTAAACATTTTAAAAGTAATCTTAAAATTTTGGATTAAATATTTTTTTTAACAATATCTGGAAAAAAGATACGTAGATAACTTTTGTATCAGACAATCTGGTAAAGAATAATTCGCTGGGTTAACTCAAGCCCAAAATCCAAGATGTACAACTCAAAATAATTCAAACTATCTAACTCAAAATACCCCGAAATCCTAAAAACTTGAAATTTGATGTATCCAAAAGTCGAATAACCTGAAACCTGTTTGACCTAAAACCCAAAACATCTCAGCCCAAACCCAGCCTGATTTGTCTGTTCGCCACCTCTAATTTTCTTCTTGTGGTACTTTTTCAAGAGAAATCCTTCGATTTTTCGATATCTTAAACTCAATTGGGCATAATGACCTTCTCAAACATCTTAGTGGAACTGCCCCAATTGTTCTAGCATCAAAGGAATTTTTATTCAAAAACCTAGCGTGGAATGACCACCACACATGTGTTTGCATTTTATGTGTCCAAACCGGCTGTTGAACTCTGGCTGGGTGGTTATATTCTTATAGAAGAACTCCAAGTTTGATTGTTCCATTCAACCACAACTTGTTTGCATTTCATGTGTTTGTATTGCTGTGTATATTTCTATTTTTTGTTATTTTCACCGATATCAAGGTGTTTTTGATTTAGGTTATGGTAATGAAATAGCTACCAGTAGTTTAGACTGTGTAATCGATTAGTCGTTGTCAGAGAGAAATGGTTGTTTAAACATGAGTGGCTTTCTCTTCTTACATTTGGTGCTTCCAAAATTATATATTCTCTCTCTTATCTCTCACTGACTGCATTGTAGCTTTGGATTTGTCAACACTGCCATATGATTGCGTGTGTATTGCATACATGTAATAACACGAGCTTGCCGTGGATGCTTTATGTCTTGCACTTTATGAACATTAGAATCATTCCCTGTGAACAGAGAATTGCTTTGTCATGGATGGTTAGAAAAGAAACATCTGGTGGTTACTGTTTGGGGGGAATCCTTGCGGATGACCAGGTCAATATTCTTCTCTTGACTTCATAAAGCGGCTGATGATATACATCAAGAGACTCTTTTTCTTTTCCTCTGGGGTCATGCAATCGTTCTTTTGCAGGGACTGGGAAAGACTGTGTCAACCATTGCACTTATTCTTAAGGAAAGACCTCTATATCTTAAACAAGACGTGAAGACTCCAAAGAAAGAAGAGTTTGAAACATTAGATTTGGATGAGGATGATGATGAAGTTATTGACGTTGATCGAGTGAAAAAGGTTGCTGATGGTTGTCAAATCAATTCAAGCGGAAGTTATACTAAGATTCCAAATTTTTTTGGGCAATCAAAGGGGAGGCCAGCTGCTGGGACTCTTGTTGTTTGTCCCACAAGTGTCCTGAGGCAGTGGGCTGAGGAGTTGCATAAGAAAGTAACCAGCAAAGCTGATTTATCTGTTATGGTGTACCATGGAAGGAACCGAACAAACGATCCTTGTGAGCTGGGGAAATATGATGTGGTCCTCACGACGTATTCAATTGTTAGTATGGAGGTTCCAAGGAAGCCTGTTGTTGATGAAGATGATGACGACAAACCAAAAGCAGAAGGCAGTGATGTTTCCCCTCTTGGATTTTCATCTGGTAAGAAAAGAAAACATCCACCCATTTCTGGAAAAAAAAGTTCAAATGGTAAGAAGGGATTGGCTGATGCACTGCTTGACTCTCTTGCTCGACCGCTTGCAAAGGTGTCATGGTTTAGGGTTGTCCTGGATGAGGCCCAATGTATCAAGAATCGTAGGACTCAAGTGGCTAGGGCCTGTTGGGGTCTGCGTGCAAAACGCAGGTGGTGCTTGTCTGGTACTCCTCTCCAAAATGCAATCGATGATCTTTATAGCTACTTTAGATTCCTCAGATATGACCCTTATGATATCTACAATAACTTTTGCTCTGCAATAAAGATGCCAATTCAGAAAAATCCAGTAAAAGGCTATAGAAGGTTGCAAGCTATTTTGAAGACAATAATGCTTCGTCGCACGAAAGGTTAGGTTGCCTATAAGTTTTTTTTTTCCCCTTATTATTTAGCATTTATCTTAGCTCGTGCAATGAGTTGGATCTGAAAGCAATGTCCTTGAAGATATCCTTTATTCCATTGCATTACTACATCATATGTTCTAGGACCTTCCGTCTCCTTTGTTGTAGATTGTTTGACATGTATAATTGCTTTATCAATTTATTGTGGTGGTTTGCTCCTTGTCTGGGGTCTTTGTTGTTTTGCTAAATAATTCATTTTTTTCCCTTGGGAATGGGCTGCATTTATATTTGAGGAGATTTCATAGGTTTTGATTAGTAAATTTTATTTTGGTACTCTTATATGTATATATAATCTAGTTACTATAAAAACTAGTTAGAGTGGTTTAAACATTTTCTTCCTTGTGGTTGGTTGCCTCAAGGGTCTTGATTTGGACTGTAAGTTGCATCTTCTGAACTCGTGGATGGTGAACTCCTTACTTCATAGTTGTTTAGAGGATTTTAGAAGGAGTTGGAATGTTTCTATGCTTTACCTATGTCTCACATCCAACCAATGGGTACTAAGCTAATGAAAGAGCTCCAATTTTTTCTTGCGGCATGCACATGTCATTTTAATTGATTTCTCAGAAATTATGGCTTCAAATTTTCTATTTATTTGCGTGCTCATCTATATGATAGTTTCAGTTTCATTCCACATTCGTATTGGTTATTTATGTTTAATTTTGATCTAGGCACTCTACTTGATGGGGAGCCAATTATTACCCTACCACCCAAAGTCATAGAACTGAAAAAGGTGGATTTCACAGAGGAAGAGCGTGACTTCTACACCAGACTAGAGGCTGATTCGCGTGCTCAGTTTAAGGTATGAGACTACAAGGAAAAAACTATGGTGCCATGTTTGAAATTAATCTTATGCATCATATTATGTTTTATTCATGAATTGCATATTTATCACACTATCTACGATGAAGCAATGCTTTGTAGTGGACGTGTTTAATTGATTCCTTCATTTTATCTCATGTGCAAGAATAATAAACTCTGTTTCTGCTGAATTTGTTCGGCTTGTTAGGAATATGCTGCTGCTGGAACTGTCAAGCAGAACTATGTTAACATCCTGTTGATGTTGTTGCGTCTGCGTCAAGCTTGTGATCACCCTCTTCTTGTTAGGGGCTTGGATTCAGATCTGCTGGGGAGATCTTCAATAGAGATGGCGAAGAAACTTTCTCGTGAAAAACAAATGCAACTTCTGCAGTGCTTGGAAGCATCTTTTGCAATCTGTGGCATCTGCGATGTAGGTGATCACATTTTTTTACATGTACTTCTTTCATTCTCCGACATCCTCCTCCTCTCTGCAAGCATATAATTGTTTTATCTACTTGCATCCACTTAATTGGTATTTTGCTGCAGATGCCTTTTGTGTGAATAAATTGTATGCATTATTAAATATTAGTTCAAAGTTCATCTTGGTTGCAAAACTTGTTAATAAGATTGAAGAATCTGAAACGTGATTTTGAGCTAGGTTTTTGTGTGATTGTACCTCAGAACGATAGGCTCCTTATGTCAACTGGTAAGCATGCTTATTTTGACTGAGTGCATTCCATGCATTATGGAACTCAACAAACTGGCCATGGATGCTGCATCAAAAGATTTAACAGAAAATAGACTAGGAGACAAACCCAAATTTAAATACATATGTTTCCACTGGTGGGTCTGTCTGATAGGGTTAATGAGCTAATGATATATTGACCAGTGCTGTTCAAAGCATGCATATGGTTGTTTGTGAAAATTTAATGTACACAGATTTTGTATTGATAACTTAGATGTCCTTAGGCTTTTCTCTTGTCAAATAGTTTCAGTTTGTGAATTCGATGTAAGGTCCTTCTATTTTGGTGTATATCAGTCCTCGAAAATTGTTTTTTTTTTTCTGGTAATCATCTTTGCATTTATCATTTTAGGTCAGCTTTTCATTGTGGCTAAGTACAAGTTTTTTGCCTGACATTATCTGATATCTCCGTTTCCTTTTATATAGGATCCACCTGAAGATGCTGTTGTTTCTGTCTGTGGTCATGTTTTCTGCAATCAATGTGTCTGCGAGCATCTTAGTGGTGATGACAACCAATGCCCAACCTCAAACTGTAAACAGCGACTCAATGTTTCTTCAGTTTTTTCGAAAGGAGCATTAAGCTGTTCTTTGTCTGACCAGACTGGTCTAGGTGTCTCTGGTTCTGAATCTGTTGAGGTGGTCAAAACTTTTCCTGATTGGTGCCCGTATGATTCTTCAAAAATTAGGGCTGCTCTTGAGGTCTTGCAATCGCTTTCAAAAACACAGGATTATGTATCTGCAAATAGCACAGTTGAGAACTCCATTGATAGAAATGTTATGTATCCTGAAAACTCTGCTTCTGGGAATTCACTTAATGATAATAACAAGGAAGCAAATTTTGTCACTGAAAATATTGTTAGAGATTCAACTAAGCTAGCTGGGGAGAAGGCCATAGTGTTTTCCCAGTGGACAAGGATGCTAGATTTGCTTGAAGCTTGTCTTAAAAGGTCTTCCATTCAATATAGAAGGCTTGATGGTACAATGTCAGTTGTTGCCAGAGATAAAGCTGTGAAGGATTTTAATACACTGCCAGAGGTTTGTTTTAAATGCACTAGAGAAATTTTTTTTTTTTTTTTGACTTCTCTTCTTGGGTGTTGGTTCTGTGTTTCAGAAGTTGTATTCCTATGCTATCTAGGTATCTGTTATGATCATGTCTTTGAAAGCTGCAAGCCTTGGACTGAACATGGTTGCAGCTTGTCGCGTTTTGCTGCTTGACCTCTGGTGGAATCCCACAACAGAAGATCAGGCAATTGATAGGGCACACCGTATTGGTCAGACTCGTCCTGTTACTGTTTTGCGGTTAACTGTGAAAGATACTGTTGAAGATCGTATCCTAGCTCTACAGGTACCTTGTTCTTGTGTTTTTTTCTGGTTGGTTCCTTGTGAAAAGTTTTTGATCTGAATATTGAAAGCTAAACATATAGAGGTCGACTTACAGCTAGAATTAAGGATTTTAGTGTGATAGTTTGTTGCTTTGATATTTAACTGCATTTTAATGGTTAATGTTACAGGCTCACTGCTTATATACATTTGTTAGGCTAGACAGTAGTGGAGCTTATGCATGACCCTGTGCTGTTTGGTCAGGCATGTTGTGGTGAAATAATGATTCCTGCCACCAAGGCATTGGTTGAGTTGAAATGGCTGTTCACATAGCTAATGTCATTGTTTGCTGCAATTTGGAGTCATCTTGCACGCATGTTTTTGGGTACTTAATTTGTAAATAAAAAAAAGTGACACGAATTTGGATATTACATGAACTCTGATTAAATCGCATGCATCAGCCAATTTATGTGTGTAGAACAACTTTGAATTGGTTATTCACAGTTGACTATACTGGTGAGATGTTGCCCTTTTACTTTAATTTGCTTGACGATTAATCCAGGCTCCCCCAACACCCCCCTCCCCAAAAAAAAAAAAAGACAAAAAAAATAATTTGGGGTAACACTGGGAAGAGTAGGCATGTTTAATTACTTGCTTTAGGCCACAAAAATGGGTAGCTGACAAAGAGATACCTATTTTTGGTAATTTTTTTCTCTTTTGCATTGTTACCTATTGGGGCTCCAGCCTGTTGGGGGAACTATTGTATTTACCTACGGCCGTGTGCTTCACATCCTGTTAAGGTTTAGGATGTTAGCATAGCACCTAGGTGCATTGTGTGGTAGCAGCTCGAAGAGATTGCATGGAGGCTGCCTTTGTTTTGAAATATTTCTTTATTTTCATTTTCTAATGTTTTCTTTTTGTATTTTATAACTATATTTTGTATTTCACAGCAAAAGAAGAGAGAGATGGTTTCATCTGCATTTGGAGAGGATGAAACTGGGAGTCAGCAGAGTCGACTAACAGTAGAGGACTTGAATTACCTATTTAACGTGTGAATATTGGAAGTCTATAACATTTGGCAGACAATTCTTTGCTAATCTCGGATGCCGTCAATTAGGTTTTACTTTAGAGCAGCCTGATACATCAATACATCCTTGGCTGTTTGCTGCTGCAGCTCATTTTTTGAATCATTGGCTGGTAACATTTAGGAGAGATCTATCACAGGAAGTTGGCTTTTGCTTTTTTCTGGACTAGAAGGTTACATGTATAGTTCATAGTTACTGGGAAGATGATCCCATTTTGAGTTTTTTCATTTTTCTTTGCATTCTCCAGATCATCGTGTATGGGATCTGGAGTTCATAGTCTTTATTACAACAAACTAAAATTTATATCTGCAAATAGTTGTCATTTTTTGCAAATGGTAAATGATAGATGGGCTTCTCTCTCTCTCTCTCCCTCTCTCTCCTTTGCTTGCATTTTTGATATCCTATTTTATGGAAGGTTATACTTCAACAAGTTTCTCTTTTCTCCTGTTCACACATTGATTGCTTGTAATTGTCAAAAGCGACTGGTCCTGCGCTGAACCAGTCCACTAGTGTTCAGGAAAAGATTCTTCAGAATTGCGAGATTCATAAGAAGCACTGCAAGGTTTATTTATAGGCAGACCTGGAAACTGATAAGGGAGAATCTGAGCAAGGGCTCGCTTCTAAGAATTGTATCACAACTCTGATTCAGAATAATTATCCCGTAGTTTATGAGTTAGTCTGGAAACACTGAACCGACGGGGTGTGAGTTTGAGCCTGAAGCATTAGAGTTTATGGTACTTAAGAGGATCACAAAAGATGAACTGCAAATGTACATTGCTGAGATTTTGGCTCAGGTTCCAAATTATGTCATCTGAGGTAATCAATGTTTTTTATTTAATTTTTTTCAAACTTCTGAATCCCAGCCACCTAAGAAACTCGACCAAACATAGTTCCTCAATTTTTTCTTGGATTCTAATTTGACCCTCTTACTTTTTATGGTATTATTTGAGCAAAATTACCTCTGGCATAATAAGCTATTCCTTGATTATAAAACACATACCAAATTATTGGAAATTGTAAAAAATGAACTACGACTAACGAGAAGAGTAGCATGTTTAATTACTTTTGTATGTAAGCCCTATTACTTATAAAAAAATTAACATGACTATTAAAAGCTTACAGAAGAAAGAATTTTAACTGCCCATAGGGCTTGGGCAAAACTATGGTGTAGATACAAAAATTCACACCCATAACATCCAAATTATGACTGTTAGTTTTGATATTCAACAGTTGGATCAAAAGTCTTTGTTTAACTTGTTACTTGTGAAATTGGTGACTAAAAAATTCTTTTTTCTAAATCCTTTTTTTGTGTCTCTCTCTATATCCCTCTCTCTATCTCTGTAACCGACTTTATCTCTCTCTCTCGCTCTATCTTACCCTCTCTCTAGCTTACGCACGAACAAGTGCCCAGAGAAGAATTCTCCTAGTTGTGCGTTTTTGTTTTTTTCTTTTTTTTATTCATCAAAATGAGCATGGCAAGTGGCTTACTAAGGTGCCAATTTGGAATTTATTTACCCAAACAATAGAAAAAGGGCCGGCAAAAATTAAGTAATGTGGGAACAGTGTCCTACCAAGGTTTCCCAAGAATGAGTACTGACTCACATTGGAACATGTGGAGCATAACTTTTGGTGCCTAAACTCTCCATTCATTTTCAAAAAATCAAGTTCTCAATTTAAACAAGCGAGATTCTGTTTTCATTTGTCTAAATTGAAACTTCAGTTTAAAAAATGATAATTTTTTACTTAAAACAGAGATTCCATAGAAACGGACTTTAAAAATGCTAACAGAGCTAAAAAAAAAAAAAATAGATTTAAGAAAAGTGAAATCTTAGTATAAAAAAGTGAGATGCCAATACAAAACAAATGAGACCCCATCTGATACGCTTAAATTGAAACTCGAACTTAGAGAATGACAGCTCTTTGCTTAAAAGAGAGTCTATACAATTTAACTTCAAAAATGCTACTGGAGCTCCAAAAAAAAAATAAAATTTAGAAAAAAGTGAGAAGCAGAAAAAAAAAAAAAGTGAGACCTTACTCTGAGTGTCGAAATTGAAACTCGAGTTTAAGGAATGATAGTTCTTTACTCAAAAAAAGATTCTGAAACTCAAGACATAAGGACTTGATTGTAACGAATTTTAAAAATTTAGGCTAAAAAAAATCAAATTTAGAAAAAGTGAAACTCCAATATAAAAAAATGAAACCATGCTTCCATGAATCTAAGTTGAAACTCGAGTTTAATGAATGATAGTTTTTAACTTAAAAGAGAGATTCTATACATAGGAGTTTAAAAAAATGCCATCAGAGCTAGGATTGGCAATGGGGAGGGTCGGGGGCGGGGATGGCCCCCCCGTTCCCCGTACCCGTTTATTACTCTCATCCCCAACCCGTCCCCGTCCCTGTCGGGTATGAAATTTTAATCCCCGTCCCCGCCCCCGCCCCGTACCCTTCCAAAAGAAAATTTAAAAAGTCATATATTTTCACAATTCAAATTACTTGATACTCATGATCAATGATAAACTAGCTATTTATATTACAAATCTTATGTGATTTAAAAATATAATGAATAAGTGATCTAAATATTAAAGTTTAAATGCACGAGTTTTTTGTTAAGAATTAGTAATAGAAATTAAGGTCATAAACTTGATGCACGATGTGTAGAAAAATAATGACACTATTTTTGAAAATGTTATATTACTCAAGTTTATAATAAGTAAGTATTGAAGTTATGTTGCTCAAGTTTATATATTGATATAATGACATTATTTTTGAAAATGCTGATATAGAAAATAATTTAGACAAATCGTATTTAATATTTCAATTGTTGTATAATACTAAAGGTTAAAATTGCATTTTATAAAGATATGGATCACATAAAAAAAAACTCAATTATGAAAAATTCAATAAATGAAAACTATAAAAACATCACTCCATGATTTTGTATTTTTTCTTATCTATTTTCTATATATTATAGTGTTAGATTTCTTGTAATGTTGAGAGTTTTAACTTCATTCCTAATTTTTTAAACAATTTATTCTCATATTTTTTGCACTTGTATACTCGCACATTTAAAAAGAAAGAAATAATAGTATTTTAAAGCAAGACTATGAGTAAAAAGATGGTCTTTTTAACTTGTATATTCGGGGCCAAACCTTCAAATTATTGGTTGAGGATTTATACGACAAGTTGTTGTGATTCCTACAGTATCCATTAATAATTTCGTAATTGCAATTAGAATTGGTTATTACTTGAATCCTTGACCTCAAGACTATTAATATTTTGAATAAACCATTGAGTTAAAGAAAGTAATTTTATTAATAATTTTAAAATAGTTAAAATATAAGTTATTGAAAAGTGAATGCAGTAAATATTAAACAATAAAAACGAATAAAGATTAAGAGTTAAATAAAAAATAAAAAAAATAAACGGGTCGGGGATGGGGAGGGTATGGGGATGGGGATAGGTAAACCCATCCTCATCCCCATACCCGCTAAAAAAATATGGGGATCCCCGATCCCCGCCCCGTTCCCCGGTCAACTGGTTTGACCCCGTACCCGTTGGGGCGGGTATGGGTAATCCCCGACGGGTATGGGTAAAATTGCCATCCCTAATCAGAGCCAAAAAAAAAAAAAAATCAGATTTAGAAAAAATGTGACCCCACTTTCATGCATCTAAATTGAAGCTTGTTATAGTTTTTGGCTTAAAATAGATAATTTATATAGATGAGCTTAAAAAAATCAAATTTTAAAAAAGTGAGACTTAGTATAAAAAAATGAGTCTCCAATACAAAAAAGTGAGAATCTACTCTCATATATTTAATTTGAAACTTGAGTTTAAGAAATGATAATTTTTTAATTAAAAGAGAGATTTTAGACACATGAGTTTAAATAATGCTATCAAAGCTTAAATAAAATCAAAATTTGAAAAAGTAAGGCCAATTATGAAAAAGTGAGACCCAATTTAAAAAAGTCAGACTATACAACCATGTGTCTAAATTGAAACTTTTGTGCTTAATGAATGATAGTTCTTTTCTCAAACAAAAGATTCTATACAAATGCGTTTAAGAAAATGCTATTGGAGTTTAAAAAAAAAAAAGATTTAGAAAAAGCAAGACTCAATATAAAAAAGTGAGATTTCGGTTCAAAAAACAATCCCTCGCTCTTTGATACGTTTAAGTTAGAACTCAAGCATAGGAAATGTTAATCGTTGCCTAAAAGAGAAATTTTATACTCAGCAAGGTTGAAAAAAGTGACAAGACCTCAAAAAAAAATTAATTTTAGAAAAAAATGAGACCTTAATATGAAAAAGTAAAACCTCAATACAAAAAATAAGACCACCACTCTCATATGTTTAAATTGAAACCCGAATTTAGCGAATAATAATTCTTTACTTAAAAGATAACTATTATACACATCAGCTTAAAAATTACTATTGGAGGTCAAAAAAAAAAAATGAGATCTAAAAAAAAGTGAGACATCTATTGAACAAAGTTAAATTTCAGTCTCAAGCATATAAATTGAAACCCAGCTTTCTTTACTTAAAAGATAGATGCTATATACATGAGCTTTAAAAAAACAGCCACGGAGCTTAAAAAATGAAATTTAGAAAAAGTGATATCCTAATACAAAAAATAAGACCTCAATTTAAAAAACTAAGACCTATTAACATTGATAAAGATATGAGAATCGTGCATAAAAGGAAGGCGTGACCCAACAAAAAATGAACCTCAAGCCAACTTCCATCAGAAACCGTATCAATGATTGCAATAAAAGAGTCGGTTATAAGTTGTTACCTGATGAAATAACGTGTTTCTGTTCTGATATTTCTGACAGCCCCAAAAGCCGAAGCTAACAAATAAAAACATATGCACACGATTAATTGGTAAGGAGCATACATAACATCAATCATCAAATATTTTAAGTTTTCAACTTAAGAACTGCCAGATTTTTTCAATGACCTGAAAAACTGGATCATATAATTATACATGTCCTTTCCACACACGCTCAAGATGAAGTCAATGTGACCATGGTTCTCAAGATAGACAAACTCGGTTTTGGATCGCTGTTTGCCTCTCGAGGAAACCAATGAAACCATATGTCTGGTTTTTAAGCCCCACTTGGTTTTCGCTTGAGAGAGACTCCGTTAACTTGCTTTGATTTATGATAAGGAATCCTACATCAACGCTCTGTAGTGACAAGTTTGATTTCGCTATGATGCTTGCTAGAGCGGTTCGGAATTCTCGCAACTTATCTCAAGTTGAACACAAAAATTGCGCTCCAAAGCTTGTCGTTGATATGGCTCTCAATCACTATTCTGACTTCAGTAGGCAACAAGAGGTCGCCACCACAGTTGAGAGTTAATAAAGAGTACTTCACATACTACTTTCAAACCAACCTGTGCTCTTCAAAGTTACATAACATCGAGCCACTAATCTTGTTATATTCAAAACAAAGAAGCTAAAAACAGAAAAATCTCCATTGTTTTCTTTGATTTCTGTTAGCCTACTTCACGTTCTCCTGTTCCTAATTAAGATACCAAACAAATACTAACAAGAATTCAAAACCCTAGGAAATTGGACTAGTCAAAATCCGAGTATAATTGATGAAAATTGAACATAGAAGAGGACAAACCTGTGACAAAGATCGCCTTCCTTCGAAGGGTTCTGCTCGGTTGGAGAGAAAAAATTTATAGAGAGAGAGAGACAATGGCCGCACCAGAGAGGCAGAGTGAGAGCTTGTCAAGCAGTGGTGGAACCTGGATTTGGAGCAAGAGCAAACAGTTTTTCATAAAATAATAATAAAAATATCAAAAATATATTTAAAATATTTTTACATTTTTTCTATTAGATAATTGTGAAAATCTCCAATAAGATGTAATACAATTAGTTGTAATAAATAATAATTAATTATGAAAATCTCAAATAATAATATGGAGACGCTAATAAATTTTTTTTGCCTTTGTGCGTTATTTATTTATTTATTTTGCATTAGAAACTTTAGAAGTCTAAGGGATTTGCTTAAATTTTAAAGAGGAAATTGTTTGTTTATAAGCTATTTTTTTTTATAAATTTGAAAGATTTAAGAATTATTTAGAATAAAATTAAGGTTTGAAAAAAAAAAAAGATTAAGAAGTAAAGGCAAAACATGAAATATAAAATTTAAAGGAATAAATTATAAATTTTAGTAAAGATAATAATATAAATTTATATTTTATTATACTTTTTATTTTTTCAGTGGGGGCCCACACTCATGATGGTGGCTTCCCCGTTGCCGTCAAGGAGAGGAGCAAAGCCATAGGAAGGGTAATGCGCCTCGAGGAAGATGGCTATATACTGTTATATGATTGAATGGATGTCGGTGTGTTAGTCGACTGTTATATTACTGAGTAAAATTAAAATTATTATTTTTAAAATTTAAATTAATATTTTTAAAATAGTTATAATTTTTACGTTTTAAAAATATTAATTATAATTTTAAAAATAACAATTTTAATTTCGTCCAAAATAAAATTTTAAAACAAAACTCTTAGAACACGAAACTACATTTCATGGGATTAATATGAGTTTTTATAAATATATAAAAAAAAGCTTAATTTTCAATCACCTCTTTAACCTTATTCTAGGTTTACATGACATGTGTCTTAATTATAACTATTCTTCCCGTACGCAGAATTCTAAACTTCTGCATTATAAGAAAAGCTCCATTACTTATCAAAAAGAAATTAACATGAGTATTAAAAGCTTGGAGAAAAAAGAATTTCAATTGGTTTACTGGAATTGAAGATACAATAATTTTTTACATCACTATTTTACACAAATTCTAAATTTAATTGTGATGTTTTAAGAATAAAAATAATAAAGAAAAATATGAAACTAATATAATAAAATAAAAATTCAGCTTGATACTTCATAAGAAGCTACAAGGATTAAAATTTAGAGACATAGTGAAAGACTTGCGTTATGGCTCTTAATCTTTCCCTACCCATGAAGTTGATGCTGCTGACGAATGTAAAATGAAAAATTAACATTAAATGTACTGCTGACGAATGTGAAATGAAAAATTAGCATTAAATTTAAGTTTTTTTGGTTTAATTTTTATTTAAGTATTGAAGAAGTAGATGATGATGAAGAAACACAATAATCTTAGATGACGAATAACGTGAACTAAGATGAAATGATTACTATGCATGCATTGACTAACCACAGCCAATAAATAAAGAGGTAAGTGTAAATATTAAAAAAAAAACAAAAAAGGAGGACTTTTAGAAGGAATTTTTAGAAGGCTGACTTTATTTGAAAGAAAAAAAAAAAATTCTAAGTTAGGCAAGAGTCAAGAAAAAAAAAACCAGCAAAAAGTTAGTAATACAGTATCACACAGTATCAATCAAAAAGCTTATAAATAAGGAGAGCTAATGGTCATTAGACAGCGCCAACAAAAAGACATAAGCACACACAGAAACACGGAAGGGCAAATTAATTTTGCAAGGGTCAAGTTTTTATAAAAAAAATTTTTTATACGTTTTTATATTTTAGGCATATATATTTTATATGTCATTAAGTGTAATTTTTTAGAATAAAAACTCAAAATATTTAATATACTCATTTTTATTCATATTTTGAGTATACGTACTCCGGTCAACTCAGATTAGAATATATAAGAATAAATATCTAAAATATTAAAATATTAAATATTTGTCTGAGATGAAGTCTCCTATATGACTCTTAACAAATTCAGTTTACCTGAAAATAAGTCCCTATGGTCATCAGCGGAGCTAAACCAGTCTAAGTGGGATCAAATCTCGGTCCTCAATGGAGTCAAATCAGTCTACCTGAGACTAAACTCATACAGCCCTCACTAGAACCAGATCATTCCAAACGAGATCTAACCTTTACAGCCCTCATCAGAGTTCCAACATCTCCCTGAGATCAAATCTCGGTACTCAGTGAGATTTATTTCCTACAATTCAAGATTACGCTGTAGAAATTCAATATCTTTCTGTCAAGATCAAACTTTCGCGACCCTTGACGACATCACACATGAGCGTTAATCGAAAGATTATACAGAAATTGACCTCACATAAATTTTAAATTTTCATTTGTAATTTGTATCTGTATTTTTTGAGTATAACTGTTTGAGACTCGAAACTTACGGGGCCTTCACAATTTTTGGTACGCTCGGTGGGACGCCTCTGCTTCCCATCTTCTGCCCCTTTTTTTAAAAAAAGTTGGTGGCACAACGGCCGTTTCATGGCCTATAAGTCATAAAATGACCAACACCAACACAACTCCAGGGGCAAAAAAAAAAAAAAAAACAGCAGGAATCCGACGCATCACTGGCACTAAGGAAGAGTAAGATTACTTTCGCCAGTAAAGAGACAACTGCTCCATCGCCTACATCAACTACCTTACCTGTTACGCAAAAATATAAATGCACACACGGACACGATTTTTTGCCACCCAAAAAAATTAAAATAGAGAATGTGCAGCTGATACAACAACAAGATCTCTCATGTGACTCTCTCGCCGAATGAAGAAATCAACTGTTCACCTCGATCAAAGTTGGGGCCAACGGGTAAATCCTTACCAATCTCCTCCACTCCAGTCTTCTAAGTTGAGGGCACGGTTTCCGTCTAATTAGATTGGTAGAAGGAAAGGAGTACCAACCTGGGAGTAGACTCACTTCTAAGTTAGAGGCATGATTCCTATCCAAATTCTAGGCTTAAAGGCCAAAACTAAATCTCAGTTTAATTCCAAAACTCAAACCCAGATCCAAACTTGAAACTAAGTCCAAATTCTGAACTCAAAGTCCAAAACTAAATATCAGTTCAAAATTCAAACCATTGAAGCTCAAATCCAAATTCCGACTCAAAATCGAGGTCAAACCCCCAAATCCAAATTCCAGTCCAAAGTCTAAATCCAGATTCGGGGGCAGACCTTAAACTTAGACCCAGATCTAAAACTCAAATCCAAAACCCAAACCCAAACTCGGGCTCAAACCCGGACCCAAAACACGAACTTAAATTCTAACTAAAAGTCCAAATCCGGACTCAAATTCAAATTCTAAATCCAAACTGGGGTCAAAACCCAAAATCAAATCCCAACTCAAGCTCAAACTTGGACTTAAAGTCCAAGCTCAAACTCTAGTTCAAAACCCAAATCAGGATCTAAATTTAAAACTCAAATCCAAACTCGGACTCAAAGTCCAAATCCAATTTCTGTCCAAAGTTCAAATCAAGATTCGGGGGAAAAACTCAAATCCTGACTCAAAGGCCAAGTCAATAACCCAATAGTAGACTCCTGCCTCACACGAGTATAAAAGGCAAACTGGTCAACTACAACAACAACAACTCAACACTTCTGCCTCGCACGAGTATAAAATGTAATAACACAATTCAATACTTATATCTCGCACGAATATAAAAGGCCACAACACAGTTCAACACTCCTACCTCGAATGAGTATAAAAGGTGATAGTTCAATACTTTTGCCTTGCATGAGTATAAAAGCCAAATAGCTCATCAACAAATCCAAACTCCTGTTTCACACGAGTATAAAAGGCTATAATACAATTCAACACTCATGCTTTGCATGAGTATAAAAGACGACAATACAGTTCAACATTGTTGTTTCGCACGAGTGTAAAAAGCAACAGCCCAACAGCAGACTCCTGCATCGCACTAGTATAAAATGTGAACAGTCAAAACATTCTCCTTGTCCGCACGAGTATAAAAGGTGAGATGACAACAACTCAACAGTCAAAGCATACTCTTAACTCGCACGAATATAAATAGCAAAATGGCAACAAACATATAAGGCCCAGTCCAGTACTCTTGGCCCACATGAGTATAACTGTGAACGGCCTAGAAATATAAAAGTGATTGAGATTTTGAGTATGAATCATTATTTCAGTTACAACCGTTTACTCATTCTTACTGTAGGTCAAGTTTTTGCAACCTTTTAACAAAAAAAAAAAAAGATGGAACTAGTGGCAGAACCACAGGACAAGGGAGAGGATAGTTCATTACGCATTAGATGGCGACCAAGTCCAATACAACTACAAATCTTTGAGGAGTACTTTCACAACAATGAAAGTACTTATCCCAACTTATCAACTCTCTCAACTTACTTCGCGATTGCGGCAGTACGGAGTAATCGAAACAAAAAATGTGTATTTCTTGTTCCAAAATCAGAAAAACAGAGAGAGAGAGTAGCATAAAGAACTATTGTTTCTGAAGCACAATCTACCATCGTAGCTGTTCCTGTGGTGGATCTCATCAGTATGACGTCGTCCTCAAATGAGTCAGGTCTGATCTCCACCACTGCAATGGTCCCTCAAGGCTATTTCAATCAAAACTATAGCCTGTGGGGTTACACGTACTGGTCTTGGTGGTTTTATGGAATCAGCCAGGGATTTATCTTTTATGGGTACTTCAATGTGAGAGGAAACCCTGCACTAGGGGGAAGCCGCTCCGATGAAGCTCTGCTTCTCTTTCTAGTACACCTCGGCGACATCAAATAGCAAGAAAGTTCCAGTAGTATCAACGTCATCGACCTGCCAAACAAGGATGCAATTGACTTGGAGTTACGACTCGGGCTCTACGAAATCGACTGACAAAGATAATGTGCAATAACTTTTGCGGCACTATCTTGACTTGTAGAACACGCGTTGACCATCGCTTTGTTTGTTCCTTATGACAGAAAGGGACATGAATAAGCACCCTCGCTTAATCCAGCATATCTTCTTTTTGACTTTTGCATAAAAAAAATAACAAAAAAATAGCTTTTGTTGTGTATATATATTTCTTGCATACTCGAGTCACAAAACTCACTCCTCAGTACTCTCCTTTCCCTTTGAAGAAAAAAGATGGTTAGTCTCTACACTTTCTTTTACAAGAAATTCTTTAATTAAAAAGCTGCATACACAAGAGTCAAAAAAAGAAAAGAGTCATTTGTTTTGAGGCTCTCGAATCTCAACCTCCAACGCCATCTTGGTCAATTAAGTTCCAACCGTTCTGCTTAGTTCATATCTATCACAACAAATAGAAACGTTGTGACAATCCTCATCTGTTCTCAAATGCGGTGACGGACGGGAAAGTTCTAACTACTCTCCTTATGTCAGGACTTACAGATGAATCATAGCTACGGTCCATCTTTCTATGCGCTGACCTTGAAGTTCTGTGGTACTAGACCTTCTCTATGAGGATGTTCAAATTCTTTACCTACTACATCATTCTCACCAGAATCATGGAGCATTGATTTCTATATTGGCTGGAGGACTGACAATCTCAAGGTGGTACTTATTTCTGTGAAAGCCCGACAACAGTTGTGCTAGTCAGAGTTGAAGACATCAAGATTCAATATTCATCCAGACGTCTCAAATTTTAAACTGAACTTCAAGACTCGGTTCAAATTATGTCTCAAAGTCTTTCCTCATCAAGTCTTAAAGTGGGGGCATTTGTAAATATTAAAAAAAAAAAAGTACTTCAAGAAGGCTGGCCCCATTTGAAAGAAAAAAATTTTCAAGTTAGGCATCGACCAAAAAAAAAAAAAAAGAAATCAGCAAAAAGTTGGCACGATACCACATAGTGCCACCCAAAAAGCCTATAAATAGGCAGAGCCAATGGCCATTAGACAGCGCCAATAAAAAACCACAAGCACACACAAAAATAGGGGGGCAAATTAATTTTGCAAGGGTCAAGTTCTTACAAAAACTTTTTCCCACACATTTTCGTATTTTGAGCGTATACATTCTAGAGGTCATTAAGTGCAATTTTTCAAAGTAAAAGCCTAAAATATTTAATATACCCATTTTCATTCATATTTTGAGTATACGTTCTCCGATCACCTTAGATTGGAATCTGCGAGAGTAAATATCCAAAATATTAAACATATATCTACAATAAAGTCTCATACAGCTCTCAGTAAAGTCAGTCTACCTGAAAACAAGCTTCTATGGTCCTCAGCGGAGCTAAATTAGTCCGAGTGGGTTCAAGACTCTACTCTCAATGGATTCAAATCAGTCCACTTGAGACTAAGCTCATACAACTCTCACCGAAACCAGACCATTCAGAATGAGATCAAATCTCTACGGCTCTCATTGGAGTTCCAGTATCCCCTTAAATACAAGATTCAGTCCTTAGTGGAATTTATTTCCTATAGTTCAAGATTACGTTGTGGAAATTCAACATCTTTTTGTCAAGATCAAGCTTTCACGACCTTTGACGACATCACACGAGTATTAATTAAAAAATTACACAGAGATCGATCTCATATAAATTTTAAATTTTTATCTGTAATTCATATCTGTATTTTTTTAATTTAACTGTTTGGGACTCGAAACTTACGAGACCCTCATAGTAAGAACCATGTCTGATAAAGCACTTGCATAGATTACTGGATTGTAGTGACCACCTCCTGTGTAAACAACAAGTAACCTTGTGAGAAAACGGAGTGAAAGAGAAAACAAAGAGACTTAAATAAATTGTTTTTTTTTTTTCCATCTTCTATTATGCTTTGCCCGAAACATAAATAGGTAAAAAGAGACCTTTTCCTTTTGCGTTTTTGAGCAAGACATCTTTCTATTTAAAGAAAACAAGGAGACTTTGCTCAAAGAAGCATATTCTTTTCACGGAAATCTTTCTTTACTTCTTTAAGTGAATGAATTTTGTTAGCTAAAGTTATTTTTATCTTTTTTTTTTTACAATTACTTATACGGGATATATGTTAATTAATTATCAAAAAGTTAAAAGTCAAATATATTTTAAGTTTGTTATCGAGAAGTACTGATATGTTAATTTTTTATTGATAATTTTAAAAAGAACATAAAAAATAACTATCAGTAATAAACCCTTGAGAGAATAAATTACTTAACAAAAAAGGGAAGCACAAAAAGACACTTAATTATTAACCTTGTAAAGAAAATGAAAGTTTTTTTTTTTCTCATTTCTTCTTTTTAGAATTAAATTTACTATTTTCTTTTTTGCCTTAAAAAAAAAGGAAAACTGTGACAGAAATTTTTTATCTTTTATTTCCCATAATTTGACAAATTGCCTCCTGTGAGGGAGGAAAAAACTAAAGATAGTCTCTCAGTTCTAGTTATATATATAGATATATATATATATATATATATATATATATATATATATATATATAAACAAGGATTCATATTACCGAAAACCTTATTGACAGCAAACTAAACTCCGTAATATTAAACAACACAGCAGCAGTAGGCAGCACACACCAGAAGGACAAGTAGCAGCTGGGTTTCCTTTTTTTTTTTTTTTTTTTTCAACACTGCTTTTCATCCTTCTCAACACCGGATCTCCATCCTTAGCATCATCACAGACTGCTCAAATTGTTTTGGGTAGTTGGAAAAAAAAAAGTT
This sequence comes from Carallia pectinifolia, assembly GCA_037832335.1. Lineage (NCBI taxonomy): Eukaryota > Viridiplantae > Streptophyta > Magnoliopsida > Malpighiales > Rhizophoraceae > Carallia > Carallia pectinifolia. Next base: position 6,614,394 of record CM075454.1, on the reverse strand, counting down.
AATTCTAGTTAGACGGTAAGTTGGACATATAAAAATATCAATAGTTCAAAACTTAAATTAGAAGATAAATTAGACATATAATACGTACACGCAGTCGATAAAATTTGCTGTGCAGATTTTAGGTAGAGAAGCAAGCCTCGAATGGATAAGATTGGCAGGATCAGCAGCAGAAATATCCATTAAACACTGACAAAGTCGTATACCACTTGACATATTCTTTGCCCAGTTGGTAACTGATGTGCAACATGCTTTCCCAGGATCGGCATGAGCGCCTCTATTTATGTAGGGAGTGCAGGGTGACAGGGCCCATCGCATGTCACGGCAGTCAAGGAAGGAAGCGTTTACAAATGAAAGAAGCAACACTAGAATGGAGAGGGCACAGAGAGAGGAAGACATTTTAGCAGGCAGAGAGAGAAGTAAAGTGGGGAAGACTATTCGGTGATTTTGGACGTAAAGGAAATGTCAGTTATATAAATCTTGAGAGAGGAACCTCTGGCATAATTATTATCCCAAGAGTTATACTGGGCAATAAAATCCTAATAAATTGCTAACCGTTACATTTTAATAAGAGTTTCATTATCTATATATATATATATATATATATATATATTAAATACAAAATAATGATATAAATATATTATTTAAATTTAAATTATTCACTATATTAAATTTATTCTTTAATTAATTATTAAGATTAGTAAACACGTAACTATCTAAATTTTTTGTTTATATAATTTTTTTCAAATTATAAATGTGGAAAATTGGTGGGCTGGCAAACTTGTCCCGGCCCCACGTAGGAGCTAAAAAGTTATTTTTTAAAAAAAATTTTTTTAAGTACAATTATACTTATTTAAAATAATATTAAATATTATTTATGATTTAAATATTAATTGTTTCTCTTTTTTCTTCTAATCAGTTAATTTAAGTATAAGAAAGTAAAAAAAAAAAAAGATAATTGCCTGACTAACTTTTTGCCTCAGCTTATGTGGGCGGGAAAACTTCTCCTTTGATTACATAAATCTACAATTAGACCTCATCATAGTTCGGTTTTGTTCTAGTTACAGTTCTGAACAGTTCTAAGATATCCCAAACCTTGATCGAACCATTTTGTAGACGGTCTAGTTTGGTTTCGATTCATTGACAGTTCCGATTCTAGTTTCAATTCGTCAAACGGTTTTGGTTATGGTTTGAATTTTAGTTTTAGTTTAATCTATTTCTAACTTTTTTTTAAAGGATCTAAAATTGAAAAAAAAATTTCAATTAGTTTAATGAGGAAAAATTTAAATAATAAAAGTGCTTGAACTTAATTAAATATTAATTAAGTTGCCTACGTACCTTCTTTAAAATTAAGAGGAATCAAAATCCATGTAATTTTATTACTTTCAAAACTTTAATTTATCATTTACCTCATTTTTACTTGCGATGTATGCTATTAATCACTTTCAATTGCTTGGCCTTCACCAGCAGTAATGGATCCTTCTATTGTAAAGTTGTACAAATTTTCATTTAAAAATTCACGATCATTTTCTTGCATTCTTAATTTTTCCCTCAACCAATCGTTAAGATATGCTTATGCTTCTAATGATTCTGGCGACAAACTTGAGCGTCTTTCATTAAGGATGTTACCCCCTGCACTGAATGCCTATTCAACAGCACCGGTTGAAACTGAAGTTCCGAGGATGTGCTCTGCGATGAGATTAATGTTTTTTATAAGTTGTATATTTTTAAAAAAATATCAAATAAACCACTGGTTGAAACCGCCTGTTTTAAGATTCTTAAAAGAAGGAACCAAAACCAAACCTTCACCTGGCCGGTTACGGTTCCGTAGCCAGAACTCTCAGGGTTAGGGAGTGTAAAACGGGGAAGGGCAAAATGGATTGGGTTGAGAACTGATTGTTCTAATCGGGAACATCAGACGGCCTCAATCATTCATTGTGTCGACAATTTGGGGTTCGTGCAGTAGTGAGTTAGAGGAATTAGGAGCGAGTAAGAAGCAGAGTTTTGGGGTGATAACTTAATTTGATTTCAGCGAATAATTCTTGCGGCAAGTATCCGCAACTCCAGTATTTTTCACTAAGGTAACTATATCAACTACTCGACCTTTTTGGATAAACGAAAAAATTACTGAGACATAGAATTGAGACTGACGGGAGACATAGCCTACATGGCAGACAATTTTTATAATGAATAAAACGTGGGAAATTAAAATGAAAGGGTGAAAGAGTATGGTGTTTGAGAGCGAAACATAGACGAAAAAGGCTGGAAGGTTTTGGTGGGAGCAATTTCCTTTCAAAGACCAAAATCATTCCCGGTAGAATGTCTAAACAGATGAGGACAAATGTATAGGGAATGAAACTTCAATTTTGTGTGCTTTGTAGTGGTTGATGCTGAGAGACCATCGTGTGGAGAAGGGAACAAGCAACTAAGCAGAAGCAATGCAAGAAAAGGGTGTGTTGGCCTGTAAATCAGAATCGGTACGTATATGAACGGCTCCCAAAGAAGCTGTAGTGCAGTGTAGGCTAAATGTGAAAGAAGCAGAGGTAAGGGTAAAAATGGCTTATCTGTTATAATCAGTGTAGGTTAAATGTGCAATTGTTGGAAAAGGCATTAACCGTGAAATGTGCGTAGAAATTGTGAATCTTCTTGTGTCAAATGTTTATTGGGTGTAGGAAAATTGTTGATAAATTGCTCAAATGATACAGAAGGCAATATGATTGGGTTACAGTTATGAAGCTGATTAATGTAGGGATTTAAAAGATAATAGAAAGCTTTGATGCAGCTCCACTGTGGGTAATAGTAATTATTGGGTGCTTGACAAATTAGAACTTGTGAGCTCATGATGAGTAGGAAACTTGTTGGGGTCCCTTAAAAATTGATTTGCACTTTTAAGTAACAAATTCTGGTTTTTCAAAGAAAATAGGCCTTTTGTCTGGTAGATGATAATGTTTGTGGAGTCAATCCTTATCAATGGGTCCAGAATTAATTTGTGGTTGGGTTACACTCTACAGCTTAACTACAAAGGGTAAAAGGTCTGCAATTGGAGAGATGGTGTGTTGGATCATTATCTTGATGTGGTCCCTTACAAATTTTTGTGTAAAGTGGTCTTGGATCTAAAAAATTGAGGGTTACTCAGCAACAATGATTTCTTTTACTATTCATTAATTCATCTGAGCGTAAGATTGAGTGTCCCATTGAATCTACTAAGTTAGTTATGTAAATTGATAAACATAGTGTCTAACTTGGTTATTTTAGAAGAAGATGCGAAAAGATTATTATTTGTTTACTGATTAAGGAGGTATTTGTTGTGTAATTTTGTCTAATCACGATCAAATAACTGTAATGACAAGGGAGCAGTGTATCAAGTAATAATGGATAATGAGGTTACTCGGCAAGCTTTTGGTGATGAGGAACTTGGTATTAATAGCAATGGTGGGAATGGAACGATAAATAATGGGCCAGCTAATAGTCAGGATGGTGTAGAGCCTCCAATAGTCGGAATGACATTTAGCTGCATTGAGGAATTGTTTGGGTTTTATAAGAGCTACGCAAGAAAATGGGGTTTGGAATTGCAAAGAGAGGTGCAAAAAAAGATGATATCATGGGCAGGAAAGGTGGTAGATGATTATGTGCAAAAAAGGGAGTAAGCACAAGTCAACTATATATTGTCTCGAAGGCCAAGTGTTAGAACTGATTGTAAAGTTCGTATTTGTTGTGCAAAGATAGAGGGAGATTAAATAATTACAAAGGTTAAGTTTAAAAACAATCAGGAGCTCACATCTATGGAAGCCAGATTCATAAGTCAACACCGGGTTATAGATGTCCACATTAAAAGACAGAAGCAAACGATGTGGCCGACATCCGTCCAACTCAAAACATACAGACAATTATATTTGTGACTGGTGGGCATGAGGAGATGCCTTGTTTGAGTGTTGATCTTAAAAATCCTGTGGATAAAACACGTAGGCTTCAATTATTTGGTGGTGATGCTGAAGCTGTGCATCATATGTTTCTCGATCAAATGACAAGTAGAGAATTCTTTTATCTAATGAAATTAGACAATGAGGGGCGAATGAAACATGTATTTGGGGCTGATGGTAGGCATCAGACTGCTTATGAAGAATTTTGTGATACCATATCTTTTGACACAACTTATCTTATAAGTAAATATGACATGTCTGGCTGCTTGAAAAGATCCAGTTAACGTTAGCAGGCAAGGGAGACCCAAGTCCAAAAGGATGCTGTCAATGATGGAGAAAGCGACGAGGCGGAAACCCGTCACCACAATTATGTAATAAGCAAGCTCCGAGAGAGTATTGTTCTTGGCAACTACTTTGCTTCATTAGGTATGTTAAAGTCTATGATAACATGATAGGATTTGTAAGTTTGTAATGACCCCTAAGATTTGCTTGTATTGGAATAAATCAAAATATATACCCTTCGTGATTCTTATTGTTTTGTAAATGAAACAACTATAGGCAAATCAAGAATCTCTTCCTCGGCATGGAGCAAGTCTCCGTTTGGACTAGCAGCGGATCAAGTCACGCAATTCAAGTTTATTAGCATTATCTTATTTTGGTATTCATTAGAATTAGTAATCTAACTTGGTTTTGGTATGACCATGTTTAATTTATTTAAATTTATGCAATTTGAGTTGCAAGGACACTGCATGTCTCGATTCACTTAGTATGGCAGAAAGAAATCTGAAAATTCTTAATTCAAGAAAGAGTAGTGGATTTTGTTAGGATTGCTATCTTGGGCTGCGTTTCATAAGGGACAATGTTGGTGGGCTTGAAGCATAAGGGTGCTTGAAATTATATTCTTAGGACATGGTTAACCATTTTATTATTAAATTTATGATTGGCCTATATACAGTTTATTTATTTAAATTATCATGAAACGACCAACTTCTTCACATCTGATATTTTATTGGGTTGGAAAATTTCGGAGGTGTCATCAGAATCATCCCATAATATTGTCTCTAGAGACCATTTGTGGTTGCCAAATCCTGTCAGTTTCTTGTTAGTTTATGCAGATATTTGGGATTCATTTTTCTACTTCTTGTTGTTTAAGTTAATTGTTGCATGCAAATTAATTTCTTTTTTTTATTTTTTTTTATTTTTCAGGTTAGAGACGGTGCTGATCATCCCTTTTCATGATCTGAGATGGTGTTTTTGTTGCTAAGGGTAACATAAACCCTCAAGAATTCACTGTAGTAAAATTGTGAAGATTCAAATTCATTGTTTTAGTTAGCAATCCTAATTTGATACATAAAATTAGAGCTCTTTTAGATAGTACAAAATATAATCTTAACTAATGAAGTATGGCATTTATGTCGTACGGATAAGTGGAAGGCTAAAAGGAAATATATTTTGGACAAATTATTCTCAGTTAAATTTTTACCATTAGATTTGAAAATCATCATTTCTTCAGTTGACACTTTCCTAAAATGGAATTTTGGGTTTAGTTCCCACATAGATCAAGAAGCATATTTATAAGAGGCTTACATCGAAGACGTAGTGTGGAAGACCTGGAAGAGCCGGAATCTACATGACACCTGAGCCCACATAAAAAAAGAGTTTTACGAGGAAATTATAAGAAATAGTTATAAAATAAATATAAAAATGAGTTTATTTTTTTTAAAAATAATAAAAATTTATTTTTTATTTAAAATTAAATTTTAAATGTAATTATTATTATTATCATAAATTAACTCAGTATTATCTTAAACATTATTTTAGAAAAATTTTTTGCTAAAAGAAACTTTTGATTACTTCTATTTACTTTATAACTATTTTTTATATTTTTTTAATTTTTTTAAAAAAATATTAAAAAACATTAAAATTTTCAACAGCTAAACAAGAACTAGGCTACTCTTACAAAATTCAAAATTTGAATTTTTAATTGAATTTTTAAAAAGAGGGGCATTAAACAGATGTGGCTTTTTGGTTGTCGAGGACTAACACGGTCTTTTTACAACATTTTTTTTTGGATTTACACTATGTTTGGAATGCATATGGGGTGATGATAGAAAGTGGAGAGAAAAAAAGTTAGGGGAAAGAAAGTGGAGGGATAGAAAGTAATTTTTTCTCCGATTGTTTGGAATGATAAGAGAAATGGAAAGAAAGAAAGTGAAGAGAAAAAAATAATTAGTTTGAATATGAGATGAAAGTGGAGAGAAAGAAAATTGTTTACATTAAAATGACAAATATACTCTCATTTAAGTCAAAAATGAATTAATTTTTTTTAACAAGTGGTAAATACCAAATAGTTTGGATGGCTCACGTTTCTAATATTTCTTTTTTCCCCAAGATATGTTACTCTACATATATGTGATGGGTATATATATGTGTATACATTACAATCAACTCAAATTGCCACCTCATTTGCACGTGGAATGGAGATTGGTTTGGTAGAAATGAATAATTTGGAGAGAATGAAAGCACGCCCCAATAATGAAATGACATGATTTTGTACAAATGCAAGCACGCTGATTTGGAGACGAGGGCACAACCGTCAATTCACTGTAACTAGTCAGTTTTTCTCTACTTTTCTCCTCGATTTGGAGAGAGCTTTCGTACAGTAAAGGCAAGGCATTACTTTCACCTCACTTTCGCCCCTGAGTCCTTCCCCAGGTTTTCCAAATGAACGAAAATGTTTCGTTCAGTGTAGCTTTCTTTCCTCTTCTTTTCTTTCCCCTGCTTTCCTCCCTTTCCAAACATAGTGTTAGTCTATTGCATATCTATTGTATATCCGAGCTTGTTGCATAAAACGGTAAAAATTTTTTATTTTTATATTTATTACACACTAATCTTATTTTTATGCAAATAGATTATTTAAAAAACACAAAACTGGTCTCCTCTCTCTTCTTTCTCTCCTCCGTTTGCGCAGTGTCTGAGGCCGTTCGTGTAGTGTTTTTGTTTTAAAAAGGTATAATTAGGGGTGTTTGCGGGTCGGATTGGGCAGATCTGGAGATATATCCGCATCCAATCCGTCGATGGCGGATTGAGCGATTCTCCATCTGTACCCAATCCACCATACGACATAATCCATCTAATCCAATCCGTCAACGGCGTATTATATTGAATCGATTTTGGCAGATTACATAAAATAAAAAAAATAATTTTCTTCAATTTACGGGTGCTACAAAATATGTCCAAATTTGATTTATGTTGGTTACCATATGGTCAGCAAGGCACATTCCACATATCCAACATGACAATTTACGGGTGCTAAAATTTTTTTCAACATCACAAGGTACATTCCAAACTCACAGCCACCCACTTGCTACTTTATTCTAGGTAACTAAAAATTTGATTAAATAGCTTGAGGCTTGAAGCTTGAAATTTATTCATCCTCAACTGTGATAGGATCTTTTCCAGTTATTTCTACAAGAAAAAAAGGTAGAAGAAGATCAATAGATAAATATTAAATACAAACATAAAATTGGAAATAAAAATGAAAAAAATTCACTTGCACCTTTAACAAACTCCTCAAACTTCTCCACATCATCAAGTGCTTGTCGAAACTCAATAGTTTGATTGTCATCCCCATCCCGCAACCAATTTTGAGCACAAATAAGTGCTTTTACTGTTTGTGGAGAAAGTGAACTTCTAAATGGATCAAGAATACGACCACCGGTACTAAAAGTTGATTCTAATGCAACTGTCGAAATGAGAATGGCTAGAACATCTCTTGCCATGCTAGAGATGATCAGATACTTCACGCACTTGCCTTTCCACCAATGTAACAAATCAAAGTTGTCAACAGTAGGCTCAATCAGCTCACTCAAGTAGCGAATTGCCTCTAATTTGCTTTCCAAAGTATCCTCAGACTGCACAAATTGGTTAAATTTGGAAACCATCCATTGACCACTATCCTCTTCCTCGTCCTCCTCATCATCACCAGCACAAGTTTGTTTTTGAGATGCAAATGCTTCCTCACTCATCCCAGAGATCACAATCACTTCATTATAATGGTCAAACAATCTTAAGAAAGTTGATTCAACTAATTCAACCATCATTTTTGAATGAATAGCTTCATAAATTTGATCAAGAAAAAACTTGACATACCGAAGCTTGAAGTGAGGATCTAAAACAACAGCAACATACAATAACATATTAATATTGTTGAAGTTGTTCCAATACTTTTCAAACTTCTCTTTCATTTTCACAGCCATCTTTCTCAACACTTCATCTGGATTCTTTGTCATTTTGATCAACTTAGAATGGATTCCACAAACTTTATTGAAAAAATAGTTTGAAGTAACAAATAAAGAACCAGAAAATCGCAAGGTTGCATGATAAAAAAGCTTTAAGAAGTTCACAAGACATGCTGTAGCTGACCAATCTTTTGCATTGGGTGGTCCACGAATCTTATCACCATCAAAATATGAAAAGAATTTGGGATCAACCTCCTCTAATCGCTCAAAAGTTTTAGAGAAATTGCAAGCTGATTCTAACATAAAATAGGTTGAATTCCATCGAGTCTCAACATCCAAACATAACAAATTTTGACTTTCAACTCGAGACAACTCAACAGCCTTCTTAAAATATTGCAACCTAGCAGGAGAGGAACGAACATATCTAATTACATTCCTAATCCTCTCAATAGCAATATAATGCTCAGTCAACCCTTCTTTCACAACAAGATTCAAGATATGTGCACTACAATGAACATGAAGATACTCATGGTCAAATATTGTGTGCCTCCAATCTCTAGTCTTCGTTTTCAAATACTTGATGGCTAAGTCATTGGAGCTTGCATTGTCAACTGTTAGAGTTAAGAGCTTGGTTATGCCCCAATCCAAAACACATAACTCAACAGTCTTTCCTATGGTAGTGCCTTTATGATTGGGCACTTGACAAAAATTTATAATCCTTTTCTTCAATTTCCAGTCATCATCAATCCAGTGAGCAGTCAAACACATGTAATTGAAATTTTGAATTGACGTCCACATGTCAGTAGTTAGGCATATTCGTTGATCCCTAAGAACTTTCTTTAACTTCAACTTTTCTTCATGAAAAAGTTTCATGCAATCTCTAGTAACAGTGATGCGAGATGGAATATTAAATCTTGGTTGCAAAGCTCTCAATAATCTCTTAAAACCCACACCTTCAACCACCCTAAAAAGGTAACTCATCTGTGATGATAAATCTAGCCAATTCTCTTCTACATTCTTCTGCGTTGTGTTTAGCTACTTCTAAGGAACCACCACTAGTTTCATCCCCTTTTACTTCTGCACGCTTGTAGCTTAAAGTTTTCTGAGCTCTGTCTACATTCCTGTAAGGGTATTTTTTGCATAATTGCTCTAAATGTGTCCACAAATTAGTAGTCCCACTCCTTTTAGGGTGGCTAACATAAGATTGCCCACAATAGTTACAAGCTGCCCTTGGTTTAATAGGATCATTATTCCTAGTAAAATGCTCCCAAATTGCACTCTTTTGAGTTGTGGAAGAATCATTTTTTTCTGCTTTGACTCTTTTCAATTTTTTGGGAACTGGGGGTTTAGATTTGAAGGTTGTTTTGTTATCTTCACTCGCGCTCGTTGGTCCCTTAGGAGTAGAATTCTCGCCTTCTCTCCCCTTCAACTCAATTTCCATCACTTCTGGCTCAATCTCCATCATCACATTTGCTGTCGTTGGTTCGTTAGACATCTATAGATAAGAAAAAAAAAAGTGGTAGCTTAAACAATTATTTTTCTTAACAAGGAAAGAAAAATTTAAAGAACAACAAATCATAAGTACTCTCATTTAATTTGTCAATCAAACCAACTTTTTTGCAAGACAAATGTAGCAAAGGAATTTAAAATTCCTTCTTTTTTTTTTTACAAGCTCCCAAGTTATATAAAAAAACTACCGAACTATAAGGACTGTCAACATGATTTCATTTCATTTGATTCTTTCTGTAATCTAGTAAAGGAATTTAAAATTCTTTTTTTCCCCCAGTGGTGTACACATTTTTTGTTATTAAAGAAAATACACACAAAGTTAAACACTAATATAAGCTTATTTGTATAAAGAAGGGAAATTAACCTTTGGTGTTTTTTTTTGTCCTTTTTTCATGTTACATATAATCAATTATTGATCAAAAAAAGAAAAAAAAAACAAAAAAAAGGGAAGGTGTATTATTAAAACCCTTAAAAAACTTGCAGCTTCAAGTGTGTAAGTGTATCTCCAACTAAGAAAATTCATAACAGTTCTCTCTAATATTAACTAATTAATACTAATTAGACATCCTGAGGCCCTTACATACCCATACACACAAGCATTAATTAGAACTTAAAACAAAAAAAAAAACTTCTGCCTCTACTCAAACTAGGCAAGTTCAACGAAGTGAGGACACCCTACTGGCTACTAATTATTCCAATCCCTCAGTTGCATCAAAGATCTATTAGCGAACTCACCATTTCTACACACCAGTGTTGAATTTACGACCTATAAATTTACAACCACCACACCATTTCCTATCTAGAAAAAGGACAATAAATTGACACCGAAAAGAAAGGAGAAAAAGGGTGATGAAGAAGAAGAAGAAATAAAAAAGAGGACTTACAGCTAAGAAAAGCTTAGGAGAAGAGAAGAGACTTGATCAGCCAATGAAGAACAGAGAAAGGAGGTGGTAGGTGGGCGTTTAGTCTAGGGTTATTTTTTATGAAGGGGTTTTGTTTCAATCGACGACAGTGATGGATTTTGTTTTTAAATTACAATTATATATATATATATATATATATATATTAAAATGGGGCTTTGTTTCCACAATGACAAACTGACAGTGATGAGACTTTATTTTTAAATTACAACTTTTTAAATATATATATATATATATATATATATATATATATATAGGCGAATTGGGTCGGATTGAGCGAGTTTCAGAACTCCCAATCCGTACCCAACCCGCCAAAGGCGGATTTTAAAGTTTTAAAACCGTTACCAATCCAAATTTTAGCGGTTTTGGCGGGTGCGGGTTCGTGCGGGTTGGATTGGTTGGATTGGGTCGGGTTGGTTGATTTTTGAACAGCCCTAGGTATAATGATTAATTTTATTTAAAATATTTTTATATTTGTTATTTATTATTAAAAATATTTTATTTTAATTTGTATTTAAAACGTTAATTTTGTGAGATTAATTGTACCTAATTTTTACTTTTTTCGTTAAGTTAGTATATGTGTTAGATTTTAGAGTGCCGTGTTAGATACATCTCACAACTTGTGTATGACACGTTAACATTCTTGATGAAGTGACACTAGTTTAAATTTATTTTTTTAAAGATTTTTTTAAAAAATTTTTCTTTTTGAAAGAAGTATTAAAAAATCCAAATTTTACCAATAGACGCTAACTCAGATGGCAAGGGTCTGACTTCGTTTAATTAGAAGTTTCGGTTTCGAGTCCTAAGAATGCAGCCGCGTTAAATACCTACTAGGAGACCTTTACCGCCCTTCGGAGTTCTACTCAGGTCGGTCCAGATTAGTCAGTCCAATGAACTGGATACTGGGTGGTCTAGACAAAAAAAAAAAAAGAAATCCAAATTTTTTCTAAATATCTTTATAATTTTTTAACAATTAAACAAAAAAAAAGTAAAAGAAACATTCATCTCTCTCCTTCCTCCTTCCTTTCTCTCTCCTATAAATTCATCTCTTTTTAAATATTTTTATAATTTTTTAAAATAGAATTAAATTTAAGAAAATAAAAAAATTCGCTTTCTCTCTCTTCTCCTTCTGCCCTCTCTCTTCTCCCTCTGCCCTCTCTCTCCTCCCTCCTCCCTTTCTCTCTCCTCACCCTCTCTCCTTCCTTTCTCTCACTTCTCAAATTTGCAACTTCATCCATGACATTCAGATCCTTGATTTATGGATGAATCAACTTGTGGGCAATCTTGAGAGGCAGGAGAGATATGAGTATTTTTTTTTTTTACTTTTTATATTTTTAATTGTTAAAAAATTATAAAGATATTAAAAAAATTTAAATTCTTAATACCTCTTTTAAAAAGAAATTAAAAAAATATTTTAAAAAATAAATTTAAATCAGGTGTCACGTTATTGAGAATCTTGACATGTCATATATAGGTGATGCAGTTGCAGTTGCCGATAGGGATTTCCTTTTTCAGAAGAAATTCAGAAAGTTTCGGTCCACGTAGGATAGGATTTGTTATTCAGTTATTAAATTCTATCTTATTTAGGACGTGTTAACTACGTGTTTATTTTTCAGTTATTTCCATAATTATCTGATTAGCAGTTATTTGTTTCTGTTTAGGATTTATCTGTTGAGCTCTATAAATAGAGCTTGAACCTTTATTGTTTTTCAGACTTTATGCAATTGAATATTAATTACAGACAATTTTCTCTCGAGTGGATTCTCGTTTCTTTTCGGGTAGATTCCCGAGTGATTAGTTGTTAGGTGGATTCCTGACTTAGGTTGTTCTTCCTATTCGTCCTACATCAGTTTGGTATCAGAGTAAAACATCGATCCAAACCCGTTTCGATACTAAATCACACACCAAATACGTTCCTAAACTTGTTTTCCATCGTCTCTAACATTGAAAATCACAGAAAACCATTACAAAAATCATACAAAGATCACAAAAAGCAGCTTCTGGCTGTCCTCGCCGGCTCACCGCCGACCGCCGCCGTACGCGCCACCGCCTATTATCAGCAACAACCGAAACTTACCTCCCCAGGTTCCCCGTCGCCCGATCTGTCCACCCCCGGCAACCACGCGCCGTTAGCCCACCGGGATTTTCCCGAACGGCGTTCGAAACTCACTGCCTTCCTCTTGCGCCGCCGCTCAATCCCCGCCTTTCCCGTAGCCGTCGACGCTCGAACCTGGTTAGAAAAGGTTCTCCGACGTCCTCTCTTCCTGTTTCCGTCGTTATCACGCTGATCGGAGTCCAGTACGACGCCGTTCGTCGTTCTTCCCCTGAGCCCCACTGTCATCGACCACCGTCCGTCTGCTTCCAGGCCTTGTTGACGCCTCCGGTGCCTCACCTGATCACCGCCGGACCTTCCACGGCACTTCCCAGCCCTCCCCGGAGCTCGTTGATGTCGCCGGAGTCTGCTGCCGACCGCCGGAGTTGTTCCACTGTCGCCGGAAAAGAACCTGCATCACTGTGACAGTAGGAAGTTAATTAAGTTTGGGGTAATTTTCTCCTTCATTGAAATTTTGATTAATTTTTAAGTCAGTTTAAAATTTTAGTAAATTTGTGTTTGGTCAAAAAAAAACAAAAAAAATAACAATAAAAAATTACCTTCTATTTTATTACCTCACATTTACTATTTTTTTACTCACATCACTAAAAATTTTATACCGTCCACTTCTCATACTTTATTACCCATACTTTTGTCGTCCCGTGATATTACCATTTATTCACCATATTTTATTTTGATTTTGTGCATCATAGTAGTTTGTAATTTTTATTACTTTTTACAATTAGTGTTAATCTCAGCATAAGTCTTTCCCAAAATATGGTTATACCCACGACACAGCCAAATCTGCTACCAAGCCCACTTCTGAAATAGATGAGCTTCGAGTTGAAGTTCACGCCGCACAATCTGCATATCAGTCTGACATGAACAGCCTAAGAAACGACTTTGCCAACTTGTCCACCCAACTGAATGTCATTTTAAAACGTTTTGACAAACAACCAGTAGACGAATCTGTTGGACAACCAATTGGGGCAACCCATGTTGAGGGTTCTGTCAATGCCCATTTTCCTACGCCTCACCCACAGGATCCTCGGAATTTAGTCACCCCAAGACCAACTGTTAGGTTTCCCCCCGATAGAAATCTACATGGACGTATTGATGAAGAGGATTTTTACCACGATGCATTTCCTACATGTCATGTCCTTAAGGGTACACGTAGGCATCCTATTCATGAATTGCATGATGATGTGCGTGATGATGTGCATACTCGAGTTCATAATAGGTATCATAGGCCACAGCACATGCATGCACGTCAAGATCACAATGACATTACTAGAAAGATCAAGTTAGATGCTCCTGAATTTAATGGTGAATTGAATGCTGAAGTGTTTTTTGATTGGCTTGATAGTTTAGAGCATTATTTTGCATGGTATGACATGAATGATTTTGAGCGTGTTCAGTTTGCAAAGATGAAATTGGTAGGGTCAGCTAGAAAATTCTGGCAGAATGAGCTTCGTAGAGCTGAACGTTTAGGTGAGCCTTCTATCATCATATGGGAAGTCATGAAAATGAAGCTAAAAGCTAAGTATGTTCCCTTCTATCATAGGAGTCAACTCTATTCTTAGCTTCTAAATCTTAGGCAAATGACTTCTAGCATTACTGCTTACATGTCTAAATTCGAAGAGCTTCTGCTTAGATGTGAATTGTATGAGGATCCTTACCTCACTCTGAACCGTTTTGTTAATGGTCTCAAGTCTGAAATCCAAAAGGAGATTCTCTTACTTGGTCCTGATTCTTTGGAAGAAGCTTATCAAAAGGCTTTAGAGGTTGAGAAATACATCAAGACCTCTTCATTCACGCGCTCGTCCCCCTCTGTTGGAGTGCGTGCAACCAAAACCTCCTTTTCTTCTGATTCCATTTCTCAAGTCAAACCTGTCAATCCTTCCCCTTCTTTGCACCCTACTCCTTCCACTTCTCGTCCGATACGCTCTGCTCCCGAATCTCGTGCGAGTAACACTTCCGTTGAGTGTTTTCGTTGCCATAAAAAGGGTCACATTGCCTCTCGTTGTCTCGATCGTGCGCTCATTATGGATAAGGAGTCTGGTGATCTCTCAGGGAGCGAAGATCAAGTTGTTGATCCCTTAGAGTACTCAGGTGAAGATGATGAATTCATTGAGGACTTTGTGGGTGATGAGCAGCATTGTGCTGTTGTTAGGTGTGTTTTGTCTACTGTTGTGGACAATGATACATGGAAACGAACAAGCATATTCCACACCTACATTCGATCTGGAGATCGCAGTTGTAAGTTGGTTATTGATGGAGGGAGTACCATGAATGTTGTTGCGAAATCTGCTCTTTCACGATTAAACCTTAAGGCAGAACCTCATCCGTAACCATTCCGTGTAGCTTAGGTAAATAAAACCACCTTACCAGTCACTGAGCGGTGTTTAGTGCCCATCCAGTTAGGTAACTATAAGGATAAGGTTTATTGTGATGTTCTGCCTATGGATGTAGCTCATATTCTTTTAGGTCGTCCTTGACTCTATGACTTTAATGTGACCAATCATGGTCGGGAAAATACTTATGTCTTTAAGTATGAAGGCAAGAATATCATTCTGAACCCAGCTAAGCTCTCTGTTAAGGACACAAGGCTGAAACTCAAATCTTTTCCCCCTGTTTCTGCCAATAAAGGTCTTCACATTTTAGATCATAAGGCCTTTGAAAGGGAGTTAGGAAGTAATGACTATTTGATAGTTGTTATTTCCAAAGAGCTTATTCCACATTTGAGCACACCTCGAGCTGTTCTTCCGTCTACTTTTGATATATTACTCAAGGAATTTGTGGATATTATGCTTGATGACCTTCCTAAGGAGCTCCCACCCATGTGAGACATACAGCATGCCATTGACTTAGTTCCTGGTTCACAGTTACCTAATCTTCCACACTATAGGATGAACCCAAATTAACGTGAAGAGTTAAATAGGCAAGTAGAAGAATTGTTGTCTAAGGGCTTTGTACGACATAGCCTTAGTCCTTGTGCTGTTCCTGCTTTGTTGACCCCTAAAAAGGACGGGTCATGGAGGATGTGTGTTGATAGTCGAGCTATAAACAATATCACCATCAAGTACCGATTTCCCATTCCTAGGCTAGAGGATATGTTGGATATGCTAGCTGGTTCCAGTTAGTATTCTAAAATAGACCTTCGTAGTGGCTATCATTAGATACACATTCGGCCTGGGGATGAGTGGAAGACTGCGTTTAAGACGCATGATGGATTATATGAGTGGCTAGTCATGCCTTTTGGGTTATCAAATGCTCCTAGTACGTTTATGAGGATTATGACTCATGTTCTGAAGTCATTCATAAATCGGTTTCTAGTAGTCTACTTTGACGACATCCTTATCTACAGTAAGTCCGAAAAAGAACACTTAGATCACTTGCAGTTAGTTTTTTTTACTCTTAGAGAAGCTAAACTGTATGTTAACCTTAAAAAGTGTACATTTTTGCAGTCTGAGGTGTTATTCTTAGGATTTATTGTTTCTGCTCGTGGTATAACTGCGGATCCTGAAAATGTTCGGGTCATTCGAGAGTGGTCTAAGCCTAAGTCTCTTACTAAAACTCGCAGCTTCCATGGTTTAGGCTCCTTCTATCGGAGGTTCATTAGGGGATTCAGTACCATTATGACGACCCCTATTACCGATTGCTTGAAAAAGGGAGAATTTCAGTGGTCTAATAAAGCTTCCATAGCTTTTAAAGACATCAAAAAGCAAATCAGTGAAGCTCCCGTTCTGAGTCATCCTGACTTCAATAAGGTGTTTGAAGTTGCTTGTGATGCTTCGGGAGTTGGCATTGGAGGAGTCCTGAGTCAGGAAGGATACCCATCGCTTTTTTCAGCGAAAAACTCAATGAAGCGAAGCAGAGGTACTCTACATATGATAAGGAGTTTTATGCTGTTGTTCAATCTTTGCGTCATTGGAGGTACTATTTGCTTCCTAAGGAGTTTGTTTTGTTTTCTGACCATCAAGCTTTACGTTATTTGAATTCTCAGAAGAAATTAAATGCAAGCATGCGAAATGGGTTGAATTTCTTAATGAGTATTCTTTTGTGCTTAAACATTGTTCTGGTATAGAAAACAAAGCTGCTGATGCTCTGAGTAGAGTTGTATGTGTTCTTCATGAGTTGCATGCTCATGTTGTAGGTTTTGAGAGATTGCATGATGAGTACCCTACTTGTCCTGATTTTGGTTTTATATTTCAGTCTGTTTGTGATGGCAATCGTAGGGACTATGTTGATTTTGTTGTGCATGATGGATTTCTATTTAGAGCTAATAAGTTGTGCATTCCACGTACATCACTCCGTGACTTTTTAGTTTGGGAAATGCATGCTGGTGGATTAGCTGGTCATTTAGGAAGGGATAAGACCATTGCACTTGTTGAGGATAGGTTTTACTGGCCTTCCTTGAAGAGAGATGTGTTTAGAATTGTGTCACAGTGTCGCACTTGTCAAGTTGCTAAGGTTAAAAAGCATAACACTGGTTTGTACACACCACTTCCTGTTCCACATGCACCTTGGCGTGATGTTAGTATGGATTTTGTGCTTGGTTTGCCTAGGACAGTTCGTGGTAATGATTGCATCCTTGTGGTTGTGGATAGATTCTCTAAAATGGCTCATTTCATTGCATGTAATAAGTCCACTGATGCATCTCATGTTGCAAAATTATTTTTCAGAGAAATTGTTAGATTGCAAGGTTTACCTGTTTCCATTGTGTCTGATAGAGATGTTAAATTTGTGAGTTATTTTTGGAAAACACTTTGGAAATTATTTGGGACTTGTTTAAAAATTTTATCTGCATTTCATCCTCAAACAGATGGTCAAACTGAGGTAGTTAACCGAAGTTTGAGAGACTTACTTAGGTGTCTAGTGGGTGAAAAACAAGGTAATTGAGACTTGATTTTACCAACAGCTGAGTTTGCCTACAATAATTTTGTTAACTGTTCTACTGGTAAGAGTCCATTTGAGATTGTACATGGTTATACCCCTCGCACACCTGTTGATCTCGTTCCCCTTCCTCCTGATCTTCTTTCTTCTGAGCTTGCTGAAAATTTTGTTACACACATTCATAACCTGCATGCTGAGATTAGGCGGAAGATTGCTTTAAGTAATGTTGATTATAAGCTTGCTGCTGATGTGCATCGTCAAGATAAACAATTTCATGTTGGTGATTTTGTCATGGTTCGCATCCGTCCTGAGCGATTCCCTAAAAATAAGCCCAAAAAGTTGCAAGCTCGAGCCATTGGCCCATACTCCATCATTGAAACACTTGGACCTAATGCATATTTACTTGATTTACCTGCTGACTTGAATATTAGTCCTATTTTCAATGTGGAGGATTTGACACCTTACCGAGGCACTTTCGAGCCTCCTTCGCTGCCTTCTAGTCTCTCTGCAGGTATAGCTGTGCCCAAGGCGCCTACTTTTGCTACACGTGCCGAGGATATTGAGACTATCCTGGATGATGAGTACGTTGCTTCTTCTCATGGAGGATTTCGACGATTTCTTATTCAGTGGAAATGTCGTCCTGCCTCTGATGCTACTTGGGTTCCTGAGGATGATCTGCGATTGATGGATCCTGAGTTGCTTGATGCTTACTTGGCGTCTTCCTCGACGAAGTCGAGTTCTTTTCAACCGGAGGGGAATGATGCAGTTGCAGTTGCTGATAGGGATTTCTTCTCCCGGAAGAAATTCAGAAAGTTTCGGTCCACGTAGGATAGGATTTGTTATTCATTTATTAGATTCTATCTTATTTAAGACGTGTTAACTACGTGTTTATTTTTCAGTTATTTCCATAATTATCTGATTAGCAGTTATTTGTTTCTGTTTAGGATTTATCTGTTGAGCTCTATAAATAGAATTTGAACCTTTATTGTTTTTCAAACTTTATACAATTGAATATTAATTACAGACAATTTTCTCTCGAGTGGATTCTCGTTTCTTTTCGGGTGAATTCCCGAGTGATTAGTTGTTAGGTGTATTCATGACTTAAGTTGTTTTTCCTATTCGTCCTACATCAATAGGTGACGAGATGCATCGAACATGACATTCTAAAATTCGCCACATATGTTAATTTAACAAAAAAATATAAAAATTAAGTACAATTAATTTGACAAAAATAACATTTTAAATACAATTTAAAAAATATTTTAAATAATAAATAGACAAATATAAAAATATTTTAAATAAAATTAATTATTATACCTTTTAAAAATTATTGAAGCTTAAATTATGCCCCTTAACCATGGCCAATAGGTTACTTATAAAAAAAAACGAAAGCAGTTGATAAAAAAAGTGAAAAAGAAGAGGCGATCCATCCTCCTCTTTTTCATCCGCTGTTGGGTTGTGCTGCCGCCTCTCCGCCATCCGATCGATCTCAATCTCAAGGGAGGCGACCACGACAACAGCGACTACGACGAAGAAGACAACAAGATCCTCTATGGCGACATCACACTGCTCTTCCTTCCAATCAAACGAATTAGTCGTCCAGTTCGGTGTTTGCTCCCTCTGGTGAGACGCTTCTCGCAACTCCGTCATTTCTCACTCGTGAGTTCCGTACGCTTGAGCGTATAAATTTCGTTCCGTTCCCACACTTGATGTTACAAGTTCATTATATTGTGATATCCTTCTAATTTTGGCTGGTAGATGCAATTTCTTTGTATTTCCTTGTCGGCAAGAACACATCGCCGGCAACGGCACCCCTCTCGCGAGTTTTTATGCCAGACTGCCTCAATGGACTTTTTAGCTAAATATCAATTCGATTTCACTCTTTGCATAAACGAAGGTGCTTTTTTAAAATACTACACTTTATTTTGTTTTAATCTTAAATGCTTTTAATTTGGAGGAATTCAGGAGCATCTTATTTATCTAGAGCGCAGGAAAATGGTGCGCTAGAGCGCTTGAATTTGCAGTATGTGGACGGGGTTTTTTAGGTTTGAAAGAAGTTACAGAGACCAGAAATGGGGATATGTTCCTTGAGGCTGACTTTTGGTTGAAAAAGTTGGCAGTGTACAAGCCTTTGAATGTATTTACCCGTTAGAATGAACAAGTCAAACCGCAGATGCCATAGTTAGATTTAACAGTGATTGTAATGGTTTTAGGAATGGAACAGCTTGTGAAAAAACATTTGAAGCTGATCGTCATGGTAAAAGGGACTCAAAGGAAAGGAAATCTAATCCTGGTTTGAATACTTGTGGTTGGTGTGCACGCGCTGATGATCATGCTACTGAAGGGCCAAAAGGGGAGTACGTGCGTAAGGAAGGAAAGTTGAGAACAATTTCTGACATTGTCCAAGACATTTGATAGGACAAATGACAATCTGGATGAACTGCAGTACAAGTGCAATGAGAAGACCATGTCTTTAATTTAAGGTGGATCTTGAAGAGAAAGACAAAGTGATGCTTTTGTTGAAAGTTTGTCTCTCTGTGCTTGTAGGCGCTTATAATCTTTATGTTTTTATGCCCTGATAAGATGCCTATATGTTAGCTAGCATGAGTTTGTTTTATGACTGGATTGATATATTTTTTCTTATACTCGATCAAGTTCAGGTGGATGACGAATTAAAAAAAAAAAAAGATGAAGAAGCTGTTTAAGTCTTGAAACAAATTCAATTGTTTATAGGTTTCAGAAGGCCTATACAATGATGTACATGTCCAATTGTACGATTATATATTTCAAGAATTTTTTTCTCTTACATGACTAATGACTGATTAATAAGGTTTATATTGCTTCATCAGAGACAAGGAAGATGCAGCGCCCTGCACGTGGTAACATTGACAGAATCTTGGAGGAGCAGGAAAATTTGAATAATGAATTAGAAGCCAAGAAAAAGAAACTTGAAAATTGGAGCAATGAATTGAACAAACACGAGGTATTAACTGAACCAGAGAGACAAAAACTTGATGAAGAGAAGAAAAAGGTAACAAGTGTTAAATTAATCCGTCATCAATAAATTTTGACCATTAACATGCATTAAGCGAAATGGTTACTGTAAATTTTGAATTCCATTGGGATGTCGTTGCATTTTGCTTCTGCTTATTACCGATGTCTGCATTTCTTTAAGAGCTAGCATACATGGTAACACAGAACATGTGTTTTTCCTGGTATGAGAATTTTGACGCCAATGAAACAATATAAGTACCAATTTTCTTTTCTGAATGGTGTCGCATCAAATCTTTTGGTTCCTCATGCTGCCTGCTTGAATGGTTAAAGTTTAGATCTAGGTGGACAATATTCCCAGGGTTCAATGCACTTTTGGCTGTTGACATTGCTCTCGATTGAGCAGCATTCTATTTCTGTTGGACATGGGTTTCTCTACTCGATTGCTGTGAGAACACCTTTATTCATTGGAAGACAAATTGTAGTGGCTTTTTTATGGATTATTGTTTAATATTAATTTATGACTTTAGTGCTGGAAAACTAATTTCATGACTCTATCCATGTCACCATTGAAATGCTTTGTGAGGATATTTGGTTTCTGTTGAAAATGTCAATATTGAGATCACCGTCCTCTGTGACTCTGAAGATAATTCACCTCTCCAGTGGACCAGCGTTTATAATTATGAAATACTACTGAGACATAGAATTGAGACCGACGGGAGACATAGCCTGCGTGGCAGACAAATTTTTATAAAAAACAAAACGTGGGATATTAAAATGAAACGGGGGAAGACCACACTATGTCTTTGTAGTCAGGCCCTTGGATGGAATCGTTGATATTGTTTATTTTATGCTTCCATTTTGTGTGCATATGTGGCCTTCTAATCACTTTCCATTGCTTTAGTTTTGGCCTTCTCTTAGCAGATCTCATGATATGCATTGGCTGGATGTTAACCGGGGAATTGTGCTAAAATTTCTCCAAATTTCCAAGTCAAATTTGAGCGAATATATATATATATATATATATATATATATATACATTCGTTTGATCTTGTACTATGTTCAGTTTCAGTTTTGTTATTGTTCCTTGATGAATTAAGAGATGGTACACCGGTGACAACTTTTTCCTGTTAAAACTATGGTTTTTCTTGTTGGGCTAAGGTTTTTTGTTCATTAAAAAATAAAAAAGGCAAATGCAACCTTTTGTATCACATTATTGCTTCCTCTCTCCCGTACGCATCTTGTTTATTTGTTGTAGGTTATAGTCATTGATGAACTCTTATAGTACTCTATGAATTCAAATAATAAAGATTGCATTTTGATTCAGAATGCTATTATTCGTGTCTCTGATAACCAAAGAGTTATGTAAAACCAATTATCACAGGGTACATGGAGTGATGCATGGAAACACGTTCTTTGGAGAACCAAAGTGAGACACTGGAGGAGGGCACTTAGAGTGATGGATTTGACGGCGTTGACATCTGTAGCAGATAATTTTGAGAGGAAAGTCACTGCTTTCTTCGCTTTTGTTTTGGGTGCAATTTCTGAGAGCATGGAGACCGTAGTAATAACATATGCCGTGATGCAGGTGCATTTCAATCATAATAATTTAATTCTTAAATGCTTCGGATGTATAGCTAATTAGAATAAGTTGTTTATATAGATCCAAGCTAATAATACAAGCTGCGGAATCGGATGATGATGAAACTAAGAAAGTGTAGCCAATATTCAATTATCCTGGGAAACAATCTCACGTCCAGGTGGTCAACGTGAAGCGTGTTCATGATCCTGCAACATTCTATCGTGGATGACTTAGCCATGTAAAGCACTACTTGGCAAACAAATCTCATTGTAGCCTTGACTACGGTTATATTATATTTAGGCAATGCATCTATCTTGCTTCTTATTCATTCATAGTAAAAACGATTTAAATTATCCGAAAAAAAAAAGAATTAAAAAAAAAAAAAGATCAATTGACGCTTGGCATCTTTGCTACAATATTCTGGCAATTATATTCATTTACCAATTATGGAATCAGACTTGATTGTTGCGGGACGAGTTAAAAATGCATATGCAAATTAAGATATTCATTGTGATAGACGAATAAACTAGCTGTGGAAGTTAATTCATAACAAGATTTTTAATAATTGTTAAAATAATGGGTAAGAGAAAAAAGAGATAGTGAAATTTTTAAGAATGCAAATCAGGGCAAGCAAATCATCAGCAAGCATCATTTTTATTACAATAGAAGTGGTCTTCTCCAAACTTAGAAATGAGTATGTCAAGGCACTGGGCACCCACTAATTGTTACGTTAGCAGCAGTGGGACAATAAGCAATGTTGCAGCGATCTCCACTTTCTGAACCCCACCACCTCAGGCCATCTAGATTATTGATAAAGAGAAATATTCCCATGAAAGCAGTACCAGCCTCTAGTCCCACTGACAAGATGTAGTTTCTTTTCGCCCACCAACCCTTATGGCTTCCAAAAATACAATAATTGAAGATATATCCCACAAGTCCCCAGGATATATAATGCACAGGCCTTGCAGGCAGACCATAACTAGATAAAATTAGAGGCATGTGGATTTGTCTGATCCACTTCTTATCTGGAAACTTGCGGGCCAACAGCCAAACTATAAATGGGGAAACAACGCCAATAAGGGAGAACCAGTTCATCTCGGGATACACACCTTCCTTGGTGAACAATCTGCGTGGGCCTATTAGACCCCAAATTAATGACGCATTGTAGAAGACATCGTCCCCAGGGCATGTCCATGGATTCTCCTGGGGAAGTAGTTCTTTCTTACAGATATCCTCAACGCTTGTCAGGAGATGCCACGATGTGCAGAAATAGACCGTTGAAGCACATATAGTTCCAACCACCTGCAATTATAAAATTGTGACATGATTAGTTAATGTTTCATGTATACTGCAAAGGAATTAAATGCTTCACAATGAATACAACTTATATATTTACCTGAATAACGAATACAAATTTTGGGGGCACCTTAAGGTAGTGGCCCAACTTTAAATGTCGCATAAGGTCAAGGGATTGTAACAAGCTGGCAGAACCATATGCTTTAAATACCATACTAGCCAGAGGCTTTCCGGGATATAGGTATCCAATGATCATTTGTATGAATATATTGAGGTCTATTTCCTGCATATAAGGGGAAAAAAGAAAACATTACTAGGAATTATATTCATTGCTGTACAAGAAATGGAGCATATTGCAAAAATTGTAGCTAAATTATAATATTTCCAAATCTAGAAAAATGAATTACCGTGCTTGTTGTCGCTTGAATTATTCCAATTGGAGAAGTAAATAAAAATGAAATTAGGCATGCCAGGAGAAATCCCCACCAAGGAAGTTGCAACTGTTTGTTAAAGCCTTCAACAACAACTAAGGATAAGCTGATGGTGACAACCAAAATAGAAACAAACCACCAGCCGGGTATTGTTTCATAGTTATTCTTCATCAGTCTTGTATGCACATCTATGTAACAATCATTCATGCCAGTATTGGTCTTT
This sequence comes from Carallia pectinifolia, assembly GCA_037832335.1. Classification (NCBI taxonomy): domain Eukaryota; kingdom Viridiplantae; phylum Streptophyta; class Magnoliopsida; order Malpighiales; family Rhizophoraceae; genus Carallia; species Carallia pectinifolia. The sequence continues at coordinate 6,590,296 of CM075454.1, read as the reverse complement.
TTCCACTGTTCCCAAATTGTCCTGCACACATATTCCCCAAGTTCACATTTATATCATTTTAGGATTTGTGGAATTCAAGGGGAAGGGGAATAAAAAAGTGAGAAAAAATCATCAAGATTGCACACCCCAGACAAAAGCAGATATCAAACTAAACAGAGGAAGAACTTACTTTCCCTCAAACAGCAAAACGTGGGGAATGCATGCAGCGAGAGACGCCAAACTGAGTTGATAAAGAGCAGCAAAAATAGGGCTGAGATGCAGCCTGCTGTAGTTGTTGTACTCGGATAGATTGATCCCTAACAAATTTGCATCAAGAATTCTGGTGACGTTATATTTTTGTCCGGTGCTGTCAAAAACATGTGAGGACAGGATGGGAAATGTCTTCGCGTTATAAAAATTGCACCAATAAAGAACTGGCATCAGAACATAGATGCAGAGGAAAAACCCCACCATCACATTCGCAATGGCAAAGAAGGGCTTCCCTAAAGGGCTGCCTAAAACCCCAGCAATAATAGACCAATCCAGGCTCAGGGAGCCAAAGCCAAGACCGTTGATCCCAGAACCAATTTGTTGAGCAGTAATTGAATTTTTCCATATCCAACAACCAATTGACAGAGTAGACAACGCAGGGAAAAGATAGCCTGGAACAACATAATAACCAAAACTGCATACAGAAACAAACAAGAAGAACTGCCACCTCGTACATTCTCCCTTTTCTCTGTTCTCTGCTTCATGCAATGTCCTGAAGATTCCGGATGTCTCATTATGCAATAAATACTAGAATTTCACTTCTTCAGTACCAACAATTGCTTGTAACACGAAGATAAGTAAATTACCTGAATAAGGAAACTTTGATCAAGGTTGACGGCCACCACATGTAAGCCGAATCAACCAAAATTTTTCTGAACATGCCAACCCAGCCGTAGCCAAGTAGCTGTATCTCATCAAACATGAGCAAATGTTAAAAGTTATTAATATTCTGATGGATATAAGCAGGGGAAATTTTTAAGGCGGGAACTTTTATTTTCAAATATAACAATAAAAATAATATATATTTTAAAAATAACAAATAAAATTGCCTATTTAGAATAACAAACATTATAATATTCCATAAAATATTTAAAATAATTTTTTATTTTATATATTATATACTATCAAAAATTTCAATTTCTATATTAATAATAATATAATCATTTAGTTATTTTTTTTATCATATGATTGTACAATTGATTTTTATATGATATTCATAAACAAATAATTAAATGAATCCACACCTTAATTATTGAATTGGTACAAATAAAGCTAATTTTACAAACAAATATATTTTTAATAATAATATTCTTCTGTTTGTTTATTATTAATAATTTATTTTATTAAAAAATAAGAATACTTTTAAAAGAATAAAAAAATGAGACTAATAATAATTCTATCATAATGCAAAAAATTATTATCTATACAGACAATAGAAATAACAAGAGGAAGACAAATGATCAAACAATAGAAAAAGACAGAAATAAGAAAATGGAATGATAGCTCGGTCTCAAACTTCGGTTAGAAAGGGGACAAGTGTTTACCACTACACCAAACATCAACAATGGTCTACTTGTAACCCATCTATATATATATATATATAACCAACTATTTTATCAATATATATATAAAACCAACTAACTATTTTCTGACAAACAAAAGTTGAGTAGAATCTATCCAGTAAATATACCTGCGTCGTAAGCACTAGAAGCATGGCCGCTATGGGATTAATTTGCTGTGCATAGAATGTCTTGGCAGTGGTAATGACCAGAATGGCATGGGCACCAGTTGTTCCACAATAAGCAAATACTGAAATGAGCATATGCTCTTTCATATTAAATGGTCCCGGATTCAATGTAAAGGACCAATCTGTCAGTGGGACCTTAAATTGTCTCGTTGGGAGTGTGGCAGCCATCAAATTTCCAAGGGGGTGTACAAGAATTTCTGCCACAACTAAACCTATGGATATTTTGCTGGCATGGTAACCAAAATACTGATTAATGAAAGAAAGAAGCACACAGGCTATTCCTCCTAGGAGCCATGTGCGAAAAGTTAGAACAGGTAAAGTGGGGTCGTCTGCAGTAGGTACAGTGAGCTCCACCTGCTCAATAGGATGGTTAGCCATGAATCAGTACAATCGAATGCCACGAATAAGCTAATAAGTTTTATTCTTCTGGAGGAACTAATTATACAAAAGAAGATAAAGGAAAGCAAAAGTAATTCCATGATATATGAAAGTGTATATATATGTGTGTGTGTGTGTGTGCGCGTGTGTTCTCCGTGGTTTTTCTAAATTTGGTATACTCTTAAAAGCATGAATTATATATAGGCAATCAGTTTCCTAATTTTGGGAAATTCGAAAACCTGTCAACTAACACAATGCATTATTGTTTCAGAATGTTTTGCTATGTCGGGTGTATGGACAGAGATAAACTATTTACGGTTATGTCGGTCATGAAAGAAGGGCATGGAACTTAAGGGCAGAGAGATTTTGGCAGAGATAAGCGAGACCTACAATAAGGAAACATTAAAAAATTGAACAACTTTTTATCCTAACCATTCCTCTTTCCTTGTTTGTTTTTGGTTTTAAAAAATAAAAAAAATTTACAAAAAGGGCATAATTGGCATAGTCTAAAAGGCAAATTGGGAAGTATATAATATCTTATTAAGAGGATTAATTGTTTTGTTTGAAACACTTCTTGTGCAGTCGTCTATAATGCAAAATGACGCGTGTCTGTATTAGAAACAACACTAGTTCAACATTATTTAAATGTGTGTTAGAAATTTTAAAATGTGCCTAAAAACAACAAATTAGATACACGCATCAAATAGTTCTATTTTGCACATCAAACACTAACACATCTAATATTAGTGTAAGATACCTTTCATTTATCTTCTTTGGTGAAGAGGATGATACTTTTAATATGATGTGTTAGATATTTTAATTAGTATACACAAAATAAATTATTTTTTGATAAATATACTAATGAATAATTTGACAGTAAACGAAATAATAATTAATTAATTTTTTATTTCATGAATTATGTTAACCATTTTAAATTATAATTATATATATATATATATATTATATTTTTATATTTATGTAATGTCGTGTCTGCATCTCGTATATGTATTTATGCATCCTTGACAACTGTTTAACCACCGTGAATCAAAAACCACAAAACTCGCGATTTCCGTCAATTTAAGAAAACAATATACATGCTAAAAGGAGTCAACAACGTCACGCTATTTTGAATCAAACTAAGACTCCAATGTTTGTCATTACAGATTTAATACAAATGACATGTCGAAGCTGACATTTGTCTCAAAAGCGCCTTTCATCCATTTAAAGGTCATATGTCAGACTGCCCAGTGTTTCTCCTTGCCAATGACAACTTTGACAATAGAAGAAAGAGTCCCGGTTACGTAGATGGGAATAGAGGTGTTCACAAATTAAATTGGGCGAATTTGAGAGTATATATGTATATGATTTGTTGATAGCATGTTGGATGATTTTCTATTTGTACTCAATCGGGCATACAATCTAATCCGTCCAATCTAATCGGTTACTAATCCAATCCGCTTGTAGCGGATTGAATTAGATTAATTTTAACGGATTACATGTGATAAAAAAATTATATTTTTTTCAATTTAGAGCTATCATCAATCATTCAATTTATAAATATTTTAATAAAATAATATATCCATGTCATTAATCACAATAATTTGGATCATAAGTCATTAGTCATAACAATAATTTAAAAGAAACGCTTGTTATAAGTCGATATATATAATTCACATGCATTTTCATAATTCAATTTTAAAAGAAACGTTTATTTTCATACTATCAATTATGTGTGTGTGTGTGTGTGTGTGTGTGTGTGTGTGTGTGTGTGGATACGTTCGTTTTTCAGTGCAGGTGCTGGTTTGCTTGCAAAGACCAAACATACAAATAGGTTAGACTCTATGAGATGCGGTTGCCAACAGGATGGAAGTATTAGAGGGTAACCACAGATGCGGGGATAACATTGTCATTTTCATGAAATGGCGTTGACGATGTGAAGAAAACTCGAGAACTTGAAACTGATCAACAATTGAAGCAAGATAATGGAAGTTTAACACTATATGCAGAGTCAATTGAAGAATAGCCCCCAATTCCCCTTGCAGTTTTGGTGGGTGCAGATTTGTGCAGGTTAGATTAGTCGGACTGGGTAAGATTGATTGATTTTTGAACAGTCCGGGAAAATGAGAAACGACAAAACCACGCGTTGCAACAAGCAGTTTTATTCTTACAATAAGCAATCTAAACTTTTGCAACAAAAAAAAAAACAAATGAAAAATATTTTGAAATTTTGTTGCAAAATTAAAGCTGCTTTGTTGCAACAACAAAGTTGCCTATTGCAATGCGTTGTTCTCCTGCTTCCTATTTATTTTCCGTACCCACGTATAATTTCCCAGAAGATGTATTGTCACAATTAAAAAAGTGCTAAGCCTACAAATAATAGAAGATATATTATCGTAAATTAGTCTACAAAATCTTGATTCTATGAAACAAACCACAACACCTTATACTTATAATGACACTAGTAATGATATTATATAACAGTTGGTACACTATATACGGCAATATAGAGTGAACTATACGACACTTTCCAAACAACGTATGACATCGAACCTGAGTCTATACGACACTTACGCATAACATATGACACTATTGAAAAAAAGATACAAGAGAATACCATTGAGGAAACTACATGACACATTACAGATAACATATGACACCCTTAAGAAAACACCGTTAAGCAAGCTACAGGACACTATTGAGAAAATTATATGAAACAATTAATAAGGCAATACAACACCATCAAGAACCATATGATACCGTTTATATGCATGTATGACACCATAAAGAAACTATATAACACCACTAATGACACATGGTCGAGAAGACATAGTAAGCATGACGAAAACTTTGCAGTATAAGTATAGCGAGTTACGGAGTTGCAAGTGGTCTTTGATCACGAATTAAGCTGATGACTGATTCAATGATTGGCTAGTTTGTAATTTCTACCATTGTTTTTTTTAGGTCAAGGCGATGTAGGCAAGACTTGGAGGGAATTATATAAGGCGGGGAGAGATTTCAACTTGAAGTATCATCCATGAATGGTGTTCGAATAAAGGAAGGGTCAGGGCGATGAAGCTAACGCTTAGAGAGAATTAGATGAGGCAGGACGAGACAGATTGAAACTTAAAGCATCGTCTATGAATGGTGTTGGACTGAAGGAAGGGGCAAGGCATGGTGAAAAAATGTCGCCCCAAAATGAATCGACCTAGACTATGATGCTCATGAATAATTGAAATCTTTTTTAGCGCTCATCTCTTTTCTAAAGAATTTTTAGTCCTTGCCATACGTCATATTGTGAATATTTTATTCAACGGTAACCAAGGTTTGGATATATTAGGGGGTTAAGGATGTTTCCCTTTGCTTTTGGAATCATTCGATTGTACTGAAAAGCTTGTTTTAACAATTAAAACTATTGGGATTTAAAACCTTGATTGATTTGCACGTTTTTTGTGCCTCTAACCAAAATGAGCAGGTATGCCAAATTATTTTTTCCAGTTTGATAGTGTACTTGGGCAAGTACGCCATCATTAAAGAAACTGCATAAAACTGTTAAGAAAATTATAAGACACTGTTAAATAAACTATACAACACTTTTTTAGATAAAATACGACGTCTTTAACAAAATATAAGCCACTATTATGGAAATTATACGGCACTTTTAAGATAAAATATAATATTTTTAAGAGAGTTAGACGATGATGTTAATATGAGGATATGATACTGTTAAGTAAACTATACCATAATTTCTAGATAATATATAATACTATTAATAAATTTTATGACATTTTATAAATAATATACGGTGCCATTGTGCAAACTAGATGACACCATTAAGAAAATTATACAATAATAGTTAAGCAACCATACCGCAACCAAACAATGCTGCATGATACTATTGAGGGAATTGTACAACATCATGAGACCCTTTTAGTTTCCTTCATGTGCTTTAATTACATGGGATCTTTGGGGGCAAAATGAACATTTATGTGTTGTTTCGGTCAGTCACTAACGTCGACCATGTATGCAGTCTCCATATTCTAATCGGGATTGGTTTGTGCACCGTACAGTGACACCAGACCCACAGCGCCATACTAAATGGAAGGTGGACTCCGCAAGTCATAAAAATACCTTTAAACTGTTTCACAAAATAATTTGAGACCTAATTATGCAGTTATACTTGTAGCAACCAATTACTAATTTAATATAATAACAACGAAAAAATGTGAAATAATAATTATAAAATAAAATTTAAAACTAAATAAGTGTTATTTTAGATTTAAAGTGTAAATTTTAAATGATATACGTTAAATTTATAAATTTCAAATGATATATGTTATATTTTTTTTTGCTTGTTCTTTTTTTTAAATCAATACAGCTACAGTAAATTTATAATTAGTTGAACTTCATTGCTTTGCACGTTGCAGTGGATTTGTATCGATCTTAAACTTTTTCCTTTTTACGTTTTTCTCCTTATTTTTCATCCTATTGTTTTTTTTAGCTCCAAAGCCTTGCAACGTGGGTATGGAGGCCGAGTGTGGCCGCAGCAGACAACATTTTCCCTCTTAAATGGTTCTGTCCTACTTTCGTCGGTTGGTATGTTTCACCACCTCAAACCATTTGCCCCTGTCTAAGTTAGGTCAACCCGTGTAGTTGAGTAGACAAGGTCGATTACGGACGTTTTTATGTTTAGTTGTTCTGTGTTATTTCGGTCAACCACTAAGTTCGACCATCTATCTAGTCCCCGCGTTCCCTGTCATAGTTCGGTCTACCTGCGTGGTTGACCAGATTAAACTGTTTGCTCTCTGTCTTACTTTGGACCACCTGTGCCTGAGGTCAGTCGCAGAGATACTCACGTTTCGGAAAATGTTCTTAGACAAACAATTTTATCGTATAAAACAGTAATATTGTAATAATAAGTATATTTTTTATAATTATAATAATAAAATATAAAATAAAAAAATAAAATTATTTTTTTATTTACATTTTATGATTGCGATTATAAAAAAAAAATGCTTGTTATTACAATATCACTAAAGTATGATAATTTTTTTATGTATGCTACGTACATTTAGTTGTTCCGTGTTGTTTCGGTCGGCCATTAAGGTCGACCATGTACCCAGCCCCCGCATTTTTCAATGATTCTGTCTTATTCTGGACTGATACTGTTGTTGACCAACCTCAAACCGTTTGCCCTCTGTCTTACTTTGGTCCACCTGTGAGGCCGGCTGCAATTTAACTTCAGCCTTTATTTTATTTTACTTTTATGAATTTGTGATATTTTGGCCTGCCAATAGGGTCCCTTGTATGTGAAATCTAGTGTAAAACGTTCCCCAAGATGAGACACATTAATAAATCCAAGCAAATCATCTTCCAACGACTTTCTGAAAATTGTAATTCACATTAATAAATTTATGCATCAACTTATACATTATATGCGACACTTCTAACACGTTGTAGGGCAATCTATGTTTAAACACTATACTTTCACTTCAACCTTTATGATCACTTTTTTCACTGAAATAGCATTAAAGATAAAACTCCATTTCACACAAGTAAAAAATCTGCGGATGATTAACAAATAATACAAAAAAGCGATGCAACACCCAAAAAACCAGTGTACATAATAGCTCTTATATAATCCTAATATCCAACCTGAAAAGACGGAACATTTTCAACATGATTAGCTACAAGATTATCCACATCAAGATGCAACTGAAGAGCAAAGTTAGCAAGTGAAAAATACTCAATCCTATGGGAAGGGAAAGGGTAATACCACATAGGGATGCATTGTAAAATTGTCGTTCATGGCATTTGGTGAGTTGGTTGAACTAGAGGCGACCAATGCATTACCACTTCCTGACTGGCAATTCATAAATGACGATAGATTGAGAATACTTATTAACAAAAGAAATAAGAGATATTATATTATCACTTTAAAGACTCACAATACTTAAAAGTTCAATATACCAAAATTGGCACCGACTTTTTTTGGAGAAACAAATACAAAACCTCTCACCCACTAAATAACAAAAGAGCTATTCTGCTCTTGTCCCTCTCCACACCAAAGACACGAGAGTGTGAAACCTATTACAAAAGGGCTTTGTCTTGCTCTTGTTCCTCTCTCCTTCTCAGTGCATATAACCAATAGAATTCCATATATATACACACACGCTAACCAGTGGAAGAAATAAAGTAAGGTGGATAATGACAAAATACAAAAACACAAAGAAGGAATACAGCCAAATCCTACAACAACATAAACCTTGAATTGCATATCATGGTCCCACTAACTACATATGCATGACTCATGCATTCGATATTAACTTTTGGATTTTTCCAGAATTGTGGCCATATTTGACTATCTAGGATTCTTCTTCTTTCTATGATTGCGGCCTGCGGAGCACACTTGAATATTTTCAGATCATGCAAAGATAGACAGATATTTTAGCCGCGTACAAAGCAGTTTAAGTCCACTCACATGTATTTTAACAAAGTCCTTCTTGACCTATCTGTCTGTGGTAACATAGCTACAATGTAATTGTTAAAGAATATAATATCTAATATTGATAAAATATAAAAATTTTACATGACTTATAATACCTTTAAACTTTGCCTTCTACAAACTTTAAGTTTTAAGTGGATTTGAGGTCTAAGAGTTTTATTTGACATGATATCAGAATTTGCCCTTTTGTTTGCACTCAAATTTGGCCATTTACATATGAGTTTGACCAGCTTCAGTTTACTTTCTTTATGTGACGTGTTAACCAGACCTAACACATGTCAAAAGGACGTGCTAAAGAGTATAAAGTCTCAAATTGAATAAATTTAAAGATCTATTATGACTTATAATACTCTTGGACTTTCCCAACTATTAGCTTAAACTTTTTAAGTGGATTTGAGGTCTTAGGATTTTCTTTGACATGATATCAAAGTTTGATTTACCCCCTTTTCTACACTCGAATTTGGCCCTTTACGTATGAATTTGGCCCGCTTTAGCTTAGTTTCCTTCTGCCATGTAGGAGGCCTAATATGCATCAAAAGAGTGTGTTAAAGAATATAATATTGTTCTATATTGATAAAATATAAAGATTTTGCATGATTATAATGTTTTTAGACTTCTCTTACTACTAGCTTAAACTTTTAAGTTGATTTGTAATCCAAAAGTTTTATTTGACAATAAATAAAAGAAAGAAGACTATAACGTAAGTCTTTTTCTAACTTTAAAATTTAACTTTTACGATTTAGTTTTTCTTTGTCTCTCTATCTCTATAATTATGATAATAAATCCTTTTGCTATCTCTTTATCTCTCTATAATCTAAATTATTTAGGTGGATTTGAGATTTAAGAGCTTTATTTGACAATAATAAAAGAAAGAGAACTACAACATAAATTTTTTTCTATCTTTAAATTTTAACTTTTTCGATACATTTTTTCTTTGTTTTTCTATCTCTCTAATTATGATAATAGATTCTTTTGCTACCTCTTTATCTTTCTAAAATTTAAATAATGTCAACTATTATATACTCACTAGTGTTGGACTTGCGCATTGCACAGCTTTTTTGTTTTTGGAAATGAAAACTAACATGATTTTAGTTAATACTCTAATATTATGCTATTGAAAATAATGTAATAATAAAATGACCCCGACCTTAATCCACACATACAATAACTCACATACCAGCAATACATATTTTTTTTTTTCATTCAAAAAAAATAAAATTTTTATGGTTTCTCAAATACTTTAACTCCTAATGTGGATAACTTTTTGTTGTACCCTATTTTATCTGCCTAATTGAAGACATACTTAAATTCCTTCTTTTCCTCGCGAGTTTGTTTTAAATTGTAATTTGAATTTGAATCGCAATTTATTTGAAATTTAAACACTAAAAAAGAATCAAAAAAGAAAAATAAGGAAAGAAAAGAAAACAGAAAAAAGATAAAAACAGAAAAGGAATAAATTAAAAAAAATAAAATAAAATGGAATAATAAATAAATTTTATCACTGTGCAAATTACAATTGATTAATGTCCAATTTATTTCAACCCTTTGTGGACCCTAGAGAGAGTCTCGTACAACATCAAGTCCTCGGACTAGCCCAATGAGTAGCCCTCACTGCATCGTCAATCCTAGACTATTCCAAGAAGTGGCCTACAGACTTCTAAAATTCCAAGAGTACACGTGCATCATCGAGCCCTCAAATGAGACTCCACTCTCCACCTTGTGACTAAGCCAGGCGGAATCCAATTTTATGAATCTGTGGCACTGGCTGGCCTGTATTATCTTCGGGCCAAATCAAAATCAAGTCTAAGCCCGAGTACAACACCTCCCCAGAGCCAATAACCCACATGAATATAAAATTGGATAATGATGAAAGGTGGGCCCCAAATAAATCATTAATATTCCTTCTTATCTCAAATTCCGTTACGGCAGCAAGCATTGAAACCATTGCAAAAGGGAGAGGGGGCAATTGTATGAAGACATGGGCACAAAGGGGTGGCCGGGTGGGGTTTTTTTCGGGGGGTGGGGTGGGGAGGCAAAAGGAATGCGGAGGCAAAAAGAATGCTTAAGTTATATTAGAAGTAGGGCTGTAAATGAGACTTCAGCCGAGCCGAGCCGAGTTTTAGTAAGCTCAAGTGTTGGATAGTTTATTAAACGAGCCTAAAAAAAACCCAGTGCTAGTATCATTTAATAACGAGCTAAGCTTTTGACTTTTTAATAAACTGTATCATTTAATTTTATAATACTAACAAAATAATTAAAATTAAAAGTTTTTATTATTACACATTAAATAAAAGGATAACAACTTTTTATTTAAATAAAGCTAATTAATTGAAAATAAATATTTAATTTTAATGTATAAACGTAAATATATTTAACATATAATTTTGAAAATGAGCATAATGAAAGTATTCTTATAACATAATAAATGAATTTACGTAGACAAAGTTTTAAACGAGCTGTTCATGAGCCTAATCGAGTCGAGTCTGCCTTTGCTTAGGCTCGGCTCTTTCATTAAACAAGCTTTAGATTTAAACTAGTGTATTGCTCATTTAACTAAATGAACGAGCTTGAGCAAATCTCTTATCAAGTCGGGCCAGCGAGCTTTTAATGAATGTATCTGCTCGCATGCAACCCTAATTAAAAGCTCGGCAAAAGAGAGTCAGTGAGATTTTTTGAGAAGCTTTGGAGAGAAAATATGTGAAGATTAGAGTTCAAGGAATCTTTCTTGTTCTCTAACAGAAATCATTCCATAAAGAGAGAATAGAAGAGCAAACATTCTTTTTTGTTAAGCATAATTGTACAGCAATCAACGTCACCACTGATAACAATAAGTAAGCACCTATTCAATTATATTGACATCCACATCAACAACTTTTACTAACAGCCAGTTCAGAGAAAATAACAGGTGAGTCCTAGTTCATTATTTCTTTCATTCTTCTATTATTTGCTTCCCCTTCTTCCTTTCTTTTTTCATGAAATTGATCTGTTTTTTTCCTCGCTCTCTCTCTCTCTCTCTAGTCTCTAAGAAAAGAGCGGGGAAAGCCCTTTTTGTGGGCTAAGTATCCACTCTGATTAAAAGAATCTTAATCTTTTGTTTGCATACAGCCAGAAATGGCAAAGAAAGCACGTCCTTAGTGTGTGAGTAAGTGGCCAAAGTTTGGATATTAAAAAAAAAAAAAAAAAAAAAACATAACCTGAAATGTTGTAGAAAGGTTGAGTATGCAACAGAGTAAGGATTCTTTTTGTTTTTACCCAAGAAAAGTTGCAGAAAACTTTGAGCATGCAATAGAGTAAGGATTTTTTTTATTTATTATCCAAGAAAGGTTGTAGAAAACTTTGAGTACGTGACTGAGTGTGGATCCTAATTTACCTATGAATGAGTGGGGAATGCAACCAAAGTTAGTACCCAATTCAAGTAAAGGCTATTACCTATCCATTCATTCCCAGTATAAGGGCTGTTTATGCATTTAATTAATCTCATGGTTATCATTTGCCAAAGGGAACATGTACAGTAAGATATATAGAACATTCTTGCATATGGGTTTGCCAGAAATGAGTTGAAGACATTCAGCACACACATCACAATATTTGCAGCCTTATATGAACTTTCCCATGCATCACAATAAGCACACACACTCATATTGCATAAATAAGTCGTGCAACTTCAACAGATGGTACATTACACTCATAAAGCCAGCAAAAGAGAACCAAGTAGGTCAGGAAGAACATATCTGTTTAGGGGGGTTTGCAAGTTCCTTATTTTGGTAATTCCCTTCTTCTCCCAAACAAGCTGTAGGATAAAGTTAACATTAGCTCTTTACTTCAATAATGAAGTATGATGATTGAATGTCTGTAACTTCTTTTCTTTATAGTAACATTACATCACAAGGCAAGAGAACAAAGAAAAATCAATTTATTGTGATTGCTTTCATCCATTTTAACTTCCCTCTGATGCTCAAAGCTTTATTTTTACCTTCGCACGCAAGTTAACCTTTCTTATAATTCCTATCATAAGTGTTGTAAGTTGTAAACATCGTAATTAGTGTGTCTAAATGCTAGATAGGATTTGGTTAGTGTAATACCTTACACCCACTGGCATCGGACTGCTGCTGTTGATGGCGGCAGGGAAGTTGCCGGTGGCTGCTCCTTCCATGTGATCCTATTCCCCTCTTCTCTGAACACTGAAGCAAAATGGTAGTTAATAGGCAATAAAATGCAGAAACAATGCAAAGCCAAAATGACAAAGTTTAGAGTTTCTAACCCTCAATTCTTCCTTCTTTTGGCTCTGAACCGTTTTCTTGATCCTCAAATCTGCCCTGAAAAGCATCGAGTTCCAGCAACAAACCCCGACAGATTAAGCCCCTCCTTCCTCCTTTGAAAGATACCTGAAACACATACGTCAACCCCATCAAGAATCGGGCCTCTACCTCACCAATACCGAAAAAAATCATCATCCGGAAACCCATATTTTCTCTGATCCTTCCTCTTGAAAAGCCCAATCCGGGCGAGCACAGCATCCAACCCTAACCTCCAACACAGGCCAAGCTCTCAAGCTTCCTCGATCAAATTTCCATTTCCGTAACAGTACCAAATAAACAGAAACCCCTACCCACCACAAAACCAAACGCGGTCCCAAAATCAACAACAATTCCCACACCTACCTCTGCAAAGCCGAATCCATCCATTCACACAGACTGTCAGAATCGCAACAATCACATCATCAAACTACACTCAAAATTGAAATTACGGTGATCCTTCCACTGAACCGAAATCATGGGCGGGGGTAGAGAAATTTCAATAGATTTGGAAGGAGCAGGTCCAAAACCGAGGGAGAAGAGAGAGATTGTGGAACTTATCAAAAGAAAGAGAAATCGAAAGTGATAGGAACCTGGAGCCAGAGAAAGAGAAAGTAAATAAGCATGGGTGAAGGAGCTGGACTTCGCCGGCACCGGCGGTGATGAGGATGGTAAAGCCGTGAAGAGAGGAAGACCGTTGTGGGTAAGAACAACGGGCAAACAGAGCGAGAAAGAGATCCTAGGATTTTAGGAAATTTTTGGGTTTTTTTTATTTTTTTTTCCCAAAAAGAAAATTGAAAAACGAAAAACGAAAAACGAAAAAAAGACCCTCCCTCGTTTGAAGGATAAGCAAAAGTTTAATCTTAGGAATTTTTTAATTTTTTAATTTTTTTTTAATGAGAGTTAGATTAACTCACATAAAAAAATAATAGATTGTTTAGGTTGCAGGTTACCACATATAAATAATAAAAAAAAAGAGGAGAGGCATAGGTTGCCATTTTTTTTTAAACATTTTTCATGTTGGAAGGAATTTAGTTTTAGATTTCCCACTAATATTCACTTGCAGAAATTTGCGATATTGTCTCATTTTAATATTTTAAAAAATTTTGTTCTATTTGATTTTTTGTTGTTTCCTTTCTACTAATTTTATATTTATATGGATGGCAAAAAAAAAAAAGATTCATATAGCTGTTTCATTTTTGAAAACATATAATAGTAATTTTAAAATTAAATGTTTCTTAAAAAAATAAATGTACTAATATTAAAAGCAAATTCAATGCTATAACGATGATTGTAATTTTTTTTAAAATTAGTGAAACAATTTTTTTGCCAACAATTAATTATCCAAGATCTTTGTCAAAAAAATTTTAAAATTAATCTGGCTTCTTTTATGTAGCTCATATTTATTATTAATTTTTTGTTTTTTTTTTCACAAATTACATGAAATACTCCATACTTGTACAACCTTTTTAATCTTCGTTTTGCAATTAGTAAAAACAAGCCATTTTTATTTAAGTCGAGATAAATTCAAGTAGATATAACATTCAAGTAACGAATCAAGTTATTTTCACAAATAGCTTGTAAAATATGCTAAATTTAAATAACGTTTAAATCGATTTTTATAGTTACTCCATTAATGTATTTTTTTTATTGACATCCAACCTCTTTAACGTACTCCAAACTTTTTATTAACAATTTGTTTTGTTTTTTGTAAGTTACGTGAAATACTCTAACCTTTTACAATCTTTTTAATGTTTTTTTGTAATTATTAAAAGTAGCCCATTTTTTAATTTAAGTTGGACTGATTTCACGTAGATATAACATTCAAGTAACGAATTATTTAATGTTCACATATTACATATGAAATGCTTCAAATTTACATGACTTTTGGATCCATTTTTGCAATTACTCAATTTATAAATTTTTAATTCACATATGATCTCTTTTACATAACTCAATATTTTTATTAACGTTCTGTTTTGTTTTTCACAAATTACATTAAATACTCTAACCTTCTATAACCTTTGTGACGTTTTCTGCAGTTACTAAAAGTAGCCAATTTTTTAATTTAAGTCAGACTGATTTCACGTAAATATAGCATTCAAGTAATGAATTATTTAATTTTCACATATTACATGTAAAATATTTCAAATTTAAATAACTTTTGGATCCATTTTTGCAGTTACTCAATTTATGAATTTTTAATTCACATATGACCTCTTTTACGTAACTTAATCTTCTTATTAACGTTCTGTTTTGTTTTTCATAAAGAACGTGAAATACTCTAACTTTCTACGATTTTTTTTTGATTTTTTTGCAGTTACTAAAAAGTAACTCATTTTTTAATTTAAGTCGGACTGATTTCCCATAAATATAGCATTCAAGTAGCGAATTACTTAATTTTCACATATTATATGTGAAATACTCCAAATTTAAGTAACTTTTAGATCCATTTTTACAGTTACTCAATTCATGAATTTTTAATTCACATATGACATCTTTTACGTAACTCAATCTTTTTATTAACGGTTTGTTTTGTTTTTCGCAAATTGCATGAAATAATCTTAACATTCCACGACTTTATTGATGTTTTTTACAGTTACTAAAAGTAACCCATTTTTTATTTTAAGTCAGACTGATTTTGCGTACATATAGTATTCAAGTAACGAATTACTTAATTTTCACATATTATGTGTGAAATACTTTAAATTTAAACAATTTTTGTATCCATTTTTGCAGTTACTCAATTTATGAATTTTTAATTCATATATGACCTCTTTTATGTAACTCAATTTTTTTATTAACGGTTTGTTTTGTTTTTTTTCAAATTACGTAAAATACACTTAACCTTCTACGACTTTTTCGATTTTTTTTGCCGTTACTAAAAGCAGTCCATTTTTTATTTTAAGTTAGACTGATTTCGCGTAGATATAGCATTCAAATAAGGAATTACTTAATTTTCACATATTACGTGTGAAATATTCCAAATTTAAATAACTTTTGGATCCATTTTTGCAATTAATTAATGCATTTTTAATTCACATATGGTCTGTTTTACGTCACTCAATCTTTTTATCAACGTTTTGTTTTGTTTTTCACAAATTAGGTGAAATAATTTTAACGTTCTACAACTTTTTTAATGTTTTTTGCAGTTACTAAAAGTAACCTTTTTTTCAGTCAGATATATTTCATATAGCTATAATATTGAATTAATTTATTACTTATTTTTTACAAATTGTAATTAAAATACTCCAAATTTAAATATCATTTTGATCAACTTTTGTAATTACTCAAATAAACTTTTTTTTTTTATTCTCATTCAACCAATTTTGGGTAATTCCTTTTATTGATTAACGAGTTAATTTTTTTCCGCAAAGAATGCGCAGTATAAATTCGGCCTATTCATAAGGGTCAGTTACTTAAATTAAGAAACTAATATATCTAAATCTATCCAAAATTAACAATTATTTTGCAGATTTACGTATGTTATGAATATGTATTTTAATGATACAAGTTATTTTCTTATTCACATTGACAAAAAGAACATTATATTGACGAAGAATATATATTTAAATCTGTGAACTTTTAATAAACAGAACAAATGTAAGATCATACCATGTGAATTTGACCAAACATGAGATCTATTCCTGAATGTTTTTGTTTAAATTTCAAAGCAATGTAAAAAATAAAATAAGTTATCTAAATTATGAGTCTGAATTTGTATTTGAAAAATTTTTAAAATTTTGTTTATAATAATTATTTTTTGAAAAATAGTCCATATCTATATCATTTATAAAATATAATAATGAAAGTTTAAAGAATATTTATATGCTTACATGACAGTCTCTTAATTTTTAGATTTTTATATATCATATATATAAAATATAATCACAAAAACTTAGATGATATTTACACACAGCTTGTAGTGCTAAGATTCAATTTATAGATTTTTTAATTAAATAAATTTTTAACTTTTTTAGTATTCTAATAGAAGTAGGATTTCAATAATGATAATCTTTCTTAATATTTCTGATATCATTTGAAATCACTATGGCAGATCAAACTTTTTGATGCTTTCAACCCATATAGATATGTCCCAAAGTAAAAGAGAGAGGCATTCTATTAAAAAAAAAAAAAAAGGTATGCCCGAAAATAAATAGAGATATTTCAACAAAATGTCTGTTTAGGTATTACTTTTCCTATTACTTCTTTTATCTAAAATTTTTGCAAGTTCTTTAATTTTTAATTATAATGTATGTTTGTATAAAAATCAATTCACAACATTATTTCTGTCATATAAATTTTATGTAACCGTGACTTCCTCTGTTAGATATATTAGCATGACAATTAATAGAATGTTACATCAAACTATTTGAACCCTATTATCTGCACGTTGTCAAAATAATCATGCCATAACATCTTAGATTTAATAAAATAAATTTTAATTAAAACATTACGCAAAATAAACAAAAAAACAAAACTCACTTCTCTCTTCTCCCTCTTCCTTCCTCCCTCCCTCTCTCTCTCTCTCCTCCTTCCTCCCTTTCTCTCTCTTTGCAAAGATGAACACAGACATCACACTATCGGCAAAACCATAATACCCAGTGGTAGATCGCAACCCACCATTGTCCAAGGCTGTGGGAAACTTCAACACCTTCAATTACCTTCCTTTCGTCACCAGCACCCTCGATTGCCTCCGTTTCCCAAGGTTGTGGCAAACTTCAATTTTTTTTGTAGATTCGCTAAATCGTAATGGATTTTCTTCCTTCCTTTTTTTTTTTTGGTTATAAAGCCAAGAATAAAGGAGGGTTGGTCGTTACCAGAACTGGGGTCTCTATTAGATAATAGTTATCTATCTATGTTCAATTCAAATTGCAAATTTGTTATCTCATCATCTGGTGGTTTAGCTGTACTGTTCAAATTCAAATATTGTTATCTGCTCATCTTGTAATCTACTCTATTTAATAAGAACTCTCTGCAGAGAGATAATTTAAAGATGGCAAAAATGTTTTCTTATTAATTCAGCTCCTTCTCTAAAGTCTTTCATGGTATTAGAGCCTCCAAAGGCTTAACAGCTTCATGGCTTCTGAGAATTCCTCTTCCACGATTAATATACAAATTTCAAATTCTTTACCAAACTCAAGCAATTTAATTGCCATCAATGCAGCTGCTCAACTCCCTCTCAAGCTAACTTCTTCAAACTACTCCTCATGGCGAGCCCAATTTAATTCTCTATTGTTTGGCTATAACCTCATTGGTTACATAGATGGAACAACACCATGTCCACCTAAGGACATCACCAATGGTACTCAAACCACTGTCAATCCCGATTTCACTATCTGGTTTTGCCAAGACCAACTACTTCTTCATGCGGTTATTGCCTCTGTTTCAGATAATCTTGTCTCTTTGATTGCATCGGCCTCTACAGCTAAGGAGGCATAAGATAAATTATCCAAGATATATGCCAATTCCTCTTGATCTCGAATAATGTCTTTAAAAGAAAAATTGTTTGAGCAGCGGGGCACCAAGTCTTTAGCCAAATACTTACAGAATATGAAAGCAATCGCTGATGAATTGGCTATAATTCAATCCTCTGTTACTCCAGATGATCTTGTTGTTCACATACTCAATGGTGTTGGTCATCAGTTTAAAGAACTCACTACTGCTATCAGGGCTCGTGAAACACCCATTACCTTTGAAGAATTACACGATAAGCTGATTGATTTTGAAGCTATGCTCAAGAAAGAGGATCGAATTTCTGATTTACCCATGTCTGTTCATGTTACTCATCGTATGACCTCTAATTCTTCTTCCCGTGGAAGAGGCGGAATTCTTGGTAGAGGAAGTTCAATTAGTTTCCGTCGTGGCTTACCTCTAAATTCTGGTCGTCCAGTATGTCAACTCTGCAATCGACCTGGTCATGCTGCCAAACGATGCTATAAAGGCAAACAATTATTCCAGGAACACATGGTCGGAAATCAGGTTCCTATGGCCAATAATGTCCAATTTCCTTCTCCAAATTCAAAGACCTCTCCTTGGATTCTCGATTCTGGCGCTTCACATCACGTGACAACTGATGTCAATAATCTTTCTCTATGCACTGAGTACGATGGCACTGACGAAATTCATGTTGGGGATGGAGCAAGTTTGGCAATCACCCATACAGGTTCACTAAATTTTCCTCTACCTAACCGTACCATTAACCTTAACAAAATATTATGTGTTCCAGATATGACTAACAATCTCATCTCTGTTTCACAACTTTGTCAAACTAACCATGTATCTATTGAATTTTTCCCTTCCTTTTGTTTGGTGAAGGATTTAAGTACGGGGGCACCACTACTACGAGCAACAATTAAGAATGGCACTTATCAATTTTCAGCTCCATCATTGCTGCTTAATCACACCAATTCTGCTCCATCTGCACTAGTTGCAACATCCCAGTCACCATCACTATGGCATTGTCGTTTAGGTCACCCCTCTCCCAAAGTTTTAAAACATGTCCTTAGTCTCCATTCATTAGCTAGTTCTTCTTTTAATGAGTCTGTCTTTTGTAACTCTTGTTCCAGTAATAAAAGTCACAAACTTCCATTCTCTAATTCTACTGTGTCCAGCTCAAGACCTCTCGAAACTATATTTACAGATGTATGGGGGCCTTCACCAATAGAATCTATGGATGGGTGTAAATATTATGTGATTTTTATTGATCATTTTACTAGATGCACCTAGATTTATCCTCTTTGTTTTAAGTTTGATGTTTTTATAGTCTTTCTTACGTTCAAAAATTTTGTTGAAAAGCAGTTTAATCAGACAATAAAATTGTTATATTCTGATGGAGGAGGTGAATTTCAAGCTCTTAAATCCTTTTTAGCCACCCATGGTATTTCTCATATTCTCACACCTCTTTTTACTCCTAAACATAATGGAATATCTGAACATAAGCATCGTCACGTTGTAGAAACGGGCTTAACACTCTTACATCAGGCCAATCTTCCTTTTTCTTTTTGGTCCCATGCCTTTCAGACTTCAGTTTATCTTATTAATCGCTTACCAACAAAAGTTCTTACAATGAAATCACCCTATGAGCTACTTTATCATACCCCACCAAATTACCACAAATTTCGGGTTTCGATTGTCTCTGTTATCCATGGCTAAAACCTTACTCATCACATAAATTGGAACCTAAGTCCTGCCCATGTCTCTTCCCAGGCTATTCACCTAGTCATACGGGGTTCAAATGTTACAATCCTAGTCAGAAAATTTTTTTTATTTCTCGTCATGTTCAATTTTTTGAATCCATATTTCCTTATTCTTCTCCAACCACTGATGCTCCTAATGATTTTTGGTCCACCGCTGCTACTATTTTTACTCCTATTCAATCTCTTGCATCGTTATCCTCAAGCCAACAGTCCGGTCAAGTTGGAACTGCTAATGCATATTTAAATTGTTCCCCAACGCCTCCTACAGGTATGGATCCTTTACCCTCTCCTCCTACTCAACTACCTACTCCCTTATCCCTTCCACCTAA
This sequence comes from Carallia pectinifolia, assembly GCA_037832335.1. Taxonomy (NCBI): domain Eukaryota; kingdom Viridiplantae; phylum Streptophyta; class Magnoliopsida; order Malpighiales; family Rhizophoraceae; genus Carallia; species Carallia pectinifolia. Next base: position 6,569,816 of record CM075454.1, on the reverse strand, counting down.
TTTCACTCCCAACAATTTGCCTCTAACTCCAACGTGTTCTCCAACCCATGATCCTATTCACGCTCCTCTTCCACCCACCGATCTTCCTAGCCATTCAAATTTAACATCACCACCCACCCAACAAATCTATCCTATCCGTACCCATCCCATGATAACACGATCTCAGAATCATATTTTCGAACCAAAACCATCTCCTACACCACCAAACATTCTTTTACCGAGCCTATAGAACCCACCAACGTTGCCAGTGCCTTACGTGATCCCTTATGGCGTGCTGCGATGGAATCTGAATATAATGCTCTTATCATTAACAGCACCTGGACCCTTGTTCCTTCATCTGAAGCCTCCAATATTGTTGGTAATAAATGGGTCTTCTGCATCAAACGTAAAGCTGATGGTCAGATTGACCGCTACAAAGCTCGTCTTGTCGCTAAGGGCTTTCATCAAAGGCCTGCTATTGACTACACAGACACTTATAGTCCTGTTGTTAAACCTGCTACCATTCGTTTAGTGCTTTCCTTAGTTGTTCAGTTTGGCTGGTCACTTCGTCAACTTGACATCAACAATGCCTTCTTACAAGGTACTTTAACTGAAACAGTCTTCATGTCTCAGCCTCCACGTTTCATCGATTGTACAAGACCAACACATGTTTGCAAGCTTCACAAAGCTATTTATGGGTTAAAGCAAGCTCCACGGGCATAGTATCGAGAATTCAGCAGTTTCTTAGTTCAACTTGGTTTCCGTCAGGCTATCTCAAACTCCTCTCTTTTCATCTACCATCATTCTGGTGACCTCCTTTATGTCTTGGTCTATGTTGATGATGTCGTTCTTACTGGTAACAATGAAAGGGTCTTAGCCCAAACTTTTCAAGCTCTCTCAGCCCGTTTTTCCCTCAAGGATTTGGGCTCTCTCAACTTCTTCTTGGGTATGGAAATTGTTCCCACATCCACTGGCGTTATCATCTCACAACATCAACACATTCGCAAGCTTTTAAATCAGTTTGGTCTCCTTGATGCAAAGACACAAAGCACACCAATGGCGTCATCCACAAAACTTCAATTGGAGGATAATTCTGGAAAGGCTGACCCCAAAACTTATCGTTAGCTAATGGGTTCTCTTCAATATCTCTGTCTCTCTCGCCCTGATGTTGCTTTTGCCGTGAACAAACTCTCCCAATATATGCATTCTCCCATGCACCATCATTGGTCCACCCTCAAGCGTGTTCTACGGTACTTGAAAGGTTCTCAATACTATGGTCTTACAATAAGTGCCACTTTTCCCACTACTCTTCAAGCCTTCTGTGATGTCGATTGGGGTGGGGATTTTGATACAAGGACTTCTACTACAGCCTACATCATTTATTTCGGCTCAACACCTATCTCATGGAAGCCAATTAAACAACATACTGTGGCTCGTTCATCTACCAAAGCTGAATATCGGGCTATTGCTACCACTTCTACAGAGCTTGCTTGGGTACAAAATCTTCTCCGTGAGCTTCATGTCCCGTTGCACAGTTCACCAACTATTTATAGTGATAATCTTGGTGCTACCTTCTTCACCGCAAATCCTGTTTTTAATTCTAGAATGAAGCATCTTGCACTTCACTACCACTTTGTTCGCGAGCAGGTAACCCGTGGTGACCTATTTGTCAATTACATTAGAAGCTCAGCTCAACTAGCTGATTGCCTTACCATGCCACTGGCTCGTCAACAATTCCTTCTTCTGCGGTCCAAGATTGGAGTCGTTGATGCTGCCTCCATCTTTGCGGGGGCATATTAGATAATAGTTATCTATCTATGTTCAATTCAAATTGCAAATTTGTTATCTCATCATCTGGTGGTTTTGCTGTACAGTTCAAATTCAAATATTGTTATCTGCTTATCTTGTAATCTGCTCTATTTAATAAGAACTCTCTGCAGAGAGATAATTTCAAGATGGCAAAAATGTTTTCTTTTTAATTCAGCTCCTTCTCTAAAGTCTTTCAATCTCACTGATTACAAATTTGTCAAAAGTCTTTGTCTTACTTTGTTAATCGTTCGCCTTAATCGGGATTACAATAAGTGGGTTTTGTATTGGATTTGCCATTGTGCACTTTTGCACTACAACTTTACTTCATAACGTTGATATAATTGTTAGGGAGGGGTGAGGAGAGAGAAAGGGAGAAAGGAGGAGAGAGAAAGAGAGCGAGAGAGAGAGAGAGAAAGGGTGAGAGAGAAGTAAGGTTTTTCTTTTAATTTTACATAATCTTTTAAAAAATAATTGAAATTTATTTTAATTAAATACAAAAATGCCACATCATCATAATTTGATGATGTGGCAGCTGATAGAGATCAAATTGTTTAACGTATGGTTGGGGTTTTTTTTGCTTAGGAATGAGAATGAGAATAAATAATTCTCATTCTTAATATTTAGTAGAGAAAAATCTCATTCTCATTTCCTTAATTTTGAGAATGAGATTCTCTCATATATGAGAATGACCATTCCCACTTTTAGATAGTTAATCATTTACATTCCCTACAAATAAATCTCACAAATAATAATAATAATAATAATAATTATAATGATAATAAATATTTGTATATTATAATAAAATTAAATATTTCAAAAATTAGGATAATAATTATATTATAAATAATAATAATATTATCTATATTTTCATAATATTAATAATAATCATAAATAATAAAAGTATTTGCATAAAAATTTCATAATTTTAATAATAATTTATTTATTAACAATGACTTATTTTATAATATCTACAATATCATTTTGGTTATAACAATATTATTCATACTTCTTCTTTGTTATCATTATTAATAAAAATTTATGTTATTTTTTTATTTTAGATTTTATATTTATGATTGTTATTGTGAAATAAATAATAATAATAATAATAATAATAATAATAATAATAATAACAAATTATTATTATTATTATTATTATTATATTTATTTAATATTTTAATTTGAAATTATGTTACAATATTTTTGTATTTTTAAATTTTTATTTTGATATTCATAATTTTTTATTTTTTGTATTTATTTGTATTTATTTTTACTGATATAAATATTATCATATATTTGATATTGATTCCGATTTCAAAGTAAAACAAATAACTACAAAAGATTTTGATTCCGATTCCTAAATAAATCAAATATGTCATAAAAAAAGTCATTCCATTTCTGATTCTACTTAATTCCATTTTCGATTCTGATTCTGATTCCAGCTTTTAAACCAAACGGCCCCTAATTGATAAAATGATGGTTAGGTAAAATCCGCATGATAAAAATAATGTTGTGAGTCAATTCTCACACAAAAAATACTATAAATAAAAATTGGATAAAATTGACCTTTATGTGAAGACGGGTCAAGTGGAATTTACCTGATCAACAATCGCTCTTTCTTATTTTTCATAATTTAAATTAAAATCTAAAGCCCTTTTGTTTAAAAATTTTATTCTTTTTCATCAGTGATCTTTGTTAAAATTATCTTAGAACTCTTTATCAAAATTGCGTCATATTTCTCAAACTTTTTTTCTAGAGTAAAGGTCTACCGTAAAACTTATTTCAGTCATTTTTTTATGAAACGAGGGATCTTCGTTAAAATTATCAAGATTCGCATATTTTAAAAGACAGTCAATCTAAATCCATTTGTTAAAAATAATCAACCCCAATTTGTTTCTCAGAAAATATTCATCCTCAATCTTTTTTTACTCACAACTTATTTTTGAATCCCAATCCAATTTTTAATATATTCAATTTCGAACCTTTTTTCTAATTCCAATCAATTTTTTCAAAAGTAATCAATCATGATCTAATTTTCAAAATATTCAATCATGACCTTTTTTAATCCTAATACAATTTTCAAAAAACAATCAATTTCAATCTATTTTTCATAATCAAATCAATCTTAATCTCTTTTTTAGAATTAGTCAATCCCAATCCTTTTTATAAAATTAATTAATCTCAGTCTATTTTTCGAAAACAATCAATTGTTAATTTTTTAAAAATCAAGCAATCTTTATCCCTAATTAAACAATCTCAATCCCAAGATTTTTCATTAGTCAATGAATTTCAATCTATGATCAATCTCAATCCAAGATCCTTTTCTTCGAAATGTTCGACGCTAAAAGAACTGTTGTTAAAAACATCTGAATCCTTTCAAATCAATTTTCCAAAGTATTGGCTCCAATGTCCGATGCAAAGGATAGTCATTAAAAACATCTTAATCCTCTCAAAACAATAGAATCATCTTAAACTCTCTCTAGTTGGGAACATTTAATCCTCTCTTCTTTTCATTTTTTTGTAAATAGTTATGAAGTCTAGTTCTAGAATTAAATAATTCAAATCCGATTTGAACGAAAACATAAATAGGCATTCTCTGCAGGGTGGTGATGTGCGCGTGCAGTGCTCACAGATTGTTTTTTTGCATGTTATGTAAAGAAATAAAAAAAGATAAGTAAAGCATTAAAGTAGGAAGAAGTTAAAAACAAACAAGTAAACAACGTTACTACCGCTGCATGCAGCCAATGCTTGAGTTAGCCGCGGTCTTCACCAATCATAACCGTATTCCTAAACTCGTAACGAATCCTAATAATACAGAACAATAGTCTAATTAATTTAAAAAATAGAACATTTTTCTAACTAATAATTTATGATGTTCTAATCAGCCCTAAAATAATTGATGACAACTCTAAATCCCAATTCACAATCCCGGATCCCACAAATCAAATCTTATCCCATCATCTGTGTCTGCCACGTTTTCTCGCCGGGATGTGTCGCGACACTTTTAAAGAAAATAAGACAACAAATTTTGAATATCAAAAACTTAAAATTTTTATGTTGCTCGTCTTGTTTATAAATTACCAGTCGGTAACATAATTGATAAGGACTAATTCTCACATAATTTATAATCGACAAAGGACTTATCGTGAAAAAAGAACATAAAAATTGTAATTATGATATAGTAATAAAGTTATATTATGCTTCACATTTAGGAAAATTGATAGAAATTTTCATGCAAATTAAGACCCTATATGTATTAGTTTTTTTTTAACAAATCAAAGCATAATATGGTTTAATTAAACCATAGGTTAAAATATTGTTGGAAATTTTCAAAATAAAAAGAAAAATAATATTGCATTTAGTAGGTTTTGAACCCATAACCCATGAGTTACAAGTCTCCAAAATTAAGTCACAACTATTGGACTAAACCATTTTAATGGTAATGTCTGTACAAACATATATTTGGCTTCTTCTAGAGACTTGTTCTGGAAAATGCATGAAAATTAAAAGGTTGTGCCCGTTGGGTTTTGAACCCAAAAGGCGCGTTCTCAACCGCTTGAACTAAGGCAATTGTCTGGTAGTCAATGGATGCAATAGATATATATACAGAGAGACTGAAAAATTCTAGAAAAATGATAAAAAGTCGCAACTCTTGGATCTTGAACTCGGGTAACGAATGGAAAAGGCGTAGCCTCTTTTTATATGGACTGAAGGGGTTTTTTGATTAATTGTAGGCACCAATTTATTTATTCTGTATCTAAATTATTGCCAGAAAATGGCAAAAGGCATGCCCATTGAGTTTCGAACTCATGACTCTTCAATTTGTCGCCTAAATATTAACCGTCTGAACAAGACACATCAATTGATGAAATGACGTGAATATCTCTATAAATATGAGGGTTATGACCAAGACAAATTCACTTTAAAATCTTCCTTTTTTCCTCCCTACTTCGTTGTTCATTCTTTCTCAACAAAAAGATTCTATTATCTACTATATTGCTGCAGAAATATAAATAGATAATCTGTGGGCAATTCTAAAAAGTACATCAACTTCTCGAGGGTTCGATTTCAGTATTACAACTTACAGTCGAGTGTGCTTCATTTTATCTACTAAGGGAGTTTGCATTATCCTCTGTTGCAATTTAGTGAGGGTGAATTTTGCCTTGAGGAGAGTGACATTTGAATACACGACTTGAAGCAACATTTCAATTTCCCGTTAACTCAATTTCTACATAAACAATTTTAAGACAAAATTTTATGGCTGGTACTTTGAAAGAGTTGGCTTCAAACTTTGTGAAATTGGAGAGATTTGATAGAGGAAATTTCATAAGATGGCAAAAGAGGTTTCATTCTTTGTTGGCATCACTTCAAGTGGCTTATATTCTTACAACTACAAGACCAGAGGAGACAGACAATGAAACAGTTGATGACATCCAAAAGAGGCAAAAATGGTATACTGATGATGAGGTTGCTAGAGGTCATATTATGAATGCTATGAGTGATGCACTATTTGATGTCTACTACAACTTTCAAACTGCAAGAGAACCTTGGGAGAAGTTAGAAGCAAAATACATGCAAGAGAATACAACAAATAAGAAATTTCTTGTCTCTAAATTTAACAACTATAAAATGGTAGATAATAGACCAGTAATGGAACAATTTGTTGAGATTGAGAGAATACTGAATCATTTTTCACAATATAAAATGTCAATAGATGAAACTATTGTTGTGAGTTCTATTATTGACAAGTTGCCTCCTTCATGAAAAGATTTAAAGAGAAGCCTCAAACATAGAACTGAGAATATTACTTTTGAAAGTCTTGCAAACCATCTTCGTGTAGAAGAAGAGTTTCGCATGCAAGAAGATAACAAAGAGCAAGACTCTCATGTTTCTAAAGTGCATGTGGTTGAGGAAGGACAAGTCCTCTAATAAGAGGAAGGGTCAATCTAATGATGACAAAAGGTAAGACGAAAGGTAAAAGAAAAAGGGGAAATGCCATTTTTGTTAAAACAAGGGGCACTATAAATATGAATTTCGTCTCTTCAAAAAAGGAAAAAGGAAAGTAAGCATCTTTAGGAGTAATAAATGAGAAAATAGTTGCTATGATCATAGAGGTCAATGTAGTTGAAGATAACATTGCTTGGTGGATTGATTTTGGTGCTACCCGGCATGTTTACAAGAACAAAACTCTCTTCAAATTTGTGAAACCAATTAATGATAGCACTGTTGTGTATATGAAAAATTCTACTTCAATTCCTATTATGGGAGTTAAGTAAGTAGAATTGTACTTCACTTCTGAAAAAGTTATTACTCTTACAAAGGTGTATTATGTCCCAGAAGTTAGGAAAAATCTGGTTTCGGGTAGTCTTTTAAAAAATTATGGGTTCAAATTTGTATTTGGGGCTTATAATTTTGTCCTCTCTAAAGGGGTATGTTGGTGGGAAAATGTTATCTTTGTGATGAAATGTTTAAACTCAATGTTGTTGCTAATAATAATAATAATGTTTCTGCTTATATTGTTGAGGACTCTTCTTTATGGCATAATAGATTAAGACACATAAATTATAGAAGATTGTATGATATGGTTAGATTAAATTTGTTGCCTCATATTGAAACAAATGATGATAAATACACAACATACATGTTAACAAACTAACTAAAAGTGCACATCAAAGTATTTAAAGAACTTCAAATCTGTTAGAACTAATACATAGTGATATATGTGATTTGGACAATACACCAACACTAGGAGGAATGTGATATTTTGTGACATTCGTTGATGATTATTCTAGATTTTGTCATGTTTATTTGTTGCAAACTAAAAATGAAGTTCTTGAAGGATTAAAGTTTACAAAACTGAAGTTGAATTGCAATGTGAATCTATTATTAAATGTTTGCGATATGATAGAGGAGGAGAGAGCATTATGACAATACATTATTTGAGTCTATAGGAATCATTCATCAAACAACTGCTCTTTACATACCACAACAAAATGGTATTGTTGAACGCAAAAATCAAACGTTGATGGAAATAGTCAATGCCATGTTATCAAATTCTGGCCCAAGCCAAGGTTTTTGGGGTGAGGCATTGTTTACAGCATGCCATATTTTAATTAGAGGTCCGAAAAAAAAATAATAAAATAACGTCATATGAGTTCTGGAATAAAAGGAAGTTAAAGTTTAGTTACTTAAGGGTTTGGAGCTGTAGAGCAATTGTTAGAATTCCTAAACCCAAAAGGAAGAAGTTGGGTGAAAGGGGAATTGAGTATATTTTCTTGGGATATGCACATTATAGCAAGGATTTATAGTTGTAGAGTATAATAATTCTATATCTATTAATACAATCATTGAATCGAGGGATGCTATTTTTGATGAACAAAAGTTCATTTCAATTTCTAAAGTTCCAGAAGATGAGCAAGATTCCGATAAAGGAAATGATGCATTAGAACATAAAAATGAAAGTGATGAATTCATTGAACTTCATAGAAGCAAAAGAAGAAGGAAAAAAAAGACTTTTGGGTCTGACTTCTTTATGTTTATGATTGAAGGAACAAGAGACTCAATGAGTAGACACATTCCTCATTGCTTCAACATTGAAGATGATTCCAAAACATTTGATGAAGCAATAAAATCGCAAGATTCTATGTTTTGGAAGGAAGTAATAAACGATGAAATTGACTCAATTATGGGTAATAAGACCTATAAATTGGTAGACCTCCCACCTAGCTCTATGCCAATTGGAAGTAAATGGATTTTCAAAAAGAAAATGAAAGTTGATGGAACCATTGATAAGTTTAAAGTTAGGTTGATTGCAAAAGGATTTACACAAAAGGAAGGTATCGATTATTTCGATACGTATTCACCGATAGCTAGAATTGCCACAATCAGGTTGCTCATTGCACTCGCTTCAATCCAAAGCCTAGTCATCCATCAAATGGATGTTAAAACTGCATTTTTAAATGGTTATTAGAAGAAGAAGTGTATATGGAACAACCTGAGGGTTTGTAGTATCTAGTCAAGAGAAAAAGGTGTGTAAACTTATTAAGTCTTTGTATGGATTAAAACAAGCACCTAGACAATGACACCAAAAATTTGATCAAGTTGTACTTGCTAATGGATTCAAAATTAACGAATTTGATAAATGTGTTTATAGCAAGTTCATAAAAGGAAAAGGTGTCATTATTCATTTATATGTGGATGACATGTTAATCTTTGGGACTGACTTAGAACAAGTTAAAGTCACCAAAAGATTTCTGGCGAATAATTGCAATATAAAAGACATGGGTGAGGCAGATGTTATCTTGGGAATAAGAATATTGCGAGATAAAAAAGGTATAATGCTTACCCAATCGCATTACATTGAAAAAGTCCTTAATAAATTCAATCAAATAGATTGTATGCCTGTCTCTACCCCATTTGATCTCAACATGAATTTTGCTAAAAATGTTGGAAGTCCAGTATTACAATTGGAGTATGCTAGAGTGATTGGATGTTTGATGTACGCAATGACTTGTACAAGGCCAGACATTGCATTTGCAGTTGGCAAAATGAGTAGCTACACTAGTAATCCCAGTGGCATACACTGGCATGGAGTAAACAGAATCTTAAAATTCCTAAAGAAAACAAAAGATTATGGCATAAACTATACAAGTTGGCTTTCTGTGTTAGAAGGATACTCAGATGTCAGTTGGATCACCAATAAAGAGGATCATTTATCTACTAATGGGTGGATCTTTATGTTTGGAGGGGGTTCCAAGAAATTTACTTGCATGGCAAATTTCACAATGGCTGCAGAGTTAGTAGCACTAACATCAGCGAGTAAAGAAGCAGAGTAGTTGAGGAATTTACTTTGTGAAATTCCTTTATGACAAAAGCTGATAGCACCCATTTGTATACATTGTGATAGTGCAGCGACTCTGGCAAGAGCATACAGTCAAGTGTATAATGGTAAGTCTAGACACATTGGACTTAAATACAGTAATGTGAGGGACTTATTTTCAAATGGAGTGATGAGTTGATTTTGTAATGTTACGTGAAAAAATGGCTGATCCTAATCTTTTGATGAAATGATTGACAAGAGAGTTAGTGACCACGACGTCAAGAGGGATGGGTCTTAAGCCCATATATAATCATCACCTATAATGGAAACTCGACTCAATGCTTGATACAACATCAAGTGTTGAGTTTAATGAGTCAAAATACATCGTTAGAATAATTGAAGTACTATAAATAATTTTTTCTATCTCAGGTGTTCATAGTCTTTGATACCTGCAGTAAATTGGGAGGGTGAGTTTTTAAAACTCTCAACAAGCTTGAAAGGGTGTTTTAAGGCAGGGCCTTAGTCTGCATATGTGAATATGGAATGTGTAGGCCATTCAAATAAGCTAAATAGCTTGGTTTTTAAATATTCATGAAAAGGATATGAACATAATGACTTTTAATGTGTCAAACATTTAAAAAAGAAGTATAATGTTGTATAGTTATTTGTGTGGAATATTTCTACAGCTTGTTAAATAGAATAGTTGGTTCAAAACTTGTCTACCATATTATTCAGACTTGTTGTAATGTACATTTCACTATGTAAAGTTCTATCTGTAAGATACCTTTACTTATGCAAATGACTTCCAAAATTGTTGAGAATCTTTTATATTTTCAAATTTGAAAAATGGTGGGAGATTGTTGGAAATTTTCAAAACAAAAATAAAAATAATGTTGCATATGGTGGGTTTTAAACTCATAGCCCATGAGTTACAAGTCTCCAAAATTAAGTCACAATCATTGGATTAAACCATTTTAATGGTAATGTCTTTACAAACATGTATTTAGCTTGTTCTGGAGACTTGTTCTGGAAAATGCGTGAAAATTAAAAAATGTGCCCGTAGGATTTTGAACACAGGAAATGCGTGTGGAAAGGCACGTTCTCAACCACTTGAACTGAAGCAGTTATACAATAGTTAATGGATGTAACAGATATATATACAGAGACTAGAAAATTCCAGAAAAGTGATAGAAAGTCGCGACTCTTGGATCACGAACTTGAGTGGTGAATGGATGCGCCTTTTCCATCTAGACTGAAGGGGTTTTTTTTTAAAACTAATTTTAGGTGTTAATTTATTTATTCTGTATCTAAATTATTACCAGAAAATGACAAAAGACGTGCCCATTGAGTTTCGAACCCAATGAGTTTCGAACTCATGACCCTTCAGTTTGCCGCCAAAACGTTAATCGTCTGAATAAAACGCATCGATTCATGAAATACCCTGAATATCTCTATAAATATGAGGGTTCTGATCGAGACAGATTCACTTTAAAATCTTCCTTCTTCCTCCCCACTTCGTTGTTCATTATTTCTCAACAAAAAGATTTTATTATCTACTATATTGCTGCATAAATATAAATAGATAATCTGTGGGCAATTTTGAAAAGTATATCAACTTCTCGATAGCTCGATTTCAGTATTATAATCTGCAGTCGAGTGTGCTCTATTTTATCCTGTGAGAGAGTTCATAACATACCTCTGTTGCAATTTATTGAGGGTGAATTTTGTTTTGAGGAGAGTGACATTTGGATACACGACGTGAAGCAACCTCTCAATTTCCAGTTACTTAATTTCTACATCAACAAATATAGGGAACTAGAATCACAAATATAAGATCGCTCCTAAGTCAATTTACTTGCTTAAGGCTCCCTAGGAAGAACGAATTTTTATTAATCTAGGGTAAAGTTAACCTCCTAAACACACAATGTCATATTTGTAGAGATAAAGAGACAATATATAAATTAGTAGATAATTCTCACAAAAATAGAATGGCTGGCCTTAATGTAGAGTAATTCTTTTTACTATTTAAAGAATGATACAGAAAATTTAAAGGGAAAAGATTGGGAGCCCGATTGGGATCTTCTGATTTTTGTCTCGAAATGTTTAAAAAGAGTAATCAATTGTCAACTTTTTGAAACTGTTATGATAAAAAAAAATAATAAGAAATATAGTGATAATTGAATGTCTTTATTTGAAAAGAGTAACCAATTGTTAATTTTTTGCAACTGTCATGATAAAAAAGAGTAACAAGAAATACAATGATAGTTTATACTTCAATCTTTTGTTGCTCTTTCTATCAATAAAGTTATAATAATTTAATAGTTGGTTACTCTTTTCAAAAATCGAGACAAAAATTGGGACAAAGGAATGCGGCTCTAAAACCAAACCCAAATTTAAAACGACTGGTGTCAATGATTGCATTATTTTAGGAGTATTTTTTTCTATTGAAAAAATAATACATTAAATTTAAATGAATATTTCAGAGTAATTTTTTCAACTTTTAAGAAACTAGAGAGGAAAATTTATACGTAGATTTTTTTTTCTTTTCTGAATTTATTGGTAAAATCTTGAACATTTTTAAACTTTTAATTTCCTTCTTTATATTATTCATTAAAAAAAGTCGTCACGTAACAAAGAGCGAAATGTTGAAGTTTTATCTTAACTTCGTTTGACTTGATATTTATATTATGGGAAATCTTTATTTATGGAAAATTATTGCAGGGTATAATATTTGTTTAAAAAATGATAATCAATAAAATGACACACAAATTAGCTTCAGATGAAATAAATAGTCTAAACTACGTGACCAACAAAATAAATTGAATAGAAGAATATTACAAATTTTAATTTTTTTTACAAGTTTCCCACTATCAATTTTGATAAATAATTATAGTATTGCTACATTATTTGCGATAACAGAATTATTAAATTTTATCTCAATATATAACTGAATTCGACTTAGCAAAATCTACACAATCATAAAAATGTGTATCACGCTGGTCCAATCCTTTTTATATCCTTATTTCATAAGCTAAGAAAAAACCTCAGCCGTTTGCTTTTTGGCACATCATCAATTTTGTTTATGTAACGAGTTCTCCTCAATGCATGCTTTATTTTTCTTAAAAAAAGAAAAAAATAAAGACCAAAAAAGTTGTCTTCAAGATTTATCAGTACTGCACGATGCTATTGGTAGATTAGTATATTTTTAAAAGATTAATTATCATGATACAGTGGCAAATTCAAAAAAAGTTTCGGGGGGGGGGGGGGGGGGGGAAAACTTAATATACAAATAAAATAGCAAAAGTAGAGAGAGAGAGAGAGAGAGAGAGAGAGAGATGATAAAAACAAAAAATTAAACTAATTATGCTGAATAATAAGCATCATAATTATATCATGTGAATTCTAATATTTAATTTTTTTATAAAATTTTTCTATATAATTGAATAAATTTTTTATATAAGTAATCAATTAAAACATTTGTATAATAGATTTTTATGATGTTCATTATAAAAAAATAATTATTACAACTATTATAACTGGTAAAATTGAAATCAATTTATAAATAAATATATGTTTGGATTTATAATATATTTTTAATTTTTTTCTTTTTAATAACAATCACTACTAATAATTTCGTTAAAAGATAAATTATTAAAAAAAAGAGTGATAATATGAATATAAAAAATTACTAAAATAAATTTAAAATTATGTGAAAATAGTTTTAGTAAATATATTGTAAATGGATTGTAAAGAAAACTAAAAAAAAGATACTGATTTCTTAAATAAAAAAAAAAAAGAAAGCAAGAAGCCAAAAGAAGAAACCCGTTTATTTGAAAAAAAAAAAAAAAGAGGAAGAGGCTAAAAAAAAAATAGAAAAGAGAGCGAGAAACCCGTTTATTCGAAAGAAAAAAAAAAGGAAGAAGCCACCAAAAAAAAAAAAAAAAAAGATAGCGAGAAGCCAAAAACAAGGCGAAATAAAAAAAATAAAAATGGCAAGAAAGCTGAGAAGAAGAGTCGAACATGGCACTGAGGGCCGGGGGAGGCATAAAGCCTCCTGCCACTGAACCGTATAGTGTTAATTTTCACCGATTAAAATTAGATAACCTAAAATTGAGGGTGGGCAACCGCTTGAATCCGTTAATGTCACGATATGATGCTCGGTTATGCTAGCCGTTGTATGACCATTGAGGTAGCCATTTTATGATCGTTGTAAAACTGCTATAACTATTTAAATTATAGTCATTATGCAATTATAATTCCTACTTATAACATATTATTCCTGTTTATGAGTAATAAAATCAGATAGGTTATCTAAAGGACCATGTATCATCTGTCAAGCGAGGATTATGTAAGGTCTTTGTAGGTTATCTCTTAAATCCTATTTGTTAAAGACTTATGATGTGTTAATCTAAAAATGAAAGTGTTTCTGTGATCTTACTATTCAAAATGCATATTAAGGAGAAAGTTTACCGTATTTTGAGAGAATAACTGTTATAATTCAGTGTGTTAAAACTGCTTATTTACAGAAGTAAAACTTATCATTAAAAACAGTATTACGTATATTTCAGATATAATATCTTTTTATTAATTTATTTGTTGTAACATTGTATATTTTTGTTAATTACTTTTTCAATAATTTTAATTTTTTAATTTAAATTTCTTTTATATTTTTTTGTTGATGATTTTCCTACAATCTTAAGGAGAATTCTTTTGTTCTTCATTCTTGACACGAAGATTACCAGACTTTATCGCCTCAATTTGGCCTTTTCTGTTGTCTCGTATCTCTCACCGTATGAGTGTTGTTCTCTCTGGCGCTCCATCCATCGATTGTTCCTATAAAACTTCAACTCTGGGCTTGTCTTTAGCAGGTAAACAAGGAGGGAGGGAGAGACGTGGAGAAAAGCGCGGTCGAACAATGCATCTACGCTACAAAGATATGCAATTAACGAATTGCTTAAAATCTAATACGCAGACATGCATAACAAAGTTCCCAGATGTACATCCCATGGGAGGAAAAGCACTAGTTTCCACATCTGCTACCGTAAGACTAAATCTTTGGAACATCTGTGAACGAATGATCATTATGTAAAGACATGCGCTTTCCAGGTTCTCCTTATCATTTATATGAGCAAATACTCAGGACGCGAGATATCCATAATTTTTACGCCAATAAATTACCGTTATATTACCTACTTCTTTGATTGCTGAAATTTAGTCTTAAGAAAAACAAATTTGTTATGCATTGGGCTCTATGAAAAGCTCTGGTAATTGGGCTATGCACATTTGACTAGCAAAAATGGTTTATAGTATCCCAATCGAGATTGTTAGCGTTAAGATGAGATGATGTGACGCCAGATTTGTCATTAAGTGTTGCACTCATATGTTTGTCTTAATACAATGACTATAATAGATAGTTCTCCACGAGCAAATAACTCAAGAGAAAATATGTGTTATGTTTGTGCTCTGTCTAGTATCTTCCATAATTTCAACTCTTCACTAAAGGGCTTCAATGCTTTCAGCTGTCTTCCTGTAGACTTAATGAAAATGCGTGCAAGGTAGGCTCATTATTTCTTTTTCCAGCATTTATATAAAAAAAGTATTTGTTAATTTTATTCTTTTTTTTTAAGTAAAATTAACTCATGATCTAATATCATTCAAATATTATTTTTAATTTTTTTATTTAAGTAGACCATACTTATTATATGGTGTAAAATTATAAATAAGTTACACTCACTTATAAAAGAGAGTTAAAATAGAAATCTCCTTATAAAAATAAAAAAGCTACTTTCTATATTTCGCATTTTTTATGGCTGAGATTGTTATGAACTTATATAAATGGCGCGACCATTTTGTTGCCCTGTTACAAAAGTAGAGAAATTTCAAGAGGTAACATTCATATATACTTCAGCATGGCTTTAGTTATTCATTCTTAGGTTTGTGAGTGATTCTATAAACAATAGAAAGTGTAGTTTATTCTTTTGTTGACATTTGGAGGATTCATTTCCAAATAGGGAAAAGGACAAAAAACCCTAGCCCATGGCATTTCTTACTTCTTGTGACGAATAAGAATTAAGAGAGGTAATGTAATTTGTGGCAAAAATACTATGCCAACCTGTCCATGAGGAGGCCACCTATATAGTAGGATAGTCCCCTGAAGCATACTACTTGGTTATTTTCCTTTTTTTTTTCTCGGGTCTTGGAGAAGGTTAAACCATATAAAAGAAAAAGACCATATAAAAGAAAAGGAGGAAGGGTATGGGAAGAGTCGAACTCTCGATCACACCTTAAACAAATAAAGTTAGTGACCACTTGAGTTAATGCTCATGGTCACTTAATTTCATTATTAATTGCTCATTTGTGGCATATTACTTGCATATTATTGGTGCATCTATAAACATGTTGAAATGTTGGGTTATCCAAACTAGATAACTTACTTTCCTATATAGAGATAACTAGGAAAATGGCTTACTGGAAGTTTAATATTGTAAACCATCTCTAAAAAACTTCTTGGAGAAGTTATTGTCACTCTTGGATCTTAAGATCCGTGCCTCTAGGATGTTGTCAAACCATTCATGAAAAAAGATACATAAGTTAGATAAAGGAATATATGATTGAATTGAGATCTTTTATTCGGTGTGGTTGCTTAGATTCCAGCCCAGGTCTTTACGAGAACAACAGAGTTATTTCCACTAAACAGATTATGGTAACTAAAGCATGGTACTTATTCGAGTACATTGTGAAGCATTTACAAATTAATTATAGGTACACATTTCTTACCTTTAAAGTAGTTTCCTTTTTGGTATACATAATTTTGAGTTTCATAACTACACGTAGAGGTGGCGAACTGGCAGGTCGGGTCAATTTCAATCGATTTATTCGGGTTATTCAAGTTTTCAAGTTCATCGGGCCTTGGGTTTTCAGATTTCCGATCGGATTTGGACGGATTTTGGGTTGATGTTGCGATATTTTTTATTTGGTATAAAAATCTGGTTTGTATTTTTTGCCATATTACCTATTACATATTACTAAAGCATCCAATACAAATGCGGAAATTGAAATTTTGAAAATTTTAGATGGTCTATGTATATATAATATAATTAATTAGTAAGAAATAAACTACAATTGGGTGTATATTATGTCATTTTACTTGTATGGAATATTAAAAATATCATGCTTTAATAATTGTATATAATATATCTACTTAAGTGTATTAACAAAATATTTGTTAAAACTAAGATAAAAATAATTCAATTTCAAAGTTACCTATTTAAAAGAAACAAAATTTACATAAATTAATAAAATTTAGATTTTTTTCTCAATCGCAACTATGACTGGATTATTATATTATTTTTTTAAAATTATATTATTGAAAATTTTTACAAAATTTTTACAAGAATTAAATAGTCTTTATTTCATTTATTCAATTAATTTATTTATCGCTCATAGATTTTATTACTTTGAAATATTTATATAAAACATAAAAAATTCATTTCATTTTATTTATTTGATATTTTTTGTCAACATAAAAATAAAACTCCAAAACTGAATTAATTTAATGAAAATTTGAATTGTATTCTACAATTATAAAACTAAATGTTATTGTACACTTTATGAAACTTTTCCTCCCAATTTTTTAGGTTTCTCTATAATACAAAATTAATTTCCTCTTAATTTTTATTTGCCAATTCTATAATATGTATTTAAATTATAACTTTCTCGTTTCTTTCTTTCTTTTTTTGTTCTTTTATTTTATTTAGCATAAAATTTTCTTGAAAGTTGACCATATGGCTAACGTATAAACTATACTAAATGTCATCACTTAAAAAAATTTAAATTGAATAATTAATATTTGGTATATTTGAGAAGACAATTCTTGTGATTATATAATAATTCAAATATTTAGAAAATAATTAAAAAAATAATTATTATTCAAAATAAAAGAAAATTAAATTAATTAATTAATTTAAATTTTGGATCTCTTGTTCGGGTTTTTGCGTTTCAGGTCATTCAAATTTTAGTTTGTTGACTTTTATAGTGAATGCATGTTAGGTCGAGTCGATTTTTTTGTGGGAAGAGTCGGGTGATTCAAGTCGTGTTAAGTTTTACTACCTCTAGCCACACGTAATTAAGGTCTTTATTGTGTTTACAAGTTGTTTTCTTGAAGAATGTGAAAAATATATTACTACCATAACCTACCTATTCAAATTTTTTGTTTGTGGAGATTCTAGAAGACGAGAACATTTTAGCCTCTGGCATAAAGAAAAAAATGCCTTAAATTGTCGTGTTTGTTTTGAACAGTAATTAGCTCAGCTCGCCGGATATCAAATATGAACTGTGATCACCGTGACAAAGAGCCAGGCTAATGTAGTTCTTTTGACTTATGAAATCTGGGGAGTTGGGCTTTGTAAAGAGGATGTTCCGTTTACCAATAGGTGTGAACAATTTAGCAACTGAGCAATGAGCTTGGTTTTACACTTATACTGTGTAGTTGTATATTTGTGCCATACATTATTAATAAAGTGTAATTATTTTTTAATTTAGTATAATTATATTTATAAAATATCAAAAAACAAAACTAAAATCTAAAATTTAAAAATGTAGATTTCACATGCAATTTGCTAAAAAAAATAAAAATTTTTAGCTTTAGGAAAAAAAAAATTTCTTAAAAAGAAATTTTTACACAAATTATCAATAGGATTAAATTTTGTTAGGCATAGGTTACATTTTCTTCCTCGTATATGACTGCCCTGTGTGGCGCGCAGTTTTTATCGTTAAGCAATTTCATCCGTGTGTACTGTTTTGTGCTTTGTTGGTCTCATTAGCGGATCCACGTAGAATTTGCCCACCCTCAAATTTTAGGTTTTGTATTTTTAGTAGATAATTCTTTACAACTAATAGCCTTTGGCCCAGTGGTAAGGGGGTCTTGCCCACCCTCAATTTGATGTATGCCCCCCTCAACCAAAGTTCGACTCCATTCTTGCGTTTTTCCTTTTTTTTTTTTTTTGGTTTCTTGAACTTTCTTTTTTTCTTTTTTATTCTTCAAGCTTTCTGTCGTTTTTTTTTCCCTTCTTCGCTTTTTTTTTTTTTTTTTTCTTTCTTTGCCTGTTTCTATGCCTTTCTTCTACGCTTTCTTTGTCTGTTCTTTTTAAAAGAAATTGTTCTTTTTTCTCCATTTCCTTAGTAATCTATTTATAATATATTTACTAAAATCATTTTTACTTATTTTTAAAATTATTTTAATAAAATTTAAAACATTTAAATTCACATGATATAATTATGATATTTATTATTTAAAATAATTAATTTAATTTTTTATTTTAATATTATATATTAATTTTTGTTATTTTACTTGTACATGTAAAGTTTGCCCTCCCTGAAAAATATTTTCTAGATCCGCCACTGGTTGGTCTGCAATGTTGGACAGAGTTATCATGGGATATGTTGAGATCAGAAGGTTTAATTGATGAAAAATTTCTAAACCTGGAGAATGTCAAGAGTTCTGAGCTGCTGTTGGGTTCATATGCAACCATTTCATTGCTGGTGAATTTTCTATTTAATGCATTCATTCTACTCAATTTTGCCTTAAGGTAAGTTTAATCTGTTTCATTTAAACTTTTTAACCAAAATAGACTGGGGCACAATCTGATGAGGCCTTATGCTTCTATCTTATCAAATTTATAGTGCTGACGAAGTTATTGTGGCGGAATTTGAATGTCTTAATTCCTCAAGTCGTTGCAATGGTGTTCATAAATTTAGCGATGTTTATTCTTCAATCTTCAATGCAATATGAAGAAAAGTCCAATCAGGAGTTTGATCAAAATTCTAATTTTAGTGGGATGTTCTCTACCTGCTGGCAATTCCAACACCACGCAAAGCTTATGTGTAAAGCAATTGTAATAGATCCGAATTGAGAAAACATCTCAAAAAGGAAATTATTCCAGTCAAAGGGAAGTGAGGAAAAAAAAAATGAGAGATAAAAAAGTTGCGATACAGTCTTGTTATACATGATAATATTAGACCATATATACTTGGCAAAAGGAGTTAATTATGCTTGTAACATTTGAAAAGTACGCGAACCATGGTGTATTTGGATTACCCGCTATACTTGAAGAGAGCAGCGATGAAAATTGATTTTAGATGAGATTAAATCTATCAAGTGAACTTTACTTTACCTTTAAATGGAGAGCAGTGGCTTGTAAGTCTAATAAATAAAAGATTATTACTCAGTCTATCATTTTTTTGAATAAAAAAATAGGTATATTGTGGATATATTGATTGTCAGACTTATAAGTTGAAGTTGGAGTTACCTGTTGTTATCTTCATTTAACCATTTCCTATCGGATAGACCCACTACCCCAGTATTCCAAATGCAGTTGTTGGGACTCAAACTCCGGCTGAACACGGGGAAAGTATGTTGGATCACCATTAAACTATCACTTCTAATGGTATTACTCAGTTTATCATAAATTTTAACTTTATAACCTTAGAGATGGTTAGTATAGAGGCAAATTAACTAAATAATTTTTTGATGAATATTCTATTATGAGTGAACCTGATATTATAAGTGTCTGATGAATTGTTGGCCAAGCCTCTATTACTTATATCAAGAGCATATTGTGTAATGAAAGAATAAAAATATTTATCTAATTCATGATTTTGTAAAGCATATGTAGAGTACTATATTGAGATCTTTTATGTTCGTATAGTTAAAGGTGAATTATATTGATTCTTTAACCATATCACTGAGCTGAAAGTTAGTAAAGATATACTAATGCTTAGAGTACGGTTAAGAGTGATAAAAATCTAATTTATTTATGTAATAGGAGAACTATTGCAGTAATTCATACGGTATAACAAGTCACTTATTAATTACGTAAACACTATCGAATTACAAAATTCTTTCTTATGATATAGATGGTACAAAATTCTAATGTTCAGAATTGAGTTATATTTTTAATAAATTTTATATCTTTTATAGTTAGTGTGTTACTAAAATGCACACTTAATAGAATCAGCGATATGAGAGTATGGTAAGACCGCTCTTATAAGATTACAAGCAAAATTTTTAGAATAGTCATGAAAATAAAACAGGCGAGTGCAAAACCTAACAGAACAAAACTGCATTACACAACATTATCTTAGAACATATAATATAGTGGTAAATTTACTGCTATTTATATAAAAGTTATAATTTATAAAAATTTTTATTTCAATATATTTCTATATATCAAAACTTATGATCCTAATTTTTGATTCATAATCCAAAAGACACAAAAATGATGTGTTATATTTTAATTGATTAATTTAGCAAATTAACATTTTAAAATAACAAAACTTTTTGCAAATTAGTGTATTTTTAAAAGACTAATTATCAGGATATAAAACTATTGTGGTAGCTGTATTATGATCGTTTACCAGTATGACTATTTAAGTTATAGCCATTAGTAGCCAGTGCAATTGTTATTCCTTATTGTAACCTATTATTTCTATTTATGAAATATTATATAAAGGACCATGTATCATCTATCACGAGACGATTACTTGAGGTCTTTGTGGGTTGTCTCTTAAATTCTATTTGTTAAAGGCTTATGAATACTAAGTTAATTTAAAGATGAAGTTGTTTCTGACCTTATTATTTAAGGTACATATTAATGAGAAAGTTTATTGTATTCTAAAAGAATAATAGTTGTAACATAATGTATTAAAACTATTTGTTTAAGAGACAAAAATTATCTTTAAATACAATACTACACCCGCTTTAGACATAATATCATTTATATTGATTTATTTATTGTAGAAATATACATTTTCGTTCATTATTTTTTCAATAATTTTAATTGTTAATTTATTTAATTTCTTTTATATATTTTTCGTTGATGGTTTTCCTACAGCCACTTCGTTACCAATAAGTCAGAGGATTTGGCACACAATCTTTCATGGATGAACAATGTTCGTACACACGATACATATTCAGACAAGTCAAAGTAATTGTCAATTTTTATTCTTTATCTCAACGTTTCAAAAAATTGTTTTTTCATTTTTTTTTTTTTTTTGTATATTTGAGAAGTTAACATTTAACTAATTGTCCTCAATTTGTTTTGTCTTGGATACCATAATTTTAATTGCCGGACAAGTTTACACCATAAAAAATGTGAATAACAATTGTATCTTCACCGACCATGGTTTAAATTATTTTACTATGATCTTATCTTAGTTTTGATTTTAACAATGTTCAATCCGCCGCCAATAATTTGGTTTGAATACTCGTATCAAACCGACCCAAAATGATTTGCATACACCCATAGCGGCTTCCATAAATAAATTGGTGAGGAAAAGAACTTGTTGGACTTGAGCCGCTGAAGATGGAGGATGAGCTGGGACGAATGCTTGATCTAAAACTGGTATAATCAATCTAGTTTCCTCAAGCTCAACTTCAGCAATGCTGACCCCGTGATCATTCATTTCCACTTCAACAAAATAGTCCTCTCTGGCATTTGTTGCTAGCATAAGTAAAAGACACCAGAAAAGAGCACAATTAAGAGACACCAAAGCACCCCCACCAAGAAGACCAGTCTTAGCAATGGGGCAAGCATTCTCAAGATTAAGATGAACCTTGCGAGACAAGTGAATTTGCTCCGTAATTGTCGGCCATAACAGCAATGCAGCAGCTAATAACCCAGTGAGCCTGCAATAAGTTCAAATACACACAGCATAGTGTAAGAAGGGAAGAGAGAAGGAAAACGGCTATGACCGACAAGAACACAGGAATTGAATCAGTGAGCAAAGCATTAAGCACCTTCTATCTTTGATAAAACCCAAAAAGAAATAAATAAATGAATAAATTTAATTGAAAGGAACGTAACGTTTGAATCATAACAAGCCTAACCCGTGCTGAAATCATGGAAAAGGTCAAAGGCAGAAATGTTTAATTGCAAATGTTATGAAATGTGCTGCAAATTGCTTTAGATCACAGTGGATTAGACGCAAATGAATTGTGCTTTTCTAATCGCAAATTCACCTAGGATAAGCGAAGCGAAGCAGTGAACAGTAGGAACCAAAATAAGGAAGGAAAGCGTGCTTACCAAGTAATGCAATAGAACACGAAGAAACCGGTGCTCTGGAACAAAGCTGATTGTGGAATGGACTTCCCTTTGTAAGGGAACAAAAGGGAGCAATGGCCAGCGATGGTAGCCGCAAGGAGAAACACAAAAGAAAGATATCCCAATGGAACAGTGGGAGTAGACGGATAATTGCAGACAATAATTTCTTTTCCTTGTAGTATTGGAGTTCCCATGCTAGGCTATAAAATCCCCACAAATCCAACAGAAAGGCCAACAGTGAATGAAGGGAAATCCAAGCATATAACAAAAAAAAAATCATTATTTGTAGAAGATAGCATTCAGATTACAGTTTCAATATGAAGGAAATGGAATTGGAGGATTTTTCAGATCCTATAATTAGTAGGAAAATATGACCTTATTAACCATGTTGCGCTATTGTCATCTAATATATTCTATATTCATAATTTCAAATTTTGACGGTTGGGCCTTTTCATTTCCAATCTCTAAAAACAAAAGAAAATAAAATAAATAACTTTTCTTCAATACATTTTGACATAGGGTTGCTTAAGTTGCACCTTCTATTATACTTCTGCTTTTTTGAGTCGAGCTTCTATCATACTTCAAATGTTAGGAGGATGATGAAGGGGTCAGCCTGTACCTTTACCTTTTCCGCAATGATACCACAGATGTAGGAGAGGACTCCGAAAGTGCTCACCAAAATTCTCATTTTACATACTGTAATTTCAATTCTACTCTCACTTTGACGAGGCGGTGCAATGGGTGATCTCGGCGCCGACTGAAGACCGTCTATGTCTCTATTGTTGCTGCTCCCCACCCTCGACATTCTCCTTGACAGAGAAGGATTTGTTATGCTGTTCGGCGTCAAGACCACCACCTGGCCACCGTCCACCTGCCCGGTCGACGGTGACCCATTTCCCACACTCTCTGTGTCCAGGCCACTACGATGATTATTAGGATTATAATCGTTAGAGTTATACATGATAGAGTTCCTACCGCTTTGGAAACCAGGTAGTAGCGCAAAGTTTTGGAGGGAGACTTCGTAGGTGGGGTCAACAATGGGTCTGAGTTGAGGGGACAGGAGAAGGATTCTTAGCGGCCATTGAAGGCCATTAATCTACCTGGGAACGAAATATGACAAATATCCGCTGGGGGAAGGTTGAAAGAGGGAGTGAATTTCGTTAATTAAACAGAGTGTTGGGTCGCGGTGGAGAATGAATTTAGGGTTCAAGAAGATCGAGAAAAGATTAAGAAGATAGGAAGAAAGTGGGGAGCGAGAAGAGGGAGAAAGATAGATCAAAATTCTGTTTTTCTTGTTGTTTTTTATTAACAGAACCAATACGTTGTGAAGAAATGGGAATTTAGGTTCAAGAAGATCGAGAAAAGATTAAGAAGATAGGAACAAAGGGCAGAGAGAGAAGAAGGAGAGAGATAAGATCAAAATTCTGTTTTTCTTATTGATTTTCATTAACAGAACCAATACGTTTTATAAAAGTGGCGGATTAGGTTGTTAGATCAAAATTCTATTTTTCTGTGTTTCACTTGGCATTGCTTTTTTTAACCCTTTGTTAGACTTTGGCTTTAATTGCGCGAGCTGGACCGGGTCCCAGTGTGTTAGAAGCTGGAATGATAAAGGATGCTCTCGTGTTTCCACTTTGTTAAATGAAGAATTGATTTAATTCATTCTGAAATTCTGTTTTGTTTGATAAAATATTAGTTGGAGGAGATTGGACATGTAAAGAATATTTTTTTTTTGAAAAACAAATTATCCAAAAGTTACTATCATATATATTCTCTTTATCAAAAAAAAAAGAAAAACTTATATTGTCTATTTATATTTGTAAACTACGATAATTTAATTTTTTTAGACTTGCTTTAATAATTTTATTAAAATTATTGTAGAATAATATGTGCCAGATCATAGTAGATAGGTTATGAGAAAAAATTATATATATATATATGTATATATATATATACACACACACACACACCAGTTTGCGAGTCTATGCAATATGCGAGTTTTATAAATTTAGGTGATAATATGCACTAGAATTTTAAAAATATAAAATTACATGATTAATATAAAATTATTGATGTATGCCTGCAGATTTAAATATCTATAACAAGTAGGGATGACAATGAGGAGGATGGGGGCGGGGATAACATCCCCGATCTCCGTCTTAGTTTTTGAACGTAGTTCCAGTCTCAGTCTCAGTCCCAGTCCCCGTCCCTATCCCCGAGGGGGTTTGAATCCCTGTCCCCATCCCCGCCGGGAATCGGGGATCCCCGTCCCCTGCCCATCCCCGCCTTTAGTTTACACTAAAAAAAAAAAAATGAGGAAGTTTTAGATGGGAAAGGGAAGAACCATTGACATAAGTTGCATAACAACCAAATACAGAACATAGCAGTCTTGTATAGAAGCAAAAAGATGCAATTCTCAAAACAAAACAAACAAAATAGCTAATGGTACACATTTGGATTACATCAGAATAATGTTAAATTTGTGCAACCATATAAGGTAAGTGTGTGACAGTTAACCACAACCAGGAAATGCAGCCAGGGATTGAGAAGTAGGATACAGGCAAAATAAACTATAAACCCAGAGTACAAAGTGAGTGCAGTAGGTACCAACCTAAAAGGAAGGAGAGAATAAGCAAAAGAAGCCCCACATGTGTGCAGAGAATCATAAGTTTGCACCAATGGGGATACACAGGAAACAAGCAAATTGCCAACGTCAACACAGGCCAAAAAAATGAGAGAAATGTCTGCCACAAATAATGCCATCTACGAATGTCCAAGCAAAAAAGGTATCGCTGTTTGAAAAGACTTGCTCCTACAAGTACAATTAGAAATTAACACTTTAATGCCACTGGATATTGGAAAAGCTCCCCCAAAGTAGGATAAATTATCCCTTTCACCTCCAAGATGGTCCAATAATCTCTTTTTTTAAAAAAAACAAAAGCCAGAAAAGAAGGATTAAAGCTAAGAATATCTAAACCATTCTTTTAATAAGCTCAAATTATGTACATAAGCTCTATTGTTTTTGATCGAAATACATAAGCTCTATTATTACTTCTTTCAACTAGAACTGATAGGCCTAGAAAACCTCTCATTGTTTATATGCAGTGAACACAAATCACGAACTTACAACTCAATAAAAGATAGAAACCACCCTATTACCAGACAGTATGAGGTTGGAGGCCCCGGCCTCCCACTAGCCCCTGCCAGTCCCAAGACCTAAACAAACCGAAAGGGAGAGCAAAGGTGAAGCTTATTATCATCATCATCAGAATGGAATGTTTTATTCTCATCCATAGCCGTGACAAGGCTATGTAGGAAGGTGTCCTAAGATTTTTCCAATTCTCATCACTTGATGATCCAACTACAATTCTTTTTAGCACATGCCCACGGGGGGCCACTCCACCGACCGAAAAACAAATTTACACCAATGAATTTATCTCAATATCGTGCAGTTTACTAAGCATCTATTACTACAACAAATAAATTGTTACTCTAAAAATTTCAAATTCACGATACAAGAAAAAGAGCAAACAATCCAATCAGGTTAAAAAATGAAACAGATAGCAGTCATGAAATAGAGCGGAGCAGATTCAGAAGCTAAACAACAATTTAACATTCACTTTGACATGAAATCTCAGATCAAGTGTTGGAGTTAGTCATTTGCTTCATCCTTATCTACCATTCGGCCGCCTAACATAATCTAATAGAAACCAGTTTAGTTTAAAACTTCCAGTAATTAACAAAAAAATGCAGCAAACCATTGAGACAATAAAAATATCTATCGGAAAAGAGATTACTCAGTGGTGGCAATCAAAAGTCAGTGGTTTGATTTTGCCAGCCAATCTCTTAAACTGTAATGAATTCAGAAGAGGGAGCTGCGAATCCTCATCGTAACCTCCAAATTCCCTCCCAAAAAAGCACCAAAAAAAAAAAAAATGAAACCAACGAATAACACACACTCAAAAAAACTGTCTCTTCTTTAATCGCCATTAAATCAAAGTGATGATTGATTTCCTTGATCCAGAGTCAATTCAAGCCCTGTACAATCATTTTCTACGCAATTTTTCTTATCTTGGTGTGAAGGGAATGTGAACCATCAACAAAGAACGTGTGTGTGTGTGTGTGTAAGTGAGAGAGAGAGAGAGAGAGCGAGAAACAACTAACCAAGATTTGAAGAACAAACTGAAGATCGAGGAACAAAGACGTGCCGTCGTCAAGCCGTTTAATGTCCACCATTGAGGAACAGAAATGTGCCGCTGGAGAAATTTTGAGAAACAATCTAGAGGCGCAACCAGGCAAACATGAGGAGAAGAAGAGGATAAGGAAAGTGAAAATGGGGAATTTAGGTTTTAGTATGAAATTATTAAAATCTCTTTATGAATTTTTTATACCAATTGATTGCGCTGGTTTTTCTTTTCTTTTTTCTCTTCAGTCTCTTTCACAAACATATGGATTCGGACTCCAATTTCCATTTTTTGGTCAGTTTTTTTTTTTTTTTTCTAGATGTGTCTCATCTTTTTCCAAAATTTTATCTTATCTATAAGTTATCTACACTATATAAAATAATTGATGATTATCTATTTATAAAACATTTGATACAAAGAAAAAGGGTAAATAATTTAATTGTAATTCTAAATTGAATAAAAATAATTAAATTTAAGAATTTCGTTAAAGGTTGGATTTTGCCACCCAACAAAAAATGACCTTTAGAAGGAATGAGAGTAAAACGTGAACTTTCTTTCTCCTTTGTATATTTCATATATTATCAATATTCTCAAAGTTTCCCCTTATTTGTAGCGAAAAATTAATGAGTGAAATATTTAAAAAATTTAATTACAATAAATATTCATACAAAAGGCAAATGATTTAAAGAAAAATGAGAACACTATCATCAATATTTATATAAAAACTGCTATTGATTATAAAATTGATCATGGGAAGGGAAACGGCAAAACTAATGATAGTTTCAAATTGACCAAATTGATTATTCAAAGTAAATTAAGGTAGGCAATTACGACTATTAATACATATTATTCACAGAAATTATATATGGTAAACAATGATTGAAGCACATACCAATATTAGGATCGACAGTTATGGACAAAAATTATGACACTTACAACAATTACAACAGTTACTTAGAAGCAAAATTTTTTTGTTTATCTCAATTCAATATTAATTTTTTGAGAAGTAGTATACTTAATGTGGGGAGTTAAACGAAAAAGTCATTCAAATTTACCTATTAATGACCTAAATATAGTCTTTCCGTTACAATAACTTCTCTTGGGTATAAATTTGAGATGCAATATAGAGAAGAACAATGGTAAAGATATTGCTGTTTTATGTTATTGGTGTTGTTATTGTTATTGATAATTTTTTTTTTGCAGGTCAACCTAAGATTATTCATCGTGACATCAAGGCATCCAATATATTTTTGGATTTTAAATTTGAGGCTAAGGCACTAGCTTTAACGTTGAGTTCATGTGATTCAAGAGTGGCAAATGACAAATATCAATACTGTTGATATTCTATCAGACATGGTTTGTTTGAACTTGGTTGATTTTATGCGAAGCAATTGCTCCGTTTATTCTAAATTTGATTGGAAACTATAATATTTAGTTGTCCATCAATATTGCTGTTGAATGATGTCTTTCACTTTTTCTTTGTGCTTTTTTTAATCAAAATTTTCTCTTTTACTTTGTGCTTACATTGCAACTTTGGAGTTTGGACTAGCAAAGTTCTCTGCTGATGTAAATATTCATGCCTTCTCCAGGATTAGGAAAACTTTCGGATAAGAGCAAGTTCTCTCATATTCTTGATTGATTTTTTTCTAAGATTAGCCAAAGTAAGTTTTTTCTTTTGCTTGCTTCTCTAAAACATGATATTAAAAGAGTTCTTACTCTCCATGCTAGAAAAGTTTCTATAAATTCTAAAATTTTCTAATTTTTATTATAACTTTTTGATCCAACATGAGAAGTGAGGTTGACCAGCTGCCACACAATGTATCGCTAATAATATCTTCAATGTTGTTTACTGTACGGGACCATCCTTAGTGTCGTTGCGGCCTTTCTAATGCTACCATGACACCTATCACTTCTTTAAACTATTTTTTCAGTCTGTTTTTTTTTTTTTTTACTATAACAAAGATTTTTATTTCTTAGGCACTAATCTTTCCATTTTACAATTAATTTATGGTCAACCATATTGATTGCAATTGTGATTGTAGTTGCCATTTAACTTACAAAATATCTACCAATCCCGTGCTTAGCGCAGGCACGCAATCTAGTTATATATATATATATATAAAAGTTGTTCGTGTCGTCACTCTTTTTAAAATCCATATATCATAAAGTCCGTGTGATGTGGTGTATAAAGTACATATTACCGTGTCTGTTATGACTGTTAACGAATCAATACTCTTAATAAAAATTCGGCTGTTTGACTAGATAAAAACTCGTTTGAGTTCGTTCGGTAACATGAATGAACAATGCTCAAGCTTTATTTTAAAACTTGTTTACTAAACGAACCGAGTTTGAATAAGACGTTGATTGGCTTGTTTATATTCGTGAACAGCTTGTTAAAAACTCGATAAGATATTCGGTATAAAGTTCAATAAGATGTTTGATAGAGAGCTCGATAATATGCTCAATAAAAAAGCTCATTAAAAGCACACACTACTTCATCTTTATTTAATTTTGGTTTTCTTTTTTAAATTTTTGGTTGAAAAATATATAAACTATCTTTTGAAAACCCTACATCTTATTTTCAAATGAAAAAGTAGTCAACCTCTTTCTTCTTGGAGCTTCTTCTTTGCCCACTTCTTCTTCTTCTCTACAGTCGACTGGTGCTTGCCGCCACTAGCCATCACCTCCTCTCCATGTCTTTTGGCCCTTCTTTTCTTTTTCACTTCACTTCTTCGTCTCCCTCTCCAAACAAACTTCCAAAATATAAAGTCTCCACTCTTACTCGATCTACGCCAGATATGACGTTTAGATTGAATTTGATTGAGCTTAGGGAGCAAGAATTCCCTCTTTTTTTTTTTTATTCTCATTTTTTGAGCTGATTTTCTGTCTTTTGTTTTGTTTATGAGATGAAAAAAAATGTGGGTTACAATATTCGAGGTTTATTTCAAAACTTGTTTACTAAACGAGTCGAGTTTGAATAAGAGGTTGTTTGGCTCATTTATGTTCGTGAGCAACTCGTTAAGAACTCGATAAGATACTCGATATAAAGTTCAATAAGATGTTTGATAGAGTGCCCGATAATTTGCTTGATAAAAAACTCGTTAAAAGCACACACCACTTTGTCTTTATTTAATTTTTTTTTTAATTTTTAGTTGAAAAATATATAAACTATCTTTTGAAAACCCTAGGTCTTTTTTTCAAATGAAAAGAGCAGTCGACCTCTTTCTTCTTGGATCTTCTTCTTCTCGACAGTCGGCCGACGCTGGCCGCCACCTTTGCTGGCACTAGCCATCCCATCCTCTCCATGTCTTTTGCCCCTTCTTTTCTTTTTCACTTCACTTCTTCATCTCCCTCACCAAACAAACTCCCAAAATATAAAGTCTCCACTCTTACTCGATCTAAGCCAAACATGACTTTTAGATTCAATTTGATTGAGCTTAGGGAGCAAGGATTCCCTCCCCATCTTTATTTTTTTTTATTCTCATTTTTTGAGCTGATTTTCTATCTTTTGTTTTGTTTATGAGATGAAAAAGAATGTGGGTTTAATTTGTTGTTGTTTTTTTTTTTTACTCTTAGGTTTGGGTAGGTGTTTGTTGTGTGAATGTGGGAGTTTGATCTAAAACAATGGAGGTTTGGGTTTGGGTCTCATTATTGGGGACAGTCAACTCGGCTAGGAGCTTCTACTGAAAATTCTGACTCAAACAAGTCGAGCTTATATCAAGCTCAAATTAATAATAATTGGAAAAAAAAAATAAACGAGCTAAGCTTGACTTCTATAGTTTATTATCAAGCCAATCTCGAGTTCAAATATTAAAACTCGAATCGAGTTCGAGTTTAGGTTAAATGTTCACGAACTAAGTCTGAACATAGGTTCACGAACTAAGTCTGAACATACCAGAGCTTAAGTCTGAACATACCAAAGCTAAGCTTGACTCTTTAAAAATCCTATCCATAAGTATTCTTCATAGTTAATAACAAATAAGATGGGGAAGTTAGTAATGAGAATAAACAAATTTTCACTCTATTGGTCTATGTCTGTAATGTTTTTATTTTAAATTTGTTTACCTCTTTACCTTCGTCTAACTAAATCAGCCCAACCGTCAATGTCTCCGTTAAGTCTGCTCATGTAGCAACAACTAGAATATTACGTAATATAATACTTGTCAAATCAATATACTAAGTACAAAATTGAGAATATATAATATAAAAAAAAAAACAATTGAGAGAGATACATACTTAAAAGTTCATTGTAATGATTTTTCTTGACAAAAAAAAAAAAAAAAGGACGACAAGTATTTTAGAGTAGAAATTATGAAGTCTCCATTGCTTGAGGCCTCAAGGTTAATTAAAAAGAGGAGGGAAGGGAGACAAAAGACGGAAGAAAGAAAAAGGAAGGAAAGAGAGGCGATGAGAGTGGGAGGAGGGGAAGAGAGAAATAGGAATGAGGAGAGAAAAATTAACCTTTTAAGTTTTATATAATTTTTTTAAAAAGTTAAAATTATTTTTAATTAATATTAAAAATGTCATGCATCATTATTTGATCATGTGATATTGATTTAACAAATATTATATGATATGATATATCAATCATTGCCACAATATCAAATTTAAAAGAGTAATTGACAACTGGATTGATTTAGTCTAGCAAATATAATGTTGTAGACAAATTTGAAAAAAAAAAAAACATTACAAACACGAATTAACGAAGCAAAAAATGTTCCGGTGAAATCGAACTTTTTGTCAATAAACAATGAACATTATGTACGTGGTCTTGAAAATTGAAAACGTATAGACAGATAACCCCTAAGGCCATAATGGCACAGCTGCTTCACAACTAAAATCATCACAAAGAGTCAAAGCCAACAAAAAGACAACGGAGGGAACCTATTAATTTGAAGTTTTGACTTTGACAATCGGTTGATTTAGTTTCAAACAAGAGGGTGTAATAATAAATAATTACATAATTTTAATAGTTTATTAATTTTATTTTTTTATGAATTCAATTATAAAATTTTTTCTTTAAAAATTTTAGGGATAAAATTTTTTTTTTAGCAATGCAGTGGAAAGATTGTATATTTCGAGTTTTAAACTGTTACACTTCGAAAATACAATGACAAATTATAAATTAAAATTTTGAAGTTTATGTGAACTCGGTTTTTGTGGATACTCCGATTGAGGCTCCTTTGTAATTTCGTCAAGGGCTTCGTAAGCTTGATCTTAAATGAAAAATAATTAATTTCCATAGTTTGCTCTTGAACTGAAGAAATACATTTTATTGAAGGCCGAGGCTTGATGTCAACAGATACTGTAACTTCGCTGAGGGCCATAGAGGCTTGATCTTAGTCGGAAAGGCTTGATTCTACTAAGGGTCGTAGGGACTTGATATCAGATAGATTAATTTGACTCCACTGAGGGCTATAAGGGTTTGATCTCAGACGGATTGGTTTGACTCCACTGAGAGCTGAGACTTGTTCTCAGATGCACTGGTTTGACTCCACTGAAAGCCACATGATGAGCTTGATAACAGACAGATTGGTTTGACTCCACTAAAAGCCCTATGAGCTTGATCTCAAGTGAATATTTAATATTTTAATATTTTAAATTTTTAGTTTGGTAGATCCCACTCAGTGGTGACCAGATAGTATACACTCAAAATATTTTGAAAATGAGTATATTTAATATTTTGGATGTTTGATCTGAAAGACTCACTTCAGCGGCGTTCAGAGAGCATGCGTCCAAAATACGAAAATGAGAGGAATGAAAAATTTTGAAAACTTTTGGCCCTTCTGTTTTTGTTTCCTCGGCTCTCCCGTTGTTGCCTTTGTCCGGCCATTTCAGGGCATATTTATAGGCCATGAAATGGCAGCTGTTCCACCAACCAGGTTGGTGGAACAATTTCTCCATTTTTTTTTGCTTTTTTTTTTGGGCAGTTAGCTGACCTTAGACCTTTTTTTTTCCTCCTTCTTTTGGGTTGGCATCGACTTTAGACTTTTTTTTTTTTCTCTGTATTCACAAATGGCTCCACTTTAAGGCTCGGTGAAGTAGAATGTAAGGACGCGATTCAAACTAAGTCTTAAAGTCTAATTTGAAGTTTGAGATGTCTTGACTAACATTTTAAAGTCTTTACTTCTAATTAGCCCAGTTGCTGTTGGGCTTTCATAGAACCCGATATGACCTTGTGGACATCAACCCTCTAGCCAATATAGGAATTGAAGTTTCATCGTTCGGATAAGGATGATTTAGTAAATAAAGAACTTGAACCTCCCCATAGAAAAGGTTTAATACCATAGAACTTCAAGTCTTAAAATCCATACCAAAGGAACAAAGAAAATCCCTTACAAAAGAGAAGCAAAGCTTTTCCCTCTTTCCCCTCTCTAAACATGTAAGCTTAGTATTTTGGGGTATGCTTTCTTGTCACCACCAAAATAGATCTTCCAGATCAAAAATTGAAAATACTAAAAGTGCTCTATCTAAAATATTTTGGGTGTAAACTTTCTGATCGCCACTGAAGTAGATCTTCAAGATCAAAAATTGAAAATACTAAAAGTGCTCTATCTAAAATATTTTGGGTGTATACTTTCTGATCGTCACTGAAGTAAATCTTCTAGATAAAAAATTTAAAATATTAAAATATTAAATATCCATTTGAGATCAATCTCTTACAGCCCTCAGTGGAGTAAAGGCATCCGTTTGAGATTAAGCCTCAACTCTAAATGGAATTACCTAAGATCAAACTCATACGACCCTCACTAGAATCAAGCCAATTCAATTGAGTTTAAGTCTCTATGACCATCACCGAAGTTAAGACATCTGCTTGAGATCAAGTTTCGGCCCTCAGTGGAATTACTTGAGATCAAGCTCATACGGCCCTCACACCGAAGTCAAGCCATTTTGTTTGAGATCAAACCTTTACGGCCCTCACTGAAATTAAGACATCCATTTGAGATTAAGTCTTAGCCCTCAGTAGAATTTTCTCTTTCGTTTAAGGTGAAGCTCATATAGTCCTTGATGAAATTATACAAAAGAGCATTAATTGGAGCATCTACACAGAGATCGATCTTACGAAAATTCAAAATTCTTATTTGTAATTTGTCATTGTATTTTTGAAACTTAACTATTTGACACTCAAAATTTACGGTTGCTTATAATTTTTGGCACGCCTAGCGGGATATCTTTAAATCTCATCTTTTACTTCTTTAAAAAAAAAAAACAGAGGTTGGTGGTACAATGGCCATTTCATGACCTATTTATAGGTTATGAAATGGCCAACACCAGCACAACTTTCGAAGCAAAAAGGAAAAAAAACATGGGGGGAGGAATCCGACACATCATTAGTATCAAAGAAAAGCATGACTGCCTCTGCCAGCCAAAAGACGATTGCTCCATCGCCTGCATCAACTACCCTAACTGAATATACTAATCCACAAACTCGCACATAGACAGGGTTCCTCGCAGTTCAAAAAAACTTAAAATAGAGAAACTACAACTCACAAAGCAGTAAAATCTCTCACCTAACCCTCTCGCCGAGTAGATGGTTGATTATCCACCCTAATCGAAGTTGGGGGCAATGCGACAAAACCCACACAACATCTGAAGTCTAGATCCAAACTCAGGCTCAAAGTCCAAATCCACATTCTGACCCAAAGTCCAAATTTAGATTTGGGGGAAAATTCCAAACACCAACTCAAAGCCCAAGTTAACAACTCAGCAACAATTCAGACACATGTTTAGCGCGAATATAAAAAGCAAACAGTCAAAGCAAACTTTTACCTCAAATGAGTATAAAAGGCGAATAGTTGAAGTAGACTCCTATCTTGTACGAGTATCAAAGGCGAACAATTGAACCAAACTCCTACCTCATACGAGTATAAAAGGAAAAAAGTTCAGAAATAAAAACAAACTCATGCCTAGCACGAGTAAAAAAAATGAAAAATTCAACAACATAAGTAGATTCCTGCCTCGCACGAGTATAAAAGGCAAAAAGTTCAACAATAAACATATAATCTTGCCTCGCATGAGTATTAAAAGCGAACAACTAAACAACAAATCAAACTCTTGCCTTGCACGAGTACAAAAGGCGAAAAGTTCAGAAACAACAGAAGCAAACTCCTACCTCATACGAATATAAAAGGCAAACAGCTCTACAGCAAATTCAGACTCTTGTCTCGCACGAGTATAAAAAGTAAATAGGTGAAGCAGACTCCTGCCTCGCACGAGTATAAAAGGCAAACAACTAAATAGTAAATCGGACTCTTACCTCGCACGAGTATAAAAGTGACAACTCAACAGTAAATTCGTGCTCTTGGCTTGCACGA
Organism: Carallia pectinifolia; assembly: GCA_037832335.1. Taxonomy (NCBI): domain Eukaryota; kingdom Viridiplantae; phylum Streptophyta; class Magnoliopsida; order Malpighiales; family Rhizophoraceae; genus Carallia; species Carallia pectinifolia. The sequence continues at coordinate 6,534,613 of CM075454.1, read as the reverse complement.
GTATAAAAGGTAAAAGAAACAACAAAAGTATACTCTTAACCCTGTATAATATAAAAGTCGAGACAACAATAACAACAGAAGTAGAATCCTACCTTGCATAAGTATAAAAGACTAAAAGTCTAACAACAAAAGCAGACTCCTTACTCGCACGAGTATAAAAAACGAGATTACAACAACAATAAAACCATACTCTTTGCCCGCATGAGTATAAAATGCAATATGATGACAATAAGAAAAGTATACTCCTAACCTGCATGAGTAAAAAAGGCAAGACAGCAACAACAATAAAATCAATTTCCTTTCCCGCACGAGTATAAAAAGCGAGACAGCAACAACAACAAAAATAGATTCCTTGCCCGCACAAGTATAAAAGGTGAGACGACAACCACAATAGAAGTATACTCCTTACTCATACGAGTATAAAAAGCGAGACGATAACAACAATAGAAGCATACTCCTTGCTCATATGAGTATAAAAGGCGAGCCGACAACAACAACAAAAGTATACTTCTAATCCGTATGAGCATAAAAGACAATACGATAACAACAAAATAACACTCCTGGCCCGCTATGAACAGTACAAGAAAATCAGGAATCAATCAAAAACTCTTGGCCCGCATGAGTATAAATTGTGAATGGCCTTGAAACCAAAAAATCAGGACTCAGTCTAAAACTCCGGGCCCGCATGAGTAAAAACTGTGAAATGACCAAAAAAGTAAAAACGACTAATCGTTTGAATCTGAATCAGTGTTTTAGTTTCAACTTTTGACTCGTATTTACCGTACCTCAAGATTTTACACCCTTTTAGCGAGAAAGATGCAACTAGTTACAGAACGTTAGGACCAGGGAAAGGATAAGTCACCATGCACTAGATGACAACCAAGTCTAGTGCAACTGCAAATCTTGGAGGAGTACTTTCGCAACAATAGAGGTACTTATCATAATTCATCATAGCTCTCCCAACTTGTTTCACGACTGCAATTGCACAGAGTAGTCAAAATAAAAAATGTGTATTTTTTTTAGAATAAAAAAAGTAGGAAGAGAGCAGCATAAAAAGTTACTATTTCTGTAGCATAGCCTATTTCAATCACCATAACTGTTCCCATAGTAGATCTCACTAGCATCGCTTCGTCCTCAAATGAAGTTACGGTTCCGAGCTCCACCACTACAATGGTTCCTCAAGGCTATTTCGAGCAAAGCTATAATCTACTACAATACACATACTGGTTCTGCAAGTTCTACTCTTTATCATACGGAGCCTCAACCTCTAGCCAGGGGTTTAACCCTTATGGGTACTTCAATCTAGGAAGAAACCTTGCATCGGGAGGGAGCTACTCTAGCAAGACTTTGCCTCTCTTTCCAATACACCCTGGCGACATCAATCTGTAAGAAAGTTCCAATAACGTTAACGCGTCACCAACCCGCCAAATGAGGACTCAATTGACTTAGAGCTATGCCTCAAGTCCCGCGAGGTCGGCCGATAAGGATAAAATACAACGATTTTTACGACACACTTTATTATCTTGACTTGTGCAATACGCGTCGGCCGCCATCTCGTTTATCCCTTATGGTAGAAGGAGACACAAAGGATGACCCCATCTGATTTAATATATCCTTTTTTTAGCTTTTGCATAAAAAAATAGCTTCTATTGTGTGTATATATTTCATGCATTCTCAAGTCACAGAACTCATACGTCAGCTCTTTTTCATTTTGAAGAAAAAAGATGCTTAGTCCCTATGTTCTCTTTTTCAGGAAGTTTTTTAGCAAAACAGTTAGAGACACACAAGTTAGAATGAGGAAGAGTTGTTCTCTTTAAGGGATCCTCAAAAGGTCTCGAATTTCTGCATCTGACGACGTCAATATCATGATTGATGAAGTTCAAACAACTCTCCTTAGTTCACATCTATCACCAAATGCAAAGAAGTTGTGATTATTTTCATGGGACCACAGATGCGGTGATGGACAGAGAAGTCCCAACTACTCCCCTTATGTCACGACATATAGAGGAATCATAACTACAACTCATCTCTTTGTGCGTTGGCCTTAAAGTACCATAGTACTGGACTTTTCCCATTGGAAGTTCAAGTTCTTTATTTATTGGATCATTTTTACCAAAACCATCGAACTTCAAATTTTATATTGGCTAGATTGTTCTGATCGGCCTCGGGGGGTATGATGTCTACAAGGTCACATTGGATTCTATGGAAGCCCAACAACAGTCGGACTAGTCAGAACTAAGTACTTCAAGATTGAATGTTTAAGTTTCAAGTTGGACTTCAAAACTCGGTTCGAGTTATGTCTCAAAGCGTATCCTTACCAAACCTTGATGGGGGTCATTTGCCTACAACCATATGCATGAATGATGGTCAAATCATGGAGTTGGTGTAGTCTATTATTAACATGCAAAGTTGGCAAAGCGGTGGCTATGCAAAATGTCAAAAACCAACCACCTAAGAGGGCCCTTGTGTTGTTAGCAAAGTTGGTGGCCTTTGTCCATTTTTTCCCTCAAAACACCCTATAAATAGGCACTCCCTCAAGACTTACAATCCACACCAAGGGAACAAAGAAAATCCCTTATAAAAGAGAAGCAAAGCTTTGCTCTCTTCCCCCTCACTAAACGTGTAAGTTTAGTATTTTGGGTGTACGCTCTTCGATAGCTACAAAAAAGGATCTTCTGGATCAAAAATCCAAAATATTAAATGTACTCTATCTAAAATATTTTGGGTATATACTCTCTAGTCGCTACTGAGGTGGATCTTCCAGTTTAAAAATCTAAAATACTAAAACATTAAATATCCTTTTGAGATCAAGTTCCTACAGCACTCAGTAGAGTAAAGGCATCCGCCTGAGATCAAGTTTCGGCTCTTAGTGGAATTACCTAAGATTAAGCTTATACGGCTCTCACCGGAGTCGAGCCAATCCAATTGGGATCAAGTCTCTACGACCCTCACCAGAGTTAAAGCTTCTGTCTAAGATCAAGTCTCGACCCTCAGTAGAATTACCTGAAATCAAGGTCATACGGCCTTTACTGGAGTCAAGCCATTCTGCTTGAGATCAAACCTCTTCGGTGAGACCTCTACAGCCCTCACCGGAGTTAAAACATCCACTTGAGATCAAGTCTCGGCCCTCAGTGGAATTTACCTATTTTGTTCAAAATTAAGCTCATATAGCCCTTGACAAAATTATACAAAAGAACATTAATCGAAAGATCTACACAGATATTGACTTCACGAAAACTCAAAATTCTCATTTGTAATTTGTCATTGTATTTTCGAAACTTAACTGTTTGAAACTCAAAATTTACGGTTACTTACACCAATGTGGAAATATATAATGGTTGTGTTATTATGTTGGTTACTGTAATTGGCCACAGTAAAGGTGCTGGCTTGCATCTTTTGTATGAATTAATTTCTTGGTAGAGAATTGTTGTAGGCCATATTGTCATGTCGAGTAATGCTAGACAACCTGACTGAAACATCCCGACCCATCCCGACTGGCCTACGTGGCACCATTTTTGGGTTTTCTAAACTTTAATTCTAATGGAACCTTGTCTAACATCTTCCCTTTCTCTAATTTTTGTTATAAGCCAATAAACCTTATCTAAGACAGCCATATAGCCTTTGTTTAAATGTTTGATTGTCAATTCTCTACACCAAGACTGCTGGAAAACTACTTGAGGAATCTGTCCGTTTAGACAACTTTGGAAACACAAACAACCAACAAAGAAGGCCACGACTACGTGCTGATTTCTATGTTTTCTTTGGGCAATTTTATGAATTCCACTTATGTGTTTAAAGAACCCAGAAGATCAAGAAACATCTCCTTCAAGATCTCTTCGAATTCCTTATACTTTGACGTGTCAACAACCAAAATCCCATCCTAAAGATTGGGAAATAGAACACAACATTTGCACAAATAATAAAATTTGGGTACTTCTCAGATTTATGTGCTTGGTTGCATGCCTTGATGACCCAATAACCGAATAATCAACGGTGCCCATGGCCATCGGAGAATTAGTGTGATTGCCAGTGAAATTTTGCTTTACCTACTGAAAGGGACATAACTATAAAATGGATAATGGACTTGGTTGGAAAAAAAAAAACACATACCACTCCATCTCCGTTAGAAGAAAAGTTTGAAAAAACAAAAAAAAAAAAAGGAGTGCCATGTAGGCTACTCGGGACGAATCGGCACATTTCAATCGGGTGTTTAGCATTGCTCTCTCATGTCAAATAAAAAAAAGAAATGTTTATCTAAGAGCCAATAAAGCAACAAAGGAACTAAGGAATTAGATAATTCCCTCATGCCACACAACAGAAAGAAGGATGTGTCCTTTAGACATTAGAAGGAAAAAAGGGGTTTGCTTGTTTATGTGACCAGTGATGGAATTGTATTTCCAAACACTTGTTGTGTGCCCCCAATGAACTGTCAGCTTCAAAATATATATATACATACATACTAAAACTTGACCTGTGCGATGCGGCAGTTTTAGATTTCTGGTTAAAAATTAGATTTCACAATTTGCATCAAAATGTAGGATATGCAAAAAAAAATCTCATTGAATTGCCTATAGACAGTCCAAGATAAAATTTCTATATTATTTTTACAAATAAATAATTCAAAATTAATTATTTATTATGATGTTGATAAATTAGTTAAATATTTATTTTGGCCTCTGCAAATTAGAAAAAAAATTCTCAATCTTATAAAAGTAAATAACATATAAGAGTAATCTAAATCACAGCAAAATCACGAAACCTTTTATGTTACCATGTCCTGAACATCATGATAGTACCACATTGGTGATTAAATACCCCAAAAAAAATTAAGTTTGAAAAAAAAATTTGAAAAAAATTATATTCACCAAAGTGATCAATTAAACTGATTGAAGCACCTCCTCAATGGACGTGCTCTAACATGGTGCAAGAATAATTGAAATTGAAATTGATTGTTTCTATTGCTATACTTATCTCTGTTGGGGAAATTTTCAAAATAGAAAAGTCGTGTCCCCTAGTTAATTTGGTAGTTATGGATATGTGTCTATTGATAAAAGGACACGTTCAATAGTCGTGTCCATTGGACCCAAAAGACGCATTTCTTGACCAAATAACTACCTTATTATTTTCCCTATAAATATGCGAATTGGCCATTCACATAGACATAGAGAAGATAGAAAAATCCATACACCTTTTATGGATAATTTTGGATATTACAACAACTTCTCGAGGGCTCGATTTCAGTATTGCAACTTGCAGTCGAATGTGCTTCATTTTATCCTGTGAGAGAGTTCGCATTATACCTCTGTTACAATTTAGTGAGGGCGAATTTAGCCTTAAGAAAAGTGGCGTTTGTTACACGACTTGGAGCAATTCTTTCATTTCCAATCTCATCCTACATATTGGCCATTCACATAGACATAGAGAAGATAGAAAAATCCATACACCTTTTGTGGATAATTTTGGATATTATAGTAACTTCTCGAGGGCTCGATTTCAGTATTGCAACTTGCAGTCGAGTGTACTTCATTTTATCCTGTGAGGGAGTTTGCATTATATCTCTGTTGCAATTTAGTGAGGGCGAATTTTGCCTTAAGGAAAGTGGCGTTTGTTACACGACTTGAAGCAATTCTTTCATTTCCAATCTCATCTTATTTTTTGTTCTAACAATCTCTTTCAACAATTTTTCTTCTTCAAGAATTAAGCCTTTGTATATACAATACACATACATATATACAATTGATTGTTTTATACAGAGTAGTGGTTTCACATGAATATTAGAAAATCAAAATTTATGGTAATGATTTTTGATGATAATAATTGTCAAAAAGATTACAAAATTATTAATGGTAATTTTTTAATAATTTATAGTAATAATTATTAAAAAGGTTACAAATTCATCTATGTTAATTAGTCATAATGGTAATCATCTATGCCAACATTTCAATTTAATTTTTCTCTCGTTCTTCCTCAGTTCAATTTTTTTTTCAATTCAATATGTTGCTTGCAAGCCAGTAGGTAATTCAATTGAGATGAGCCCTAAAACCAATCAAGTCAATAAAAGATAGAAATAGGAAAAGAGAATTCACCTGTAAAAACTACACCAAACGTGCCTGAAATGTTAGATCTATCATTGCCTAACAAATAGCATCGAAGGGTTGTGGGCATGGTAGTAGCATCAACAGCCTGAACATGAGAGTTAAGGTGATATTGGAAGAGTAGAGGTGCTTGGCTTTTGGGGTTATGGTGAAAGGAAGCAATGTAACAGAGTAGATAGAGGTATCAGCATTATAAATTTCTACTGAACAATGTCACGTTAGTACAGAAAATTAAAAAGATTGCGTGAGTGGAGGTATAGCTCAACTTTAATTGTCGCGTGGAGGTGCTGCATACGTTAATTGTTGCTCAACTTTAATTTCTGCACGATCATTATGGTCAAATTTTGCGTTAGTACATTTGCCATTCTTCGGTTATTTTGTTTAACGCTGAAGCTAAATGATATTCAGAAAATTAATTTTTGTTATTATTTTTGCAATAATGTAATCGCTAAGATGAAGGGAGAGTTTTTTTTTTCAACATTAGAAATTATTATATAGTTAAAGTTGAGGAGTGGATAGAACAAGATAACTCATATTGAGGAGTTAAGGAATGGTAGGGTTTAGCTTGCACTTTACGCAGGTCAAATATTTTCCATACATAATTTTAAATATATATTTTTTTCTGTAAGTAATTTCATTGTTTCTCTTGAGAATCACATTTTATATATTGTTTGAGTGAAATTTCCATGTGCTATGCTATCAAGTCAAGTTGTTGGATGATATGTTTGGTTTTTGACGCTTCGTGAAAGGCTATACAGTTGAAACAGTATATTTGACCAAACATTTCAAATAAACAAATTATTTTATAGTTTCTTTGTATAAATTCTGTGTAGTTATCTGCTTGGACAACGCATGGATTCTTGTTCATTGTCTTTGAAAGTATTATTTCAATCAATTCATTTGAGATTGTTGATAAGAGATCTGACATATCTTTTGGTACTGCCATTCTTTCAGTGTCAATAAGGGAAAGTAAGACACCCATAGAAAGATTAATGAAAAAAAAAAATATTTGTATTCTCAACAAAAAATTTTAGAGATATTATTGATATAAGTGCATAAGATACATTCCTCAATAGTAAATTTTTGAAGAAATTGGCGAATGGGTTTGCGAAGAAATGCCTAACTATGCAAAATGTGTTTGTGCTGCATGTACAATTGTAAAATTTGTACGATGTGTCAACATTTAAATGGCCAAGATTTAGGTATTTATGACTCTAGGATTAATTAATTAATTAATGACAATAATTAGTGTGAAATATGGTCATAATGAATATCCATAACTCATAACCGGTGACTCCTTAAAAGTCAGTTGGATTATTGTATCATTCATATACTTATTAATTTGGCATTTATTGTAGGATGTCTTTGTAAACACCAAAAAAAAAAATCACAAAAAAAAAGAAATTCAATGCATGCCCTACATGAAAGCAACAAGTGTATGCATATGAAAATGATGATTTCCATATGGTTGGTAACCATGCAAAATGTCAAAATCCAACTACCAAAGAGGACCCTTGCCATGTAAGATTCACATCATTCAAAGTTGGTAAAGTTGATAGTCATGCATTATATCAACATCAACCACCTAAAAGGGCCCTTGTCGTGTATGATCCAAGTCATACAATTTTGGTTCTATCCTCCCCCAAAACCCTATAAATAGGCACCCCTCAAAGCCTTTCAAACCATCTCATGCAAAGCAAAATCCTCTCTTCTAAAGCTTTGCATTCTTTATTTCTCTCTGTAAATATTTTGGGTGTATGCTCTCTACCTGCCACTGAGTTGGATCCACTAGATCAAAAATCCAAGATATTAAAATCTTAAATATCCGAGTGGGATCAATCCTCCTACGGCCCTTACCGGAGTCCATCCAGTTCGAGTGGGATTAATCCTCTTACGGCCCTCACCGGAGTCCAATCAATTCGAGTGGGATCAAGCCTCTTATGGCCCTCACCGAAGTCCATCCAGTACAAGTGGGATCAAGCCTCCTACGTCCCTCACTAGAGTTCAACTAATCCACTTGAGATCAAGCCTCGACCCTCAGTGCGATCCATTTCCTACAGTTCAAGTTCACGCTGTGGAAATTTAACATCTCTCGGTCAAGATTAAGCCTTCACGACCCTTGACTAAATTACACAGGAGCATTAATCGGAGGATCTACTCAGAGATCGAACCAGCATAAATTTTAAATTTTTTTTCTGTAATTTGTTTTTTTTGTGTTTTTGAGTCTAACTGTTACAGGCTCGAAATTTACCCGTTACAAATTTTTGGCATGCTCGGTGGGACATCTCTACCTCCCATCTTTTACTCCTTAGAAAAAAAAAAAATGTTGGTGGCACAACGACCATTTCATGGCCTATAGGCCGTGAAATGGTCAACACCAACACAACTCTAGAGGGCAGGAATACGGCGCATCGGTGGCACTAAAGATGAACAAGACTATCTCCACCAGTAAAAGGACGACTGCTCAATTGCCTGCATTAATCATCCTACTTGAGTACGTAAGTTCGCAAATTCGTGCATGGACACAGTTCTCATCCAACTGGACCAGTAGAGGGACACAAGCACCGACTCTGTGACAAGCTCACTTCCAATTGGGATGGGCTATACCTGGTTCAGAAGCCTACGTCAATTACGCTTGCATGCTATCAACGCATCCCGACCTGGTTCGATCAAACGGTAAACTTCTAAAATTTACTGTGAAAAAAAAAAAAAAAAAAAGGCAAAAAAAAGAGAAAATAAACAAAGGAAATAAAAAGAAAAACAAAAAAAGCAAAAAAAAAAAGTGCAAAAAATAAAGCACGAAAAAAAAGCCAAAAAAGTAGGAAAAAAAAAGAAGAAAAAAAAAAGTCTGAAACTTATGTGCAAGTTCAGAACCCTTCCTCAAAATCCAAATCTAGATTCGGGGGCACATCTCAAACCCCGATTCAAACCCCAACAAATTCAAATTCGGGGGCAAAATCCAAGCCCGAACCCAAATTCTAATTAAAAATCCAAGTCCAAATTCAAACTCGGGTCTAAAGCCCAAATTCAAATCCAGGCCCAAAAAGCCTAAACTCAAACCCCAGCCTAAAGCCCAAGTTCACCAAATCTAAACCCGGGCTCAAAGTCCAAATCCAAGTTCTAACTCAAAGTCCAAATCCAGATTCGGGGGCAAAATTTAAACCCTGAATCAGAATCCAAGTCAGCAACTCAGCAGCTTACTAGCTCAGCAGCTCACCAACTCTCCGGCTCAGCAGCTCAACAGCCAAACAGCTCAGCAATTCACCAGGTCAACAAGTCAACAGCTCAACAGCATTCCAGCAATGCACTCCTGCCTCGCACGAGTATAAAAGGCGATCAACAGTTCAGCACTCCTACCTCGCACGAGTATAAAAGGCAATCAACAGTTCAGCACTCTTGCCTCACACGAGTATAAAATGTGAATAGCTTTACAGCGCACTCCTGCCTCGCACGAGTATAAAAGGCGAACAGCTCTACAACGCACTCCTACCTCGCACGAGTATAAAAGGTGATCAACAGTTCAGCACTCCTGCCTCGCACGAGTATAAAAGGCGAACAGCTCTATAGCGCACTCCTGCCTCGCATGAGTATAAAAGGCGAACAGCTCTACAATGTACTCCTGTCTCGAACGAGTATAAAAAGCGATAATCAATGCAATAATGTTCAGCACTCCTGCCTCGCACGAGTATAAAAGGCGATCAACAGCAGCACACTCTTGCCTCGCACGAATAGAAAAGGCGACACCACAGCTCAGCACTCCTGCCTCGCACGAGTATAAAAGGCGATCAACTACAGCACACTCCTGCACCGCACGAGTGTAGAAGGCGAACAATCCAGCAAGCTAGACTCCTGGCCCGCACGAGTATAAACTGTGAACGGCCCAATAGCAAAAAAGAAAAAAAATCGAAATTCTCGATCTGAAAGCCCAAGCGAAAGTCAAAGCCCAAACACAAAATCAAAATACTCAACAATCCAGCAAACCAACTCCTAGCCTGCATGAGTATAAACTGTGAACGACCCAAAAATATAAAAGCGACGGAGGGTTTAAGTCTAAAACCCAGCATCAGTCTCAACCGATCTTCACCACATACCAGACCTTTGCTCCTCTGCCACACGAAAGATGGAACCAGTTGTAGAACCTCAATACAAGGGTGAAGAAAAGTCACCCCGCACAAGGTGGCAACCAACCATGGCACAACTGCAAATTTTGGAGGAAGTCTTCCACAACAATAGAGTTATTATTCCTAATGCATCTCAGATTTATCAACTTGTCTCACGATTGCGCCCGCTCAAGGCAATCGAAGGAAATAATGTATTTTATTGGTTCCAGAATCGGAGAAGCAGGAAGAAACCAGTACTGAGAATTGCTTTTTCCAAAGAACAGTCTGTCGTTCCGATATAAGATCCCACCGGTACAACTTCGCCCTCAAACGAAGCAGGTCCGAGTTCTACCACGGTAATGGTCTCTTCAGGCTATAATGATCAAAACCGTAGCCTGTGGGAGCATGCGTACTGGTCCTGGTGGTCTTACGGAGTCAGCCAAGGGTTCATCCCTCCTAGGTACTTAAGTTTAGGAGATATTTTTCTAGAAGAAAGGAGTCATTCCGGCGAAACTTTGCCTCTCTTTCTAGAATATTCCGGCAACATCAACCAGTTGGAAAGCGATGTCAACATCATCGGCCCACCAGACGATGTCGAGCTTGACTTGGAGCTGCGCCTTGGGCCCCGCTAGGACGGCTGACAAGATAAGGTGCAACGACTTTGGCAGCACACGACAACGACTTCTACAACACATGGTAACGACTTTCGTGACGCGCGTCAGCCGCTGCCTGTTTTGTCTCTTATGCGGGAAAGGGACGTGGATGACCCTACTTGATTCTGCGTACCTTCTTTTTTTTTTTGACTTTTCAAAAAAAAAAAACTCTTTATGTTATGTATATATATCTTGCATGTTCGAGCCATAATACTCACCCCTCAACTTTTCTTCTTCTCAAAAGAAAATGGCTAGTCTCTACACTTGTCTCAGGAAGTTCTTTGATCAAGAAGTTGGAGGCGCACGAGCTAAGAAAAGAATGAGTAGTCTTCCTCGAGGGATCCCTAAAACCCTCGAACTCAGTCTCCAACGTCATCGGTGTCATGGAATTCCAACTACTCTCCTTAGTTCACATCTACCACAGAGGGATGAGACGCTGCAATCATCCTAATCTTGCTTTAGATGCGACGACGTACAGGGAAGTTCCAACTACTCTCCTTATGTCGGAGTAGACTCGGGAGTCATCACTACAATCAGTCTCTCGGTGTGCAAGTCTTGAAGTTCCAAAGTGCTGGGCCTTCCTCTTGGGGAGGTTCAAATTCTTTACCTACCGGATCATCCTCACCAGAGTTTTGGAATTTTAAAGAACCTTTGCCAGCCTTTACGAGTTATGGAAGCTCGACCGCACCTAGAGCCAGAATGTCAATTTTTCTATTGGCTGGGCTGCTAACTTTCTCAAGATCGTATCGGATTCTTATTACGATCCAACAATAGTAGACATAGTCAGAGTCAGAAGACTTCAACGTTCAATGTTCATCAGAACATCTCAAGTTTCAACCTGGACTTCAAGACTCGGTACGGATCACGTCTGCAAAGCCTTTCCTTACCAAGCCTTGAAGTAGGGGCATTTGTAAACACAAAAAAAAAAAATCACAAAAAAAAAAATTCAATGCATGCCCTACATGAAAGCAACAAGTGCATGGATATGAAAATGATGATTTCCATATGGTTGGTGACCATGCAAAATGTCAAAATCCAACTACCAAAAAGGACCATTGCCATGTAAGATCCACATCATTCAAAGTTGGTAAAGTTGATAGTCATGCAAGATATCAACATCAACCACCTAAAAGGGCCCTTGTCATGTATGATCCAAGTCATACAATTTTGGCTCTATCCTCCCCCAAAACCCTATAAATAGGCACCCCTCAAAGCCTTTCAAACCATCTCATGCAAAGTAAAATCCTCTCTTCTAAAGCTTTGCATTCTTTCTTTCTCTCTCTAAATATTTTGGGTGTATGCTTTCTAGCTGCCATTAAGTTGGATCCGCTAGATCAAAAATCCAAGATATTAAAATCTTAAATATCCGAGTGGGATCGAGCCTCCTACGGCCCTCACTGGAGTCCAACCAGTTCGAGTGGGATTAATCCTCTTACGGCCCTCACTGGAGTCCAATCAATTCGAGTGGGATTAAACCTCTTATGGCCCTCACCGAAGTCCATCTAGTCCGAGTGGGATCAAGCCTCCTACGGCTCTCACTGGAGTTCAACTAATCCACTTGAGATCAAACCTCGACCCTCAGTGCGATCTATTTCCTACAGTTCAAGTTCACGCTGTGGAAATTCAACATCTCTCGGTCAAGATTAAGCCTTCACGGCCCTTGACTAAATTACACAGGAGTATTAATCGGAAGATCTACTCAGAGATCGAACCCGCATAAATTTTAAATTTTTTTTCTGTAATTTATTTTTTTATTTTTGAGTGTAACTGTTACAGGCTCGAAGTTTACCCGTTACAGTCTTATTCCTTTGGTTGAGCCAATATTTTGTATGTTATGCATTAAGTTTTTATTTTGGCTATTATTTATGTTGTGCTGAAAAGATGATGAGAGTGGAGGATGGGATTTATTTTCATTTCAACTTTTTTCAACTGTCAACGCAACTTCAACAAAAACGGAGCAGAATTTAACAAGTAACTTACAACTATGGCTGTATCAGCCTGTAAAGAGAGTTGATGACTTGATTGTATCAAATAACATTGGCATTACTGAATTAATTGAAAGAGGAGGAAGAGAGGCAGATGATTTATTAATAAATTGTTAAGCCAATGTTTATTCCAAATTAAATTAATGACTAATCAAGAGGTTGTCATTTTATATTGAACATATTATCGTATTCTTTCTTCTTGATTGAATAAATCACCCTTAGATAACTGAATTGTCCTATTCACATTAGTGTAATTAAATTACCTTATTAATACAACCAATAACTGTCAAATGGAGAAAATTTGGAATTGAGCTAATTAAATGTCTTTCGGGAAATAGTAAAAAGCTAAAGAAAAATTGATATCTTTTTGTCATGAAATATTAAAATATTTATTTAAAATATAAATAATATAGATATGACATGCAATCTAAGAAGAAGAAGAGTCATTTTGAATATTAGTCTCCTTTGCAATATTTTAAAAAATATGAATTTATAGTCTTATTTTTTTATTATTTTTAAAAATACAAATAAATTACAAAATATAAAATTGATTAATTATTTTGCTATAAAATATAGTCTTTCCCTTTGTATTATTTAGCTACAAATAAGTTTCCGCTTTATAATATTGCATTATGATATATATATATATATATATATATATAATAACTTTTTATGTAATAAGTTAAAACAATAATTGTTAGAAAAATTACAAATCATTTATGATCATTTTTCATAATTTGAAAATTTTCTATTAATTATGATAATAATTGAAAGAATAGTTGCAAAATCATTAATAGTAATAACTTTTATGTATTGTAAGAAAAGTTACAAATCATTTATGATAATTTTTTATAATTTAAAAATTTGTTATTAATTATATTTTTTTATCTCATTTTAACTTTTTTTTTTGAAAAAAAGATATAATCAATGTAGTGAGTGAATCAATGGAAATCTTTCTCTAAACTACTTATTTATAATATTGTTATTATATATATATATATATTCTCGGCAAAAGTGCATGGCCAAATAAGTACATGGCCAAACAGTATATAGATTGCAATAACGGTATATTTTGTACAACTGTAATGATAAAAGGTGATACGAATAATTATTATTATTTTTTTCGATTTATATTTTTTATTTGCAGTTATACAAAATACACTTATCATTGTAATCTAGATGTTGGTTGGACAATTTTTCAGTCTAACCATGCGATGAAGCAGTAGGCTGTTTAACCCAGAAACAAAATTGGATTAGAAACAAAAGTGGAACTAGCAGGTTCTTTAACCCAGAACAAGCATGACAAAGATGCTTTGCACAGTAGTTGCTAAATTAACTCTCATATATCTCTTTAATTCTGAGAACAAATGAAAACTTAGGTGATTGACACACCAGCGAACCACTGTGCCTATTTGATATAATGGGTATGAACAAATGATATTATACCCCTTTTAATTAGATATTTAATAAAATAAAATAAAATAAAATACAATAATTGTACAATTATTTACGCACACATACATGATAGTTTTAAGAATTACAAGATGGTTTGGATATATATTTGGTGTGCATAGTAATTATTTACAAATGATGGCTTTATGATTGCATATTACAAAATTGTCTGTTGTATCATTGGTGTGTTGCCACGTCCCTGTTGATCTTAAAAATAAAAGTTGTGTCATTTGACATAAACTACAATCTCTACCGGACAAGTAAGCACATATTTTTTTTTTTTTCCAAAAGCTTAGAGATAGCATTAATTATGGAAAGTCCATACATGCAAAGGAGTTGTCAAAGAGCCTTGGGGGATTGCAAACCCAATCCACAAAAATATAAGCCTTCTCTATACTGTTTTACAACATTATCAACGAATTTGTTAACATTACGCGGGATGGAGACAAAATTATAAATAAAAAAAAAACTAACTAATAAGTAACTTGGCGTCTCTAAGAATTGGAGCAATTTCTCAAGGCCAAGTGGCGTTATCCTACTGTAGAAGTGAGTAAAGCTGGAGACAATCTGTTTCAACCATTGCTGCATGGGCTTCCGAGTGTCGGGCTAGCTGGAGTCCTAACCTGACAGCCATCACTTCAGCTTGCATAGCCGATCTCGCTTTCCTTCTGCAGGATCTTTCGTCTACTATCACGCCTTTGGTGTTTCTACATATGACTGCCAACCCTACTCTTTGCGTTGTTGCTAGGTACGAAGCATCACAATTCAATTTCAAGAAATTGCCTGTCGGGGGTAACCACCAACCATCTCCTTGCAATTGTAACTGGGTATTATGGGGGTACTGATGGAGGGCTGAGCAGGGAAAACTCGTTGATTTGCAATTGGATACGTGCAAGTGTCCTAAGGGGATGTGGGATTAACTGCTCGAATATGAATTCATTTCTAGCCTTCCAAATTTGCCGACAATAAACAGCTACTCTTGATGTCAAATCTATATGACCCATTTCCTATGTAAAATTAACTAATTCTTCCCACCAAATAGTGAAGGAAGGGAAACCCACGTGGTTCGGGGAATAGCCTAATTTCCCACCATTCCATGTTGCACACGCATGGGGGCAAAAAAATGGGATGTGTTTAATAGATTCATTTTCTTCTCCATTGTGGTGGCATTCGGCATCATTGATCACTCTGCTCTGCTCGAGCTTCCCTTGAGAAGGTAAACAATTATGCATTGCTGTCCAAATAAAGAGTTTCACTTTGGGTGGGCATTTTAGCTTCCAAATGGATCTCCAAGTCTTCTAGTTGGTGAGAGTAGAGTGGCTTGGGCATTTATTGCACTTTCTGGCCGCAATAACTTGGTGATGCCCAGATTTCACTGTATACTTTCCGCAAATGTCATAATTCCAGATTAAGGAGTCCGTCCCGGGTACCCACCAAAGGGGATTTTAGAAATACCTTGTATCTCGTCATTGGAGAACAACAGTCTTCGTTTAGCCATGTCTCACACTCCCTGGTTTGCAATCATTAGGTCCCTCACCAGCAAGCAATTTGTATCATCCAGCCTCGAGGATTTAATTGTGAAATCAGGGAGGTCAGGGACCCACGGTTCACCCCAAATGGGGATATCCTCTCCACTTCCAACCATCCATTTAATTCATTTTTTCACTAGATCTCTACCATGCAACAGACTACCCCAACTCCATGACGAGGATCTTCTTTTCCTAGCCGTCAAGAATGTTGCTGCTAGGAAATACCTCCCCTTTAGGATGCGTGCCCACAGCTTCTTTGGCTTTTGGACTAGACGCCAAGCCTATTTCCCTAGGAGGGTAGTGTTGAAGGCCACTAAATCTCTGAAGCCTGGTCCCCCCTCTCCAATGGATTGTATCATCTTTTGCCAATTAATCCACCAGATTTTGAATTTCTTATCTTTTTGCCCCCACCAAAACTTCAAAATGAGAGAGTTAATCTTCGAACAAATGGAGATTGAGAATCTTAGAACCGACATGGTGTACACAGGGATGGTTGTTGCCACCATTTTGATAAGGCCTCCTCTACCCGCTTGTGATAAGAGCCGCATCTTCCACGGTTTTAGTTTCTTCTTAACCTTGTCGACAATGAACTGCAGTGCTTTTGCTTTTGGTCTAGCCAGCAATAATGATAGACCAAGGTACCTCTCCGCTTCGTGAAAGGAACTTATTCCCATAATATGGTAGATGTCGCGCCTAATAGTGTGAGGCGTGTTGTTGCCGAATTGAATGCCCGATTTTTCAAAGTTGACCGCTTGACTGGAGGAGCTACAATACAGGGCCAGTAAGTCGATGATAACAGTAGCTTCAGTGCTTGAGGCATGGGCCAAAAACGATGTGTCATCGGCAAAAAGCACATGGGATAAAGTGGGGCAGTGAGGGTTGATCCGAAATCCTCTAAGTAAGCGGTCCATGATTGTTCCACTCATCATTCAAGAGAACAGGTCGGCCACTAGTAGGTAGAGGTATGGGGACAAAGGATTCCCTTACCTCAATCCCTGGGAAGGGAAGGGCAAAAGGATGGGCCGGGTTATTCGTTAATCATCACTTGGTAAGTTATTGAATTAACATACAACATTACCTGGTCAACCCATGCCCTAGAGAAGCCCAACCGGCCTAATACAAGCTTCAAAAAAACCTCATTTCACGTGATCGTATGCTTTCTTCATGTCAGGCTTAATGGCCATTCCCGTTGACTTAGATCTTCTTCTTTTAAGGGCACAATAAGCTTCTTATGCGAACAAGATGTCTTGAATCACTCATCCTGACACAAAAGCATTTTCCATAGGAGACACAATCTCATCAAGTAGAGGTTTTAAACGGTTAACAATGATCTTAAAAATAACTTTATAAGAGAAGTTACATAAACTAATGGGTCGAAAATCAGAAATGTGTACCGAGTTGAGAAATTTGGTAAAAGAACCAAAAAGGTGTTGTTGAAAAGGTGTTCTTGAAGAATTCTGTAACCATAAGGGTAAGATCACTGCCATCAACGTCCCAAAATCGTTCAAAAAAATGACCAGTGAAACCATCAAGCCCCAGCGCCTTTGATCTTCCCAATTGGAAGACAATTTGCCGTATTTCCTCCTGACCCACTTCAACCATTAGTTTCTAATTCTACTCCTCTGTGACAAGTTCGGGTATGTACTTCAATACTTCCCCTAAAATAGGGGAGCAATCGGAGTAGTAGAGACTTTAGAAATAAGCATCAACATGCGTTCTTATGGCTTCTTCTTTTTTCGATCCACAGGCCACTTTAATCCTATAGCTTGGCAATCAAATTCCTTCGTCGGCGCGCCGATGAAAATTGATGGAAGAAACAGGTGTTTCTATCACCATGTTGCAACCAATTGACTTGGGAACATTGTTTCCAAAACTGTTCCTTCCATAACCAGCACTTGCTTAGTTCTGCTATAAGTTCCTTCTCTTTGAAGTTATTTGCCTCCGAAGGGGGATAGGGAGGACCAAATCTGCCAAAGTTGTTATTGGAGGCTTTGCATTTGAATCCTGGTGTTAGGCACACTCTCCCTAGCTCAATTAAGAAGAGCCTGTTTGCACCCCATCAGTTTAGAACTCCATTTGTGGTTCTCATAGTGGGCTTGGTCCTAAGCTTCCTTGATGGTTTCCTTCCACCGGTCCATAGAGATCCATTTACCCTCTAATTTGAATGCATACAGTCATCTTTTCAATTTTCTAGATACTAACAACCGGATTAGGCAATGATTGGACCCCATTCGTATTTCATGGATGAGTGAGGCCGCCTGGGGAAATAATTGGGTCAATTCTAGATTAGCTAGAGCTTTATCTAG
Source organism: Carallia pectinifolia (assembly GCA_037832335.1). Taxonomy (NCBI): domain Eukaryota; kingdom Viridiplantae; phylum Streptophyta; class Magnoliopsida; order Malpighiales; family Rhizophoraceae; genus Carallia; species Carallia pectinifolia. Next base: position 6,516,493 of record CM075454.1, on the reverse strand, counting down.
TCTCTGGACAAAGTGATGTTGGCCTGCTTGGTTGTGAGACCATGTGTGGGTTGGCCTTTTATACCCCAGGTTTAAGAGATTATGTCTTGCAACAAAATTAAACCATGAATCCGAGGTTGAGCATTTGTTCCAATAATTGAGGGGAGTGTCCATCAACCATGAGGCGAGGGGTTCAACTCCCATCAACCTCGTTTCCCCTTTTTTTCATATGTCCATTATGTCTCCTTGTAAACAAAAAAAAAAAAAAAAATCAATGGGTCTTCCCACCTTTGCCGCTGCCAATGTAAGACAATTTAAGTCTCCCAAACAAAGCCATGGCCAATCCCCTTGCAGAATCATATTGTCGAGAGTTTCCCATGTCGTTGTTCTACTTCCCTGCCCCGGCTCACCGTAAATACCCAAAAATAACCATGTCCTGCCAATCATGTTATCACAAAAACAGTTTATGATGTTGGGTGAAGGGTTTACCATTTGTATTTTGATATCATTTGTCCACCATAGAGCAAGACCACCCTTTCGTCCCACTGGTTCTATGCACACTGATTAGGCGAAGTGGAGACTATTTTTTAATCTTTCGAGCTTCCTTTTTTTCTACTTAGTTTCTGACAAAAAAATTGCCAGCGGTGTTTCCGGATGAGCTCACTAAGAGCTCAAACTATCAAAAGTTGTTCTAACCCTTGACAATTTCAGGCCAATATCATCATTGGCGATTGTATGGCTGTAGGCCGGCATCGCCACCTTTTCAGTAGAGTTGTCATCTTCAACATGTTAGGAAGCAGAATTTGTGTTGATGATAGGTTGTTCTGTCTATCTGGTACTCAAGGCTTCAGGGACAAGAAAGCTAGGGATTTGGGTTGGTTCTGGAGGTTGGGTCAGTAAGGGAAGTTGTGGGAGAGGTTTTCCTATGGATTGGGTTTTGAGTCTTTTGGGCTTATTAGAATTAACAAGTTCTTGGATCAACTTAGTGTAGCGGGCTCTTATGTTTTTTTGTGGGCTATCCTGCTGAGGGATTCGGCTTCTGGTGGATGGTAGGAGGAGAGATGGGATTAGTTAAATTTTGGGTGGGGTCAAGTGTCGTGTGTGGGTCAGGTTTAACGAGTATAGAGATGTTGGAATTCGGGTTGGAGTTGACTTTTTTCTTTGGTTTTTTCGAAATGTTGTCGTTGACTAGAGGTAAAGATTTTCTTTTAGAGGAATTATCAAGAGAGCTAGGATCTCTAAGAGATGTGAGGAAGAAAAGGTCTTGGCATTTGTCTCTTGTGTCTCTGAGAGGGTGCTCATCGGACAGGACCTCGTCCAAAGCGGACTTGTCAGCTGCAACCCTAGAATGATCAAGACGCGACCCACAAGGCAAAAGGATAGATGGGGTTTCTGTCGTGATTTGACCGGAGAGGAGCTCTTTCGATGAAGGATTCCAACTAGAACCTTCTATGGGATCTTTAGCTAAGAGAGCCTCTGATCTTCTTGTTACCGAAACCAATCTGTTGCTATTGGTTGGTATCACTTGTTCCACTTGCATGTGGACTCCAAAGGGTTTGCTATTTCGAGGTAAGTCATCGAAATCTTTCCAGGGACATCCTCTGCCAATATAGCCCAATACACCACAACGGAAGCACAATTCTGGCAGCTTTTCATACTTAAAAGAGACCTAGTGATATCCATCATCTTTCTTCCTATTAAAGCCCACAATGAGGGGTTTATCAACACAAAATCTTACATTGAGGTGCATATAACTATGCATAGAAGAGGAAGCCTCAAGTGTAAAATCTGCCTCTATCAGTCCAACAAACAAGCTCCCGATCATCTATGCATTCTCTTTAGTCATTTGAGCCAAGGGTAACCCGTGAACCTACACCCAAATCTTCGATGTTGATAAGTCAACTTTGATGGCAGTAGTGGTGTTGCTGCATTGTTAAAGTTTATGCTTTTGTTTCTTTTGTTTCAAGCTTTAGCCTTGCTTAAGTGCTTCTCTCCAGCAACCAAAAATCAGCTATGGTAGTTGATATTAAGTATGTGGAGCTGACTTTGCAGAAAAGGCATATGCACTTTATTTTGTATTTGAATTTCAAGTTGAAAAAGCTGCAAGTTTCTGATAGCTAATTTATTTGAATTTTGTAATCTGTTTTTCCAATTTCCAATGATGTAATCTCTATAAACTTCATATATTGAAGTTAATTATCAATGAAATATAGAGAAGTTAGTTTGTACCTCTTTTCCTTTGCTGTCATGCTCTTTCTCTGCATTTTTTCTCCTTTGCTGCAATTTTCCTGAAGCTGCAAATCTCTATTGCAACTTCTCTTTTAATGTTTCTTCTTCACCAGGATCTCTAAAACCAACAAACTAGTATCAGAGCTTCCTTGATCTTAAGGAACCATTGACCATTCAAAAAAAATCTACAAATCATCCTAAAATACCAACACAACCTCTGTAACTCTTCCTTTTAGAAAACCACAATATCATTCATGTCTTCCAACAACTTTTCTCCTCTTCCACCTCTTGTTTTCGAGGGAGAGAACTATGCAATATGGTCTGTCAAGATGAAGACCTATTTAAGTGTACTTGACTTGTGGGAAGTTGTAGAAACTGGAGCTGAACCTCCAACTCTTCCAAACAACCCAACTGTTGCTCAACTCAAAAATCACAGAGAACAAAAATCAAAGAAGTTCAAAACCCTCATTTGTATTCATTCAGCACTTTCTGATGTCATTTTCACATGGATCATGACATGTGAATCGGCCAAAGAAGCTTGGGATAAGCTCCAAGAAGAGTTTCAAGGTAACCAAAGAACAAAAAGGATGCAAGTTCTCAATCTTAGAAGAGAATTTGAAGTTCTAAGGATGAAAGAATTTGAAAATGTGAAAGACTATGTTGATAGGCTCATCAAGGTTGTAAACCAAATTAGATTACTTGGTGAAGACCTCCAAGATGCAAGGATTGTTGAGAAAATACTTGTAAGTTTGCCCGAAAGGTTTGAGACAATGATATCTTCACTTGAAAACTCAAAAGACACATCCACACTAACTGTCACTGAGTTAGTGAATGCTCTTCAAGCTCTTGAGTTTAGGAGAAACACTAGGCAAGAAGATTCAATTGAAGGTGCATTTCTAGCAAAGCATCATGCCTTTTCTCAGCCTAATTGTATGAAAAACACCACAATTCTAGATGGAAAGCAAGCTGAAAGCAGTACAAGAGGGAGAAATAAGTTTGATCCTCGGATCTATTGCAAAAAGACAAACCATTTGCCTAAGTTCTACTGGTACAAACCAGATGCAAAATGCAACTTTTGCAATCAACTTGGTCATGATGAGAAGGTGTGCAAAAACAAGAACAAACAACCTTAGCAACCTCAACAACTTCAACAAACTCAGCAACTACAACAAGTCTAGATTGCAGAAACTCAATCAAATGAGGAAGAATATCTATTTTTTGCATCAGGCCTGGTGCATTGACAATGGATGTACGAACCACACGTGCAATGATTTGAGACTCTTCAAAGAGTTGGATTCAAGCATCAAAGTCTTTGTGAAGCTTGGAAATGGGGAAGTGGTTCAATCAATAGGCAAGGGGACAGTCTTGCTTCAAACTAGTTAAGGCATCAAGTTAATTTCTAATATTTTCTTGATTTCTAGTTTGGAACAAAACCTTCTAAGTGTTGCTCAAATCATAAAGAAAGGTTATTCAATAACCTTTGAGAAAAATCTTTGTTTGATTCATGATTCTAACAAACTTGAAGTTCTGAAAGTCACAATGGTGAACAGGAAGTTTCCTGTGACCTTGATTGAAGTTTCATATCAGTGTGATGTTGTACATTCTGATATGTCATATTCAAAGAATCAAAATTAGCAACAAGTACATGGATCTTCAACTCAGAAAATCAATTCACAAGTGTCCACTTTTAGCCTTAGGAGGAGCAACACTCTTAAGGATTCAAGTCCTAATGTTATTAATGGAAAACAAACACATTGATTTTATCCTAATTTACAAGTCAGATCAAGTGCATAGTTCAAGCATCAAGGGGGAGATTCAATGCAACATCACCAAGGAGGAGTGATGGCAGTAGTGGTGCTGCTGTATTGTTAAAGTTTATGCTTTTGTTTCTTTTGTTTCAAGGTTTAGCCTTGCTTAAGTGCTTCCCTCCAGCAACCAAAAATCAGTTATGATAGTTGATATTAAGTATGTGGAGCTGACTTTGCAAAAAAGACATATGCACTTTATTTTGTATTTGAATTTCAAGTTGAAAAAGCTGCAAGTTTCTAACAGTTAGTTTATTTGAGTTTTGTAATTTTTTTTTCCAATTTCCAATGATGTAATCTCTATAAACTTCATATATATTGAAGTTAATTATCAATGAAATATAGAGAAGTCAGTTTGTAACTCTTTTCCTTTGCTGTCATGCTCTTTCTCTGCATTTTTTCTCCTTTGCTACAATTTTTCTGAAGCTGCAAATCTCTACTGCAACTTCTCTTTTAATGTTTCTTCATTGACCAAGATCTCCAAAACCAACAAACTTCATCTAAAGCTAGGGTTGGATTCCATTATTTGAGGACTAAGTGGAATCCTTCCACGGACCGAGGGACGCTGTTAAGGACCCATCATCTCTCTGCTTCCAGTAGGAAAATCAATAGAAAGACATTTATCCTTAGTAGCTTGACACTTAGCTCTCGTTTTAGGCCCTATGCTCTCTTTAAAGTGTCTTTGACAACAGCTCTTCCAAAGTGCTTGTCAATGACTATCCGTCCAAGCAGTAGAGATTTCGTTACTTTGTCCGTAGCAGGGAGGTCCTCATTTAGTTGGAAGAAAAACTCACTCGGGGGGGAAATACATTGCGGGTCCATCTGATTCTATTCTTCACACTTCCAATCTATGGATGGGAGAAAAAATTTGTGGGTAAGCCTAGAGGTTGGAAGGGAAGATCTAAGAGAAGGTAGGTAAGCTCGCAAGAGAGGAGAAAAACAAGCTGTTACTTGGGAACGGAGAGAAACCTCATTAAGAGGAAGGGCGATTGTCTAAGCCATACACATACCAAAGAATTATGTGATTCATCCTGCTCGACCTACAGGCCACGAGATGAAGTTTTCATTGGCCACTTTCTCTCCATCAATCCAAGATAAGCATCTTTATTATATGACACCAACCTCCCTCAATTCAAGCCAAAAAGATGAGATAAAGAGAAAAAAAAATGGTAGTTATATATACATATAGGATATGCTGGTGACTTTTTGTCATGAAAGGAAAAAGAAACTTGTTGCGTGGAAAGTTATGATTAATGACTTTTGTCTTGTACAAAGTCATGTAACAAGGTAAGGAAAACAATTCATATCAGTTTGACAATAGAACGGAGGCGTTGTGCTTGAAAACCAACAGAGGCGTGCTGTTTAGCGCCTAGAGGTGGAAATTAAAAAAAAAAAAAAATGAAAGTCATGCCTCTTAGTATTTGAACCCAAGAAGTGCTTCCTGGTGAAGGATACAACAACCACTCGGAATAACTGCTCCAAGCAGTTAAGAAAAAATTTGCTTCACTTTGAGTTTTCCTGCAATATTCTTTATGTCGTATTGAATTTTTTGCTATTGACAATACCTTGTTTCCTTCGCGGCACATGCGTACATGATACTGTTACTATTTACTTGTCTATTCAGCCGTGTCATTTTACCCATGTGTATATAAATGTTTAACATTCATAATTGGGTTAGAAATGTTGTTATGTCAATACTGTTTGTTTACATACATTAATCATGTTGAAAAATCACGCATGAGCAATAATAAGGTATGTGTTACTGCCTGCTTATAAATAATAAAATAAAATATGTGATGCTAATATTAGGACAGTGATGTATGGTGATTGACTCATAAGATTGGTAATGATCCAGTATATTATCAAGGACGACAGTTAATGCCAAAGGAATTATTCATTCCTACTTGGCTCAATTTCTTGTATGAAGAATGAGTGTGATGTCTTTGTATGTGCATGAAAAGTCATGCATTAGGCAAGGATAAAGTGGCGGGGACAACCACAATTGTGACTATATAGTGTTGTATTATCATTGGCAGCTGGATGGCAAAATGTATCGTTTCCTTTCATTTTGCATTTCCAAGGGTCAAGTCCAAGAAATTGATGTGGCAATCTGCCTAAAATTCAATGCTTGTGTATACTCAAGATGGACATAAGTTCAATAAGCACAGCAACAGTTTGATCAAGGGTAATCTTTCGTGACATTTAGTTAAGTGCATGCAAAGGAAAGTTGTATTTACTAAGTTCAACACAAAACAGTTGCAACGTAATGTTATAGTGACCACTTAGTGGTTAATAATACCACTGAAAATATAGAAGACTATAGGAAAGTCTTTAAGACTTTTGAATATAGAAGAAATGTTAATCCTTAATTAAAATAATTAGTAAGAACTTGATGAACCTCGCATCAAATGATGTATAGGTTTCAAGTCCATATTTGTCAATCACTCGTGATAGAACATCGACTTAACACTCGAAACAATGCCAAGTTTTAAGTTCAATGAGTCAAAGTACATTATCAATATGATTGAAGTACTATATATAATTTTCTCCTTCTTAAGTTCTGGTTGTACTTGGTTCCCACAGTTTATTGGAGGTTAAGGTTTTTAAAAAACTTATAACAAGCTTAAAAGGATACTTTGAGGTAGGAACCCTAGTCTGTCTATATGAATATGAAATGTTTAGACCGTTCTAATAAGTTTAAGAACTTGCTTTTAAAATATTTATGAAAAGGATATAACACAATGACCTTTAATATATCAATTATCTAAGAAGAGAAGTATAATATTGTACAGTCAAATGTGTAGAATATTTTTATAACTTATTAATAAAAATAGTTGGTTCAAAACTTCTCAACCATATTATTTAAATTTGTTATAATGCATATTTCACTATATAAAGTTTAATCTGCAAGACACCTTTACTTGTATATTTGACTTTCAGAATTACTGAGAATTTTGTACATTTTCTAATTTTGAAAATAGCGGGAGATTGTTAAGAAAAAATATAATTAATCATGTTCTCTAATTAATTTGGTAGTTATAAAAAAACGACTATTGATTAAGACACACACTAAAAATATTCGTATCTATTGGGGTTAAAAGACGTATCACTTAGTCAAATAACTACTAATTTAATCTTTTTATAAATATATGATATGACCATTCATATAGATATAAAGAAAATAGAAAAATTCATACATATTTTGTGAGCAATTTTGAATAGTATATTAATTTTTCGATGGCTTGATTTCAGTATTATAAGTTACAATCAAGTGTACTTCATTTTATTTTGTGAAGAAGTTTGCATAAAACCTTCATTGCATTTAAATAAAAGTGAATTTTGCCTTAAGAAAAATGATATTATTACACGACTTGAACAGTTCTTTTATATTCCAATATATCATCTTTCTAGTTTCAATAGTATTTGAGACTGTATCCTTCAGATAAGGCCCATAAATTGAGACAGTGATCTAGTTAAAACTTGTATTAATTGGGTAAGAGATAATTGGGTTGAGCACATCAGATGCACTCGAGGTGGGGTGCTAGAAGTGAAAAAAGAAAATAATCCCACATCGAGTGGGTAAAGATAAAAGAAATGAAATATAAGTTGTAGGTAAGTTGATTAAAGTAATTTAAGTCACTTTAATAAGACAACAAAGTTCATCAATTAAAATAAATTTAAATGAATTAGATCGAAACACTCTTATACCCATAAAGTCCCAAACTAACTTGACAACACGTGGATCCACAAAAAATTAACTTTTTTGCCATTTTTGAATTCATTTGTTCTTTACATGTATGTGTGAATGCTGCCTCACTCGCAAAAATTTCTGAATAACCAAATGAACAAAACCACTCGCCTTACGCTGGTGTGGCCGACCGATTCGCCGTGGCTTACCAAGCCATAGAACAAATGGAACATTGCTCTTGCACATATAATCTACATGTTGCCTAAATATTGATGTCACATTTAAGAGGCTGTTTAAATTATTGATGTCATATTTATGAGATTCCCATCTTGATAAACATTGTAAATCCTATGTATTTAAGATAATGATTTTCTAGCCAGCCCTTAAAGGTAACTTTCCAGTAGTATAAATAGGCATGCTGGTGGTGGACTGTAATTGTGCCATCACCTTGTTCTATGAATACTATCGTCCGATTTCATCTTTGCTTTTCAATATGAGCATAGTGTCTATTTTGAGAGTTTTGTTCACTTTGTCTCTTCTTGCTCTGATCTCTGTTGAGCCTATTGTTGTTGTGAGTGTTAGAGACCGGCAACTGGTTGTTCAGAAAGAATTGAACCCATCAGGAAATGAGGATCTGGTGACCAATTTACCTGGCCAACCGGTTGTGGAGTTCCGGCACTATGCTGGCTATGTGACAGTGAATGAAAAGAATGGAAGGGCGCTGTTCTACTGGTTCTATGAGGCCACAACTCAACCTGATGAAAAACCACTCGTGTTGTGGCTAAATGTAGGTAATATATACAAATGATGCACTGATGGGATAATTGCTAACTCATATATAGCTTTTTTGCAGCATATATGAGAAAACTGAGAAATGGTAGCATTGCAATCGGTAAATTGTTTTGTGTAGATGCTTAATATTTGCAACAAATATATCTGTTTTGGCCTTATGGGCCTTCGTGCCTTGTATTTAGATCTAGCCACCACTAGCCCACTTCATGAGAAAACGAACTTCTTGAACTGAAAAGTTCATGGAGTGAGTTTATAAAAGATTGCGTACGTAATATTCTTTAAGGATTTACAGAATATTCTCTAAGGATTTACATAAACAATTATTGCTTTTGAATCTAGTTATTCTCTCAACAAAAACTTTTACATCTTAAACAAGTAAGTATTCTTCTAATATAATTTGTTTTTTTTTTCAAAGAATTATTGTTTTAGACAAAAACTTAGCCCCCCCCCCCTTAAAAAAAAAAATCTGACAATACTCAAAATGTAAAACCCATACAACATCTCAAAACAAAAATCCACACGGAATACACATATATATATAGATATATATATATATATATATATATATATATATATATATATATATATATATATGTAGATAAATATTTGAATTCTATGAATTTATGTAAACATTGCCATACCGAGAGTAATTTTTGGATCGGCATCTTATGGGGATGTTTTTATTTAATGGTTCCAACTCCGAACTAAACCAAAGAAAAAGAGAAGGTGCTTCCCAATCCACTGTATTTACTTATTTATTCTAGGTTCTCTAATGAGGCGACAGGATGCTTGATGTTGCAGGTCCCGGTTGCTCTTCTGTGGGATATGGAGCAACACAAGAGATCGGTCCTTTCATAGTCGACGAAGGGGGACTTGGACTTCAGTATAACCCCAACTCATGCAATATAGGCCTTTTTACATAGCAAGGGAGAGCAATGCACGTACTTCACATTTGGAAGCAGTATGCTCTATTCATCATGATCAAACTTCTGCTGGGGAATTTTCAAAATATAAAAAGTCGTGTCTCCTAATTAATTTTGTAATTATGAATATGTGTCTATTGATAAAGAGACACGTTAAAAGAGTCGTATCTATTGGGCCTAAAAGACGCATCTCTTAACCAAATAATTACCAAATTATTCTCCATATAAATATATGATGTGGTCAGTCACATAAATATAGAGAAGATAGAAAAATCCTCACATCTTATAATAGTAATTCTACAACACTACAAAAGTTATTCTCGAGGACTTGATTTCAGTAGTGCAAACCGCAATCAAGTGTGCTTCATTTTGTCCTGTGAGGGAATTCGCTATAACCTACTTGCACCGATATGAAGGTGAATTTTGCCTTAAGGAAAGTAGTATTGTTACATGACTTGAAGCAATTCTTTCATTTCCAATCTCACCCTCTTTCTTATTCTAACAATTTTAAGGCAAAATTTATTTAGTTCGTGATTGGATCGTTTGAAAGGATTGACTTCCTACTTCTTTTAGTATGTAATTTGATCAAGTAAATTCTTATTTGATTAAGGTATGTCTCTCTTTAATATTTATATATTTGAGATGCCACTATTTACATGGTTATATATTTGTTGTTACCTATTTAAGTGTTAGTATGGATATGGTAGAGCCAATGAGTTATAGTAGTCTTCTAGATGATTGGTAGCATTGGTAATAGAGCAATATTTTCTAGAAAGAAAATAAATTGCTCTGTGCTAGTTTCAAATAATAGAAAGAAAAATTAAAAGTCACTGTAAACATGTGATTATAAAAAAAAAAACAAAGTAAACAGTCGGCGTTGTCGACTTCAAAGTCGGCAATGCCGGCTTAGAAATTAAAATGTTCTTTCCCATATAATGTTCACATGGGAAAGGAGTCCTATAAATAGGCTCTCACTCCCCAGTTCAAAATATATTCAGTATATCTGTAAATAGAAAAATACAGAGAACTTGAGAAAAAAAGAAAATTTTGAAAACCTCTTAAGAAATTTCTCCTTTTCCTAGTATTTTCACTTTGTAGTATACTTTCCTAACTCTTTTTTTAGAGATATATCAAGCGTAAACCCCAAAAAATTTGTTGTTTTCATTTCTAAAGTTATTTTTGGGTTTCTATTCTCTGATCGCTCTAAGTATGAATTTATGAGAATATGGATCTAAAAATATCAAAATATTACAAATCCGATTGAGATAAAGTCTCGTACGGCCCTCAACAAATTCAGGCAGCTCATTCAAGAACAAGTCGCTTCGACCCTTGGTGAAATTAAGTCAGATCGGCTCAGATTAGGTCTTTGCGACTCTTAAACGTAGTCTAAACGTCTACATCAGATCCTGGTTTAGTCTACCCAATTTAAGATAAAGCTGTGAAATTTACTGCTGTCGAGATCAAATTCGAGTAGCCCTTGACAAGAGTCACAAAGGAACACTAATCGGAGGAATTACGAAAATCGATCCCACGTAAATTTTCTTTTATTTTAAATTTTTATTTGTAATTTATTTTTGTATTTTTGAGTCTAATTATTTTAGGTTCCAGATTTACACGCGTTACAAATTTTTGGCACGCTCGGTGGGATCTCTTTTCACCTCTCATTTCTTGTTCCTTGAAAAAAAAAGCAAAAAGTAAAAAGGGAGCTGAGAGAAGAAAAAAATGAAAAAAGAAAAAAAAAGAAAAAGGGGAGTCGAGAAAAAAAAGGAAAAAAAAAAAGATAAAAGATAAAAGGGGAGCCAAGAGAAAAAAAAAAAGAAAAAAGAAAAAGAAAAAGAAAAAGAGAAAAAGAAAAAGACGATACAGAGAAAAAGACAAAAAAAATTTAACAGGTATCCAGCACATCAAATAGTACAAAAAAAGAATACAATAGCTGCCGCAAAAAAGAAGGCAACTGCTCCACTGCCTCCATCAACTACCCTACTTAGGTACGCAGGTCCAGAAACCCGCGGACGGACACAATTTCTTGCCATCCAAACCTGACAAAATATCGAAACGGAGAATCCACAGCTCGCACAGCAACAGAATCTCTCCCCTAACTTTCTTGCCGCATGGAGGAGTCGATCACCTACCTCGATCGAAGTCGGGGGCAATACGACGAAACCCACTCAACAGAATCCAATTCATTTTGTAGAGATCTACACAAAAGAATCAGAAGAGCTTTTTCCCTCAGTCTTTCGCGAAGCCTCATCTGTTGCCATCATGATGACCAACACAACCAGCACAGAAGAAATGATTTCAGAACTGGAGAACAAGATTTTGCAGCTGATCAGAGTCGTAGAGGAAAAAGAACAACATATTACCGCTCTCAAAAAGAAAGGCCTCCATCCAAATTGATCCCGAGATCTGCGAGTAGCAACCATATCCACCCAGTTTCACTCTAGAAGCCACACCAGCTGACGTCTTCACTGCAGAAAAGCAACCAGGTAGTTATACACAGCTAATACCCTCAAATTCTGTAGCTTTGCTATCTGTTTAACAATTGCAGGAAATGATAGCTAATACGATCTGCCTGCAACAAGCTACATCCTTCCAAAGATCACAGATGTATGTCAAACCGTACACCAGATGGATTAAAAGTCTCAACATGCCTTTGAGTTACCAACCGCCCAAATTTCAGCAATTCGACGGACGAGGCAATCCTAAACAACACATCGCCCACTTCGTTGAAACCTGTAATAATGCAGGGACTTACAGAGATCTTTTAGTGAAGCAATTTGTTCGTTCACTTAGGGAGACCGCTTTTACCTGGTTCATAAATCTTGAACCAGGATCAATCGACAGTTGGGAACAGATACAACGAGAGTTCCTCAACTGATTTTTCAACACTCAGAGGACGGTAAGTATGATGGAGCTTACCAGCACCAAACAAAAAAAAGGAGAGTCCGTTGTCGAATTCATCAACAGATGACGTGCCCTCAGCTTGGGCTGCAAAGATCGTCTGACAGAGACTTCTGCTGTGGAAATGTTCATCCAGGGAATGCATTAGGAGCTGTTATACATCCTGCAGGGCAACAAACCCCAAACCTTCGAAGAACTGGCGACCCGCGCACATGATTTAGATATAAGCATTTAGACTTCCAGGGGCATGGTTCCCATCCAGCTGGACCAGTAAGGAGTCAAAAAGGAGATTAAGAAACCCAACAGCTCAGGAAAAGTAAAAGAAGTGATGACTGTTGAAGCCGCACCAGTAAAAGTGGGAGCTAAAGTTAAGGTAAATCCTTCGACCCAAATAACTCAGCAAAAACAACAGGAAAGGCGGAAGGTGACATTGCGAGAGTTGGAGCAGAAGCAGTACTCATTTCCCGACTCAGAATATCTAGGACATTCTTGACCAACTCTTGGAAGTGAAACTGATCGAACTCCCAGAATGCAAGCGCCCCAATGAAAAAGATTGAGTCAACGATATAAGATTATGCAAATATCACCACATAGTAAGTCATCCAAGTGAGAAATGTTTTGTTCTGAAGGAGTTAATCATGAAGCTCAAGAGCCAAAATAAAATCATTTTGGGCCAAGAAGGCATAACCTCAGCAAACCAGACCACCATTACTTCAAATCCATCAGAAGAGGCAACACACCATAAGGAGGAACAGCTCAATGACAAAAAGTCGACAATGCAGAAAGTATATGAAACTCTTCAAACTCTTCTCGCTAACCCTCAGTTGTTTGCAACTTTGCAATCAACAGAAGTGTGGCAGAACCAAGTCAGCAACACTCTCTATACCTCAGCTGGATCTCTGCCATCAAGTAATTTCAGCTCGACGGAGGATCAGGTGGTCCAAAATTACGTCGGATGTTACTCCACTATCTCATTTTCAGATGAGGATCTCCTGCTGGGGTCCAAACCCCACAATCGGCCGCTGTATGTATCAGGCTATGTGAGAGAACAGAAGGCCCGACATATTCTGTTCGATGATGGCTTGACAGTCAATATTATCCCAAAATCCACCATAAAGGAGCTTAACATCGGCATTGATGAGTTATCAGACAGCCGCTTGATGATTTATGATTTTAATCAAGGAGGACAGAAAGCAATTGAGATGATTCGCTTAGAGCTGACTATCGGTAATATCACTTCTAGTACTCTATCTCATGTGATTGATGTATGTACTACATATACGATGCTACTAGGACGACCATAGATTCATGGAAATGGAGTTGTGCTCTCAAGGCTGCATCAGTACTTCAAGTACTACAATGGTAGCGTTCAAAAGGTCAATGCTGAGTTAAAGTCGTTTAATGATGCTGAATCACACTTGGCGGATGCAGTCTTCTATACCGACATAGATAATCCAAAGATCATTCCATCAAAAGCTACTTAGACTACGGGTATCCACAAAAAGGGAAAAGCTATCGAAGACCCTGCCAATGCTCAACCTTAGGTTCCGACAAATGAAAAGCTGTCACAGCCTGCTGAACTTCGTCCCAGGGATATTGTATCTTCGAGCTCCACTCCAGTCCTACGCTATGTGCCGAAGTCATGATGCCCAGAAGGTCAACCCCTTTCTCCTATTGTGTTGATCCTAAACAGGAGCAATGACACAGCCAACCCAAGACAAATGAGCAGCACAACTTGAAGGAGACTCACACTCTGCCGATACCAAAGATGGAGCCAGTTTTGTCCTCAAAACCATTGAAAGGCTTCGTCAGACCATATACAGGGGCAATCAAAGGCGACTCACTTCCAAAAAGAAGAACACACGAAGGATTTGATCCTAATGCATACAAGCTCTTGGCCAAGGCGGGCTATGACTTCTCAAACCCGAGCACAATGGGTACACTGCCATCCACAAGTGACAACATTGCTTAATCTTCAACATCCCGACCTGGCTCAGGCTATCAGAAGAAGTCACCTGTGCAGATCACGCTAAAGAGTCGAAGCCAAGCAGCTGATGCACGTGCTATCACCATCACCATCACCACCAAATAAGACAGGCTTATTCAGTCAAACAAAGAAGATGAAGTTAGGGGCTCTATATTTCATATCACAATTAGCGAGGAGGCTGATTCCGACTCATCAGACGGCGAAGTAAAGGAGGCTACCCCGGAACTTGAAGATGGTGACCAAGCAACTGTTGATGAACTCAAGGAGGTCAATCTTGGCTCTTCGGAAGATCCCCGACCTACATTTGTAAGTGCTTTACTTACTGTAGAAGAAGAGCAAGAATATGTTCAGGTATTAACTCAATACAGGGACGTGATCGCATGGAATTACAAAGAAATGTTTGGACTTGACCCAAAGATTGTGATGCATCGTCTAGCAATAAATAAGGGTACACTGCCATCCACAAGTGACAACATTGCTTAATCTTCAACATCCCGACCTGGCTCAGGCTATCAGAAGAAGTTACCTGTGCGGATCATGCTAAAGAGCCGAAGCCGAGCAGCTGATGCTCGTGCTATCACCATCACCATCACCACCAAACAAGATAGGCTTATTCAGTCAAACAAAGAAGATGAAGTCAGGGGCTCTACATTTCATATCACAATTAGCGAAGAGGCTGATTCCGACTCATCAGACCATGAAGTAAAGGAGCCTACCCCGGAACTTGAAGATGGTGACCAAGCAACTATTGATGAACTCAAGGAGGTCAATCTTGGCTCTTCGGAAGATCCCCGGCCTACATTTGTAAGTGCTTTACTTACTGTAGAAGAAGAGCAAGAATATGTTCAGGTATTAAGTCAATACAGGGACGTGATCGCATGGAATTACAAAGAAATGTCTGGACTTGACCCGAAGATTGCGATGCATCGTCTAGCAATAAAGAAGGGTGTTCATTCTGTCAAGCAGCCACAACGACAGTTCCGCCCGAAACTAATTCCACAAATCGAGGAGGAGGCTAACAAGATGATCAATGCTGGCTTCATCCGAGAGGTTACCTACCCAACGTGGATTGCCAACATAGTCCCGGTAAGAAAGAAGAATGGACAATTATGGGTATGTGTTGATTTTCGAGATCTTAATAGGGCCTGCCTGAAAGATGACTTTCCGTTGCCCATAATGGAGATCACAGTCGATGCAACAATAGGTCACGAAGCATTGTCCTTCATGGATGGTTCTTCAGTCTTTAACCAAATCAGAATGGCACCAGAAGATGAGGAGTTGACAGCATTCCGTACCCCAAAAAGTATATACTGCTACAAAGTTATGTCATTCGGATTAAAAAATGCTGACGTCACTTATCAGCGTGTCATGCAAAAAATTTTTGATGAAATGCTACACAAGATTGTAGAATGTTATGCTGATGACTTAGTAGTAAAGACTAAGAAGCGCAAAGACCATCTTGAGGATCTCAAAACGGTGTTTGAAAGACTTCGCAAACATCAACTCAAGATGAATCCTCTCAAGTGCGCATTTGGTGTCACATCAGGCAAGTTTCTTGGGCTCGTGGTGTGCCATCGTGGAATCGAAGTTGATCAGTCAAAGGCTTAGGCAATTCAAAAGATGCCTGAACCTAAAAACCTGCACGAACTGCGAAGTCTACAAGGAAAACTGGCCTACATTTGCCGTTTCATCTCCAACTTAGATAGGAGGTGTAAACCTTTTCATCGACTAATGAAGAAGGATGTTAACTTCGAGTGGGACGAAACTTGCAACAAAGCCTTCGAGAGCATAATGAAGTACCTTCCCAATTTACCAGTTCTGGGTGCTCCAATTCAAGGAAAGTCATTGATTCTCTATATTGCAGCACAGGAAAGGTCTTTGCGAGCCCTGCTTGCACAGGAAAATGAGCAGGGAAAGGAAGTTGCCCTGTATTACTAGAGCAGAACACTAAACGGTCCGAAGCTGAGCTATTCGCCCATTGAAAAGACATGTTTAGAACTGTTCTTCGTCATTGATAAGCTGAGGCACTACATACAAACTCACACGGTACGTCTCATTGCCAGGGCTGATCCTATCAAATATATCTTATCTAGTCCAATCTTGTCAGGACAACTTGCCAAGTGGGCAGTAATCCTACAGAGTTACGACATTGTCTACGTGCCTCAAAAAGCAGTAAATGGACAAGCCCTAGCAGATTTTCTAGCAGATCACCCTGTCCCATCGGATTAAGAGTTCACAGATAATCTTTCAGATGAATAGGTCTTTTACATTGAGATACTGCCACCATAGATGATGTTCTTTGATGGTGTAGTAAGGCATGATGGTACTGGTACCGACATAGTATTTGTCACTCCTCAACGACAAATACTACCATATGCTATCATTCTCGATGAGTTGTGTTCAAATAATGTTGCTGAATATCAGGCTTTAATCATTAGTCTTCAAATGGCTGTCGATATGAAGATTCCAACTGCAGAAGTCTATGGAGATTCCCAGCTCGTCATAAACCAACTTACAGGATTGTATGATGTGAAGAAAGAGGATCTTGCGTCTTACCATCAACGTGCTCAATAGCTAATGGATGAATTTGAAAGCATCACCTTGGAGCATGTGGCTCGATGAGAAAACACTTAGGCAGACGCGTTGGCTAACCTGGCCACTTCTCTTGCAAAGTCAGAAATCCAGGCTACAGTTGTTGCAGTATGCTAGAAATGGATAGTACCGCAGAAGGATGATGAAGAAACTACAGCAGCCAACGCTGTATTTGTAAGTCTCACGGAGGACGATGATTGACGCCAACCAATCATTAACTACCTACAGCACGGGAAGCTGCCCGAAGATCACCGTCATAAGACAAAAATTTAACGACGAGCTCTTCACTTCATATATCTCAAGGATACTCTGTATCGAAGGTCTTTGAATGGAGTTTTACTTCACTGCCTAGGAAATGAAGAGGCAAAACAAGCTCTCATTGAAGCACATTCTCGTGGTTGTGGAGGACATCAATCAGGGCCTAAGTTGCACTTTCAGCTCAAAAGAATGGGATACTACTAGTCAACCATGGTATGTGATTATATTGAGTTTGCTAAAACCTGCCAAGCTTGTCAATTTCATGTTAATTACATACATCAATCACCAGAGCAACTGCATCCAACTGTCTTGTCCTTTCCCTTTGAAGCTTGGGGTCTCGACTTAGTGGGGCCCTTGCCAAAGTCATCCCTGGGTCATCTTTACATCCTCGCAGCAACAGACTACTTCTTAAAATAGGCCGAAACTATTCCACTTAGAGAGGTAAAGAAGGAGCATGTTGCCAATTTCATCCGGACTCAGCTAATCTATCGCTATGGAGTCCCTTGATTCATCATCACTGACAATTGCAAATAGTTCTATAACAGTTTGATTGACAAGCTCTGCAAGAAATTCAAGCTCAAGTAGTACAAGTCATCCATGTACAATGCCCCGGCTAACGGCTTGGCCGAAGCATTCAACAAGACTTTATGCAACCTATTGTGGAAGGTAGTCTCTAAATCAAAAAGAAATTGACATGATAGAATTTCAGAAGCATTATGGTCGTATCATACAACTTACCGGACTCCAACACAGGCGACGCCATACTCACTTTTGTACGATGTCGAAGCGGAAACACAGATTTTATCTCTGCGCATGGCTGTTTTGGAAGTACTCACACAGGAGGAGAATGCTCGAATACGTCTGGATGAGTTAGAAACCCTTGATGAAAGGAAACTCGAAGCAGAACAGCAACTCGAATGCTACTAAGTTTGGCTCACCAACACGTTTAACCGCAGGGTCCGCTCTCGATCTTTTCAAGTTGGAAACTTTGTTCTTGCAGTACGGCGGCCCATCAATGAAGCACCAGCCTGGTGACAAGCTTACTTCGAAATGGGACGAGCCATACTTAATACAAGAGGCTTATACCCATAACGCTTACATGCTGTCAGACTAAGAAAGCGTCTGAATTGACCCGATCAATGGTAAATTTCTAAAGCAGTATTATGTGTAAATATGTTTAAAAAATAAAAAAAAATCAAAATAAAAAAAAAGAAAAAAAATCAAAAAATAAACAAAACAGAAAAAACTCGGAAGTCCCGATCTGAAAGTTTAAGCGAAAATCTAAACTCGAAAATCTAAGCCCAAACACTTGAGCCCAAATCAGAAAACTCCAGTCCAACTTCAAAGCCTGAAAACCAAATCTAGATCTAAAACTCAAACACTCGACCCAAATCCAAAAGTCCAAGTCTAGAAGCCCAAACACTCGACACAAATCCAAAAGCCCAAGTCTAGAAGTCCAAACACTCGAGCTCAAATCCATAAGCCCATGCACAAATCTGAAGCCTGAAAGCTTAAATCCAAATCCAAAATCCAAACACTCGATATCCAGTCCAATTCCTGGCTCGCATGAGTATAAACTGTGAACAGCCCAAAAATATAAAAGCGACGGAGGGTTTGAGTCTGAAACCCAGTCTCAGTCTCAACCGATCTTCACTACATACCAGACCTTTGCTCCTCTGCTACAAGAAAGATGGAACCAATTGCAGAACCTCAAGACAAGGGAGAAGAAAGATCATCCCGCACAAGGTGCCAACCAATTATGGCACAACTGCAAATTTTGGACGAAGTCTTCCACAACAATGGAAGTATTATTCCTAATACATCTCAGATTTACCAACTTGTCTCACGACTATGCTTGCTCGAGGCGATCGAAGGAAAAAATGTGTTTTATTGGTTCCAAAATCGGAGAAGCAGGAAGAAAATAGCACTAAGAACTGTTTTTTTCAAAGTACAGTCTACCGTTCCGATAGTAGATCCCACTGATACAGCTTCACCCTCAAATGAAGCAGGTCCAAGTTCTACCGCTGCAATGGTCTCTTCAATCTATAAAGATCAAAGTCGTAGCCTGTGGGAGCATGCGTACTAGTCCTGGTGGTCTTACAGAATCAACCAAGGGTTCATCCCTCCTAAGTACTTAAGTTCTAGAGGAACTTTTCTAGCAGAAAGAACTTATTCCGGTGAAACTTTGTCTCTCTTTCCAGAATATTCCGGCAGTATCAACCAACCGGAAGGCTCCAACAACTTTAACATCATTGGCCCACTGGACGAGGCTGGGCTTGACTTGGAGCTGCGCCTCGGGCCCCATCAGGACGGCTGACAAGATAAGGCGCAACGACTTTTACAGCACACGGCAACGACTTTGGCAACACACGATAACGACTTCTGCAGCACACGGTAATGACTTTTGTGACGTGCGTTAGCCGCTGTCTCTTTTAGCTCTTATGAGGGAAAGGCACGTGGCGGATCCTACTCGATTCTGCATGCCTTCTTTTTGACCTTTAAAAAAAAAAAAACTCTTTAATGTATGTAAATATATCCTACATGCCCGAGTCATAACACTCACCCCTTAGCTCTTCTTTTTCTCAAAAAGAAAATGACTAGTCTCTGCACTTGTCTCAGGAAGTTCTTTGATCAAGAAGTTGGAGGCACACGAGCTAAGAAAAGAAGGAATAGTCCTCCTCGAGGGATCCTTTAAAGCCCTCGAAACTCAGTCTCCAACGCCATCGGTATCATGGAGTTCTAACCACTCTCATTAGTTCACATCTACCATAGAGGGATGAGAAGTTACAATCATCCTCATCTTCCTTTAGATGCGGCGACGTACAAAGAAGCTCCAACTACTCTCCTTACGTCGGAGCAGACTCAGGAATCATCACTACAGCTCGTCTCTCTATGTGCAGGTCTTGAAGTTCTATAATCTTAGGCCTTCCTCATGGGAAAGTTCAAGTTCTTTACCTACTAGATCATCCTCACCGGAGCTATGAAACTTTAAGACATATAAAAAAATTTTTGCGAGCTATGGAAGGTCGACCTCACTTAGAGCCAAGACTTCAATTTTTATATTGGCTGGGCTGCTAACTTTCTCAAGATCGTATCTATTTCCTATTGAGATCCACCACCAGTTGGGTTAGTCGGAGTTAGAAGACTTCAACATTCAATATTCATCAAGACATTTCAAGCTTCAAGCTAGACTTCAAGACTCGGATCAGATCATGACCGCAAAATTCTTCCTTACCGACCCTTGAAGTGGGGGCATTTATAAACATGTGGTTATAAAAAAAAAAATGTAAACGGTCGGCGTTGCCGACTTTGAAATTAAAAGGTTCCTTTCCCACGTAATGTTCACATGGGAAACGAGCCCCATAAATAGGCCCTCGCCCCCAAGTTCAAAACAGATTCAACAAATCTATAAACAAAAAAATACAAAGAACTTGAAAGAAAAAGAAAATTTTGAAAATCTCTCAAGAAAATTTTTCCTTTTCCTACGTGTTTTTACTCTACAGTATACTGTCTTAACTCCTTTTTTAGAGATATTCCAGAAGTAAGCCCCAAAAAATTTGTTGTTTCCATTTCTAAGGTTATTTTTAGGTTTATATTCTCTAATCGCTCTAGGTCTGAATTTATGAGAATATGGATCTAAAAATATCAAAATATTACAAATTCGATTGAGATCAAGTCTCATACAGCCCTTAACAAATTCATGCAACTCATTCGAGAACAAGTGCCTTCGATCCTCGGTGAAATTAAACCAGATCAGCTCAAATCAGGTCTCTGCGGTTCTTAAACGTAGTCTAAACGTCTACATCAAATCCAGTTTTAGTCTACCCAGTTCAAGATAAAATTGTGAAATTTACTGCTGTCAAGATCAAGCTCGAGTAGCCCTTGACAGGAGTCACAAAAGAACACTAATCGGAGGAATTACGAAGATCGACCCCACGTAAATTTTCTTTTATTTTAAATTTTTATTTGTAATTTATTTTTGTATTTTTTAGTCTAACTTTTTTAGGCTCGAGATTTACGCCCGTTACAGTCTCGTCTTTTGATCATGGAATTGCTGGCGCATGAATATGCTTGTTATGTATGTATTGACCGCATGTCCGTTGGTTTGGACTCATGCCATGCGTCCATCTGCATGTGTGGTGTCACAAGCCATACATCCTTTGACCATTAGTGTGTTGCCACATGTCTATTGGGTAAATTGGTCTTGTACCAATACCTTTCTTGATGCCTTCCAAGTGAAAGAACGTGTCCTTTTAGTATGACTCGTTGGTGGTTTAATACACATGATAGTATTGTTTGCATGGATGCATAAAAGGATAAATCATTAATATATATATATATATATATAGTTTCAAAGGATTGGCTTCCTACTTCTTCAATTAAGGAGTTGTCATTTTTGTGGCATGCATAATAATTATTTCCATTGGCTTGTATGGGAAATATTTATGTACATACATGATTTTTAGTTTTGGTAGACCTGATACATGCATATAAGTGCAAGTCAAGTATATGCATATTAAAATTATAGATGACTAATGTGACTATTAGTAGAAAAAGATGCGACTCTTGATGGAAAAGACATGACTTTTGACAAAAAGATATGATCTTTAGTGGGAAGAGTCATGATCATTGAGGGAAAGAAACGTGATCTTTTATGAAAAGAGATGTGACTCTTCAAAGGAAAAGACGTTACTCTCCAAAAGAAGCAACGATTCTTTTCAAAGGAAAAAACATGACTCTTAACAAAAAGATACGATCTTTAGTGGGAAGAGTCATGATCATTGATGGAAAGAGGCGTGATCTTTCATGAAAAGAGATGTGACTTTTCAAAGGAAAAGACGTTACTCTTCAAGAGAAGAGACGAGCCTCTTCAAAGGAAGAGACATGACTCTTAGTCGAAAAAAACACGATTCTTAATGAGAAGAAACGTGACCATTTATAGGAAGAGATGCGACTTTTGTGAAGAAAGACATATTTTTTCGAAAAGTGTTATGACTTTTCAAAAGTGACTATTCACAGTTTTTTCATATGTCAAATTATTTTCTTTCTTTTGGAAGAAAGTATTGGATAACGTAGAGACAACTGTGCTATAGCACAAACAAATTGATATAAATATTATAATGCTCATGGATCACGATCACTGGAGCAAGAGTCTCCAATACATTTGGAGTTAATAGCCCTTTAGAGTGAAAGGGTGAGATATTAACCGTTAGTTTAAAAGTATCTCTCAATATATTTTAGTAACCACGTAGTGGTTCATGGTACCATAGTAATTAGATAAAACTTTTGAAAAGTCAATTGCATGTTAAAAGAAGGTTAATCCTTAACTAAAAAGGTTAACAAAACTTGATGAATGAGACATCAAATGAGGGATGAGTTTCAAGTCCATAATTACTAATTACCCACGATGGACACTTAACTCAACGCTTGATACAACGTTAAGTCTTGAGTTTTTAATGAGTAAAGGACATCATCAGTGTGATTGAAGCACTATACTTTAGTCATTTTCATCTCGAGGTTACATCGTGCTTGGTTCCCACAGTTTACTTGAGAGGTTGAGTTTATACAACTCTTAACATACTTTGTAAAAGTTACCTTATTGCGGGGGTGCTTAGTCTACCTATATGGATGTGGAATGGTGCCGTTCCCAGAAAGTTAAGGACTTGACTTTAAAACATTCATGAAAAGGATATGGACACATGGCCATACACGTGTCACATAAACTATATAAATGTTTGTAATTGTAAGGTCAATTGTGTAAAGTGGTTCTACAGCTTACCAATAAGAATAGTTGGTTTCAAGGCATAGTACACCATATTATTCAGGTTTGTTGTAATGTACACTTCACTATGTAGTGGTTTCAAGGTTTAGTCCACCACTGTTTGTGCAATTAACAATCAGAATTGCTAAAAATTATTACATTTTCAAATTTTGAAAATGGCGAGGGATTGTTGGGGAATTTTTAAAATATAAAAGGTCATATCCCCTAGTTAATTTGGTGGTTATGGATATCCGTCTATTGATGAAAAGACACGTTAAAAGAGTCGTGTCTATTAGGCCTAAAAGACGCATCTCTTGACCAAATAACTACCAAATTATTTTCTCTATAAATATGTGATGTGGTCAGTCACATAAATATAGAGGAGACAGAAAAATCCACACATCTTATAATAGTAATTCTGCAACACTACAAAAGTTATTCTCGAGGGTTTGATTTTAGTAGTGCAAACTGCAATTAAGTGTGCTTCATTTTGTCCTGTGAGGGAATTCGCTATAACTTGCTTGCACCGATATGATGACAAATTTTGCCTTAAGGAAAGTGGCATTGTTACACGACTCGAAGCAATTCTTTCATTTCCAATCTCACATTCTTTCCTGTTCCAACAATTTCTTATCTGATACCTATACCCTTTCAAACATGCTTCAACAGGAAAATACGTATCGGAGTTTGTTGAACTAATATATGACAAGAATAAGGACGATCCTTCCCATCATATTGACCTCAAGGGTTTTCTGGTGGAGTCTTTGACATTAAGCATCAACTTCCTTGTGTCCGTCTCAAATTGGCCATATTTCTCAAAACTTTTGGTGTTTGAACTTGCTTCCTTTTTGTTTTTTTTCGTTGATTTTACAATTGGGTAATCCTGAAACAAGTGAACTTGAGGACTGGAGAGGTTTCGTGGATTATGCTTGGAGCCACGCTGTCATATCAGATGAGAATTACAAGATAATCGAAGAGAATTATGACTTCAACCGCAATGATACATTTAGCAACAAAAAATGTTCTCAAGTTGTTGATGAATTATTGAATCAATGCAAGGAGATAGATATGTATAGCCTCTACACGCTAGTCTGCCTTGACAATCCAGCAAGTAGTTTGGATAAGAAGTCGAGACGAGTGATGTTCATGAAGAAAACTAATTAGATGGTAAGCCTTGGATTCATATTTCTATGCATCGCATTTCAATGCAGTAAACAACATGGTTCTGCTGAGAATTCTGTTGGAATGTTATGTATGATTCATATATTAGACCTCACCTAACAGCTTCAGCTTTTGGATGGAACGGTTTCTTGACATGGTGTATAAGAGCTTTATGATTAAGTGGTTTGTATTCGAATTCCACTGCCCCTCACATTTAATTGTCAGTTATTATGAACTTTTGATTTGTTTGTGCTTTAGGCCCAAGTGAGGCTAGGTTGTTTATGCTTCTAGTTTGCAAGTAAGCTGGACTTTTGCACGAGGGCTATTTATATCTTCAGTCTCACCTAATAGCTTAAACTTTTGGATAAAATGACTTCTTGATACTGTAAAAGACCTTACTTAGTCTTGGAGTGATTGACAAACACCTATTTTTCAAGCATTTTGATGTTAATGAGCATTGATGGTAAGCAATTTTATAATCAGATGCCAAGAATCGTGGGTGGATATGATCCATGTCTAGACAATTATGCAACAATTTTCTACAATAGACCAGAAGTTCAAAAATCCCTCCATGTTAGCGATGGTCGCCAGATGAAGAAATTGGAGCATCTTCAAGTAATAGAAATTCTCTCCCTGCTTCTTTAGAATAATTTTAATGCTATAGATTCCGTTTGTCCATTATAATTCATGTTGTTTTACCCATCTGGGAAATTCAGTGACTCCAAGCTATAGTTAAAGTGGAATTAATGTTGATTAAGAGGATGGGGATTTTACATTAGACACTAAATAATTTGCATTTTTTTTTTCAGCGATAAGATATTCAATAACTGGTTGTATTCAAAAGATTCACTTCTTCCCATATACAAGAACTTGATCGCAACAGGACTTAGAATATGGGTCTACAGGTCAGTGTCCCAGTATTGCTGTAGATTTTATGAATGAAAAAAACTACCATAAAACTTGTAATTAAAATATAAAATTGGGAATTTCAGTGGTGATACAGATGGTAGAGTGCATGATTTGTCCACAAGATACAGTTTAAATTCATTGAAACTGCTCATCATAAAGCCATGGAGGCCTTGGTACCAAAAGAACTAGGTAGGTAGAAGTACCGATTTTTCTGTGACTCGAACACTAAAAAAATTTAAATTTTTGGGTAGAATGATTTTTTAACATAGTTGAATATATTTATAAGCTTCTTCTGAAAAAGGTGGATGCTTTTTTTTGGATAAGGTGAGTGGTTGGTTTCAAGAATACGAGGGGCTTACATTTGCAACATTTAAAGGAGCTGGCCATGCAGTGCCTCTCTTCAAACCAAGTGACTCACTCGCACTCTTTTCAGCCTCTTTTCAGGTCAATCCTTACCTTCTATTTGACTAAAAACATAATTCATGAACATTGCTATTGATTTGGTTTTCATGTATTGCAAAAAAATATTTTGAATTTGGATATTTTAATGAAATAAAGGCTTCAATCCATTATAAAAAATAAATCAAATTTGTACTAAAATCTTCAATTATGCTATCAAAACAATGAACATAATTTCTTCATATTTTTTTTCTAGATCCCTCGAATTTCTTGTCAATATTAGCTCTGAATGTAGTGACGGAGACAAATGAAAGATACTTTAAACATTGAAATCGCAAAAGACAGAAAAAAAAAAAAAAACAAGGGCATTCAGCTTTACTTAGTAATTTAGCAGCTTGTTTGGATTGATGGAAAAGGTGAGAAGTAAAACTTTAAGAAACAATTTAGACGAGAATCCAATTTTTCTTTGTTTGGATAGGCTCTAAGAAAGAAGTAAAAAAAAAAATCCTGTGCAAAGTTTTAGTTGGGAGCACTCTTTCCAAAATTGTGAGAATGGTTGGACAAATCTGTCCCTGAAATATTTTGAAACTGTAACTACCAACACATCCAATACAAAACAAAACAAAAAGATGGGGGTGAAACAATAAGAAGAAAACAAACCGATTCTGCTAGGATCAAAAGCTATGATATTAGGTGACGGAAGCAGCAATTGGGGCTGGAGCGTCAACAGGAGCAATAGGCGCGGCAATGGGGGCGTTACCAACCTTGGTGGCTTTATCGCTGGAAACTTCTCTGTCGTCGACGGTGGTGGACGTGGAAGGGGCCGCACTGAGCGCAGCGATGGCATAATAGACGTCGTCGGACCCCGTGGCAGAAGCAGCGGCAAATCCGATAGTTGATGCAGCGTCTTCATCCTCTGCAACACGATGGACCGGTGAGGCGGCGCTCTCGTCAGTGGTGGCCGGCACGGCAGCGCCAGTGCCGGAGACGATGCTAGAACCCGTGAAAACGGCAACGACGATGAGGAGAACCGGATCCAAACCCAAAACAGCCATGTGTGTCTTTATTGGGCCTAGTTCTAAGAAACAAATTAACTAAAAAGCCATTTAAAAGGCAACAGCAAATGGGGGGAGCAAAGGGGAGTGATGGAGATGGAGGAGTAGGCACTAGAAGGGAAACAATGAAGGATAAAAGAGAGGAAGTGAGGAAAAGTGGCTGGCCGGCAATGGTGGCTAACTACCGTCGACTAGAAACAAGTGATGATCGTTTAGGTTGTAGAGAGAAATTAGTTTAGAGGGAGGTTAGAGAGTTTTTTTTTTTAGTATATACTGCTGGAATACAACCGGAACATTATTGTGGATTGCCAGTTTGTAACTATGTATTGAGACCCTAGCTACTTCAAATTGGAATCCCATTTTTTTTTTTTTTTTCAATTATCAACTCCATTGTTATTCGGTGTCTTACTTTTTTAGAGTTTTATATTGTGATATATATATATGGCCCAATTCATACAATATTGCCTCTAACTATTTTTCATAACGCATCTTTCTAAAGGTACTTCAAGTGACATAATTTTCATTTAATCCTGTTGATACGCTCAAACAAACATGTAAAGAAAAGAAAAAGTATATACCAAAAAAGAAATGAAAAATAAACTACTTGTTTAACTTTGTGTCTATTCACCTAATTGCAATTAGATTTAATGATCAATAGTAGTATTTTTTGGTCAAAGAACATTTTCTGAACTTCTTTTGTTCCTTTAAATCAGACGGAAGATGCTTGTTGCTTTTTAATGAGTTTTTTCGAAAACTATCACACCAACAAATTCAATGAAGTGTTGATATAAAGTTTGGTTTGAGTCGAACCATTATAACTTCTTGTTCATACTTTTCTTTTTATTTCTTTTTTTGTTTTATCTTCTTTAGTGCTTTACTCGTTCATATTGTTTGTTTTATATTTAATTATTATTTATTATTATTATTATTTTTTGGTTCGTTAAGAGATATATTGGATTATGAGTTATGCAATGAATTATTTTCTTTTGGAGTTGAATTTGAGCAAATGTTGAGTTGAATTTGAGCGAATGTTGAGTAACCTAACCTATTAGACCAAATTCACATCCTTCTTAAGTTACTTTTAGGGCCAATAGTAACTGCAAGTCACTGTCACTGATCATTCTTGGCTCTCGTACGTCCCTCCAAGAGGATTTTTGGTGAATAAACATTCTCTCACAATAGATTCTAAAGTTGCGAATTTCAGTCGTTGTTCTACAACTGTTACGAGTTTAGATAGAAATTGCTCCCTCCTATAGTTCAAAATTTCTTTTTTTTTCAAAAGAAAAAAAAAAGAAACTTTGCTTTGATGAATGTTATCAAGAATCATTTCCATAATCAAATGGAAAATGAATGATGAAATGATTGATTAATTATTTTTACAGAATAACAGGTACTTGAGAATATGGATAACAAAAAAATTATATGGAACAAGATCTACTTGTGAATATGATAACAAAAAGGAGCTATATATAGAAAGACTGAAGAATATGAAAAGTAGCATAAATGGACAATGATGTCAAAATTAAATGTTTGAAACTAATTGTTTTGCTATTTTTTGAATGGGAAAAAGTTTATGGCCAAATGATTTTTCCCTATTGTCTCCACACAAAATTTTTTTTGTGCAACCAGGAACGTATTTTGTGCAACCAAATCGATAAAAAGTAATTCAAAAAATATTATTATTTTTTCGTTGTACATTTTTCCTATGTGGTTGCACAAAAAAATGCTTATGGTTGCACAAAAAAAATTCATGTGGACGTAGTAGGGAAAAGTTGTTTGGCCATGTAATGATACCTTTTTTAATTCATTTGGTTATTCTCTTTACAAATATGTCTGAATGTTGGCCCACCAACAAATATTTTGGATATCCAAGTGAACATAACCACTCACCTTACCAATGTCACCAACCCACTGAACAAATGGAGCCATGCTTATGCAAGGATAATCTACAAGTTGCATGCTATTTGTACTCACAAACTACTCAAACTTGTAGAATAACCTGTTACTGGCTGTAAAGGTTAAAAGACACTTAAAAAAACAAGGACAATCGGGTTAAAAAAAAAAAATTCTCTTCATCCTTAATCCTAAATCAAACCCATAGAGGTTTGCTTCCTTTTCATCCTCGAATCCTTTTTGTGACTTCCTCTTCTAAATATCGTTCTCTCTCATTCTCTTCAAAAGCAATGGATCTCCTTACACTTAAATTTAATAGTACATAATTTTAAAAATTTGAGTAGTTGGTACTTATAATTAAAAATTTGAGTAAAAATACTGAAAATTTGAATATACTTCAACTCAAATTTTAACTATTTGTTCATAATTTTAATAAAATAGAGTAATTAAGTGCTCAAAACTAAAAAATTGAGTCTATTACTACTCAAATTTTAAGTAGTTGTACATAATTTTTGAAATTTTGAGTAATTAAGTGCTCAAAATTAAAAATTTGAGTAGAAATACTAAAATTTAAGTCTATTACTACTCAAATGTTAACTATTTGTACATAATTTTAAGAATTTGAGTAGTTGATGCTGAAAATTAAAAATTTGAGTGGAAGTACTAAAAATTTAAGTCTACTTCTACTTAAACTTTGCATATTTGTATATAATTTTAAAAATTTGAATAGTTAAATGATCAAAACTAAAGATTTGAGTACGAGTACTAAACATTTGAGTAAAAGAATTAAAAATTTTATTTTTTAAAAATTCGTATAATTTAAATTTTTTTATTTTGTATTCAAAGGATATCCTATGTGCATGTGTCTATTATATAATGAAAATATTAATATAACAAAATATTTTAAATCCACTTACAACACACAATAACCTCGAGGAAAAAAAAATTTTGACAACGTAAAAAGAAAAGAAAGGTTTTTGCTGCAGTTCCCAAAACAAAAAGAGTTGTTGCACACGATTAAAGAAGGGCAACAAAATCCTAAAAAAATAAAAGGTTGGGCGCATAAGTTAAAAAGAAAAAAAAAACTTAAAAAAAAAGCAGGCAACCTTAACAATCGGTTGCCCACTGTAATTTTTGGCGTTGAGCCTTTTTTACTCATCTAATAAGATAAGTTTAAATAGATTTTGCCCCTAAAATATTGATGTCACATTTATGAGATTTCCATCCTGATAAATATTAGAATCCTACGTATTTAAGACAATGATTTTCCATATGTTAGATTGACTTGCCCTTAAAGGTAACTTTCCAGTAGTATAAATAGTCATGCTGGTGGTGCACTGTACTTGTGCCATCACCTTGTTCTGTGAATATTTTCTCCAGATTTGATCTTTGTTTTCAATATGAGCACACTGTCTATCCTGAGAGTATTGTTCGCTTTGTCTCTTGCTGCTCTGATCTCTGTTGAGGCTGTTGTTGCTGTGAGTGTTAGAGACCGGCAACTGCTTGGTGAGAAAGAATTGAACCCATCGGGAAATGAAGATCTGGTGACCAATTTACCAGGCCAACCGGTTGTGAAGTTCCGGCACTATGCTGGCTATGTGACAGTGAATGAAAAGAATGGAAGGGCGCTGTTTTACTGGTTCTATGAGGCCACAACTCAACCTGATGAAAAACCTCTAGTGCTGTGGCTAAATGGAGGTAACATACACAAATAATGATGCACGGATGGGATAATTGATATCTCATATATAGCTTTTTTGCAGCATACATAGGCAAAATGAGACGTGAACCAATGCATTGCAATTGAAAATTTATTTCATACAATCAAGTGCTTAATGTTTGCAACAAATATATTTGTTTTGGTGTCTTTGGCTGTATTGGCCTTCGTACTTGGTCTTTAGATCTAGCCACCACTAGCCCACTTCATGTGTAAACGAACTTCTTGAACTAAAAATTTTATGGAGTGAAGCTATAAAAGATTGAGTACGTAATGTTCTTTAAGGATTTACGCAAACACTTATTGTTTTTGAATCTAATTATTCGGTGAACATAAACTTTTACATCTCAAACAAGTAATTATTCTTTTAATATAAATTTTGTTTTTCAAAGAATGATTGTTTTTTTTTTTTTTTTAATCTGAGACCGTCCAGTGTTTAGTCCAATGGACTGACTAATCTGAATCGATCTGGGTAGGATCTCAAAGGGTGGTAAAGGTCTCCCAGCAAGTATTTAACGCGACTGTATTCCAAAAAATTCAAACTCGAAATCTCTAATTAAGCGGTAACAAGCTCCTATCATCCGCACCAGTGTTTGCTGGTAAAGAATGATTGTTTTAGAGATAAACTTAGCCCTCCCCCCCCCCGCCCCCAAAAAAAAATCTGACAGTACTCAAAATATAAGAACCATACAATATCTCAACACAAAAATCCACAAGGAATCCATATACATATATATATGTAGATAAATATTTGAATTCTATGAATTTATGTAAACATTGCCATACCGAGAGTAATTTCTGGATTCGCATCTTATGGGGATGTTTTTATTTAATAGTTCCAACTCCGAACTCAACCAAAGAAAGAAAGAAAGAGCTTCCTAATCCACTGTATTTACTTATTTATTCTATGTTCTCTAATGAGGCGACAAGATGCTTCATGTTGCAGGTCCTGGGTGCTCTTCTGTGGGATATGGAGCAACACAAGAGATTGGCCCTTTCATAGTGGACAAAGGGGGACTTGGACTTAACTATAACCCCAACTCATGGAATATAGGTATATGATGAACGTTCTTGCCATTCAAATTATGATTATTTCTTTAATGTGAAAATATGTACTGATTATGCCACTGGCATAGTTTTCTATTACTAATATAAGATTGGTTTCTAAATTACTTAATTCTTATCATGATGCAGAGGCCAACATGCTATTCATAGAATCTCCAGTTGGGGTTGGTTTTTCGTATTCAAATACGACTAGTGATTATGATATTCTGGGAGATGATTTTACAGGTAAGTTATATGCTAACAGTTGAATTGTTTATTAAGTGCACGTAAGCTAATAGCTATGCACCAATGCTTGAATTGCTATGGTATCTATGTCTAGCATGCAATAGTATTGCTCTAAATGAGTAGCTGGGACCATTTTTGTATTAGCTGAGCGAATTTCTAATTTGACTCGCCCTTTCTGTGATAGCGAATGATTCTTATGCTTTCCTGAATAATTGGTTCCTCAAGTTCCCATCATACAAGTCGAGGCCTTTTTACATAGCAGGGGAGAGCTATGCAGGTACTTCACATTTGGAAGCAGTCTGCTCCATTAGCAGTCTGCTCTATTCACCATGATCAAATTTCTTATCTGATACCCATACCCTTTCAAACATGCTTCAACAGGAAAATACGTACCGGCGCTTGCTGAACTAATATATGACAAGAACAAGGAGGATCCTTCCCATCTTATCGACCTCAAGGGTTTTCTGGTGGAGTCTTTGACATTAAGCATCAACTTCCTTGTGTTCATTTCGAATTGGCCTTATTTCTCAAAAATTTTGGTGTTTGAACTTGCTCCCTTTTTATTTTTTTTCGTTGATTTTACAGTTGGGTAATCCTGAAACAAGTGAACCTGAGGACACGAGAGGTTTCGTGGATTATGCTTGGAGCCATGCTGTCATTTCAGATGAGAATTACAAGACAATCGGAGAGAATTGTGACTTCAGCCGCAATGATACATTTAGCAATAAAAAGTGTTCTCAAGCTTTTGATGAATTATATGATCAGTACAAGGAGATAGATATGTATAGCCTCTACACCCCAGTCTGCCTTGACAATCCAGCAAGTAGCTTGGATGAGAAGTCGAGACGAGTGATGTTCATGAAGAAAACTAATAAGATGGTAAGCCATGGATTCATATTTCTATGCATTGCATTTCAATGCAGTAAACAACATGGTTCTGCTGAGAATTCTGTTGGAATGTAATGCATGATTCATATATTGGACCTCACCTAACAGCTTCAGCTTTTGGATGGAACGATTTTTTGACATAGTGTATAAGAACTTTATAACTATGTGGTTTGTAATTGAATTCTGCTGCCCTCACATTTAATTGTGAGTCATTATGAACTTTTGATTTGTTTGTGCTTTAGGCCCAAGTGAGGCTAGCTTGTTCATACTTCATATTTTAAGTCTCACCTAACAGTTTAAATTTTTTGATGAAATGGTTTCTTCTTGTTATAAAAGACCTTACTTAGTTTTGGGAGTGATCGACAAACACCTATTTTTCAAAGCATTTTGATGTTAATGAGCATTGATGCTAAGCAATTCTATAATCAGATGCCAAGAATCGTGGGTGGATATGATCCATGCCTTGACAATTATGCAAAAATTTTCTACAATAGACCAGAAGTTCAAAAAGCCCTCCATGTTAGCGATGGTCGCCAGCTGAAGAACTGGAGCATCTGCAAGTAATAGAAATTCTCTCCCTGCTTCTTTGCACTAATTTTAATGCTATAGATTCCTTTTATCTGTTATAATTCATGTTGTTTTACTCACCTGGAAAATTCAGCGACTCCAAGCTATGGTTAAAGTGGAATTACTGTTGATTAGGATGAGGTGGATTTTACATTAGACACTAAATAATTTGAAAAAAGTTTTTTTTTTTTTCAGTGATAAGATATTCAATAACTGGTTGTATTCAAAAGATTCAGTTCTTCCCATATACAAGAAGTTGATTGCAGCAGGACTTAGAATATGGGTCTACAGGTCAGTGTTCCCAGTATTGCTGTAGATTTTATGAATGAAAAAAACTACCATAAAAATTGTAATTAAAATATAAAATTGGGAATTTCAGTGGTGATACAGATGGTAGAGTGCCTGTTTTGTCCACAAGATACAGTTTAAATTCATTGAAACTGCCAATCATAAAGCCATGGAAGCCTTGGTACCAGAATAAGCAGGTAGGTAGACGTACCGATTTTCCTGAGAAAAATTTAAATTTTTGGGTAGAATAATTTTTTAACATAGTTGAATATATTTATGAGCTTCTTCTAAAAAAGGTGGATGCTTTTTTTTGGATCAGGTGAGTGGTTGGTTTCAAGAATACGAGGGGCTTACATTTGCAACATTTAAAGGAGCTGGCCATGCAGTGCCCCTCTTCAAACCAAGTGACTCACTGGCACTCTTTTCAGCCTTCCTTTCGGGTCAATCCTTACCTTCTGTTCGACAAAAAACATAATTCATGAACATTGCTATTGATTTGGTTTTCATGTATTCCAAAAAAAAATCTGAATTTGGATATTTTAATGAAATAAAGGCTCAATCCATTATAGAAAATAGATCAAATTTATACTAAAATCTTCAATTATGCTATCAAAACAATGCACATAATTTCTTCATATTTTGTTCTAGATCCCTCGAATTTCTTGTCAATATTAGCTCTGAATGTAGTGACGGAGAAAAATGAAAGATACTTAAAACATTGAAATTGCAAAAGACAGAAAAAAAAAAAAAAAAAACAAGGGCATTCAGCTTTACTTAGTAATTTAACAGATAATTTAGACAAGAATCCAATTTTTCTTTGTTTGGATAGGTTCTAAGAAAGAAAGTAGTAAAAAAAAAAATCCTGCGCAAAGTTTTAGTTGGGAGCACTCTTTCCAAAATTGTAATGTCCTGCAAGATAATTAATGAAATTACAGAAAAAAATAATTATACGTTAGTTTTTATATTAGAGGCATAATTGCCATTTTATACACATTAATGTTCCCTCTCTCTACTTTCTCACTACATCTAAATAAAAAAAATTAATTTTGATTCATTTTCTTTCCACTCATTTCTAACTTTATCAAACAAGTAATAAGAAAATTATTTTCTTTACCTTTATCTTCTTTCTAACAAATTTCTTTAGTACTTCACTCAAATCCAAACAAAATTTTGTTGATTCAAGACTTGATCGAAACTTTGTTAGTTCATGTTAAATGGTTTAATTCAATTTAGTTTATGAAATTTGTGCTTGTAATTTATTATTGTTAGACATATTTTTGAGTTATATGTATTAATAAATTTAGTTTTCTATTAAAAAAAACTCTGGAAAAGAACAATTGAAAATTTTATTTTGCTCAGCTAAACTTTAAAATAATGTATGCATAAATTATGTATTGTGCATATATAACCTATAAATTTCCCTGACAAATACGAGCTCCTTTTTTTATTAACTAAAAATGCTATCATAGATATGCTAGTCATTATCTTTATGGATTTAAGTTGACTCTCGTTACAATTTTGATTTAATCTCTCTCATAATGAATACTCACTACCTATGATGGTGTTGAATGAGGCTCCCCACACCTAAGAGTAACCACCTGTTTCATTTGAAACTGAAATTGAATCAGAATCAAATCAGGTTGGTTGACTGGTTTCAAACCGGTTATGGGCGATATAGTCTCAATTCTGCCTCCTAAGAACTGTTAGATTTAAATGACTTCACACTACGGCTTTATTAAACTGAATAATGCACACAATAATAATGAGAAGCACACACACTAATTATAACCTCTTAACGAATATATTCACCAACCACACAACAATCTGTAGCTTTCAATTCCTTATATACTAAACTCTAACAATTTATATTTCGACTCTAACAATGAAAACATGACAAACTAATCATAATTCTACTAGACTGCTAAATCCTAATTTATAAAGAATCTGAATTAACTTCAACATCCTCCTTTAATTCTGATTCGGTCTTACAGTCATTCACAACATTAATTTCAACTTAACAGAATCTTCAAACTTCAATTTCATCATCGAAATCTGCATCAAATTAATAATTTCATAATTTCAACTGGAACCTTGATTCTTATTCAAACTGGTTCACAATTTGCAAACAAACTTTTAAAACTTGACTAACATGACCATCATTAGTCTTTTGACAATTATTCTTCTAAATTCTTCTGACCAATTTCAACTTGGCTTTTGATTTTATTTCGCTAATTCTTACTTAACCTTTCAATCTTTGAAGGAACTTGTGACAAATGACCTTTTATAAGGTCTGAGACTTCATTCTTCACGACACACAGTCGTGAGATTGTAGAACACTTTTACTCAACTTCTTAGTTTGTTTTCCAATCACACATGGAAAAAACTGAACTGAACTATCATTAGCTCTCAACTGAACTGAGTATCTTAACTCTCAACATAACATGTCCCTAACTCCAAACTCTTTTAGCTCCACAAGTCGTCACACGAGTTTTCTGATTAACTCTAACAAATACTTTCATATGAGCATTCACTAATGATCGATTGCTGATAATTTCAAATCTTAATTCAACTCTTAAAATCATCTTCAAATTCAAATTCTTCTTCGCTTCAACTCAACTCTGCCTTCTCCTTTTTGTTGCTTCATCGTTTCTTAACTGCTTCATCATTATCTTGACCTTCATGATTACTTTAACGTATTTTTATTACTTTAATTAAAACTCTTCGCTTCTAACTCCACATAACTATTCTATTCTTTACTTCTAAATTATCTGCAATTTCAAATTTTCTTTCTTTTCGTGACTGCTTCAAAGTTATTCCTAAAATTAGTCTCTCTACCTTTCTTTTTTTTCTTTCTCTTCATATTTTTTCTTATACCCATAATTATTAGATCTATCAAATTTCTTCCCACTTTTTCGTATTTTTTACCACAAACCAACGGTTCAATCGGTAGTTTGGAACTAGCAATTCTTTTTTGGTTTTAAAAAAAACCAATGAGTCATCAACCCGTTGGATTTTTAAAACATTTAAAGAAAAAACCATGACCATTGGTGTTAAAAAATAAAAATAAAAAACTGAAATAAGTTTTTTTTTCAAAAAAAAACTCTACGAAAAAAAGGGAATTTAAAAGAAACGATATGGAAAATCCTAAACGTTGATAGAACTACGTGAACTTTTATTTCTCTAAACCCTGAAGAATGTACGTAGACAATTTAACTAATGTTTAATCAATTTCAAATCCTTTACTTATTTAAACTTTCTCTCTTTAACCAAATTATAATTCAATTTTTACAGTTTAAAACTTGTTTTTTTCAAAATAAAAAAGGTTAGAACCAGACCGAATGAGACCAAACTTAATGAAACTGAACCCAGAACCGGATGTTACTTAGAACGGGAACAAAAATCGAAATTGAAAATATCTGGTGTTCGTAACCAGACCGAACCTCCTATTTTGGGCTGTGCGAATAAAATTTCAATGTATCTTGAGCTAGAACCACAACATGTCGAAATTGGAATC
Source organism: Carallia pectinifolia (assembly GCA_037832335.1). NCBI lineage: Eukaryota > Viridiplantae > Streptophyta > Magnoliopsida > Malpighiales > Rhizophoraceae > Carallia > Carallia pectinifolia. The sequence goes on along the minus strand of CM075454.1, from coordinate 6,479,897 downwards.
TAACGATGCATCAACCATGCATCGCCACTATTTCAATTGAAATTTGAGGGACACAACTAAGGAATTCAAACTTCAAACTAATGCAACAACAAGTTTGCTGACTAGCTACCAGACTCTCACACCTCTAGTGACGACGAGCTCACTTGTTGACTTCTTGTATTGAATTATTGTTTTTTTTTTTTTTTGAGAACTTGAATTATTGTATTATTGTTGTGTTTCAATTTAAAATAAAGTGTGAGAAGTTATAAAAAAATTGTTAAAAGGAAAATGAAGGGGAAAAGTAATTTTTAATTAATTGTTTAGATAGTTTAGAAATAGGTGAGTAAGAAAACAAATGCAAAGGAAATATTCTATTTGAATGAGGTGAGAATGTAAAGAAAAAAAAATTAATGGTTATAACATGACACTTATATCCTTATATACCAACTGATATATGATTGATAATTTTTTTTTTATTTTTAACATCAAAATAAGAAGATAACATTTTATAAATAAACAACAATAATGTTGGAAAAATAAAGAAGCAAACAATATATGATTATGTTAAGATATTTTAAAATATAACATAATTTTTTAACTTAGATCCATGATAAAGAGACAAAAAAAAAAAAGAATTACTTATACGCTCATGTTAATTATAAACCACTCTAACTTTTTTTTTTTTTTATCAAAGAAAAAGTTCATTGGATTAAACATAAAAATTATGTACACAAAGCTCAACAAAAAGAGCCCACGTCACACCACAAAGCCCTTGTACACAGAGAGCAAAACAAATCCCTAAAAACCCAATCAGCTTAGCCCATCCCAACCAAGCGACAAACCAGTCTTAGGCAGACCAAAAGAAGCCCCAACTCAAGCCCATTGCTCAGGTGAACAGAAGGCTTGCAAAAGAAAGAAAATGAGCCAAAGCCCAACAAATCAACAATCAGGAACCAGAAGGTTCCAAGGTTGGGCCGCACAACAGCAACTACTCCTGACACAACCGAGAAGACCACGAGGTGAATCACTACAGGCTGCTGGCAAAGCGGCATTGGCCAGAGGCCGGCCACAAGCTCGAAACGCCAAGCACAACACCAAGGTGCGAACCATTGATGCTGGAGCAAGCAAAGGAGCCAATGAGAAGGGAATTGACTAAAGCAGAACAAGGAACCCAGGGGCCGAACACAGAGCGAGGCGATGACGAGACTTCATGAACCGATGTGCCTGTACAGGGCTTTGACTACTACCTAGAGCCAGCAGGTGGCAAAAACGAGGTCATCCCCCACCTTCCCACCCAAAAACCAGCCGCAGCGAAGAAGTCAGGGACATCGGGAAAACACCAGTCGACGCACAACAAATAAGGACCCAATAGCGGCAAACGAAGGGAAACAAATCTCACCACCCATTGAAACTGTCACCGAGAAAACACCAAAGCCCACAGAGGGGCACCAACGGCCACAAGGACCAATCAAAGCGATTAGAAATTCAAAGAAAAACCCTGCACCCCTCGACGGTACAAAGAAAGATGTGCCCGCGCATGGTAGCATACGCTAGTGTACGATAGCGCCCTTCTATTCACTGGACCACTTTAACTTTGCACCTTGAAATGTGCGAGGAGAAAAAAAACTAAATGGGGGAATAATTAAAAGGAAAAAGATTGGCAGAGAGGAAGATAAAAGAAGTGTCAATAATGTAATAATAAAGATTATTTCTGTAACAACGTTGATTTTTTCTGTAACAAAAAATAATGCGATAATTTTTATTCCATATTTTATCAATTTTGTTGTAGAAATTAATAATACTATTACATTATTGACACTTCTTCTAACCAATTTTTTTTGTCCGTATACTCGTGTCCTAATTAAAATTGTAAGAACAAGGGAATAGTCAGTGTCGGTTGCCAGCGGAGCATGTAGGCTAGTTGCTGGACATCCTTACCACTACAGGAACATTTTCACAGGACAAATCTAACTTGAACCATATTATCATTTTTCAAGTCAAACTCCTATTTGTCCATGGCTAATGCTATAGAGAATGAATAATGGCATCATGAAAAAAAAAAAAAAAAAGGCAGTGTTACCTTGAATATACGTGCTAATACCTTAAACCTTGATTTTTAAAAAAAATTTCCAAATTTTTTTTGTTGCTAATGTAATACACTTGGCTCCATTTGATTTTCCTCTATTAATGGGAGGAAACAAATTTGAAAAAAAAAAAAAGAAAAATAGATTTAAAAAGTTTCGTGCGGTAGAATTCGTGTGCGAAAGCATTATTCTTTGGCTACTGCCATGGATTTCACAAGTGTACAAGGTTTTGCGAAGGGCATCAGTTACACTTCGAAATAAAACAGAACTTAGACATGGGATTTTCTAGTAATGACCAGTGCTTTTATCTCGGAGTTCTATTGAACATGACCTGCCTTCTTCACAAACAATTGATTTTCCCTTCCGTCATAATGGGGTGATAATGTACATCTTGCAGTCGTGAGGAGCCACAACTGCAGTCAGTCCATAAAGCTTTCTGCTTGAAACGGTTGAGTGCTGCAATAAACATAAATAACATGATTGAGAGTATAGCCAAAGAGAGAAATAAGTTGTCATTACGTAAAACTAATTGCTTATCAATTTCTGAGATGACATGAAAAATAAGATTGGTTTATTAAGGGCCTTGTAAATGCATCAGAATAACTGTAGGAGAAGCGACGAAGAAAGTTTTCTGTACCGCCCATAAGTCTCTGACTCTGGCATAACTATGTGCAGGAAGTCCTATTTCCCTCCAGGAAACAGATATGGGAGCCTTAGTCGGACTCCTATTCCATAGGACTACCGCCACTCTTTTTCTTGACAATGCCCCCGCCCATATCTGCATAAAATTGACAATAGAAGGTAGTGATACCGACAACTATATTTGAATTATGCAATTATTTGACGATTTCATGTATTTGCTGCATGAGCATTTCTGTATGTGTCCAAGGCAAGTGGATGTTCATTTCTATGAATGCTGCAAGCATGTGCATGTGTACAAGTACACAATGATGATCATTCAAAGCTGACTGATCTGTTGAACATTACATGACAAAAATACATGTCATACTCACTGTCAACCATACATGGGATGCTGCTTAAGACTTTGCTTGTCACCATTTTTCAAACGAAGCAAAATGCTTTCTCAGAGAATACCTCTAGGCCAGCTTTTGAACGTATTTTTCTTCCCTGAACTCCCAATGGATCCTGATTAACGTTTATCACCTCCTTATTTCTAATGATCCTTAGAGTTTCTCTTGTAGTGGATCGAACATCACAGCCAATCAGTAGAGGAGCCTATTACAAAGTATGGACATCATAACAACTGCAGGAATGTACAACTGAAAGGGTTTCGATATTGGAGACTTACTTTCATTATAGCCCAAACACTAAAATGAGATCGGTATTCCTCAAGTGTCATTCCTCCGTTGCCCACTTCCAACATGTCAGGATCTATTGTGATCATACACAATTTTGAGCACAATGTCAGATGAAGATAAAGCAAAAAGCCAGCCAACAAGTTATTTATGGTTTCCAATTGCACCAGAATTATGACAATTTCACTGCTGATAGAAGACGGTAAAAAATTTTGCAGTTACCATTCCACTTCCCAGGTCTTGCATATCTTCCCCATTTGTTGTTCTCATCTGCAATAGATGTGACACTGAAACAGTATAGCAAAAAAGTCAACTTAGGTTGGACATCATGCAAAATGCCAAGATATTAAGGAAAAAGGACAGAAAGCTGAACCTTTCAAAGGAATCTTTAATATCGCCTGTAGTTCTCCACGAATTTCCATAGCGACCAGCCCATTTAGCTGCCTGCTCTTGTCCCCTATGAGAAGATTGCTATGTGGTAACCGTTATTGGATAATACATTAAACAGTTGCCTGAATTATCGACTTCCTTCAAGATTAGAAAGTGGGACATCAAAATGTGTTATTTCTGAAATTCAAAGCTTGCCTAGAAACACGGAAAAGGGGAAAAATGTGCAAGACTATTGGTCTTAGTATTTTGAAGAAACTCACCATTCACATATAGAGTAAAGGATTGGCCGGCCAGCCTTGAGCAATGCATAACTCATCCTTGGATATCTGTCATGAAATGTAAACAGATGTATCTGAAAAAATGCATGAAGCTAGCAGCAAAGATAGATACCTGTCTTGAGGTTTAGAGCCATCATGATAGCAGTTATCATACTTCAAATAGTCAACCCCCTGCACCAACACACTTATGAATTGAAACCCATCTATTAGGGTGGGTATGACTCAAGGATTGATAGACTAAGACACTGACCCATCGAGCAAATGTTCTTGCATCTCGCTCTTCAAATCCAAGAGATCCAGGCATTTTGTTGCTGCAGGTTCTAAAACTGAAATACAAACAGAAAATGAAAATCCTCTCATTATAGACAACTGATAGCAAGCAGCCCAGGAACACTATTCGAATTTTATAATTGAAAGGTTATACCCAGCATCAGAATATATGCCAAGTTTTAAGCCTCTTGCATGCACATAATCTGCTAGGGCCTTAATTCCGGATGGAAATGTTGTGCGGTTTGCCCTTATATTACCCTTCGAGTCTCTGCTCTCATCTCCCCAACAATCATCTAACATTTCCAAAATCATAGAGAAAATCAAATGGCATCATGCTATATAGCTAGTAACCCCTCACATAATAAGAAGTTTAGACCTTTTCTACGCGAAAAATGGACCAAAAGGGAAGGAAAATTGCATACCAATGTTAACATATTTGTATCCCAGCGCTGCCAATCCAGTTGAAACCAGAGCATCAGCTGTTCACAGAAGTTGAAACCAAATCAGAATAAGTCAAGAGTTGACAAGAAAACGTTCTTTTCAGGAATTGAATTAAGAAACCAGGTCCATTAAGACCCAATCAACACTAGTGGTCAATACTGAAAAAACAAAACCTCTACAACAAGTTTGTTTTGGTCTTATGAATAAAGTCCTACAAGAATATGCATGACAGAGCTGAACAGGTCCCTGACTCACTTTGATTTGTCAGAGAATGCTAATAGTAGACCTTTGTTGGTCCAATTCAAACAATCCAGATAGTCTAGAATTGCCTAATATGACTAATAATGGTTTTTTCTTTTTTTTTGGGGTCTTAAGGAACGGGTTAAAGCCCATAGTACAACTACGAGAGAATTTAGAAGAGGTGAGGTTAAAGCCAGACCTCTGTCCTGACATAATGTCAATGAACAAGCTACTCTAACAGTCAGTTTAATATGACTAGTAATAGTGAGTAAAGTAGACAGTTCATCTCAATTCAGTAAAATATAATGTGGGTTGGGACAGATTCAAGAGGAGGTATTGATGGTCAGGGCAGCTCAAGACATTTTCTTTTGAACATCAAAACAACAAATTTTCTTCAACATTAAGAGTAGAAATTAATGGAAACAAGAAGAACCTGTAGTCTTAATAACATTCTCATCTATGTTGCATTGGAAGTGATTCCAGCTGTTCCACCTGCAAACAATAAATCAGACACACTCATTAATCACCCCACATGTTCAAACATTTTGATTGTGATCCTGAAAATGGGAAAAAACAAAAGGTATCTTTTTTAAATTCAAAGTACCCCATAGGTGGTGTTCTAGCCACGCCATTGTCCATAAGGAACTGGGCGTAATCTTGATGATGATAAGTCTTGTTGCTGGTCTTAACAGAACCTGTTTCCTTGCTGTTGCATTGGGTAACCAGAAGAACGAGGAGAACAAAAAGAAAACAACTGCTGGCTATGAATCCCATAATGCTAACATGCAAATGAAACTCGAATTTGGATTGAGAACAAAGAAGAGACACTGATGATGATGACAATTAACAGAGTAAAGTGGGCATGTGAGGAAGCAGGAGACGCATAGGCATTGAAAAGGAAAAGGAAGCAGGGCGTGGAAGGGCTATGGCTGTCGGTGACGACATAATTACACGTGACTCTGTCTGGCTCTTCACTTAATGCCAAAGATTGTTGCGTCAGGACAAATTTCCCTGTCAGCTTCTGAATCCACCTCAAAAGTACCATTCAGTCACTTGGACATTGAAGGTTAAAGAAATCCTGTCACCAAGGACCAGTTATGTCATTGTCTTTTTTGTTTTTTGTTTTTTTTTTCTTTAAAGCTATCAGGCGACCACTTAACGTGGTAGCCTGTATTTCTGGTTAATCTTTGTGATTATATAATAACGTAATTTTAATTAATTATTATTAAAAAATTTAACAAAATTTTGTCAAGGTAAATTGTTAAAATTATAAACTACAAGAGAATTTAATATTTGAATTCAAAGTCATCCAAGGTAAAAATCCAAAACAAGCAAAGCACATATAAGTTTGATGCGTTTAATCCATTAGATTAAATTAGTTTTTTCAATTCGATTAAATAACAGTGGAAGGTGTAGATCTAGTTGAATAAGAGTGGAAACTATAGACTTATTATAATACACGATACAGATACAAACACAAAGATATAAACATGATATAACATAAAAATAAGCATACATGAACTCTTTATAGATTGGGATACCGGCACGACACGCCATTGCTACGAAATAGAAAATAGTTCTATTATATTTAATTGTTACTAATAAATTTAGTATTTTTTAACATAATTTTTAAAATTATTATGTTAGTTTGTATTTTAATTATTCTTTTTTGAAAAATTTTAGAAAATATATTATATATGAATGTAACATGATTTTTTAAATATGTTCATGAAATTATAATACATAATTAAAAGTAAAATATTATAGGTTTGAATATTTTATATTAAAAAATTGTAATTAATTCAGAGTGAAGCTCAAATTAATTAATTGTATAACTAAGTGGCATTTAGAGCTACACAAGTTTCGATAGTGTTAATGTTGTCTTATTTCGTCTGAATTTTACAAGATGCATATAACAGTCTCCAACATATTATTCTTTATAATAAAGGACATACAGGTTGTTTAGAAGTAAAAAAAATCTTACAGCTTTATTTTTCTTTCTTACTATAAAATAATAGTTAAAAGAGAATAAAATTTAGCTCTCACTGTATAGATAATAACTGTAGTCATAATAGGAAAGTCTAAGTACAACACCTTATGCTAAATTTTGCGATGTCTTTTGAAATTTATTACGTCACTTTGCATTGAATTTTACCATAGGTTTTAAATGACACCACTTCCTATATGATTTTTCATGAAATTATGATACATAATTAAAAGTAGAAAAACTAAAAATTTAACCATTTTGTACTTGAGAAAATTAATCAGTTCAGTGTGGGCTCATGTTGGTTAATTATATGATTACGTGGCATCTGGACCTACATAAGTTTCAATAGTGTCTAGTACTGTCGCACTTTATCTGAATTCTGTAGGAGTGTGTTGGAGTTTCAGTAAATGACAAATTGGTTGCTGGGGTGGGGTGTTACCTTGTAGAGTACAATTTATTATAAGTATTTATCTTTTTTTTTTCAGTAAGTATATTATTTCTTTTCTATGTATTAAGGGCTTTTAAATTATATCATAAATGTCATAATTTAAGTCTAAATCCTTACAAAATTCATTTTATGAGTCATAATTTATTTTTAAATTTATCATAAAATTTAATATATATATATATATATATATCGTAATTTATTTTTATATTTGTCGTAAATTGGACATTTGTCTTACTTATCGACCATTTAACAAAAAATTGTCAACTTATTTTAGTCAATTTTTACTACAAAATTTATTTTTTGTCAAAAAAAAAATCTACACATATTGAACTCATACACTTATATTTGCACTCTCGATTAACAGATTACTCTTTATCCACCCCTGCCTACGAACAGTGATGTACAAACAACATCAAATTTGAGTAAGACAAAACAAAATTTTGCTTCACTACTAACTTAACTAGTCGTTATGCAGTTCATTTAATAATTTATCTATTTTTTATTTTTATTTTTTTAAATTCAACTGTTTAACTATTCATATCATTTTAGTCTTATTTTAATTTTATCTATAAAATACTACCTAATATTTCCAAACAAAATTTTAAACATTATGAATTGAGAGAGCGTATGTTTGCATTTTTTTTCTTTTTTTTTTTTTAATACCTGATTCCCTTTCTATCTTTCGATTGTAAATTATCTATCTAAGTTTCCAACCAACCAGTTTCTAAATTACAAAACAAACCTCACGTGACTCAAAAGACCACAGTCATATACTGTCGTATGTCCAGATTGGTCCCAAATCAGCTCTGCTGCTAGTCACGCCCTTTTTTTTTTTTTTTTTTTTTAATGATTCTATCCTATGAATCCGTAGAAAAAAGGTCGCAAATGAAATTAAATATTAAATTGATAGTTGGAAAGAAAAATCCAAGAATTCAACAAACATAAATAATTTTTTATATAAAATACATTCATCCGGTTGGTTGACATAACAAAAAGAAGTTTGATGTGTTTAATAACCTTTTACAAATTAAGATTACTGTGATTGTCCATAAGTTAGCCATAATCCTTACATTTTAATACAAGGTGATGATTACAAAAAAATAATATAAAACATGATAACTTATAATATGACACATATTTAGTGTTTCATATGTAATATAATAAAAATTTTAAAATACTAAAATTAACGTAAAATTATACAAAATTATAAAATTAGCATAAAATTATAAAAAAATTACCTGTGATGCAGATTTATTTATAATAATATATAAGATCAAGAGCGAACTAATGAGAATAAAACTGCATAAACATACTCCTTGTTTATACCTTACTGCGTGGGTGTCACTGCAACTAATACATAGGACCCATATTTTTGGTCTAACCCATATGCAAGACTAGGTCTAATTTTAGTTGAAAGAGCACCGGGCAAAAATCTATCAAAAGAAAAAGTTAAATAAAATAATAAAAAAAATTAGTACACACCTTCGTGTACACATATTCATGCATGAATGAATATAATAATTATTCCGCTTTATTTTTATGGTATTTGTTTCAAATTTGAATTATTTTTTTATTAATCACACAAAAAGATTTTACTGCATGTGTCAATTATTAGATTCTTAAACTGAAATCGAAGTAACTCTCATTTATTTAAATTCTATTCAACAATTTCAAAAGAGTCGACCCACCTCGTGAATATCAATGGAGTCGAGCGTAACTCCGCTATCAAGGTCTTGACAGGCAACTCTAGGTTGAACGTTGCGTATCACTATTTATACCTAAAAGAGTCCCAACATGGTTCAGTCAGGGGGCACATGCGTGAAGAGTCGAACCCATAACCTCTACCGTAGAAGTACGCTAACTTACCACTAAACTATTACCCCGAGTAGTTATCAAATTTAAATTCTTTGTTTAATTTGTTAATGCTACTATATACTCTCTTGAATAACCTCTTAAATATATGTAAGTACGTAACATTATAAGGTATTATATAATTAAATTTATAAAATAAAAAATAAATTATTAAATTTTATTAAAATAATATAACATGAAAGTACGCTGATTTACTATTGAACCACCACTCAGGTGGTTGTCAAATTTGAATTCTTTGTTTAATTTGTCAATGCTACTATATACTCTTTCGAATAACTTCTTAAATATATGTAAGTATGTAATAATATAAGTTATTATATAATTAAATTTATAAAATAAAAAAATAAATTGTTAAATATTATTAAATAAAATATGTGCCTATTTATATTTTTTTAAGAATTAGTTAGCTAGTGATGTTCTAAAAACAAATACAATTGAGAAGTGTATGTTCCATTTAATTGAGTATCAGGAGTGTTTATATTTTCACCAATAACCAAGAAGAGTTTTTTTTTTTTTTCTTTAATGAAAACAAGAACAGTAAAATTTTACTTTTTCGATTTTATGACTGTCTTTTTTCTTTTTTGGGGAAAGTATAACTGGCTGTTTAACTAATAATGGTAATGTTAAAAAAAAAAAACTACTAACGGTTATGTATATTTGTTTACTTGATAATTGAGAGAAATATTAAAATGATAGACAATTTATAAGTGAGTTATTTTCCACCAAAAGAAAACTAGCAGTTAAGGGGCTAGACTTCATCATGGACTAAAAACAATAGTTATTATCTCCGGTTCAAGTGTTGGTTTTTAAGGAGGGACAAAAACCGAGGCAATATAATATTATTTTTTGTTTTTAAAAAAAATTAAAAGAAAAAATTTATATTTTTTTAGTTCATCTACTGCACTTTAAATTTTAAGATACCATTTATTTATATCTAAATTTTATTTTAAAAAAACAATAAAATAATCTCGAATCGTTCCTGGTGTAGAAAGCTCGATACACTTTGCAGCGCCCAGGGGTTTTTAATTACCGTTTAATTACATTTATCAATATAAACTTGAAGCATGGGCTTCAGTGTGAAATTTTTGACAAGGCCTGAGCTGAAATTCTTTTTGCATGTCGAGATGGAGGCTGTTGTGCTTTACAAAAGAAACAAAATTCCCAAAAATTTTGTTCGGATGCAGTGACTTTTTTTTTTTTTTGTTATACCTTTATTTTTTACAACGAAAAAAAAAAAAAATTCTCATCGAAATTTAGTTTTAAAAAGTGAAAGGTTAATTACAGAAAAGAAAGAGCGATTATATAAGATAAAATTTTCAGACATTAATATTTTAGTACTGTAATGATGCCCAGCACTATAGAAAACCTTCTTTCCGTCATTTGTTAGAAAACGATTTGGGATAAAGGCTTGTGTGTGCCACCGACCCACCGAGTGGAAGTGGTATCCCACGTCGCTGGCAAACAAAAAAGAATGGGGAGTCATCCAATATATAATTTAAAATAGCCCCCCAACGGCCCGACCAATCTTCATCTTCAAGGCCTGTTTTTTTCTTACTGGCGTTGGAATTTGAATTATTCAGCTGAGTTTCTTGTGCTGTCTTGGGGATGTAAAGCACTTAGGACTTACATGCGCAGGCAAGAGAAAAGAGGTAACCGGCCGGATTTTGGGTCAATCGGGTCAGCCGATTTACACCAGTTTGCTTTGGTTTTATTCAATTTATTGATTGATCCGATTAAATAGCTAACTTGACCATTCAGATTGACGGCTGGTTCTTTGACAGGACCGGCCAGGTTAGACCGCATTTGATAATTATGCCAAAAAAATAGTAATAGCGACTAACTGGCAATTAAATTAACACCTAAAATAATTAAAACATTACTTTTAAAACGACTGAGGCCTATCTAATTATCAATGCTCAGACAGTTAATCTAACACATCGCGAGGTATTCTTAGAACAACTTCGATCTTGTAGCCATTAAATGTGCCTGCAATTTGTTACTGTAATGTTTGTGTAATTTGTGGTAAAAAGATGACATGCATATCCTATTTCTTAACAATTTGTACTCTAATTCCTTGCTCTTTTCGATTTTGGGCATCAAAGATTGTTAATTTTCTATAAAATTTTGTGAAAGAAGCAAAAAGTCAATTTAGCTTTTGTTGTCGTGAACATGGGATTATTTGACTCAAAAATATCTATATTTTTTTCTTTAGTCGAAATTCAAGGTTTGAGTTTACAAAATATTTGCGTCTGACCGTTTGAAATTTAACAAGGCTATATGACTATACTAAAGTAACAAAGCAATTCAATTTAAAGGCATATGAGAGTTTATTTTTTTATTCTTTTATAAATTTAATCATTCAACAATTTATATTAATTTATAATTTATATATAAATTTATTACTATTTTAAAATTACTTTTGTGAAGTCAGAAAGTTTTTTTCTTTCAAATTATCGACTAAGCGAAAGTGTTCAGGTGGTTTTCTCATCATGGGCAAAATGGGATTCGTGATTGTGAACTTAAAAGTGTATCATAAATTTGCAGGATTCAGACTCATGCGTGGTCTATGTTATAGGGTTTTCAGGCAATCTCATGTGCTAGGAGTTGATTAGTCTAATAACTCCAAGAGTTGGGTTACATCGTTATGTTGCAGTCATTCGAGTTCAAAATACCAAGTCTACTTCTTTATTTAAACTGAAAAGTAGGCTATTCATGCTAGCAATAATAAACTTAACAGAGGTTGAACATTTATTTTAGTGGTGGTTGAGGGGAGTGCTCCTCAACTACGAGATGAGGTTCTACTTCCATCAATTTTATATTTTCCTTCCATTATATGCTCAGTAGGACTCATTGTAAATAAAAAAATAATAACAATAAACTCACCAATCTAGCTAGTCTCATTATGAGACAAACCTCATGTGTCTCAAATGATCACAATCATCTATTGTCATGTGCCCAGATTGGTCCCTAATCAGGATCAACTGCGTAGTCACTTCCTTTTTTTTATTTAATGATTCTATCCTATGAATTAAAAAAAAAAAAAGAGATCGCAAATGAAATTAATATAAAATACATCCAACATGTTGGTTGACGTAACAAAAGAAGTTTTATGCGTTTAATAATCTTTTACAAATTAAGATTACTGTGATTGTCCATAAGTTAACCGTAAGCCATACATTTTAATACAAGGTGATGATTACAAAAAAATAATATAAAACATGATAACTAATATAACGCATGTTTCATATGTAATATAATAAAAATTTTATAAATGACAAAATTAACATAAAATTATAAAATATAATAAAATTAGCATAAAATTATATAAAAAATTGCGTGTGACGTAGATTTATTTTTAATAATATATAAGATCAAGAGCGAACTATTGAGAATAAAACTGCATAAACATGCTCCTTGTTTATACTTCACAATGTGGGCATCACTGCAACTAAGACATAGGACCCATATTTTGTCTAACCCATGTGCAAGACTTGGGTATAATTGAGTTGAAAGAGCACTGGGGAAAAATCTATGAAAGGAGGGTAAGTTTACTTTCTAAGAGTGGTTGGACGAGATTTAAATAAGTGAAGTTATTTCAATTTTAGTTTACAGTTTTGATGACTGTTATATTTGCGATGAATTATTTTTATAGTTAAAAAAAAAATTATCAAAGGAAAAAATAAAATAATAATATTCAACCAACATGGTAACAAAGTTAAAGAAAAAGTTACAAGTTAAAGAAAAAGTTAAAATAACATTTGGGGAAAAATAATAGAGCGAAGATACATCACCGAAAAGTACAATTACCTACATTTTTTTAACTTTATTGAAAATATAGGAAATAAGAAATTATAAAATTAAAATTTAAAATTAAATAAGTGCATGTTATTTTAAAATTTAAAATATAAATCTCATATAATATATGTTAAAATAAAAAAAATTTCTTAAAAAAATTAATTTAATTTCATTAAAAATTGTAACTAGTTATATATATTTTTAACGGACGTCCAAGGGAGCATAACCTCTATCGAAAATAATATTCAAGCCAACAACGGTGACAGAAACAACATGTTCCGGACGCCGACCCTCTCTGACCAGAAGCCCCACACGTTAAATACAGCATGTATGGGTACTATTATGTATTAATTGTAGAAAAAAGTCAAATCAAATAAAATAAATATACATCAAGAGCAGTCAACATAAGGTCAACTCATTCCCGTGTGATCGGCTTTATTTTCTTGGTGTTTATTTCAAATTTGAATTCTTTGTTTAATTTGTTAGAAAAGTTTGCCAGTCATACTTATCAATTATATTAGTTTACATATTTAAATTAATAAATACAATTATTTATTAACAAAATATAAGTATATTGATATTTCGAGTAAAAATCTTATTTAAAAAAAACAAATTTTAAAAAAATTTTTAACACATACTATATGTGATTTATACTTTTAAATTCTAAAATAACACTCATCTAATTTTGTATTTTAATTTTATTATTTCACATTTTATTAATATGATTATATTTTGTTAGTAAGTAGTTACTTTTATTGATTTGAGCATGACAATTTCGTATGACTAGTATGTATGGTGTAGAAACCTCTCTTAATATCTTCGTGATGCCATATACTTTCTCTAATATCCTCTGACTAATTTATTTTTATTAGAATACATGTGAGTATATAATATTATAAGTTATTGAATAATTAAATTTATAAAATTAAAAAAAAATGAATTATGAATTTGCGTTAGATAAACTGTATACTCACTTATACTTCTTTGAAAATTTGTTACGCAATGATGTTCTAAAAACGAATACAAATTAAGAAGTGTACATTCCATTCAATAGAGTATCAGGGGTGTTTATATTGTCACCAATAATCAAGAAGAGGATTTTTTTTTTTTAATGAAAACAAGAATAGTAAAAAAAAAATTTAATTTTCGATTTTATGACTGCCTTATTTCGTTTTTGGGGAAAGTATGACTGGCTGTTTAAGTACTAGTGGTGATGTACATTTGATTTACTTGATAATTGAGAGAAATATAACTATGACAGAGAATTTATAAGAGTTATTTTCCGCAAAAGAAATCTAGCAGTTGAGAGGCTAGAATTCATAATGGACCGAAGTAATATAATATTAATTCTTTGTTTTAAAAAAATTGAAGAAAAAAATTATATATTTTTAAATGCATTTTTCTACGCTTTAAATTTTAAAATACTACTCATTTATATTTAAATTTATTTATTTTTAAAAAAAAAAGCTCTCGCTGTAACAAGAGTGCATAGAAGATTTTTTTTTTTTTTTTGTCATTTTGGAGCTCAACTATGAGCATTATATAGGGGGAGGGGGCATCTGGTATAGACACGAGTCGAACCCCCCGCCTAGCGTGGTGGAAGTTACCACCCCACCACTTGAGTTACAGCTCATCCACGCCGAGGGGTTTTTAATTACCATTTAATTATATGTATCATTAGAAACTTGAAGCTTGGGCTTCAGTGTGAAATTTTAGCGGAGGCCTGAGCTGAAATTCCTTTGCATGTTGAGATGGAGGCTGTTGTGCTTTATGGAACACCTTCTTTCCATCCATTTGTTAGAAAACGATTTGGGTTACAGGCTTGTGTGTGCCACCGACTCACCGAGTGGGAGTGGTATCCCACGTCGCTGGCAAACAAAAAAGAATGGGGACTGGCGAGTCATCCAATGTATAGTTTAAAACAGCCCCCCCAACAGCCCAACCAATCTTCATTTTCAAGGTCTGTTTTTTCTTACTGGCGTTGGAATTGAATTATTCAAACTGAGTTTCTTCTGCTATGTCTTGGGGATGTAAAGCATTGAGGACTTACATGCGCAGGCAAGAGAAAAGAGTTAACCGGATTTTGTGTCGATGGGGTCAGCCGGTTTACACCAGTTTGCTCCAGTTCTGTCCAAGTCAATGTTTGATTTGATTAAATAGCTTATTTGACCATTTAGATCGATGGCTGGTTTTTAATAGGTTTTGGCTGGGTCGGAACGTGTTTGATAACTATACTACAAAAAAAAATAATGATAGCAACGAACTAACAATTAAATTAATAGCTAAAATAATTAGAACATTATTTTTAAAATGAATGAGGGCTATCAAATTTTCAATCCTCTAACAGTTAATCTAAAACACCCGATGTATTCTTAGAACAACCTCGATCTTGTAGCCATTAAATGTGCCTGCAATTTGTTACTGTAAGGTTTGTGTAATTTGTGGTAGAAGGATGACATGTAACAATTTGTATTCTAATTCCTAGCTCTTTTAGATTTTGGGCATCCAAGATTGTTAATGTTCTATAAGATTTGTGAAAGAATCAAAAGTCAATTTAGTTTTTGTTGTCGTGAACATGGGATTATTTGACTCAAAAATACCTATATTTTTTCCTTTAGACGAAATTCAAGGTTTTGGTTTACAAAATATTGGCTTTGAAATTGAACAAGACTATATGACTATAGTTAAGTAGCAACGTAATTCAATTCAACATCATATGACAATTTATTATTATTTTTTTTTACGAATTTAACTATTTAATAACTTATATCAATTTATTGTGATTTTGAAGCCATTTTTGTGAAACCAAAATATTTTTGCCTTTCAAATTATCAGACTCAGTGAATGAATTGTTCAGGTGGTTTTGTCATCATGGGCAAGCTAGGACTTGTGATTGTGAACTTAAAAGTCTATCGTAAATTTGCAGGATTCAGACTCATGCGTGGTCTATGCATAGGGTTTTCAGGCAATCTCATGTGCTAGAAGTTGATTAGTCTAATAACTCCAAGAGTTGGGTTATATCGTTATGTTGCAGTCATTCGAGTACAAAATACCAAGTCTACTTCTTTATTTAAATTGAAAAGTAGCTTATTCATGCCAGCAATAAGAAACTTACCAATCTATTCTCATTCTTTATGACCGTTTCTTTGCTAAATTAATTTCGTTGTGAAAAATAAAAATTATGCTGCATACATATATTAGATCCTTCGTACATTTATGCGGAAGACTGAACCATTTTTCTTTTTCATCATTCACTTATGGAAAAAAAAAGAAAAAGAAAAGTAAAGAAAGATTAGTAAATTTAATATGGCATTTGTGTGAAATTACCCTTCATTTGATTTGTGTCCAAGACTTAGGCTTACCTGTTAGATTTTCGTTTATGTTTTGTTAGTCGGAGGCCAAAGAGGTCCAAATATGAAAAAACAAAGCAATCTATCGTGGCACCAATCGTGGCCACCGACCACAACAACAATCACTCCACATAAGAAGGGAGGGGGCAGGGTGGGGAGCGGGGACCACTGTTGGAAAGAGTACTACTACATAATTTATTTTTAAGGAAGTATAAATAGGTATATAATACATTTAACGATATTTAAAAATATTTAACAGTTCATCTATTTTTAATTTTTATAATTCGATCATCTAATACCTTATATCAATACTTATCATTATGCGCTTCCAATAAAAGCGAGTAACTTAGTTTTTCCCTATGGGAAACCAATACCGGCTGAAAATTCATGTTTCTAACATACGGTCGGAGAATTTTCTCGCACGTTTTTGTTTTTTTTAAAAGATGTCTTCGGATAATCGTCAGCTCCACAGCCGCCATTGTTCTTCTGCCCCCTTTACCTTGAAAGCAAACCAAAGAAATTGTTCAAGAGCCGTCGGCGTCGTTCTTGAAAAATCACCACTGCTGTATATAATTCCTTATGTATCCAAGCATGTATCATTCCAGACATTTTCATGGAAAATCCAAGGAATATTAATGGTTATTTGTCTGTATCTGCTTTTTTGAAGCACTGAAATTTCACCTCCTATTTTTATTTGTATAATAATTTAGAGCTTATTTTAAACAGCTTTCGTCGTCTCATAATTCCGTGGTGGGAACTTTCGCATTACGCACATGTTATTAAACTGTTTTTTTTTTTCTGATAAAAAAATGGGTGAGGAGGAATGGTGTCCCGTAGACCTGTCAGACAAGATTGCACAATTTTATTATCTCCAAGTAGGTCGGGTTGGTACACACTAAACCTATAAGGGAGCAAACCCTGCAAGTCCAGCCTAAACTTGGATTGTTTGAGACCCAGTATAGTTTACGTATGTTTAGTCTTACTGAACGTTTTGGTAGCGCTCAAACTCAGTACTTTATGGTTGACACTTTCGATACTAACCACTAGACTACATTGTGCGGTAGTCTTCCATATATTTTTCTCATTGAATTGGAGACAACATTTTTTTAGTTTTTTTTAATGGTTAATTAGCGATATAATTTGATACAATTTAATACGTTGTGATGAATCACTTAATTATCAGTTATATTTTGTTTTTGGTTATTTTGCTCCCGTTGAAACTAATTTAAGACTCTGAGATTTGCAGTCTTAAATACGTCTCCAATACAATTTAAGGTAAAGCTTATCCGTGCTTTACCCGTGACGGTTAGGTCTTTTGAAAATGTCAAAAAGGCATGCTCATGGCAATAGGAGAATGTCATTAATGTATGGAGCAAAAAGTGAGTATATCTAGCTACTCGAAAGATCACAGTTGTACAAAAAATTATAGGAAAAAAAATTGTATGCTTTTATAATCAAATACGCCATTTAACAAATGATGAAGAAACAAATGAGCTATAATTTAATAGTTTTGGTTCTTTTGGAGTCATTTTTAAGATTGAAAGTCTCAAGTTTAAGTTATAATCAGAGTCAATTAATTAAAAAAGAAAATAATAAAGAAAAGAAACTTATCGGGAAAAAAATAAAAAGATGGGATTGTAGTACTCTTCCTAGATAAATTAATTAGAGTTAACATTTCATGACTATTCGAAATATCTTTGGTAAATTCATACAGTTAATTTGAAAATAAATAATTGAGATCTCGTCCTGAGATGAAGCAATCTTGTCATGGATTTTTCAATGATGGTGATGAAGTTAATTTAAGCGGATTCAGATCCCAAAATAAAAATGTAATCGAACATATTTTGACATGCTGCAAACAATATTATATTTTGACATACTGCAAACAATATTATAAAAACTATTATATATGCAATCCCAAACATAAACAAAAACATGGCAACAACATGTATGCTCTGTTATTAATTTTTTTGACATGGAAAAGTTTATATATACCTACAATTGGGTAGAATGCATGTCCAAACGTCAAATATTCGAGTGGCATAAACATTGTACATTTAATAGCTGAGATAATCGTTGTGATCCTTCTCTAGATCCTAACATGTGAGAATCTCGCATTCTAAAATTCATGATGAACATAGACAACAAATTTCTTAAAACGTTTTTTTTATTATAAAGTCCTTAAATGACAATTACATAAGGTATCAATGCTCAACTGGATGAGCTTGTTAGTGTAGTTCTCTTTTTTTTTTTTTTTTTGGGCACATTGGCATATACAGGAAACAAAATTAAAATTTGAGTAAATAATTTTTCTGTCAATATAAATTAACAAATCAAAGAACTCGATCAGTCCATGCATTCTTATTCAAGAGATGATTGTGAATATTCTTGGCGGTTGTCTTAACAACGAAACAGGATGTACGCATGAAAATCAGCTTCATGGCCTTCCAAAATAGTTCTGCAAAACATATTTATGGTTCTTGAGCATTCTTTCTCCATCCACCTCGATCAAGTTCTTGATCACAGCATCAGTCGCTATTGTTAGGAATTCTGACCAGTCCCTACATACAAACAATTTAAAATTGAACAGCATTATTTAGAATAATTATGTTGGTAATTAATTAATTAAGACCATACCAATTAAGCAAAATGTAGTAAATCAAATTGTCTCCAACGTACCCTTTGTTCGTGTCAAATGCAAGTCCCACCGTATATTTTGCTTCTTCAAGTGCATTTGCAAATCTTTGAAGCTCTTTGGAAGGACAAACTCCATTGTCCTTAACGTGAAGCTGAGACGGTTTCACGTCACAAAATATTGGGACAACTTTTTTCTTAGTCTCCATAAGCAGAGCCAACTCGTGTAGGCAAAAGTACGAGTCACAGTAACTCGGCGAGAAAACAGCGACACCAACTTTGCAATTTTCAATCGCCGTATCAATTTTGTCAAATAATCTATCCCCGGGTTTCATATTCTTGCTGTCCAAAAAAGGGTTGAGCCCGATTCGCGAGAGGTGCCCGTAAAGCAACCCGGAAATCGTTCGTTTGGTGTCGATCCCGCGGTGATTAATGAAAACATCAGGTGATCCGATGGACTTGATCATTTTGTTGTGGTGGTGGAAAAAATGACGGCCCAGGTTCTTGGCTAGGGATGCTGAAGGCTGCATGGCTCCTTTAAGAAGCTACAAGCAAAAGTATTGGTGAAATTGGATAAGTGAGTGTGAGTAATTGTTGTTTTCCTTTGGTGGCTACGTGATGGGCGAGAGGTTTGGATGTCTCGTTTGGTATTTATGGAGATTTTGAAAGAAGTGAATTTTGGTTTGATTTCAAGGGAACAATAGACTTCCAAGTTTGGACCATCCAGAAAATGCATGGTATTTGGTTAGACAACAAGAAAAAACAAAAAGGAATAAAAAGGTTTGAATTTCTTGACTTACATCTACTACTATATGCTTTCATTCGCATAATCCTTCAAAGACGTTCGTACAGTATTTTATGTATCTAGTTATTTGAATAAGTCACTTCCGCTTGTTGTTTTTGTGTTTTTCGCCAAAAAAAAAAAAAATAGAGATAATATCTCTACAATTCTATTAGGAAGTATTACATTTTTTGTTTATAAAGAATTTGTTCAAAGAAAATATAAACAGACCAAATATTTACAACATAACTTTTATTAGGTTAGCTATATATTTAATCCCGTCATTCAACTTTAACAGACGTCACATCTCTAACCATAAGGTCCTAACTATAAGGCCATTACCAATTCAACAACACTAATACAGCAGTTGCTTAATGTCTTTTTTTTTTTTCTTAAAAAAAATTGTTAAAGTATATTTAGGTACTGTTTTTCCTTTTTATGATGACACCATAACACAAACGAAAAAAGCTTTTTAGGCGCAAACTTGTAGGAATGCGTATTTATTGATTGAATTGTTAAAAATATATTAAATTTAAAAATAATAAATAAATAAATTATTTAATATCATTAAATTAATTATATGTCTAATTAAATGTGTTTAAGTAATTTTGCTCTAACAAACAAAATAAATGAAAAAAATAAGGGATCTATTACATGGCCAAACAATTTTTCTGTACTATGTTCACATGTATTTTTTTTGTGTAACTACAAATATTTTTTGTGCAACCATATAAGAAAAATGTATAACGAAAAAATAATAATATTTTTTGAATTATTTTTTATGGATTTGGTTGCACAAAATACATTATTGGTTGCATAAAAATAATTTCATGTGGAGACAATAAGAAAAAATTATTTAACGATAAACTTTTTCCCAAGAAATAATAATGAAATGAACAAGAAGGCAGCAAAGCTTAAGAAAATTTACAAGCGGACAAGAAATGTGTTTGTAATTAGACCCCACTCCAGCTGTTGGTCGGCCCAAAATTGGACCGGAGAATAATTGACCATGAATAAATCAGTAGCTGTTTATGCTAAATCAAACCATAATTGAGACGCAGGTGTGAATTGCCGTTAACCAGAACCATGATCGGCTTTCTCATGATTTATTCCTTCCCACGAACCATAAATAGCGATTGGTGTTGCTGGCTAGAGACGGGCACGGTGTTCCTTCGAGGCAGCTAACTTTCGAGCTATTTTAAGTGTTGGTTAAGTAATGTTTTTATTTTTTTAACATCTCTTGTTATCAAAAAAAAAAAAAAAAAGCGATTGAATTTGGGAACTGGAACGAATCTTACCTATGATCCAGCCTATGCCAATCAATTTTTAGTTGCCCTCACTATAAGAAAAAACAAAGTATGATGTACATCAAATTTATGTTATTAACTCTACTGAAATTTATACTTTGTCCTCATTAAAATTTGTGTTTCAGATTTTTGTTCCGCTCACTTTTTTTTTTTTTTTTGATGACATTTCCACTCTCTTATTCTTGTCTTTGATTTAACTAACTAATAAATCTTTTAATTTTCCTACATAACCAATAACTAAACACCCTCCTATATAAAAACATGTCCACGTTTTGAAAAAAAGACAAAAATTGTATCTGAAAAACGCCCCAACGCCCAACGCTCCCAAGTCTTGCAGAGCGAAGATGATTAGAAGAAAACAAAACAACACCAAAACAAATCTCCTCCCTAATTATCATCATCTTCCTCCAAATTCTTTAAGTTAAGGCTATTTTTTTTTATGCCTTCAGTATTCTTTGCTCAATTTTTAAGTTTAACTTTTGATTTCTCTCTTCTAAATATAATTCAAATTTTTAAAATTTTTTTTAAATATCATTCTCTAATAAAACAAAGCCCGAAAAAAAATCTTATGCACATTAGTTTTTCTTTTTTTAGTCATAAGCTTAAGGATTACACCGTATCTTTTTTCAGATACATTAGTTTCCACCAATTATAATGCTTATTTTTATTTGTTAAAGATTAATTATTTTGTTATTCCTTTTAATTCGTTAAACTTTATTTTTTTTTTTTTTGTTTATATATTGAACTTTGCCCGTTGAGGATTTTTCCTTGCTCAGCCATTGACTCCAATTGTTACACTAATGCCTATTTTTTTTGGTTGCTATCAATAAAAAGCAAGAACTTTCCTTATTTTACAAAATCTAGCATGAACTTTCCAAATTCAGAAAAACACAATTTTTAGTCCTAAATTTTTATAAATTTTTACAATAGAGTTCTAAAACTTTAAATTTGTTAATTAAATTTTATACCTTTCAGATCCTCTACAATCAAGTCATTTTTATCAACAACTATTAATCAAACTGTTTAAAATGTATTTTGACCAAATGAAAGTGAATTGAAAAATTTTAAATACAATATTTTATTTTTATTTTAAAATATTTAAATAGAGAAGCACGAAAAAAGTTGTATTCACACTTTTTTTAATTTATATCTAATTGGTCAAAGTATATTTTAAATTATTTGACTTACAACTGTTAACGAAAAGGATTCAAATGTAAAAGATTTCAAAAATATAAGACACAATTAAAAAAATTAAAAAATTTAAAATTTAACTGTAAAAATTAATAAATATTTAAGATTAAAATGAGTATTATTCCTTTCCAAATTCGGTTGTTTTCCAAAGGGTATAATGAGCATTTTACGCGTTTTTGTCTCCTTGCGCGTCGAAAGGAAGCTGCTTGATTTTGTTAAATCATTAAATAGTCTGATCTCTTTGTACACAGGGGATGGCCTTGTCATTAAATCACAAACCAAAAACCATCAAAGTGCGTAAACCAAAAAAAAAAAAAAAACCATCAAAGTGCACAAAATTATGAGCAAACTAAATGATGCATGCCCCCGAAAAATAATATCATAGTAACATAAATAAAAAAAAGAAGGAAGTACATTTTAGGAAAGCAATTAGAATATCATCTTTCATTGTTAGTATGAATAGCAGCAATACAAAAATTTGGAATTGGGATTGTGTCCATTTCGGCAGCAGCAGGGAGATGATTGCTGGAACAGTAGACTTGGACGGTAGTAGCAGCACTTGAGTCGGCGCCGGCAGCATCCTTTCAAGCAGCAGCAAAGGCTCTAAAACTCGGCCTGGTGACCGATTCAATGGAACCGGAAGTGAATGCAGAGGTGGGTACGCGCTCACCGTCAATAGGGATGGTGGCGCCGGTGGTGGAAGCTGCGGTAGACACGGCAGCTTAGGCGGCGGCACCACCACCAGGAGCGTCCAAAATGGTAGAAGAACGCCGGAAAAAGCGGATCCAACACTTTGAATGTTGTGGAAACCATTATTGAAGACCGATTTATCGAAATACAAGCTAAAAAGTCCCATAAGACGTAATGAGGGTCTGATGAGAAGAGGAAACTGATGCGATAGCTGAGAGAGATGATTGAGGTCAGAAGAAGGATTAAGAAGGAAGAAAAAACTGAAAGGGTGACTTGGAGGATGTGATTGGCGGTTGGCCGGCAGAGGTGCAGGTCACCGCCGTTGGCCAGTTAGGGTTTATAGCTTAATGGGTTGAGACAGTTTAGAGAGAGAGGGAATGTTTTTGAAAGATATGAGGGGAATTGAAATACATAATCTTTGCAACAATACATTTATTATTCGACATATTTGAACTCGAAATGTGACATGAAATTAGAACTGTTTGAATTAACGAACTGTGCGTAACCATGGTAGTAAAAACGACGTTCATGATTGCGTTGTGTGTGACTAGTGCCAACTTTGGTATGACTCACTCGACATTGACATACTCTTAACTCATCAATCCCACAAAAAAGGTCACGCTTAACATCGACATCAATAGATAGAGAATGAATACATAGAAAATTCGATGGCATGCTCTGTTTCTCGCTGTCTCTGCATTTTTTGAGCTTCTTTATGTGCTTCTCTATGCACATGCAATCCCCAAACTACCGATTCTGAAGTACTACCAGTTGAAGGCAGCCTCTGAAAGATCAAAAACAGTTTCAGCAGATCTTGCTGCCGGCGTTATCCAATTTGTTGCCCCAGGAAGAAGTGTTCTCTTTACCTTTGACGATTCGAATATAGAATACTATAAAGTTGGATCAAGAGAGTAAAAGTTGTTGAGTCTTTAATTTGATAAAGCCAAACATATTTAGAAAACGTAAAATAGTTGAAAATCTCGGCTGTCAGCATTTTAAAATAGGTGTTTATTAATTGTACTTTTTTTGTTTTTTTTTTAAAATAAAGTTAACTGATAATGTAATATTATTTAAATATTATTTTTAATTTTTTTTATTTAAGTGAATTTTATTTATTGTATAATATAATATTATAAATAAATTATACTCATTTAAAAAAAATTAAAATAAAAATTTCCTCTAAAATAACCCCACAAACTAAAAATTGGGTTGATTTGGTTAGCCCTTGGAAACAAACCCTTTTGTCCCCCATAAAAGCCACACAACTTTTAAGTTTCCTTGGCACCAGTCATGGCCACCTAACACCACAACAATCACTCCACAGAAGAAGGGAGGGGGGCGGCGGGGGGACCATTTTCGGAAAAAGTACTACTACATAATTTAATTTTAAAGGAGTAAAAGTAAGTATATAATACATTTAATGATATTTAAAAATTTTTAATAACTCATCAAATTTTTAATTTTTTTAATTTGACCATTTAGTAACTCACATCAATACCTATCAATTTATGCGTTTAATAAAAATAAGTTACTTAATTTTCTCAATAGGAAACCAATACCAACTGAATATTCATGTTTCTAACATACGGTCTGCGAATTTCCTCGCTCGTTTGTTTTTTCTAATAGACGTCTTCGGTTAATTGTCAGCTCCATGGCCGCCATTCTTCTTCTGCCCTCTTTAACTTGAAAGCAAACCAAAGAAATTGTTCAAGAGCCGGCGGCGCCGTTCTTGAAAAATCACCACTACTGTATATAATCCTTTATGTATCCAGGCATATATCATTCTGGACATTTTCATGGAAAATCCAAGGAATATTAATGGTTATTTGTCTGCATCTACTTTTTTGAAGCACTGAAATTTCACCTCTTATTTTTATTTGTATAATTATTTAGAGCTTATTTTAAACAGCTTTCGTCGTCTCATAATCCCGTGGTGGGAACTTTCGCATTACGCACATGTTCTTAACGTGTTTTCTTTTTTTTTTTTGATCAAAAAAATTGGTGAGAAGGGATGGTGCCCTGCTAGGGAAGATTACATAATTTTATCATTTCTAAATAGGCCGGGTTGGTACACACTGAACTCATAGGAGAGCAAATCTTGTAAGCCTAACGCAAACTTGGATTGTTTGAGGTGCACGTTTAGTCCCATTGCACATTTTAGTAGCGCTCAAACTCAATACTTCACGGTTGGCACTTTTGGTTCTGATTATTAGACTAAACGTGAGACAATCTTCTATATGTTTTTCTCATTGAATGGGATACAACATTTTTTTTTATTTTTATTTTAATGGTTTATTGGCGATACAATTTAATACATTGTGATGACTCACTTAATTATCAGTTATATTTTGTTTTTGGTTATTTTGCTCCCATTGAAACTAATTAAGACTCTGAGATCTGCAGTCTTAAATACGTCTCCAATACAATTTAAGCTAAAGCTTATCCGTGCTTCACCCGTGACAGTTAATTAAGTCTTTTGAAAATGTCAAAAAGGCATGCTCATAACAATAGGAGAATGTCATTAATGTATGGAGCAAAAAGTGAGTATATCTAGCCAGAAGAAAGCTCACAATTGTACAAGATATTATAGGAAAAAAAAATTGTATGCTTTTATAATCAAATACAGCATTTAACAAATGATGAAGAAACAAATGAGCTATAATTCAATAATTTTGGTCTTTTTAGAGTCATCTTCAACATTGAAAGTTTTGAGTTTAAGTTATAATCGGAGCTAATTAACTAAAAAAGAAAATAATGAAGAAAGAAACTTATCGGAAAAACAATAAAAAGACGGGATTGTAGTACTCTTCCTGTTTAAATTAATTAGAGTTAACATTTCATGACTACTCAAAGTATCATTGGTAAATTCATACAGTTAATTTGAAAATAAATAATTGAGATCTCGTCTTGAGATGAAGCAATTCCGATCATGAATTGTTCAATGATAGTGATCAAGTTAATTTGAGCGGATTCAGATCAAAAATAAGAATGTAATTGAATATATTTTGACAAAGCTGCAAACTATATTAAAAAAATTATTATATATGCAATCCCAAACATAAACAAAAGGATGGAAACAACATTTATGCTCTGTTATTAATTTTTTTGGGATGGAAAATTTTATATATACGTACAATTGGGTAGAATGCATGTCTAAACGTCAGATATTCAAGTCGCATAAACATTCCGCATGTAAAAGCTGGGATAGCGTTGTGATCCTTCTCTAGACCCTAACATGTTAGAATCTGGCATTCTAAATGCACGATGAACATAGGACAACAAATTTCTTAAAACGTTTTTATATGAAGTCCTTAGATGACAATTAAATAAGGTGCCAATGCCCAACTAGATGAGCTTGTTAGTGTAGTTCTCTTCTTTTTTTTTTTTTTTTGGTTTTTTTTTTTGCACATTAGCATATACAGGAAACAAAATTTAAAGTTGAATAAACAATTTTTCTGTAAATATAAATTAACAAATCAAAGAACTCGACCAGTCCATCCATTCTTATTCAAGAGATGATTGTGAATATTCTTGGCGGTTGTCTTAACGAAGAAACAGGATGTATGCATGAAAATCAGCTTCATGGTCTTCCAAAATAGTTCTGCAAAACATATTTATAGTTCTTGAGCATTCTTTCTCCATCCACCTCGATCAAGTTCTTGATCACAGCATCAGTCGCCATTGTTAGGAATTCTGACCAGTCCCTACAAACCCACAGTTTAAAATTGAACAGCATTATTTTTAGATTAATTATATTGGTAATTAATTAATTAATTAAGACCACGCCAATTAAGCAAAATGTAGTAAATCAAATTGTCTCGTACGCACCCTTTGTTCGTGTCAAATGCAAGTCCCACCGTATATTTTGCTTCTTCAAGTGCATATGTAAATCTCTGAAGCTCTTTGGAAGAACAAACTCCATTGTCCTTAACGTGAAGCTGAGACGGTTTCACGTCACAAAATATTGGGACAACTTTTTTCTTAGTCTCCATAAGCAGAGCCAACTCGTGTAGACAAAAGTATGAGTCACAGTAACTCGGCGAGAAAACAGCGACACCAACTTTGCAATTTTCAATCGCCGTATCAATTTTTTCAAATAGCCTATCCCCGGGTTTCATACTCTTGCTGTCCAAAAAAGGGTTGAGCCCGATTCGCGAGAGGTGCCCGTAAAGCAACCCGGAAATCGTTCGTTTGGTGTCGATTCCGCGGTGATTAATGAAAACATCAGGTGATCCGATGGTCTTGATGATTTTGTTATGGTGGTGGAAAAATTGACGGCCCAGGTTCTTGGCAATGGAGGCTGAAGGCTGCATGGCTCCTCGAAGAAGCTACAAGCAAAAATATTGGTGAAAATGGAAATGTGAGTGTGAGTAATTGTTGTTTTCCTTTGGTGGCTACGTGATGGGGGAGAGGTTTGGATGTCTCGTTTGGTATTTATGGAGATTTTGAAAGGAGTGAATTTTGGTTTGATTTCAAGGGAACAATAGACTTCCAAGTTTGGACCGTCCAGAAAATGCATAGTATTTGCTTAGACAACAAGAAAAAACAAAAAGGAATAAAAAGGTTTGAATTTCTTGACTTACATCTACTATTATCTGCTTTCATTCGCATAATCCTTCAAAGACGTTCGTACAGTATTTTATGTATCTAGTTCTCTGACTAAGTCACTTCTGCTTGTTGTTTTTGTGTTTTTTTGTCCAAAAAAAAAAAAAATAGAGATAATATCTCTACAATTTTATCAGGAAGTATTGCATTATTTTTGTCTATAAAGAATATGTTCAAAGAGAATATAAACAGACCAAATATTTACAACATAACTTTTATTAGACTAACTGTATATTTAGTCTCATCATTCAACTTTAACAGACGTTACACCTCTAACCATAAGGTCTTAAGTATAAGGTAGTTACCAATTCAACAACACCGATACAGTAGTTGCTTAATGTCTTTTTTTTTTTTTTCTTAAAAAAAATTCTTAAAGTATATTTTGGTACTGTTTTTCCTTTTTATTTTTACATTTAGCTTATTAACATCACATTAATTGACGTGTTCTCGCAATTATATGACTACTGATCTCTCTCTCTCTCAATACATATATATATGCACATGGTCTTATAGTACACCAGCATGTAAATAGAAGTGTCAAAAATTAACCTGACCTGATAAGTTGACCCAAATTCGTTCAAAAAAATATGGTCCGAACCCAACCTGAAGATGGCATAATCTGAAATAACTCTAAAATTTTGGGTCAAACTCGAATTCAACCGTAATCTGACCTGTCTGACCCGAACTTTTTTTTTCTTAAAAAAACAAAAAAATAAAATAAAAAAATTTAGCATATTTTATATTATAAAACATATAAATTCTACTATTTTCTATATAAATCTTAATTATAAATTTTTTAAAAATATTTTGAGATTTTTTATATAATTTTAAATTTTATTTTAATTTTTTAAAAAATTTTAAAAGAAATTTCTTCAATTATTTTTTGATGATATAATTTTTTTTGATTTTTAAGAATTTTTAGCAAAATTTTCGAAATTTTTTAAATTTTTTAAATTTTTAATAAAAAATATCACGTCATCATTTTTTATGACGTGATCAACCCGTAAGTTGACTCAAGTCCAAACCGAACTCGAAGTGATCCAATCCAAAATGACCTGAAGATAACTTGATTCATAAGTAATCCAACCCGAAACGACCCGAACATGAAACGATCCAATCCAAATCCGACCCGATGACCCATTTTGACATCTATAATTGTAAGTGTCTTTTTTTTTTTTATAAATTGTAAATTTTGATTTATTATGTGTTGATCTATGCTTATAAATTACATGCAAAGCATAATTATGTCATATTACAAATGCTAGTCTAACAAATTTTTATTCTAAAATTATTTGCAACACCAGTTCACCATGTAATTGTCTCTTGCAGTACAATTCTTATCAAACTGTATCCTTTGACTGTGGAATCGAATTCAAAGTTAGACAAATTCATTGGGACTCCAACTACATTTCTAATTATTCTAATCATGACAGTACAAATTTTCTTTTACGGTTGTAGGTAAATATTTATCTTATTGGAATGCATGATTTACATATGTCGCTTCAACATAATAAAGTCTTAAAGAAATTAATTTACTTCTTAGAATTAATGGCATAATATTTTTAACCTATAGCAAATGGAATGTTAGATAACCCCAACTTCTTGATTGATCAGCACAATCACTTGCTAATCGTGTTGCGTCTTTTAGAGACAATATCAATTTCCATGGATTAAATTGACGGTAAAATAATTTGTTCCATTCCCAGCATATTAGACAAGGACATTTGAAATTGTCGCTAGGCATGATAACCATTTGGACTTTCTTTCTTTTTAAACAGTAAAAAAGAGATTATCATTAAAGTAGAATCACCAGTACAAAGGTTGGGCCATGATAGCCATTTGGACTTTCTTTCAATTTTACAATCAGTATACAATGATATGCCCTGCTCTAGCTCTAGGATGTAACATCAAAGAAAAAGGTATATATATATATGGAATTTTTTCCCAAGTTACAAAAAAATTGGTTAGCAAAAATGATACTCACAAACTTGCCAAAAAACGCCAAACTCTGTTGTCAGGTAGGGCGAAATTAGTGAAGTTAACATAAAAAAAAAAAAAAAAAAAACTGCAACAAGTATTGGGTATTATTTACAGGCAAATACTAATAATAATAAAATATAACCCAGTACCCGTGGGTAGCTGTCCAATCTACCTAATGGGCTTAAGCTCAAGCTCGTATTCCCAAATCCAAATTTATTAAAATGTTTATATATCAATATATAATTTATCTGTGATTTTTGTGAAATTATATGTATTTTAAATTTTAAACATAATCCTTGATGAGGATTTTGGCAGGTTCAGGTACCTGTGAGTATATATGTTTACCCACATTTTAGGATATGAATGCCCAACTCTTAAACTAAATTAGGTTGGAACCATTTTCAAGTTTGAATTCTAAAGTTTGAGTTTTTGATTCAAAGTTTATTTTTTTTTAGCAACAAAAAAATATGCATCATCGTCATATGAGTCATCGTATGTGTGGGCTGAGATCGGGATAATCAGTTGTTACCTCATTTAATCTCCCATACAAGAAACAGATTCATCATCCGAGTACTATTGGATCTGAAAATAACTTTTTCAAACTGATCACAGTGTTAACAAGTTTAAAACATGCAGCACGCACACACAGTTCCATTGGCAGTCTAAAGAGGGACATTGCTTCCAATTGCGCAGGTTGAGACTCGAACTCAGATCAGACATAAGGAAAATAAAATTCAGTTATTATCAGACTGTCACTTCGAATGGTTTTGATTTAAAATTTAAAAGTTGTGACTTTGTGTCAACCTTATTTAGGGTATATAATATTTTTTTTTTACTTTTTTGTTGTTCTTTCGTAGAAGAAGGAGTTTACGATATGCCTCTTGGCCAAAACAAAAAAAAAAAAGGAGTCTACGATATGCCAAACTATACCGCTCTTAGTTTGTAATTGCTCCAATCTCTAAAATTTAGAAGACTCCGTTTTTTTTTTTCTTCGGCTTGAAACAATTTTATTATTTAAAGTTTGAACGATCATTGTTTTAGTAAGGATGCTAAATCCTAAATGGGCAATCCATATGTCATGTTACATCGTCAATGTAAAGCCTAATAATTTTTCTAAATTTAAAATTACCATGAAATCCGGTTACTCCAGTTGATGTACTTAGGTCTGCATTAAAATTGAAAATTTGCAGAAATTCCAAATTTTGCTGGTAACGAAACTTGCGCGTAAAGCTTCAATATGTAAAGGGATTCATTAAGAGGACAGAGCCCAGAAGACAGAAGATTTGTCAATAATACAATCGTTATAAATATTTGTGTAACAAAACTGAAAAAATGTGGTACAAAAAATTATAATGTAATTTTTTGTTACATAAAAAATTAACACAATTACACAAATATGAGTCACAATTACATTATAAATACTTTTTCTATCCACCACTTTATGTCCTATAATGTTTTTCCATATGTAAATGGGGACAACGGCTGTACGCGCATGACGTACTTGCAATTTCTTGTTGTTTGCGGCACAAAATCTGATGACACCATAACACAAACAAAAAAAGCTTTTTGGGCTCAAATTTGTAGGAATGCGTATTTATTAAATTATTAAATTGTTAAAAATATATTAAATTTAAAAAATAAAAAATAAATAAATTATTTAATATTATTAAATTAATTATATATTTCGTTAAATGTATTTAAGTAATTTTGTTCTAACAAACAAAATAAATGAAAGAAATAATAATGAAATGAACAAGAAGGCAGCAACGCTTAAGAAAATTTACAAGCGGACAAGAAATGTGTTTGTAATTAGACCCCACTCCAGCTGTTGGTCGGCCCAAAATTGGACCGGAGAATAATTGACCATGAATAAATCAGTAGCTGTTTATGCTAAATCAAACCATAATTGAGACGCAGGTGTGAATTGCCGTTAACCAGAACCATGATAGGCTTTGTCATGATTTATTCCTTCCCACGAACCATAAATAGCGATTGGTGTTGCTGGCTAGAGACGGGCACGGTGTTCCTTCGAGGCAGCTAACTTTCGAGCTCTTTTAAGTGTTGGTTAAGTAATGTTTTTATTTTTTTACATCTCTTGTTATCAAAAAACAAAAAAAAAATGCGATTGAATTTGGGAACTGGAACGAGTCTTACCTATGGTCCAGCCTATACTGATCAGTTTTTAGTTGCCCTCACTATAAGAAAAAACAAAGTATGATGTACATAAAATCTATGTTATTGACTCTACTAAAATTTATAATTTGCTCTACTAAAATTTGTGTTTCATATTTTTGTTCGGCTCACTCTTTTTTTTTTTTAATGACATTTCCACTCTCTTATTCTTGTCTTTGATTTAACTAACTAAGGGCCCATTTAGAGACGCTGTCAGTTTTTTGTTGCTGTTTTTTATTTTTTTATTTTCTGTTTCTGCTGTTTGCTGCAATTTTTTGTTTATTACTGTCAATTTCTATTTTTTTTTTCAATAACAATAAAATTTTTGTCAATCAAAAAAATTTATTATAAAAGGGTCTATGTTTGAAGAATTGTTATTTTTATGAATTGTTAACAATAAGAGCAAGAGAAATCATATTTTGAGTCAAATTAAAATTAAAATAATATAAATATTATGCAAAAGGATTCATACTTTTAATAACAATTACACATAATAAAGAGAATCTACTGTGAAAAATAACATTCATACATCAAATATTACGTCGTTGCCATAAATCTCGTGCAATCCTATCTCGAACACGACCCATTTGTTCCAGTTGCCTTCGACCAATATCAACTGTTTCATGGAATTCTGAAGTTGTGTCTTCATCAACATGTTCAACTTCAACATTCTCATCATCATATTGCAAAAAAAGATCATCTAATTGTCCATGCATTCTAATTAAATTATGAATTACACAGCAAACAAGAACAATTGGCCTTTGCTTTTTAAATTGATATGAAGGCATCTGTGAAAGGATTGGAAATCTTGCTTTTAGCACTCCTAGGCATCTTTCAATCACGTTACGCAGCGAGGAATGCGTGTAATTGAATAGCTCCTCTTGTCCTGCCGGCCTTCCTTCCTGCCTATAGTCATTTAAATGATAACGCTCACCACGATAAGGAGTAAGGAATCCAGACATGTTAGTATATCCGGAATCAACTAAATAATACTTCCCGCATGGGGGCATGGGGAAACGATATTCTTCTGGTCTGGAAATAGTTTCCATAAGTATCCTTGAATTATTTGCTGTGTCTTCCCAACCCGTCATAACAAATGTAAATCGTATATCAAATAAACAAGCACACATTATATTTTGAATGGTTGTAGTTTTCCTTCCACGGTATCGGATTTGGTCAGCAACTGGAATACGAGCAGAAATGTGAGTACTGTCTATTGCTCCAATACAATCCTGCCAATTATTAATGCACCAAGACAGGTCATTAACAAATATATATATATATATATATATATATATATTCAAAATACAAATTAAAAAGAACATAATTATTTATTGCAAGAGCTGAGCTGTTACCTTAAAAAAAGGGGAAATATTTTGGATTATTTTTTATTTCTAGTGGAACTTCGTCAAAATTTGGAAGAGAAATAACAAACTTGGCAAGTGAACATAATGCTTTTAGAACTCGTTTGAAGTGCCTAGAGATGGTTTCAATCGAGTGTTGCATATGATCACGAACTGTTCGTTGACGTTCATTCTGCCTAACAATGTATAAAAACATTGCTAATTGTTCTTGCTCAGTCACAAACTTAGTGTCACGTAGGAAATATCGCCCCTTCAATTCTTCACACAAAGCAAGG
Source organism: Carallia pectinifolia (assembly GCA_037832335.1). Classification (NCBI taxonomy): domain Eukaryota; kingdom Viridiplantae; phylum Streptophyta; class Magnoliopsida; order Malpighiales; family Rhizophoraceae; genus Carallia; species Carallia pectinifolia. The sequence continues at coordinate 6,446,448 of CM075454.1, read as the reverse complement.
AATGTTACTTTGTTCATCCTAAACAAATCAACACAAGTATTTGGGTGCTCATTCAATGTTTCAACCACCCACTCATGGCCTGACAGTTTGGAAATACTTTGTGGTATTGGTTGATGTCGAAATTGTGTGCTAGCAGAATAGTTTCCTATAAGAGCTGTTAGCACAATTTGTTCCATCTCATCATCAGATTCCGACAATAGTTTCTCTATGTCATGGTCTTCTAGATTCATTTCAACTGATTGATTTGATCCTATTACACACAAAGATAGCCAAGTATTAATCTATTATCACAAATTCAACTCCTAACACATAATCAACAATAAAGAGTCATAATGAGAATAAATAAAACCAGTAGGTTCCAAACACACATAAATTAAGTTCTATAATACTAAACTATCAAATATAAACTACATTATTATATTTATAATCCATACTCTTTTCCTTCCATCGGCCATTTTCAAGAAAATATTTCTATTATCTTCATCCTTGAACAATTGGGTTGCCTTGCAGTATGTTGTATCATCTAGTCCTTCCAACTGATCAAGTGCCTCCATGCAAGCATCAATAGAATGCACACTAGGATTTGTAGGCCTAGACACATTTCCACTGCAACTAGTAGAATATTGTGAAGATGGATTCAACCTCTTCTCCAGCAACTCATTCCTTTTCTTTGAATTTTCTGTCATTTGGGCCAAACAAGTTGTCAATACTGTGTGAAGCAAGTCCGGTTCTTTTCTTCCTCTTGTTCCTGAATTAGTCCCTGTTTTAGCCCGTTTATCTTGGTGGACATCATCAGTATCATTGCCAACCGCATCAAACTCTTCATTCTTCTCATTTTCATTATTCTCCCCCTCTTCACTGCTAGAGGGACTCTGAGTTGAAGCATAAGCATGTTGTCCAGTTGTTGTTGTATCTCCAAAAATTAAGCATAGCGCCTCATAATTCTTGCAACCCTTCTTTTGAAATCGTTTTGCATATTTTATCTTCTACAAAACAATATAGTAATTTGTGGTTAATATATATTTGCATATAACAATGTAACACTAAAAAATAAATTGATTCAATACAATATTTACCCGAGCAAACTTTTCCCATTGATCATCAAAAGCTGAAATTGTATTGGTGGCAGAGGAATAGCTGACCCCTATTTGACTGATAATTTTCTTGAAATTTTTATAACGAGTTCTAAGGGCATTGAATTTATTCTTCAACTGAAGATGGGAATAATTCCTACCAGTTTTCCGACTTAATTCATTTTGAATTGTCTTCCAAGCACTCCGAACAAAAGTGGTAGTTTTCTTATTACCTTTTTTAACCTCAACTTCCATCAACGAAATAAAGAGGTCCTCAGCTTTTTCTGGCCATATAGCCTCAGATTCAACCTCAAGCACGTCATCCTCAGTCGTAGGAATAGACTGACTTGATCTAGCCATATATAATTCTAACTAGGGGAATATAATCAGCTCACACATTGGAAAGAAAATGAATTAAAGTAATAAAAACATTTCAGATGAATAGATTTATACATGTATCCATATGCATACAAAACTAACTTTATCTATTCCATTTTGCTCATACTGTGAAGAAAACCAAACACACAACAAAAAAAAAAAACCAATATTTCTATGGAGTTAATATTTTCCTCCCACAAAAATTGACTCAATCTAAACAAACCTAATTCAATCCGTCCAAAACTAATTCAACTTGCATTGGCCAAAAGATAGACTTGAAATTCCTCAACTCAAAACTATAATAATTCAAATCCCAAATAATCTAAAATGATACAAATAATCTATATTCAAAATGATCCGAAACTTGAATTATTCAAAATACTTAAAATTTGTATGACCCGAGAACAAAACAACCAAACCCGAAGCCACCAAAAATTCTAAGATTATGGACAAAACACCCACTGATACTTTTTGCAAGGACATTGATCTAGCAATGTTGTAGTGTTATAATATCTCCCATATAACAGAGGAGAGGGACAAAGAGATACATAGTCATTTCCAGTCCTGCTTCTTGTAAAGAGCCATAATTAATGGTATCTCCACTTTAATTTATTCTTTTCCTTCATTTCTCTTTTGCTTTTGCTGTTGGTAATCAATTGGTTCTTTCCTCATTTTCTTTTTTAGCTAACCCTTGGTTTTGAAAACCTTGAAGGATTTTGCAAGTAAGGGTTATATCTCCTCATTTTGATTTCTAAATTTTGATGCTTTCTATCATTCTGCTTTTTGTTTTCTATTCAAGCAAAGAACTTTCACTCCAGAAGGAGGGGAAAATAGGATAAAGAAGCATTTGAGCACATAAGCAATGTCTGAGAACTTCTGGGTATCAAATTTACCGTAAATATTCAACCTTTGCTTTTCAAATCCTGTTTATTTTCACCTAGTATGTACGTTTGTATTAAAATTAGTGTTCCAAATTAGCAGCTAACTGATTCCTGTAACTCAAAACCATCAAAATGCTCACCTCCTAGTACAAATCAAAATCACTGTAATAAAAAGTTTTAAGCCAAAAGAAATTTAAGCCAAAAAATGAAAAGAAATAGAAGAATATAATTAAAATATTCAAACAAATCAATTGAGCAGAAAATAAAGAAATTATAACAAAAAAACATAAATTAATAGAAATTGAAAAGAAAATAACAAGAAGAAGAATCGAACCTTTAACAAGAAGAAGAATTGAACCTTTATGGGATCCAAGGCTTGAAGGAAATCAGAGTCTCCGGATGAGATGAGCTAGGGATTTGGATGAAACTTCCACTAGAATGCATCAAAAAAGTCGTGGACGTTGAGTTGGGGAGAACAGAAGATAGGCTAGGGATCTGGGAGAAGATACAACAAGAAGACCTTAGGACAGATGGCAAGAGAAATAGAGAGAGTGAGGGCCAAAGGAAGGGGAAGCGTGGAGAGAGACTGAAAATCAACGAGAATAGAGAAGAAGCGGCCGGACTAACGAGCTTTGAGAGAAAAGTGGAATCAGAAAAGAAAAGTCCTATTTCCTGTGGTGCAAAACTGATTATTTTAAAAAGAAAGTGTTTTATGTTTAAAAAAAAAAAATGAAAACGTGAATCCTTTCAAAACAGGTTTTGTATTTTTTAATTGAAAAATAATCAGAAAACTGATTATTTAAACCACCCCAAACAGACCCTAATAAATCTTTTAATTTTCCTGCATAACCAATAACTAAACACCCTCCTATTTATAAACATGTCCACGTTTTTAAAAAAAGACAAAAATTGTATCTGAAAAACGCCTCAACACCCAACGCTCCCAAGTCTTGCAGAGCGAAGATGATTAGAAGAAAACAAAACAACACCAAAACAAATCTCCTCTCTAATTATCATCATCTTCCTCCAAATTCTTTAAGTTAAGGTTAAATTTTTTTATGCCTTCAGTATTCTTTGCTCAATTTTTAAGTTTAACTTTTGATTTCTCTCTTCTAAATATAATTCAAATTTTTAGAGTTTTTTTTTTAATATCATTCTCTAATAAAACAAAGCCCAAAAAAAAATCTTATGCACATTAGTTTTTCTTTTTTTAGTCATAAGCTTAAGGATTACACCGTATCTTTTTTCAGATACATTAGTTTCCACCAATTATAATGCTTATTTTTTTTTGTTAAAGATTAATTATTTTGTTATTCCTTTTAATTCGTTAAACTTTATTTTTTTTTGTTTATATATTGAACTTTGCCCGTTGAGGATTTTTCCTTGCTCAGCCATTGACTACAATTGTTACACTAATGCCTATTTTTTTGGGGTTGCTATCAATAAAAAGCAAGAGCTTTCCTTATTTTACAAAATCTAGCATGAACTTTCCAAATTCAGAATAACACAATTTTTAGTCCTAAATTTTTATAAATTTTTACAATTGAGTTCTAAAACTTTAAATTTGTTAATTAAATTTTATACCTTTCAAATCCTCTACAATCAAGTAATTTCTATCAACAACTATTAATCAAACAATTTAAAATGTACTTTGACCAAATAAAAGTGAATTGAAAATTTTTAAATACAATATTTTATTTTTATTTTAAAATATATAAATAGAGAATCACGAAAAAAGTTGTATTCACGTTTTTTTTTATTTATATCTAATTGGTCAAAGTATATTTTAAATTGTTTGACTTACGATTGTTGACGAAAAGGATTCAAATGTAAAAGATTTCAAAGATATAAGACACAATTAAAAAAATTAAAAAATTTAAAATTTAGCTGTGAAAATTAATAAATATTTAAGATTAAAATGAATATTATCCCTTTCCAAATTCAGTTGTTTTCCAAAGGGTATAATGAGCATTTTACGCGTTTTTGTCTCCTTGCGCGTCGAAAGGAAGCTGCTTGATTTTGTTAAATCATTAAATAGTCTGATCCCTTTGGGCCTCCAAGAAACCAAAAAACATTCGAATTGAGGGGCCTTGTTAGGCTTACAACCCATTTTTGAATGGTTTTATTTGTACACAGGGATGGCCTTGTCATTAAATCACAAACCAAAAACCATCAAAGTGCACAAAATTATGAGCAAACGAAATGACGCATGCCCCCGAAAAATAATATCATAGTAACATAAAAAAAAAAAAAAAGGAAGTACATTTTAGGAAAGCAATTAGAATATCATCTTTCATTGTTAGTATGAATAGCAGCAATACAAAACTTTGGAATTGGGATTGTGTCCATTTCGGCAGCAGCAAGGAGATGATTGCTGGAACAGTAGACTTGGATGGTAGTAGCAGCACTTGAGTCGGCGCCGGCAGCGTCCCTTCAAACAGCAGCAAAGGCTCTAAAACTCGGCCCGGCGACCGATTCAATGGAGCCGGAAGTGAATGCAGAGGTGGGTACGCGCTCACCGTCAACAGGGATGGTGGTGCCTGTGGCGGAAGCTGCGGTAGACACGGTAGCTTAGGCAGCGGCACCACCATTGGGAGCGTCCAAAATGGTAGAAGAACGCCGAAAAATGCGGATCCAATGCCTGGAATGTTGTGGAAACCGTTATTGAAGACCGATTTATCGAAAAACAAGCCAAAAAGTCCCATAATACGTAATGAGGGTCTGATGAGGAGAGGAAACTGACGCGATAGCTGGGAGAGATGACTGAGATGAGAAGAAGGATTAAGAAGGAAGAAAAAACCGAAAGGGTGACTTGAAGGATGTGATCGGGGGATAAGCATATTTTTAATCCTATTCGTTTGTCCTTTTTTTATACAACTCCATAACGTTACAGCCGTTTTATTTAAATCTTACACGTTAGCGAGTCATTTTAATCGAGTCCAATTTTAGACGGACATTTGGTTGACCGTTAAATACAACATTGACCATATTAAAATATTATAAAAAATAGAAATACTTGATTTTAACGTATTAAAGTGAATAAAAAATAAAAATACGCTATTTTGAATAAATATACATAAATATAATTATAAAAAATAAAAATATTTCAATAAATTTAAAAATAAAAAGAAAAAATTAAAAAAAATAGTTGGAGACCTGGTTGACCGTTAAATACTACTTTGACTACGTGAAAATATTATGAAAAAATAGAAATACGTCATTTTAATGTATTAAAGTGAATAAAAAAATAAAAATATGTCATTTTAACTTATTAAAGTGAATAAAAAAATAAAATATCATAAACACAATTGTAAAAAAAAATTAAAATTTCAGTAAATTTAAAAAAAAAAAGAGAAAAGAAAATTATAAATTTTGGTTTATACAAAATATTAATTTTTTAAAATATTTTTAAAATTATCAGCAATTAAAAAAATAAAAAAATTCATTCTCTCTTCTCCATTCCTTTCTCTCTCCTCCCTCCTCTCTTTCTCTCTCCTTGCCTCTCTCTCGTTCCTCTCTCCCTCCTCTCTTTCTCTCCCCTTCGTCTCTCTCTCCTCCCCCTGCCCCTCTCTTTTCCTTCATCCCTTTCTCTTTCCTTGTCATCGTCCTCTTCCTACTTGCTTTCACATTTTTGTAAAAAAAAAAATTGTTGGATTATATGAACACAAAATTGGATCTTATATGACAAGTAGAGAGAGTAAGGAAGGAAGGAAAAGAGGGGGAGGAGGGAGAAGACAAAGATGGAGGAGAGAGAGGCGAGGAGAGAGAAAGAGAGGAGGGAGGAGAGAGAAAGGAGGAAAGAATTGAGAGAAACTAATTTTTTTACATTTTGTTTATTTTTTTTATTTTTTAATATTTTTAAAAATATTTTTAAAAAATTAATAATTTTCTTTTATTACTTTTGAGGGTTTTTTTTAATTTTTTTGTTTTTAAATTTATTAAAATTTTAATTTTTTACAATTATTTTTACATATATTTAATCAAAATGACATATTTCTATTTTGTCATTCATTTTAATAAGTTAAAATGACATATTTTCATTTTTTATAATATTTTAATGTAGTCAAAATAGTATTTAACAATCAATTAGGTCATTATCTAAATTTCTTTAATTTTTTTCTTTTTCGTTTTTAAGTTTATTAAAATTTTAATTTTTTTTATAATTATATTTACGTATATTTAGTCAAAATGACATATTTCTATTTTTTTCACTTTAATACATTAAAATGACGTATTTCCATTTTTTCATAATATTTTAACGTGGTTAAAGCAGTATTTAACGGTAACTAGGTTTTCAACTAAATTTCTTTAACTTTTTTTTTATTTTTAAATTTATTGAATTTTTTTAAAATTATATATACGTATATCTATTCAAAATAGCGTATTTTTATTTTTTATTCACTTTAATACGTTAAAATTACGTATTTTTTATTTTTTTATAATATTTTAATTGAGGTCAACGCTGATTTTAACGGTCAAATAACCCTCCGTTTAAAATTGGACTCGATTAAAATGACTCGCTAACGTGTAAGATTTAAATAAAACAATTCTAATGTTATGGACCTGCGTAAAAAAAGAATAAACGTATAGGACTCAAAATATACTTATCCCATGTGATCGGCGCCTGGCCGGTAGAGGTGCAGGTCACCGCCGCCAGTCAGTTAAGGTTTATAACTTAATGGGTTGAGACAGTTTAGAGAGAGAGAGGGAATTTTTTTGAAAGATATGAGGGAAATTGAAATATATAATCTTTACAACAACACATTTATTATTCGAAATATTTGAACTCGAAATGTGACATGAAATTAGAACTGCTTTGATTGACGAAACTGTGTGTACCTACAGTAGTAAAAACGACGTTCATGATTGCGTTGTGTATGACTAGTGCGAACTTTGGTATGACTCACTCGACATTGACATACTCTTAACTCATCAGTCCTACAAAAAAGGTCACGCTTATCATTTTGCACAAACATCGACATCAGTAGATAGAGAATGAATACATAGGAAATTCGATGGCATGCATGGCCTTTCTACTTAGCAACGTTTCACGGTCGAAGTAATCCCTAGCAGGATTCTTTATAGACTTTGAAACTCTAAATGACAAATAATCATGGCCACAGGTACTAGAATATTCAGTAAGAGCTGGATTCATCATTCACCTCCAAGTTTCCCTAACCTGTACGCTACAAGTACTACCAATTAATGAGATGAGTGGAGCCCATATTTTAGCAATGCAAGCTGTTATAGTTTGCAAGTGAATAGCACTAAGAAGATTTTTATTTTGATTTTTTTTTAAGTAAATATAAATTATTCATAATTTTATACCACATAATAAGTGAAGTTCACTTAAATAAAAAAATTAAAATAATATTTAAATTATATCAGATTATGAATTAATTTTACTAAAAAAAAATAGAATAAAATTAATAAACACTTAAGAATAAATATTTCCTCTCGAACCTTTTATCCCCCAAAGCTTAAATGATATCTATTTACAAACTAGAACCCTGAAGACCTCAGCTGGTAGCCGAAATCCAACTCAGCAAATGTTTTAGACAAGAAGACATTGTTTTTCATAAAAAAAAAAATCATATCATTTTTGCATCAATGACAGTTATAGTTTGCAAATGCAAACAGGTCAACAGTAGGGCATTCCCTGGAAACTGTTTGTTTCCAGTGACCCACATCACTGAGATGCCTTTCTTTATAAATTAAGCCGGTTCCCCTCCCTAGTCTCTTTTAAAGAGCCACTGGCCCCTAGAGGAAAACTCTGCCCAATATGGTTTATCCATTATTTAGCCAACAAGACTTGCCTTTCTACCACCCTTTTGCTTTTTGAATAGAGCAATACAATCTGGGTTGGACATGTCATCTCTACCCAAATTCCCACTCCTACCAGCCACCTTATCTATGCTCAGGTCGCCCAGAAAGTGAGAATAGTTATAGCATGGTAAGATGCCATCACGTCGGTTCTTGTATGGTATAATGGTAGCAGGAACAACAAAGACAAGATTAAGCCACTGAATTCTAATTATTGAATAATCTAATCGCTGAATTGACTGTTCTAAATCCAGTATAGTCCATTTTTCCGCAGACAAGTATCACCATCAAATAAGTGTTCATTCTCATTAATCTGCTTTTGAAAAGCAATTAATTGTACCGTTTTAAGTCTTCGTTTCCTACTTTGGATTGACGCTGTTACTGTGTTTAAGCTTTGATTTCGTATTAGATGGGATTGCAACGTGAAATATTAATTTGCTTGATGCTAGAAGTCCATTTTGTTGAATGTACTTACGTGAAATGTTTGTCTTCTCTCGATATCGTTTTCGTGGCTGTCTTTATTCTATTGGTCATGGCTGCTGTGTTTCTCGCTGTCTCTGCATTTTTTGAGCTTCTTTATGTGCTTCTCTATGGACATGCAATCCCCAAACTACCGATTCTGAAGTACTACCAGTTGAAGGCAGCCTCTGAAGGATCAAAAACAGTTTCAGCGGATCTTGCTGCCGGCGTTATCCAATTTGTTACCCCAGGAAGAAGTGTTCTCTTTACCTTTGACGATTCGAATATAGAATACCATAAAGTTGGATCAAGAGACTAAAAGTTGTTGAGTCTTTAATTTGATAAAGCCAGAAATATTTAGAAAACGTAACAGAGTTGAAAATCTCGACTGTCAACATTTTGCTTGCTAACTCTACTTTAATTTTTTAAAATAAAATTAACTTATAATTTAATATTATTTAAATATTATTTTTAATTTTTTATTTAAGTAAATCTCACTTATTGTATAATATAAAATAATAAGTAAATTATACACATTTAAAAAAAAAAATCAAAATAAAAATCTCCTCTAAAATAACCCCACAAACTAAAAATTGGATTGGTTAGCCGTTGGAAACAAACCCTTTTGTCCCCCATAAAAGCCACACAACTTTTTAGTTTCCTTGGCACCAGCCATGGCCACCTAACACGACAACAATCACTCACACAAGAAGGGAAAGGGAGGGCGGCGGGGGGACCATCGTGGGAAAAAGTACTATTATATAATTTATTTTTAAGGGAGCATAAGTAAGTATGTAAAGCATTTAACTGATATTTAAAAATTTTTAACAATTTATCAATTTTTTAATATTTTTAATTTAACTATTTAGTAACTCACATCAATACCTGTCAATATATTCAGTAAAAGTGAGTTGACTTAATTTTTCTCAATAGGAAACCAATACCAACTGAAAATTCATGTTTCTAACATACGGTCTGCGAATTTCCACGCTCGTTTGTTTTTTCTAATAGACGTCTTTGGTTAATTGTCAGCTCCATGGCCGCCATTGTTCTTCTGCCCTCCTTAACTTGAAAGCAAACCAAAGAAATTGTTCAAGAGCCGTTGGCGCCGTTCTTGAAAAATCACCGCTACTGTATATAATCCTTTATGTATCCAAGCAAGTATCATTCTGGACATTTTCATGGAAAATCCAAGGAATATTAATGGTTATTTGTCTGCATCTACTTTTTTGAAGCACTGAAATTTCACCTCCTATTTTTATTTGTATAATAATTTAGAGCTTATTTTAAACAGCATTCGTCGTCTCACAATTCCGTGGTGGGAACTTTCGCATTACGCACATGTTCTTAAATTGTTTTCTTTTTCTTTGATAAAAAAATTGGTGAGGGGTGCCCTATGGCCTGTTAGGCAAGATTACATAATTTTATCATCTCTAAATAGGCCGGGTTGGTACACACTAAACTCACTGGATAGCAAACCCTGCAAGCCTAACCCAAACTTTAATTATTTGAGACCCAGGACAGTTGTTGCACTTTTAGTCCCATTGCACATTTTAGTAGCGCTCAAACCCAATGCTTCACGGTCGGCACTTTTGGTACTCATCATTAAACCACAACGTGCGACAATCTTCTATATCTTTTTCTCATTAAAAATGATACAACATTTTTTTATTTTTATTTTTAATGGTTTATTAGCGATAAAATTTAATACATTGTGATGACTCACTTAATTATCAGTTATATTTTGTTTTTGGTTATTTTGCTCCCATTGAAACTAATTAAGACTCTGAGATCTGCAGTCTTAAATGCGTCTCCAATACAATTTAAGCTAAAACTTATCCGTGCTTTACCCGTGACAGTTAATTAAATCTTTTGAAAATGTCAAAAAGGCATGCTCATAACAATAGGAGAATGTCATTAACGTATGGAGCAAAAAGTGAGTATATCTAGCTACTAGAAAGATCACAATTGTACAAGAACTTATAGGAAAAAAAATTGTATGCTTTTATAATCAGACACAACATTTAACAAATGATGAATAAATAAATGAGCTATAATTCAATAATTTTGGTCTTTTCGGAGTTATCTTCAACATTAAAGGTCTTGAGTTCAAGTCATAATTTGAGCCAGTTAACTAAAAAAGAAAATAATGAAGAAAAGAAACTTATCGGAAAAACAATAAAAAAAAGGAATTGTAGTATTCTTCCTGTATAAATTAATTAGAGTTAACATTTCAAGACTATTCAAAATGTCTTTGGTAAATTCATAGAGTTAATTTGAAAATAAATAATTGAGATCTCGTCTTGAGATGAAGCAATCTTGATCATGGATTTTTCAATGATGGTGATCAAGTTAATTTGAGCGGATTCGGATCCAAAATTAAGAATGTAATTGAATATATTTTGACAAAGCTGCAACCAATATTATAAAAAATATTATATATGCAATCCCAAACATAAACAAAAGGATGGAAAGAACATGTATGCTCTGTTATTAATTTTTTTGACATGGAAAATTTTATATATACGTACAATTGGGTAGAATGCATGTCTAAACGTCAAATATTGGAGCCGCATAAACATTCTGCATGTAAAAGCTGGGATAACGTTGTGATGCTTCTCTAGACCCTAACATGTGAGAATCTCGCATTCTAAATGCGTGATGAACATGGACAACAAATTTCTTAAAACGTTTTTATTATGAAGTCTTTGAATGACAATTACATAAGGTACCAATGCCCAACTAGATGAGCTTGTTAGTGTAGTTCTCTTCTTTTTTTTTTTTTTTGGTTTTTTTTTTGCACATTAGCATATACAGGAAACAAAATTAAAAGTTGAATAAACAATTTTTCTGTAAATATAAATTAACAAATCAAAGAACTCGACCAGTCCATCCATTCTTATTCAAGAGATGATTGTGAATATTCTTGGCGGTTGTCTTAACGAAGAAACAGGATGTATGCATGAAAATCAGCTTCATGGTCTTCCAAAATAGTTCTGCAAAACATATTTATAGTTCTTGAGCATTCTTTCTCCATCCACCTCGATCAAGTTCTTGATCACAGCATCAGTCGCCATTGTTAGGAATTCTGACCAGTCCCTACAAACCCACAGTTTAAAATTGAACAGCATTATTTTTAGATTAATTATATTGGTAATTAATTAATTAATTAAGACCACGCCAATTAAGCAAAATGTAGTAAATCAAATTGTCTCGTACGCACCCTTTGTTCGTGTCAAATGCAAGTCCCACCGTATATTTTGCTTCTTCAAGTGCATATGTAAATCTCTGAAGCTCTTTGGAAGAACAAACTCCATTGTCCTTAACGTGAAGCTGAGACGGTTTCACGTCACAAAATATTGGGACAACTTTTTTCTTAGTCTCCATAAGCAGAGCCAACTCGTGTAGACAAAAGTACGAGTCACAGTAACTCGGCGAGAAAACAGCGACACCAACTTTGCAATTTTCAATCGCCGTATCAATTTTTTCAAATAACCTATCCCCGGGTTTCATATTCTTGCTGTCCAAAAAAGGGTTAAGCCCGATTCGCGAGAGGTGCCCGTAAAGCAACCCGGAAATCGTTCGTTTGGTGTCGATTCCGCGGTGATTAATGAAAACATCAGGTGATCCGATGGTCTTGATGATTTTGTTATGGTGGTGGAAAAATTGACGGCCCAGGTTCTTGGCAATGGAGGCCGAAGGCTGCATGGCTCCTCGAAGAAGCTACAAGCAAAAATATTGGTGAAAATGGAAATGTGAGTGTGAGTAATTGTTGTTTTCCTTTTGTGGCTACGTGATGGGGGAGAGGTTTGGATGTCTCGTTTGGTATTTATGGAGATTTTGAAAGGAGTGAATTTTGGTTTGATTTCAAGGGAAAAATAGACTTCCAAGTTTGGACCGTCCAGAAAATGCATAGTATTTGCTTAGACAACAAGAAAAAACAAAAAGGAATAAAAAGGTTTGAATTTCTTGACTTACATCTACTATTATATGCTTTCATTCGCATAATCCTTCAAAGACGTTCGTATAGTATTTTATGTATCTAGTTCTTTGACTTAGTCACTTCTGCTTGTTGTTTTTGTTTTTTTGTCAAAAAAAAAAAAAAACAAAGAAAAAACAGAGATGATATCCCCACAATCTTATTAAGGAATATTGTGTTTTTTGTTCACAAAGCCTTTATTTAAGGAGAATGCAAATAAGTCAAATAAGTACAATATAACTTGTATTAGGTTAACTGTATATTTAGTCCTATCACTCAACTTTAACAGATGTTGCACCTCTAACAATAAGGACCGAAGTATAGGGCCGTTACCAATTCAATCACACCAATATGCTCGTTGCTTCTTCTTTTTTTTTTTATTTTAAATTTCTTAAAGTATATTTTGGTACTCTTTTTCCTTTTTATTTTTACATTGAGCGTATTAACATCACATTAATTGACATGATGTGTTCTTACAATTATATATCTATTGATCTCTCTCTCTCTCTCTCTCTCTCTCTCTCTATATATATATATATATATATATATATATATATATAGATCAATGAACATGGTCTTATAGTACACCAGCATTGTAAATGTCTTTTTTTTTGATAAATTGTAAATTTTGGTTTATTATTTACTAATCTATGCTTAATTACATGTTAAGCATAATTATGTCATATTACAAATGCCAGTCTAACAAATTTTTATTCTAAAATTCATTGCAATACCAGTTCGCCATGTAATTGTATCTTGCAGTACAATTCTTATCAAACTGTACCCTTTGACTGTGGAATCGAATTCAAAGTTGGACAAATTCATTGGGGCTTCAACTACATTTCTAATTATTCTATGCATGAAAGTAAAATTTTTCTTTTACGGTTGTAGGTAAATATTTATCTTATTGGAATGCATGATTTACAAATGTAGCTTCAACATAACAAAGTCTTAAAGAAATTAATTTACTTCTTAGAATTAATGGCATAATATGTATAACCTATAGGAAATGGAAAGTTAGATAAATCCAACTTCTCGATTGATCAGCACAATCACTTGCTAATCGTGTTGCGTCTTCTAGAGACAAAATCAATTTCCATGGAGTGAATTGACAGTAGAATAATTTGTTCCATTCCCAGCATATTAGACAAGGACATTTGAAATTGTTGTGAACCAAGATAACCATTTGGACTTTCTTTCAACTTTACAATCAGTATACAATGATATGCCTGCTCTAGGACTAAGATGTACTATCAAAGAAAAAGATGTTATGTGAAATTTTTTTCCTTATTATAAAAAAAAGGGCAAGCAAAAATGATAGCCCACGGACTCGCCCAAAAACACCGAACTCTGTCGTCAGGTAGCCCGAAATTAATGAAAAAAAAAAAGAACTCCAACAAGCATTGTGTATTATTTACAGGCAAATAATCATAATAATAATAACAAAATATAATCCAGTACCCGTGGGTATCTGTCCAATCTACCTAATGCGTTTAAGCTCAAGCTCGTATTCCCAAATCCAAATTTATGAAAATGTTTATATATCAATATATAATTTATGTGCGGTTTTTGTTCAATTATATGTTTTAAATTCTAAACATAATCCTTGATGAGGATTTAGGCAGGTTCGGGTACCTGTGAGTATATATGTTTACCCACATTTAAGGACATGAATACCCAACTGTTAAACTAAATTAGGTTGGAATCATTTTCAAGTTTGAATTCTAAAGTTTGAGTTTGATTCAAAGTTTTTTTTTTTTTTATAACAAAAAAAAATATATTGTCGGTATGTGGGTCATCGCATGTGCCTGTGGACTGAGGCCGGAAGTCATATTTTGCTATCCTCATTCAATCTACCTTATAAGGGAGAGACCCACCACCACTCGAGTATTATTGAATTTGAGTATAGCTTCCTCAAGTCAACCAAAATATTAATAGATCTGAAATCTGCATCGCGTGCGTATAGTTTTACTGGTAGTTTAAGGAGGAATATTGCCTCTAATTATGCAAATTGGGACTCAAACTTAAGTTGAATGTGAGAGAAATATACTAAATTATCACCAAACTATTATTTTGAGTGGTTTTAATTTAAAGTTTAAAAGCAATGATTCTATGTCAACCTTATTTAGCATATATAATTTTTTTATTGTTCCTCTTTAGTTGTTCTTTCTTACCAGAAGGAGTTTACAATAAGCCAAACTATAGCACTCTTAGTTTATAATTGCCCCTATCTCTAAAATTTAAAAGACTCAATTTTTTCTTTGTTTTTTGGGTTAGCTTGAAACATTTTTTTTATTTAAAGTTTGAGCGATCACTGCTTTAGTAAGGATGCTAAATCCTAAATGGGCAATCCATATGTCATGTTACATCGACATTGTAAAGCCTAATAATTTTTCCAAATTTAAAATTACCATGAAATCCGGTTACTCCAGTTGATATATTAAGGTCTGCATTAAAATTGAAAATTTGCAGAAATTCCAAAGTTCGCTGGTAAAGAAACTTGCTCGTAAAGCTTCAATATGTATACGGGGACAACGGCTGTAGGCGCATGATTTATTTGCAATTTCTTCTTGTTTACGCCACAAAATCTGATGACACGATAACACAAACACAAAAGCTTTTTGGGTTTAAATTTATCGAGATGCGTGTTTACAGAACACTTAAATTGTGAAAAATTTATTAAATTTTAAAAATAAAAATAAATAAATTATTTAATATTATTGAATTAATTACACATCACATTAAATATATTTAAGTAATTTTACTTTCACAAACAAAATAAATGAAAAAAATAATAATGAAACGAACAACAAGGCAGGAACGCTTTAAGAAAATTGACAAGCGGACAAGAAATGTATTTGTGACAAGACCCCACTCCGGCTGTTGGTCGGCCCCAAATTGGACCGGAGAATAATTGACCATGAACGAATCAGTAGCTGTTTATGCTAAATCAAACCATAATTGAGACTCACGCGTGAATTGTCGTTAACCAGGACCATGATGACCTTTTTTTTTTTTAGAAGGACCATGATGAGCTTTGTCATGCTTTGTTCCTTCCCACGAACCATAAATAGCGATTGGTGTTGCTAGCTAGAGATACAACGGACGTGGTGTTTCTCTTGAAGCAGCTAGTTTTTGAGTTCTTTTAATTATTGGTTGAATGATGTTTTTATTTTTTTTAATTTCTTGTTATCAAATAAAAAAAACGATTGAATTTGAGAACTGAAACCTACGGTCTAACTTACTCGAATAAATTTTTAGTTGCCTCCACTAAAGAAAAAAAAAATTGATATACATCAAATCAATATTATTGACTCTATTAAAATTTATACTTTGTCTCCGCTGAAATTTGTGTTTCGTATTTGTTTGCACTCTTTTTTTCAATAACATTTCCACTCTCTTATCCTTGTCTTTGATTTAATTTAACTAACTAATAAATCTTTTAATTTTACTAAATAACCAATAGCTAAACACCCTCCTATTTAAGGATATCTCCACGTTTTGAAAAAAAGCAACGCCCAACACCCCAAGTCTTGCAGAGCGAAGATGATTAGAAGAAAATAAAACAACCCCAAAACAAATCTCCTCTCTAATTATCATCATCTTCCTCCAAATTCTTTAAGTTAAGGTTAAATTTTTTTATGCCTTCAGTACTCTTTGCTCAATTCTTAAGTTTAGCTCTTGATTTCTCTCTTCTAAATATAATTTTTTGTTTATATATTGAACTTTGCCCATTGAGGATTTTTCCTGGCTCAGCCATTGACACCAATTGTTACACTAATGCCTATTTTTTTGGGGTTGCTATCAATAAAAAGCAAGAACTTTCCTTATTTTCCAAAATCTAGCATGAACTTTCCAAATTCAGAATAATACAATTTTTAGTCTTAAATTTTTATAAATTTTTACAATTGAATTCTAAAAATTTTAAATTTTACAATTAAATTATATACCTTTCAGATCCTCCACAATCAAGTCCTTTCTATTAACAACTATCAGTCAAACTGTTTAAAATATACTTTGAACAGATGAAAGTGAATTGAAAAATTTTAAATACAATATTTTATTTTTATTTTAAAATATTTAAATAGAAAAGTACGAAAGAAGCTGTATTTACGTTTTTTTTTATTCATATCTAATTAGTCAAAGTATATTTTAAACTATTTAACTTACGACTATTGACGAAAAGGATTCAAATGTACAAGATTTTAAAGATATAAGATACAATTAAAAAAATTAAAAAATTTAAAATTTAACTGTAAAAATTAATAAACATCTAAGATTAGAATGAATATTATCCCTCTTCGAATTCAGTTGTTTTCCAAAGGGTATAATGAGCATTTTACGCGTTTTTGTCTCCTTGCGCGTCGAAAGGAAGCTGCTTGATTTTGTTAAATCATTAAATAGTCTGATCTCTTTGGGCCTCCAAGAAACCAAAAGCATTCGAATTGAGGGGCGTTGTTAGGCTTACAACCCATTTTTGAATGGCTTTTATTCGTACACAGGGATCGCCTTGTTATTAAATCACAAAGCAAAAACCATCCAAGTGCACAAAATTATTAGCAAACGAAATGATGCATGCCCCCGAAACATAATATCACAGTAACAAAAATAAAAAAAAAAGAAGGGAGTACATTTTAGGAAAGCGATTAGAATATTATCTTTCATTGTTAGTATGAACAGCAGCAATACCAAAATTTGGAATTGGGAATGTGTCGATTTTGACGTGTGAATTGACAGAAAGAGTGAAGCTTTTGTGCTATACAAGTGACCATGTTTTCAGAATAATGAAAGGAAGCAAAAGAATGTAAATGTATCCTTAGCATAGTTTAATTTACTGGGTTACATGAAGATGAATACTTTAAAGGCTTTTGAACAATACTTATAAACTGCAAAATATAAAGATTAAAGCCTGTAATTAGTTGATGTGAAATTGTTATCAATATTATCAGTCTTATTATTAATCTAACAATCTTCTTTGAATAAAGATACATATCAACAAACTAAAATTTATGACAGAAAATTGCCCATAACGTAACAATCTTCTTTAAAGAAATTGTGGACTCGGATACGTTTGATAATGTTCAGAATGATCAATAAGAGTTTGTAACTTAGTTAAAGCGAAGTTACTAAGCTAGTGCAAGCTCAAAAAAAAAAAAAAAAAAAAAAGAAGTTACTAAGCTAGTGCACTTATGGCAAAGGTATCACTAAGTTGGAAGTCCAACAAAGAAGCTTGTGAAGGCCTAACAGGCGGTGGGACCCTACATGGCAAGTTACTGGTTTAAGAGAAAGCCTCAGTACAGAACCCTTAGTTGCCTTCTTTAAATTTGGTTTACAATTTACGTGAAATGTTTGTCTTCTCTCGATATTGTTTCCCCGGCTGACTTTAGTCTATTGGTCATGGCTGTTCTGTTTTTCGCTGTCTCTGCATTTTTTGAGCTTCTCTGTGTGCTTCTCTATGCATATGAATTCCCCAAACTACCGATTGTGGAGTACTACCGGTCGAAGGCAGACTATGAAGGATCAAAAACAGTTTCAGCGGATCTTGCTGCCAGCGTTATCCAATTTGTTACCCCAGGAAGAAATATTTTCTTTACCTTTGACGATTCAAACACAGAATACTGTAACGTTGGATCAAGAGACTAAAAGTTGTTGAGTCTTTAATTTGATAAAGCCAGACATATTTAGAAAATGTAACAGAGTTGAAAATCTCAGCTGTCAACATTCTAAAATAACCCCACAAACTAAAAATTGGATTGATTTGGTTAGCCGTTGGAAACAAACCCTTTTGTCCCCCATAAAAACCACACACATTTTTAGTTTCCTTGGCTCTCTCTTTTCCGGGAGAAGTTCCAAGATTTTCCTTTCCTTTTTGCTTCTTTTCCTTCTTTTGCTTCAGGAAAAATAATGTCGATCCTTCATGCGCTGCATGTCAATCGTTTTTGCTCGAACCCCATTTAGACTATGAACTTTTCTTCTTCTTATTATTATTGTGAAATATTCCATATTTAACAAGAAGAGTCAATTTCCTGTTAGACAAAATTTATGGTCATTTCTCATTGCCATCCCCATTTTTGATCCATTTCGTTATAAGACTCGGCATTGGCGCAGAGGCAGAATATGTCCACCGGTAAATTCTGTGGCTTGAAGCCATTGCTGTTCGGAGGAAAATCTTCCAGTTTTGAGGTACAAATTTTAATTTCCGTCCTATATATTCTCATTAATGTCAGGAAGGCATCTATATGCGGATTGTTATGCCGGTCAGTTGAATCTGTGACATACGTATATTAATTCTGGTTTCTTGCCATGATCATGCTAAGGGAGACTTAACGTAAATTTCTGACTAAATCATGACATTTCCCTGCTCCTTAATCTATACTTTTTTTGGACGGAAGTTTCCTATGTTTCGGGTTTCTTCAGGATCATCTAGACGTCTCGCTATCCAATTTTCCAAACTATTGTCTTATAATGGCCCGTGAATAGGAAAACATTTGATGTCAAGAGATGAGCTCAGAAGCTTCATTAGGTCTGGGAAGAAAGGAGGGACTGACAGAGAAAATAAGCAAGTTTTTCATGTTGGAAGAATGGGAATTGAATTCTTTGATTTGCTAACCTTAGATAAAATATTCATTCAGGTTGTGAAAGGAGTTATATCAGCCAAAAGTCAAAAGATGGAAACAAAACGATTGAAGGAAAACAGCTCTCGGAGGTTCTCTGGCAACATCATCTTGATGATGGAGCTTAGAAAGAAGATTTTTACCTTCAGGGACATCATTGACTTACCACCTTTTGATGGCTCCCGCTCTATAAATGAGGTACACTGAACAAGCTCTTGCTCTGCAACATCCTTAAACATGCTAGAAATCAATTACATAATATGTCGAATGTCTGAACTTTTTGAGGTCTTGCAGCTGATGCTAAGAACAATGAAAGATCTCCATAATCATTACCCTGAGATCATACTCAACAGAGAACTCTCGGAATTAAAGGGAGCTTCAATCGACAAGGTCCCCCATTTTCTCACGTTACTGATATTAGTTTATTGAACTGCTAGATGCTATATTCTCAACAATCCTGAGGCTTACAGTCTACATGTCTGCTTAAAACAGGTTATGATTTTCTTTTGTGAGGCTTTGAGATCTATTGGGGATTCATGGATGATGAATCAGGACTGGATGGATAATGAAACACACAACATGATGAGAAACAGCAAATGGCTCAATTCAGATCAACTTGGTAGGTTTTATGTCCATTCCTTTGTATTGTTATTGTTTGTTTGATTCTTCAGGATCTTGGAAGAATTTTTTTTTTTGGTTTTTTGGGGTTTGGGGGGGGGGGGGGGGGTGTGGGGGGTTTGGATCATAATAAGTTGGGGAAAGAATGGTATATGAATTGATAAATTCCTGCAATTCTAACATCGAAACAAATGATACATCTCTAGAGTTGATTGAAATGCACTAGTTGATGACAATAATTTCTATGCCTTTCGGCAGTTGAACTTGCATTGGCAACACTCAATTGCATGATCAAAATAACCAAAGAAATGTTCGATGAGATGGACGAAGAGCAGAGTGATGACAGCTCCCCATCTAATGCTTTTGGCAGAGTCCTCACAGGGTCTTACTCAGATATCAGCGGCAGCTCGTTTTGTGGTTCTCCAGTAACCCCAACTTCAGTCCTTCCGGAGTTCATGGATTCTCCAGTTTCCAGAGATTTTTCAGTTTTTTCTGGCTCGTCCCCTCTTCTCCGGTCATTGAGAGTTCAAGCAGTTGGAAAGTTGAACCCCATTGACATAAAGCACCTCTCGGTGCAAATGCTTCCAAATGTGGGAACTCAAGATCAAGGTCACAATGCTATGAACAAAAAGAACAGTGTGGATGATGAACCTATGGCTGAAGCTGAAACCAAGGTCATTGCTTTGAATGGGAACAATTGTTTGGTAGAAGAACTAATGTTTGAAATGGATGCAAGCTCCAATCCTGAAGAGACCAATGCTGCAAGAGCTGAGGATAAAAGACAGCATGCTGATGTAAAAGACACAACAGAAATTCAGATGTGTGAGACAATCCCTACCAGCATTGAAGCTAGAAAAGATGTAGCGCCTTCACTATCACAGCCACCCATTTCCTCACCAACAACAAAAGCACCAGAGGTTACGCCACCACTTAGTCCTCCATCAACATTTTCAACACCAGTTTCCAATGTAGTAGTGCTGGTGATATCATCACAACCTCCACCACCTCCTCCCCCACCAGCACCAGTGCTTCAGCCAACCGTTCCAGCTGCTCTCACACCATCTCTGTTGCCATCCCCACCGGTTTTGCAGCCTAACGGAGAAATAGAAGTTCTGCCAACACCTCCACTTCCACCACCACCACCACCACCACCTACAACACCACAAATTACAACAGTTACACCACTGACTCCACCACCACCACCACCACAGTTAAGAGTCACAGTAGCGGCGCCTTCCCCACCCCCTCCACCCATGATGTCTTCAGGAGAATCAATGCCATTTCTGCCACCACCTCCACCACCAACACCACCACCACCACCACCACCAAAACATGAGATATCAGGAACGGCAACAGGCAACCCATTGCCTCCACCTCCACCACAGCCACTGCCAAGAACTACAACAGAAGCACCTCCCCCGCCCCCTCCACCCGTGATGTCTTCAAAAGGATCAATGCCATCGCCGCCGCCACTACCACCACCACCCCCAGGAACTACAACAGCAGCACCGCCCCCACCCCCTCCATCCATGATGTCTTCAAAAGGATCAATGCCATCGCTGCTGCCACCACCACCACCACCCCCAGGAACTACAAAAGGAGCGCCTCCCCCACCCCCAGCGCCCATGTCGTCTTCAAAAGGACCAATGACATTGCCACCACCACCACCCTTGCCTCTTGGAAAAGGAGGTACCCCACCTCCACCTCCGCCTGGTGCAGCAAAATCTTTACGACCCATAAAGGCACAGACTAAATTGAAGAGATCAAGCCAAATGGGAAACTTGTATCGGGTTCTCAAAGGGAAGTTGGAAGGAGGTAACCAAAATTCTAAATCATCCAACAGAAGCAAGAGTTCAGCTTCAAGCAGTGGTAGCGGCAAGCAAGGCATGGCAGATGCACTAGCAGAGATCACAAAGAGGTATCACACACCGAGACTAACTATGCAACAATTCGTGGAATTTCGAGTTTTTTTTTTTTTTTTTCTCCATGGACATAAAATAATCAATATCTATTAATCTACCTCTGTTCTCTTCTTTGTGTAATAGATCAGCATATTTCCAACAAATTGAAGAAGATGTTCAAAAGCACTCAAAGTCCATTTCAGAGCTGAAAACTTCCATCAGCACTTTCCAAACAAAGGACATGACAGAGCTGATAAAGTTCCACAGACATGTTGAGTCTATTCTCGAACAATTAACAGATGAAACACAGGTAAATCTGCTTGAAGTTTATAATCTCTTGTTCTGCCTTTCTCTTTGCTCTCATACATCAAGGCAAAAATGTCGGCAAATGCAAATGTCCCGAGTGGGAGCAAGAAGAGTCCATAAGTTATAGAGCCTAAGGCAGAACAAAAATAGTGAGTACAATCGAGCGCAGAGAGGAAACTAACTGGAAAAAAAAAAAAAAAAAGTCCTCTACAAAAAAAATCAAGGCTAGTCATGGAATCTGAAATTTTTTAGTCTTGTAACCTGTGAACAATTTCGAACTCAACACATTTCAGGTTCTTGCAAGGTTTGAAGGTTTCCCACAAAAGAAGCTGGAAGCACTAAGGATGGCAGCTGCACTATATACAAAGCTCAACGGAATAGTTTCTGAACTACAAAATTGGAAGATTGAGGCTCCCTTGTCCCAGCTCCTGGACAGGACCGAACATTACTTCAATAAGGTGATTGCCAAGAAAAACTTACCACTTTCTCGGGCAACCATAGACTATATTAGAAAATCTTAGTACTGACTGTGAAAAACATATAACACAAAATGTACAGCTCAAAGGAGAAATGGACTTCTTGGAAAGAACCAAAGATGAAGAATCCAAGAAATTTCAGGCTCACAATATCCACTTCGATTTCGACGTTCTCATACGAATCAAGGAATATATGGTCGATGTTTCCTCAAACTGCATGGAATTGGCTCTCAGGGTATTGTCTGTTAACATTTTGCTGCATAGGTAGGCAGATCATTTGATTTGAGAACACTTTTGTTTATTTATTTTCTGCTTCCTGGAATAATGTTTCAGGAGAGAAGGGAAGCAAAAGCAGCAGAGACAACAGCAACAGGAAACAAAACAGACCGCAAGAAGGCTTGTGTTAAAATGCTTTGGAGATCTTTCCAATTTGCATTTCGGGTTTATTCATTCGCTGGCGGACACGACGACCGTGCTGATAAACTCACCAGAGAATTGGCTCATGAGATACAGACTGATCCTCAGCACCACTAATTGTTTACTTTCAAATAAATCCCACAAAAACAACAACAAAATAAAAAAAAAAAACAAAAACAAAAACAAAAAGAAAACAATAAAAAAAAAAAAAAATATATATATATATATATATATATATATATATATTTAGAAAGTAAACTCTGCCATTCTATTTGTTGTGGTGCATAATATGACTAAGTACCAGAGTATTTTGATGGCAATAAAAGCCTTGTTAAATTCCGGCTTTGCTTTTTTGTTTATGATGAACGAAGACTTAATTAGCACTACTCAAGTTCATGTGAAACCATGCAGTAAATTCTACTTAACTATAGTCTTCTACTTCCCCTTCTTACCAATTATGTGTGTAAACTTTGGAATATCAATCTTGACTGGTTGCGTGTTTAGTCTTGTAATTATTTTTGTTATTTAAGACGAGAATTTACGTTGCACATCCTCTATGTAAGGGTACGGTAGCATGTTGTATACTAATTTTTAAATGTAACATGTCGCACCCCACGGATGATAAATCTTGTTAGTTCTTCTATGATTCTAGATTTTTTTTTGTCTCAGTAATCTTAAAATTTGAATTTGAACTACTCGATTTAGTAATGTTGCGCCTTTTATAAGGTTATGGTTAAAATTAAAAGATTGGGGTTTCAACCAACAGTTTTTTATTCTTTAAAATGAAGTGCAGACTGGAGTTGCAATATAATACAACATGAGGAAAATCATAACATTATAGGCCAACGTGGATTCATCAAAACTTTTTTTTTTTTTTTTTTGTTGACAGAAAAGGATGTTAAATTTATTGTTCTTATATCAATTAATGAAAAAGCATTAGGAAAACTTAGCCGATTCAAGTTATGGTGCCCCATAATCAAGAGAGGCTTCTTTGACTAACAAGTGTGCCACCTTGCTAGCTTGCCATTGCTTTTATATATACATAATATAAATAAATTTAAGTAAATATTATTTTTCAAATTATAATATAAATTTTAAAATAAATTTAATTGTTGTTATTAAATTTACTCAAAATTTAATTTAAATTATAATAAAAGCAGTGGCACACTTGTTATAATAGTGTTAATTCAAATTATAATTTAATTTATGTTTTTCTACCCTCTCTCTCCTTTTTCTCTTTTTACCATTCTCTCTACTGATTCTCCCTCATCCCACTCTCTCTCTCTCGTTTTTCTCCCTCAATCATTATCTCTACTCATTCTCTCTCTACCCTATCTCTCTCTCATTTTTCTCTCTCTACCATTCTCTCTCACTTTTCTTGCTCTACCATTCTCTCTACTCATTCTCCCTCTGCCCTCTCTCTCTCTCTCTTTTCTCTCTATCATTCTCTGTCTACCCACATTCTCTCTCATTTTTCTTGCTCTACTATTCTCTCCCTACTCACTCTCTCTCTCCTTTTTCTCTCTCTACTATTTTCTCTACTTATTCTTTCTCTACCCAGACTCTCTTTCTTTTTTATTGTTTTACCAGTCTCTCTACTCATTGTCTCTCTACCCTCTCTCTCTCTCTCTCTCATTTTTCTCTCTCTACTATTCTGTTTACTCATTCTTTCTCTACCCTTACTCTTTCTGCCATTCTCTCTACTCATTCTCTTTCTACTCTCTTTTTCTCTCCTTTTTCTCTTTCTACCATTCTCTCTACTCATTCTCTCTCTACCTTCTCTCTCTCGCCCATTTTTCTCTCTATATTCATACTCTTTTTACCATTTCTCTCACTATCCTTTTTCTATCTACTTTTTTATTCTTATAAAAAAAAACAAAAATTGACTGCAATAAGTACAGAAATTAAGCAAATAGTAAAAACAGAAAAATAAAAAATAAAAAATAAAAATAAAAAATTAACAGCGTCTCCAAATGAACCCCTATTTGGCTGTTTTTTAAGTAACTGCTAAGTGGCTGTAATATACGACGTCTCAAAGGAAATTATATGACTTGACAAAGGAAATATAAAAAAATTATACGATGTGATAAAGGGAACTATACGACGCGTGTAACCAGTTATTAAAAGAATTTTTGACATACGATGTAGAAGCAGAAATATAAGGAAATTATACGACGTGGTAAAGGAAATTATATGATCTATGTAATCAGATTTTTTATTTTTATTGGCTAGTTATATATTGTATAATTTTCTTTGGTACATCATATAATTTTCTTCTAGTTCTTCTGTCATGTCGTATAATTTTCTCCATCACGTAATATAATTTTCTCTATTACGTCATATATAATAACTATTTAGTAACCACCTAAAAAACAACCACCTAGTCATGTCCTTAAAAAAATTTCTCTCCCAGTCCGTGCCTTCCTTTTGAAATCTATTTTTTCAAGAAAAAAAAAAAAAAACAAAAGAGAGGATGTCCCATCGGCTTGTGAGATGGTCGACAGGCCATCATCACGTTTTCAAAAAAATGTCTATTATTATTATTATTATTATTTATTATTATTTTTAAAATATATTTTAAACGTGTCTAACATGTGTTTAATTTATTTAAATTTATTATTGGTGGACACTTTTTTGAAAAATATGTCAGACACTTGTCTGTGTCGTGTCCAACATGTATTTGACATGGATGCCTCATCAAAATCTACGTGTCTGTGTGTCCTTATTGCTCAGGTTATTATAAGAATGAGATAAGTGTCTAAAAATTAATTTTAAAAAAGTTTTAGAGACCATAAAAAGTATCTTTTTAAAATTAAAGTATAAATATTTTTAACATTATTTTAAATTTAATTAGTACTATAAGTCTTGATTTAAAAAAAAATTTATTAAAACATTTTTATTGCCTACATATATCCTATAACTATTTTTCATATTTTCCTAACATACAGCTTTTTGTTAAGTAAAATAAAGTTCCAAGTAAACCTCAATTCTAAATATCTAATTGGTGTTCGTGTCTTCTCGACCGAGCTGACAACTGTAAATTTGATGGGATTAATACCATTTTAGTTTTACTTTTTAGAATTTTTTTAATCTAGTTCTGTACTATTTTTTGTTTTTATTTTAGTCTTATAATTATATTTTTAGTTGCAATTAACTCTTCCATGAACAAAATTATTAGTCCAAATATTAAAATACATGTTCATGGCCTTCACATATTGTTAGAACAACCTTTGTAGTTTCAAACCCGTATACTTTTTTCTTCAATTTATAAATTTGTATTTGCCACACAACCTCCGTTCTGCTTGTGGGAGTTAATGTTTTATTACTTTGAGTAATCTTTGCAATCATGTAAACAAAATATTCACAAATTTCCTCAAATCAAATAAGTATTTTAACATTTTAATTAACAATTCCTTCTACGTATGACTTAATTGCATAAAAAAATCATACTTCTCGGGTTAAAATGAAAGCAAAAAAAGAATATAAGACTAAAATAAAAAAAATTCTAAACAATTTAAGACTAAAATAGTGTTAATCTTGAATTTGATTCAAAGCCTCAAGTCAAATGGTCGTGCTGCCCGTAAGAGCACTAGAGAATCCAAGAAAATTTAGTCACAAGCCACATTCACATGCAGAGGGAGCGGCCTAGAGAAATCGAACGCAGCAGTCTCTGATTCAAAGATAGAACGGCAATCCGCGGTTGGGTACATCTACTTCAGTTGATCTAAACTAAGTTAACCAACTTGGCATTTATGTATGTTCTTATTATGTCTATGTTCTTGTTAAATTAGATTAAGATTAAGATTAAGATTACATCAGGTTGGTAGCAAAATTGGGAGCGAGGAAGAGAGTGAGAGAGGGGAGATCCATACCTTTATATATATATATATATAGGTTTTCCAATTTAGGATTTCCTTTTAATTAATTAAGTAATTTGTCACAAAGGATTCAGGAGAAGGAGGAGTTTGCAAAAGCAGAGGCGGAGGAGGAGGAGGAGGAGAAGGACAACGATGAGGATTTGATGATCAGGAGGAACACACAATCACGTACAGACTTGGCCTTTTGCCAGATGATATTATCCACCACATCTTCTCCTACCCCGGTGTAAGGGCTTCAAATTTCGAATTTGTAATAGTTGGACTCGAAAATATAAATATAAATTACAAATAAAAATTTTAAAATAAAATAAAATTGACTTGGGGTCGATTTTCGTACGAATTCTCCGATTGATATTCTTTCGTGATTCCGTCAAGGGCTGTGCGAGTTTGAACTTGATAGAAATAAATTCCATAACTTTATCTTAAATTGAATAAATTTTGTCGAGAATTGAAACTGGATCTCGAACAGATACTTGGACTACGGTAAATACTGTAGAGACTTAATTTCGATTGAACTGACTTGATTTCATTGAAGGACGTAGGGGCTTGTTCTCGGATGAGCTGACTGGACTTTACTAAGGGCTGTAGGAGGCTTAATCTCAAACAGCTTTTCAATATTTTAATATTTTAGATTATTGCTCTAGTAGATCCCAATCTGAGACGATTAGAGAGCGTACACCTAAAATATACTTGAAAATAAATATATTAAATATTTTAAACTTTATATCTGAAACATCTCCCTTAATGATATTTAGGGAGTATATGCCCAAAATACATAAACGTAGGGGAAGGGAATTGGAAATTCAAATGAAATTCCAAAATGTTTTGGAATGTTTTTCGATGCATTTGCTCGGCGCTGGGCAGTTTATTTGTAGACTTTCTGGGTGGCACTATGCCATCAACAACAAAAGATATTTGTTATTATTATTATTATTTTTAATTTTTTTCCTTCTTCTTGTAAACATAAGAAAAAAAAAAGAGAGGAAAAGTCAGCTTTTAAAAAAACAAAAGGGAAGTCAATGTTAGCGTTGCCAATTTTGAAATTAGTAACGCCGACACAGAAAAACATTTTTCTTCCTTTCCCATGTGAAGGAGCCCTATAAATAAGCTCTCACCCCCTAATTCAAAACATATTCAGCAAATTTATAAATAGAAAAATATACCGAACTTGAGAGAAAAAGAAAATTTTGAAAATCTCTCAAGAAAATTTCTCATTTTCCTACGTATTTTCACTCTGCAGTATACTCTCCTAAGTTCTTTTTAAGAGATATTTCAGGTGTAAGCTTCAAAAAATTTGCTATTTCCATTTTTAAGGTTGTTTTTTAGTTTATATTATCTGATCGCTCTATATCTGAATTTATGAGAATATAAATTTAAAAATATCAAAATATTACAAATCCGATTGAAATTAAACCTCATATGACCCTCAATAAAATCCAGATAGCTTATCCGAGAACAAGTCCCTACGACCCTCGATGAAATTAAGCTAGATCGGCTTAGATCAGGTTTGTGCGGTTCTTAACCGTAGTCTAAACGTCTCCATCAGATCTAGTTTCAGTTTACCCAGTTCAAGATAAAGCTGTGAAATTTATTGTTGTCAAGATCAAACTCGAGTAGCTCTTGACAGTAGTCACAAAGGAACACTAATTGGAGGAATCACGAAGATCGACCCCACGTAAATTTTCTTAAATTTTAAATTTTTGTTTGTAATTTATTTTTGTATTTTCGAGTCTAATTATTCCACGCTCGAGATTTACACTTGTTACAAATTTCTGGTACGCTTAGTGAGTCCTCTTCACCTCTCATCTCTTGTTCCTTAAAAAAACAAAAAAAAAAAGCAAAAAGAAAGCAGCCGAGAGAAAGAAAAAGAGAGAAAAAAAGAAAAAAAAAAGAAAACGAAAAAGAAAAAGGAAAAGGACAAACAAAGAAAAAGAAAAGAAAAAGAAAAAAGAAAAAAAGAAAAGAAAAAGAAAAAAAAAAGAAAGGAAAATTTCCAGTGGGTATCCAGTATTCTAATAGCACCAAAGAGGACAGTCGCTTCACTACCTACATCAACTACCTTACCCGGGTATGCAGGACCACAAACCTGCGGACAGATACAATTACTTGCCACTCAAAAGAGTCCATAGACTCACGCAAGGACAACGTTCCTCGCCACCAACAAAATTAAAATAGAAGAATTACAGCTCACACAACAATTAGATTTCTCACGAGAACGGAGAGATCAACCAACTACCCCGGCCAGAGCATCAAATTTTGCTCAACAGCAGAATCCGACACGTTTTGCTGAAACAAGTCAGGAAAAATTAGAAGGGCCCTCTACAACAATCTTCCGTGGAGAACCATCTACCAATGCTGACGTCAGACTGACCAACACCACCAACATAGAAAAAATGTTTGCAGATTTAAATCACGGATATTCACAGCTGATTAGCGGATATGCACAGTTCATTGAAGATATGAAGGAATTAAGTCAGCAAATGGACAACATCAACAAAGGGCTTCACCAAGCCCAACCCACTAATGCAGTCAACCACGAAGATCATCCTCAATCATCTCAATTTGGGGGCACAGTTTTTAGCCATTCGGACCAACAGAAGGACGAGAGTACCGATTCAGCTACAAGCTCACTTCCAAGTGGGATGAGTCATGTCTTGCTTGAAAAAAATGCTTCCATGTTATCAAATCAAAAATGCATTTCGACCTGACACAATTAAGCGGTAAATTTTGAAACTATTGTTATGTTTAAAAAAAATTAAAAAAGAGAAAAAAATTCTCAAAAAAAGCAAAAAAAGAAAAAAGCAAAAAAAAAATCAAAAAAATAAACAAAAGCAAAAAAAAGAAAAAAATTCAAAAGAAAGAAAAAGCAAAATAAAAAAATCGAAAAAAATGAAAAATGAAAAAAAATCCAAAAAAAAAGAAAAAAAAAGTCTGAAACTCATGTGTAGATTCAAAAACCTAGCCCAAAATCTAAATTCATATTCAGGGACAGACCTTAAACCCAAATTCAAATTCTAGTTTAAAACCCAAACATAAACTCAGTTAAACCTAAGTTCAAAGCCCAAATCCAACTTCCAACTCAATGTCCAAATCCAGATTCGAGGGTAAACCTTAAACCTTGAATCAAAATCCAGCTCAACAAGCTCAGTAGCTTAATAAGCAGCTCAGCAGGTTAACAGCTCAATAAACAGCTCAGCAGCTCAACAAACAGCTCAGCAGCTTATTAGCTCAACAGCTTACCTGTTCAACAACACACTCCTGCCTCGCACGAGTATAAAAGGCGAACAGCTTCACAACAAAGCACTCATGCTCCGCACGAGTATAAAATGCGATAATCAATCCACCACAGTTCAGCACTCCTGCCTCGCACGAGTATAAAGGGCGACAATACAGTTCAACAGCACACTCTTGCCTCGCACGAGTATAAAAGGCGAACAGTTCAACAACGCACTCCTGCCTCGTATGAGTATAAAAGGCGACAATACAACAGTGCATACCCTAACAGGTGAGAAGCAACCACAGCCTGCCGAATTTCGCCTGTAGTAGGCTCCATCTGCGAGCACCATTTCAGTCCTACACTACATGCCAAAGTTACGACGTCCAGAAGGTTAGCCTCCTTTTTCTTATTGCATAAATCTTAAACAGGAGGAAAGATACAGTCAATCCAAGACAAAAGAACTGCACAACTTGAACGAGACTTACACTCTGTCGATACCAAAGATTGAGCCAGTTTTGTCCTCAAAACCATTAAAAGGCTTCGTCAGACCACACACAGGGGCAGTCGAAGGTGGCTCACTTCTAGAAAGAAGAACACACGAAGGATTCGATCCTAATGCATACAAGCTCTTGGCCAAAGCGGGCTATGACTTTTCAAACCAAGCACAATGGGTACACTGCCATCCACAAGTGACGCCATTGCTCAATCTTCAACGTCCCGACCTGGCTTAGGCTATCAGGAGAAGTCACCTGTGCGGATCATGCTAAAGAGCCGAAGCCGAGCAGCTGTTGTACGTGCCAACACCATCACCAGCAAACAAAACAGGCCTATCCAGTCAAACAAAGAAGAAAAAGTCAGGGCTCTACATTTCATGTCACAATTAGTGAGGAGGCCGATTCCGACTCATCAGACGGTGAAGTAAAAGAGGCTCCCCCGAAACTTGAAGATGGTGGCCAAGCAATTATTGATGAATTCAAAGAGGTCAATGTTGGCTTTCTGGAAGATCCCCGACCGACATTTGTAAATGCTTTACTTACTGTAGAAGAAGAGCAGGAATATGTTCAGGTGTTAGGTTAATACAGGGATGTGTTCGCATGGAATTACAAAGAGATGCCCGGACTTGACCCAAAGATTGCAGTGCACCGCCTAACAGTAAAGAAAGGTGTTCGTCCTATCAAGTAGCCACAACGACGGTTCTGCCTGGAACTCATTCCGGAAATCGAGGAGGAGGTCAACAAGCTGATCAATGCTGGCTTCATCCGATAGATCACTTACCCAACGTGGATTGCCAACATAGTCCCGGTAAGAACGAAGAATGGACAACTAAGGGTATGTGTTGACTTTCGAGATCTTAATAGGGCCTGCCCAAAAGATGACTTTCCATTGCCCATAACGGAGATCACAATTGATGCAACAATAGGTCACGATGCATTGTCCTTCATGGATGGTTCTTCAGGCTATAACTAAATCAGAATGGCACCAGATGATGAGGAGTTGACAACATTTCGCACCCCAAAAGAATGCTATGTGAATGACTTAGTAGTAAATACTAAGAAGCACAAAGACCACCTCGAGGATCTCAAGACAGTGTTTGAAAGACTTTGTAGGCATCAGATCAAAATGAACCCTCTCAAGTGTGCTTTCGGTGTCGCATCAGGAAAGTTTCTTGGGTTCATGGTGTGCCATCATGGAATTGAAGTTGATCAGTCAAAGGTTAAGGCAATCCAAAAGATGCCTAAACCAAAAAAATCTGCACGAGCTATGAAGTCTACAAGGAAAGCTAGCCTACATTCGCCGTTTCATCTCCAACTTAGTTGGAAGGTGTCAACCTTTCCACCGGCTAATGAAGAAGGATGTTAACTTCGAGTGGGATGAAACTTGCAGCAAAGCTTTTGAGAGCATAAAGAAATACCTTTCCAATCCACCAGTCCTTGGTGCTCCGATTCAAGGAAAGCCACTGATTCTCTATATTGAAGCAAATGAAAGGTCTTTGGGAGCCCTGTTTGCCCTGCTTGAACAGAAAAATGAGTAGGGAAAGGAAGTTGCCCTATACTACTTGAGCAGAACTTTGAATGGTCTAGAGATGAACTACTCACCCATTGAAAAGATGTGTCTAGCCCTATTCTTCACCATTGATAAGCTAAAGCACTACATGCAGGCTCATATGGTACGTTTTATTGCCAGAGCTGATCCTATAAAATGTGTCTTATCTAAACCAATCTTGTCAGGACGACTTGCCAACTAGGCAATAATTCTATAGAGCTACGACATTGTCTACGTACCTCAAAAAGCAATCAAGAGACAAGCTCTAGTAGACTTTCTAGCATACCATCCTGTCCCATTTGATTGGAAGTTCACAGATGATCTTCCGGATGAAGAGGTCTTTTACATCGAGACACTGCAACCATGGGCGTTGTTCTTCGACGGCGCAGTAAGGCGTGATAATGCAGGTACCGACATAGTGTTTGTCACTCCTCAACAACAAATACTACCATATGCCATCATTCTCGGTGAGTTATGTTTAAATAATGTTGCTGAATATCAGGCTTTAATTATTGGTCTTCAAATGGTTGTCGATATGAAGATTCCAACTATAGAAGTCTATGGAGATTCTCAGCTCGTTATCAAATCAACTTACAGGGTTATATGATGTAAAGAAAGGGGACCTTGCGCCTTACCATCAGCATGCTCGATTCCAACTATAGAAGTCTATAGAGATTCTCAGCTCGTCACCAACCAACTTACAGGGTTATATGATGTGAAGAAAGAGGACCTTACGCCTTACCATCAGCGTACTCAACAGCTAATGGATGAATTTGAAAGCATCACCTTGGAGTATGTGCCCCGACGAGAAAACACTCAAGCAGACGTGTTGGCTAACCTGGCCACCTCCCTCTCAAAGTCAGAAATCCAAGCTACGGTGGTCATTGTATGCTAGAAGTGGATCGTGCCGCAAAAGGATGATGAAGAATCAACAATAGCCAATGCTGTATTTGTACGTCTCACTGAAGATGAGGATTGGCGCCAACCAATCATTGACTACCTGCAACACGGAAAGCTGCCCGAAGATGATCGTCATAAGATAGAAATTCAACGACGAGCTCCCCGCTTCATATATCTCTACGATGCTCTGTATCGAAGATCTTTTGATGGAGTTTTACTTCGCTGCCTATGCAATGAAGAGGCAAAACAAACTCTCGGTAAAGCACATTCTGGCGTTTGTGGTAGACATCAATCAGGGTCTAAGTTGCACTCTCAGCTCATAAGGATGAGATACTATTGGCCAACCATGGTACGTGATTCCATTAAGTTTGCTAAAACCTGTCAAGCTTGTCAATTTCATGCCAATTATATACATCAACCATCGGAGCCACTGCATCCAACTGTCTCGTCCTGACCCTTTCAAACTTGGGGTCTCGACTTAGTGGGGCCCTTGCCAAAGTCATCCCTGGGTTACCTTTACATCCTCGCAGCAACATACTACTTCTCAAAATGGGCTGAAGCTATTCTATTTAGAGAGGTAAAGAAAGAGCATGTTGCCAAATTCATCCAGACTTATCTAATCTATCGTTATGGAGTCCCTCGTTTCATCATCACTGATAATGGCAAGCAGTTCTACAACAGCTTGATCAACA
This sequence comes from Carallia pectinifolia, assembly GCA_037832335.1. Lineage (NCBI taxonomy): Eukaryota > Viridiplantae > Streptophyta > Magnoliopsida > Malpighiales > Rhizophoraceae > Carallia > Carallia pectinifolia. The sequence continues at coordinate 6,412,793 of CM075454.1, read as the reverse complement.
AGCTTTGCGAGTAGTTCAAGTTCAAGCAATACGAGTCATCCATGTATAATGCCCTGGCAAATGGCTTGGTCGAAGCATTCAACAAGACCTTATGCAAGTTATTGCAGAAGGTAGTCTCTAAATCAAAAAGAGATTGGCATGACAGAATTCTGAAGGTATTATGGGCGTATCGTACAACTTACCAGACTCCAACACAAGCGATACCGTACTCACCTGCCTACGGTGTCGAAGCAATACTACCGTTGGAAACATAGATTTCATCTCTGCGCATGGCTGTTTTGGAAGAACTCACACAGGAAGAGGATGCTCGCCAACGTTTAGATGAGTTAGAAGCCCTCGATGAAAGGAGACTCGAAGCACAATAGCAACTTGAGTGCTACCAAGCCCGGCTCACTAACACGTTTAATTGCAGGGTCTGCCCTCGATCTTTTCAAGTTGGAAACCTTGTTCTTACAGTACGATGACCCATCAACATGAAGCATAGGCCTGGTGATAAGTTTACTTCCAAATGGGACGGGCCATGCTTAGTGTAGGAGGCATATACCCACATTACATGCTGTTAGACCAAAAAGGTGTCTGAATTGGCCTGATCAATGGTAAATTTTTGAAGCAGTATTATGTATAAATATTTTTTTTAAAGAAGAAAAAAAATCAAAAAAAAAAAAGAAAAACATAAAAAAATAAAAAAAAAAAATAAAAAAAAGTTCGTAAGTCCCGATCTGAAAGTCTAAGCGAAAGTCCAAACCCGAAAATCCAAGTCCAAACACTTGAGCCCAAATCAGAAAAACTCAAACCCAACTCCAAAGCTTGAAAATCAAGTCCAGATCTAAAGCCCAAACACTCGACCCAAATCTAGAAGCCCAAATACTCGAGCCCAAAACTAAAAAAAATAAGCCCAATTTAGAACCCAAACACTCGAGCTCAAATTCAGAAGCCCAAGCACAAATCCAAAGCTTGAAAGCTTAATTCTAAATCCAAATTCCAAACACTCAACACCAAGTCCAACTCCTGGCCCACATGAGTATAAATTGTGAACGGCCCAAAAATATAAAAGTGATCGTGAGTTTGAGTTTGAGTCTTTGCCTCAATCTTGCTTCAGTCTTCCCTGCATATCATACCTTTACTCCTCTGCAGCAGAAAAATGGAACCATATGCAGAACAACAAGTTAAAGAAGAAAAAAGGTCACCCCAAAAAAGATGGCACCCAACTATAGCGCAACTGCAAATTTTAGAGGAGTTCTTCTACAATGATGAAGGTATTGTCCCTAACTCATCACAGATTCTCCAACTTATTTCACGACTGCACCCGCTAGGGGTAGTCGAAGGAAAAAATGTATATTTTTGGTTCCAAAATTGGAGAAATAGGCAGAGAGCAGCGCCGAGAGATGCTATTTCCAAAGTACAACATGTCGTTCCTATAGTAGATCTCACCAATACAGCTTTACCCTCAAATGAAGCAGGCTCGAGTTCTACAACTGCAATGGTCTCTCCACGGTATGTTGATCAAAGCCGTAGCCTATGGGAGCATGCATACTGGTCCTGGTGGTCTTACAGAGTCAACCAATGGTTCGTCCCTCCTAAGTACTTAAGTCTAGGAGGAACTTTTCTAGCAAAAAGAAGTCATTCAGGCAAAATTTTGCCACTCTTTTCAAAAATATTTCGGTAGCATCAACCAGTCAAAAGGCTCCAGCGACGTCAACATCATCAGCCTACCAGACGAGGCCGGGCTTGACTCGGAGCTGCGCCTCAAGCCCCGCCAGGACGACTGACAAGATAAGGTGCAACGACTTCTGTAGCACACGGTAACGACTTTCGTGATGCGCATCAGCCGCTGCCTCTTTTATTTCTTATGCGGGAAAGGGACATGGAGGACCTTACTCTATTCTGTGTACCTTCCTTTTGACTTCAAAAAAAAAAATCTTTGGTGTATGTATATATATCTTGCATACCCGAGTCATAACACTCACCCCTCAGCTTTTCTTTTTCTTAAAAAGAAAATGGCTAGTCTCTACATTTGTTTTAAGAAGTTTGTTGATCAAAAAGTTGGAGGCGCATGAGCTAAGAAAAGAAGGAGTAGTCCTCCTCGAGGGATCACTAAAAGCTCTTGAAACTCAGTCTCCAACGACATTGGTGTCATCGAGTTCCAACTACTCTACTTAATTCACATTTACCACAGAGGGATGAGAAACTGCAATCATCATCATCTTCCTTTAGATGCGGCAACGTGCAGGAAAATTCCAACTACTCTCCTCACGTCGGAGCAGACTCGGAAACCATCACTACAGCCCGTCTCTCTGTATGCAGGTCTTGAACTTCTTTAATCTTGGGCCTTCCTCATGGGGAGGTTCAAGTTCTTTGCCTACCGGATCATCTTCACCAAAGCTATGGAACTTGAAGACATGTAAAAAATCTTTTGTGAACTGTAGAAGTTCGACGTCACTTGGAGCCAGACTTCAATTTCTATATTGGCTGGGTTGCTAGCTTCCTCAAGATCATATCAGTTTCCTATTGAGATCCAACAACAACATGCGTAATCAGAGTTAGGAGATTTCAACATTCAAGGTTCATCAAGACGTCTAAAACTTCAAACTGGACTTCAAGACTTAGTTTAGATCACTTTTGTAAAATTATTCCTTACTGACCCTTAAAGTGGGAGCATTTGTAAACATAAGAAAAAAAGAAGAAAAGTCAGCTTTTAAAAAAAAAAGGGAAGTCAATGTCGGCGTTGCCAATTTCAAAATTGGCAACGCCGACGCGAAAATTTTTTTTTCTTCCTTTCCTATGCGATTTTCACATGGGAAAGGAGCCTTATAAATAGTCACATGGGAAAGGAGCCCTATAAATAGACTCTCCCCCCCAGTTCAAAACATATTTTGCAAATCTATAAATAGAAAAATACAAAGAACATGAGAGAAAATTTTTTTTTTAAAATCTCTTAAGAAAATTTCTCCTTTTCTTATGTGTTTTTACTCTACAATATACTCTCTTAACTCCTTTTTGAGAGATATTTCAGGTGTAAACCCTAAAAAATTTGTTGTTTTCATTTCTAAGGTTATTTTTGAGTTTATATTCTTCGATCATTTTAGATCTAAATTTATGAGAGTATAGATCTAAAAATATCAAAATGTTATAAATCCGATTGAGATCAAGCCTTATACGGCCCTCAACAAAATTCAGGCAGCTCATCCGAGAACAAGTCCCTTCGACCTTCAGTGAAATTAAACCAGATCGGCTCAGATCAAGTCTCTGCGGTTCTTAACCGTAGTTTTAAACGTTTACATCAGATCCAGTTTCAGTCTACCCAGTTCAAGATAAAGCTGTGGAATTTACTGCTGCCAAGATCAAGTTAGAGTAGCCCTTGACAGGAGTCACAAAGGAACACTAATCGGAGGAATCACGAAAATCGACAACACGTAAATTTTCTTAAATTTTAAATTTTTATTTGTAATTTATTTTTATATTTTCGAGTCTAATTGTTCCACGCTCGAGATTTACGCCCGTTACACTTTTAGATATCGACTATTGACTAAGATTTTTTTGTGTTCCCTTCTAGATGCCGACCATTGACTTTTCTTTTTCCTTTTTTTTTTTTGTATGTACAAATGGTCCCACTTCAAGGTTTGGTAGGAAGAACCCTGAAGATGTGATCCAAACTAAGTCTTGAAGTCCAACTTGAAGCTTGAAACTTTTTGATGAATATTGAATCTTGAGGTTTTTAACTCCAACTAGCCCACCAGCTGGTGGGCTTCTGTAGAAACTGATATGACCTTAAAAATTTAGCCCTCCAGCCAATATATAAATCAAAGTTTCATGGTTCTGGTGAGGATGATCTAATAGGAAAAGAACTTGAACTTTCTAATGAGGAAGTCTTAGTACCATGGCACAGCAAGGTCAACTCACAAAGAGATGGGACGTAAGGAAACTAGTTGGGACTTCTCCGTTCGTCACCGTATCTGTGAACCCATGAGGATATTCACAACTTTTCAGCGCATTGTGATAGATGTGAACTAAGGAGAGTAGTTAGAACTTTATTGTTCACGACATCGATGTTGTTAGAGACTGAGATTTGAGGGCTTTCAAGGATCCCTTGAAGAGAACTACGTCTTTCCTTTTTTGCTCGTGCGCCTCCAACTTCTTGATCAAAGAATTTCCTGAGGGGGATTAGTCATTTTTGTTTTTCTTTAGAGAGAAAGAGGAGTTGAGATGTGGGTTTTGTGACTTGAGAATGCATGAAATATATATTTAATAGAAGCTGCTTTTTTTTTTCGAAAGTAAAAAAGGAGATATGCAAAATTTGGTGGGTCCTCCTTCATGTCTCTTCCTGCCAAAAGAGACAAACGAGGCGGTGGCCGATGCATGCTGCGTGCCACCAAAGTCGTTGCACCTTATTCTTGTTGGCTGATCGCACGAGGCTCGAGGTGTAGCTCTGCAAAAATCGTTATACCTTACCCTTGTCGGCTGACCTAGTGGGGCCCAAGACATAGCTTCTAGTGAATCATGTCCTCGTTTGGTGGGATAAGCATAAAAATAGTCTTGTAGGTTTGACAAAATTATAATTAAGTCATAAACATTAAGGTGATTTCATTTAAGTCCTAAATGTTTACTTTCATTTCAATTAAGTCCTATTTTTAATGGAGTTGAATTTGACCGTTAAAAGAGACTTTGACCACAATAAAAAAAATCTTGAAAAAATTAAAAAATTAAAAAAATGTATAAAAATAAAAAAATTGAAAAAATGTAAACAAAATGTAAAAAAAATTAATTTCTCTCTATTATTTCCTCCTTTCTCTCACCATTTTTGGTAGCTGGTATGATATGTTGAAGAAGATAAAGTGACTCTTCTAGTCGTAGAGAGTACGACATGTTATAGACAACATGTAATGTATACCGTGTATTTTAAAGTATTTCGATATTTTAAGTTATTTTTAAAGTGAATAAAAAAATAAAAATATGTCATTTTGAATAAATATAGTAAATGCAATTGTAAAAAAAATTAAAATTTCAATAAACTTAAGAACAAAAAAGAAAAAAATTGAAGAAATATAGATGAAGACCTGATTGATCGTTAAATACCGCTTTGACTACACTAAAATATTGTGAAAAAATAAAAATATGTTATTTTAATTTATTAAAGTGAATAAAAAATAAAAATATGTCATTTTGATTAAATATACATAAATACAACTTTAAAAAAACAAAAAAAAAATTTCAGTAAATTTACAAACAAAAAAAATATAAAAGAGAAAAGAAAATTATAAATTTTGGCTTATAAGAAATATTAATTTTTTAAAATGCTTTTCAAATTATCAAAATTTTAAAAAATAAAAAAAAATTCATTTTCTCTTCTCCATTGCTTTCTCTCTCCTCCCTCCTCTCTTTCTCTCTCCTTTCTTTCTCTCTCTTCCGTCCTCTCTTTCTCTCTCTTCCGTCCTCTCTTTCTCTCTCCTCTCCTCCTCCCTCCTCCCTCCTCTCCCTCTCTTTTCCTTCATCCCTTTCTCTTTCCTAGTCATCTTCCTTTTCTTACCTTTCTTTCAAATTTTGTAAAAAAAAAAAATTGTTGGATTATATGAACAGAGAATTGGATCTTATATGACAAGAGGAGAGAGAAAGGGAGGAAGGAAAAGAGAGGGAAGAAGGAGAAGAGAGAGATGGAGGAGAAAGAAAAAGAGGAGGGAGGAGAGAGAGATGATGAGAGAGAAAGAGAGGAGGGAGGAGAGAGAAAGGAGAAAAGAATAGAGAGAAATTAATTTTTTAACATTTTGTTTACATTTTTTCAATTTTTTGTTTTTTATACATTTTTTAAATTTTTTTATTTTTTAAAGATTTTTTATTGTGGTCAAAATCTCTTTTAACGGTCAAATTCAAGTCAGTTAAAAATAGGACTTAACTAAAATGAAAGTATTAATGTCTAGGATTTAAATGAAATCATCTTAACGTTTAGGACTTAATTGCAATTTTGTCAAACCTACAAGATTATTTTTATGGTTATCCCCTCGTTTGGCAGGTTGATGACGTTGATATTGTTAGAACTTTCTGAATAATTGATGTTGTCAGGGCGTTCTGGAAATAGAGGTAAAGTCTCACTGGAATAGCTTTCTTTTGGTGTAAGGTTTTCTCTCGGATTGAAATACCCGTAAAGGATGAACCATTGGCTGACTCTATAAAACCACTAAGACCAGTGAGTGTAGCCCCATAGCCATAGCTTTGGTTGAAATAGTCTTGAGGGACCATTACAGTGGTAGAGTTCGGACTTGCTTCATTTGAGGACGAAGTTATACTAGTGAGATCTACCATGGGAATAGCTGCGGTGGTAGAAACAGAAGCTCTCTGTGTCGCTCTTTCCCTATTTCTCTAGTTTTAAAACCAAAATACAAATTTTTTATTTCGACTGCTTCGTACAGCCACAGTCATAAAGTAAGTTGGGAGAGCTGTGATAAACTAGGACAAGCACCTTCATTGTTGTGGATGTTGGGAGAGCTGTGATAAACTAGGACAAGCGCCTTCATTGTTGTGGAAGTACTACTCCACGATTTGTAGTTGCATTGGATTTGGTTGTCATCTAATGCGTGGTGACCTATCCTCTTCCTTGTCTTGAGGTTTTGCAACTGGTTCCATCTTTCTTTCTAAAAGGGAGCAAAATCTTGGTATGGGGTAAAGACGAGTTGAGACTAAAACAACGATTCAAACTCAACCCTCAATCGTTTTTATATTTTTCAGCCGTTCACAATTTATATTCATGCGGGCTAGGAGTTTTGGATTGGATTTTGAGTTGTTCACAATTATACTCATGCGGGTTAGGAGTTTTGGATTGGGTAAAGATTTTGGGTTTCAGATTTGGGCTCTATATTTAGGCTCTAGCTTCGAGTTTGGACCTGGGCATTGGACTTGGGCTTTAGTCTTTGCATTTGGAGTTGGATTTTTGAGTTCAAGTTTGGATTTGGGGTTTCGGTTTCAAGTTTGGATTTGGGCTCGGACTTTTGGTTTAGTCTTGGGCTTTCAGTTTCAAGTTAGGATTTGGGCTCAGGCTTTTGGTTTTCGGACTATGTACTGTCAGAATTTTCCCCCCCGTTTTTTTTTGAATTTTTTTTCCACATCTATGAATATTAACGCTTTAAAAATTTTCCATTGATAAGGCCAATTCAGACGTCTTCCTAGTCTGACAACATATAAGTGTTATGAGTATAGGCTTTCTGTACTAAATATGGCCCGTCCCATTTGGAAGTAAGCTTGTCACTGGGTCGGTGCTTCAAGTTGAGGGGCCGTCGTACTGCAAGGACAAGGTCTCCAATCTTCAATGATCGAGGGCGAGCCCTGTGATTGAATACCTTAGTGAGTCAGGTCTGGTAGCATTCGAGTTGCTGTTGTGCTTTGAGTCTCTTTTCATTGAGGGCTTATAACTGATCCAATCGTAGTCGGACATTTTTTTCCCATGTGAGGCCTTCTAGAATAGCCATGCAGATAGATGGGATTTACATTTCCAGCGGCAGTATTGCTTCGACACCATCAACAAGTGCGTCGGGTGTTGCTTGTGTTGGAGTTTGATAAATCGTGCGATATGCCCAAAAGACCTTAGGAATTCTATCGTGCCAGTCTCTTTTGGATTTAGAGACTACCTATTGTAATAAGTTGCATAATGTAGAACTTTTTGCAGACCTTGTCCATCAAGCTATTCTAGAACTACTTGCCATTATTAGTGATGATGAACCGATGGACTCTATAGCGATAGATCAAATACGTTCGGATGAAATTAACAACATGTTCCTTCTTTACTTATCTAAGTGGAATAACTTCAACTCATTTTGAGAAGTAGTCTATTGTTGCGAGAATGTAAAGGTGACCCAAAGATGACTTTGGCAAAGGCCCTACTGAATCGAGTCCCCAAGCTTCAAAGGGTCAGGATGAGACAGTTTGATGTAGCAGCTCCGATGGCTGATGAATGTAATTTGCATGGAATTGGTAAGCTTGACAGGTTTTAGCATACTCCAATGCATCACGTACCATAATTGGCCAATAGTATTCCATCCTTTTAAGCTAAAAGTGGAACTTCTACCCTAATTGATGTCCGCCACAAACGTTAGAATGTGCTTATGCAAGAACTTGTTTTGCCTTTTCATTGCCTAGACAATGTAGTAATACTCCATCGAAAGACCTTCGATACAAAGTGTCTTTGAGATATATGAAATAGGGAGCTCCTCATTGAATTTTTGTCTTATGATGATGATCTTCGAACAGCTTTCTGTGCTGTAGGTAGTCAATGATTGGTTGGCGCCAATCCTCATTCTCAGTAAGATGTACGGAGATAGCGTTAGCTGTTTCACTTTCTTCATTATTGTTCTGTGGGACAATCCACTTTTGACATACAACAACCATTGTAGCTTGGATTTCTGAGTTTGCCAGAGAGGTAGTCAAGTTAGCCAACACGTCTACCTGAGAGTTCTCTTGACGAGGAACATGTTCCAAGGTAATGCTTTCAAATTCGTCCATCAGCTGTTGAGCACATCGATAGTGAGGTGTACGGTCTTTTTTCTTCACATCATACAATCCTGTAAGTTGATTGATGGTGAGCTGAGAATCTCCGTATACTTCTATTGTTGGAATCTTCATATTAACAGCCATTTAGAGACCAATGATTAATGCCTGGTACTCGACAACATTACTTGAGCATAACTCACTAAGGATGATAGCATATGGTAATATTTGTCGTTGAGAAGTGATAAATACTATGCCGGTACTAGCACCATCACGCCTTGCTGCACCATCGAAGAACATTGTCTATGGTGGCAATGTCTCGATGTAAAAGACCTCTTCATTCGGAAGATCATCTATAAACTTCCAATCAAATGGGTTAGGATGATTTGCCAAAAAATCTGCTAAAGCTTGCCCCTTGACTGCTTTTTGAGGCACATAGACGATGTTATAGCTTTGTAGTATTACTGTCAACTTAGCAAGTCGTCCTGATAAGGCTGGTCTAGACAGGATATACTTGATAGGATCAGCTCTAGCGACGAGACGAATTATGTGAGCTTGCATGTAGTGCTTCAGCTTATCAATAGGGAAGAAGAGTGCCAGACATGTTTTTTTGATGGGTGAGTAGTTCAACTCTAGGCTTTTTAATGTTCTGCTCTGGTAGTATAGGGAAACTTCCTTTCTTGCTTATTTTCCTGTGCAAGCAAAGCTCCCAAAGACCTTTCCTGTGTGACAATGTAGAGAATCAACGGCTTTCCCTAGATCGGAGCACCCAAGATTGGCGGATTGGAAATATACTTCTTTATGCTTTCGAAGGCTTTGTTATAGGCTTCATCCCATTAGAAGTTGCCTTCTTTCTTCGTTAACTTATGGAAAGGTTGGCACATCCCAGCTAAGTTGGAGATGAAACGACGAATATAGGTCAGCTTCCTTTGTAGACTTCGCAACTCGTGAAAATTTTTAGGTTTAGACATTTTTTGAATTGCCTCAACCTTTGATTGATCAACTTCGATACCATGATGGCGAACCAAAAATCCAAGGAACTTTCTTGATGTGACATCGAATGCGTACTTAAGAGGGTTCATTTTAAGCTGATGCTTGCAAAGTCTTTAAAACACAGTCTTGAGATCCTCCAGATGATCTTTGCTCTCCTTAGTCCTTACGACTAGGTCATCAACATAGCATTCTACGATCTTGTTAAGCATGTCGTCGAAAATCCTTTACATGGCACACTGATAAGTGGTACCAGCATTCTTTAACTCAAACGGCATAACTTTGTAGCAGTATGTTCCTTTCGGTGTGCGGAATGCCGTCAATTCCTCATCTTCTGGTGCCATCCTGAATTGATTGTAACCTAAAGGACCATCCATAAAGGATAACGCTTCATGGCTAATAGTGGCATCGACCGTGATTTTCATTATGGGTAACGAAAAGTTATCTTTTGGACAAGCCCGATTAAGGTTTTTGAAGTCGACACAAACCCTTAGCTGCCCATTCTTCTTTCTCACTGGGACTATATTTGCTATCCAGGTTGGGTAGGTGACCTCTCAGATGAAGTCAGCATTGATCAGCTTATTGACTTCTTCCTCAATTTGTGGAATAAGCTCTAGGGGGAATTGTCATCGTGGTTGCTTAACTGGATGGACACCCTTCTTTATTACCAGGTTGTGCACTGCGATCTTTGGGTCGGGTCCAGGCATATCTTTGTAACTCCATGCGAATACATCCTTGTATTGACTTAATACTTGGACATATTCTTGCTCCTCTTCTGATGTGAATAAGGCACTCACGAATGTTGATCGAGGATCCTTCGAGGAGCCCAGATTGACCTCCTTAAGTTCATCAATAGTCGCTTGGCTGTCATCTTCGAGTTCCGGGGGAGCCTTTCTTACTTTACCGTCTGATGAGTCAGATTTGACATCCTCACTAATCGTAACGTGCAATGTAGAGAATCTGACTTCGTCTTCTTTGTTTGATTGGACGAGTTTTTCCTGTTTGTTGGTGATGGTGATGGCACGTGCATCAGCTGATCGGTTTCGGCTCTTTAATGTAATTCGCACTGGTGACTTCTCTTGATAGTTTAGGCTAGGTCGGGACTTCAAAGATTGAATAGTGATGCCATGCGTAGATGGCAGCGTACCCATCGTGCTAAGATCTGAGAAGTCATAACCTACTTTGGCAAAGAGCTGTATGCATTAGGGTCAAATCCTTCGTTTGTTCTTCTTTTTGGAAGCGAGCCACATTCAATTGCCACCGTGAGTGGCCTGACAAAACCTTTCAGTGGTTTTGAGGCCAAGACTAGGTCAATATTGGGTATTAGCAGGGTATGAGTCCCCTTCAGATTTTGAAACTCCTTCGTTTTAAGTACAATGGTTGCTTTTTTGTTTGAGATCATTGCAATAAATGTAGGGGAGTTGATCTTCTGGTCGTCGTGACATTGGCACATAGCATAGGATCGAAGTGGAGCTTAGAGATATGGTCTCCTGCTAGCGAGGTTCAATAGGCTGTTGCGGCTTGTCATCTGTCAGAGTTTGGGGACAAGTATTGGCAGTGTCTTTGACAGCTTCAACCTCTTTAGGGATGCCCCAATCAAGCGAACTTTCAATGGGACGATCTTAGGATTGTCCACATCGGTGTAGAAGATTGCATCCACCAGATGTGATTCAGCATCATCAAATGACTTCAAGTCGACATTAACCTTCTGAATGCCATCTTTGTAGTATTTGAAGCATTGGTGCAGACTTGAAAGCATAACTCCAATTACATGAATCTATGGACGACCAAGCATCATCTTGTACGTGGTACGTGCGTCGATCACGTGGAACAAACTGCTGGAAGTAAGGTCACCAATGGTTAGGTCTAGGCAAATCATACCAACCGCTTTCTGTCCTCCTTGATTGAAGCCACGAATCATCAAGCGACTTTTTGATAGTTCTTCGACGCTGATGCTGAGCTCCTTTATGGTGGATTTTGGGATGATGTTGACCGCCAAGCAATCGTCAATTAGGATACAACAAACCTTCTGCTCGCTTATATATCCTGACACATAAACTGGTCGATTGTGAGGCTTGGATCCTAACTAAAGATCCTCATCTGAGAATGAGATAGCCGAGTAGCATGTTACGTGATTTCGGCCATCTGATCATTTGTTGAGTCTGAATCACCTGAGGGCAGAGATCCTATTGAGGTATGAAGAGCCTTCCGACTTGGTTCCACCAGACATCGGTTGATTGCAAAGCCAAAAGCAGTTGAGGGTTGGCGAGAAGGTTTTGGAGAGCTTTAGATACCTTCTCTATTGTCGATTTTTTATCGTCGTGTGGCTACTCCTTACGGCTTGTCGTTTCTTCTGATGGACTTGAAGAGATGGTGGTCTGATTGGCTAAAGTTACGTCTTTCTGATCTAAAATAATTTTATTTTGGTTTTTGAGCTTCATGGTCAGCTGTTTCAAAATGAAACACTTCTCGGTCGGATGACTGACTATTCGGTGATACTTACAGAATTTCGAGTTGTTGACCCAATTCTTCTCATTGGGTCACTTGCACTCTGAGAGTTCGATCAATTTTGCCTCTAAGAGTTAGTCAAGAATGTCTGGGATGTTCGAGTTGGGGAACTGATATTTCTTCTGCTCTAATTCTCACAATATCACCTTCTGCCTTTCTTCTTGTTTTGGCTAATTTATTGGCGTTGGAGGGTTTACCTTTGCTTTAGCTCATACTTTTACTAGTACAGTGTCGACGATCATCACTTCCTTACCTTTTCCTAAATTGTTAGGCTTCTTAGCTTCCCTTTTGCCCCCTTGCTGGTCTAATTGGATGAGAACTGTGCTTTAGGAAGTCTAGATGCTTATCTCCAAGTAGTGCACACGGGTCACCAGTTCTTCGAAGGTGCAAGGTTTGGTGCCTTGCAGGATGTACAACAGCTTCCAGTGCATCCCCTGAATGCATATTTATACAGTAGAAGTCTTTGTCAGGTGATCCTTGCAGTCTAGACTAAGAGCTTACCATGTGTTATATACTCGACAACGAGTTCTCTTTTTCTTTGCTTGGTGCTGGTAACTTCCATCATGCTCACCGTTCTCTGAGTGCTGAAGAATCTGTTGAGGAACTCTCAATGTAACTGTTCCCAACTATCAATTGATTTTGGTTCAAGGTTGATGAACCTGGTGAAGGCGGTATGCCTAAGTGAACGAACAAATTGTTTCACTAAGCGATCTCCATAAGTTCTTATGTTATTGTAGGTTTCAACGAAGTGAGTGATGTGCTGTTAAGGATCACCTCGTCCATCAAATTGTTGAAATTTGGGCAATTGGTAGCTCAAAGACATGTTGAGATTTTCAATCCACCTTGTGTACGGTTTGATGTACATATGTGATTCTTGGAACGATGCAGTTTGTTGTAAGTGGATTGTATTAGCTGTCATGTCCTGTAATTGTTGGACAGATAGAGAGGTTACAGAAATTGAAGGTTACAGTTGTTTGGAACTGCCTGGTTACTTTTTCCAGAGAAGACATCAGTTGACGTTGCTTCTGGAGTGAAACTGAGTGGATATGGTTGCTCCTTGCGGGTCTCGAGATTAATTTGGATTGGGGCTTTCCCTTTGAGATTGACAATCTGTTGATCTTTCTCCTCCAAAGCCATGAGCCGTTGGAAACTTTTGCTTTCCAGTTCTGCGATTCTTTCGTCTGTGCTAGTTGTTTTTGTCATCAGAACTGCAACAACGTTAGTGTTAGCTGATGATGCTCCATGGAAGACTGGAGTAGAGGGCTTTTCTGCTTCTTCCGTGCTTATTTCTGTAGAATGGGTTGGTTGCTGATGTTTTGAGGGCTTTGTTGCGTTACCCCTGACTTCGATCAGGGTGGATGTTCGATTTCTTCCTTTGGCAAGAGAGTTGGGGGAGAAATCTTGTTACTGTGCGAGTTGCGGATTTTCTATTTCGGTACTTTACTATGTTTGGATGGAGAGGAATTGTGTCCGTCCACGAGTCTCTAGGCATGTGTACTTGGGTAGAATAGTTCATGCAGACAATAGAGTAGTTGCGTTCTTGTTGGTGGCAACTGTCGTGCTCTTCTTTGGTTCTATCGGTGTACTGGGTACTTGCTAGAAAAATTCCTTTTTTTTATCTTTTTTTCTCTTTTCCTTGTTTTTTCTTTTTTTTTCTTGTCTTTTTTCTATTTTTTTCTATTTTTTTTTCTTTTTCTCCTCTTTTGTTTTGTTTTGTTTTTTCTTTTTATTTTTTTTATTTTCTCGACTTCCTTTCTTTTGCTTTTTTTTTTGAGGAACAAGAGATTAAAGGTGAAGAGATCCCACCAAGCATGCCAGAAATTTGTAAGGGTTGTAAATTTTGAGCCCACAATAATTAGACTCGAAAATACAAATATAAATCACAAATAAAAATTTTAAAATAAAATGAAATTGACAAGTGGTCGATCTTCGCACTAATCCTTTGATTGATGTTTCTTCGTGATTCCATATAGGGCTGTGCGAGGTTGAACCTAACAGAAATAAATTCCACAGTTTTGTTTTGAATTGAATAATTTCTGTTGAGAATTGAAACTGAATCTCAGATAGATACTTGGACTATGGTAAAGACTATAGAGACTTAATTTCATCGAGGGCTGTGGGGGCTTATTCCCACACGGGCTAACTGGACTTTACTGAGGGAGGTTTAATCTCAGACATATTTTCAATATTTTAATATTTTAGATTTACGCTCTAGCAGATCCCAATCTGAAGCGATTAGAGATCGTATACTTAAAATATGCTTGGAAATGAGTACATTAAATATTTTGGGGTTTATATCTAAAATATCTCCCTTAATGGTATTTTGGGAGTATATGCCCAAAATATGAAACGTAGGGATTGGAAATTCAAATGGAATTCCAAAATGCTTTGGAATGTTTTCCGACGCATTTGCTGGCAACCGGGCAGCCTATTTATAGGCTTTATGGGTAGCACTCTGCCACCAACCACAAAAGATATTTATTATTATTATTATTATTTTAATTTTTTTTCCTTTTTCTAGATGCCGGCCATTGACCTTTTGTTTTTCTTTTTTGTATTTACACTCGATTCGTAGGCAGTGGTGCAGACCTCTTTGCTTTCTAAGAGACAGATGCACATATAGACTACTTGTCCCCATGTTAAATTCCACTGTTAAAGTCCATCCTTCTTGCGCCGTTCACTTTCTTTTGTCAAATTTGTGACTAATTTATTGTCTTACTGTAATTTCAATTCACTCCTGCAAAAGGTTGAGGCTTTCATGTACTCTTGCATTAGTTCTAGTGGTGCTATTTAGGCCTCTGTCCTTGACTATGCAATATCCCACAATGTCATGGAACAGCCCTTCCACGGTAGCTGTTTAAAAGCAAGTCCTTGAAAATCCTCAACCGTCGAGGATTTTCTTTTCTTGATCAACCACTTCTGTTTAAATGCATGGATCCCTTTGATTCTTGTCCCAATTTGAACAATCTGTCCTTGCAAGGCTGTTCCTTTCTCCAAACTCAATCTGTGAAGATATCAGCCCCACAAGCGATAAAGCTCAAGATTGGACCGTTGCTTGGAGAACAAGCATTCTACATGGATGTTGATACACCAAGCCTTAGAACTTTCAACAATTCTCACACAAGTCGATTGAATTTCTCTTCTGTCAACTTCCCCTATCTTGAATATGCAGATTTTATGTATTTGCAACGCAATGATAAACAAAAGGAGGACTACTTGAGTTTGTTTAGATTATTCGAACGGCTCCATAATGCACAATTTCTTGTGCTAGATTCTGGTTGCAACTTTGGTGTAGTTGACGTATGACCACACATCTTTTTTTTTTGAAATTTCATTCATGGCTGCTTAAAAAGAACAATATTAACAAATAAGGACGAGTATTATACTCTGATGCAAATGTTACTAGTGTTGGATCCTATTACTCATTGTTTGTGAAGGAGATTATCCCTGAAAATTGCAAGGCTCCTTTTGCTGGCAATTCTGTTATTATAGTTGATGCCTCAACCTAGTAGAGAAGTAATCCTTTTTAGAATGGAAGTGTTCTAGTTCAATCTTTAGTCACTTGTTCTATTAGTTTAGTTGTATATTAGCTAGTTTAGTTTTTTGCGGTTGTCTGTTGTTGCCTTAGCAAATCTAATTGTACAATGCAATTTGAGCTAAACTTGTTTATCATAACTTTTTGCCTGTGCTGTGTAGCTGATGGGAATTTAATTGAAGTAGTGAAATGGCAAGTGAAAGACGTTTCCATGTCATTTGGGTGTCTACTTGGCTCGTGGTCGATTGTTCAATAGTCTTCCTTCTGCTTGACATAGTGACCAGCTTGCCTCAGCTTTGCTGCTGAGGTCTTACTGCTGCCATTAACACAATTTATCTTTCTATTATTGTTTAGCTGCAATTTGCCCTGCATGAAATTTGGTTCAATTAGCCTGTTGTATTTTTTCTGTTGCAACTGTTTGGATCGATAAACGCAATTTTTGTTATGCATAATCTGATGTTTACATGAACTAAAGAGATATATTGCCACATTAATGATTATCTCTACTCATTTCCATTCATATATGTAGATTTATGTTGATATTACATATAAGATGATTGTTATATGCCTTTAAGAGCATGTTATTAGTAGTAGCAATTTTAAGCTAACTTGTAAATATGATCATGTTAGTTATTATATTGAGAGTCATGGAATTTGATAGACTCTACTTTTTCTCATAGGGTTTGAATTTCAATCATATTTCACATCACAGTTGTTTGTTTATGTTTTATTCTCTTCCAATTAAATGTTGTGAGAAATTATCCTTAAATTGCTTGCTAAGCATGCATGTTATGCTCAATATTAATTATTACTTCTTGCTGTCTTTGGCATGTTCAACACTAAAATTGGTTTTGCTAAGTTCAAATGGCTTCTTAAATGGGTGGCTCCCAATCAGCTGATTCAGCTTTAGTTTTGCTTCTTTCTTCTTTTTACCTCAAGCGTGTTAAATCATATATATCCTATATTGATTAAAATAAGTCTATTAGAAACCAAAATTCTGAAATTTTTTTTTTAAATTTGGGAAAAATATATATTTATTTTTTATTCTATTTTTTAAAATTTTTTCTTCCTTTTAATTTTTTTAATTTGAAAAAATATATAATTATTTTTTATTTTTGCATATTTTTCTGAAATTTTTTTCTTCCTTTTACTTTTTTTTTTTTTGAAAATTGAGAAAAATATATAATTATTTTTTTATTTTCGTATTTTTTTAAAAAAATTATTCTTCATTTTACCTTTTTTTTAAATTTGGAAAATATATATATAATTATTTTTAATTTTCATATATTTTTCTGAATTTTTTTCTTTTATTTTTTTTCTTTGAAATTGTTTTCGGAAATTTTCTTCCTTTTTCTTTTTAATTTGAAAGCTGCAACGTCTACACTCATTTTCCAATATGACAAATGACGTGGCAAAATTAGTCTGAGATGGCATGCCACGTAGAATCACGTAGCATCACATGGCGCCACGTGGTGAAATTAACTGCAAGTTAACGGTAAAGGACAATTTTTCAGTTAAGGAATTAACGTGGAGGGTGGAATCTAAGAAAAAAATGAAGTGGGTAAAAAGTTAAAAATGACTAAACATTAATGGTAGATTTTGTTTTATACCTTTTAAAAAATAACAAAAGTAACACAAGTAGGTAATTTTACAACAAATCTATAACACAATTGAATCTACTCCTGCACATCGAATTTCCATTCCCCTAATAGATAACAATTTGTTATCCGATCTCGTAACTATAGTTTAGTTTTAAACATTCAACTCTAGAACTCTTATCCCTATCTCTATCTATTGTAAATTTATATAGTCCTTTATCTGCTATAATTTTGAACAGCTTATCTCTTGTACTAGTACTAGTATATACAGCTAGTGATCAATAGAAAAGGTGTGATAGTTTTTCAACTCATCATCAAAATCTTTTATAGTATCAGAGTTAAGGGCATCAAGAGTGAACATTCTCCATTAGTAATGGTGGCAACTGCATTAGCTATCAACATAAGGCATCAAAAACTTGGCCATCCTTCTTTTAAGATTCTCAAGCATATAATTAGTTGTTCTTCCTTACCATGTCACTCATTAGTGTTGGTCCCTAGGGTGAAGCCTAGAGGGGGGGTGAATAGGCTTTACCAATGAAATCCTCAAATATAAATTTCTACAAATGAATGTAAACAAGAGATTGAAAGAAATACAATACCGATTTTTACAAGGTTCACCAAATGGCTACGTCCTTGGTCTTCTCAACAATCCCTCTATTGGAGATTCTTGAGAGTTCAACTATAAGGGTGCCTTTGGGCGCACCAATCACCACGTACAGTTTACAAGAAGACTCCGCAAACACCCTTGCGTCCGCCTTCAAAACGCTTGTTGCACAAGTCCCACTTGCCAACACCACTTTCCCTTTTCTTTTAGGTTTTCCTTCTTGGAGTTCAACCCTAACTCCTTACAAGATGATCCTCACAAGTCCCACTTGAGAGCTCTCACCTATTCTCACAATGTATTACAATACAAATGAAACTTACTAGCTTGAATGCTAGTTTTACAATAAAAGCACTTAGAGTAAAGAAAGCCTTTTTGCCTTGAGAGAGATTGTACAGTGGTTGAATATAACTTTCTTCACAAGTAAAACATCTTCAAGTGATGTTTAAATAGCTGCAAGATAGGTTAGCAGCATATTAGAGCCGTTGCCATGAGTTGCATATGCATACCTTGTTGTTTCCCTCTTGACAGCTTTGCATTGATTCTCTTGTTTGACACCTTCTGGTTGAACGACTATAACTTGATACAGACAGCTTGAAAAATTGCGATTCCTTTTTTGTTATTTAGTAGACTGTCAGAGCTCTCTACCCACCAAATTTGACTATTTTGGAATGAGTATAGCATAGTCAAATAAATGTTTGAATACAGACGTTAAAGTTCCGTTAGACAGTCTGCACACTTTTAGTAGAACGGTAATATCTTGCAGATGGCTTGGAATTTTGATGTAATTCTTTTTGCATTGATTACCAGACAGAACAAAGAATCTACACACAAAATTTCACATTCAAAGTCGTCGTGTGCTTTTCTAGGCAGCCGTTGCAATTAACTCCATGTGCACTGAAAGTTCCTGACAGCTTGCACCCTCTTGGTATAAAATTCATAAGTTTTTCTCTAGGGCTCCAAAAATTGCACGACCAAGCTTATTTGAAACTAGACTTATAGTCCTGCCAAAATATATATATTTTAGGTCCAAAATATATCTCAAGTGAGTGAGTTTAGTACCTGGAATCTGTCCAAACAGATTTGCTCTTATGCTGTCTTTATAAGATAGTAGCTTAATAAGGCCCAATGTGATATTCTCTTCCATGCACTTCCATGCACTTCCATGCACGTGTAAGATGGCATATGTGTACCTCTTTGGACTTCTTGAACCTGAATTGTATACTTGAAGAACATACAAATGAAATTCACTTGTACTTATGTTAGATTAGTTCATAGCTCATTATCAAAACACTCATCATCAAAACATGAATTCACACTTAGTAACAATTTCTTAATGTATGCATGGGGTGTGAATTTTCCAACAATCTCCCCCTTTTTGATGATGACAAAACCTTTAAAATAGATGCTCCCCCTTAATCTAAGCTTCCTCTAGAAATGCTCTTTTTTGATGACACGCTCTTAATTTTCTCCCCCTTTTTGTCATCAATAAAAATGGTTGAAACAAAAAATGTGAATGCTAACTAGGTTAAGAGATTAAGACTCCCCCTTAATGTATGCATGTATCACAAGTTCACATTTACAATTTAGCATATAAGTTATAGTAACTTTGAAATGCAGGCCTTGTAGAGTTCAAATACAATCATTAAATTAAGGAAATGAAGACAATCAAGCCTATGCTAATGCATGGGGTGTGACATGCCCAATTTTCTTCTTAAAAAAATGATCTATCAAAAGGTCTTTATTCAAAATTTGGTCACTATGTTACCAAAAAATACAATGTAGATCATTACCTTCAATAATAGTTCATGAGTAGGTCAAAAATATTACCGCAGTCAAATTGCTTACGTGGAAGTCCATCTCAGTAGTCAATTGCTTACGTGGAAGCTGACATGGTATACAATTAGAAACGGTGCAGATGTGGCACACAGTCAGAAAAGTCGCAAACGGTCAGACGGAAGTAGCTGACAGTGAGGTGAAAGTGGAGGACAGCTGGCCAATTATTACGCCAGAGAATCAGGCGTAATTTCCGGATTATCAGGCATAAAGTGAGAATCGAGGGAGAGAAGCATTAAGCCATAATCGTTTATCTTTCATCTGTCATTTGTTGTTTCCAGAATCTCAAAATTTTCACTCACCTTTCCGTTCAACAAAATGAGACCACCATCAAGCCATCAGAACTTGGAAACTGGAGATTCTTCCAATTCCAGATGGAGACCGGTGCCGGAGCAATTACAAATCTTGGAAAATATTTTTCATGGCATTGAAGAAGCTCGTCCGACATCTAGCCAACTTACTCAACTTGTCTCACTGTTGAGACCATATGGTCCAATTCAGCCAAGTAACATTAGACTCTGGATCCAGAACCGAAGGCGCAGTGTGAGAATAGGCAGAGCACCTCCTGTTATTCATTCCACCAACACAACAATTGTTTCTCAAGGAAATCCCAACCAGCATCGCCAGCCACCAGGTATTTCCCATTTATCATTTGAAATCTTTGATGTGGGTCAGAGATCAAATTCCCATGAATATTTTCACTTAGTAGGAAGCATTACTCCAGAGAGAAGCAGATCGGTCAACTCTTCTCGTGAGGGAGAAAGAGAAACACTCAGTCTCTTTCCTGTTCATCTAGGCGATCTCAATCAGCAAGAAAATGCTGGTACTATTGACATTGCCAACCTGCCGAACAATGAGGGCTTTATGGATCTAGAGCTACGCCTTAGGCCCCCTAGGAGCGACTGACATGGGTAAGATCTGAAGACATTTTCTGGCGTTGGAATACGGATTCCAACATACAAAGCTTTACTGGAATGTATGTATGCGCAGGGATGTTGTCTTGTAGTGCATAGTACATGGATGAGTTATGGTTGGTGTACTCTAATATGTATGAATAAGTGGTTGGTGTTATTTGTCTTGTAATTGTGTACTTATCAATTTTGGTAAGTCTGCATGTACTACTGAGATAAAGACGTGGGGAAAAATGTAAAACCTTGTGAAAGTGTGTGAGACGTTGTTCTTGGGATCTTTCCCTGAAAATGAAGTATGTATTTGTTTTAATCTAAGCATGCATCACACAGACCCAATTTAAGCTTGTTTCCTTTCTCAATTGGACAGCTCTAGCACTTCTTAAAGAATCAATCATAAGTCTACCTGTATAACTCCAAATCATATCCTGTTTCTTCCATTTGAAAGTAGACTCATAGAGCTTTTCATACATGTATAGATCATGGTCTGATTCCACTCCAGCTAGCCGTAGTGTCTTCTGGACGTTGACTGATCCTGCTGGACGGGACAGGCTGTACATCCTTTAGTATTTTTGCAATATCTCCTTCTACAGAACTCCAATTTGCGTGAATCAAAGCAACATCCTCAATAAAACTCGATACATTGTTACCTATAGTGCCAACTCCAATGATTTTGCCTTTTCCATTGTCTCCAAATGTGACACATCCACTATCAAGATACCAAATGGCATCTTCTTTAAAATATGTTGCCTTCAAGTACTTTTCCACCTACAAAACAAGATGTAGAATATTTTGGTACCCATATCTTTTTGGGTCCTTCAATGTTACAACAATCATTCTTCTTCATTGAATCTTTAACCATCCATACTTGTTTGAATTTATTAGATTTTGCCCAAACTTTAGAAGATGACACATACTTGTTAGGATCACTAGGTCTTCTAAGTCTACAATCATGAAATTTGTGTCCTTCTTTATGACAATAAAAACATGATACAACATTTTTCTTCTCTTTTATGAGATTAGTCTTGTTTTTAGTGAGGTATCCCAAACCGGATTTGTTAAAAAATTTCTTTTGACAAGATAACATCTCATCTAACTTATTGCTACCTAATGTGAATTTTGAAAAGGACTTTTCTAAATTTAAATTCTTTTCTTTAAGGTCCTCAACTTCTTTTTCCAAAGCATGATGTAAATTGTCTTTGATGTTAGGAACCTCTTTAGATATTGCAAGCTCTTGTTTAACAAAATTTAACTCACTACAAGTTGATTTATGATCTAATTTAGCCTTTTCAAGTTCTTCTTTTAAAAGACTATTTTCCAATACAATTTCATCTTTCTCTAACAAAAGTTTTTCACATGCTTTCTTTTGCTCTTTATATTGTTTACATTTCCTTTTAAAAGTGATCAATAAATCATCAAAAGCTTCTCTAAGTTCTTCATAAGAGGGAAGATCCATTACCTCATTGTTACTTTCATCGTCATTATCTAGGGCCATGAGTGCTACATTTTTTGAGGATGGTTCTACTTGTGGTAATGCACTTCTCCTTTTGAGTTTGATCTCATGAGTTATCAAGGACCCAAGTAACTCTTCCATGGTTAGCTCCTCCACGTTGTGAGTTTCTTCAATGGCATTAATCTTCATTTCGTATTCCTCATTCATCGAATTCATTAATTTCTGCACAAGTTCACCCTTTCCAAACACTTTGCCAAGATCGGTTAGTCCATTAGCAATAATCATGAGTCTATCATACACACTTTTAACCGATTCATTTGGTCTCATAGTGAAAAGTTCAAAGTCTTTCATAAGCATGCCAAGTTTAACTTTCCTAACTTTTAATGTCCCTTCATTTGAGAGACACAATGTATTCCAAATTTCCTTAGCATTTTTACAATGTTTGATGGTGTTATATTCACTTCTAGCTATGGACGTTTTCAAATAATAATATGCTATTTCATCTATTTGGTTTTTCTTATAGTCCTCTTCATCCCATTTTTCTATTGGTTTTACTCTCAAGGTTTTTACTCCCTTATCATCAGCAACTTCTTCCTTAGGAACATATGGTCCCTCTTCTACACTTTGCCAAACTTTCATCCCCTTAAATTTAAGATAACTTTCCATATGATCTTTATAGTATTGAAAATCACTACCATCAAAGAAAGGTCTCTTGTTTTCATTGGATGAGGATTCCATGGGGATCCCTCAAGGATGTTAAGCCTTACAAGTGAGGTTAAGCTCTGATACCAAATGTTGGTCCCTAGGGTGAAGCCTAGAGGGGGGGTGAATAGGCTTTACCAATGAAATCCTCAAATATAAATTTCTACAAATGAATGTAAACAAGAGATTGAAAGAAATACAATACCGATTTTTACAAGGTTCACCAAATGGCTACGTCCTTGGCCTTCTCAACAATCCCTCTATTGGAGATTCTTGAGAGTTCAACTATAAGGGTGCCTTTGGGCGCACCAATCACCACGTACAGTTTACAAGAAGACTCCGCAAACACCCTTGCGTCCGCCTTCAAAACGCTTGTTGCACAAGTCCCACTTGCCAACACCACTTTCCCTTTTCTTTTAGGTTTTCCTTCTTGGAGTTCAACCCTAACTCCTTACAAGATGATCCTCACAAGTCCCACTTGAGAGCTCTCACCTATTCTCACAATGTATTACAATACAAATGAAACTTACTAGCTTGAATGCTAGTTTTACAATAAAAGCACTTAGAGTAAAGAAAGCCTTTTTGCCTTGAGAGAGATTGTACAGTGGTTGAATATAACTTTCTTCACAAGTAAAACATCTTCAAGTGATGTTTAAATAGCTGCAAGATAGGTTAGCAGCATATTAGAGCCGTTGCCATGAGTTGCATATGCATACCTTGTTGTTTCCCTCTTGACAGCTTTGCATTGATTCTCTTGTTTGACACCTTCTGGTTGAACGGCTATAACTTGATACAGACAGCTTGAAAAATTGCGATTCCTTTTTTGTTATTTAGTAGACTGTCAGAGCTCTCTACCCACCAAATTTGACTATTTTGGAATGAGTATAGCATAGTCAAATAAATGTTTGAATACAGACGTTAAAGTTCCGTTAGACAGTCTGCACACTTTTAGTAGAACGGTAATATCTTGCAGATGGCTTGGAATTTTGATGTGATTCTTTTTGCATTGATTACCAGACAGAACAAAGAATCTACACACAAAATTTCACATTCAAAGTCGTCGTGTGCTCTTCTAGGCAGCCGTTGCAATTAACTCCATGTGCACTGAAAGTTCCTGACAGCTTGCACCCTCTTGGTATAAAATTCATAAGTTTTTCTCTAGGGCTCCAAAAATTGCACGACCAAGCTTATTTGAAACTAGACTTATAGTCCTGCCAAAATATATATATTTTAGGTCCAAAATATATCTCAAGTGAGTGAGTTTAGTACCTGGAATCTGTCCAAACAGATTTGCTCTTATGCTGTCTTTATAAGATAGTAGCTTAATAAGGCCCAATGTGATATTCTCTTCCATGCACTTCCATGCACGTGTAAGATGGCATATGTGTACCTCTTTGGACTTCTTGAACCTGAATTGTATACTTGAAGAACATACAAATGAAATTCACTTGTACTTATGTTAGATTGGTTCACAGCTCATTATCAAAACACTCATCATCAAAACATGAATTCACACTTAGTAACAATTTCTTAATGTATGCATGGGGTGTGAATTTTCCAACAATTAGACAAAGAATCTACTCTTTGTAATTCTTGTCAATGCAATAAAAGTCATAAATTGTCATTTTCTCAATCTACTGTCTACCACTCATCTACTTGAACTCATATGTAGTGATGTTTGGGCGCATTCTCCTATCAAATCCATAGATGGTTCAAAGTAGTATGTGATTTTTATTGAACATTTTACACATTATGTGTGGTTTTATCTATTTCGTCGTAAATCTGATGTTTATCCTATCTTTCTCACCTTTGAAACTTGGTTGAAAAACAATTTAACAGTCCAATTGTCTCTCTTTATTCATATGGTGGAGGAAAAAAATCAAGCTTTAAAGCACTTTCTCGTCTCTTATGGAATTTCGCATCTTCTTACTCTGCCTCATACTCCTAAATGCAAATGTCTCTCTAAAAGAAAACAATGTCAATTGTAGAAACCAGTTTTACTCTCCTCCATCATGCGTCTCTGATACTGATTTTTTGGTGTTATGCTTTTCAAGTTATTGCTTATTTATTAATCATCTTCCCGCTCTAGTTTTAAATATGACATCCCCATATGAATTACTCTTTTATTCACTACCCAACTACCACAAACTAAAAGTATTTGAATGTCTATGCTATCCATGGAAACCCTTACAACACTCACAAGCTTGACCCAAAGTTTCACCCGTGTATCTTCTTCAGCTACTCACCAAGTTAAAGTGCCTTCAAGTGCTATGATCCCATCACAAACAAAATTTTTGTGTCTAGAAATATAGTATTTCATGAAAATCATTTTTATTATACCAGCCATGGTCCTTCTCTTTCTCGTGTCTCCAAAATGACTATGTCGACTTGGCATCCTTCCTTTGTTACATTAACCTCACCAATTTTTTCTATCTCCATATCTTCTTCTGTAGGTTTAACTACAATGGATAGCACAAAAGAGACAATATCATCGTTATTTAGTTCCTTAGAGTCACCTGGTGGCTTGGGCACTTCATCAAGCTCTTCTCCAATACCCCCGATACTTACTTTGGAAAAAATAGCCGGGACTACCTCCAATTCTACCTCCACAAATGCAACAAAGACGACATCCAATTCTTCCACACCCAATCCACAATTTGGCTTTCTTAAAACTCACCCTATGGTTACCAGATCCCAAAATAATATCTTTAAGCCGAAGGTTGTCTTCCATACTACCAAACATCCTATATCTGAGTCTATTGAACCTACTGGTGTCACACAAGCTCTCAAGGATCCCTTTTGCCGTAGTGCAATGACATCTAAATTTAATGTAGTAGTGAACAACAACACTTGGTAGTTAGTTCCTTCGTCTGAGGTGACAAATGTGGTTGGTAATAAATAGGTTTTTTGCATCAAAAGGTAGTTAGATAGGAGCATTGATAAATATAGAGCTAGATTGGTTGTAAAAGGCTTTCATCAACGACCTGGCTTGGACTATACAGAAACTTATAGTCCAGTTGTCAAACGCACAACGATTACACTAGTTCTTTGCCTTGTTATGCACTTTGGGCAGTCTTTGCATCAATT
Source organism: Carallia pectinifolia (assembly GCA_037832335.1). Lineage (NCBI taxonomy): Eukaryota > Viridiplantae > Streptophyta > Magnoliopsida > Malpighiales > Rhizophoraceae > Carallia > Carallia pectinifolia. The sequence continues at coordinate 6,387,106 of CM075454.1, read as the reverse complement.
GGATATCCATAATGCATTCCTCCAAGGAAAACTTCATGACATGGTGTATATGTGTCAACCTCTTGGATTTATTGATAAGGAATGACCCAATCATGTGTGCACAAGCTGAACAAAACAATTTATAGTCTATATTAAGCACCCCATGCTTGGTATAAAGAGTTCAGTACATTTCTTCTTCAAATGGGAATTGTTAATGCTATATTAGATTCTTCACTCTTCATTTATTTCAAAGATGATGTTCTAATCTATTTATTGGTCTATGTGGATGATATCATTCTCATCGGCAACAACCCCCAACTACTTGGACAGCTCTCTACTTATTTTTCTCTAAACGATCTAGGTCCTTTGAATTTTTTTCTTGGCATGGAGGTTATACCACCTATACAGCAAGGTATTCTTCTATCACAACACCAATATATTATATGCCTTTGGAGACTTTTGGATTATCAGATGCTAAAAATCAATGAACTCCTTTATCAACCTCAATAACTCTTTAGTTGCAAAACTTTTCTAGCCTAGCAAATGCCACTGCTTACCGTCAATTAGTTGGGTCACTACAATATCTGTCTCTCACTCAACCATATATTGCTTTTTCTGTCAATAAATTGTCTCAGTGCATGCATGCGCTAGCTCAATCACATTGGTCCACACTTAAGAGAGTTCTACGATATCTTAAGGATACTATACACCATGGCCTTTTAATTAAACATGGTGATCAAGGTCCTCTTTCCCTTAAAGCTTATTGTGATGTAGATTGGGGAGGCAATCTTGATGGCAGAACATTTGCTTCTACTTATGTGATTTATCTTGGTTCAAATCTTGTATCATATAAATCTGCAAAGCAAAGAAGTGTTGCACGATCTTCTGTCGAAGCTGAGTACCGAGCTATTGCAAACACTACAGCTGATCTTGCTTGCTTGGTTGTCTAACTTGCTTCAAGAATTATATGTTCCACATCAAGGTTCCTCGCTTATTTATAGTGATAATGTTAGTGCCATAGACTTAACAGCCAATCTGCCCTTTCATTCAAGGATGAAACATTTAGCTCTTGGTTATCACTTTGTGCGAGAACGAGTTGTCTTTGGAGCAGTTAAAGTCTGTTACACTTCTGGCCACAATGAAGTTGCCGATGGTCTTACTAAGCTCTTGTCAAAGCAACGTTTTAACGTAGCGTTTAGCGATAATAAGACTAATACACGATTAAACCTTAGGAAAAGAAACTTCTCAATGAGAAAGATAAACGAAAGACTAATGTCTTATTGCAACTGAAATAATATTTCTCTAAAATCATTCAACCCTTAGGCTTACATGAGTATTTATAGCTACAATCTATGACTAAGAAAGGAAATATGTTAATGACAAAATCAAAATAAAAAGGAAAATAGAATAAATCTGCGATATTCCAGAACATTCAAGGAATATGCTGAAAAATACTTGGAATATTCTGGATAGGCTTAGAAAACAAGTCTTCTAGAATTCACCTTTGACTTTGGGCTTCTTCTGACGGTCTCTTTGGTCTAGGAAGTCTTGGGCTACTTATTCTACGTTAGTCCCCTCCACTTAGGAAAAACTTGACCTCGAGTTCAAGTCATGCTCCTGGTAGAGAGGCTCATCAGTAGAGTAGAATGGATAAATATCTGCAACATTGAAGGTCATTGAAATTCCCTACTCATTGGGTAAATCAATCACATAGGCATTGTCATTAATCTTCTTTAGGACTTGATAAGGACCATACTTCTTATAATGCAGCTTATTGTAGGATCCAACTGGAAACCGCTCATTACGAAGGAACACGATCACCATATTACCTTTTTGGAAGATATGGCTCCTTCGATGCTTGTCTGCAGCTTTCTTGTACTTCTCATTGGCAATCTCCAACTTCTTTTTCACTTCAGCTTGGACTGACTGCACCTATTCTGCAAGATTCTCAGTTGCAATGCTAAGGCCTGGAATGCGAAGCAGCTTGACCAAATCCAAAGCATGTTGCAGACATTTAGTGTAAACAATAGAGAAAGGAGACTTCCCTATAGCACTGTGAACAGCACTATTATAGGCAAACTTTGCTTGAGCTATGGCAAAGTCCCAGTGCTTTGGTTTGTCTCCACAAATGCTTCGAATGAGGTTGCCTAGGGTTTGTTTAGTGACTTTGTCTAACCATCAGTCTGTGGATGAGCTGTACTATTGAACTTTAAGAATGAATCAAACAGTTTCCACAGAGTGATTCTAAAATGACTAAGAAACTTGGTATCACGGTCAGATGTAATGGACTTGGGCACTCCATGTAGGCACACAATCTCCTTAAAGAACAACCGGGCTATACTGGAAGCATCAAAGGTCTTCTTACAAGGTATGAAATGGCTTATCTTGGAAACCTGTCAACAACAATAAACACAGAATCTATACCGTGTTGGGTACAGAGTAAGCCCAAAATAAAATATATGGACAGGTTTTCCCAAATATTTTCTGGAACAGGTAAAGGCATGTAAAGCTGAAAGTTTTGTGATTGGCACTTAGCTGTCTAGCAAGTATAAAATCACTAGACAAATTTACGAATATCCCTCTTCAGCTGTGGCCAATAGTACTATTTCTCAACAGCAACAATTGTCTTGTATCGTCTAAGATGACTTGCAAGACCACCTCCATGTAAATTATGAATAATCTTCTCTCTCAATGAAGATCAGGGAACACAGAGCTGATTTCCACGCATAAGATAGTCATCATAGATATGGAAATCATCTATAGGTTGCTTTTGAACCCACTTCTCCCAAATAGTTTGGAAGTCTTCATCATGCTCATATAATTCACGGAGAGTTTCAAAGCCTACTATCTCATTGGTCAATGTTATCAACAAAGATGCTCTCTGACTTAAGGCATTAGCAACCTTGTTTTGTTGGCCCGCCTTATGAAACAGCTTGAAAGGAAACTTTTGTAGGAAAGTGGACCACCTAGCATGTATGTCACTGTTGACTTGCTTCTGGCTGTGGAGATACTTCAAGGCTTGATGATTCGAGTACAAGATGAACTCACAGCCTATCAGGTAATGTTCCCAATGCTTTAAGACTCTCACAACAATATAAAACTCCTTGTCATAAGTAGACCACATCTTTTGGGCTTCACTAAACTTTTCACTGAAATAAATGACTGACCTTTTTTCTTGGAAAATCACAACACAAACTCCAACTCTGCTGGCATCACATTCAACTTCAAACAGCTTGTCAAAGCTAGGGAGAGCTAACACTAGAGCGGTACATAACTTTTCTTTGATAAGGGCAAACCGCTGCTCTTCTTCATCTCCCCACTAGAACTTGCCCTTCTTAAGGCACTCGGTAATGGGTGCCATAATAGTACTGAAGTTGTAGACGAACCTTCAATAAAAAGGTTGCGAAGTCATGGAAACTCTGCACATCGCCTACAGTTTTGAGAGTAGGCTAATCTCAAATTGCTCGCATATTCTCCTCTTCAACCTGAATGCCATCAAAACTAACTATGTACCCCAGGAAGAGTAATTTTTCAGTCATAAAGCTACAGTTCGTCAAATTCACATATAGTTTATTCTCCTACAGCACCACTAATACCTCCCTCAAGTGTGAAATATGATCTTTTATTGATCGACTATAGATAAGAATATCATCAAAATATATAACAACAAATTTCCCAATAAAAGGTTTCAGTGCCTAATTCATCAACTTCCTAAAGGTGCTAGGAGCACTAGAGAGACTAAATGGCATAACTAGCCATTCATAAAGAACATCCCGAATCTTGAATGCAGTCTTTCACTTATCGCCAGGTCTAATACTGATATGATGATAGCCACTTTGAAGATCAATCTTTGAGAACACCTTGGATCCATCAAGCTGGTCTAGCATATCATCCAGTCTGGGAATTGGAAATTTGTACCCAATGGTGATATTGTTTATTGCCCTGCTATTAACACACATCCACCAACTGTCATCTTTTTTCGGGATTAGCAAGGCTAGTACAGCAAATGGGCTCATACTCTCTTTGATATGCCCTTTTTGCATCAGCTCTTCTACCTTCTTCCTTAAGATCTCACTCTCTTTAGAACTTATCTAGTAGTGTGGTAGATTAGGAAGAGTGGCACCAGCGACCAAATTAATCTGGTATTGTATGTCACGCATCGGTGGCAATGCAAGACGTTGTAAATTTTGAGCCTAAAATAGTTAGACTCGAAAATACGAATACAAATTACGAATAAAGATTTAAAGTTCATGTGGGGTCAATCTCTGTGTAGATCCTTTGATTAATGCTCCTTCGTGATTCCGTAAAGCTGCGCGAGCCTGATCTTAACAGAAATAAATTCCACAACTTTATCTTGAACTGAATAAATTTTGTTGAGAGCTGAGGCAAGATCTGAGGTAGATACTTGGACTGTAGTGAGGCTTACTTTCGCTTAGACTAACTTGATTTCACTGAGGGCTGTAGGGGCTTGATCTTAGATGGGCTGATTTGACTTTGTTTAGGGCTGTATGGGGTTAATCTCAGATAGATTTTTAATATTTTAATATTTCAAATTTTTGCTCTAGTAGATTCTACTCAAGGGCAATCAGAGAGTATACACCCAAAATATGCTTGAAAATAACTATATCAAATATTTTAGGCTTTTGATCTGGAATATTTAACCCAATGGTGACAATAGATCATATGCCTAAAATACGAAATCGTAAGGAAAATCTTTTGGAAAACTTGGTTTTCCAAATTTTTACTTCCTCGCCTCACTTTGTTTATGTGTTTGTTTTTGTTTCCTTGGAAGTTGATTTGTTTGAGGCAAGGAATGGCCTATTTATAGGCCATCCCTGCCATTGTGCCACCAACCATTGGGTTGGTGGCCGGTGACCGGCCATATTGAACTTTCACCGGCCAATTGCCGACCATTTGGACTTTCATTTCTTTTTTTTTTTTTTGATCTTTACAAATACCCCCACATCAAGGCTTGGTGAGGAAGAACCCTGGAGATGTGATCTGAACCGAGTCTTGAAGTCCAGCTTGAAACTTGAGATGTCTAGACGAAAATTGAATTTTCAAGTCTTTAACTCCAACTAGCCTGGCTACTGTTGGCCTTCTATAGAACTTGATATGCCTTTGTGGATGTCATCCCTCCAACTAATATAAAAATTGAAGTTTCATGGTTTCAATAAGGATGATCTAGTAGACAAAGAACTTAAACCTCCCCATAGAAAGGGTCTCGTACCATAGAATTACAAGGCCAACTTATAGAGAGATGAGTTGTCGTTATGATTCCTCTATATATCGTGACTTAAAGAGAGTAGTTGGAACTTCTCAATCTCTCGTCGCATCTGTGAACCTATGAGAATGATCACAACTTTTCTGCACGTTGTGATAAGTGTAAACTAAGGAGAGCAGTTGAAACTTTATCGATCATAAAGGCGTTAGAGGTTGAGCTGCAAAGATCTCTTGACTCGTTTTCTTTCTAACTTCTGTGTCTCCAACTCCTTGATTGAAGGATTTCCTGAAAAGGAAAGCACAGGGACTAATTGTCTTCTTTCTTCAGAGAGAAAGAAAAGCTAAAGGGTGAGTTTTGTGATTTGAGAATACAAGAAATATATGCACAATAAAAGCTACTTTTTTTTTTTTTGCAAAAGTCAAAGAAGGATATGCTGAATCAGATGGGGGTCCCTTTACATCTCTTTCTTCCATAAGAGACAAATGAGGCAATGGCCAACACGTATTGCAAAAGTCAAGGCAGTGCTATAGAAGTCGTTGCACCTTATTTTTGTCGGTCGACCTTGTGGGGCTCGAGGCATAGCTTTAGGTCAATCAAGTCCTCGTTTGACAGGCTAGTTACGTCAGTGCTACTGGAACCTTCTTGTCAATTGACGTCACCGGCGTATTCTGGAAAGAGAGACAAAGTCTTGCTAGAATAGATCCCTCCTGGTGCAAAATTTCCTTATGAATTGAACTGCCCATAAGGGATGATCCCCCTAGTTAGAGCTTGAGGCTCTGTATGATAAGGAATAAAAACCTCCAAAACTATTTTATGCATTGCATCTAGCTATAGCTTTGGTCAAAATTGCCTTGAGGGACCACTATAATAGTAGAGCTTGGAGCTGCAACTTCATTTGAGGACAAAGCGACATTGGTGAGATCCATCACAGGAACAACAGTGGTGGGATAAATAGGTTTTACTATAGAAATAGTAGCTCTTTGTGCTGATCTCTCCCTATTTCTCTAGTTCTAAAACTAGAAATACACATTTTTTTTTTCAACTACTCTGTACAACTGTAGTCGTGAAACAAGTTGGGAGAGCTGTGATGTATTAGGAATAGTATTGTTGCAGAAGACCTCCTCCAAGATTTGTAGTTATGCCGAAGCTGGGTGCCATCTAATGTAGGGTGACCTATCTTTTTTTTCTGTTCTGACGTCCTACAGCTAGTTCCATTTTTGTTGCTGAAAAGGAGCAAAAGTTTGATATGCAGTGAAGGAGAGTTGAGAATAAAGCAATGATTTAGACTCAAACCCTCAATCACTTTTATATTTTTGGGTTGTTCACAGTTTATACTCATACGGGTCAAGAGTTTTGGACTGAATTTTGAGCCGCTCACAATTTATACTCATGCAAGCTAGGAGTTTTAGAATAGATTTTGATTTTGGTTTTTGGGTTTTAGATTTGAATTTGGATTTGGGCGTTAGACTTGGGTTTTGGGTTTTGAATTTGGATTTGGGTTTTCGGGTTCAAGTTTGGGCTCGACTTTTTTAGCCTTTGGATTCGGACTTGGGTTTTCAAGTTGAAGTTTGGATTTGGGCCGGAGTTTTTTGGGAATTGGATTTGAACTAGGGTTCTGGAATTGGGTTTTGGGCTCTGGTTTGGACTTAGGCTCTAGATTTGGGCTCTCGACTTGGATTTTAGGCTTTGTGCTTCAAAATTTTTTTTTTAATTTTTCTTCTTTCCTTTTCTTTTTTTCTTTGAAATTTGTTTTTTTTTTTTTTTTTTTTACATATCTATACATAATAATGCTTTAGAAATTTACTGTTGATCAAGCCAATTTGGACACCTTATTGGTCTGACAGCATGTAAGCGTTATGGGCATAAGCTTCTTGTACTAAGTATGACTCGTCCCATTTGGAAATGAGCTTGTCACCAGGTCAGTGCTTCAAGTTGATGGGTTGTCGTACTACAAGAACAAGATCACCAGCTTGGAATTATCGTAGGCAAACTATGCAGTTGAATGCATTAGTGAGTCGACCTTGGTAGCACTCAAGTTACTGTTCTGCTTGGAGTCTTTTCTCATCAAGGGCTTTTAACTCATCCAAACACAGTCGGGGATTTTCTTCCTGTGTGAGGGCTTCCAGAATAGCCATACGAAGAGATGGGATTTGCGTTTCTAACGGTAGTATTGCTTCGACACCATATGCAAGTGCATACGATGTCGCCTGTGTTGGAGTCCGATAAGTTGTGGGATATGCCCATAAGGTCTTAGGAATTCTATCATGTCAATCTCTTTTGGATTTGGAGACTACTTTTCGCAACAAGGTGCACAAGGTATTATTAAATGCTTCTGCTAAGCCATTGGCCGAGGCGTTGTACATCGATGACTTGTATTTTTTGAACTTGAACATTTTGCAGAGCTTATCCATCAAACTGCTGTAGAACTACTTGCCGTTATCAGTGATGATGAATCGAGGAACCCTATAATGATAGATTAGATGAATTCAGATGAAATTGACAACATGTTCCTTTTGTACTTCTCTAAGTGGAATAGCTTTGGCTTATTTTGAGAAGTAATCTGTTGTTGCAAGAATATAAAGATGACTTGAGGATGACTTCAGCAGAGGGCCTACAAAATCAAGTCCCCAAGCTTCAAAGGGTCAGGACAAAATAGTTGGATGTAGTGGCTTTGATAGTTGATGTATGTAATTTGCATAAAATTGCCATGCTTGACAAGTTTTGGCAAATTCCAATGCATCACGTACCAAAATTGGCTAGTAGTGTCCTATCCTTTTGAGTTGGAAGTGCAACTTAGGTCCTGATTAATGTTCGCTACAGATGCTAGAATGTGCTTCTACAAGAGCTTGTTTTGCCTCTTTATTGCCCAGACAACGAAGTAAACTCCATCAAAAGGTCTACGATACAAACCATCCTTGTGATTTCGATCTTCAGGTAAATTTCCATGCTATAGGTGGTCAATGATTGGTTGACACCAATCATCATTTTCAGTAAGACACATAGAGACAGATTATCTATTTTACTTTCTTTACCATCATTCGTTGGCACGATCCACTTCTGACATACAGTAATAATTATAGCTTGGATTTTCGACTTTGCGAGAGAGGTAGCCAGATAAGCCAACGCGTCTGCCTAAGACTTTTCTCTATAAGGAGCATGCTCTAAGGTGACGCTCTCAAATTCATTCATCAGTTGTCAAGAGTGTCGATAGTAAGGTGGAAGATCTTCTTTCTTTACATCATACAACCCAGTAAGTTGATTGATGATGAGCTGAGAATCTCCATAAACTTCTATCATTGGAATCTTCATGTCAATAGTCATTTGGAGACCATTGATTAATGCTTGGTACTCGACGACACTATTTGAGCACAATTCGTTAAAGATGATAGCATATGGTAATATTTATTGTTGGGGAGTGGCAAATACTACATCGGCACCAGCACTGTCACGTCTCGCTGTACCGTCAAAGAACATTGCCCATGGTGGCAATGTCTCAATATAAACGACTTTTTTATTTGGAAGATCATTTGTAAACTTTCAATTAGACAGGGTACGATGATCCACAAAAAAATCAGCTAAAGCTTGCCCTTTGATTACCCTTTGAGGGTCGTATGCAATATTGTAACTTTGTAGTATTACTATCCACTTAGCAAGTCATCCTAATAAGACTGGTCTAGACAAGATATATTTGCTAGGATAGGTGCTAGCAACGAGGCAAATCGTGTGAGCTTGCATGTAGTGCTTCAGCTTATCAATGGCAAAGAAGAGTGCCGGAGATATCTTTTCGATGGGCGAGTAGTTCAACTCTGGACCGTTTAATTTTTTGATCAGATAGTATAGGGAAACTTCCTTTCCTTGCTCATTCTCCTATGCCAGCAAAGCTCCTAAAGATCTTTCTTGTGTTACGATGTAGAGAGTCAGTAGTTTCCCTTGAATTGGAGCACCTAGGACTGGTGGATTAGAAAGGTATACTTTCTAAGGCTTTGCTACAAGCTTCGTCCCACTCGAAGTTGGCATATTTTTTCATCAATCGGTGGAAAGGTTGACACCTCCCAACTAAGTTTGAGTTGAAACGACGAATGTAGGCCAGTTTTCCTTGTAGACTTCATAGCTCATAAAGATTTTTAGGTTCAGGCATCTTCTAAATTGCCTTAGTTGTTGACTGATCAACTTCAATGCCACGATGACGTACCACAAATCTAAGAAACTTTCCTGATATGAGACCAAATGCACATTTGAGAGGGTTTATCCTAAGCTGATGCTTGCGAAGCCTTTCAAACACCACATTGAGGTCATTTAGATGATCTTCACGCTCCTTAATCTTTACCACTAGGTCATCGACATAGCATTCTACAGTTTTGTGTGGCATGTTGTCGAAAATCTTTTGCGTGACATGCTGGTAAGTGGTGCCAGTATTCTTTAGCCCAAATGACATGACTTTGTAGCAGTATATTCCCTTTGGCATGCAGAATGCCATCAATTCCTCATCTTCTGGTGCCATCCTAATTTGGTTGTAACTTGAAGAACCATCCATGAGGGATAATGCTTTGTGGCCAATAGTTGCATGGACAATGATTTTTGTTATGGGCAACAGAAAGTCATCTTTTGGGCAGACCTGATTAAAGTCTTTGAAGTCGACACAAACCCTTAGTTGTTCATTCTTCTTTCTCACTAGGACTATATTTGCTATCAACGTTGGATAGGTGACTTCCCGGATGAAGCCAGCATTGATTAGCTTGTTGACTTCTCTCTCAATTCGTAGAATAAGCTCATGGCAGAGTAGTCATTGTCGTTGCTTAATTGGACAAACACCCTTCTTTACTGTTAAACGGTGCATTACAATCTTCGGGTCAAGTCCAGGCATTTCTTTGTAATTCCATGTGAATACATCCTTGTATTGACTTAATGCTTGGACGTATTTTTTCTCCTCTTCTGGTGTGAGTAAGGCACTCACAAATGCAGGTCGGGGATCTTCTGGGAACAAAGATTGACCTCCTTGAGTTCATCAATGGTGGCTTGATCACCATCTTCGAGTTTCGGAGAAGCCTCTTTACTTCATCGTCTGATGAGTCAGATTTAGCTTCCTCACTAATTGTGACGTGAAATGTAGAGGATTTGACTTCCCCTTCTTTACTTGACTGAGTCTCTCCTACTTGGTGGCGATGGTAATGGCACGCGCATTAGGTTATCAGTTTCGACTATTCAACGTAATCCTCACAGGTGACTTCTCCTGATAGCCTAGGCTGGGTAGAGACTTTGAAGATTGAACAGTGGTGCCATGCATGGATTTGAGATGTCATAACCTCCCTTGCGGAAGAGCCTGTATTCGTTAAGATCGAATCCTTCGTCAGTTGTTTTCTTTGGGAGCAAGCCACATTCAATTACCTCTGTGAGTGGTCTAACAAAACCATTTAGCAGTTGTGAGGTCAAGATTGGATCAGTGTTTGGTATTGGTAGTGTTAGTCTCCTTCAGACTGTGAAGCTCCTTTGTCTTAGGTTCAACATTTCCTCTTTTTTGTTTGAGATCATTGCAATAAAAGAAAGGAGATTGACCATATAGACGTTGTGACTTTGGCACATAGAGTAGGATTGGAGTGGGACTTAGAGATGCAGTTTCTTGCAAGCGAAGTTCAGCAGGTTGCGGTAGCTTTTCGTCTATTGGAGTTTGAGAGCGAGACAACTTCCACCTTCTTCGAGACCTCCCTAATGAAGGGAACATTCGAGAGAACAATCTCAAGATTGTTCGTGTTAGTATAAAAGATTATGTTTGCAAAGTGTGATTCAGCATTATCAAATGGCTTCAAGTCGGTGTGGACCTTTTGGATGTCATCCTTGTAGTATTTGAAGCATTGGTGCAGACTTAAAAGCATAACTCTATTTCCATAAATCCATCACCGACTGAACAACATCTTGTATGTGGTACGTGCATCGATTACATGGAACAAAGTACTAGAAGTAAGGTCACTGATGGTTAGGTCTAGGCGAATCATACCAATTACTCTCTGTCCTCGTTGATTTAAACTGTGAATCATCAAGCGACTCATTGACAATTCAACAATGCTGATGCTGAGCCGCTTCATGGTGGATTTAAAATGATATTGACTATTGAGCCATCGTCAATTAGGATGCGTCAGATCCTCTACTCTCTTGTGTATCTCAATATATAGGGTCATCGATTGTGGGGCTTGGATCCCAACAAAAAATCCTCATCAGAGAATCAGATAGCCTAGTATCATGTGATGTAATTTTGGGGCATCTGATCATCTCTTGAGTTGGAATCACCTGAAGGCAAAGATCCTGTTGAGGCATGAAAAGCCTTGCAGACTTGGTTACGCTAGACCTTGGGTGATTGCAGCACCAAAAGTACTTGAAGGTTAGCGAGAAGGCTTTGAAGAGCTTTAGATACCTTTTGTATTGTTAACGTTTTGTCGTGGTGTCGCTCTTCTGTTGGAAAATTCACACGCCATGCATATATTAAGAAATTGTTATAAGTGTGAATTCATGTTTTGATGATGAGTTATGAACCAATCTAACAAAAGTACAAGTGAATTTCATTTGTATGTTCTTCAAGTATACAATTTAGGTTCAAGACAAAGAGGCTTACATATGCCATCTCACATGTGCAAGGAAGAGAAAGATCAAATTGGCCTTATTAAGCAACTATCTTAGAAAGACAGCACAAGAGCAAAACTGTTTGGGCAAATTTCAGGTATCAAGCTCACTCAATTGAGAAATATTTTGGGGCTAAAATAATATAGTTTTACAAGACTATAAGTATAATTTCAAACGAGATTGGTCGTGCAATTTTTGGAGCCCTAGAGAAAAACTTATGAATTTTATACCAAGAGGATGCAAGTTGTCAGGAACCTTCAGTGCACATAGAGTAAATTGCAATGGCTGCCTAGAAGAGCACACAATGAATTTGAATACGAAATTTTGTGTGTAGATTCCTTGTTCTGTCTAGTAAGCAATGCAAAAAGAATCGCATCAAATTCAAAGTCTTTTCCAAGATATTAACATTCTACTAAAAGTGTACGGACTGTCTAATGGAACTTTAATGTCTCTATTCCAACATTTATTTGACTATGCTATACACATTCAAAATAGTCAAATTTGGTGGGTAAAGAGCTCTGATAGTCTACTAAATAATAAAAAAAGAAATCGCAATTTTTCAAGTTGTCTGAACAAAGTTATAGTCGTTCTACCAAAAGGTGTCAGACAACAGAATTAATGCAAAGCTGTCAAGAGGCAAACAATAAAGCATGCATGTGAACCTATGGCAACGACTTTAACAAGTTGCTAACCTATCTTGTAGCTACTTAAACATCACTTGAAGGTGTTTTTACTGATATAAGAAGTGAAGAAAGTTATTTTCAAGCATTGTATAATCTCTTTCAAAGAAAAATGCTTTCTTTGCTCTAAGTGCTTCCATTGTAAAACTAGCATTCAAGCTAGTAAATTTCATTTGTATTGTAACACATTGTGAGAATAGGTGAGAGCTCCCAAGTGGGACTTGTGAGGATCATCTTGTCAAGAGTTAGGGTTGAACTCCAAGAAGGAAAACCCAAAAAAAAAAGGGAAATTGGTGTTGGCAAGTGGGACTTGTGCAATAACCGATTTGAAAGCAGGCCAAAGGTGTTTGCAGAGTCTTCTTGTAAACTATATAGTGGTGATTGGTGCACCAAAAGGCATCCTTATAGTTGAACTCTCAAGAATTTCCACGAGAGGGATTGTTGAGAAGACCAAAGACATAGCTATTTGGTAAACCTTGTAAAATTCGATATTGTATCTCTTTCAATCTCTTGTTTACATTCATTTGCAAAAATTTTATTGGAGGATTTCTTTTGTGAAGGCTATTCACCCCCCTCTAGGCTTCACCCGAGGGACCAACATTTGGTATCAAAGTTTAACCTCACTTGTAAGGCTTAACATCCTTGAGGGATCCCCATGGAATCCTCATCTAATGAAAATCGGAGACCTTTCTTTGATGGTAGTGATTTTCAATAATATAAAGATCATATGGAAAGTTATCTTAAATCTAAGGGGATGAGAGTTTGGTTAAGTATAGTAGATGGACCATATGTGCCTAAGGAAGAAGTTGTTGATGATAAGGGAGTGAAAACCTTGAGAGAAAAACCAATAGAAAAATGGGATGAAGAGGACTTTAAGAAAAGCCAAATAGATGAAAGAGCATATTATTACTTAAAAATTTCTATAGCTAGAAGTGAATATAACACCATCAAACATTATAAAATTGCTAAAGAAATTTGAGATATGTTGTGTCTCTCAAATGAAGGGACATTAAAAGTTAGAAAAGTTAAACTTGGCAGAATTTGAATTTTTCACTATGAGACCAAATGAATCGGTTAAAAGTGTGTATGATATACTTATGATTATTGCTAATGGACTAACTGATCTTGGCAAAGTGTTTGGAAATGGTGAACTTGTGTAGAAATTAATGAATTCGATGAATGAGGAATACGAAATGAAAATTAATTCCATTGAAGAAACTCACAACGTGGAGGAGCTAACCATGGAAGAGTTGGTTGGGTCTTTGATGACTCATGAGATCAAACTCAAAAGGAGAAGTGCATTACCACAAGGAGAATCATCCTCAAAACATGTAGCACTCAAAGCTAAAGCCAAGACTCTTTGAAACCTCAAAAGGATGATGAAAGTGACGTTGAAAGTGATTCAAGCATTGATGATGAAGAACTTGCTCTTTTTGTCAAAAGGTTCAAGAAGATGATGAAATATCCCAAAAGAAGAAGGAACTTCAAGAAACAAGTGTCCAACAAAAGCTAAGAAGAAGAAGGGCTTTTTTGTTTTGAATGCAACCAACCCAGACACTTCAAGGTATATTGTCCCAATCTAAAAAAAAAAGAAAGGTAAAAAAGGTAAGAAAGCATTTCTTGTAAGATGGGGTGAAAGTGATGATGAAGATTAGAAAGAGCAAGTATTATACATGGCACTCATGGCCTTGAGGAAGATGATGAAAGTCACAATGAGGTAATAGATCTTCCTTTCTATGAAGAACTTAGAGAAGATTTTGATGAGTTATTGATCACATTTAAAAGGAAATATAAACAATATAAAGAGCAAAATAAAACATGTGAGAAAATTTTGCTAGAGAAAGATGAAGTTGTCTTGAAAAATAGTCTCTTAAAAGAAGAACTAGAAAAGATTAAAATAGCTCATAAATCAACTTGTGGTGAGTTAAATTTAGTTAAATAAGAGCTTGCAACATTAAGAGAGGCCCCTAACATCAAAGAAAATTTACATCTTACTTTAAAAAAAGAAGTAGAGGATCTTAAAGAAAAGAATTCAAAATTTAGAAAAATTCAAATTTGGAAAAATCCTTTTCAAAATTCATATTAGGGAGCAAAAAATTAGATGAGATGTTATCTTTTCAAAAGAAAATTTTTCACAAATCCAGTTTAGGCTACCTTGTTAAAAACAAGTCTAATCCCATAAAGGAGAAGAAAAATGTTGTATCATGTTTTTATTGTCATAAAAAAAGACACAAATCTCATAATTGTAGACTTAGAAGACCTAATGACCCTAACAAGTCCTACATTAAAAATTATGTGTCATCTTCTAAAGCTTGGACAAAGCCTAGGAAATTCCAACAAGTATGGATAGTAAAAGATTCAATGAAGAAGAATAATTGTTATAACATTGAAGGACCCAAAAAGAAATAGGTACCAAAATATTCTACATCTTGTTTTGTAGGTACAAAAGTGATTGAAAGCAACATATTTTAAAGAAGATGTCATTTGGTACCTTGATAGTGAATGTGCTAGGCATATGACCGGAGAAGTATCATTTTTCTCCACACTAAAAAGCAAGGATGGAGGATGTGTCACATTTGGAGGATGTTTTGTTTCTTTAAAGGAAGAAGAACCTTGGATTTGGCATAGAAAGCTTGGACATACTAACATGAATATCATTTCAAAATTATCTAAGCTTGATTTAGTGAGAGGTTTGCCGAAACTTAAGTATGAAAAGAATAAGTTGTGTGATGCATGTGCTAAGGGTAAGCAAATAAAAACTTCTTTCAAAGCAAAATATTGTGTTTCCACTTTAAAAATTTTAGAATTGCTTCATATTGATTTGTTTGGTCCTACTAGAACTAAACGTTTGGGTGGAAAACAATATGGTCTTGTGATTGTTGATGACTATTCTAGATTTACTTGGGTATTCTTTCTTGCATGTAAGAGTGAAGTCGTGAATGCCTTCATTGATTCTGGTCGAAAGATTCAAAATGAAAAAGGGATGAAGATCATAAGCATAAGGAGTGACCATGGTAAGGAGTTTGAAAACCTTGGCTTGTAACAATTTTGAGAAAAAGCTGGGGTATCTCACAATTTTTCGGCTCCTAAAACTCCCCAACAAAATGGTGTTGTGGAAAGGAAAAATAGGACCTTAGAGGAAATGGCAATGATTATGCTTTGTGAAAATACCTTACCTAACTATTTTTGGGCCAAGGCTATAATTCGTCCTTTTTTAAACAAAACTCCATATGAATTATTTAGAGGAAGAAAGCTTAATATCAGTTATTTTCATCTTTTGGTTATAAATGTCATGTTTTTAACAATGTAAAAGGCTTTATTGGAAAATTTGATGCCAAGATTGATGAAGGTATTTTCTTCGATTACTCTATCACATCTAAGGCTTATAAAGTTTTTAACAAGAGAACTTTGGTAGTTGAAGAGTCAATTCATGTTATTTTTTATGATTCTAATCCTTCTCCAAAAGAGGAAAAAGAATTTGTTAATGATATAGGTAAACATGGAGGTTACTACTTGGATGAAGAAGATGAAGATGTGGAGTTTCTACATTCTAATGAAGAGATATCTCAAGAGACTACATATGAGGTGGTTAGACAAGAAATTCAATAATAAGAACCACCTTGTGAGCAAGGGAACCTCTTGGAAAAAAGGATAAAAGGTATGTGGAAGGAAATACCATCTTTGGTGATCCTTCCTATGGGGTAAGAACTCGTTCAAGTGTTAATAATATTTGTATGTTTTCATATTTTATCTCTCAAATCGAACCTAAAAACATAGATGAAGCCCTTTAAGATAGTGATCGGATAATGGCCATGCAAGAAGAATTAAATCAATTTGAATCAATCATAGGAACAAAATGGGTCTTTAGAAATAAAATAGATGAGGATGGAACCATAGTGAGAAATAAAGCAATATTAGTAGCCCAAGGCTATTGTCAACAAGAAGGCCTAGATTATAATGAAACTAATGCTTCGGTTCCTAGACTTGAAGCAATCATACTTTTGATAGCATTTGCTTGTTACATGGATTTTACTTTATATCAAATGGATGTCAAAAGTGCTTTTTTAAATGGCTTTATAAATGAAGAAGTTTATATTGAACAACATCCCGATTTTGAGGATGCGAAATTTCCAAGTCATGTTTTTAAACTTAAAAAGGCTTTATATGGACTCAAACAAGCCCCAAAAGCTTGCTATGAAAGGCTTTCCAATTTTCTTTTGGAGAAAGGCTTTCAAAGAGGTAAGGTTGCCTACTTTATTCATCAAAATTAATGGAAAGGATATATTAGTAGTTCAAATATATGTGGACGATATTATATTTGGTTCTACTAATGATGACCTTTGCAAAAAAAGTTTCTAAGCTTATGCAAAGTGAATTTGAGATGAGTATGATGGGAGAACTAAACTTCTTGTTGGGACTTCAAGTTAAAGAAACCAAATATGTAACCTTCATCAATCAAGAAAAGTATGTGAGGGACTTCCTCAAGTGGTTGTCTTTGTGCTATATTTCAAGCATCTCCAAAGGAATCTCATCTAGTTGCAGTAAAAAGAATTTTTAGATACTTTAGGATTATGGTATTCTAAAGAATCAAACTTCAAGTTACATGCTTTTTTGGATGTCGACTTTGGTGGTTGTAAGATTGATATAAAAAGCACGTCTGGGACTTGTCATTTTTTAGGATCAATTGTGTAGCACTATCTACCACGGAAGCCGAATATGTTGCGATAGTTGTTGTGCCCAAGTTCTATGGATGTGTCAACAGCTTATGGATTATTGTCTTAACATGAAAGAGGTTACCATCAACTGTGATAACACAAGTGCAATAAACTTGACCAAAAATCCCATCTATCATTCTAGAACAAAGCATATTGATATTAGACATCATTTTATTAGAGACCATACTCGAAGAGGTGATATTGTGCTTGAATTTATAGATACCAAAAATCAAGTAGCAGACATTTTCACTAAGCCATTACATCAAGATCAATTTTGTCACCTAAGAAGAGAATTAAGCATGTCACACCCCATGTATTAGCATATGCTTGAATGTCTTTATTTGCTTAATCTTGGATGAATGTTTGTGATTATGTCTTGTCATCTTATGGCATAACAAAATGGCCAAACTTTCAATGAAATTACTTCAAATTAATGAAGCAAATACATTGAAAACCATTTTCTATGAACATTGCACATGACACAAAAACATCAAATCTATTTTTGCTTTAGTGAAACCTTTTAAAATTGAGAGATTATCTTGTAAGATCTAGTACATTCTTTGCTCTAGCTTAGTGGCTGCATTTGTACTCTACAAGGTCCATATCTCAAAGTTGTTATAACTTATATGCCTAATTGTAAATGTGAACTTGTGCTACATGCATACATTAACGGGGAGTCTCTATCTCTTAACCAAGTTAGCATTCACATATTTTGTTTCAACCACTTTATTGATGACAAAAAGGGGGAGAAAATTAAGAGAGAGTTAAAAGAAATAGCATTTATAGAGGAAGCTTAGATTAAGGGGAAGCATCAATTTAAAGGTTTTGCCATCATCAAAAAGGGGGAGATTGTTGGAAAATTCACACCCCATGCATATATTAAGAAATTGTTATAAGTTTGAATTCATGTTTTCATGATGAATGTTTTGATGATGAGCTATGAACTAATCTAACAAAAGTACAAGTGAATTTCATTTTTATGTTCTTCAAGTATAAAACTTAGAAAGACAGCACAAGAGCAAATTTGTTTGGACAAATTCTAGGTATCAAACTCACTCAATTGAGAAATATTTTGAGCCTAAAATATATACAGTTTTGCAGGACTATAAGTCTAGTTTCATACGAGACTGGTTGTACAATTTTTGGAGCCGTAGAGAAAAACTTATGAATTTTATACCAAGAGGTTGCAGGCTGTCAAGAACCTTCAGTGCAAATAGAGTAAATTGCAACGGCTGTCTAGAAGATCACACTACGAATTTGAATGTGTAATTTTGTATGTAGATTCCTTGTTCTGTTTACTAATGAATGCAAAAAGAATAACATCAAAATTCAAATTCTTCTGCAAGATATTAATGTTCTACAAAAAGTGTGCAGACTGTATAATGAAACTTTAATGTCTCTATTCCAACATTTATTTGACTATGCTATACTCATTCAAAAATAGTCAAATTTGGTGGGTAAAGAGTTCTAACAGTCTACTAAATAACGAAAAAAAAATTCCAATTTTTCAAGTTGTCTGTACCAAGTTATAGCCCTTCTACCAAAAGGTGTCAGACAAGGGAATAAATACAAAGTTGTCAAGAGCAAAACAACAAAGCATGCATGTGCAACACATGGCAACGGCTCTAACAAGTTGCTTACCTATCTTGCAGCTACTTAAGCATCACTTGAAGGTGTTTTTACTGATGTGATAGGTGAAGAAAGTTATATTCAAGCATTGTATAATCTCTCTCAAGGAAAAAGGCTTTTTTTGCTCTAAGTGCTTCCATTGTAAAACTAGCATTGAAGCTAGTAAATTTCATTTGTATTGTAATACATTGTGAGAATAGGGTGAGAGCTCCCAATGGGTACTTGTGAGGATCATCTTGTAAGGAGTTAGGGTTAAAGTCCAAGAAGGAAAACCCAAGAGAAAAGGGGAAATTGGTATTGGCAAGTGGGACTTGTGCAATAACTGATTTGAAGGTAGGCGCAAAGGTGTTTGTGGAGTCTTCTTGTAAACTATACGGTGGTGATTGGTGCACCAAAAGGCACTCCTACAGTTGAACTCTCAAAAATCTCCACGAGAGGGATTGTTGAGAAAACCAAGGACGTAGCCATTTGGTGAACCTTGTAAAATTCGGTATTGTATCTCTTTCAATCTCTTGTTTACATTCATTTGCAAAAATTTTATTTGAGGATTTCTTTTGTGAAGCCTATTAACCCCCCTCTAGGCTTCACCCAAGGGACCAACATCTTCCTTGCAGCATGTCGCTTCTTCTGATGGGTTCGAAGGGATAGTGGTTTGGTTGGTCGAAGTCACATCTTCTTTGTTCAAAATGATTTTATTTTGGTTTTTTAGTTTTATGATCAGCTCTTTTAAGATGGAAATACTTCTCAGTTGAATGACTGACTATGCGGTGATACTTGCAGAATTTCAAATCATTTACCTGATCTTCCTCATTGGGCTGGTTGCGCTCTGAGAGTTTGATCAGCTTTACCTCCAAGAGTTGGTCAAGAATTTCTGGGACATCTAAGTCTGAGGATGGATATTTCTTCTGCTCCAATTCTTGCAATGACACCCTCTGCCTTTGTTGGTGTTTTGGCCAATTTGTTGGCGTTGGAGGGTTTACCTTCGCTTTGGCTCCAACTTTTACTAGTGCAATGTTGACGATCATCACTTCTTTACCTTTTCCTGAGTTGTTAGTCTTCTCAACTTCTTTCTTGCCCCCATGCTGGTTTAGTTGGATGGGAACCGTGCCCTAGAGGTCTAAATGCTTATCTCCATATGTGCGCGCAAGTCGCTAGTTCTTCGAAAGTTGAAGATTTGATGCCTTGGAGGATGTATAACAGCTCTCAGTGCATCCCCGGAATGCACATTTCCACCGCGAAAGTCTCCGTCAGACAATCCTTGCAGTCTAGGCTGAGAGTGTGCTATCTATTTATGTATTTGACAATGGGATCTCCTTTCCTTTGCTTGGTGCTAATAAGTTTCATCATGCTTACTATTCTCCGAGTGCTGAAAAATCTGTTGAGGAGCTCTTGTTGCAACTATTCTCAACTGTCAATTGATTCTAGTTCAAGATTTATGAACCAGGTGAAGGTGGTATCCCTAAGTGAACGAACAAACTGTTTTACCAAGAGATTTTCGCAAATTCTTGTGTTGTTACAAGTCTCGACGAGGTAAGTAATGTGCTATTTAGGGTCCCCTTGTCCATCAAATTGTTGAAATTTGGGCGATTGGTAGCCTAAAGGCATGCTGAGATTTTCAATCTGCCCCGTGTATGGTTTGACGTACATTTGTGATCTTGTGAATGATACAGTTTGTTGTAAGTGGATTGCATTAGCTATCATGTCCTGTAATTGTTGGACAGATAGTGAGGCTACAGAATTTAAAAGTGGCAACTGGGTGGAACTGTTTGGTTGTTTTTCTGTCATGAAGACATCAGCTGGCATTGCTTTTGGAGTGAAATTGGGTGAATATGGTTGCTCTTCACGGGTTTCAGGATCGACTTGAATTAGGGCCTTTTATTTGAGATTGGCGATTTGCTATCATTTTCCTCTAGAGTTTTAATCAGCTGAAAAATTCTGTTTTATAGTTTTGCGATCCTTTCTTCCGTGTTGATTGTGTTCGTCATCATACTGCAATGTCGTTAGTGTTGGTAAACGATGCTCCGTAGAAGACTAGGGTAGAGGGCTCTTTCGATTTCTTCGTGTTTGTTTATGTAGAATAGGTTAGCTTTTGATGTTGTACGGGCTTTGTCACATTGCCTCCAAATTCGATTAGGGTGGATGATCGATCCTCCGTCTGACGAGAGAGTCAGGGAAGATATCTTGTTGCTGTATGTGCCGTATATTCTCCATTTTGATATTTTTCTATGTTTGGACGACGAGAAATCACATTCTTCCACGAGTTTCTAGACCTGCATACCCAGGTAGGGTAGTTGATGTCGACAATAGAGCAATTACTTCCTTACTAGTAGCAGTGGTCGTGCTCTTCTTTGGCATAATTGGTGTGCTACATACCTGCTAAAAATATTTTTCTTCCTTTTTCTTTCTTTTTCTTTTTTTTTTTCGTCTTTTTCCTTCTTTTGTATTTTTTCCTTGTTTTCGACTTTTCTTTTTTTTTTTTCTTTTTTTCTCCTTCAACTTTTTTTGTTGTTTTTTTTTTTAAAAAAACTGAAGATGGGAGGCAAAGACGTCTCACCAGGCCTGTCAGAAATTTGTAAGAGGCTATAAATTTTGAGCCTAAAACAATTAGATTCGAAAATACAAATACAAATTACAAATAAAAATTTAAAATTCACGTGGGGTCGATATCTGTGAAGATCTTCCGATTAATGCTCTTTCGTGATTCCATCAAGAGTAGCACGAGCCTGATTTTAACAGAAATAAATTTCACAGCTTTATCTTGAACTGAATAAATTCTACTGAGAGCTGAGGTTAGATCTCAGGTAGATGGTTTGATTGTAGTAAGGCTTAATTTCGATTGGACTGACTTGATACCACTGAAGACTATAGAGGCTTGATTTCAAGTGGGCTGATTTGACTTTGCTAAGAGTCGTAGGGAGTTAATCTCAGGCATATTTTTAATATTTTAATATTTTAAATTTTTGCTTTACCAGATCCTACTCAGAGGCAATTAAAGAGTCTACACCCAAAATATGCTTGGAAATGAGTATATTAAATATTTTAAACTTTTGATCTAGAATATATAACTGAATGGAGACAAGAGATCATACACCTAAAATACGAAATTGTAAGGAAAAGGTTTTGGAAAACTTGGTTTTCCAAATTTTTACTTCCTCACGTCATTTTGTTTCTATGTTTTGTTTTTGTTTCCTTATGAGTTGATTTATCTGAGATAGGGAATGACCTATTTATAGGTCATCCCTGCAACTGTGCCGCCAACCATTGGGTTGGTGGCCGGTGGCTGACCAAATTGAACCGGCCAATTGCCGACCATTTGGCTTTTTATTTTATTTTTTTTTATCTTTACAAACAACCTGTCTGGTAACTCTTTTGGTACAATCTCATTGAATTCTTCTAGCAATTGTTTAACTGAATCTGGAACTTTCATCTCCAGACTACTGGTTACTTCACCTTTCACCGCAAGCACATGAACTTCTTTCGATTCTTTGATAGCGGCCTTGATCTTTTGATCTGAATGAGTGATTGTTAGAAAGGTTCTCCCCTCCACTTGAGATGTCTTGGTTTGAGATCCTTCTTTTATAGGTAGCAAGGTATACTTCTGAATGAGTAACTGTTAGAATGGTTCTTCCCTGCACTTGAGATGTTTTGGTTCAAGACACTCCTTTTAAAGGCAGCAAGATATCCTTTACCCCATCCTTTTCGAGCTTGTAGACATTCTTCCTACATGAGTGTTAAGCATCAACATCAAAATGCCATGGCTGCCCGAGCAATAGGTGACAAGCATTCATGTCTATGACATCACAATAGACCTCGTCTTTGTACTGCCCAATCGAAAAGGAATCTTGCATCATTCTGCCACTCGAATTTCTCAAACTACTTTGGTCCATCCAATGTGTATGGACTCAGATGCTTCTTTATTGGTAGCTACAACTTTTTGATAGTTTCTTTTCCAATATTATTTTCCTGGCTGCCATTACAATAATCAAATCAAACAGAGTATTATTAACTGTGCACTTGGTACAGAATAGTTTATTCCGTTGAGTGTCATCCTCCTACTTAGGAGCTACCATCAACTTCCTCACCACATACACAAATCTTTCATCTTCATACTCGTCTTATACTCTATCTGGGCAACAATAGACTTCATCATCTTATTCTCCAACTACGCCTTCCTGCTCTATTATATTCACCGCCTTTTGTCGTGGGCAATCATTAGAGCGGTGACCTATCTTGTTACACTTGTAGCACTTGTTGAGTATAGGCTTCTCATAAGGATTGAGATGGCGGCCAACTACTTTCTCAGCTAGCTACTATTTCCTTACAGATTTATCAGTTATCACCTTCTTTGATTGGCCTAAAGCTTTAGGTTTTTCTTTCTCTCAATAGATTTGTTAGAGTCAAAATAATACTTACGAGAAGATTTAGCTTTGTTCTTTTCTTGTAGCATTATCTCAGCTTTCAAAGCCATATTCCTAGCTCCAAATATATCCAGGAGCATCTGACTCCAATTGTGTCTCAGATTGCTGGCTTCAATCTGCCTAGGTACCTAGAGACTTGTTGGCTTTTTGATTCCACAAGGTCGCTACGCTTGGACAATTTGAAAAATTCTGCTGAGTACTCTGGACTATCCAGTTGCCTTGATCGCGATGTTAATATTGTTGGAAAAAGATCTACTCATAATCTAGAGGAAGAAACACTCCCCTCAAAAGTTGCTTCATTTTGTACCAATCTCTAACCAGAGCTTTGCTTTCTTCTCTCTTTCGGTCTTTTGTTCATTCCCACCAAGCAGACGCTCCTCCTTTTAGCCAGCAGGCTACCAATCTAATTTTTCTTTCCTCAAGTATTTCCATATAGTCAAAGAATCTTTCTACTTTGGCTAACCAATCTATAAAATTTTCAATATTTAATTAACCATTAAAGACAGGGATATCTACCTTTAGCCAAAATTCGTTTGGCCCCTCGGGATGCCAGGGTCATCTATGTTCATACCTAGGTTCCACATAATCATCAAAATCTCCATCATCATCATCTGAATCTGACGCATAAGACTAACACATGCGCGAGTTTGTCTTATCACATGAATCTACCGTATAAGCCTGGTGTCTAATCGGATTGGTAGAGACTAGTCAGGCCATAGGTTGACTGTGAGCAATATCTCCGACATGATTGCTCTCGTCTCTTTGGATCCTATTGGCACCTCTCAATTGGAGAGTTTCGAGTCGATTGATGATAGCCTCCAATCTACGTTCCAATTGATCAAATCTCTGACCAAGGTTTTGTAGTGTCGCCTCCTGGCTATGGATGGTTGGCCAGATGGCCTGCATACCTTGTTCATCGTCAGCATGATGGTTGCTATTAACTCCATCGCGAGCTACCATCAGAGTAGGCAAGACCTGTTCTGATACCACTTAATGTAGCGATTAGCGATAATAAAGCTAATACATGATTAAACCTTAAGAAAAGGAACTTCTCAACGAGAAAGATAAATGAAAGACTAATGCTTTATTGCAGCTGAAATAATATTTCTTTAGAATCATTCAGCCCTCAAGTTTACATGGGTATTTATAGCTGAAGTCTATGACTAGTGTTGGAAAATTGACACCCCATGCATACATTAGGAAATTGTTACTAAGTGTGAATTCATGTTTTGATGATTAGTGTTTTGATAATAAGCTATGAACCAATCTAACATAAGTACAAGTGAATTTCATTTGTATGTTCTTCAAGTATACAATTCAGGTTCAAGAAGTCCAAAGAGATATACATATGGCATCTTACACATGCATTGAAGAGAAAGATCACATTGGGCCTTATTAAGCTACTATATTAGAAAGATAGCACAAGAACAAATCTGTTTGGGCAGATTCTAGGTACCAAAATTGCTCACTTGAGATATATTTTGGGCCTAAAATATATATATATTTGGTAGGACTATAAGTCTAGTTTCAAATGAGCTTGGTCGTGCAATTTTTGGAGCCCTAAAGAAAAACTTATGAATTTTATACCAAGAGGGTGCAAGCTATCAGGAACCTTCACTGCACATGGAGTGAATTGCAATGGCTGTCTAGAAGAGCACACAACGAATTTGAATGTAAAATTTTGTGTGTAGATTCAATGTTCTATCTATTAATCAATGTTCTATCTATCTATTAATCAAAACCATCTGCAAGATATTACCGTTCTACTAAAATTGTGCAGACTGTCTAATGGAACTTTAACGTCTGTATTCCAACATTTATTTGACTATGCTATGCTCATTCAAAAATAGTCAAATTTTGTGGGTAGAGAGCTCTGACAGTCTACTAAATAAAAAACAAGGAATCATAATTTTTCAAGCTTTATGTACCAAGTTATAGCTATTCTACCAAAAGTTGTAAGACAAGAGAATCAATGCAAAGCTGTCAAGAGGAAAACAACAAAGTATGCATGCGCAACCCATCGCAACGGCTCTAACCAGTTGCTAACCTATCTTGCAACTACTTAAAAATCACTTGAAGATGTTTTACTTGTGATGAAAGTTATATTCAACCACTGTACAATCTCTATCAAGGCAAAAAGGCTTTCTTTGCTCTAGGTGCTTTCATTGTAAAACTAGCATTCAAGCTAGTAAGTTTCATTTGTATTGTAATACATTGTGAGAATAGGTGAGAGCTCTCAAAGTGGGACTTTTGAGGATCATCTTGTAAGGAGTTAGGGTTGAACTCCAAGAAGGAAAACCTAAAAGAAAAGGGAAAGTGGTGTTGGCAAGTGGTACTTGTGCAACAAGAGTTTTGAAGGCGAACGCAAGGGTATTTGAGGAGTCTTCTTGGAAACTGTACGGTGGTGATTGGTGCGCCCAGAGGCACCCTATAGTTGAACTCTCAAGAATCTCCAAGAGAGGGATTGTTGAGAAGACTAAGGACGTAGCCATTTGGTGAACCTTGTAAAAATTGGTATTGTATTTGTTTCAATCTCTTGTTTACATTCATTTGCAGAAATTTTTATTTGAGGATCTCATTGGTGAAGCCTATTCACCCCCCCTCTAGGCTTCACCCAAGGGACCAACATTTGGTATCAGAGCTTAACCTCACTTGTAAGGCTTAACATCCTTGAGGGATCCCCATGGAATCCTCATCCAATGAAAACAAGAGACCTTTCTTTGATGGTAGTGACTTTCAATACTATAAAGATCATATGGAAAGTTATTTTAAATTTATGGGGATGAAAGTTTGGCTAAGTGAAGAAGAGGGACCATATGTGCATAAAGAAGAAGTTGTTGATGATAAGAGAGTGAAAACCTTGAGAGAAAAACCAATAGGAAAATGTGATGAAGAGGATTATAAGAAAAACCAAATAGATGAAATAGCATATTATTATTTGAAAATGTCCATAGCTAGAAGTGAATATAACACCATCAAACATTGTAAAAATGCTAAGGAAATTTGGAATACATTGTGTCTCTCAAATGACGGGACATTAAAAGTTAGGAAAGTTAAACTTGGAATGCTTATGAAAGACTTTGAACTTTTCACTAATCGGTTAAAAGTGTGTATGATAGACTCATGATTATTGCTAATGGACTAATTGATCTTGGCAAAGTGTTTGGAAAGGGTAAACTCGTTCAGAAATTAATGTATTCGATGAATGAGGAATACGAAATGAAGATTAATGCCATTGAAGAAACTCACAACGTGGAGGAGCTAACCATGGGAGGGTTACTTGGGTCTTTGATGACTCATGAGATCAAACTCAAAAGAAGAAGTGCATTACCACAAGTAAAATCATCCTAAAAAAATGTAGCACTCATGGCCCTAGATGATGACGATGAAAGTGACAATAACGTAATGGATCTTCCCTCTTATGAAGAACTTAGAGAAGCTTTTGATGAGTTATTGATCACATTTAAAAGGAAATGTAAACAATATAAAGAGCAAAAGAAAGCATGTGAAAAACTTTTGTTAGAGAAAGATGAAATTGTCTTGGAAATAGTCTTTTAAAAGAAGAACTTGAAAAGGCTAAATTAGATCATAAATCAACTTGTAGTGAGTTAAATTTTGTTAAACAAGAGCTTGCAATATTTAAAAAGGCCCCTAACATCAAAGACAATTTACATCATGCTTTGGAAAAAGAAGTTGAGGAACTTAAAGAAAAGAATTCAAATTTAGAAAAGTCCTTTTCAAAATTCACATTAGGTAACAATAAGTTAGATGAGATGTTATCTTTTCAAAAGAAATTTTTTGACAAATCCAGTTTGAGCTACCTCACTAAAAACAAGACTAATCCTATAAAAGAAAAGAAAATTGTTGTATCGTGATTTTATTGCCATAAAGAAGGACACAAATTTCATGATTGTAGACTTAGAAGACCTCGTGATCCCAACAAGTATGTGTCATCTTCTAAAGCTTGGGCAAAGCCTAATAAATTCAAACAAGTATAGATGGTTAAAATTCAATGAAGAATAATGATTGTTGTAACATTGAAGGACCCAAAAAGATATGGGTACCAAAATGTTCTACATTTTGTTTTGTAGGTGGAAAAGTGCTTGAAGGAAACATATTTTAAAGAAGATGCCATTTGGTACCTTGATAGTGGATGTGCAAGGCATATGACCGGAGAAGCATCATTTTTCTCCACACTAAAAAGCAAGGATGGAGGATGTGTCACGTTCGGAGACAATGGAAAAGACAAAATCATTGGGGTTGGTACTATAGGTAACAATGTGTCAAGTTTTATTGAGGACGTTGCTTTGGTAAGTGGTTTAAAGCACAACTTAATTAGTATTAGCCAATTGTGTGATAAAGGTTTTGAGGTATTATTCAAACCCATGACTTGTGAAGTATATGATCCTCATACTAAAGCATTGAGATTTGTAGGAAAAAGAAAAGGAAATGTGTATGTGCTTACTTTAAATGATTTGTTTTCAAGTGACATATGTTTTATTTCTTTAAAAGAAGAAGAACCTTGGATTTGGCATAGAAAGATTGGACATGCTAGCATGAATATCATTTCAAAATTATCTAAACTTGATTTAGTAAGAGGTTTACCAAACCTTAAGTATGAAAAGAATAAGTTGTGTGATGTATGTGCTAAGGGCAAGCAAACAAAAACTTCTTTCAAAATAAAAAATTGTGTTTCCACTTAAAAAATTTTAGAATTGCTTCATATCGATTTGTTTGGTCCTACTAGAACTAAAAGTTTGGGTGGAAAACAATATGGACTTGTGATTGTTGATGACTATTCTAGATTTACTTGGGTATTCTTTATTACATGTAAAAGTGAAGCCGTGAATGTCGTCATTAATTTTGGTCAAAAGATTCAAAATGAAAAAGGGATGAAGATCATAAGCATAAGAAGTGACCATAGTAAGGAGTTTGAAAACCTTGGCTTCCAACATTTTTGTGCAGAAATTGGGGTATCTCACAATTTTTCGGCTCTTAAAACTCTCCAACAAAATAGTGTTGTGGAAAGGAAAAATAGGACCTTAAAGGAAATGGCAAGGACTATACTTTGTGAAAATACCTCACCTAAATATTTTTGGGCCGAGGCTATAAATACTTCTTGTTATATTCTTAATAGAACTCTAATTCGTCCTTATTTAAACAAAACTCCATATGAATTATTTGTAGGAAGAAAGCCTAATATTAGTTATTTTCATCCACCTGGTTGTAAATGTTATGTTCTTAACAATGGAAAAGACTCTCTTGGAAAGTTTGATGCTAAGAGTGATGAAGGTATCTTCTTAGGATACTCTCTCACATCTAAGGCTTATAGAGTTTTCAATAAGAGAACTTTGGTAGTTGAAGAGTCAATTCATGTTATTTTTTTATGATTCTAACCCTTCTCCAAAGGAAGAAAAAGATTTTGTCAATGATGTAGGTAAACATAGAGGTTACTACATGGATTAAGAAGATGAAGATATCGAGTTTCTACACTCAAATGAAGAGACACCTCAAGAGACTCTATATGAAATGGTTAGAGAAGAAATTCAACAACAAGAACCACCTTGTGAGATAAGGGAACCTTGAAGTATTAGCAATATTTGTATGTTTTCATCTTTTACCTCAAAAATTGAACCTAAAAAAATTGATGAAGCACTTCAAGATAGTGATTGGATAATAGCCATGCAAGAAGAATTAGATCAATTTCAACGAAACCAAGTATGGACTCTTGTTCCAAGACCTCTTGATAGATCAATCATAAGAACAAAATGGGTCTTTAGAAATAAAATGGATGAGCATGGAACTATAGTGAGAAATAAAGCAAGATTAGTAGCTCAAGGGTATTGTCAACAAAAAGGCATAGATTATGATGAAACTTATGCTCTTGTTGTTAGACTTGAAGCAATTACACTTTTGATTGCATTTGCTTGTTACATGGATTTTACTTTATATCAAATGAATGTCAAAAGTGCTTTCCTAAATGGTTTTATAAATGAAGAAGTTTATGTAGAATAACCACCCGGTTTTGAGGATGCAAAATTTTCAAATTATGTTTTTAAACTTAAAAATGCTTTATATGGACTCAAATAAGCCCCAAGAGCTTGGTATGAAAGGCTTTCCAACTTTCTTTTAGAGAAAGGCTTTGAAAGAGGTAAGGTTGATACTACTTTATTCATCAAAATTAATGGAAAAGATATATTAATAGTTCAAATATATGTAGATGATATTATATTTGGTTCTACTAATGATGGCCTTCGCAATGAATTTTCTAAGCTAATGCAAGGTGAATTTAAGATGAGTATGATGGGAGAACTAAACTACTTCTTGGGACTTCAAGTTAAACAAACCAAATATGGAACCTTCATCAATCAAGAAAAGTATGTGAGGGACTTTACTCAAGCGGTTTGGAATGAATGAAGCCAAGTTCGACTCAACACCAATGAGCACTTCCACAAGGTTAGATAAAGATGAAAAAGGTAAATCCGTGGATACTAAATTTTATCGTTCTATGATTGACTCACTTCTTTACCTAACGGCTAGTAGACCGGATATCATGTTTAGTGTGTGTCTTTGTGCTAAATTTCAAGCATCTCCAAAGGAATCTCATCTAGTTGCAGTAAAAAGAATTTTTAGATACTTGAATGACACACCTAATTTAGGATTATAGTATCCTAAAGAATCAAACTTTAAGTTGCATGCTTTTTTGGATGCTAATTTTGTTGGTTGCAAGATTGATAAAAAAAACACCTCCAGGACTTGTCATTTTTTAGGATCAATGCTTATTTCATGGGCTAGCAAAAAACAAAATAGTGTAGCATTATCTACCACGGAAGCCGAATATGTTGCAATAGGAAGTTGTTGTGCCCAAGTTCTATGGATGAGTCAACAACTTATGGATTATGGTCTTAACATGAAGGAGGTTACCATCAAGTGTGACAACACAAGTGCAATAAACTTGACCAAAAATCTCATCCATCACTCTAGAACAAAGCATATTGATATTAGACATCATTTCCTTAGAAACCATATTCAAAGAGGTGATATTGTGCTTGAATTTATAGACACCAAAAATCAAGTTGCGGACATTTTCACTAGGCCACTAGATCAAGATCAATTTTGTAATCTAAGAAGAGAATTAGGCATGTCACACCCCATGCATTACCATATGCTTGAATGTCTTCATTTGCTTAATCTTGCATGAATGTTTGTGATTATGTCTTGCCATTTTATGGCATAACAAAGTGGCCAACTTTCAATGAAATTACTTCAAATTAATGAAGCAAATACATTGAAAACCATTTTTTATGAACATTGCACATAATACACTTTATTTTTGTTCTAGTGAAACCTTTTTGGAATTGAGGCATCATTTTCTAAGTTCACATAATCTACTCTTTGCTCTAATTTAATGATTGTATTTGAACTCTACAAGGCCTACATTTCAAAGTTATGATAACTTGTATGCCTAATTGTAAATGTGAACTTGTATACATGCAAACGTTAAGGGGGAGTCTCAATTTCTTAACCTAGTTAGCATTCACATTTTTGGTTTCAACAATTTTTATTGATGACTTAAAGAGGGACCTTAGATCAAGGAAGAAAATCTATTTTAAAGGTTTTGTCATCATCAAAAAGGGGGAGATTGTTGGAAAATTCACACTCTATTCATACATTAGGAAATTGTTACTAAGTGTGAATTCATGTTTTGATGGTGAGTGTTTTGATAATGAGCTATGAACCAATCTAACATAAGTACAAGTGAATTTCATTTGTATGTTCTTCAAGTATAAAATTTAGGTTCAAGAAGTCCAAAGAGATATACATATGCCATCTTACACGTGCATTGAAGAGAAAGATCACATTGGGCATTATTAATCTACTATCTTAGAAAGACAGCACAAGAGCAAATCTGGTTGGGCAGATTCTAGGTACCAAAGTTACTCACTTGAGATATATTTTGTGCCTAAAATATATACATTTTGTTAGGAATATAAGTGTAGTTTCAAATGAGCTTGGTCGTACAATTTTTGGAGCCCTAGAGAAAAACTTATGAATTTTATACCAAGAGGGTGCAAGCTGTCAGGAACCTTCACTGCACATGGAGTGAATTGCAACGGCTTCCTAGAAAAGCACATGATGAATTTGAATGTGACATTTTGTGTGTAGATTCCATGTTTTGTCTATTAATCAATTCAAAAAGAATCACATAAAAAATCAAAGCCATCTGCAAGATATTACCGTTCTACTAAAAGTGTGCAGACTGTCTAACTGAACTTTAACGTCTGTAATCCAACATTTATTTCACAATGCTATAATCATTCAAAAATAGTCAAATTTGGTGAATTGAGAGCTCTGACAGTCTACTAAATAAAAAAAAAGGAATCTCAAATTTTCAAGCTGTCTGTACTAAGTAATAGCTGTTCTACCAGAAGGTGTCAGACAAGAGAATCAATGCAAAGCTATCAAGAGGAAAACAACAAAGTATGATGTGCAACCCATGGCACCGGCTCTAACAAATTGCTAACCTATCTTGCAGCTACTTAAACATCACTTGAAGATGTTTTACTTGTGAAGAAAGTTATATTCAACCACTGTACAATCTCTCTCAAGGCAACAAGGCTTTCTTTGCTCTAGGTGCTTTCATTGTAAAACTAGCATTCAAGCCAGTAAGCTTCATTTGTATTGTAATACATTGTGAGAATAGGTAAGAGCTCTCAAGTAGGACTTGTGAGGATCATCTTGTAAGGAATTAGGGTTGAACTCCAAGAAGGAAAACCTAAAAGAAAAGGGAAAGTGGTGTTGGCAAGTGGGACTTGTGTAACAAGCGTTTTGAAGGCGGACGCAAGGGTGTTTGTGGAGTCTTCTTGTAAATTGTACGGTGGTGATTGGTGCGCCCAAAGGCACCCTATAGTTGAACTCTCAAGAATCTCCAAGAGAGGGATTGTTGACAAGACCAAGGACGTAGCCATTTCGTGAACCTTGTAAAAATCGGTATTGTATTTCTTTCAACCTCTTGTTTACATTCATTTGCAGAAATTTTTATTTGAGGATTTCATTGGTGAAGCCTATTCACCCCCCTCCCCCTCTAGGCTTCACCCAAGGGACCAACAATCTTGTCATTAACATATTTCCTTTCCTAGTTGTTGGTCCCTTGGGTGAAGCCTAAAGGAGGGGTGAATAGGCTTCACCAATGAAATCCTCAAATAAAAATTTCTACAAATGAATGTAAACAAAAGATTGAAAGAAATACAATACTGATTTTTACAAGGTTCACCAAATGGCTTTCACCAAATGGCTACGTCCTTGGTCTTCTCAACAATCCCTCTCCTGGAGATTCTTGAGAGTTCAACTATAGGGTGCCTTTGGGCGCACCAATCACCACCGTACAGTTTATAAGAAGACTTCGCAAACAACCTTGCGTCCACCTTCAAAACGCTTGTTGCACAAGCCCCGCTTGCCAACACCACTTTCCCTTTTCTTTTAGGTTTTCCTTCTTGGAGTTCAACCCTAACTCCTTACAAGATGATCCTCACAAGTCCCACTTGAGAGCTCTCACCTATTCTCACAATGTATTACAACACAAATGAAACTTACTAGATTGAATGCTAGTTTTACAATGAAAGCACTTAAAGTAAAGAAAGCCTTTTTGCTTTGAGAGAGATTGTACAGTGCTTGAATATAACTTTCTTCATCTCTAAAACATCTTCAAGTGATGTTTAAGTTGCTGTAAGATAGGTTAGCAACTTGTTAGAGCCGTTGCCATAGGTTGCACATGCATACTTTGTTGTTTTCCTCTTGACAGCTTTGCATTGATTCTCTTGTCTGACACCTTCTGGTAGAACAGCTATAACGTGGCACAGACAGCTTGAACAATTGCGATTTCTTTTTTGTTATTTATTAGACTGCCAAACCTCTCTACCCACCAAATTTGACTATTTTTGAATGGTTATAACATAGTCAAATAAATGTTGGAATACAGACATTAAAGTTCTGTTAGACAGTCTGCACACTTTTAGTAGAACAGTAATATCTTGAAAATGGCTTTGATTTTTGATGTGATTCGTTTTGCATTAATTATTAGACAGAACATGAAATCTACACACAAAATTTCGCATTCAAATTCGTCGTGTGCTCTTCTAGGCATCCGTTGCAATTCACTCCATGTGCACTGAAGGTTCCTGACAGCTTGCACCCTCTTGGTATAAAATTCATAAGTTTTTCTCTAGGCCTCCAAAAATTGCACGACCAAGCTCATTTGAAACTATACTTATAGTACTGCCAAAATATATATATTTTAGGCCCAAAATATATCTCAAGTGAGTGAGTTTGGTACCTGGAATATGCCCAAGTAGATTTGCTCTTGTGCTGTCTTTCTAAGATAGTAGCTTAATAAGGCCCAATGTGATCTTTCTCTTCCATGCACGTGTAAAATGACATATGTATACCTCTTTGGACTTCTTGAACCTGAATTGTATACTTGAGGAACATACAAATGAAATTCACTTGTACTTATGTTAGATTGGTTCATAGCTCATTATCAAAACACTCATCATCAAAACATGAATTCACACTTAGTAACAATTTCTTAATGTATACATAGGGTGTGAATTTTGCAACAAAGATCAAAATAAAAAGAAAAATACAATAAATCTATGATATTCTAGAACATTCAAGGAACATGCTGGAAAGATGCTTGGAATATTCTGGATAGGCTTGGGAGACAAGTCTTCTCAAGTCTTCTAGAATTCACCTTTGACTTTGAACTTTTTTTGACGGTCTCTCTGGTTGTCCTACTCGTTCTATGTCACGTTTTCTTACTCTTTGGTCTAAGATGGGAGTCATTGATGCCACCTCCATCTTGCAGGGGCATAATAAATAACAATCTGTTATTCTATCTTGTAACCATAGTTTAATTATAAACTTTCAACTCTAGAAATCTTATCCTTATCTCTATCTATTGTAAATTTGCATAGTCCCTTATCTGCTGTAAATTTGAACAGCTTATCCCTTGAACTAGTACTAGTATATATAGCTAGTGATCAATGGATGAATGCTTTGTTTAAGTTCATTTTGGGTTAAATAACTCATTAAAACGAAATGAAATCATTTATTTGTAAGAAACAAAGTAATTTGGCCACTTTATTCATGCAATAAAGGGTTATAAGTAACTAACAAATGCTACTCAAGATCAAATACTCATTTGTTAGAGAGGATTCAATGTATTTAACTACCAAAAAGGTATTGGAAAATTATTTTGTATAGAATTTAAATTTAGGTATATATAGAAGAGTGGTTTGAAAATGCTGTAGGCGCTTCTCTTTCGATCAATTGTAGATGGGGATGTCATCAAAAAACACCAAGAGAAACTTCCGTAAATAAGGTTGAAAGATATCATTTATAAGTCTCTGAGACGTGGAGTGGGCATTGGTGAGCCCAAATGGAAGTATGAGAAACTCATAATGATCATCGTAAGTACGAAACGTCATTTTGTAAACATCGTCAGAGTTCATATGGATCTAATGATACCCTAATTGGAGATCCATCTTCGAAAACAGAATACCACCCGTAGCTCATCTAGTAGGTCGTCGATAAGTGGAATCAAAAAGGTGTCTTGATCATGATATTGTTGAGGGCTCAATAATCAACGAAAAAACATTAGGAGTCATCCTTCTTCTAGACTAGTAAGACCAGTAAAGAAAAAGCAGAGAAGGTACTCTGGACAATGTAATTGTCTAGCATTTCACGAACCATGGCTTTGATGACATCCTTCTATGCTGTTGGATAGTAGTAGGGTCGGGCCTTATCTGGTTGGGCCCTTTCCTTAAGTATTGTTCTGTGGTTGTGGGCTCGCTGTGGGGGTACCGAGTTGGCTCCTGAAACTTGACTTCATATGCTACAAATAAATCATTTAAACGATTAGAAAATTCAATAGAGAAAGTCTCATAATTGGGCACTGCCCCAGTTAAAAGCCATTTGGCATGGCTGCATTTAGGAAGAAGAGGCCATCTCGTCAGAGGGCCCAAGAACCTTGCGCTCCCCATCGTGATGAGACCCTAGCAAAACAAATTTCGACCATTGAACCCCCAACACTAAGTCCCAACTCTTAAGTGAAAGCTAACAAACATCCAAGGAAAACAGAATACCCTGCAACGCTCAAGTTAAATTTTTACAAAGCTCAATACAACCCACAAAACTGCCTCCAGCGACTTTTACCTTGATTCTTTTTCCCGGTTCCATACAACACTTGAATCAGGTTGTAATACCCGAATCCAAAAGTTATGTGTTGTCGAAATCCATTAAGGTAGTTAATGGCCAAAACTTGGTGTACATTATGACCCTTATCATTCAACCACCCCGGCCTCACATGCTAGCGATTACATGAACTGAGAGATGAGGATGATCATTTTTCAGGAGACTCATCTTCCTTAATTTCACATAATTCCATGGGCTCCAAATTAACTTCTTCTTCAACCTCAGCTATAAACAACTTTTGATTGTGGTACTTGTGACCTCTTTAGATCATATTCATTACATAAATTTTCATTGCTATCAATAATGTTCAGCTCCTCTTGCATTGCATTGTTATAAGAAGAGGACCTTGACGATTTAGGTTAAGTACTTTTTTGGGTCAGTAACTCTCAAAAGTTTTAAATTGAGTCAACAATAAAAAAAGTTCATTTTAGGTTAATATCATTAAAAAAATCACGTGAGTGGGTTAGTAACTAGAATTCTGTCAAATCTACTGCTAACCTTTGATGTGGCACTTACGTGTAATCTGATGTGGCAAACTCAATAAGATAGATCAGAACAGTTTGATTACGTGGCACACAACTCATCCACATCAGCTTATTAGATGATGTGGCATTCAAAAATAGGTTAGTAACTTTTTTTTTGGTTTAAAATTCTCCTCTCCACCTCCTCCTTCTCTCTCTCCTCGTTGCCCAAATTTCCCACTTTCTAAACTTGAGCCATCAAAAAAGCAGTGGTTCCTAGAGTAAAGAAAAAAAAAAAAGATTGTATGAATAGAATGGAAGTAAGAAGAACACAAAATTGAGGGAATAAGAGAGAAACTCAGACAAAGCAAGAGAGGGAGAGAGAGAGAACAAGAAGAGGAAGATGAAGACAAAAACATAGACAAATTGAAAAAAAAGGAAAAAAATAAATAAATGCAAAAGAAAAAATCAAAAAGCTCAAGAAATTAGAAATCATGGCCTTTTTTTCTGCCATAAAAAGCGACTATCATTTGGCTATCATTCACCGAGAACCACTTCCTTACATTAAAATGGATAATGGATGCTTATAAATGTAGTCAACAGAAAAAGAAGAAAATAGGACAATAAATTCCACAACAATAGTTTTGTTGAGAACAAAAATGTATGTACTTTAAATATTAAAGAATATAATCATTCATTCTAAGAATGTCCTAGTGTTGCAATCTAAGACTCCAAAGCCAATAAAAAACTCTGTAATAGTTTGGTTATTTGATTTCCTCCATTTTGTTTGTTCTTCAACTGTACAATTTTTTTTTCCTTTCACTTTGCAGTGGAGTTGCGATTTTCATTGGCTATACACTCTTTCTTTTTTTTCACCTCCCAAGTCTAGTGTGCCAAAAATCTAAATCTATTAATAAACAACCTCTCAATCCATTTCTCTTCAGCATCTTCCTCTCTTTGAGCTCTCTTACCTCTCTTGTCTTGGCATCCAGTGATCCTCCACTTGCAGCTCCTCCATCCACTATCACTTATTCTCATTAGCAATCAGTCTCATAGGTAAGGATTTTTCTTTACGCAAAAAAAAAATAATAATAATAAAGAGAGAATCCTTTAACTGCAGCCATTAGCCACCATGTCTTGTTACCTGTGCAGGCACAAATCTCTTGTTTGTGACAACATCATTAGCAGCCTCATGTGTGATGGTTGAGGGACTTTCTACGAATTTGACAGCTTCGAGGCGCGGTTGTGCAGCCATGATGGCCTCGAAGGCCTCTTCATTAAGGTCGAAACTTCAGGACGGTCGGACGGGCAACACACTAAATTACAAAGAAAACAAAATCTATGCGGCCCATAAAAAAATGGGCAAAATAACCTCCAAGTTAGGCATTGCAGCTATAAATTTTCGAAACTCTTGTTTTATTTGATAGCATTTGATGAACAAATTTTGAGTATGTGATCTAAGATATCACCTTTTTCTAAGTTAGGGTTACAGAGGGGGTTCAGAGGGTGACAAGGAGTAAGAGAGGGGAAGAGAGAGAAGAAATTTGGGAGAAAAAAAATTATTGGCCAATCTTTGAGTGCTATGTCATGAAGATGAGCTGACATGGACAAATTGTGTGCCACATAACCAAATTATTCTGATTTGTCTTATTACATTCACCACATCAAATTACACCACATAAGTGTCACGTCAGTGTTTAACAACAAACTCAACAAAATTCGAGTCAGTGATCAACTCATGTACTTTTTTTTCACGGTACTAACCTAAAATAAACTTTTTTTATGCTACTGACTCAATTTAAAATTTTTTAAAAATTACTAATGCAAAACAATACTTAGCCCTCATGATTTAAACAAGTTTGTTGGCTCTAAAGTTGCAACAATGCTTTTTTTATAAACTTCATCAAATGGTTTTATGCCCTTGACGAGTTCATCTTGACTATCAATAACTTCAATAGCTTTAGATTTTTCTAAAAGTGTTGAATCAATGTTGTAAATATGCTTTTCTTTTTTAGTTGGAGATATGTGGAAATGATTTTGATGGATGACAAAACTTTTGTTCTTCATCTTAACAGTGAACAACTCAGTGGCATATGGATCTATGATTTTGCAAGGTTGGTCTTCAAAAAGTAAAGTGTAATTCTTCCCTATCGGCTGACCCACACTCAAAAGACTGATCATATCTGGGATATAAAAATGAGGACCATTACATTTCTGGAAAACCTTCTATAGGAATTGCCGGATCCTACGTGGATGTGGGGCCCACTAATTAGAAAATTGTTTTGTTTTAAAATTTTGAAGAGACAGAATATAGACAAATTGGAGTTAGGATTTATTTCGTTTGAAATTTGAAATTCAAAATTATAAAAAAAAAAAAAAGGAATGGGAAAGGCCAGTCGATTAGAAAAAAAGGGGAAAAGCAGAACCCTATGTCATTGCAAGTCTAAATCTCATATTTGCACTAAGCTCATAGCAAAGGAGGGATAGAAAATTGGAAATGGGCGAGGGAAAGGCAGGAGTTGGTGGTGGGAAGCAGATGTTATGAGTAAGAGCTTGGACAATCGAAAGAAGTGACTGTAAAGTATCTTTCATT
This sequence comes from Carallia pectinifolia, assembly GCA_037832335.1. NCBI lineage: Eukaryota > Viridiplantae > Streptophyta > Magnoliopsida > Malpighiales > Rhizophoraceae > Carallia > Carallia pectinifolia. Next base: position 6,348,543 of record CM075454.1, on the reverse strand, counting down.
AATTACCAAGAAGTGGTATATGGCAGAAGCACTTGTAGTGTGAGTGTACAGTTACAGAGAATCATTTGAATAGTGTGTTGTCATTAATTTTGAGCGTGGGAAATTGTAGTATATATTTGAATGATTAAAATTTCATGGTCAGCCAGAAGATGCAGCTGAAATTAGGAAGGCATGGGACGAGTTAGATGATAAGGGTCGAAAGAGGTTCATGGAGGAAGCCAAGGTAGAGAACACGAAAGTAGATACAGCAAGAGCATCCTCTAAAAGAGGCAAAATACAAAGCAATAAAAACACGGTGAGCACTAATAATCATTTGTTTTGGTTGTTTAAGTTACACATTGAAATGTAGTTGGGCTAAAATTGGCTTTGTAATGTTGACTATTCATGATGGTGCCCGTATCAGGTCACTTGTTTTGTTAGCAAATTAGGTAGGAGGTATCATATGCGTGAGTTGATAAAGGAAATGGGATTTGAGACCTTTAGTCGTATTAGGTGTGGCAATAAGCCTAAAAGTTTTATTATTAAATTGTTGGGGCACTTTAATCCTTTTACTTGTGAGCTGTTTGTAAGAGGTCAGCACCAAAAAATTAGTGGAGAGGATGTTACGGATTTGATTGGCATGTCAAATGGGGTTGAACCGGTGCCAAGTTGTGTGTTGGGAGGGGAAGAGGTGGGCAAAAGGTTTGTGGATTTGGCGTGTTTTTTGTCTAGAAAGCAAACTAAAAAAGAGGCTGAAACAAGTGGGGCAAGTGAGAAGAAGATTATTCCTAAGGCAAACTTCAAGACACTTAAAATGGTATTGTCTAATAATAGGGTGGATGATACAATTTTGAAGCAAGCTTTCCTTCACTTGTTTGCCCTACAGCTTCTCAGATTGCATCACCTAAGCTTTATGGTGCTATGGCAGACGTAACTGATGTAAAGAAATTCAGGTTGGGGGACTTTGTTTTGGGGTGGTTATGTGAAGAGGCACGTGCATTTATAAAGGGAAAAGGGAAACGGGTAGAGCAAGGTGGGAAACGAAGTGTTGGTGGATGTTTGGTGTTTTTAATGGTAAGCATTTATTGGCATATGTGCCGAAGGCAAAAAATTTTCAGTTTTGTTAAGGATCAACTTTATGTAGCTGTCAACTATGAGCAACCATAACATGACTATAATATATTATATGTGTAGTTGTTCTACGTTGAGCGCTTTCCTCGTTGGAATGTTGAGGAGCAGGTAGCAGATGAACATCTTCTAGAGTTCTGGACATGTTAGAGGGTGTGGCGCAGAGTCCAAATAGACATAGATTACACAAAGTTCAACACAATGGAGGTAACTTAGTTTACTACATGACTATTATTTGATCTTTCGTTGTTAGTATTAGTAATAAACTAGTGGTTTGTTTATATGGCAGGGCATAAGGAATACAGGTATTTGGAAATCTATCGGTGCTGAAACTGATAAGAAAAAGGGCGTCTTTAGTAATAAAGAGGATGTATAGAACTATATAGGAAATTTTTAAGTGTTCTTATGTAAACCCTAAAATTGTGCGTTGATTTATAGTGAAAAAAGGGCAAGACAAAAGTGCAGATGAGTAGAAGGCCAAAATGGGGAAATCATAATATGCTGAAGATGGAAAGGGATTTGACTTGGATACAAAGAGTGTTCACGATGAGGTCTTGGAAGATGAAAAGGGGAGTAGTGAAGGCAAGTGTTAACTATCTATGTCAGTTGAAATTTATTTGTGCTAGTTGTGAAGGCATACTATGGTTTTATAACAATTGTCTGTATTTTGTATTAGAAAAATGTTCAGTGAGTGAGGGTTCTAAAGATGCCAGTGAAAATAGAACTGGTGGTTCATGTGATGAAAGTGGACTGAAAGGAAGTGATGAATTGAGTAAAGAGAAGATGGCAAGGAAAGACCATCCACAGTGTAACCAAAGCCCAGAAGATAGGCATAGCCAAAGCGAGTATAACATCCAGAATTCATTTAGGGAAGACATCGTTGTTGAGATAGTGGATGGTCCAACAATCAGTAGTCCACTTAGGAGTAAAAACAAGACATTGAGTTATAAAGATAAAGCAGATTCTAAGGGTGCTAGTAAGTTACTTACTTGAAACACTATTTAGCAAGGAAGCAAATGCTTTGACATATATTCAGTGGTGATAGGTTATGTTTCTTAATGATAACTCGATGGTTGGTGTTTTAAGTGGGCCTAGGACACATGTATGGCATAGGAAGCAAATGAACAGCCAAGTTTACTTGGAGATTCCCCATAGTAGTAAGGAAAAGGATGCATTACGAAATCGGAAGAGACGTACAGTGAAGCCAAGCATTGTTGCCAATTCCAGCGAGTTCGCAATACAAACTCTGGTGCCTACTCGATAGTTCACCCAGAGTGATATAGTGCGGTACATTTGGTGCACAAACTCAAGAATTTAGCGAGAGGCGAAGCCGAGTGAGGAGTTTTTGGATTTGTTTAATTAATGTTGCTTTGTAATAGTGAAGCCGATTGCATACTACATGAGTATATGATTATTTTGTGCAAAAATTTTAAATTTGATTTTAAATAGTGATTTGGTTATTTCAATTCAAGATGGAATTGCCTTGTATAAGCACGAGCTAAGGTGTATGGGACCGCAACAACGTGTTTCAAATGTGGTGAGTTGGAAAAGTATGTTAGATTTGCAAAATATCAAAAAATGAAATTATCGTGTTATTTAACTTAGTCGTAAATCTATAGTTTGGGAAGTTAAAAATTTAAGTAATTGAATTGAAATAACCATATTCCATTTGTACCAAGTTGTTGAGTTCTTTGCCCGGCTATTAAACAAATGCCAAAAGCAGGCTGGTCGTGTGCGCAAGCATTATTTTAACCCAATTTTTTTAGTAAGCGACAGAAATATGCATTGTTCTATTTACGTGGTTTTTTGCATGTTTGAAGCCCACACTTTTTGAACCTATAAAAGCATTGATTAGTATTTAATGGCCAAATACTATTAATTTTTTACGCGGAGGATTTTTCCTGAAACGGCAAACATTTGGAAAGTACAGATAGATTATATAGTTTATTAATTTTAAGTTGTAATATAGGCTTGTATTGTTGCTAATGTGGTGGAGACGCAGCACAGAAAATCCAAGGAAAAAAATGGATTCCAAAATTGGATAGTAGACATTTCTCTCCAAAAACTATCGGCTATTCTTTCCTAACCTGTGACATGGCAAGTCGTCCCGTTTCCCTCCCGTGCTATTTGTCAGTTAGTTTACAAGAATGGTTTCTTTGTTTTGCAAATAATTTGTTTGATGACCCTATAATGAATTAATATATTGTTTTGATACCATTATTTCATTTGGGAATAGGTTTATATTCCTATCTTATACAAGGAACAATGGTTTATATTTGTGGTCAATATTTGCGATCACAGAGTAGATATATTAGATTCTCAAATTGATGCCTGGCAAAAAGAAAGGAACCTGCTTGAAAGTAATGTGGTAAGACAAAATGCCTTTTCTTTACAATCTTTTGAATAAATATGTCACTGCATGGATGCTATAATATTTGGCTCAGGTCTCGGTGATGTCTGCAACTTTGTCTTTCATTTTTGGCAAGGATTATTCCATTAGCAACTTCAATAGACATGAAGTCACTGTTGGAAAATTCACACCCCATGCATACATTAAGAAATTGTTACTAAGTGTGAATTCATGTTTTGATGATGAGTATTTTGATAATGAGCTATGAACCAATCTAACATAAGTACAAGTGAATTTCATTTGTATGTTCTTCAAGTATACAATTCAGGTTCAAGAAGTCCAAAGAGGTATACATATGCCATCTTACACGTGCATGGAAGTGCATGGAAGAGAAAGATCACATTGGGCCTTATTAACCTACTATCTTAGAAAGACAGCACAAGAGCAAATCTGTTAGGGCAGATTCCAGGTACCAAACTTACTCACTTGAGATATATTTTGGGCCTAAAATATATATATTTTTGCAGGACTATAAGTCTAGTTTCAAATGAGCTTGGTCGTGCAATTTTTGGAGCCCTAGAGAAAAACTTATGAATTTTATACCAAGAGGGTACAAGCTGTCAGGAACCTTCACTGCACATGAAGTGAATTCCAACGGCTGCCTAGAAGAGCACAAGACGAATGTGAAAACGAAATTTTGTGTGTAGATTTTCTGTTCTGTTTATTGATCAATTCAAAAAGAATCACATCAAAATTCAAAGCCATCTGCAAGATATTACCGTTCTACTAAAAGTGTGCAGACTGTCTAACGAAACTTTAACGTCAGTATTTCAACATTTATTTAACTATGCTATACTCATTGATAAATAGTCAAATTTTGTGGGTAGAGAGCTCTGACAGTCTACTAAACAGAAAAAAAGGAATCTTAATTTTTCAAGCTGTCTGTACCAAGTTATAGCCGTTCTACCAGAAGGTGTCAGACAAGAGAATCAATGCAAAGCTGTGAAGAGGAAAACAACAAAGTATGCATTTGCATGGCAACGGCTCTAACAAGTTGCTAACCTATCTTGCAGCTACTAAAACATCACTTGAAGATTTTTTACAGTGGAAGAAAGTCATATTCAAGTATTGTACAATCTCTCTCAAGGCAAAAAGGCTTTCTTTACTCTAAGTGCTTTCATTGTAAAACTAGCATTCAAGCTAGTAAGTTTTATTTCTATTGTAATACATTGTGAGAATAGGTGAGAGCTCTCAAGTGGGACTTGTGAGGATCATCTTGTAAGGAGTTAGAGTTGAACTCCAAGAAGGAAAACCTAAAAGAAAGGGGAAAGTGGTGTTGGCAAGTGGGACTTGTGCAACAAGCGCTGTGAAGGCGGATGCAAGGGTGTTTGTGGAGTCTTCTTGTAAACTATACGGTGGTGATTGGTGTGCCCAAAGGCACTCTATAGTTGAACTCTCAAGAATCTCCAAGAGAGAGATTGTTGAGAAGACCAAGGACGTAGCCATTTGGTGAACCTTGTAAAAATCAGTATTGTATTTCTTTCAATCTCTTGTTTACATTCATTTGTAGAAATTTTTATTTGAGGATTTCATTAGTGAAGCCTATTCACCCCCCCTCTACGCTTCATCCTAGGGATCAACATTTGGTATCAGAGCTTAACCTCACTTGTAAGGCTTAACATCCTTGAGGGATCCCCATGGAATTCTCATCCAATGAAAACAAGAGACCTTTTTTTGATGGTGGTGATTTTCAATACTATAAAGATCATATGGAAAGTTATCTTAAATCTAAAGGGATGAAAGTTTGGCTAAGTGTAGAAGAGGGACCATATGTGCCTAAGGAAGAAGTTGTTGATGATAAAGGAGTGAAAAACTTGAGAGAAAAACCAATAGGAAAATGGGATGAAGAGGACTATAAGAAAAACCAAATAGATGAAATAGCAAATTATGATTTGAAAATGTCCATAGCTAGAAGTGAATATAACACCATCAAACATTGTAAAAATGCTAAGGAAATTTGGAATACATTGTGTCTCTCAAATGAAGGGACATTAAAAGTTAGGAAAGTTAAACTTGGCATGCTTATGAAAGACTTTGAACTTTTTACTATGAGACCAAATGAATCGGTTAAAAGTGTGTTTGATAGACTCATGATTATTGCTAATGGACTAACCGATCTTGGCAAAGTGTTTGGAAAGGGTGAACTTGTGCAGAAATTAATGAATTCGATGAATGAGGAATATGAAATGAAGATTAATGCCATTGAAGAAGCTCACAATGTGGAGGAGCTAACCATGGAAGAGTTACTTGGGTCCTTGATGACACATGAGATCAAACTCAAAAGGAGAAGTGCATTACCACAAGTAGAATCATCCTCAAAAAATGTAGCACTCATGGCCCTAGATGATGACGATGAAAGTGACAATGAGGTAATGGATCTTCCCTCTTATGAAGAACTTAGAGAAGCTTTTGATGAGTTATTGATCACATTTAAAAAGAAATGTAAACAATATAAAGAGCAAAAGAAAGCATGTGAAAAACTTTTTTTAGAGAAAGATGAAATTGTCTTGGAAAATTGTCTTGGAAAATAGTCTTTTAAAAGAAGAACTTGAAAAGGTTAAATTAGATCATAAATCAACTTATAGTGAGTTAAATTTTGTTAAACAAGAGCTTGCAATATCTAAAGAGGCCCCTAACATCAAAGACAATTTACATCATGCTTTGGAAAAAGAAGTTGAGGACCTTAAAGAAAAGAATTCAAATTTAGAAAAGTCTTTTTCAAAATTCACATTAGGTAGCAATAAGTTAGATGAGATGTTATCTTTTCAAAAGAAATTTTTTAACAAATCCAGTTTGGGCTACCTCACTAAAAACAAAACTAATCCCTTAAAAAAAAACAAGAAAATTGTTGTATCATGTTTTTATTGCCATAAAGAAGGACACAATTTTCATGATTGTAGACTTAGAAGACCTCGTACAAGTATGTGTCATCTTCTAAAGCTTGGGTAAAGCCTAATAAATTCAAACAAGTATGGATGGTTAAAGATTCAATGAAGAAGAATGATTGTTGTAACATTTAAGGACCCAAAAAGATATGGGTACCAAAATATTCTACATCTTGTGTTGTAGGTGGAAAAGTGCTTGAAGGCAACATATTTTAAAGAAAATGTCATTTGGTACCTTGATAGTGGATGTGCAAGGCATATGACCGGAGAAGCATCATTTTTCTCCACACTAAAAAGCAAGGATGGAAAATGTGTCATGTTTGGAGACAATGGAAAAGGCAAAATCATTGGGGTTGGCACCATAGGTAACAATGTATCAAGTTTTATTGAGGATGTTGCTTTGGTAAGTGGTTTAAAGCACAACTTAAATAGCATTAGTCAATTGTGTGATAAAGGTTTTGAGGTATTATTTAAACCCATGACTTGTGAAGTATATGATCTCCATACTAATGCATTGAGATTTGTAGGAAAAAGAAAAGGAAATGTGTATGTGCTTGTTAAAACCCTAAGGTTTCATTTTTTGGTTTTGATGATTGCTAAACATTGAGAGTTACTAATATGTTTATTTAAGTGTGTAGTTAAATGATTTAATCAAATAAACATCAATTGAAATGGAAGCAATGCTAGCATAAGGCAACCATTGATAATTGGTCACATTCAGTGTAAGTACTATCCATTATGGTCAACTTTAAAAGGCTCGTTTGCTCACATGGAGATGAACTAGATAATTTGCTATATAATTTTAGAAAGATAATTCTGTCTAGTTTCTGAATTCTCAAGAATCATCTCAATTAGATATTTTTGGAGGAAGTTATAGTCTATGAACTGAAAGGTGCTCAATCTGTCAAGGCAGACAGGATCAGTCCACTTTAAGAGATGATTGCGACCAAATGGGAAGGAACTAGCTGTTGATTTTTATATGAATACAAATATAATTCTATCTAGTTTCTAAATTGACCAGAATCATGAAAATTGGAGTTCTGTAGAAGGAGATATTGCCAAAATACTAAAGGATGTACAGCCTGTCCCGTCAGGCAGGATCAGTCAACTTCCAGAAGGCACCACAGCTAGCTGGAGTGGAATCAGACCATTATCTATACATGTATGAAAAGCTCTATGAGTCTACTTTCAAATGGAAGAAACGGGATATGATTTGGAGTTATACAGGTAGACGTATGATTGATTCTTTAAGAAGTGTTAGAGCTGTCCTATTGAGAAAGGAAACAAGCTTAAATTGAGTCTTGGTAATGCTGCCTGAAAGAGAATCCATTTGAATAAGATTATGAGCTAAAAAGGAAACTTTTCAGAAATTGCAAAGATACTGATAGGACATATATGAAAGCTTTATAAGGAGACAATGCCATTAGGGCAAGAGCCCAAAACTTACATCTTACATACTTATGCAAACAACACAGACTACTTATTACATGCATATGAGACAAACCAACATCCTTGCATGTCCATTTCCCACACCAGAAAAGGTCTTCTTATCTTGTCTCTGTCAGTCCCTCCTATAAGGCTCGAGGCGTAGCTCTAGATCCACAGGGTCCTCATCATTCGACGAGATAGCAATGTTGACGCTACCGGAATTTCCTCGCTGATTGACACCGCCTGGATAAAGAGGAAAGAGAGTGAGTGTTTCCCCTTATTCCTCATGAGGAGGGTCGACTGAACTGCTGCTTACTAGAATAATGCTTCCTACTGAGTCAAAATACCTATGTGAGTTTGGTCTCTGACCCACATCAAGCATTTCAAAGCTTGATCTTTGACTTACATCAAAGATCTGAATTGGAAAAGGGAAAATCCCTGGTGATGGGTGATGCTGGTTGGGATTCTCTCGAGAAACGATTCCAGTCGCGACTCCACTGTTGAGATCTATAACAGGAGGCGCTACGGCTCTTCTCAGATCGCGCCTTCGATTCTACATCCATACTCTAATATGACTTGCCTGAACTGGACCATATTGTCTCAGCAGTGAGGCAAGCTGAGCAAGTTGTCGTGATGTGGGACAAGCTCCTTCAATGCCATGAAAAACATCTTCCAAGATTTGTAATTGCTCCAGTTCTGGTCTCTATCTGGAATTGGAAGAGTCTCCAGTTTCCAAGTTCTGATGGCTTGATGGTGGTCTCATCTTGTTGATCTGAAAGGTGAGCAAAAATTTTGAGATTCTAGAAACAATAAAGATGAAAGATGGTTGATTTGAAAGATGAAACTTTGGAAACAAATTAAAGATGAAAGATTTTGGCTTAATGCTTGTCTCCCCCGATTCTCACTTTATGCCTGATGATCCGGAAATTACGCCTGATTCTCTTGCGTAATAAATGGCCAGCTGTCCTCCACTTTCACCTAACTGTCAGCTACTTCCGTCTGACCGTTCACGACTTTTCTGACTGCGTGCCACATCTGTACCGTTTCTGATTATATACCATGTCAGCTTCCACGTAAGCAACTGACTGCTGAGATGGACTTCCACGTAAGCAATTTGATTGCGGTAATATTTTTGACCTATTCATGAACTATTATTGAAGGTAATGATCCACATTGGATTTTTGGTAACATAGTGACCTAATTTTGAATAAAGACCTTTTGATAGATCATTTTTATTATCTAAAAAGAAAATTGGGCATGCCATACCCCATGCATTAGCATATGTTTGATTGTCTTCATTCCTTAATTTAATGATTGTATTTGAACTCTACAAGGCCTTCATTTGAAAGTTACGATAACTTATATGTCAAATTGTAAATGTGAATTTGTGATACATGCATACATTAAGGGGGAGTCTTAATCTCTTAACCTAGTTAGCATTCACATTTCTTGTGAGGATCATCTTGTAAGGAGTTAGGGTGAACTCCAAGAAGGAAAACCTAAAAGAAAGGGAAAAGTGGTGTTGGCAAGTGGGACTTGTGCAACAGGCGTTGTGAAGGCGGACGCAAGGGTGTTTGTGGAGTCTTCTTGTAAACTGTACGGTGGTGATTGGTGCGCCCAAAGGCACTCTATAGTTGAACTCTCAAGAATCTCCAAGAGAGGGATTGTTGAGAAGACCAAGGACGTAGCCATTTGGCGAACCTTGTAAAAATCGGTATTGTATTTCTTTCAATCTCTTGTTTACATTCATTTGCAGAAATTTTTATTTGAGGATTTCATTAGTGAAGCCTATTCACCCCCCTCCTCTAGGCTTCATCCTAGGGACCAACAGTCGCTATGCCACAGCAAGAAATAATGTGAGTATCAACAATTGTTCAGAAGTTATTTTAATACTTGTAATTACTGGGCCATAACCATTGTTTTTTATAACTATGAATGTAGGATATTTCTTATGAAGTTTATTGAAGCTTGGGATGGCTTAAAAATGATTGAGCTTGATGCAAAGGTAAGTCATTGTAGTTCGTGTCCCTAAGTGACGACCTATTACGGTAGTGGCCAAATTGACTGTTGTCAACATTCAGGCCCACATTCTGGCTTTCAGAAAGAAATTTGCTATTGATTGGATTGGTGACCCAGAACATGAGGTTACACTGGATGTCCGTGAAGGTACCAGTGCGAAGTAAGGTAGAAATATAGTATTGGAGGTGGAAGCAACCAATTTTGGCCTACAGTTGGATTTTGGTTTTTATGTAAGCTGTTAATGACGTAGTAAAAAAGTTACAGTATATTTGGTCATATTTTTTTTTGTCATTCAAATCCAACTTGAAACAATCATTTATTTAACTGCTGCGTGCACTAAACACCCCTCCGGAATGGATTAGTAAGCTAAATTTTTAGTTTATTAGGTGCTTTCATGCATTAAGGGGTATTGAAAATTATATGTTTCACGATTAGTGTAATGCTTCTTGTTATACCCTTAGTTTATAGATGCAACTAATAATAAGTGTTATGCAAGTAGACGTTGCAATTTATAACGACCAAGAACAAGGAATTAGCTTACTCTGTCCCCACAGAGGTGTAAAAGCTTGCCTTGTGGGTTTCCAACCGTGGGTTGAACGAACATGATCAATGGATATTGACATTAGAAAGTTGGCCGAAGATGACAATAATACATTAGAACTAGAGGTGGTAAAAACTGATTCGGTCCGAATAATCCAATTCAAGCTGCCTGAAATCCAAATTAACTGACATGATGTGATTGAAAAAGTCAACGGCCCGTAACTCGGAAGATTTAAAACCCAAAAAATCCTAAAGTCGATAAACCCAACACCCGAATAACCTCAACCAGTAAAAATTGACACTCGCAATAATCCGAACAAATGTTGACCTAATTGAACTAGAAATTGTAATTAAATTTTTATTTGAGTTATTTTTATTTCAAATAATAAGTATTTTTTAATTGATCTCTAAATAGTTGGATTATTATATAATTAGACGACTTGTTTGTTTAAATATATCAATTAGTCAAATTTATTTTTTTTAATTGATTAAATTTAATATAGCGTATATAATCTTCAGATGGTCAACTTCTAAGATAACTCTAGACCAATAGAGTAAAAGAAAATAAAGATGATGACAACGAAAAAAATTTATAATTTCAATGACTGTTGCTAAATTGTCAAAAAATTAACTATCATATAACTAACATGAAATGTAGGCTAAATTGTATAATAATATTTTTAAGTAACAAAGTGAATGAACTATAAATAAATCAAATTTTACTCTATTCTCATGAAATATTTGAATAATACAAATTTTGAAACTAATTGTATATGTTTCTCATGATAATACTAATCGAATTATTGTAATAATTAAAAGAAAAATCTTTAATTTTATGATCTTATGAATTGTGAAAATGAAAAGTAACCTCACTATACAAACTTGAATTAACTTGAACTCAGATTTATAATTAGAAAGTTACGAGTATAACTAGACGACCAAAAATGTTAAATTACAGTGTTCGATATCTAGTTTCTATATTTCATAACTTTTCCCAATTTGTGTAGCATCAACAATATATTTGTTTTTAGATCATTTACAATCACAGGCCAGAATATTTTACTTCCATCCCCCTCAAATATTACTTATTTGGGATTTGGGCGAGAGTTTTCCCTCTAAAACAAATGCTACCATAATTAAAAGAGGCATTGGAAGCTACATACCTAGCTCTGTTGAAGCTCCTTTTCCAATGGTGGGTTTGTGTGTCCACTTAGGGTTGGTTTACTTGTTGGTTATAGGACCCACTCGACCATCCTTTGGTCCATATTGAGACACACATGTTGATTCCATCAAGGAAAGAAGCTTCGACTGGTAATGTCGTACTGTAATGATGTCCTCAATACTAATTATCTGTCCCCCCAATAATTAAGACTGGATTGGAAGTTAAAGGCTGAACTAGAGCATCCTTTTAGTATTTGTGTCATCTAGAGTGCAATAGCATGCGACATTCCATACTCAGGGCCCAAATGAGTTACGGTACAAACATAATTGTGATAGGAACTAGTTCTTGTGGTTCCAAGAGCAATACGACTTATTTGCACATGAAACCATTTGTCGTCTTTGCACATTCAAACTGTTTTAATTAGCCAAATAACTCATAAAAGTGTTCTATGAAAAAAAAAATTCCAAGCTTACGGAAAAAGATTTGACTGAACCTCATTACCATGTAATTAATTGGGAAAAGTTGTATATTTGGAGGAAAATTGTTCGGAAGAATTTCCAAATTACAAGCAATTAGATTTCGTTTGCAACCAACTGGATTCATTATGTAAAGAAACAATAGTAATTTTTTTTCCTTCTTTTGATTATACCTGTAATCAAGACAGTTGCACAATGAATCTAGTGAATTGCAATCCAAAAACTTCTCTAGGAAATTTTCTCTGGCCATGTAAGAGTATCCTAGTTAATTATCAACATAAAATATGAACCCATCAACGAGGCCCAAACTTACTGTTGTGCATTAAAAAAAAATCATGTTTCACTATTCGGTCAATTTCTATTTGATTAATGGGTAATTATTCACAAGAATCATAGCAATTTTATTGCCATAATTAACTATGTTTGTTGCACTTATAATACATATTATCCAATGTAAAGAATCAAAGCGAACATTTACATAGCTAATATTATCCATTGCATTTGCAATGCTGCATATTGCATACACGTTCCAATATCTTCATAATGGGGTATCAAATGAAAGGTTTTGACTGGAGGTAGCAAACGGTCATGTTAGGTCAGTTTTAGTTTGGGTTATTCAGGTTTCAGGTTCTTTGGGTTTAGGGGTCATTTGGGGTCTTGGGTTCATAGTGTTTCATTATCATCGGGTGTCCAGTGCATCGGGTCTTCAGTATGTCAAGTTTTAGGGTACTTCGGGTCTCGTTATTTTGGGTTTCTCGTCTAATTCGGGGAGGTCTCAGGTTATTTTATTGCAACATTTTCAAATTGTGCAAGTGTCTAAAAAATGAAGTTTGCATATTTTACCATAGTACTTAAAACAAAGAAAAAGGATTGTAGCCATAAGATGTGTGCAGAAGAATTTTTAAAATGAAACCAACTGAAAATTGTTTGCAAATAGATGGATTCATTATGCAACAGAAACACAGTGATTTTTTTGCTTATTTTTCTTGCACTTATAATTAAAATAGTTGCATAATAAATTCCATAAGTTGCATTATGGAAAATTTTCTGATAAATTCCTTCTGACCAAGCAAAGTTAAGTGTTAGGAAGAATTTCCAAATTACAATTGCGTCCACTCGTTATGCAACCGTACGAATTACAAATGCAACGAAAAAATAGTGTATTACAACTACAATCCAAAGAAGGAACAAATTGCAAAATTCTCCAATTTGTTCGTTGCTTACTAAATCCCTATCATTGCATACAATTTTTGGCTATTTGTGATCCGCATCGTATTCTACGAACTTTTCTTTTGACCATTATCTTTTATCCTATATGAACTGATTGAATGGGGTACTATTATCTGTGTGGACAAACAGGGCAAAAAAAAATTTTTGATTGCAATAATGTGAATTTATCATGCAACTGTATACATTACAAGAGCAATTGAAAAACACATAAAAGTATCACTATTTTTGTTGCACAATAAATTTGTAAAATTGTAAAAGCTTCTTTAATGGTTGCCTTCCAGGAATTCTTCTGGCAATTTAACTTCCGGACGACTTGTTTTCCTAAAGGTTATGGAAAAGAAATGGTGGATCACATTACAGAAACAAGTTCATGTCCAAAATGACAGTGTGCAGAAGAAATTATGGAAGAAATTCTGGATTGAAACTACCATAGAATGTATTCTAAATATAAGGTTTCATGGAACAGCAAAAAATTAGTGATATTTTTCCATTTGTAATTCCAATTGTACTTAAGACGATTACATAATTGTCCCAAGTAGTTTCATTACAAATAGGACGTTAAGTAAAGCACAACTGATTGTCTGGGCTGCATGAATATTATGTAAACGATCATTGGGCCGTTGTAGAAGGAAACCCAATCCTTGCAAATTGATTAAAAGACTTATGCATTTTCCAACTGTTATCCCACCTATAAGGCTTTCCTTATCAACTTGGGTTCAAATGGTGGTGCAACGACTACAATAAAATCTGAAATGTACACTAGTCAAACCAAATATTAATATGATTTCCTAAAAAAAAAATGTTAAAATGATGGTATGTAATGATTATTTCAACATATTACTTCATTACAAATTTGGAAAGAAGTCAATGTTGCAGAAAAAAGTTCGCGGAGAAATTTCTTTGTTGCAACGAATTTCAAACTTACTGTAATTATTTGTATTCATTATGCAACAGAGAACAAAGTAATTTTTATTTTTGTTTCACTTGTAATGTGTGAGGTAGCACGATGAGTTTATTTAATTGCATGACTAAAATAGTGTCTGCATTGATCTTACTGACAAGTACTCGACCACAAATTGGAAAATAAGTTTAAAATATGATTTACTTTGAGTGCTTAACAATTGAAGTAGAAATACTAATTGTTTGTGGCCATGTAGTGTTAGTTACTTAAATTCCAAGACCAAAAAAGAAAAATAGAGAATAAATAACTTCAAATTAAGCAAACATTTTAGAATGGAATTAATTCACATCCTTTATATGCACACTGATATAGTGGAAGTGTTCATAGCGTGATTGAAGCAAACGAAGTCATAAGTTTTGCAACTAGGAAAAAATTAGGTATATAAAAAAATGTTGACACATAATTAGGAGAGGGGCACATTGTTTTAATGTGTCTATTATATGGCTAGAAGAAATTTGCTAGAAAAATTTTTGAAATGCACCATATTGAATTCTTTTGCAATTTTATTCATTACAAATGCAATCAAAAGAAGGAAACAAATCACTATTTGCTTGTTGCGCAATGAATCCATATAATTACAACTAATTTCTAGCTAGTTGCATTCTGAAAATTCTGCCGAAAACTTTTCCTCTAACCATTAACTTTTTTCCTTGTTTAATTTAGACGATTGATTTAATGGTGGGTGTAGTATAATTAATAGATAACATGTAAACAGTGGGCCTAAGTCACCAATTTGTTGTTGTCCATATGTTGTGTCTATGAAATAGGACTCTGGAAACTATACAGATATGATTAGGGGTGTGCAAGTATCATTGAAAATTTCAATTAATAGAGAAAACCCAACCAAACTAATCCGAATTTTCAATTAACCGAACTAATTTTTTTAGTGAGTTAATTAAACTGAACAAAAACTAAAATTTTTAGTTCAGTTTCATTTTCTAATTTTAAAAAATTATAGTTAATCGATATATATATATATATATTCCTACAACAACAATTACTTAAAAATAAATGCTATAAAAATATTATGAAATGTTAAATAATTATTTTTTTATATGTAATGATAGTTACAATTTTTGTGAAAAATATATATCAAAAATATTTGTTTTACTTTTTTATTATAATTTTATATTTTTTTATTAAAATCAATTAACCGAAGTGTTAACCGAAACTGAAACAAAATTTTCAGTTAACCGAATTTCTATTTGGAGAATAGTTTTCAATTTTGCATGATTGAAAATTTCACTTCCAAAACAATTATAGAGGTTTAGTTCAATTAACTAAACCATAAACACCCCTAGATTAACTTGCAACAATTATTTTTTTTTGAAAAATTACAAACTTTTTTTACAAATGGATTTAAATATCTTGTCGCATAACATATGTGCCTGGATGCGAACTAAACCCATCAACCACATAACCATCACAAACTAAACCCAACCGAACTGCTTACTTTCCTTTAAGGGAGCTAGTTCTTCCCTAATGATTGTCCTAAGTATAGTAGCTATGATACCACTTTACAATTGACAGAGTCCACAATGGTTGAGTGTAAATGCAAAGAACAATAAATGCTTGCAACAATGGCCTGCAAACCCATATGCCTTCCAATTTGGCACCACCTAGAATATCCTCCCGCCCTATCACCGAAAGTATTAATGGCTTGTAGTACTTTGAGCATGGTTAATAATTACTTACTTATCCCTACTTCAGTTTTTTTCATCTATAACTAATCATGGTTAGGGTACCTAAAAATGTATAACAGTAATTTTAGATAATTTCACTATAAATAGGCTACAGATCTTTTCACCACACCAACACATTTGACATTTGAAGTTAATTGCAATCATCTATGGAAAACATTGAAGGCAAGGGACTGAAATTGGAGTCAGGCCATGCAATGCCATCAGCTAAGAAGCATAAGATTCGAAGAATTGAGAATGACCACGGCTACAATCATCAACAAAAAATTGTGATAACCCAAATATGTAGGAAAAAAGTTATTGTCTTTTATATTAGTTGTGACATTATTATATTACTTAAATTTAAAGTAATAGTATTTATTTTTAGTTTTACTATAGTAAGCCTGACACAGATTAGGATGGAAGTGGAGGCATTTGGTTTGCAACTAGGCACTTTGAAGTTGAAAAAATAAAGTAGAATTAACATTTTATGCTTTTGTCACAATATATAAATCTCTTATTGCACAGTAAATGCTGGCAAATACGCTCATTACAAAATACAAATGTCCCAACCAGCAACCAAAAAACTGAACCGAACCTCCAATGTAACAATTATCGTACCACTCTAAAAACCACAGGTTTCACAATGGTTGAGTGTTAATATCAAGAACAATAAATGTTTGCAATAATGGCTTGCAAAGCATTATGGGACGAATAGTGGCGCCAAAATAAGGTCTCCCTCCTTGTGACCCAATAAAGCAAATTGATAAGAATTATGACCATGGTTACTATTTCACTTATCCCAATCTCAGTTTAGGCATTCTCTCAACTAATCATGGTTAGGTGAATAATTAAAGCCAAATGTCTACTCTATAAAAAGCCACCGCTCACTTGGTCTCCCCTTGCATAATTTACACTTGAGCTTAAATACATTCAACTGTGGAAAACACTAACGGCCACCTACTGAAATTGGAGTTAGACCATTCAATGCCATCGTCTGCAAAGCATAACATCCCCACCAGGGAAACCGAAGCAGGTTGTATCATTTATTATTCCCTTTTAGTACATATTAGTATTTGTTCCATATTAAATTCCATCACAATTGTTTTGCTACGTTTCAATGTCTGCGTCGTAAGTGCAATAACTCTCTAACATTATTTCCCAACAACGGTTTAGTAAATGATAATGACTGTGAAGCTTGTTATACTTCCATGTGTTTCAAAGTCGGCTTATGTTTATTTCATTCCATTATTCTCATTTTTTCAACCAAGGAGAAGGGAAAATCTGTGATGGACCCCAAGGGAAAAAAAGATGTTTCCTGCACTGACACAATGGACGTCTTTCACATCATAGCTGACAATTCACTCATTTTTAAGCGTGAATTTGAGATTGTGCTGGAAGGCATGGTCATGGACTGGAGCAAAAAGAGAGTTTGCCGCTAGCTGAATAAGATGCATGAACCTGTGCCTGGCGTATTGCACATGTTGAAGAAAATTGACCCTCTGCGTCCCCGTTTTCACGACCCCAAGATGGCAAAGATCAGAAAGTAGAAAGGCAAGCAATTTCCTGATCATGTGGAGCTGATCATAATTTCATCTGACTCAGAGTAGTCTTCAAAGCATGAAGACAATAATTTTTGTTTGGATTTTTCTATACAGATTCCATTACATATGGAAGTCTTTTAGGGCAGTACGTAAGTGAGCATGTTGCTATTGGTGTTGTGGACGAACGGTAGCCTCAAGCCTCCATGCATTGAGTTTGTTATTTTGTTGTTATCTACCATTAAGGCCAAGCTTTTAGTGGCCTATTTATTTTGCTTTAGGATATTGGACTTTGTTATAAGCAGCTGAAATATGAACCCATAATTCTTTTGTCCTTGTACTAAAACAAAAGAGATGGTTTAATCAACCTTGTTATGTATAAACTTCATGACCCTCTTTATGTTATATTCAATGTAACTCAAATTGGAACTAACTCAAAGTTCATAAGGAGACAAAATATGTTTGCTATCTCAAATTTTACAAACATCACATACCAAGAACCTACGCCATTCTAAACAAGCACTACATTTGTTTTCCCCCAAAACATTTATTTCCTCACAAAAATGAATATTCATGTGGTAATGGAAAGAAATTAATAGCCTTGCTTCCCAGAATCCCTTGCAACCCTTAAAGATTGTACATTCGCAGGCTGAAAGATCATGGCCCATAAGTTTTCGCATCATAAACTCTCTCAACCTGTAGGCCTTAAATATTTTTTTATTTCTATATATTTACAAAGTTCCTACGTGTATAATGCATCTGGGGAACTGAATGACATTAACCAAGGACCAAGGCCTTCCTAATGACCTTTGTAATCTCTTAGCCAGTTAGGAAATAATGAAACACAGAGCTAACAAATTGCAATCAACCGCATTTTTTTGCAATCATACGCTTTTTTTAATGTGCTTGTTTTTTCGAAACACAGAGCTTAGCATAATTGCAATCAAATTTATTCTATTTTTTTTTTAATGTATATAAGATAACTAAAAACTGGAACTTATAAAATGCCTATGCCTTATATTTTTTCCAAGGAATAAGAATTATCTCTTTTAGTCCATAATATTTAAAATACATAAAAATAAATTTATTTTTTAGTGGGAATAAAAGTAATTCTTCTGTGGGAGCAAAGGTCATTTTTCAGTGGAGATAAAATATAATTTTAATGCAACAATAAAATTAAATACTGCAATAATGAACATAGTTTTTTTTTTTTGTTGGTGCAAACAATCAACATAATATTTCACATACAATTTACTTCAAATTTTGTCATTGCAACAATAATATGACTTGTTTAGAAAGTAAATAGCTATATTGTATTCATGATATAGAGTAGGAAACTTAATATTCGGATGCCAAATCAATTTTTATGGGTTTGCAATAGAGTAAATGGCAATGTTCGTGAGCTTCCTTTGGGGGTTTTGTTCTATTATTGGTGAATGCTATTGCATAGTTATAATACTACAGCCTGAGAGTTTGATTTGTTTTGGCAAATGCCCAACATTGACAAGGTCCTACAAGTATTATACAATAACTATTGAAAATCTTCTTAAATTTTAACATGGGCAGAATATGCTCAATGCTTTCCAAAAAGATGCATAAAATAGCAATTACTGCCACTAAAACAAAATCAAAATTACTACTTCATGGACATGGCACTCAGTTATATGGGGTGCCATCCTACTTGCCAACTATGAAGTGGCTGCCAAAAAAACAAAGACATCATAAGTATTGTCAACAACGATTTTTATTGTTATATATGTCTTCAAATTTTTTGAATGAGTACTGTCCAATTAACATACCATTTGAGGATAGTGCAAGTAGGTGCCACCAACACTCCAAGGTATGTTAGGGGGGATGTTATTTGCAAGACCATAATGGCTAGATTTAACATAGTTTCTTGACAGCAAATGAGCTGATATGCTAGCTTCATCTGCAACCTGTAACACCACTTGTGAACACCTGAATTAGCCAACTTATGCTAAGTCATGCCTAATTTTGAACCAATTGTTAAATTGCTTAAACAAGTCCATTCTATATGCAATCATAATCTTATAGTCTAAATACATACCTCTCCACTATGTAAAGCATTTATTGAACTATTTACAGCCCATGACTGGAAAGAAGGTGACCCTGGCTAGTCAAGCCTTCCTTCATTTGCCAACAAACAACAACATAGGGCTCATAAAAGTTGTTTTCATTTTGCCAGAACAATGGATTACAAAGACTATTTGTAGCTTGACATATATACGCAAGTGTCTGGATATGTATCACAAAAACTGCAAAGCCCTTTTATGATGGATCCAGTACATTATGTGAAGTTTAAAGAGGAATGTTGCTAAGTCGAGGCCTCTTACAAACAACTCAAACATTGTTAAGCCTATGCCTCATAAAAACAGCCATAACACTTCAATAGAAGACTTACCTATTGTAGTAAATCTGTGGCCGAAGATCCACTGATCGGGTGCAAAGCCGCCAGTCTCCTCAAAGGCGCCTCCCTCCTACGAACGCTTCTCCTACGTGTTCTCACATCTCTATTACAGAAAACTTCCTCTGGCTTCTTAGCCTCCCCCTTCTTCGTACTAATGCTGGATCTTTGTACCTAATATTTGGGCCATAATTGCCTATCTCATAATGCCTAGCATCAGCAATGGTATTAAGCCTAGCATGTTGTCCTTCTGTTGTTGGACCATCCTCTTTCCAATTCTCTAGAAGATGATTATGCTCATTTAGGACAGTAAACAAATGTTGAAACTTACTTTCATGCTTGACGGCCTTCTTAATTGAGGAATAATGCAACCTCCAACTCCTTAGTGCATCGAGAAGCAAGTGTTATATTACTCTCATTGATCTTCTTCGTGCTATGACATCATGGGATATCCTCCCTCCATCGGCTCAATATATATGTCTCAGGTATCACACTAACATCACTACTAACAAGTACCTTGAACATAGGTGCACATAGAATGCCTTTGAACTGAAACAATTTACAAATGCAACTAAAAATCTGATTATCTTTATCAAAACTAACATTATATGTCACCCACCTATTCTTCTCACTTTGTTTCATCTCTAAAATATCAAACAATTTTTTGCTCCCCTCCTCGGCTGCGACTTTAAGGTCACAATACATGACATTAGTGATCTCTTTTTAAACAAGCTTGAAAATATTATTTGTGTAAGCATTACGAAACTATACCTCAAATTTGAATCGAGTCACACAAGGCATTGACAAATTTAATGTAAAAAAATTTTCTTGCCTTTCTTTCTCTACCTTATCAGTAACCGCTAGATTGTATTGATTAACGAACTGGCTAAGTGATGCCCTTGAGTGCACATGACTATCAAAAAAAGAATGCATGCTCTCACTCCTTTAAGCTGAGGACATGTCCACCTAAAAAAAGGATTTTGCATATACTGGAACCCACCACTGCTTAATTTCAAAGAGACTTCCTAGCCATTCATTTGCCTCTAACTAGAACTCATAAATCATGTTCCTCCACTGGACCTCAAATTCATCGACAGATAGAGGATCATATACTGCATCCATAAATGCCTCTTACAAATCTTTATACTCAGAGTTTCCAGACCACTTCATTAGAAGCTTACATAAGATGTGCCACAAGCACAACTTATGTCTAGTATTAGGAAAAATTGTTTTTATGACATCCCCAATGGCTGCACATTGATCTACGATTATTGCATTAGGGTGGTTGCCATCCATACAACTCAACCATGTCTCGAAAAGCCACTTATATGTCTTCGCCTTCTCATTATTAATTAAAGCACATCCCAGGAAAATGGACTAACCATGGTGATTAACTACAACAAATGTCCCAAAAGGCATTTCATACTTGTTTACTAAGTAGGTCATATCAAATCTGATTGCATCACAAACTCTTCATAAGCTGCCCTACATCTTCCATCGGCCCAAAAGACGTGTTTTAACATGCGTTCTTTGTCAGGCTTAATCACGAACACAAAATTTCTATTTTCAGTCTGCAGCTTCCCAAACAATTGGCTAATTACCTCAGCATCCTCTCCATTTAACTACAACTTTCCTACTTTATTGATATGGCTGATAAGATCAACACTTAGACAACACAATTCTTCGTGTCCTCCTGCTTAATACACAACAGCTTTTACATTTTCACATAGTCGTAAACCAACCATATCATTAACTTCTAACTGTCTCTTATAATGGAGGTTAACTTGATGATGTTGCCTAATATATCGAAACAGAGAAGGACTCACCTTATGGTTGTGCTTAAGCTGGACTTTTGTTATAATTCACAATTATTCTTTCTTTGCACAACAAACACGTGCTTTGCAACCAGTTCTAGCTCTCGAATATTGTGACAACAAATTTCCCCCCCCCCCTTAGCTTTGTGTTCTCGATTTTTAGTACAAGTAATTGTTATCCACCTATACTCCCTTGTTAGTGCATCCTTCTTTAACTCGCGCCTCATAATTCAAATCCTTTTGATTTTGCTTATGTCTTGTAAAATTCATACACTTCTTCAAGCTCCTTAAATAGCATTCCAACTGTAGGTTTCCCCTCATCAATCTGTTCTGGGACCACTCTACTTTCACCGGTTCCTTTTTGCCTCCTCAAACCATCAATTCCAACTTCGCCTTCTCTGCCTCTAACTACATCAAAAACCTCAGCCACTTCGCGAGATGAACACCTTCAAACCTGCCATGAACATGCCACTAAATAAAATCCATGTTCTTCACATTAACTTCAAGTCATTTTCCTTGACTTCCACTGTTAGATGACTTCACATGTTCTTCACATTAACTTCAAGTCATTTCCTTGACTTTCACTGTTAGACAACTTCACATATTCTTCACATTTACTTCAAGTCATTTTTCTTCAATACGTTTCAGTTAATATTATTTCCTTCTAATCTTTTGGAATTAAACCTCTCCATTGAAAAATAAATAAATAAACTTGTGTTTTTCTTTGTAATTTAGGTAAGAATAAGATAGCTTTTACTCATACTAGCCGCAGTTTTGTGTTTGCTTGACTGCTTCAGCAATAGGGAAATTCTAGGGAGAGGAGCTTATTTTCTCCTGCTCTATGCTTGATTCATGTTCTTTACATTAACTTCAAGTCATTTTCCTTCACTTTTAGTGTTACAACTTATTTACTAGCAAACAAAGAGATCAACATCAATTCAACAGTAATCAACTTCTAACTTAATACAATCATGATTAACAAATTGTAGTAATTGAATAAAAATTTGTTTAATTTTCCAACACCTAATTTTCAGTCCAAATATGGGAGCATATTGTGGTAGCAAAATCACCACCACCTCAGATGTGAGCCACTTCACTAAAGTTTCAGATCTAACTAAATCCTTTTACTTGCATTTCCCGAGCCATTTTTAATCACATCCATTTAAACAACTCCTACTTCCATTTCTTAAGCATTCAAATTACAACAAACATCCAAGTATTTTTGTTTCTTTCATATACTATATTATTTCATTCATGGCCTATTAATCTAGTAACAACACATCTTCATTACTTCCAATACAACTATAGATTTCATCTCAGCCAATGAATTTGGTTAAGACTAAAAAGAACCTGTCATTGAGCAATTTCAACTATATGAAGAATTTATTCGATAGACTACTTATCAGTATTGCACTACATCTGAATCCACAGATCCTAGGCTTGACACAGTCAATTGCTTCAATTAACTATGCTTTCTTCAATATTAGTCGTCGACCTCGCAATTAAATTGACCCACATAACTCACCTCTTTTGACTGTATCTTTTGTCCAAGCCAAAGAACGAGGAATGCAAGTACACATGGTTCCACGAAACTCACATGATTTTTCAGATTAGAGATTTAACAATAGAATGGAAGCAATTTTAGTTTGGACCAAGAAAGGATTGTGGCACTATTTTGAGGATTTTCCCCAAATTTTCCCGACTCTTTCCCTACAATACCTTTTAGAGCTGAAATTTTTTCCCGCTATTAGCGTTATTTCTGTCTTTCTTCATTTTGTATTAAAAAATTGATGCCACATAGAATCAAGCATTTTATCAGGCACCACTATCTGGAAACGTAATTTTTTCAATAAAAGATATCCGTATCCGATGGTGTTTCTACTCCTTTTCCCTTTACATGAACATACTCTCCATTTTCAATTCTAACCTTGGAGAATGTAAATTACTTTATAAAAAAAAAAAATTGGGAAGAAGGATTGACAATTAGCTTGACTTTTCATGCTAATGCCTCGGCCCTTGACAGTCAAAAATGGAGCCCATTAATTGGAAAATTTGTACTAGTGGTGGCAGAAGAACATTTGATAGTTTGTAAATAGGCTTGAGATGCTAAGTTCGAGGAGCACACCGAAAACAAGGCATGGCTCCTTCTGCTGAAGCTTTCCCTCCCCTCTAGCTCATGTCTAAATTTGTAAGTTTGTGCTTTGGGTGTATGCTTTCCAATCGCCATTAGAGTGAACTTCTTAATAAAAAATTCATACTAAAACGCCCGTAAAATGCCTTAAATAAATTCAAACTTGTACAATTTTACCGAAATTTTTTAAACTCAATCTATATAAAGATTAGGTAGTTCAATTGTCATTAATACCCAGTCTTTTAATATGATCCTTTAATTTATTTCTCTGCAATTGAGTAATATTATAAATATTGATATTATTATTATTCTTATTATTATTATGCATTTTTCTACAATTTATCTTTGTGTAATAATTTAATATTGTATTTAATATTTATTTGTTTATTCATATTATTTTTCTATAACATTTAAATTTGTTCTGTCATACATTCAATTCCTAGCATACACTCAGCTCACAAAAGTCTTGGCACCCAATTTATGTTTTTAAGTTAGGGAAGAGATAATAAGTGTTCCTCACGTAGCTTTTTGCTGCCGCATGAGATTCGTGAGATCTCACATTCAATTAATCTGAGAATCTTTAGCTTAGTCTAGATCTTTAAACTGCACTCCCTTATTATATAAAACCACACTCCGTTACTATATAAACATCGGGTCATCAATCCATTATACACAGCATGCCCAACAAAATCCCAAAAAAAAAATATAAGCACGACGTTATATCCCCAATACCTGTAGTTTACCAACCCTTAAAAATGAAACTTGAAAAAATTAATTAGTCTGCGATCACTTCTATGAACAGGGATAAAATTACAAGCACAGCTGCGCCTATGCTGGAAGTAAAATGAAAAAAGAAGCCAAACTAGACCCGATTGGCAGCCCCCAATTTATAAGCCATTTGACCCCAGCAAAACCAATTTCAGCGTAAAACCTGCCCAAGGATAACAAGCAATAAGCAATATTGACCATAAACGACAGCATGCTTAGCAAGCATTTTAAGGATCATTTAACACAGCATTCAATTGGGAGAGAATAAAAGATAAACAAAATTACTGTTATATCGATTAGGATTGAAACCCAAATTCCATGAGAAACAGTAGTTTATCGAATTCCATCGTTTTCAATAAAGTAACTAACATGAACAGAGGATAAACGATGTAGCTGTACAATTGCTACTCTACTAATGAGATGCTCTTAAAGGCCTGTATAAATCGGCCTACGTGTAACATCAACACAAATCTACTTATAAGAATGGAAATTAGCAGTGGTAATCATTAGTTTGGTGAAATGGTCTCTCAAGTTAATGTAAACATTAGATGACTTAATGCAAAAATTGTACTTTCTGACCCAACCAGGTGAAATAACAAAGGGCTCGGCTTTAGCGTCATACTGTGCAGCCATATAAACCTAAGAAAATGCAGCCGGCTTCTAATTTAGTGTGATTGTATTTATAAAATATTAAAAAAATATAATTAAAATTTAAAATTAAATAAGTATTACCTTAAAATTTAAAAATGTAAATCTCATATGGTATGTACTAAAAAAATAAAGTTTTTTAACTTCAAAACAAAAATTTTTTTAAGAAGAAATTTTTATACAAATTATCAATACAGTTACATTTTGTTAGGTACGTATTACACTTTTCTTCTGCGTATGGCCGCACTGTGCCGCGGTGTTAAACTTTTTCTCAATAACAAAAAACAACAGGCTAAACAGGTGATTGAGCCAAATTTCAAGCAGGGCAAATTAAAGCTAACTAGAAATAACAGGATAAATCACGTCGATGGCAGCTGTAATCACCTTCGAAGCAAAGCTGAAGTAAGCAGGATACGGTGTCAAGGAGAAGGATAGCTATTCAACTACTAAGCACAAGCCTAATAGACACCCAAATGACATGGAAATTATTTTAACTTGACGTTTCATTGCCGAAGTAAAGTTCCCACCATCTACCATCACAGCTAGCAAGTCATGATGGACGGGTTTTTTCCCAAAAATCATCGCATTGTACAATAACATTTGCTTAGGTGGCATCATACAATTAACAAAGACATCCGAACTATAATTGACATACAATTCATTATGATTCACATGTGGCAAAGTGTAACTTTCAAAAATAAAAAAAAGGAAAAAAAGATTTGAATATGAATAACAAAGAATAACAACATCGATAAATTATTACCTTCGGTAGTTTTAGGAGCTTAGTCTCTGCATGTGGACTGCCATTGCATAAGTAAGAGATTACTTTTGAAGAAATGTTGGAGTGATTCAGTTTCAAGACCTTCAATCTATTGAAGGGAGAAGATTGATTCTCCAACATGTTAAGAACCACACTTAAAGCCTAGCCAAATCAGACATCAAAATCCCATGTTAGGTATGCAACAATCATTATTATTGTTTCTAATCATCAGAACTCTACTGGCCCAAATGGCCGCATGGACTGTTTCACAACTTGTACACCCATCAAGTACTACTAGTAGCATTTGCATCACAGTAGACTACACATTCTTCTCTGTTATTATTGTTCTTTTTAAGCAACCTTGAATGAAATTTATAAAAAGAAAAATATGGGGG
The DNA here is from genome assembly GCA_037832335.1 of Carallia pectinifolia. Classification (NCBI taxonomy): domain Eukaryota; kingdom Viridiplantae; phylum Streptophyta; class Magnoliopsida; order Malpighiales; family Rhizophoraceae; genus Carallia; species Carallia pectinifolia. Next base: position 6,322,164 of record CM075454.1, on the reverse strand, counting down.
CACACCTCAACTACGCCAGAGTCGCGACCAGAATCTAGCACGAGAAATTGTGCATTGTGAAGCCATTGAAATAATCTGAACAAACTAAGGCAGTCCTCCTCCTTCTTATCCTTTTGTCGCAAATACGTAATATCTGCAAATTCTAAATTTGGGAAGTTGACAAAAGAGAAATTCAATCGAGGAGTGTGAACATAGATGAAAGTACTGAGTTTTGGTGCGTCAATATCCATGTAGAACACTTGCGCTCCGAGCAAATGTCCAATATTGAGCTCCACCACTTGTGGGGCTGATATCTTCACAAACTTAGCTTGGAGAAAGGAACAGCCTTGCAAGGACAAATTGTTCAAATTGGGACAAGCATCAAAAGGATCAATGCGTTCACTGTTCCCACTGAATGCACACTTAGACAAATGTAATGTTGTTAACGACAAGGAATGAAATGGTTGATCAGGAAGAAAAAATCCTCGAAGGTTGAGGGTTTTCAAGGACTTGCATGCAGACAGCTGCTGCGGGAGGGCTGTTCCGTATACAAAATTAAGGCTGAGATGAGTAACATTGTGAGATATTGCATAGTCAAGGATGGAGGCCCGAATAGAATCACTGGAACCAGTGGAGAACATGGAAGCTTCCACTTTTTGTAAGAGTGAACCGTGATTGCGGTAAGATAATACATTGGTCACAAATTTGTCTAAAGAAAGCGGACCGCGCAAGAAGGATGCACTTGAACATTGGAAGTTAAGGTGGGGACATGTAGTCCATAGGCGCCTCCATCTCTTGGACAGAACAGAGGTCCGGACGACGACTTGGGTATCGAGGTAGGAGAAGATGTGGTGGATAATATCATCTGGCAAAGTGCTGAGTCTGTCTGCCTGTTCTTGCTGATCATCAAAACGTCGTCCTCCTCCTCCTCCTCGTCCTCCTCCTCTGTCAAGGTTTTTCTTAATGTTGCCAAAACTAATGTCGCATGATGATGATTCAGCTTCCTTGATGTTATCGTTGTCGAATCTATTGCAAGCATGGTTGCTCTGTCTCTTGACCATCTTCTTTATCTGTGTTGATTCTAACTGTTCAGCTGTCTATCTCCAATTGAATAAAAAAAAAAAAAGGTCTACTATTTACAGTAGTTACCCGCAATGAATTCCAAAAAGAGGACGACAAGAACTTTGCAAACCTATAATATAACTAGTGAAAAGGAACTCGTAAGTAGTAATGAGGTACAGTTCAATAGATACTAAAACCATTTTTAAAGCTGAAAATGTCAAATTCCGATCTCAGTTCGACCATTAAAAGGAAAAAAAAAAAAAAAAACACCCGAGTAGAAGGCTTACAAATATATATATAATTGTTTGGGTCTAAAACCAAATCTGCTGAGAACATAAATACAACTTACCCAATTAATTTAGGGAGGTCGATTGATCCGTGGACCGCCGGTGGAACATGCCAACTGCGGGAATTTGGCAGTTTGTTGCCGTAATATGGGACGTGATTCGTCGGAGCCGCTCCCTGTGGATGTAGTTTGGAACTTTGGAATTCCTTTGATTCTCTGGCGCTAAGGGCAGAAAAGATAGCTGATCAGCGTCGACCCAGCAATTATAAATGTCAGAATAAATTCTCCGGAGACTTGTTTTTAAGAACTTTTTTTTGTCATGTCATGTTTGTCATCTTGCTTGTGTCTTCAAATGTGTGTTGGCATATGTTTGCGTTCGCACTTGCATAACCAAAGACGAAAATGTTATACGGATAATGCTATGGAGAAAAAAGTTTGTGAAAGCCAAAATCAACAAAGAATTTGGCCATCTGACATAGAGTGTATTTTTCAAATCCACAACATAATGGATTTGGAATCTATAACCTTTTATAAAATACTACCATATAGTTTGCATCAAATAGAATAAGTTATTTGTTCATTTTGTTTGTCCATAAATACATGTCCTAAGACTAGATTACGTGGGCCGAGCGAACAATGTCAATATCCTCAACATAAAACAAGTCAATGTCCACAAAGTCTCGACGTTTAGTATGGCACTAGAAAAATTTTTTCGTATCCCGTAAGGGGTCCGACACATACTTAGACTCGGATCGGTTAAAACTCAACATAGCTTCTAGATACCAAAGTCTTGCTCCCAAAAAATTTTTTTGGTATGAACAGGCAAGAATCCCCATCTATACGCCTCTTTCATCTTTCAGTTTAATTCGTGTTTGAGTGAAAGGAAAAAAAGACAATTTTGAGATCAGTTTAACACAATTAATATAGACTGACACGAGGTTGTTTATTTTATCTTTCAATATAGAATTTTATAATTTGATTTCTCATATTATTTTTCGCTGGTTATTCTTTTGTCATATCATCTATTGTATTTTGTTTCTACAAATTTTAGAAAGAGAAAATTAGTTTCAGATTTATACATTAGAATTTATATTAATGTATTAGTTATTAAGAAGTTAATTAATCATGTTTATATTATCAAATTATATTTGTACATTGAAGTTTGCCCCTCCAAAAAAATTGTCTGATCCGTCTACGGTAGAAATGCTAAGAAGCGACGGAGACAATATCAGCGGAAGTCGTGTAATCATGTACACTATAATAATTTTAGTTTCTATTACTCAAATTAGTTTTTAATTTAAACAAAAAAAAAAAAAAAAGGTATGCAAGTGTTTCGGAATGAATTTAGAACAAGTGGTCAATAGTTTTCTATGCCAAAAGAAAAAGGAACAAATTGTTGAAATTTCCAATGAAAATTCCGCACATACACACTTATTCGCCACCTAATTCTTTGGGTCAAAACTTGGGTTCTTCGTCATTGCAATCTTGCAAAAAACAATGAACATCATCTTATACAGTCAATTTTTAAAGGTTCGTTTGTTCACATAAAAATGAATTAGATGATGAGCGATATATCGTTGAAAAGTCAGAAATCTCTAGTTTCCAATGCTACTGGAATTGCAACAATTTGAATTCTGTATAGTAAGTTATGACTAAGAGAGTATTGAAAACTCAAACTATAATAACACATTGAGTAGGTATATTGTCAAAAAATGTTGCAGACCGTTTAGGATGAATCACGTGCCAAGCTATATGTTAGTGGAAAACTTCTTGAATCTACTTTCAAATGACACAATTTTCACATTAATTAGAGTTGTGTGGAAGAAGTTATAGGCAATAAGTGGAATAAGTACAAGTTGTTAAAGCTTTCTAGTGAGCCAAATACCAGAAGCAGGAACATTCAAAAAATAAATGGTTAGAAAGTTCATTAAATTTAGTTTTCAAATTATCCAGAATCGCATTAATTGGATATTCCTATAGAACGTTATTGGGCATAAACTGAAACTTGCACAAGTCGTCAAGATACACTAGTTTAGTCTACTTTGAGAGTACACTACGGACAGTTGAAGACTATAAATATAATAAATTTTATATGGATAGAAAGATGTAAATCCTGAAGAATCATCTCAATTGGATATTTGTGGAGGAAGTTATGGTCTATGAACTAAAAGTATTTAATCTGTCAAGGCAGACAAGATTAGTCTAATTTCATAGATGATTGCAAAAAAATGGGAGAGAATTAGTCGTTGAGCCTTATGTACATACAAGATAATTTTGTCTAATATTCAAACTGACAAGAATCACGTCATTTAGATATCTGTAGAAGGAGATATTCTCAAAATATTATAGGGTGTACAATCTAATACACCTAGTGAGATTAGTCAACTTTCAAAAGGCACCATGACTAGCTGGAGTAGAATCAGACTATGATCTATATGTGGATGGAATGCTTTGGATGTCTACTTTCAAACGCAAGAATCGGGATACAATTTGGAACTATGTACAAAGAGTTATAAATGATTTTCTGAAGGGCCATCAAATCTATCAAGGCAATCATAACTAATCACTGCCACTTTTTTGGGGATCCATTGGCTATAAAATCAACTCTCATTAATGTTGTGCAGTAGCCCTTACACCCTCCTTTACTTATACATAAGTGCCCCTACCAATGCTCTATTCATCCCTCTTCATTCCTCTTATTCCCTCTTATTCTCTCGAATTCCTCTCAAGCATTTTTTGTGTATGTGAAAGAAAGAGCTTTATTATGCATGAGTATTGAGTGCTAGAAAAAGAAAGAGAGAACAGCAAGCGTTGTCGTGTGATCTTTGTAAGAGAGAGTGAAGCTATATGTGAGGAGAGAAATGGAGAAAGTGAGTTTTAGTGAGAAATATATTCTTCTTTGTAAGAAAGCTTGGTGACGCTTTGTAAGATAGTGGACTTCCATGCAAGTGAGGTTAAGTAACCATTAAGTGATGGTGAAAAAGGTCAAGTAACCTTTAAGTTGTTGAGAAAGAGAGCTGGTGTGTTCTTGTGTGTTCTTGGTCAAGTGAACGTAAGCTTGAGGATAAGCCGAACAACTATAAATCTCTTGCATTAATTTCTTTATCCTTGAGTTCCTTTTGTTATTGCTTACAAACACACACGACAACCTTTGTTTATTCTTATTGTGTTTGATTATTTTTATTTGTTTAAGTTTATTAATTTAGGCACAAGTTCTTATATTACCCAATTTCCCCCCTTTGATACTTTTTGGGACTAACACCATGGTCGAGCATTAACCTCTACAAATAGCTTTGTCACTTGAACCACACACAAGTGGTCTAACAGTTCATATTCCAATTAAGTTATTCAAGGAAAGGGCCTTAATATCAGACTTCAGCAGTTGATGCTCCGGACCAAGTAGGAAACAACGGAAAATGGGATCACGCTATCTTTGAAACTAGATTCTGTACGTGGCATTGGATGTTGTAAATTTTGCTCGTATGTTGTTTCATGATGGTGCCATGCCATTGCCATATACTTAGCATTTGAGTTTGGGACGGCCGCGCATAGATTGATAAGTGCCATGTAAATTCCTTTGTCATTAAGTGGTGTTAATAAAAAGCAAAGGTTCGTTTTTAACTAGGTTGCACGAATTATTCTAAAACCTCTATGATTTCTAATTGTGAAAATTGACGTCCTTTGTCAAGATTATGGTAGTAATAATAATGGAAGTTGACCAAAACAATGTCGTTTTGCATATTCCAAATTTTTTTAACAAAATTCTACAAGTCCTTTGTATTGTTATAAAGAATTTATGAAATTTAAAGATGATGGAGATTCACTTGTTTTTTTTTTTTTACTCTATAGTAGATCTTGAGGTTTTTAAAGGAGGATAGATTGTCATTTGTTTTTCCTAATATTTCGGTGAGCTTATAAATTTTTCATTTTCCGCCATTAAATGAGTTTTATAATTTAGCTGACCAAAAAAAAAACATATGAATATGGTCGTTTGGCCAATTTTTCTAACTGAATTTTAACCAGAGCCTCAATTATTAAGGATAAAAGCTATGGGAATTTTATTGTGTAAATTGAAATCAAGACATGCAAAACTAGTGAACGATAAAGAATTCAGATGGAGTTAACCCCTTTTTTTGGAATAAAATAAGGGGAACATATACTCAATAAATGCTCGTTTAAAATCTTAGCTACACGTTACACGTTTCTAGGTGTATTTAGAAAATGGTAGATTACCAGGTGGGGGTGGGATGACTTCATCTTGAAAAACGATTTCATAAAAGTTAAAGATCTTGAGAAACGTATTAGCCAACAAGAAATACAAGAAATTCAAATTTTGGAACTATTTTAGTTCCATTTTAATGCGTATTCATTTAATTTTCACTCAATTTTATTGGATTATTCATTTAAATTAGAAATCCCCATTCAATTCAATTGCTATTAAATTTTATGCTTTAATTGATTAGTTGACTGATCAGCTATTAGTAGCGTAAAAGCAATTTAAACAATCATTATTTTGTCGTGAAAAGTGTAATAATAATGAATATTGACAAATACTTAGTGGGACTATTTAAGCGGAATTACAGTAATATTAATTGTTAAATGACTTAAATTGAACTAAATAAATAAATAAGTAAGATGAGCTGTCAAATAGATCACTTGAGTACTGTTAAAGGATATAATTTTTTATATTGATAAGAAATAAATTTATAACATGACTTATAATTATTATAAGTTTTCCTTATTCTCAACTTGACATAGTATCAAAGTTAGATTTATCTTCTTATCTATACTCATTAATTTGATCCTTTTTATGAGTTTGGCTCATTTCAGTCTTGTTTTTTTGTATTATGTGCTAATCAGGTATAACAAGCATGAAGAGAGCGTGTCAAGTCTCTTATTAATAAGAAACAAGTTTATAACATGATTACGAATTTTTCTTAATTTCACTTATTTTTTAGTTAATTTTAAAAATCATAGTCATTATTTAATAAGTGTTATCTTAAATACAACCATGCAATAAAGTTATTTATTATTATGTTTAATCATTGGCATAGTTCTGCGCAGGGTAAACACTAACCATTATTTTTTTCAGCAATTTTTAATGTTTTCAATCTTTTCATTTTTATAATATTAAACGTATCTTTTCTATATATGCAATCTCATAATCATTTAGTTGTTTTTGATTTTTTTATGGCATTATATAATTTGCTCTCTTTATAGTTATTGTTGCGACCGATTAACTTTGAGTCAGTTTCGAAAGCAGATACATTTGTGTATAATAACATGTTTTTACCTATTCTTTTGCTTTTCAATGTTTAATACTAATAATTATTTTTATTAAATGATGAAAATATTTTTAAAAACAAAATTGGCTAGATTTGAAATATAAAAAATAATTATAAGACTAAATTGCAAAAATCTGAAATCTAACCAAAATTTATAAAATACAGGGATGCTTTCATTTGGTCTTTTTTTTAGCCCCAAAAAAAATCAATCGCACATATATTGGTCATTAAATCTGCAGGCTGAAGTCGGATCCGTTTGTATGTCTCATTTAATCCAACTCATAGAAAAGGCTGAGGTTGGAGTATCCTTATTTGTATATCTCATTCAATCCAACTCATAAGAAAAGAATCACTACTCGAGTATTGTTAGACTCAAATAGATCTCCTCTAGCTGACTATAGTGATTACCGAGTTTGGAATTAGTGACGTGCAGTCATGGTCAATTCAGACTAATTCAGAAGTTAAAACCTTCAGATGCTGATACTGAAACTCGAACCTAAATTATGAGTGAGAGAAACACGCCGGATTATCATCAGAATACCACCTCGAGTGGTGCTTTCATTTGGCCACAAAATAGAAGATTTTGAAGAAAATTTTCCCAATAAAGTCCATCGGTCCATTTTCTCAGACTTACACTGTAAGTAATATGGGATATATGCTATCGAGCGATGTAAGAGCATTAGGCAACTTATTAATTTTCATAATATTGTTTATTAAACACACCTAGAAAGCAATTAACGAAATGGTAAATATGTTTCTCATTATTTTAATTTTCAAAGTGAAATATTGCTATTCTTTCATAACTAAAACTTTTATTTTTGCTATGCTATTTACATATTTAATAAATAAAATGATGAAATATGTTATATATATATATATGCCTCTCTTTATTAAATAACGTATTTTTAGAGAGTTTTACTTATGTAATATCTTTTGTCTTCGAAAAAAAAAATCAACAAAAAAATGTTATTTGTTATTAATAGGTGGAAAGTTGCATATGCAGTAATTTTGCATTGCAATAGAGAGATCATATATTATATAAATACTATTTAGACAATTTTTTTTTTACAAACATATATGAAAATTATATAAATTATCTAAAATTAGCCATCTATATAACCACGTGACATTATCATTACCCTACATTTGTAGTTCATTCCAATTTCCAACTTTCCACTGAAGTCTAAGTTTGATGCACTATAAAAATAATCTGAAGGTTCTAATAACTTCAAGAAAGAAAAAACTCCTCCCAAACCCAAACATTTCTTTTTCTTTTTTAATAAGAAGAGAAAACTACTTTTTTATTAGATTTACATTTTTTAACATTACCATTTTACTCATTTTTTTATCATGAATCTTTTTCCTTCAATAAACCTAACTTATATTCAGATTTTATTAACAAATATATGCATGGCGCTGTTCCAATATTAACTGAGACAACCAGCCATTGCACCACCCTATAACTAATCGACTTATTAACTAATTTTTCTCCATTTAAACAAACGAACAAACAAACAAACAAACCATCATTTATAACTTGTAAGAGACTCTATATAAAACTATAACAATTATGTGTCATGCACATTGGTGATGACCAGTTCCTGTAGCATGGAGAAAAATAATAATCTCCAGTAAACAATTAATGATAAGCTCTAAATTGGTTATACGCGCTTTTCATGCTTATTGTGATTCCTATAACATTTTTTAATCATACAAAAGTAGCAAAACAGAATAAAATGTTATCTTCTTCATATTCTTTTCTTGTGTAGTTTCTTGTTGTTGTCTATTGTAGCAATTCAATGCATGAATGCATGGAAACTAATACTTAGGATTGAACCTATGGATATGGATGAGACCATGCTGTTGCAGCCACAACTCAGTATAGCTATAGTCTGATCTCTTGCCTTAATTACAACGGTTTTCACCGTTCCATTTTTCTTCCTTTTTTTCTTTTTCTTTTTGTTTTCCTTAATTACAATGGTTTTCTTTTTCTTTCTCATCCATATCCAGAGTTTCTTGTTGGTTTCTATTGTAGCAATTCAATGCATAGATGCATAGAAACTAATACTTAGGATTGAACCTATGAATATGGATGAGACCATGCTGTTGCAGCCACAACTCAGTATACCTATAGTCGATCTCTTGTGTTAATTACAATTTTTCTTCCCCTTTTTGTTCTTTTTCTTTCTTTTTCTCCCTTTGGCTGCATTTCCTTGCCTTCTGTGTATGTAATGAATTTTTCACTTCCTTTTATTCCTTTTTGAATTGTGTGGTAAACATTGACCATTGACACTCAGTTATATATCTGAAGTTTTCAAGGTTCCCTTTGCCTTAAACATTGAACTGATATATGAAAAGAACATTATGGTCAGAAGAATAAGTTCTAAGGATTAATAAGGGTGGCAATATTGCCAGGGCAACTGTTGTTAAGGCCAGAGCTATAACATCTCGTTTGAAAAGGAATAGAAGCAGAGTTCATTAAGTTGAGGCGAAAAAGTTTTGGGCATTCTTCCCTCTGAACCATGTTACAAACAAGAAGCAAGTTGATCAAAAGAAATTAGTTTCCAACAAATGTTTCTTCAACAAGTTATTGCCTTCATTATTGATGCTCCTTTCATTCTTTAGTCAATAAACTTTTTTTAGTGCACAAATGTATGAATGTGGAATATCTTACCGAGTTGATTTAACTTTAGTTTGTTCACTTACTTTGGGTTGATTTATCATGAACTTGATTCTCAATCAATTGTGAGCACTGAGTGATCAAGTTGATGGCATAAGATGATAATCACTAAAGCCATTTATTTGATACTCGGCACCCAAATTCAAGCAAAATGGTGCACATAAAAAATCAAATAATCTTAAAACAAGCCAATAATTCTAATCCATGCATAATACGAGCCATAACATATAAAAGATAGCCTTGGATGGAGAAAAATCAGACAATCCTAGAGCAGTAAACCACCAAGGGTCAAAGTCAGGACCCAACAACCCAAACAAGTCATACTTCACCATCGACGCAAGATTTATCGACCATAGTTGTTCACCTAATCTTTATGCCCAAAATGTTCTCTACGATTATGAGGTAATCATTCTTTAAATTCTTCCCGAATAGTTGGAGGAAGCACTATGTATTTGGGTTCCCGTTTCGGTCTACAAAATCCCCAAACACCCAACAGTGAGTGAAGGGAAATCCAAGCATATTACAGTTTCCATATGAAAGAACTGAAATTGTAGGTTGACATGACCTTCTTGTTAACTAGATGTGAGGTAGTCCATTTTATTTGAGATCATTAATTTCAAAACTTGAACGTTGTGCTTTTCATCGCCGATATGGAAAAACTAAGTAAAATTTATAATAGAAAAAAGGACTATTTTTTCTTCTTTGCATTTTGATACAAAATTCCTCAAGATGCAAATTCTATCATATATTTAGGTTACTTATGGTCTATATTTAAATAAATGGATGGCTATATTTCCAGACTATTTATTTTTTTTTTTTTTGGTAAATTTGATATCCATGCAATATAGACCAAAAGTATTTCCAAACAATGAAATTAACCTAAATTCCATCATGACGAGACTGTGGCTTATGAAGCAGTATTATGAGGAAAAGGGAAAAAAAAAACCTAGGATAGATTGAGTTTTAATTAACCGATTGAATCGCGTCATAATTTAGTACTCTATTGCCAATTTTATATTTCACCATTACCAAGAATTCTAACCTCTCATTCAATTTTGCCTATAAATAAATCACTCGAGTGAAATCTCTTTTTAATATTTCTGTTTGTTTAGATGATTAGCAGAATGGAAAAGAGATCAAGAATTGTAGAGGATGATGGTATTGGACCTTTCATGGCAAATTTGGCCATATTAGTCTTTCATTTGAACGAATTTCGGTCTTTAAATGCATTCGACGGGTTTGTGCAACAGATTCTTCAACGGCGCAATGTAGTTGATCTGAAGAGGGTTGATTTCTTCTGACAATGTGTTAATATACTGATTTTGGACTCTATAATCGGATATGTAGTGGATATAAACGTGAAAAATGAGGTGACCTTTGTTACTAGTCTAAATTACCAATCCCTAGAAATGCTTTGTTAACACCACCAAAGTCATCTTGGAACAGTGACAATTCCCATTGGCATAATCTGATGGAGTTGAAATTTGTTCTGCCAAGATTGATCCAATTAACTATTGAATGGTCACCCAATACAGGAATGTTCAGCCTACACATTGAAGCTATTCTTTTGTAGACCCTTTCTTATGATTCCCTACTAGAAATCTGATTCGACAAACTCTATTTACAATTGATTGAGAAGGCAACACTCTTTAGGGCACTGTCCTATCCAAACGCGACACTAGACGCCTGCTTGATCTTTTACAAGGTCTAAGACAAGAAAAAAGGACTAATAACGAGACTTGACTTAATTTAGGTAATTATGATCCAAGTTCTCAAGTCTAATTTAAGTTTCAATTTGATAACAGAAAAAAGAGAAAACTAAGGGAAATCTTGCAGGTAATCGAGAAATTGCTGAAGAATTGGTCACGAACGGGATTACAAATGGAGAAGAGTGGAAGTTCAATAAGAGAGAAGAAGAGAAATTGAATTATCAAAGAGCAAAGACTGAAAATTATATTGATAAGAATGAAATTCACACATTACAGCATGCCTTTCTCTATCTGAGTAATTACATATTTATACTAGACTATGACATCAGTTTATAGAAGCTAAATCTAGAATATTTCCCAAAAGGGCTGATGCCGCCTTTTGTAATTCTGCTTTCTGCTATTCCCACCAACTGCCGACTAACGACTTCCTAATTGTCTGCTCCTTTTGTGCCGTACATGCGAAGAAATCTTCACCATACTAATCATTTGAGCTATCAATCCATGCTTCTGACTAAGACTCCAATCATCCCCTGGCACATGGATTACTAGCCCTTTATTCTTGTAACATAGCCGCACCCACCCCCCCACCCCCCGGGTTAAGCACCTTTGTCCTCGAGGGTGAAGGAAGGGTACTTCTTCTCTAAATCGTAAAAATACTCAAGTTGGAGTGGCTTCTGTGGACCACTGGACAAGAATTTGAGTAACACAATCTATGGAGTCCTCTTCTATCCAAGTCCGGCATCAGATGTGAGATTGCTGCATAAACGTAGTCTGCTTGATCTTTTGCAAAGTCTAAAACAACCAAGAACCTTGATTATCGAAAATTATTTGATTCAGCTGGCTGTTGTAAATTTATCTAATTGTTGAATTAGAATTTGATTGTTTTATTGCCATTATCCAGCAAGTTCTAAACTCTATTTTAAATTTTACCTTATTACTGTAAACATGAAGAAAAAAAAAAGGTCAAAAGTCCAGCCCGCCAAAAGAAAGAAAATAAAAAAGTCAAGCCGACCAAAAAAAAGTGTAGTTAGTGAAACAGTGGTCATTTCATGGCTTATAAATGAGCCATAAAATGGCCAACTTAGGCATCCTCCAAGTAATTGTAAAATGATTGCAATTCCTTTACAACTTTTTTTTCTTCTTTCGTTTTCGTATTTTAATCATATACTCTCTAAACATTACTAAGATTGATCTTCCAGATCAAAAGTTCAAAATATCGAATATGTTTATTTCAAAACCTATAATCTTAATATTTTGGGTGTGTGTGCTCTCTAACCGCCATTAAGTTGGATCTGTCAAATCAAAAAATCAAAACATTAAACTATTAAAATATTAAAAATCCGTTTAAGATCAAACCTCCTGCAGCTATTAAAATATTAAAAATCCGTTTAAGATCAAACCTCCTGCAGCCTTCACCGGAGTTAAACTAGTTTGTCTGAAATTAAACCCCTATGACCTTTCAGTGGAGTCAAACTAGTCCATCTGATATCAAATCTCGGTTCTTAATGGAGTCAAACTAGTTTGATTGAGATCAAACTCCTATGGCCCTCATTAGAGTTACAGTATCTGCCTGAAATCAAGTTTCGGTCATCAGCAGAATTTATTTCATTCAAGATAAAGTTGTAGAATTTATTTTTGTCAAGATCAAACTCATGTAACTCTTGACAAAATTACAAAGGAGCACTAATTAGAAGATTCACACAGAGATCGACCACACACAAATTTTAAATTTTTATTTGTAATTTATAATTATATTTTTGAAACTTAATTGTTTAAGGCTCGAAACATATAGTATCATCAAATTTCTGGTACGTTCGGTGGGATATTTTTATCTGTCATCTTTTACTTCAAAAAAAAAAAGAATCAAGTGCATCAATGGCACCAAAAAAGAACAAGACTGCCTCCGCCAACAAAAAGGCAACTGCTCCATCGCATGTATCAACTACCCTACATGGGTTTCTCGCCGCCCAAAAATTTAAAATAGAGAATCTACAGCTCACACAGCAATGAAATTTTTCACTTAACTCTCTCTCCAAAAGGAGAAATGGACTATCTACCACGACTAAAGTTGGGGGCAATGTGACAAATCCTAGACAACATCAGAAATCGACTTATTCTACTAAACAAGCATGGAGAAATCAAAAAAACCCTTTATTCCAGTCTTTCATAGAGTATTATCTACTAAAACTAACGTTGTTACAGTTATAATGACAAACACAACCAGCACTGAAGATAGGACTGCAAAATTGGAAAGCAAAATTGCAAAGCTAATTAAGGTTTTGGAGGAAAATGATCAACAGATTGTCAATTTTAGGGGAAAGGCTTCAATACATGTTGATATGAGACCAGCGAGGAGCAACCATACCCACCTGATTTCACTCCAGAAGCAACTCCAGCCAACATCTTCATTGCAAAAAAACAGCAAGGCAGTCCCACACAACTATCACCTTCAAATTCTGTTACTTCGTTATCTGTCCAACAATTACAAGACATTATAACCAATATAGTTCATCTACAGCAAAGTGCACCATTTCTAGGTTCACAAATGTACGTTAAACTATACACGAGATGGATTGAACATCTCAGCATGTTCTTCGGCTACCAGCCACCCAAGTTTCAATAGTTCGATAGACTGGGTGATCCTAAGTAACGCGTTAATCACTTTATCGAAACCTGCAACAACACAAGAGCTTACGATGACCTTTTGGTAAAATAGATCTTTGTTCACTGAAGGACACCGCTTTCACCTAGTTCATAAACCTTGAACTAGAATCAATTGACAGTTCGGAACAACTGCAACGCGAGTTTCTTAATAGATTTTTTAGCACCCGTCAAATAGTGAACATGATGGAACTTACAAGCACAAAGCAAAGAAAAGTAGAGTCTGTTGTCGAATATATAAATAGATGGCATGCTTTTAGTTTGGATTGTAAAGATCGTTTGATGAAAACTTTCGCCGTAAAAATATGCATTTAAGGGATACACTGAGGGCTGTTATACATCCTACAAGGCATCAAACCTCGAACATTTGAAAAGCAGACTTCTACATCGTACGAGTATAAAAAGCAACAACTCAACAACAGAATCAAACTCTTGTCTTGTATAAGTATAAAAGGCGAACAACTAAAGTATAGTCCTTATTCGCATGAGTATAAAGGTAAGACGATGACAACAACAACAAAAGCAGACTTCTGCTGTGCACAAATATAAAAGGTAAATAACTGAACAACAAAACCAGATTCCTTACCCGCACGAGTATCAGAAGCGAGACGACAACAACAAAAACAAAATTCTGCCTCGCACCAGTGTAAAAGGTGAAAAGTTGAACAACGAAAGTAGATTCCTTACCCACATGAGTATAAAAGGCGAGACGACAAAAGTAAAGCATACTCTTGTCTCGCACGAATATAAAAGGAAAAAAAAATTCAACAACAAAAGTAGACTCCTACCTCGCATGAGTATAAAAGGCAAAAAGTTCAACAACAAAAGCAGACTCCCTGTCTGCACAAGTGTAAAAGGTGATACGGCAACAACCAAGCAGACTCTTTACTCGCATGAGTGTAAAAGGCGAAACGGCAACAACAAATTCAGACTCCTATTCTGCATAAGTATAAAAGACGATAATTGAACAGCAAATTCAAAGTCTTATCTTGTGCGAGTATAAAAGGTGAATAACAGAACAGCAAATTCACACTCCTTTCTCGCACAAGTATAAAAGGCGAATAACTAAACAATAAAAGCATACTCTTTACCTGCATGAGTATAAAAGATAAGACGGCAATAACAACAAAAGCATACTACTTGTCGCGCGAGTATAAAAGGCGAGACAACAACAACAACAAAAGCACACTCCTAGCCTGCACCAGTACAAAGGGTGAGACAACAACGACAACAAAAACAGACTTTTAACTCGCACAAGTATAAAAATCAAAACATAAGGTCTAGTCCAAAACTACTGGCCCACAAGAATACAAACTGTGAACGACTTAAAAATATAAAAGCGATTGAGATTTTGAGTCTGAATCATTATTTCAGTCTCAACCTTTTGCTCGTCTTCACCACATGTCAAGCTTTTACTCCTTTTCAGCAAGAAAGATTAGACTTCAGAGCCAGAGAGAGGATAGGGTACCATGCACTAAATGGCAACCAAATTTTGTGCAACTGCAAATTTTAAAGGAGTACTTCCGCAACAATACAGGCACATGTCCAAATTCATCATAACTCTTCTAATTTGCTTCACGACTGCGGTTGTGCGGAGTAGTCAAAACAAAAAATGTACATTTTTGGTTTTAGAACTGGAGAAGTAAGGAGAGAGTAGCTCAAAGAGCTGTTGTTTCTACAACACAGCTTGTTTCAACTACCACAGCTGTTCTCATGATAAATTTCAACAGCATTGCTTCATCCTCAAATGAAGTTACAGGTCCAACTCCACCACTGCAATGGTTCCTTAACACTATTTCGATCAAAATTATAGCTTGTTGCATAACACATACAGATTCTGGAGGTTTTACTCCCTATCATACGAAACCTTAAATTCTATCCAGGGATTCATCCCTTATGGATATTTCAATCAGAAGGAAACCTTACACTAGGAGGGAGCCACTCCGACAAGACTTTGCCTATTTTTTTCAGCACACTCCAGCGACATCAATTGGCCAAAAACTTCCAGTAACGTCAACGTTATTAGCTGGCCAAACGAGAACTCGATTAACTTAGATCTACGCCTCAAGCCCTGCGAAATCGACCAACAAGGATAAGGTGCAAGAACTTTTGCAGCAAGTGATATTGCCTTGACTTTTCCAACATGCATCGGCCGCCACCTCGTTTGTCTCTTATAACAGAAAGAGACGTAAAAAGACCCCACCTGATTCAGCATTTTTTTTTACTTATTGAAAAAAAAAAGGGCATCTTCTGTTATGTGTATATTTCCTACATTCTTAAGTCAAAAAACTTACCCCTCAGGTCCTCTTTTTTCTCTCTAAAAAAAAAAAGATGGCTAGTCCTTATGCTCTCTTTCTTAAGAAATTCTTTAATCAAGATGTTGGAACACACAAGTTAGAAAGAGAAAGAGTCGAGAGATCATCGAATCTCAACCTTTGATGTCATCGTGATCAATGAAATTCTAACTACTCTCCTTATTTCGCATCTATCATAATGTGCAGAGAAGTTGTGATCATCATCATGGATTCACGAATGCGGTAACGGACGGAGAAATCTCAACTACTCTCTCATGACCTACAGAGGAATCATCACCTACAGTATGTCTCTTTGTGTGCCAGCCTTGAAGTTTCGTGGTACTAGACTTTCTGCATATAGAGGTTCAAGTTTTTTATTTATTGGATCATCCTCACCTAAACCACGGAACTTCAGTTTCGATATTGGCTGGATCATTCTGATGGGCCCTCCAAGGGCCATGTCTACAAACTCTTATCAAATTTTATGGAAGCCAATATTAGCCAAGTTAGTTAGAGTTAAAGACTTCAAGTTCAATGTTCGTCGAGACATCTCAAGTTTCAAGTTAGATTTCAAGACTCGATTCAAATCACGTCCTTACATTGATCATCACCAAGTCTTAAAGTGGTAGCGTTTGTAAATATAAAGGAAAAAAAAAGTTAAAAGTCTAGTTGGCCAAAGAAGAAAAAGGAAAAAAAAAACAGTCAAACCGATCAAAGAAAAAAAAATTAGTTGGTAAAATAGTAGTCATTTCATGGCCTATAAATAGGACATGAAATGACCAACTTAAGCATCCCACAGGTAGTTGCAAAAACATTGCAATTCCTTTACAACTTTCTTTCTTCCTCTCATTTTAATATTTTGGGCGTATACTCTCTGAGCGTCATTAAGTCGGATTTGACAGACCAAAAACTCAAAATATTAAAATAGTAATATATTAAAAATTTGTTTGAAATCAAACTCCCTACAACCCTCACCAGATTCAAACTAGTCCGTCTAATATTAAGTTCCTTACAGTCCTCACCGAAGTCAAATCAATCCGTCTGAAATCAAATCCCTACAACCCTCAGTGGAGTCAAACTAATCTATCTGAAATCAAGTGTTGGCTCTTACAGAAGTTAAACCAATCCAATCGAAATCAAACTCCTACGACCCTCATTGGAATTAAAACATCCGCCTGAGGTCAAGTTTCAACACTCAACAAAATTTATTTCATACAAAATAAAGTTGTGAAATTTATTTTTATCAAAATTATGCTCGCGTAACTCTTAATGAAATCACAAATGAGTATTAATCGAAAGATTTACATAGAGACCGACTTTACACAAATTTTAAATTCTTATCTATAATTTATAATTATATTTTCGAAATCTAACTGTTTAAAACTCAAAACTTACATTATCACCAATTACAATTTAGCAATAGTTAAAAGATTGGAAATGGTACAAGATTTTGTTGATTTCCTATTTGAGTCTCAAGTATAATAATTTAATGGCAAAATCGAAGATTCCACTCACAACTTTTAAATCTTTTAATAATTTTACCCACCAAGTGGTCTTTGTTTTTTTTAATAATACACTCATCACCTTTTTTCCGTACCACCCTTTCACCCTCTACCATTAATTCTCTGTTATCTATATTATGTGTCAGTCCAATCAATAACACGTTATTAAAGTCATACATTACATTTTCAAAAAAGTGATGATAATGACCATTATTTTCTTTATAAAAATATTTTTAAAAAAAGCTTTTATTTTCCTTTTTTCCATATTTAAAAGAAAAAATTATTAAAAATTAAGAGAAAATCCTCTGTGCTTTTGACATCGTCTTTTTTCCTCTTCAGACTCTATCGGTTTCTCTATTGAGTCTTCATCACTTTTTGCGTTCTTGGCCATCGTTCTAGCATGCTGTAAATATCATATGCAATCCCCAAATACAGAGAGACCAAGCACCCTGGAATACTAATTCACTGAACAACTTGCCGAAAGAGTTGATTGAAATGAATAATAAAGGGCGAAGAAGGACGCCTCTGTACCATCTGATTAAATAAAGTCATATCATCTTCAATATTTCTGCAGCTCTTTTCCCCTGTGACATACCTCCCTTTTTGTTAACTTTTACGATTAATAGTTTATTTTTAAACAACAAAAAATCAACTTTTTTCTTTGGTTCCAATAAAAATAATCAGAATGTGTGATTTTCACTGATGTTTAGAAGACCTGACAGGTTACATATGACTTTTCTAATATTTTTGAAGAAGGGTAGTTTGTCTAACATCACCGAGCAAGAAAATGGTTTCCAAGGTGAACCCATGAAAACTAGGATAACGCATGTTGGACTTGAATTCAAGCGAATAGACCAAAGAATTCACTGGTCAAATCATACAATGTAGACCAAGCCCAGTAGCTCACTGATGTTTGAAAAAAATTGATTTTTTATTTGTCAAAATTAAAAAAGTTACTCTACAGACACGCAATCTATATAATATAAAAAACATGTAATTAATTTAACAATTTATTTATTTTTTAAATTTTAAATTCAACATATTTTTTACTATTCAATAATCTATATCTTTATATATTAATTTTGTACTTACTATTACTTGTTCTTGTAGCTTTTCCCATAAAAAAAAATAGCTTGAACTTCACTTCATTTATTTGCAATTCTGACATGAAATTTTATTATTTATCAATTAATTTTAAACTTTGTATTTTTCGCCAAAATGGACTCGCGAACGAGATACCCATGAGGTATAATAAAATTTTGTACCAAAATCTAAAAATTCAATTATTGAATTGAATCCCATCGAGAAAATTTGCCTATATTTATTAGGGAAAGATACCGATATAGTATTAGATCAACAATTCCAATTCTGATTCAGATGCCGTCATTCAAGCTGGTTTATATAGGTTCAAATAATAAAAAAAAAAACTAGTAAACTTCGACTTAAATCAGTTTGGCCTTAAAACAATTCCAGCAGGTCATATTTCCTTTCCCAAACCTTTCTTTTATTATTATTACTATTATTATTATTATCATTATTCTTATTATTATTTTAGCTTTGTAGTTATGCCCTCACGGCTTTTTTATAGCGAGTTTGCCACCATACCAGTTGATTAATTATCGTCATTTAGGAATGTACATAAAATCGTTCAATCTGCTCAATCTTACTAATCTGATCAAAACTAAATCAAAACCATAAAATCCACCAAGAATAAATTGGTTATGATATGTAGTTTAAGCGAGTCATACTTTATAGCTTGGAAGGGGTTTTAGAAATCTAAAAACCAGCAAAACTGATCCGACCACTAAATATTATTAAAAATCAAAAATATATTTTATACTTTTAGCCAACTATTTCATATTTTATTCTCTTGGTCCAACTATTCTCAAGTTGATGTCTTTTTAACACTTCTTTGTTAATTCTGTGTTTTATTTCTTTCTTTTATTCCTTCATTTCTTTTGTTTCATTTCCCTATACGTATCGCGTTTTATATATTATTGAATACTTAAAGAAAATGTGTGTCTATATTTTCTGGATCCAGTTGATTAGTTATGCCGATTGGAATTATGGGGTCGACACCGAAATTTTTTTCTAGGAAATTGAAGAATTGAGAAGCTTGGTTCTTAATCAAAAAGAAAAATATTTTTTAAATTATGGTTCAAACCACCAAACTGACCATAATTTAAAAATTAATTCAATTCTAGGAAATTGAAGAATTGAGAAGCTTGGTTCTTAATCAAAAAGAAAAATATTTTTTAAATTATGGTTCAAACTACCAAACTGACCAAATTAACAAATTAATCTGCAATTGTTAATAATAGTTTGATTATTTCCACTTTTATATTAGTTTAGTTCTGATTTTAAAAATTTTTAAACTGCCAACAACGATTTAGTGTGAATATATGACACAAATCACGTGAAACCGACTCGCATACACCTCTGTTGTCCCCCACCGTAGATAGAGCTGGTGCCTATTGATTTAGAATGACCAAGATGGGCTATATCACACCAGTAATTTAATTTCTCGTGCCAGCGAGTGAAGTGATAAAATCCGAGAGCTTTATCAGTAAGCGCTAGTGTAAATGGTAAGTCCGTCACTATTTAACTAGAAGTTTCGAGTTCGAACATCAAAAAATACAGTCGCGTTAAATATTTACTTAGCGACCTTTATCACTTTTTGAGATCATATCCGGATCAGTCCAAATTAGTCAGCATATTAAATTAAATACTGAACAATTTCAAACCAAAAAAAAAAAATCCAAGAGCTTTTTCAATTCTAAACCATTATAGTTCTCTTCCCTGTTGCTATACTTACAATTTAAGAGGGCGTAGGCACCACCTACAAAAGCTTTGCACACAATCATTTCAAATAAGGTCCCGATACAATGCCACAGAAAATAAACAAAGAAAAAAGACAGTTGGTGTGAATCTCAAGTGAGATCCACACCTCATTCTTTTTCCTTTTTTTTTTTTTTCCGTTTAAAAATCTTAACATGTGAATATAAATAAATAAGAATATACATACAAATTTTTTTAATGATTGTACTAAATAAAAATATTTTTAATAATAATATACACATTATTATCATTTTTTTTATATTTATCTTAATTGTATGTACGTTATAAAATTTTTTATAAAAAAAAGACGAGACTCACGAGGCATCCATGCATATTTTCTCTGAGATTATTCTCCACTCATAATACAAAATCTACTGCTAACCCAGGGAAATTTAACCATACAAAAATTCGAATATGAGAAGTTGTGTTGCTACAAATCATCCTCGCATGGAGTTTAAAATGCTTAACCACTCAATCAATGTAACCGATTTTACATAAACTCTCGACTGGTAGGCATTCTACCACTACGCAACATTGCTACAATTTCCTCACTGCTGCCTCCATTTATAGTCTAGGCAATGTCTTGATAACCGATCATCTTTGTAAATCGTTTTTGAAGTCAATGAGACGCAATTGAATATACCCCAATAGACCACTGAAATTACAATCGATATTACATTAAGACCAATGTTTTCACATTGTTTCCATCCTCGTTCACAATTGTTGTTGCTTAGAGTATTCTTTTGTCCAACGGAAATTTTGCAAACATTCTGTAGAAACACAGAAATTGGAGAGCCCAATCCCGTTGTTTAAGGCACTGATAAGACGATCACCGGCACATCAACAGCACAAGTCTTAATATAGAATCTTGTTGAACTATGACAAAACAATCCTGAACAACTAAGAAAATCCTACCAACTCATGCTGTAATCAACATAAGACTAGACAGCCTAAAAGACCGTAACATTGATAACATATATTGTTCAGAATCGGATGCTGGTAAATAATGCGGTGAAAGAACCATCACCTTCTACAACTTGCTCATACAACAGAAGATACCAATAAATGGTACAATTCTCCTTTTGGTGAAGCGATCTCCATAAACTAACCCGCAACACTACTGCCCCTAAAATTTGAAGTCCTTCTTCTTTGATTTCCCCTCCTTTTCCTGCATCTTTCTCTTCCTTTTCTTTTCATTCTGCACCAGTAATATATAGGCTTATAGAACTTCCATAAAGAATAGCCAAGATCATCAAAAGTTTGTAGCCGAATGGCAACTTGCCATAGTTGCCATTTGAGGTAGAACATTTTAAGTAGTGGATAACTAGACCATTTCCATCATGAACTTTCGTGCAACTCTATACTCATGACTTACATCTCCAATGAGAATATTGCAACAAACAAAACAACAGTTGCATAATATGGTGAAAAGTAAAAATGTAACGCACCTCTGCAACCATGTCGCTAAAATCTTCACGTTGACTGCGCAGCTTCTCCTCCTCTCTAGCTTCCGCATACCTATCAAATCCATCAATGTTAGAAATAGATACCATCACAGAGACCATTTAGCTCCACATAATAACGTTGCAAAAGCTCCACTTACTTTGCATGCAAAACATTATCCAGAACTTCCAATTCTTCAGGTTGCAGAGTGACATCCACTTTATCTGTTTTCTGGCCCCTAAGCAGATCAACCTGCAAAATTTTAACAAGTTGTACAGGATCAATACATATTTGGACTGATCATAAATGTTGCTTCTTGCAACACAAGGGGAGCAAAACATGTCAAATTACAGGCACAAATTTCTGCAACGAACTATAGGAAATAGGCTATATAACGAGTAAACATAGCAGAGAACATGATAGACTGAGTCTGACTGATCGAAATTGCCAACCTAAACAACTTGCTTATAATGGAAAACAGCACCATCAACAGTGTTTCTCTTACCCTTTTGGCTGTTGTTTTATCTTGGGTGCCGCTGCCAATAGCATACCTGCAATCAATATCAAAGTTTAGAAATGAAACTTACAAAAAAAAAAAAAAAAAGGTAAATCTCATCAATGAAAAAATAGGAAGTTTAAAATGTTTGAGGAAGCAGATCACATACGTATGTGAAGTTCCAAGTAAAGTTCCTGGAGCAATCGTCCCTTTTTCTTCTTCAATGACCTTCAGCAAGGCAAACAGTAAAGAATAAATGTAAACATTCTAAGCCTCTAAAACATAGAATTGGATTCTTACCACACTAACAGGTCTGTGAAAAAACTCACTTGGTAAAGAGGCCTCTCAGGTTCCTTTCTCTGCTGCTTACGAAGGTCGATGACATCAGGTGTCTCAACACCAGTTGGAGTGCTGAACAAATAAAGTATAGTCATTCCACTAATAAACAGGAGTGCAACTTTCAACAGAAGGACAGCAATTGGACACAAACCCACACAATAAAGTCCGCATTCAACTGGCAATAAAGCTACGATCATTAAAATTAAAAGGAAACACTGCACTTTTATTTTAAGAAAAAGGAAACAGAATGTTGGGAGGATGGATGCTAACATCCACCAAGGGTACCAAATAGTTTAACATTAACTAAAGACCAATGGACCCAACTGCAGTGGTTGGAAATATATTTAAAGAAAGTAAGTGATAGTAAAAGTTTAACACAACACCTTGAAAGACTGTCCACAGATTGAATGCCATCCTCCATTTCCTCTTCCTCAATCTGTTCTTCCACTTCCTCTTCTTCCTCCTCTTCCTCTTCCTCCAAGTCACCCCAGTGTTTAGTCTTGTCAACTGGCTCTTCCTGAAACGGTTGTCCAACACAACCCACATGATTATGGCAAAAAGCATTCTACATATTTCTAAAAACTAAGGGATCAACCAAATTACAAATAGTTTATGAGAATTACAACAAAATATTACCTCATAGTTCGGTTGTTCTTGTAGTTGAACTCCAAAAACGTCTCCATACAAAGGACGCCCGTACTATTCATGATTCACAAAAATAAACCAATTACTCATAAGAAAACACTCCAGCAAGCAAATGGGTAAGAGATAGTTCAGGTGGAGAAACACAAAATAGCAAATTACAATAATGCTTGAGCTTAAGAACACATATTAACAACTTACTTCATCCACAGGAGGCTTGCCCCAGCCACCAGCATGGTAACCAAAGCTAGCTCCGGGTGGAATGGGAGCATTAAGTCCAGGGATTTTCAGGTGTGGATAAGATGGCGGTGGGCCATATCTCTGGAAAAGAAACCCAAATCTCATGTAAGTTATGGAGGAAAGGGAGGACACTAAAATTTGGAACAGTGCCAATACAATATATCTTGGCATCTTATTTCCAATGTACCATATATATACATGGGGCCTAACCTGCATATTAATAAGCCAGGGGGGAGGAGCACCCTCTGGCATACCAAGAGCTTCTTTTAGTTCGTACGAGAGAGTGCCTGGCTTCATCTCGCGAAGCTTTACCTGCACAGCAGGAAAAAGAAATCTTAATCACCAATGCAACTCAGTCACATTGACATGCCATAGCCCCTTGCTTATTGACCTGCAGCTACAACCAATAACATAACCTAACTATACAAACTCACACACATTGCACATAAACTATAATCTTGCATTTTTTCATTGTTCTCACAAAATTCATCAATTCCGTCCTCTACTAGAGGAGAAAGTGTATTTACTGCGTTAGATAATGCTTAACATCACTAATAAGATTACTGCTTCTAGATCACACGAAGCAACTTTAAGGAACTATATACTTGTAGAATATGCCAATACAAAAAGGAAGGATTAAAGCACGCATAGTAGAAAAGAGAAACCATACCTCAAATTCCTTTCCCTCATGATAAAGGTCACCAAGAGTAGTGAGCTTTGGCTTTGTCTGGTACTTGAAAAATGCATCATGGAGAACCTAACCACAAAAAGGAAAAGACTGGCACTCTTAACTGGAGGACAAGACAAATGGAAAATGCCACAAACTCTGAAAACATAATAGCATCAGGTCCTGGGACAAGAATAACCTGATAGTCAATATCCATTTTTCCCATCTTCGGCTGCATACGCTCACGCTGCTTCTGTTTCAACTTTTTACTGTCTTCTTTTTCAATATAGGCCTGCAGAACAAGACAATTCAATGATTCACTCCTGGCTTCCAGAATATCAGGAACAAAAATATCTGCCCGTCAAAAACTAAACTAATTTTTGGGTTCGATATCCTAAATAGTTAAGTAAAATTTGAAAGAAAAGCCAATGAAAAAGATGAAGTGAATGTGTCATTGGTTATCAGAAACAATTTTGTCATGGCAAACATTCCCAATCCTCCATAAGAGCATCCACACAAAGTGCATTTTTTATTATAGACCATGATTAAAGCACAGACAAATGACAAGGTGCAAATACTATCACAATGCATCCTTGTATGGCTGCAGAAGACAGGCTGGGCAAAAAATGGCAAGAGGAAATGAAATAGGAAGAGAGCAGAATAAATCACAGCAAAATGCAAGAATGATACCGAACCATGATAATTTATCCACCTTTAAAGAGTATCGGAAGGTAAAGTGTGCACAAGAAAATATAAAGATATTCATCTCTTAATACCTGTCTAATTTTCTCAATTCCTGTCGCCGCAATGAAATCAGGAAGCTGAAAAGGTTGTTTCTCAATACCACGCTTACCCTGGAGAACAAACCAAAAAATTCGATGAGATAACAAGTAATGAAAAAAATGTGAAAACTTAAATGCACAATTTTTTGCCTATTAGCAGGATAATTTAAGCATGAGTGAAAGTCAAATCGGATTAAAGAGCACAATTTATGAACTTCTTAAACGAATAAAACCAGTGCAAGAAGCACCACAGAAAAGTATCTGACAATACAAAGCAGATGAATTAGCACCTCAGAAGTTGAAATCCCTAATATGAAGTATGCACAAATAAGTTATGCTTTGCAAGAGAATTTTGGAAATGCGGTTTTCCATAGACACATCACACACATTACTAGAACCCCAGACACACTAGTAATACAGCAAAAGAGAAATCAGTCAAGGGTGCCCATTGCCAAACACATACAATTCCAGGCTCCATGATTGTCACAGCCGCACCCCTGCAAGAAGCACATATATACATATAAGAGAAATCTTATCGATGTTATCTTCCTGCACCCTCATACCTAAATCTCTCATGATGCAACATGTTCATCGATCATGCAAATTTTAACCCATATTATTCCTCTTAATGGGATTCACTAACCTGCAAAAATTTCCTTTTCTGACACCAGTGTCTTGGAACTGGAACAGTATTTCTGTATGATTTCAGAAACACTAGCAACTTTGGATCTGCTGCAGTGGCATCCCATACCTGCAAAGCAAACAACTGGATGAATAACCAGACAGCATAAACCATGTACATGAATTAAAGAAAGAAGACCGGTTTACCTCAACAACATCAGGCCTGGAGCATATCTGTTTCAGCTCAGCAATCTTCATACGTCGTAGAAGCTGAAAAAAGAGAACAGAAATCTATTAGCACAATTTCAAACAAGGCATGGACCATTAACTCGAACAACAATGTCATTAGCAATTATTCTAACCTTTTTCTTTTTGTTGGACAGGCCTTTCTCCTTCTGTTGGTTTTCTTGTTCTTCCTGCTCCGAGTCTGAGTCAGAATTCTTTTTTGCATCTGCATCTTGAGCTGCATCCTCCTTTTTGTCATTGTCCTGTTAAGATGCAGTTTAACACTAGATTGAGATAACAAAACTCACAAGGAAAAGGTAAATATCCAAATTCAAACTTCTGAAAAAACCAACTCATTTACCTCGGAAGCAACATTTTCAAGGAAGCTGAACTTCTCAAAGATCTTTCTGAATTCTTCATCCATTCCATCTTCCAGCTCCGCCTTTTCGGGGACATACTCAACTACAACTTGCTCTACAACCTACCAAATTGAAGATAATACAGAATGATCAAGCTCCATACACCAGAGAAGTACAAATATCTATAGGTCGTCTAAGTTGAAAAATGTAACCATCTTTCAGATCAAACGGAAAATAATTTCGCAGAGTCCATCCGAGAAAAAAGAGCCTAAAATCCTTCTCTGCAGGGAACAGACAACCCTTCTTAATACTCATCCTTCTTCTAACACATATATTTCACGAACTAAATATTAGAAATGATTTACGGATGCTAAAAATCAAAAATAAAACAAACTTAGCAACCTATTCACCATCTCTATTTGGCATCACCAAGCGTAAAGTATAATTTCAAAAACTAAACCAAAAACTACGACTAAAGAAAAAACAAAAAACAACATATTCGAAAACCCTAACTTTGCCAATTTTTAGATCCGAAAATCAACTAAAATCCACGAAAATTCTCGGATCAATCAAGAAATCCCATTCATGCAGACTCAAAAGTTGCAATAGTACTAACAGCTTACACAAACACCAAGAGGAAGAAATGAGACCGTACATGCGGTGGATCGGCTTTCTTTTTGGCGTCACCGTCGTTTTCAGCAGCGACATCGCTGTCCTCGCCGTCTTCAGCGGCCGAAGCATCGGAAGCTAGGGAGGCGGCCTTGTTGTTCTTCTTTTGCTTGCGCCTGCGACGACGTCGCTCGCTCTCGCGAGACTTCTTCGAGGCGGCGGAGGCAGCGGTGCCGGTGGCGGCTGCATTAGCACCGGCCAGATCTCCGTTGTAGACGGCGCCGTTCTGATACGGCAGAGTCTCCGCGGCCATGGACTAGTGAGGACAATCGGCGGCGCGAGGGCTATAGAGCGGAAGCCGTTGATTGGGAACTTCTCTTTGTTTCTTCCGATGAAGACGTGCAGAGCGAAATATAATGCAAAGGCACGTGTGAGAAAATCCACACGTGTTAAGCCACTGGGCCAACGTTTGGGGCCCAGCCCAAGTTTCCAAGCCCAATTATCAATGAACTGCCTTCTTTCTTTTATTTATTTATGTTCTCTTTTTTTATTTTTGGGTATGGAAATTAACATTTTCTAACTTGTTATGACAAATTACATTTCTTACAATTGAACCAGACTGGAATTGCGTTCGTATTCAAATTCGAATTTTAGTTAGAGCCAAATAATCAGAATAGAAGTTGTTTTCCAAAAAAAATAAATAAATAAAAAGAACTTTCTCTTATTAATTAGATGAGGATTAAGTTCAATTTTGACTAATTAATTGATTGTTATGTTTACTTTTGTATTTGGATGACCATAAGCCTGTCTCGAATATATATATATATATATATATATATATATATATATACAAAAACAGTTCAGAAACATTTGCACTTTCAAAAATAGCCTTATTAAATCAAAATTATTGTTTTTTATTATATTTACATCAACAATAAGCAAATCTAGTTGAACGAAAAAGGAAAAAAAATATATAGTTGAATAATTGTTTTGTGTGCGAGAACATGACAAAGTGACAAACGAATTATGCAGACTTGCTTTAAACAAATGGCACAAAATTATATTTTGCTGTGATATTCCAAAGCAAATCTGATATCATAGATACATTAAGTTTTGAAGTGAAAAGTGTTACAAGTTCTTCAAGCACCTAATTGAACTGCGCAAAAGAGATGATTGTTGCAACAGATTAAAAAGAAGAGTACGACTACGTGGTGTGGGTTAGAAAGATACAAATAGATAAGCGGTTCATTTGACGATATCTAACAAATAATAATTTATTTATTTAATTTTTTAAACTTTAATCATCTAATTTTATATATTATTTTGATCTCACTTAACTTACAATTACAAAAAAAACTTCCCTAAAGAGAATTACACAAACACATGCATAGTGATACAGATTGTTTCTAGCTATAACTTTTTCCTTTCTAACATCAATCCCTATAATGTTTAAAAGACTAGCCAAGGTAAAACTATGCATATATTAAAAAAGATAAAAGTAAATTATTCACATTTTTAAGGGTATCTAATTTTAAATAATTCTAAACTTTTTTGGAAAGTTATCTTTGAATGTGTATTTATTGGTAGTTTGTTTGCAAAAGTGAATTTAATAGTTTTTTTTTATAGTAAAAATGAACTTTCTAATTCTCTATTTTTCCTTTCCTTACAAACTTTTTTGGGGGTGTTTGTTTTTACTATTGAGAGGTGCTCTTGCAGTTCAGACTGAGTCAACAAGATCTAAAAGTGTTTGATAAAATTTTTTCTTTTACTGTTGAGATTGCTTTTTGGTCTCAAAAGTAGTTAATATAAAAAAATAAATTTAAACTATTTTTTAAGAAAAAACAACAACTGATGAATAATTAATTTATCAAGTTGCCCTCTAAAGTACACAAAAGAATTAATTGCAAAGCCTGATAAAAGTACTTTTTATCACTGTACTTAACAACCGTACTTTGTAACTCTATCAAAATAGTATTATTTTCTACGACTTATTCTATGTAAATAGTAAAATAAATGTTAAAATAATATTATTTTATTTATAAATAATTATTAGATGCACACTAATTTTTTTTCTATATAATAAATAAACAATAGATTCTCGTTTTCTTTTTCTTTTTGTTTTATTTTAGTTGTGAAATAGTAGTTTATACAGTAAAAATAATAATATTTTTTTAAGTATACTTATCTGTATAGTAAAAATAATATTTTTTATTTTTAAGTGTAATATTTAATAAATTTTTATTTACAGATTGAAATATATATTTTTATAAAATTAATTTAGATTATTAGATATAAAAAAACTATTCATTATAATAAAAAAAATAGAATGTCTAAAATAGTCTTTTTATCGTTTAATAATCAATAACTAGTACTAATTTAATCAAATACTATGATTTTATTTTATTTGTCAGCAATAGCATTAACTAACAGTAATAAAAAATGATAATCAGAAATCAGTAACGGTAATAGTAATTACCAATAACAAAATCAAACACTCTCTTAGTGTGGTTGACTTTATCATTCTCTTTATTTTTGGAAAAGAATAATATAAGGAAAAAAAGTTTTAATTTATTTGTTTGCACAGGAGTGAAAAAAAGGAAGAAAAAATTAATCTATTAATGATTTTACTATTAATCAAAATACTAATAAGTAGATGACATACAAAAATACTAATTACTTTAATTACGTGAATTTTTTTAAGTAAAATAATATATCATATAATTTATAAATTTTAAGGTGACATAAAACTATATTTGTCAAATGTAATATTTTGGAAGAATTTAATCAAAAGATAAAAAGAACGAGGAGCCAAGCTTCTACTATGAGGTATTGAGTTTTGCTGTTATTAATGGTTGATTGTTAATTGGTGATCGTTGTTGATTATTGTTATTATTAATGAATAAAATAAAATCATAGTATTTTATTAAATTAACATTAACTGTTATTAATTAAATAATAAAATAACTATTTTATACATTATATTTTTTGTTTTATTATAATAGATATGTGTTTGGTACATCATACATGGTTCTCTTAACTTTCCCTTTACTCAATTGTTATATGGATTACTTTTTAATGGATAACACATTAATTCTTCCACGCTTAATCAAAGCCATATGTGATGGTGATATAATAAGTTATGATACATAAAAGATAGCCAAATTCTTTGATTCCGTTTAGACGCATTAAGTCAAATATTAAGTGTGCTCAAAATGAAGGTTCCATTAATATTTGAAACAATGAGGAAGTCTCCTTTTAATGCTAATAGGTTTGTACTGTCAATGCTATTTTGCAGAGCTTGATAAAATTTTCAAAGAATTTGACAAGAAATTAAAAATCATATGAACGATAATTTTCGAAGTATCTCAACTCAAATAAAGTTATATTTTCAATAAGAAACAATTCACAAGGCTTTAGCACTAAAGTGGGACATATTCATTTACTTAAATCTTAAACTAGCTTTGCTACAAGAAACTCTGAAAAATCACAAAATAAAAAATAAAAGGTTAAGGGTCCGTTTAAAATGAATTTTATTTTTTATTTTTATTTATTTTTCACAAAAAAAAACAGAAAACATGTTTGGTATTAATTTTATTTTCTATTTTTTATTGAAAAGTTAAAAGTGTTTTTCAAAGAAAAAAAACAAATTGGGAAAATAATAAAAAATAGTTTTCCGATTTTGTTTTTCATTTTTTTTTCTATATTTTCTCTTACAACATTTTCTTTCTCTATCCACCTCTTTACCATATCTCTCTTTACTCATCCTCTCTCTCTCCCTCTACATTTTTTCCCTCACTACTCTTTCTCTCTCTACTCATTCTCTCTCTACCCTCTCTCGCCCTTTTCTATCTCTTCCATTCTCTCTCTACTCTCTCTCTATTTTCTCTCTACTCATTCTCTCTCTAGCCTCTCTCTCATTTTTCTATCTCTATCATTCTCTCTCTACCCTCTCTCCCCTTTTTCTATCTCTACCATTCTCTCTCTACCCTCTCTCTCTTTTCTCTCTCTACTCATTCTTTTTCTACCCTCTTTCTCCTTTTTCTCTTTCTATCATTCTCTCTACTAATTCTCCCTCAACCCACACTCTCTCTCTCTCCCCTTGTTCTCCCTCAACCATTTTCTCTATATGCGCTCTCTCTCTCATTTTTCTCTCTCTACGATTCTCTCTTTTTCTTGCCCTATCATTGTCTCTACTCGTTCTCTCTCTGTCCTCTCTCTCTCTCTCTCTCTTTTTTCTCTCTACCATCCTCTGCCTACCCAGATTCTATCTCCTTTCTGTCTACCCACATTCTCTCTCCTTTTTCTTGCGCTACTATTATCTCTCTACCCTCTCTCTCATTTTTCTCTCTCTATCATTCTCTTTACTCGTTCTTTCTCTACCCTCTCTCTCTTTTCTCTCTCTGTCATTTTCTCTACTCATTCTCTCTCCACCCTCTCTCTCATTTTTCTCTTTCTACTATTCTGTTTACTCATTCTTTCTCAACCCTTTCTCTTTCTATCATTCTCTCTACTCATTCTCTTTCTTCTCTCTTTCTCTCTCCTTTTTCTCTCTCTACTCATTCTCTCTCTACCCTCTTTCTCTCTCTCTCTCCCATTTTTCTCTCTATATTTATACTCTTTTTACCATTTCTCTCACTATCCTTTTTCTATCTATTTTTTTATTTTTATAGAAAAAAAACAAAAATTGATAGTAATGAACACAACAATTCAGCAAACAGCAAAAACAAAAAATAGAAAATGAAAAACAGAAACAAAAAATTAATAGCTTCTCCAAACGGGCCCTGAAAGTACTATTATAGTAATATAACTTTAGTGAACAAAGGGTGAGAAGGAGAAAAAAAGGGGGGCACTATTACTAGGTCGCACGCTGCCCAACGCAGGGCAGGCGTGCAACCTTTTTTTTTTTAATGTTCTTTTAATTTTTTGTTGGTTTTTTATTTTTTATTTTTTGCAAAATCTAAACCATAAACTCACTTTATTTTAAGCAGTGTTATTAGAACCGGACTGGTCCGATCGGTTCAACCGGTGACTGGCCAAAGGTCTTGACCGGTTCATGGTAACTTTTGGCCCTTAATTCGAACCGGTCAAAATCGGTCAAGAACCGGTCAAAACCGGTGAAAAATTGAACCGGTTTAACCGATTCAAACCAAATAAAAGTTTCATAAATTATAATTTGATCCCAAAATTTATTTAAATTATAATTTGAGCTTTAAATTTAATTAAAACTTTCAATTTACTCTAAATTTATCAAAACTTTCAATTTAATTCTTAAAAATAAAAAAGTAATATTTAATAACCTATATATAAGTATTATTTTTTTAAATTACTTTTATACCTATATATTATTATTATAAATACCGGTTCAAATACTGGTTCGACCGGTTGAACCTTAACTCACTAATGTTTCTGGCTTAATAACCGGTCCGGTTCTGACAACCTTGATTTTAAGCGTTATCCTAAACTTTAATTTAAAAAAAAAAATTACGTAGTTCACGTCAACGGGGGCCAATATCATTTCCAAAAAAAGGGTAGGAGAGTTCACAACAGTAATGATAAATACAGAGACTTAAAAGTTAAATATAAGCAACAAAAGAACGATTGGATGGAAGAGAACCGATCTTGTGAAAATTTACCCAAAAAAAAAAGGCTTGGCAAGAGGGATTTATGGACTTGTTTTACTTTAGTGATCAAAACAATCCTACCGTGTGTGATAAAAGCCAATCACGGCCCATCCGCTCGTTTGTTCCACCTCCTATTGGCCATTCCAAAGAGAGGAAAAATCATTATCCTTCTATGACTGTTAATTAATGGCCATGAATAACGAAAGGACAGAAACATTCAATTAGGGTTTGATTTGTGAACCGAATCATATTTTTTTTCATTAAAATCAAAATATGTGTATGTAGAGAATTTATTGTGAAGCCACAATTGTTGAGCGAAATATAAATCTAAGTAGGATTACCATCAAATATGTGGACCTTTCGTTTTTCCTCTATTTTTCATGTTTTATATTGTCGGCATTTATGCCACGAAAGTACTAATAATTATGTATGTGGAATTGAAAATGATTATCTTTATCTCACAATGAAAGAACAATAAACATTTTGTCAATGAGAACTCGCAATTTTTTTAGGATTTTGGCATATGATTAAACTTCCATAACTGGTAAGAATCAGGATAACACGTGGCAAAATTTTGATGAAATATACCAAGTAAATGAGTTTAATTATGCTTTGTGGCAAAAATTTCTCTTGATACAATTAAAAAAGCTAATTAGAAAAGAGTAAAGGTGTGAAAAATAACTAAAACAATTACATAATCTATCCATGACATGAAAATAGTATCTTTGAAGATACTCTTTCATTAATTGACGCAAAGGTCATAGAGAACCTCAAAATTTTGCTTTGATTAGATACTGCAAAGCTTATATCAAACGTAAGATTATTAAAATTAGATTAAATTGGTTAGTTCGGTTGGAAAAAATAAGAAATGGTCTGATTTTCAGCTAAGTTTGCCTTCCAATTCGACTATAGGAAAAATTAATCAATTACTGCTAACTTGATTGATCAAATTGTGAATCGATGAACCATTACCAATTCTTTCGGCCAGACCAACTTCGATGAGAGGATACAAGTTGAGAGTGCCATGCGGCACAACCAAGCTTTCGGGAAATCCATGGCTTTTTTTTTTTTTTTTTTTTCTTCTTCTTCTTCTTAAAGTGTGCACTTACCATTAGACTAGCCTGCCTTTTATGTAATAAATATTCTTATGTTATAATATATTTTGTTTTTTTAATATCGTTTTTATTTAACAAAAAAACTTAATCTAATCTGAACATTTTCTTTTTTCTCATTGATACTGCAAACATATTGTAATTTAATCTTTCAAAAGGATGTTTCTTTGTCTATTAAAAGATATATGTATTTACATATTGTGTTTTCTTTCTTTTTCTTTGACTGATATAATTCAGGAAAAGTTTTTTCTCTTATATACACAAAGATTACTTTAAATTAAAAAATGAAAATAACAATGTATATTTAGCGCATATTTTTTTTTTATAGGTATATTTGTTAATTATTCGTTCACCCATTTCAATGTCCTATTAAACTAGTTAAATCTCGACGCTCTAACAATTCTAGTCTGACATTTCTAGTTTGAAAAAGGTCTATTTCAAGTCATTAGATTCCCATTTTGAAGCTGAATTAAGCCCCAGAAAAAAAAAAGAACCTGGCTATCACGCTAGGTTAATTCAGTGAAAACGTTGTTTTATGTTCAAAAGATGCGAGTGCCATCGTATTCGTATATATCCTTGAAAGGTCCAGCACTGCAGGTACTTATTATGGCTATTGCATCTTACTAACTTCTTGCAGCCTGCTCCTTTTTGTTTTGGTGTATCTGAAAGTTCTATATGTCATGGTGTACGTCATAAAATTTATATCTTTCTTTTCATTGTCATAAAAGTTTCACTTTAAAGGGAAGAAATGTTTTAGATGTGCAAGCTGTCAATAACTTACCCACTGACTTATTGAAGTTTGTGGCTAAATATGAGCTAGTTTTTTTGACGTGTAATGCTGGGTAACATATATTATGGAATTTTTAATTAATTATGGACTTTGAATTTTAATAAAAAATTTATACTGGACTAAATAGACATGTAGTATATCTATAAAAATGTTTAAGGTCAAATATAATTAGGAAGTATTTTTAATAAATCCTTGAAACATTTAATCTGTTTTGGACAAATTAGGTAAAGATCTATATCTCAAGCAGTGAGAGTTTAGATTACAGGAGAATGAGTAATTATGCGTTAGAGAGTTCGAGGGATAATTTCATCAATTATATTTATATTCGTCAATTTTATTTGCTCAATATTGATGTTTATATCTCTATTTATACTCTTTATAAGTTCGACAAAGGTCACACCACCTTCTTCTCAGTCATAGTTGTGATAGGAATTTTGCTTTTGATTTATGAGTAATTATAATATGTACAATGTGTTAGGTGTATTATTTATATATTTATTTTAAATATTGTATATTTACTATTAAGTAAAAAGAGAATCTCTTTTTAAATTCGATAAACTAACGAGTAATTAATTTGATAATCCAAGTAGAGTAGCCTATCGGGACTTCCTATATATAGATATAAATGATTGACTTCCATTTTATCATGATAAGATTGGATGGTTTATAGGACTTTTGATAAAATTGGAAACTCGAGATAATTTTCGATTGACTTTTAGCTTTATTTGATATTTAACAGTTTATTGTTAAATATGAAAATTATTAGATTAAAACCCTTTGGTGGCTTATTTTTTATTATGGGATGACTTATTTGATTGAATAAAAATGTTTTTATAATTAAAATAAACCTTTCAAAATAAGGTAATGAAAAATTCCATTGTTTATATAATTGATATATTTTGTTATATATTAACGATCATGATATATTAAGATTGTGTTGTGACTGTTGGATGCTTAGTTACCATATAGGGCGGTAGCTAATGTGCATATTGCGATTATTTATTGTCTGTTTTGCACTTAGACTGTGATGGGGGAGATTATGAGCTGTGACGGTTGGCTAACCACGATGTAACGTACTTATATGTGGTATATATGAATATGATTAGATAGAAGTGTTTGGTCCCGTTACTTTTCTTTCTCTATGTCCGTAATTTTGCATATATGTAGATATATGAGTAGTACCCAAGTGTGTTTCTAATTATTATATTTATTTTTTGTCACATACATTTTCGGATAGTAATAGAACATAATTAATTGTATTATTCTTATTTGATTAAGCCTTTCACCTTTATTGTGCATATTATGGTTACTCACTAGATAGTTGTACTCATCTCATAATTTTTGATAATTTTCAGTTCGCTTGTGCTTGACATGGTCATCTTCCAACATTCTTGGATTCTTAGCCAATATTTGGAGTATTGCATTGCAATTTTCTTTGATCGTTTCCATCATTAGAGTTTCACTAGACTTTTCATGTTTGTAATTATGTGACTAGCAGCCTTCATATGACTTATTATTATCTATATTTTGTCGTGGGACATGGTTGTCATTCTTTTTTAAGCTTCTCATTGCTCTTGGCGAGTTAGCTGCCTTGTGTAGCGATCATGACTACTATTTCTTGTCGTGACAAAGTTGGTATCAGAGCATAGGTGTATTTCTTTAGTCTCATATCATGTATTCGGTTTCTGGAAAGGGAAAAAGTTTATGGCCAAATAATTTTTTCCTACAGTTTTCACACGAAATTTTTTTTGTGTAACCAAGAACGTGTTTTGTGCAACCAAATCGATAAAAAGTAATTCAAAAAATATTATTATTTTTTCGATGCACATTTTTTTTATGTGGTTGCACAAAAAAAATACATATGAATATAATAGAGAAAAATTATTTGGCCATGTAATGGATCCCTTCTGAAAATACACATTCCACTTCTTCTCTCATTCTTGGGATCTGGTGAAGCCGACCACCATATCCTATTTTTGGAAAATGCGTAGACCCACTCCCTTGTGTTGTTTGACTGTTGGAGCATTGAGTCATATTTCTTGTTGCATATTGCAAGATAGGATTTTGGAGTCTCATTTGTTTGTTTCCTTAAATCCACATTCAGTTTTTTTTGGAAATTGTTCCTCGGATTAGGATATGTGTGTGGCTCTTGTGTGTATTTGTTAAATGAATAGCGATAGTTGAAAGCGCTTGGGATATCAATAGTTGAATTGGAGAAGCAACTAGTACGACGTTACCTTTGCCTGGTAATTAACTTACCTTGATGCTAGATTTTGTTTTGACTTTGACCACAAATAAAAGCTATGTGCATCGTTATGATGTTGAAGAGGGAAACGGATTTGGGAGAGTGAAGTTGTGAAATTAAAAATAAAAAGAAGGGAGTTTTTCTTTTGCAATTATATAAAAGGGGTAGAGTGCGAGAGATAACATATTAGATAATATATGTGTGTGTATTTGGTGAAGATAGATTGAAGTGGTAAAAGAACTGGGAAATAACTTTGTGCTTGTAAAGTAATATACGCATGGTTTTTTTTGTAAATTAAGAGATTGAAAGTAGTTGCTTCAGATTTGTTTTAATATTTAAATTAGAGGGGAATAAGAGACTTGGGAATTGAGAGACTAATTAATTAGGTACATGGATTTGTTTATGTATGGATGCTTTAAAAAAATTAAATTATCTAGATGAATGCATCGATTACAATAGCTAATGGGTTGCCTGTAAAAATATTTCAAGTGAGCTGAGTTCGAATTAAGTGAGGATGAAAGTTAGGGAATTAAAGAACCAAAAGTATGATATAACAAATAATTGGTTCTATGTGATAAGGTAAGTAACATGGGTGAACTTGAAATAACTAGTGTTTGAGAAAAACATATAGCGAGTAATCTAGAAAAAATAAATCAAGTTTTTTTCCAGGAGGGAAAGTGTTATGTTTTAGTTTGTAATGAATGAAGGACCACTTGGTGTGTAAAACAAAGTCACTAGATATGGTTTTTAACATTGGAGGGTAATGATGGTACAAAATCAGAGTAGATATAATGTGAAAAAGAGAAAAGTAAAATATACTGAAATGCAATTCGAAAATTCTAGAAGCAAGAAAGCTGTAAAGAGTATAGAGAAATCCTTTGCAACGTTGTTTGGTCAAAAAGAATATGGTTTAAAATATGCCAACTTGCTCAGTTAAAATTCCTATTCACCCTCACTTCAATACATAAAAAGCGATTAAATATGACTTAGTATTGAAGTGAGGGTGAATAAGACTGTTAACTGAGCAAGTTGGCATATTTTAAACGAGAATGAGATCTAGTTAAGATAATAGATGAACTGAGTTGTCGAGATAAATTCGGCAAGTCTTCTATGAAGACATTATTCGATGGACGGACATTAGAAAAAACTTGAGATTTTATCAAATGACATATCAAATGACGACAGTTCTACAAGTGAGTCCCCATGTCCGTCGCACAAAGTTGAAATATGATACAAGATAATGATCATTTACAGTAGCCAGTCTACAAGTTCACAAAAGCCAGTTTATCATACACAATAGCTAATTCACACAAGAGATGATATAGTAGACCATTTTTTTTATTTTTTTTCTGTGGCATGCTAACTTCTTCATCAATTACTTTTCTCATTTTAATGAGTATATGTACAAAGTATGTTCTGGCTTGTGCAAGTAGAACCTTGATAATTGAATGATTATAATGTAGTCTTTGAGGATGTGACTTTTATATGAGTTGTGGAAGGCTTAAAGTTGATTTGTTGCCGGCCTAAGTGTATGTGACGGATGTTTGTTTGTGCACGTGAGAAGATATTGTGATCTACAAAGTTATGAAATGGTCGAAGTGCGAATGCATAGTTGAGCAGTAGTAATATTAATGGGAAGGAACGGAAGGCGAAGTGCTGATACCTTGGATATATTAACGAATAATCTTTCTAAGTTTGACGAGGATGAGCTTAGCTTATGATAAAAGCGTGAGACTCTCTTATAGAAAACAAATTGCGACTTGTGGACACTATGAATTGGAAGTATATGACTGAAGGATGTATGTGGGCACATTAATCAGTGAGAAGTAAACAGTGTCACCTGTTCTTTAATCTATGACAAACTTCTATTTGTGAAATTTAAAAGTTTAAGACTATTTCTTATTTCATTTATCAATTTATGACAAATTTCTATTTGTAGAGGACTAATAATCGAATTTTGGCACACTCTCTCTCTCTCTCTCCCCTCCCACCACAGCAGCGCCTCCCGAGCCCCTTAGCATAAACTTTGGCCACTACTATCGACCACCCCATTTCCTCCCCCCACCAACTTTATCTTTCCCTCTCTTTTCTTTCTCCTTCCTTCTTTTTCCCTCCCTTCTTCCTCATCCCTTTTTTTTTTTTTTTTCTCTCAAGATTCCTCTCTAGTTTTTATGCTAGTTATTTTGGTTTTTGGCTTATTTTCCTTTAGATCCTCTCCGATCTAGCTCCCAGCGTCTCCTCACAACCCTTTGCAGGAGGCCACTTTTTCTGTCATCGTGGTGGTCGTTGTCCTCCTTTGGCTCTTTTGAATTAGGATGGGATGGATTTTGCTCTGCCAGTTTGAAATGGTTGTTGTTGTGTGTTGTTTGGTTGCATTTTTATTTTCATAGTTTAGTTTTATGGGAAATTGTTGTGGAGTGTATTCGATCGATTTTTATCACAGGTCTATTAAAGTGTAGTAAATATAGCTGTAGACAATTTTGTCCAACTGGTCTAAATTTATTTAAGATCTTGTCTTTAAATCAGTTTAGGTACGGTTCAGTGCTTATTCTTTTTTAATATATTTATTTAAATGGACTTTATGTACTATTAATAAGTGGTCTGTTTGACTATAATGATAGGTCAATTAGACTGTATTGTATCTTATTTTGTGCAGATTAATTTTAATACTGTTGTATTGGATCTATATATATGAATTTGACTGAAATTAATATAATAATTTTTTAATGTTAAAAAAAAAAAACAATCGAAAATATCGAACTACAAATTTTCGACGAAAAGTTTACGTTACCCTACAGAATATTACTCTTTTTCCATAAACCTTCCTGCCTAACTGTTGACATGATGTGTCAGCTCCTCAAAGTGTGCACCATTCTTGCCGGAATACTAGCAACACGGTTAATAGGTGCTAGCTTAATATTATCTAATCAGTTTTGTTACTGGGACGGGCCAATGTACAAAGGCAATGGGATGATTTTCCTTTTTCTTTTTCGTCTTAGGATGTTATATATCTATTTTGAATTTTTCTTACATCAAGTTTGGTCTTTATATATATAATACGTATTGCACATTATTATTAAGCCTGTGACGCATGACTTTTCTATTATTATTTTTGTTACACACTAATTTAACTTTTATACACATAATTTTTTTTTTTAAAAAAAAGTCAATAAAACTTACTGTAGATCTCGCCATCTCTCGTCTCTCCCCTCTGCCCCAGCTTCCTCCAACTCCGTCCCACAACCATTTCCATTTTCTAACGGAAAAAGCGTTTTTTTTTTTTGACCAAAGCATGAAAGCAGCATATATTAATGAAAGTAATCAAAAGATAGCAGACGTAATAGAGCATCAGGAGGGTTGCAAACCCAGTCTGAGGGACAGAAACCCTCATTAGACTGTCTTGCAACCCAATCAGCAGAAGTATTAGCACTCCTAGGTACATAACAAAAAGTACAACGAATAATAATAGACATAAGAAGTTTGACGTCATGCAAAATTGGGGCTACATCCACGGCCAGCCATTTTTGTCCTCTTGCAGGAGGTTGTAGAGAAGTTGACTATCCATCTCAATAATGCTCTTAGAGGGTTTCAAATTTGCAATAAATTGGAACGCCAATAATAAAGCCTTTGCCTCAGCTTGAAGAGCTGTCCTTGCGGGTCTAGTGAATGCTCGGCCATCAATTAATTCCCCTTTGTCATTCCTACAAACAATTGTCATGTCAGCTCTCGAATTCTCCTTGAAAGAAGCGTCACAATTAACCTTAATGGCACCTATGTCAGGGGGAAGCCATCTCCTATCCAATGCATTGTTGGCCACCTGAAAATCTGGAGAAGGGATCCCTTCCAACAGGGCCATCTCTTTAAGCTGAACCTGGATACGAGACAAGGTCTTGTAGGGCATAGGCTGCTGTTGATCAAAGATGTGCTCATTACGAGATTTCCAAATTTGCCAACAAACAATCCACCGATTGTCTCGTAAACATAAGTTAAAGAATCCACCGAATTGCCTAACTTTTGCCCAATAGTAGGGTAGGAAGAAGATTGGGTTTTGAAAGCTCCAAATGGTGCAAAAGAGAAGAGCCGAGTGAATTCTCACCAAACCTATGCGATCCCCATTGATGTTGACAAAGTCGCATCTTTGGCTACTGGGAGATTTTCTTGCATGCATTTATTTATTCATACTTTCACATATTACATACCATAATTTTAATTTTTTTAAACCTAAAAAGTGTAGATGCGTATATGCATATATAAGTTGTGTGGACAAGGCTATATTTATGATAATTACTAATTTCTAAACATAGAGCAAGTTTTTTTAATTGAACACCACCACGTGATTCATTTTTTAGGATATATAAGCGAACAAACTATGTATTTAAAGATATTTAACAGTTTATTTAATTATTTTAATTTAATCAATTAATAACTAATATTACTATGAATCCACATGTGTCTTAATAAAAATGAATCGCTTGATTTTTCTCTTTTAAATTTGTTATTTGCATAATCCTTGTTTGACATGTATTCCAATCGAATGAATAATTAGGGTTATTGAATGTATATTGTCACATTATCCATATTTATGTTAAAAAAAATCTGTATCTAACTAGCATTTCCGGAAAAAAAAAAAGTATCTTATCCTAAGCAAATTTCATAATCTACTGCTGTGGAACACTATGCAAAAAATTATCTTTGTGAAGTAATCAATTCATGATTTTCAATAAAATCAGAGCTTTCAAATTTAAATTTTAATCGAAATTAGCAAATAAAAAATAATTCCTTTCAATTTTTTTAAAATCTTAGAAAAGAATTAAAAAATCTAAAATTCATATTATAATTATAAAAAATTAAAAAGTAAGTTAATATTAATAAGAAAAAAAATTAAAAATGAAGAAAGTGGATAGAATAAAAAATACAATCCTGTATTATAAGAAACAAAACTACCACCTCAAAACATAAGAGAATCAAAATAAATAATTATATTTCTGACCCAATTTATTTTGCTGCATCTTCTTAACAGGCTCTATTAATAAGCCAGTTATTCTACAAAAGTCAGTTCTCAACAGTCAACACCGTGACTTCTCTTGCTTGTAGAGGGAAGCTATGTGTGTTGCTTCACCCACGCTAAGAGAGGCCCCACTTTGTAGGACCATTTTCAGACATAGGCCATTGTAACGAAAAAGTTGGAGCACCCAAAATCTCTCTCTTGTCTTTCTCCCATTCCCTCTCTCTCTTCTCCCCTCCCACATCTGAAAAAACAAAGCCAAAAGCCACATTAAACCTGAGGAGTCAGGTTTTTATCTTTCTCTCTCTCTCTCTTCCTCCTCCTTCACAGGACAAGATATAAAAAAAGGAGGAGAGGGAGGACAAAGACATATATATATCTACACAAATATACATATAAAGAGATTCATATGTATATATATTGTACATCATCTATAGATACATAGAGGAGGAGAGATGGGGTTGCAGGAAAATGGGAATGCAGTGAAGGGTCAAAACAAGTACAAGAGGATGGATTCTGATACTACAGAGGAAATTATTGTGTTGGCCAATAATGCTCAACAACAACAGGGTATTGTTCAGAGGAAAAATGACCCAAAATATTTTGTCTTTGTCTGCGCCATCTTTGCCTCCTTCAATTCTGTTCTTATTGGCTATGGTTAGTATATCGGTATTTACTTCTCTCTCTCTCTCTCTCTCTCTCTATGTGTATATATGTTTATTTTATGCTATCTGCAATGTTATATGCTTGATCTCTTAATTTTAGTTCCCACATTGTGAATTTTTCATTTACTGTTTTGTCTCCATTAATTCCGTTTTTATTTGTCTGTAATTGTACTTTCTATGGCTCAACTGGGAATTTTCTGTAGTTTAAGCTTGTTGGGTGTCAGATAAAGATACTTAATTTTGGGATCAATGTGGATCCTTGGGATTAGGAAGTTTAGGCACATAAATACTTTGATTTAGTATTAATTTACAGAGGAGAAAAGACTCTGTTCTTTCAACTGGCAATAGAAATTGTGCTCGAGTAGGTAATGGTTTGGGAGAATTATTCAGTCATTAAACGAGTTGAGTTTTTGAAAGGACATGATGCAAATTAGTAGATGAATAACACATGCCAATCCATCGTAAATGATAAAAGAATAACCCTTTCTTTATCAATTGGTCGACAAACTATCTAAACTTATTTATCAAAAAAAAAAAATCCTAAACTTACTTTAGCTTTGAGGAATTTAGGCGGTAAACAGGCCAAGCTGCATTCTGTATTTGTTCATTTAAGACTATTTTTACAATCTAAATTGGTGCCTGCTGTACGCAAGCACAGGCCACCTGATTGTACTTTAAAATTTCTGCTTTATCAAGTTTCCTGGTCACTTCACAGATGTGGGTGTCATGAGTGGAGCGCTCATATTTATTCAGGAAGATCTCAGGATATCAGAATTACAAGAAGAGATGCTTGTTGGAATTTTAAGCATACTATCACTCTTTGGTAGTTTAGCAGGAGGAAAGACATCTGATGCCATTGGTCGAAAGTGGACAATAGCATTTGCAGCAATTGTCTTTCAGTCAGGGGCTGCTGTAATGTCACTTGCACCTTCTTTTGAGATACTTATGATTGGCAGGATTTTGGCTGGGGTCGGGATAGGCTTTGGAGTGATGATCGCCCCAGTGTATATCGCAGAGATATCGCCCGCTATTGCCAGAGGATCCCTTACCTCTTTTCCTGAGATTTTTATAAACCTGGGAATCCTACTTGGATATGTTTCCAATTATGCCTTCTCAGGACTACCGGTCCATATAAGTTGGAGGGTTATGCTTGGTGTTGGAATTGTTCCCTCCATATTTCTGTTGTTTGCACTGTTTGTGATCCCTGAATCACCAAGATGGTTAGTGATGCAGAATAGAATTGAAGAAGCGAGAATGGTGTTGTCAAAGACCAACAAAAATGATAGAGAAGCTGAGGAAAGATTAGCTGAGATACAAGTGGCTGCTGGGCTTGCCAATGCTGAGAGGTGTGAAGCAAAAGCTGTGTGGAGTGAAATTTTAAATCCCTCGCCTGTTGTTAGGAGGATGCTGATCACTGGTTGTGGAATCCAAGTTTTCCAGCAAATTACAGGCATTGAGGCTGCTGTGTACTATAGTCCTAACATTTTTAAAGATGCTGGGATCAAGGGCAACACTCAGCTTCTTGCTGCAACTGTTGCTGTTGGGTTTACCAAAACTATTTTCATATTGGCAGCCATATTTCTCATTGACAAGGTGGGTAGAAAACCTTTACTTTATGCAAGCACAATTGGAATGACCATCAGCTTGCTTTGTTTGAGCCTTACTTTATCTTTTATCGGTGATGGAGAA
This sequence comes from Carallia pectinifolia, assembly GCA_037832335.1. Classification (NCBI taxonomy): domain Eukaryota; kingdom Viridiplantae; phylum Streptophyta; class Magnoliopsida; order Malpighiales; family Rhizophoraceae; genus Carallia; species Carallia pectinifolia. The sequence continues at coordinate 6,278,318 of CM075454.1, read as the reverse complement.
CTGGGAATTGGTATGGCAATTTTATTTGTTTGTGCGAATGTAGCTTTCTTCTCGGTAGGAATTGGCCCAATTTGTTGGGTCTTGTCATCTGAAATCTTCCCACTAAGACTTCGAGCTCAAGCATCGGCTATTGGGGCAGTGGGGAGTAGAGTCAGTAGTGGTTTAGTTACCATGTCGTTCCTCTCAGTGTCTCGTGCAATCACAGTCGGTGGGACCTTCTTCATCTTTGCACTAATATCAGCTCTTTCTGTCGTTTTCGTCCACACATGTGTTCCTGAAACAAAAGGCAAGTCTTTGGAGCAAATTGAAATGATATTTCAAAATGAAGGAGAGTGGCAAAGAGGTGAGGTTGAATTGGGAGATGTTGAGCGATTAGTGCAGAAAGATCCAGTCATTAATAAGCTTAGTTTGTGACCCCATAAGCTTGAGATAGACACTTGTTCTAAAATCACAAGGTTCCTACAGCTGTGGATGGTAGCTATAACAGAAGTGGAAGAAACATTATTTCCCCATTGGTGATACTGCAGTGGTGTTATTCTATATTGCTTTTTTCCATGCAAGATTCAGCTTCAAATTGGAGCATACGCATCCAATTGGAGGGTTATCTAACTTGATGTTCAGAAACTCTAAATTGTGAATTTTTAGAGATCCCTTTCACTGCAAGGGAAAATAGATAGTCAATTTAAAAAAAAAAAAGAAAAAAAAAACACGTACACTACTGAAAATGGCATGCAAAGAGCCTGGTGCTGAAATTTTGGGAATACAAATATCCTGTGGTTTGCTAATGTATGTTTGGATGGCAGTTTGTCATGGATTGATTCGATGCTTGAAGTTGTGGAAACACTATTGGATAAGAAAAGGCCATCTATTGACAGGATGCACAACCTGCAAATTAGCTAAAAGTTTCTTCTTTTTCTTCTTCTTCAAAACAGTAATAATTTGATAATAGTAGAATGCAGCTGCAGCTTGTGCAATCATAAGTGGACATAGTATTGGTTTGCCGCAATCAAACAGTTGTTTGTTTATCTTTTGTCTCTCCCAATTAACAGTTTTTAGAACTGATCCTCAAAATGCAAGCATGCTGCCTGCTATGCTCATTATTACTCATTGCTTCTTGTTGTCCTTGGAAGAATTAACACTGAAATTGGTTTTGCGGGGTTCAAATGGCTTCTCAGTTTGGTGGCTCCTTATCAGCTCTAGTTTTGCTTCTTTTCTCTTTTTACCCCTAGCAGAAGAGCAGCTGTGTTTGGAGCTGCATCTGTTCATAGAACTGATGGAGGACCAATTAAAATTGGTAAACTATGTAATGTTATGTGATCATATTGTTTTATTTGCCTTTGGGTATTGGGAATATAATGCTGTGATTATATTATTTTGTGCCAATGAAAAGCTCACCTTTCACCTTTTGAAATTCTACACCGCGTGTAGTTTTCCCAGAGGACTTAGACCTGGTAATGCGAGAGAAGAAATATGACAAAAGACTTTCAGATTTTTTTAGTCATTATTATTATTGATTACTACCGTTATCTGATAAATTTTTAAATAATTTTTTCAAAAAGAAAAATACTAATTGACAGAAAAGGAAATTACTCAACGGAGATCCCAGTAATGCAATATGTGGAAGAGAGGGTTGAGCATAAAACAGCTACATGGAAACCGAAATTACTCTCCTTGGCAGGTAGGGAAGTCCTTATCAAAGCGGTCGCAACAACAATTCCTTCATATGCAATGTCAGTGTTCAAATTTCCACGGGCCCTACGTTCTAAATTGAACATTATAATGGCCAAATTCTGGTGGGGTCAAAGAGAAGAGGAGCGTTGAATCCATTGGGAAGGATGGAATAAGCTCTGCTTGCCTACATTCTCAGGTGGAATGAGAGTTAGAGATTTGAAAGCAAAGCAATATTGAAGAATTATGAACAGTCCTGATGCATTATGGGTAAGGGATATATATATATAGCTAAAGATATTGCAGGGCATTTCTTTTTTTTTTGTCTTTTTAGAGAAAATTATGTGGATAAAATCCGGAATTTAAACCCCAAACTTTACGGTTGAAGGGTATGTCTCATATCTGCTGCCGAGGGAAATATGACCTCTTGGGCCCAGCAAACCCTCATTCATGGCAGAGGATTGCTACTCAAGGGCCTTAGGTGGAATATTGGTGATGGCAGGAGTGTGACCATATGGATGAACCATGGATTACAAACTTGCCCAACTTCAAAATCCAATCTTCAAGGCCAGCGCAGACACAAGACTTGATTGTTGCCAATCTCTTATGCCCAGACAGAAGGCGTTGGAACCTAAGGAAATTAGAAGCCCTGTTCAGTAAGCTAGAGAAAGAGGCTATAGAAAGCATCCTTCTGAGTCATTGTGGCAATCAGGATCAACTAATCTGGCATTATGAGAAGTCTAGACAATATACAGTCTAATCTGGATACCAAGTAATGGCCTTGGAAAAGCAGCACCAAGGGCGTGACATAGGGGAATCGAGATCGGCCAATTCCGACACTTGGAAGCGGATATGGGGACTGAAAGTGCAACCACAAGTCAAGCATTTCATTTGTCGAGCCATGAGAAATTCTCTGCCCACACAAGTCAACTTTTAAAGTGTAGAAGAGCTACGGAGCAAGCAATGTGTCCCATATGGGAGAATAAGGAGAATCCCTTGAACAAATGCTATGTTTCCTTTTTTTTTTTTTTGAAAAAATGAGTAAGAAATAGATTATGCTTAGGTCTTCTCTGAAGTAGGATATGAGCCGCTACTTCTAAACTTACATAAGAGAGCAAACTCTGATAAATTTAGTAAGAGTCATTGCAGAGTCGTTCGAGACCTTGGAAACTAAGCGTACATTTAGTCCTACCGAATAATTATAGTAAGAGTTGAACCCGTAAATTCGTAAAGATATGGTCAAATCCCTTGCCACTAAACCATGCACTCCAGTGGTGACACCTGCTATTTTCCCGTGAACACGCGAGAGTTGCCTGGTTTGCATCTCCATTGAGGTATTTCCCAGCAGAACTGGATTCCCCTCATTCCAACGACGGCGGGATACATCAGTCGAAGGTCAGTGCAGATGCATCAGTCGAAGTGCCTACGTACTGACTTTATTCGATAATGCAATAATTTCCCTTTGATCAAAAAAAAAAATAAAATTCTAGGACAAATTCAGATGGTTTTAATTTTCGGTTCATATACTCATTAAATGCAAGGAATATAGTTCCTATCGGACCTAGAAAGAGTTGATATATTAGCACCAAAGAGGAATAGTTCGTATTTCTCCAACTACTTTTTTATGCGCAACATCGTTCCCGAAAGTGTTGATTAAAAGTACCACCACCATAACTTATGTAAAGACTTACCCTTCAACTGCAGACGACTCGCTGATGGTCCTCCACTTACGACCCATAAATTTTAGAACTAAAATCAAAAAATTATAATCCCTCAGGAGAACATAAAACCCACCCACTTCTAGCCTCAACTATGGCATTTTATGGGCACCGGGACCTACGTCTTTCTCTAGTGCCTTTCTCATTACAGTTACAAGTTATGCCATTGATATTGCACAGTAGATACAATTTATCACTTCTCTTTATTTCTTCATAGAAACACAAATAAACAGTCGCGCACACATTGTTTTACATTTCAACTATACTGTGAACATTTCCAAACACTATAATAGAAATAATTTTCCTTGGTGTGGTTGACAATAACACCATTAAGCACAACATGCCCAATAAAATCCAAAAACAATATAATCACAACATCATAATATGACAGTTCCCAATACCAAAAAGGCAAACAATGCCATATAATCACATAACCTTACATAATTTACCAACTGTTAAAATTGCCAACTTGAAAATATCTATCGGTCTTCCATCACTTATATGAACAGGAAGGCGGCTGCCTAGGATGCACGGACACTCCAAATTTAGAGCTGTGTAAGTGTCGGACACTTTTCGGACACGGACACGCGCCCGACACGCCTCGGACATACCAAGAAGTGTCCGACAAAAAAATTTTAAAAAAAAATTGGACACGCGTGTCGGACACTCCTTGGACACGTTTAAGGATATTTTAGTATTTTTATTTTTAAAATAATTTTTTAAAAAAAGAATAACTAAGAAAAAAAAAATGCAGTAACTCACCAATACCATTTAATTTTAGAGATTTCCGTCTCAGATTAGCGACAGACCGACCGTCGATAGCATCAGGGCAGCCACCGAGTTGTCTTGGGTTTTCTTCTTCTTCGACAATACAGAAGCAACGAAACAGATCGGTACTTGGGTCGTTCTTTTTGGCTTTTCTCTTTGGCTCTTTTCTTCTTCTTCGACATAACAACAAAAGTTACAGAAGTTATAGAATCTCTCTCCAGTAGTTCCTTAATCCTTAATTTCTGGGTTGCTTCTCCTTCTTTCTACCAGGTAAATTACTAATATTTACCTTAATTTTTTTATTTTGGTTAAGAAATTTTTAATTTCTTACTTCAATTTTAGATTTTAAAACCCTGGTTTCTTACTTCAACTTAATTGGTGAAAAAGCCTGAAGTTGTTTATGGTGCTGGTTACCTTTCCTTTGATTAATATTCTTGTAGAAGTTAATTTTTTTTGTTGTTTTACTAGTCTTCAATTTTAGTTTTTCGTTCTTTTGATTATACTCGCCGTTTGTTTGAGCGAGGAATCCTGATGCTAAGTGATTGCTAACTGATTACTTCAATTTTTTTTGTTGTTTTTTCGTTTGCTAACTGATCCTGATGCTAACTGATTTATTCAAACTGATCAACATTTGTCACAACGACGCCATCTGTTCAGCTACCAATGAACTTGCCTAGCGCATGACATTAACTTGGAATAATTTCTGTATCGGACACAGGCTTAAGTTGGACTCCTGAAGAGCTTGAGCTAGACCAAATGAATGGAGCATCACTTTCTGATGATCGTAAATTTCCAACATCAGTTCTAATAACATCATAAATAATGATTTTACCGTCATTTACAACAAACTCATTTGCCACCCTGCCTGGTTTCCTGAAGTGATAGCAGCACTCTATTCACTTGATTTTCTATTGCCACTGGTGAATAAAGGGTATTAATGCTCACAGATGCAAACGGCGTCTGATTACTTGTAAATTCTCAATGTCAAGTTTTCTGCTAGTCCTTGCAGAACAAGAATGGAAAGATTGAAGTCAGCACATCAAATGCTGAAATGAGTACAATAATTGGTGAAACAACGAGTTTAACTAAAATTGTGAGGAATCCTGATGCTAACTGATTGCTTCCTCTCTCTATTTTTTGTTTTTTTTTTTTTTTTGAAATTGTGTTTGTTTGAAGGTGAACTTTTGAGGAATCCTCTAGATTTGTATTTGGCTGCTTTTTTTCGTTCAACTTATTTGATTAATTAATCACATTTTTTAAGGAGATATAGACTTTCGTTCATCTTATTATGTATTTAACACTAATTTAACTGTGTTTTTGTTGTTGGTTTTATAGACAATGACTACTAGTCTTGAAATTACTAAAGATACAGAAAGTGAGGATGATGCTAAGCCATTGAGGAAATTTGTCACTAAACTTGTGAACATTGATGGTGGTGGAAATGTTTCTTTTAAATGCAACATTTGTGGAGGCAGTTTCAAAGGTTCTTATTATAGAGTGAAAGCACATTTGTTAAAGATTACTGGTCATGGCATTAAAATATATCCCAAAGTTTCAGATCAACTATTGAGGGAGATGAAAAAGATGGTTGATGAAGCTGCCTTACGTGCAAAAAAAAACTCTACCAAAAGAGGTCCCATTACCTCATCATTCATCTTCAAGTCAATCAACTTGTTCTGCACATATGGGCACATTAAATATTAATTCTTTTAGGCAAGCCGGATATGAGTCTAAAAAGAGAAAAGTTGTAGGAAATTCGGCTTTGAAGAAAGCTTTTAATTTGCAAGTGCGAGAGCAACTAGATAACGAAATTGCAAGAATGTTTTTTTCAGGTGAATTGCCATTTAGTCTTGCTAAAAATCCTTATTACAAAAGCTCTTTTACTTTTGCTGCCAACACAAATATTCCTGGTAAGTAATTTTAAGTAATAATTTCATATATAGATATCCATGTATTATTAATTGTTTTACTAATCTTTTATATATATAACGTAGGTTATGTGCCACCAGGATACAATACTCTACGAACAAAGTTACTTCAAAGGGAGAAAGCAAATATTGAAAGGTTACTTGATCCTATTAAAGGCACATGGAGAGAAAAAGGAGTTAGCATAGTGTGTGATGGTTGGTCAGATCCTCAAAGAAGACCTTTGATCAATTTTATGGCTGTAATTGAAGGTGGGCCAATGTTCTTACGCACTATTAATTGTGAAGGAGAATTTAAAGACAAGTATTTTATCTCCAATTTGATCAAAGAAGTGATAATGGAGGTTGGTCCTTCTCATGTGATCCAAGTTGTTACTAATAATGCACCGGTTTGTAGAGCTGTTGGTTTATTAGTTCAACAGACTTATCCTCATATCTTTTGGACTCCATGTGTGGTACATACTCTTAACTTAGCTCTTAAGAATATTTGTGCTGCGAAAAACACAGAGTCTAATGAACTTGTATATGAAGAATGCCATTGGATTACTGAAGTTGCTTGGGATACTGTAGCCATCAAAAATTTTATCATGAATCATTCAATGAGACTTGCCATGTTTAATGATTTTTCTAAATTGAAATTGCTTGCTATTGCAGATACACAATTTGCATCAGTGATTGTGATGTTGAAAAGGTTCAAATTAATCAAAAATGGGTTGTAGTCTATGGTTATTAGTGAAAGATGATCTTTGTATCGTGAAGATGATGTTGGGAAAGCTTGTCAAGTGAAAGATAAATTGTTAGATGATTTGTGGTGGGATAAGATTGATTATATTCTCAGTTTCACTGAGCCTATATATGAGATGCTTAGAGTTGCTGATACAAACAAACCTTGTCTTCACTTAATTTATGATATGTGGGATTCTATGCTTTCAAAAGTGAAGGCTATTGTTTATAGACACGAAGGAAAATGAGCAAGTCAAGAATCAAGCTTTTGGAATGTTGTTCATAGTGTTTTGGCAGATAGATGGAGCAAAAGCAACACTCCTTTACATTGCTTGGCACATTCATTGAATCCTAGGTAACAATCTTACTTTATATTTTTAATTTCTTATTCGTATTCTTATATATTGAATATTGGGAATTTTGTTTATATTGTTTAACTTGTTTTTTTTTTCTTATTATCATTAGATATTCAAGCTAAGAATGGCTTACAGAAGATGCAAGTCGTATTCCTCCACAAAGAGATTTGGAAATATCATCAATGAGAAAAGAATGCTTACGACGATATTTTCCAAATGAGGAAGAGAGAAGGATGGTAAATTTGGAGTTTGCAAAATTTTTTGGATCCATGGATGAATTTTCGGATGAGGAATCTATAAGAGATAGATGGGAAATGGAACCAAAATCATGGTGGATAATTCATGGGGCATCGACTCCTTTACTTCAGAATCTTGCCATAAGGTTGCTTGGACAACCTTGTTTTTTGTCATGTTGTGAAAGAAATTGGAGTACTTATTCTTTTATTCATTCAATGAAAAGGAATAAGATCACTCCACAACGAGCTACAGATTTGGTATTTGTGCACAACAATCTTCGCTTATTATCAAGGAAATCTCCACAGTATATGCAAGGTGAAAATAAGATGTGGGATATTGTTGGAGATTCTTTTGAATCTATGGATGATGTTGGTATATTGGAGATCGCAAATCTCTCTTTGGATGAGCCAGATTTTGAAGCTGTCTTATTCATGGATGATTGTGGTGACAAAGAAGAAGAAGACATCCAACCAAGTGATCAGGGAGTGCTTCCCATCGATGACGATGATTAACTAAGACATTCTTTATTTAGTTACTTTTATTTTTACTTATTATATTAGAATTGATAGTTGACATTGAGTTTATTTTTCCTTCTCTTTTAGGTCTGTGAAGAATTTTGGAAGAATTCAAATTCACTTCTAAATTTCAGTTAGAGGAACTGATGAGCTTGTTGTTCGATTACTGTCTTTCTCTAAGTATTATCAAATGTTTTGAAAGTTTTAAGTTTATAGTTTAATTTACTTGTAGGATTTGTACTTCGCATTATGTGTGGCTTTTAATATATGTTATTTATTGGACTTTATATATATATATATATATGTCATGTCCATCTCGTGTCCGTGTCCTAATTTTTTTAGAATTGACGTGTCCTCGTATCTGTGTCTCCCGTGTCCGTGTCCCCATGTCTGTGTCTGTGCAACCTAGGCGGCTGCTGATCCGCCGAAGGCAAAAGGAGAAAAGAAGGAAAACTAGAGCCAAGTTGGAAGCTCCCAAATAGGAAGCCATTTGATCCCAGTAAAAACAATCTCCGTATCAAACCTGCCCAGGGATAACAAGAAGCGATAAGCAATAATGAACATAAAAGGCAGCAAGCTTAGCAAGCATTTTAAGAATCGTTTCTCACAACATTTGATTGGGATAAAATAAAAGATGAAACAAAAAACTGTAATGTCCATTAAGGCTGAAACTCGTACACCATGAGAAAACGTAGAGTCTATCAAATCCACAGCCCTCAATTTAATAACTAACATGATGGGAGAGACAAGGCAGCTTGAAAATTGCTACTACTATGAGTGAGATGCTCTTAAAGGCATGTAAGAATCATCCTACATGTTACATCAACGTAAATCTACATAGGCCTTCATTACATTGGCATATGATTTTTCCCTATTATTTCTATACGTATTTTTTTGTGCAACTGCGAGTATTTTTTATGCAACCATAAACAAAAAAATGTGCAACAAAAAAACAGTAATACTTTTTGTATCACTTTTTATCGTTATGGTTGCACAAAACATGCATGTGGTTGCACAAAAAAAATTACGTGTGGAAGCAGTAGAGAAAAATCATATGCTCACAAACAATTTCCCATTTACATATATGCATGGAAATCAGTAGAGATCATTACTATGGTGACATGTCTCTTTATTTCATGAAAAAATCAGATTAAGTATTGGGAAAATTGTGTTTACTGGCCCAACCAGTTGCAATAACAAAACTACAATAGGCCAAACCAGTGATTCAGCCACATTTCAAGCAGGGCACATTGCAGCTAAGCCACAAATAAAAAGATAAATCATGTTGATGGAAGCTATTATCATCTCCTTAGCAAAGCTGAGGTAAGCAAGATACGGTGTCAAGGAGAAGGAAAACTGTTGAACTACTGAGCACAAGCCAGATAGACACCCCAATGACATGGAAATGATTTTAATTTGCCATTTCACCACCTCATTAAAGTTCCCATCAGCTACCTCATTAAACTACAAATTGCGTGCCTCCTCCTCCTTCTCCTTCCCCTGCTCCTGCTCCTCTGACAAGGCAATATTTGTTGTTCTGAAAATTAATACTGCTACGGTAAGACAATGTAGCTTTCCTGATGGTGGCCTTGTTGTTGATGGTCGTTGCTCTATCTCTTGCCCATCTATCTTTGTTGATTCCCACTGCTCTCTGCTGTCTATCTCCGAATTGATTAGAAAGTAGACTAATTTACGCACATATACATTTATCTTCAGCGGTTGCAATGAATTCAAATATCAGGAGGACTTTTAAAACCTCTATGATAAATTAATTTATCAATTAATGTTGTATTTGGTATGCAAAGAAAAATTTAGAAGGGAAGAAAAGTATAATTATTATTATTTATTTATTTTTTACTTTTCTTTTTCTTCACTTTTTATATCATACCAAACAACTTTAGTTTCTCTCTACTTTTTCTCTAATAAATTACTATTTACATTTTCTTTTATCATACTTTCTTTCTCTCACATTTTTTACCACTCCAAACAACTTTACTTTCTTTTCACTTTTTCTCTTATAAATTACTATTCACTTTTTTTTTCACCAACTTTCTTTCTCTCGACTTTCTCTATTAATCTAAATAACTTTATTTTCTTTTCACTTTCTTTTTATTTCTCTTCTTTTCCCTTCATTTTCTCTCATTTCTTCACACTCCAAACAGACTCTAAAAGGAAATCCTAAATCAGAAAGCCTCCAAACAGGCTCTAAAAGGAAATCCTGAATCAGAAAGCCTCCAAACATAAATAAATAAATAATCCTGAAGTAGATGTGCCCAACCACGGACTCGCCGGTCTGTCTTTTGAATCAGAGACTGCTGCGTCGTTGGTTCTTGTTGCTGTATAATCCCTTCGATTCCTCGTAGCCACCCCCTTTGGATGTTGATGTGGTTTGGGACAAAAATTTCCTTCTCGTCACAAATACGATAGCCACAAGCCCGAAAACGGGAAGCTGCCGTCGGTTGGTTTTTTTTAAGGGGATAACTCATGTTTTAACTTTAAATCTTTTAATTTTTTTATTTAAAATTTATATCTTTTAAATTTTTTATTTAAAATTTAAATTTTTTAATTTTTTTTATTTGAGAAATATAACTATTTTTCTTTTTTTTTTTTTTTTTATCTAAGTCTTTTGTGGTAAAATCATCAACTTTCGTTGTAACAATAACCTTTTAGCTTTCTCATTTTTTTTGTTCAGATTTTTTATAATCACATATATACTTTTTACAACAAAAAAATAAATTATAAATTTTTGTTGCACAAAATATAGTTATTGTTATAAAAATTATAAATATTGTTGCGTATGATGAAAACGTATAGCGTTATAGTGTAGTCACTAATATTTTCCTTTTTTTTTTGTTTTTTTTTTTACTTCTTCTTCACAATAAAGGCTGACCCCAATCAATGTCCCATTCAGATGTAAGTTCTCAACAGGGCAGGATATAAAATGTTAAAATATTGTATAATTATGAAAATTTTATCTATATTAAATAAGAATTTTATTTATTAATTTTTGATAACAAAAATGAGAAAGCGAGGGAAAAAAAATAAAAAAAGAAAAACTATTGTTGAATCTTCCTTTTCAAGAAAAAAATTAACGAAATCTCTCAAATTTATCAATCTTTTCTTAGTAGGAAAAAAGAGCCATGCAAAAATTTTAAGAAATTTTTTTTTTTTTACAAAAACAATACTTTCAAATCTTTTTCCCTGTTGAAAAAAGAAAAAAAAATTCCTTTTATTTTCTTAAAAAGGTTCAAAAATTCCTAAAAAATAATACTCAAAATTACATTTTTTTTGTTTTCTCTTTTAAATTAAATAAAGTAAAAATAATTTGTCAATAAACATTATTAAACTCATATGTTATGTAGGTCTATTACTAGTGAAATAAGTAAATAAAGTCGAAAATAAGAGAAAATTTAGTTTTTCTCTCTATCATGTAGCGAGTTTTCGCAAATTCGCAAATTTAAAATAATATTAATATATTTATAATTGTAAAATTTTCATCACAATCTAAATTAAGATTCTATAAATCAATCACTAAAAATTATATTGTAGTTGAGTAATAATTCTATTGATTTATATATTCTTAGTTTGACTATAATTTAATCTCTATAGCTATAAAATTGTCTAATAAAATAAAATAATAAAATAACTATTCTCAAATCCTCTTTTTTAAGAAAGAAAAAATATTAAAAAAATCTCACAAATTTATCTATTTTTATTCAAAAGGAAAAAAAAACTATGCAAAATTTTCTCAAAAAAGAAAAAAAAATAAAAAAAAAGCTATTGCCAAATTTTTCTTTTTTTCAGAAAATAAAAAATTTATTTTCTTTAAAAAATTTTAAAAAATTCCTAAAAAGTAATACTCTAAATCAGATTTTTTTTCTTTTAAATAAAATAACGTAAAAATAAATTTATCAATGTACGGCTCTATCACTTGTTTTATATATATATAAACTTTCTGATTGAATTAATACAAAAATTTTACTAGTAACAGTTGATTTTACTTTCTCTTTTACAATCGCTCTCACATGTGACAAATGTTTGATTGATTATAAACAAAATGAAAGACAAATATATTATAAATTTATTATTAAGAAGTGTTAATATGTTGATTTTTAATTAGTGATTATAAAAGAGAAGGTAAAAAGTGACTATCCGTAACAAACCCTTTAGTACAATTTCCTAATTATTAGGATTTATGATATGAATATCCATATGTTATCTCATCATATTTAATTTCTTTAAATTGTCAATTTAATTTTTCATATAATCTTTAATGTTGTTCCTCTTTTAAATTTCATATTTTATCAACAACACTCAAAATCCCCCTCATTTCCAATGTATCATCAAAACTTCTCAAATTTCAATTTTAATAGTTGCAAGGTACTTGCGAATGAATATAAATTGTCTTAGATCTCAAACTCGCACAATGGGCAAGCATAAACTTGGTGAAGTATAAATCAGTAGTTCAATTTCCCCATTTTATACCAAAAAAAAAAAAATGCAAACATCAATTTTTTCTAACTAAATGTATGGTTTCTAAGTGCGTGCAAGGAACTGTTCATTTAAAATGTTTAGGCTGCTTGTGAGAATTTGTTGCCTAGTGTTTATCGGGCGGCATTCATTGGCCTCGTGTAGGTACATTTATCTTGGGCTATTTCAAGCTGAGATAAGAGGCTGCAAGGTCCTGATGACCACGAGTCGCAAACTGGTTTAACTAAATGTATCAATTGGACTCACAACAAGCTTAATTTAATTTTGTTAGGGATAATGCCTTTCTTTGGGGACCCAAGCTTATGATAAGGCTGCGATTAAATGCAATGGAATTGAAAGCAATCACTAATTTGGAGCCAAGTGCATAAAAATGGGAAGTTATATTGCAGGCCAATAATGGAGGCACATTTTTTTGTTGGAAAGGACGGAGTTAAATTAGCTTGTTTGGTTGCTGTCTTCAACATTTTCAACCCCATGATTGAAATAACATCTTTATCAATCCTTCACTTGGCATTGGGAGCTAAATGTTTGCTAGGTGGGACAAAAATTACATTATCCGCATAATAGTGATTATTAGCTCCTATTGATTATCAAACAGAGAGCTCTGCTTGTGTGTAATCGTGTTGTCTTTGGGTGACAGGAAAGAGCAACAGAGAAGAGGATGGAAATGGACTCATATGGAAATTGGGCATCCAAAATTCAGGGCCCTTTTGGCGGAGTAAAGGGCCTGCCTCTCTTCTCTACTGCAGCATCATCAGGATTATTTTCTTCAACAATTATTGCACCTACAGCTGTTGCTGGTCAACTTCACTTGCACAATTGAGGAAGTTCTTCATCGTCAACTTGCCTATGAATAAAAGGCTTTCCTATTAATTAAAAAAAAAAAAAAAAAAAGAAGCTCTGTGAGTTGTATGTTTAATATATGTTTGAGGAAAGGAAATCATGATGTATTTATATTTCTAAATGTACTAATTTCATTGAAGTTTCCTACCTTGATACAATTGGGAACCACGTAACGAGGGGCCTTTAATAATTTCTATATATCTTAACTCGTCTTGTGCATTTTTTTTTTTTTTCAAATTTTAGAAGTAGATAAACTGAAATATTTAAAGATCTAAATGTAACTAAAAAAAATTTCCAGTTAGGACATGTTATCTGTTAGTTCAAACAATTAAGTTGTGCAAGGTACTAACAGTTATATTATTATTCATATTATAAAATTGCGTATCAAAATATTTTGTTTTTTTCTTTATAAATTTATAGAATCTTGGATCATAAATTTTTAGTTTTCAAAATTTCAAGTTAGAGGTATCTAACTATAAAACATTCTTGCTCTTATGTATCATTTAGGGTGTATGTATTATATATATTAACTACGCTTTAGCTCGTGCGTTACGCGTTATTTTTTTTCAATTTAATCACAATAATATATTATTTTGTACACAAAATATTTCTCAAAAATCTTAATATAATTTCACTAAGTACATATTACCAATGTTGTAAAAACCGGCTCGGACTGGCCGGTCCGACCGGTTCAACCGGTGACCGGCCAAAGGTCCGGGCCGGTTTATGGCTACAGTTACCCCTTAACTCGGACCGGTCAAAACCGGTTTGAACCGGTCAAAAACCGGTCAAAACCGGTGAAAATCTTTCAAAAACCGAACCCGGTTCAACCGGTTCAACCGGTTCAAACCGGGTATAAAAGTTTTATAAATTATAATTTAATCCCAATGTTTATTTAAATTATAATTTGAGTTTTAAATTTAATTAAAATTTTTAATTTAGTGCTAAATTTATCAAAACTTTCAATTTAGTCCTAAATTTATCAAAATTTTCAATTTAATCCTTAAAAATTAAAAAAGTAATATTTAATAATTATGTATAAGTATTATTTTTTAAAATTATTTTTATAAATATATATATTAATAAATACCGGTTTAAATACCGGTTCGACCGGTTGAACCTTGACCCACTAATGTTTTCGGTTCGATGACTGGTCCGGTTCTGACAACCTTGCATATTACTATTTTTGTGATGTGTAATTGCATTGTATGAGTAACAATTAAAGATTAGTATTATTTCACTAAGTGCATATTGTTATCGTTTGTAATACATAATTCTTGTCAAACAATAACAATCAACGATTCTTATTTGCAGCTCAATCTCATTTGTAAAGGACATTTATGATACAAATTAACATAAAATGATAAAATTAGGCTATTAAATTCACATACTCAAGTAATTCGATATTTCTTTGTTGAAATTCAAGTCATAAGTTCAGTAAAGTAATAGAATATGACATGCAAACAAACTATATATTAGAAAAAAAGGTAGTCTTGCCAGTGAATTGAAAGTACACTATGACTGTTTTGAGCAATTCAAGATCCTTATTGTCGAAACACAAAGGATAACACCAAATTATTTAAAATGACATTTGGTTAATCATTCTCTGACAATAGTATTTAATTTCCCTTTTAACTAGTGTTGACCATTTTTCACTTGATAATTGGACACTTTTATATTCAATAGTTATCTCATGTTGTGTTTTGACTATTGAAAAATCAAATCGTCTGCATTAATAAAAAGATTAATTAAATTTACCAATAAGTTTCAAAATATAAGAATAATAAGAATGAAAAGAGTGACAGTTCACAACAATAGGAACAAATGACCATGCAGAAGAAGAAGCATCTATAAATATTTTATATACGTATTGTCTCTTAAAATGAAAGTACAACATGCATCCATTTAACTTTTGTAAATGTTTACGAAATCAAAATGGTCGCACAATGTCACAGGCATACTGTATAATATGGTAAATTTCTCATCATATAGAGAAGGAAACATGTGTAGTATTTTCGATTTTAACATATAAGAATCATGGTTTAAGTGTACATCACGGCATTGATTTCGTTAAGATCTTAAGATACTTACACTAATAAATGTTTTAATTTGAAAGAAACCTTTTATACGTGTGAGCCATGTAACAAATAATATAGCTATCTAAGTGGAGGATTGTTGGAAATAAAGTTACATTAATTTACTTTTTTTTTTTTGAAAAAAAATGAAATTATAAGTTGCAATTAAAGAGTTATGACTTTTCAAAGAAAGAGGGGTGATTCTTCATGTGAAGAGGTGTGACTTTTAGTATGAAAAGTCGTGTCTGTTCATGGGAGATACATGATCCTTCGGGCAAGAGTTGTGATTCTTCATGTAAGAGTCACAACTTTTCATAAGTGACTATTCAAAGTCTATAAATATGATTACCCTTTTGCCCAACAGAAATCAATTTATTGATATATTTATTTTTCCTGGAAAGTTTTTTTCTTTTTATATTTGAGAAATTCTTATTAGGGGGTTTAGAGGAATTATTGTTTGTAAACACAAGGTTTTGTAAATCCTAGAGTGATTAGTCATAAACTCTGCAGCAATTTAACAGGGGACAAACGTCACTTTAATGGGGGTGATTATTTATGATACAAAGTTTACTTGATTTATACTCTCTTTTCCTAACATCAAAGTCAACAAGAAAATCTAGAAAGAAACCTAAAAACACAATTTGGCATTGACTCTACTTTCACTTCCAAGCGATGATTTTGCATCAAATGAATAGAGTATAGTAAAAAATTGTTGATACATATAGATAGGTTCATCATATTATTCTAAAATATCACTCTTCCAAATTCCAACTATGGTCAATCACCATTTTATTTTTTACACTGTGCTAAGTAAAATACTCTTCAAAGCGTAGGAAGTAAAGCTGATAAGAGGACCATTAGAAACTCAAAGTTGACCACTTGCCACAACTTTGATGTAAGTTATCATTTAGTTCATCATCAAGGGAACCTTCCCAAATTTAACAACCAACTTTTTGTTCATGTTTCCAGCCACCAATAGCACGAAATTTAATAATTCTTAAAGCAGTTCCATTTCTTTTGAGTCAACATCTTAAACTACAACCAAAAGGAGGATTTCTATGAAAATTAATCTTGAATTTTGTTTTTAGTTCATGGATTATGGATTTGAGGGAATAATTCTAACCCTAAAATGCTGCTCAGGCCCCATCATATTGGACTGTCTAATGTGTTGCACTTCCTAAAAAAATTGGCATTAATCTCTCTAATTTTACGAAACATCTAAAACTACGACTTTAGAAACTTCAATTATGTTAAAAAAAAAAAACTCAAATTTGTAGCTGAGAAAGATAAGCAAAATAATGTTAGTCCAGCTATTTACCTTGACTAAATTCAAGCCCAAACTCTAGAATGCATGATGTTACCGAGTAGAGCAAAAAATCTGTCTTTGTGTATCTCTTTTTCATGTTGCGACGTCCTTAGATTAGAGAAGACCCCAAACATAATATTTTTTTGGGGTAGGTGTGGATCAGTAAACTCAATTTTTGGGTTATGTGTATACCAAAATGTATCTAACATAGGGGCTTCGACCTGTACCCTCAGGTTGCTAGTATAATCAGACCATTAAATCTCTAAGAGAATCAATTTTGGCAAGCTTATTTTTAACAATGCAAGTCCTCTGGGAATAAAGCAGTGCCACATACTTAGGTGTTCCAAACACCTCAACTTAGCAAAAGGTTCGGTGACAAATGCAAAACTACATTGACTGAAAGAAAGTCTTGTCACATTTGGTAACATCAAGGTCTCGTTAAGTTTCATATGCGACAAAGAAAGAAACTTTATTGATTCAGATGCCCACAGAATAGTAGGTGGACTATAGAACATTACTAGAACCTTAGTCTTCAGAACCTTTACCCCTTTCTCCAAGTCAAAAGATATTATAGAATCCATCAGTGCTTGATTAGACTCTGTTCTTAGGAAATCTAACGAGTCCAATTTGATTGCAGGATTCAGTCTCACAAGTAAATCATACACAAAAGCATTGAAATCTACCAAAGAAGAGAAATAGGTGGAATGTAGAACCAAATGATGACAGAAAGAGCAATCAAGATCCCAAGATGGATGAAGGACACTTAATCTTATCAGGCTTTCACTACCTAGAGAACCAAAGATAATATTTTAAGGCATAAAAGTTAATTTCACTCACAACGTTTCAGTGTTTGTTAAATTTTACCCATAAAGTTTTTTTTTTTTTGGTTAAAATCAGTCCCTAACGTTACGTCTTTAATCTAAATTCAGTCCTTTCAACATTAATAGTGTTAAATATGTTGACGTGGCTTGACGGAACATGACATGTCATTATTTTTGTACATGTGAGCACACCAAGTCAGCATGGCTTTTTTTTTAAAAAATTGATTAATTTTTCAAAAAAATTAAAAAAATGTATCTTTTTAAAGTTAGTTTAATAAAAATAAAAAAATAAAATTAGATATAAAAAAAACGATGGCTTTGTTTGTGGAGAAGAGGGATAAGTAATTTTTTGGGTCAGTAACTATTAATTTTGACAAATTTCAGTCAATAAGTTGAAAAAAGTTCAATTTGGGTCAGCACCATTAAAAATTGATCCACGATTGGGTCTTTCATCTATTTCATCGTTATCTATTGACGTGGATGCAAAAGTGGCAGTGTGAGTCAGCAGACTTGTCCAACATGGACAAAAAATTTCTCTATCCTCGTTTAAACAAAATTAATCGGCTGACATAGACCATTTCTTCTCTCTCATCTTAAGGAAATAATCACATGCATCCAAAAAATAATAAAGATAATCCAAATAAATAAATAGCAAAAAGAAAATATTGGGGTTCCATGTTGCTACAAGTTATCAACAAAAGGACAAATGCCTTTTTTATGCTACAGAACCCAAAAGAAGTTCCAACGTAAAAGAAGTTGCAAAAAAAATCCCATTTTTTAATCATCTCTCATTCCATCTATATTATTTTACACATAATCCAAATCCACTTTCGTATATAATATAATATTCTTACCTCGTTTCCCTCGGCCTTTCACTGTAAACCAGGTTTGTGGATTTTAAATTTCTTCTTTTTCGGTGATAATAGGGATTACAAATTAGATTTTTTGATTTCGATTTGGGGTTCGTTCTATCTTTCAATTTCGGTAACCTCAGTGTTTTCAAGATTAGGGTTTTTGTCAAAATACAAAGGAAGGATTAGAGAGCAGAGAGGGAAACAATTAGAGCTGTTGTTTTTAGACAACCCAATCCCTGTCGTTCATCATAGAGGAGAGAGAATAAATGGTCCATGTCATCCAACTATTGTTCTGACGAAATGAGGACCCGCAAATAAATTTTTTCCATGTTGGACAAGTCTGTTGACTCACATTACCACTTTTGCATCCACGTCATTAGATACTGAGGAAATAGACAGAAGACCTAATCATGGACCAATTTTAAGCGGTACTAACTTTAATTAAACTTTTTTCAACTTAATGACCTAAATTTGTCAAAATTAATAGTTACTGACCCAAAAAAATTACTTAACCTGTGGAGAAGATGAGTGGCCGCAAGTTGAAGACGTCTTAGGCAGACTTCGGGCCTGTTTAGTTTACCTGTTGCTGATTGCTGATTACTATTACTGATTACTGACTGTTGTTGCTTATTTTTATTGTTGATTAATAAAATGAAATTATAGTGTTTAGTTATATCTAAATTAGCTATTTTTTTTCTCTAATGAAGTAATGCATCATTAGAATGAGACTAAAATGAAAATAAAATGCCTAAAATAGTCATTATAACCAAACACTATAACCAAACCAAACAGTAATAAGCAACATGTGGGCATGGGTTGTAACTTGAATACTTCAATCAACAGCATATTAAAATCTTTGTGTCCACCTCGCAACATCATTTTTATCTTGTTCAAGTGTCACAGAAAGCACTTTCTAAAAAAAAAAAAAAGGGTATCACAGACAACAATTGATTACTGCTAGCAACATGAATGAGGCATCTAACTTCCTTAGCATTCAGCATTTTTGGACTGGGAAAATTTAGTATATCACTCTACTCTGTCGGCATTAGGTAAATTCAAATGTACATGCACATGAAAAGTCACATATTGTGCAAGGCTTATCAGCTCAACACAAAGGGGGGAAAAAAAAGAGCAGAAGATAAAACTAACTTGAGTACAAACAAAATAAATAAATGGAACATGGAAACCTTAGGGCACAATTTGTTATATCGTCTATCAGTCTCCTTCTTTGTCATTTATCACCAATGGGGCTACTACACCTCCACACTCAGCAACTTCTGCCTTTCTATAAAATCAGCCTAGTAATTTCTCAATAACCCATGATTCTTTAGGTGTCGATTGCCTGCCCACCTAGCACCCAGCATCGCCACCCTTAGCTTTCTTTCTTGGAAAACTCGTGCACTGGATCGCTGGCTTTAGTGGTGGATAGAGTCGGTACAATAGTGGAAGAGAGAATTATAAAAAAAATAAATAAATGGATTTTTCAAAATGGATTTTAGATTAATTGAAGATTTGAGTGCCTGAGAGCAACAAAGATGAAAGAGGGAGACAAACAAATCATATTTCTTTGATAATTCTGTCAAAAACAAAAACAAAAATTAAATACTTTGTTGAGATGATCAAAGAATTTTCAAGTACGGAAGAAGACCCTTAGAACAGAAGATTGGCCCAGAACAGTAGTCAAAAGATCTTCGAGAATGTAAAAGCCAAAATCAGAGAATCACGTAGGAGAAGAAGAGAAAAGACTTGAAATTAAAGTAATATTAATTTAGTCATAAAAAATTGATCAGCTGCTGATTTATCAAAAACCTATAAAAAACCTATGAGTGGGTGTGAGGTGTAGAAAAGACTTTCTTTTTATATCAACTACTTTTGAAATCTTCTATTAGCAATTAGTTAATGATTAAAAAGTTAACTAAAGGCCTGTTTGATTTACCAATTGATTATTGCTGTTGTTGTGATTAGATATGCCAGTGGACTTTTAGTTGGGCTGGTGATCGGGCACATCGTAGTTACAAGGAAATTTGAGTGGTTTCTGAAGACTTTCAGGGTCGGACCAGAAAGACGGATGCAGAACAAGAGGCAAAGAAATTGAATTGGAACTTCCTTACACAAAGTCTGGGAAGCAATGTCAGCCTTTGGTGTTGATGCTAGTCATGTTCTTGAAACACAAAGACTAAAACAGATTACGGTATGAATTGCAAAAATCTCGTTCAAGTTCAAATTACTTCTTTTCCTGAATTACCTAAATAAAGGATGTGTCAGTGCTTGAAGTTCCTATATTGTGCAGTTTGGAAAGGATCAAATGTGTTTATTGTTGTAATTCAATGAATTGTCGATATTAATTTCAATAGCCTATACTCTTTTCTTTTGTTTTTTTTATTGTTGATATGTTGCCTTTAATCTAATTCGGGGGAATCGCTCTCAAGTTTTTTTTTTATAACCTTAAATAACGCAAAAAAATTTTACTTAGTTAAACAAAGTTCTACTTTCGATTTAGGGAATTCGCTTGAAATTTGGAATATTTGTTACGTGCAACTTGACAATGTATAAAAATGTATAGTTCCAGCGACAAAAAAAGTTGTGACTTTTATACAAGGGAATTATTTAACTTTGGTTTTGCAATACAAGGGAAGTAGGGTGTTAAAAAAACCGAAAATTTCAGTTAACTGAAAAAACTGAACTGAATTAAATCAATTTAATTAACCAAACTAATTTCATAATCAATTAATCGAACTGAAAAGAATTGAAATTTTCAGTTCAGTTTTAATTTTTAATATTAAAAAACCTTAGTTAACCGAACCACCAAAATTTAATAATAGAAAAAATATTATTATTACAATAATTGTTAACAAATAAATATTAATAAAATATTATTATATTTCAAATAATTACTTATTTATTTTTTATATATAATGATAGTTATAATTTTGTTAAGAAATATATACAAAAAATATTTTTTTTATATTTAAATTATAATTTTAAATTTTTTGTTATTAAATTCAGTAAATTGAACAATTAGTTGAAACCGAACCCAAATTTTTATTTAATCGAATTTTAGTTAACCGAATTTTCAGTTTATAAATAATTTTTAATTTTATATAATTAAAAATTTTAGTTCATAAATAATTATGAAAATTCGGTTTAAAATATCCCTAAAAGAAGGTTATTATAGTAATAGAGATAGTGCTGAGCCGAGAAAGAGTTGAAAAAGGGAAAAACTTAGAAGGGGATTTAAGAAGGAGGAGGGTACCGACGGCGCTGCCAACAGCACCTCCGATAGCAATGCCGGCAGTCATGTGGGTCAGGCAGCTATCCCTCGCCATTGCTTAGGCTTTTGGCTTTGGCTTCAAGTAATCTGCAATACGATTTATATGAGAGAGAGAGAGAGAGAGAGAAAGTGTTTTAAAGGTCCGGTGATGATGATGTAAATAGCGGCTACCAACGACCGAGATGATGAGGCAGTCGGACCCAAGACTATAAGCTGGTGGAGTTTTTACGACACCCCATCCCATGGACCCAAATAAAGAAACAAATTGAAATTATCGTTAAAATTAAGATATTCAAAAAATTTTCCTTAGTGATTAGGACATATTAAAAAGATTATAAATTTAAATCTTGATAGAGTTAAGTGTTAAGTGATACAATTAAAATTACGTCTCATTATCTACTACAAATATACAAGAAAAAGTAGTAATCATTTGATGACAACACGTAATTGCAATGCTTCCAGTTATTCTCTTACTAATTATTATTATTAATTGTATATTTATAGTTTTTAACAAAAAATTAAAAATATATAATTAATAATTATAATACTTATCCCACATCAATTTATTTGCCTCCATATAAAATTTTTTTGAGAATGTCCGTAGTTTTAATACTTATTTTCACATTTCTTATCCTTGTTGTCTGCATAAAAAAGTTTATTAATTCCTAGGAACACCCAAAAATAGATCAAACTCAAAAGTATGATTTTAAGGTCCAAAAATCCAAATTTTAAGATCCGAGTCCCCTGTTGTGCCACGTTTTCCCGTAACACTGCAAATCCTCAAAGTTGCATCCTTAAAACAACATTTCAATGTTCTTGGCAAATCATGACATATTCCTGAAGATTGGTATAACCTTTTGGTAAATGTGGTCAGGCTTGCCAGAATTGTTCAGGAACCCTCTTTTTGACTGTTGAGATAACATCATTTCATCCATTTCCATGTGGCTGGTTAGCATTTTGAGACATTTGGAGACCATACCTACTTCAGGGTGTGACCTATCTTCTGTGAAGAAAGATCGGATTTTCTTGTCAATTTCGATCCGGCTACACCCATGGTTCTTCTTCATTCCAAGCTTTTTCATCTTTGTTCTCACCCTGCCTACCTCATCCCTGTTTTTAGCAGATGCAGACATATTGGACAAAGAAATGTAAGTTGATAAATGAAAACAATCCTTCTTGATGAGTGACTTTGCACTTTTTATTCCCAGTTCTAAATCTTTGTGCAAATGGCATGCAGACAATAGTGTGCTTAACAAGTTAACATCTTGCCTGAATCCCTGAGTACTTTGGATAATTTTATAAGCTGCAAACAGTCTCCCAACCCATCCAAGAAGATCAATCAAGCATGAGTAGTGCTCAATTTCGGGTTCAATACCATATTTGGCAATCATCTCAGTGAAATAACTATAGCCTTCTCCAGTCAATCCTGCATGGCTACAAGCCGAAAGTACAGCAAGGAAAGTTGCCACGTCTGGTTTGATATAAAGAAGCTGCACTTCGCCAAACAGTTTCAAAGCTTCTAAAGCTTGGCCATGAAATCCATATGCATTGATCATGGAAATTCATGACACAAGATCCCTTTTTGGTAACTTGTAGAAAACATTAAGGGCTTCATCAATAGCGCCGCATTTAGCATACATGTCAAGCAGGGCCCCCATGACAACTTCATTATCGTTGAATCCCTGCTCAATAATTACATTGTGGATTTCTTTACCCTTCTCCAAAGCTACTAATTGTGAACATGCTGATAAGATACCAGCGAATGCAGCTGCATTTGGTTTTAAACCAGCTACTTTCATTTCATCATATAAATCAAGAGCCGTTTAGATAACAGCCAACTGTTACATATCCAGATAACATGACATTTTAGCGTACCAAATCTGCCTTTGGGATCAACTGAAAGATATTTTCTGCCATAGTAATTCCGCATTTAAAATATAGATCGATGAGTGAACCATTAACAAAGGAATCAACATCAATTTTATTCCTCATTATATACCCATGTATAAATTTTCCATGTTGGAGCTTGGCAGATCTTGCACAGGCCATTAGTATGCTGCTTAAAGTAGTTTGAGTTGGTTTGGTACCTTCTGCAATCATCCTCCTACAATGCGCAATGCATTCTCTGCTATCACTAGTTGAACTATATACTACAATCATGGAATTCCAAGCAACAACTAACTTAGTGGGCATCTTCTCGAAAACTTCCATAGCCATCTCCAAGCAACCACATTTTCCATATATATCCACGAGAGCAGAACTAACAAAACCATCCAATGCAAATCCATTTTTCACCAATTCCTTATGAATCTCTTTCCCACTTTCCAAATCCAAAAGCCTAACACACGATGCAAATGCAGTCGTCAGCGAAACTGAATTAGGCTCAAAAGACTCTCTCATCTTCTCAAACAATTCTAATGCCTTGTCAGCTCTCCCATTTTGATAATAACAAGAAATGATAGTATTCCATGTTATCACATCTCTGTCAGGAATTTCATGAAACAACTCTATAGCACACCCAAATAGATTGCATTTTTCATACATTCCAACAAGAGAGCTAGCAACAACAATATCATCCACAAAACCAGATTTTATGAAATGGGCGTGAACCATTCTACCATAGCTAACTCTACCTAATCCACCACAAGCTTTTATCACACATGGGCAGGTAAAACAATCAGGGTCCAAATAAGGGTCATGTAATAACTTCTCAAAGAGTTCAAGAGCTTCAATGTACATGAAATTCTTGGTGTAAAGAGCCATAAGACCATTCCACAAAGAGATGTCAAATGGGCTTTCAATACTTTTGAAAATAAGATTGGTAGAGTCATATCATTCACAATGGACATAAAAGTTGATAAGGTTCTTGCGGAGGGCAATGTTGTTTGGCAATCCTAGAGTCAACATTTTTTGATGGACTTGCTTCCTATGTTGTAATCACCTAGAACAAATGCAAATTTTCAATAGAGAGAATAGCGTTGTCGTAGCGTCCATTCAAGGAAGTGAATGATTATTTTCTAATGAGATGATTTAAAAGATTTCCATTAATTACTTTACCTCATTTTAAAGTTGTTACTTGTAAAATGATTGAAAATAAAGCAACCCGCACAAACTAAAAGAGCAAATTTCCAAAAGAATGGCTCAAAAGAAAGCTTTTTTTTTTTTTTTTTGACAACTTTAAAATGATTTAAAAAAAAAAGCAACCATTGCAAAGCAAAAGAGCAAATTTCCTAAAGAATGACTATAAAGAAAGCATTTTTTTCCCACCAACTATGACAATGACTTGACCGGAATTTTTGTTTATGAGAGAGAATAAAATTACAAAAAAATAATAATAAAAGTAGGAGTTTCACTTTAATAACACATTAAATAGTTAAATTTAAAAAAATAAAAAATATATATTTTATTAAATACCATTACATAAAACTGTATTGCTAAGGCTTACAATTACAATTGATAAGGGCATCTGTCATTCTGCCGATCGACTTCTAGCCCATCTTAACGATCTATCTTCATGGGTGTAACCGTCCAAAGAGGAAAAATGATTTTCTTTCACAATTTTATTTGAAAATGTCAAATTTCTATGTGCCCAGATTCCTAGTATATATATTTTTTTAAGCGAATTGATCAAAATCCTTTTAAGTTGTGTTATTGCAGTTTGTTTTTTTAAAAAATATACATTTAATATATTTTTTCAAGCAAAATTTTGGATTTTTTTTATTTTTCAAATTTTTAAAGAGTTTAAGATTTTTCTTTTTAAATTTTCCAGATTTTTCTTAAAATTTTTAGATTCTTTTTCATTTTGGATATTTTTAATAAAAATTTTTGTTGTTTTTTTAGAAAACTTAATATTTTGTTTGAAAAATTATCATGTCATAAAAAATGATTATGTGATTTTGTATTAAGATAACATTAGGTGGCTTTACTTAAGTAGCTTTTAAGTAACTATAAAGTAATATAGGCTGTTAAATGATTTAATCTATTTTTTATTTTTTTTTTTAAATTCAATCAAGTAACGACTTATATTATTTTATAACTACTTAGAAGCTATCTAAATCAAGCCACAAAGTATGTTTCTTCTAATTATTAGCATGCCATATGCCAGCAACATGGCTGCCACTCTACAGAATGTAATAGAACATGTGTTTAGTGGTCGATTTATTTTAGTGAATCTTGGTCAAAAAAAAAAATTATTTTAGTGAAGTTAATTTTTATTGTTAATTTCAAAAATAAAAAATATAGACAGACAAATATCTAAAAACAGCAAAATTCGGCAGATGGATTTTTTTATTATGGAAAATGTACATGGATAATTTATTGATTTTTTGTTCCGCATCAGCATTTTTTTCCGTCCTTGGAATGGGACTGATGTGATTTTTGCGCATACGAGCAAGATTGAGGATGCGTACAAGAATGTTAACGAGTCTTCCAAGATGCTTCGTGAATGTAACGTACAGCCCAGGTCCATGCAAATTGGCCTGCATTTTCGCTAGACTTTTATTTATTTGTTTTTTTTTTTTGGCACATCCAAAATGGATTTCCGGCAGACTTTGATTCACTAGTTTACCTCATTTTTTTTGAACCTGTAACGACTGACTTTGGTCGCAGATGCCACTTTTCCAATCTCGAATTCTAGCTTCAAATAGTGCGGCACTACAATTCCAACGGTGGCCCTTTTGCTTGTCCTTGCAATTTCTATACGCGTGGACGAATTCAAAGTATAGCGGAATAACGGCAGTGTTATTTGTTTAATCACGTCATTTAAGCTTGGCTTTGACTAATTTTCTGTATCCACATTTGTTTCTAATCAGACTTCATTAAACAGTTTAGCCGCTTCATGTCATATACGCTATATCAATGTTTAACCTTTTTTTCTGCCCCAATTATTCGGATCAATATTATTTGCCAAAAAAAAAAAAAATTTCACTGCTAAAAATTTCTTGCTGGGTATGGAATCAACGGAACTAATTTATACCTATGTTTTTACCCCCCCAAAAAAATTATTGCCAAAAAGGCCCAAAACGGATCTTTTTCACTGTGTTTTTTTTTCTCATGCTTATTACAGCGTATGTTGCTAAAGAAAGAAACAACCAAAAGAAAAAAGGAAAAGCTGATAAACTGAAACAGTAGCCTATTGCAGTTCATAACATTGTTTTATTGTTCTCATTCACGCGCCAACAACAAAAACAGAGGAAGAAGAAATTGAGGACAAAGAGGAACAATTTAAATAGAAACTTGAACTATAGAAGAACTCCTTTTCTTTACAAAAATTAGAAAAGAAAATTTCTAATTTAACTTATTTTTTTTAATGTGTATAACTTACTAATAATATTACGCATGCATAAGTAATGATAATATTTTTAACGCCGTAAATGCTTGCTTAAGGAGAATATTTAGTTTCTGCGGCTCCGGTACCTTGTTTTGTGGCTTGGTCTCACTCTGAAGGTCTTCAGGAACCAATCATATTTCCACGTAGTCACAATGAGCCCGATCACTAAACCAACTAGCAGCCCAAAGGCGTAGCCCATTGTAACAGGTTTCCAACCAAATGCAAATGAAGAACCCCATTTTTCACCTTCTTCAAAGCCTGAAGATGAAGGTGGCAAGACCTTTGAATTCCCGCATTTCCTCGACAGAGGACTGCCGCACAAACTCAAGTTTTCTTTGTACGAGGAGTTGTCAAATGTGTCAAATTGCTTCCCTCCTGGTATAGACCCTGTTAGATTGTTGTAAGACACATCAAAGACAGCAAGAAAGCCCAATTGTATTAGTTGTTGAGGAATCTTCCCTGACAGCTTGTTCCTGGAAAGATCTAATGACTCAAGTTTTGTAAGACTCCCCAAAGATGAAGGGATGCTGCCATTGAGGATATTGTTGGAAAGATTCAACAAGCGAAGGGCATGGAGATTTCCAACAAGTTCTGGAATTTCTCCTTCAAATTTATTACCTGAGAGATCAATGGCAACAAAGTATTCTAGAATTTTGGAATATTCTCGCTCCACACCCTTATTTGTTATCAACATTGAATATGTTTGAGTGATGCTTGTATCAAGAACAAAAAAATCAATGCTTGTCTGCATATAAGACCAAATCAACGATTGAGTGCCGATCATTTCACCCAAAAAATCAATGCTCGTCTGCATATAAGATAAGCGATCGGCATCCACCAACTTCATCGCCTTCCAAATGAGGAGGTATTGTGCTGACAGCTGGCCTGACAAATTATTTTGAGAGAGATCAACGATGCGCAACATTGGGAATGGATCAGAAAAATTTGCTTGATGATTGCCCAATGCACCGTGAAACCTATTAGACCGTAAAATAAGAACTTTCAGCTCTCGAAGTGCCCCCAACCAAGCCGGAAATACGTCTTCTATTTGATTTTTCCCAACATCCAAAAAATCCAGCCGTCCACAATTGGCTAATGACTTGGGTAGACGCCCCTCCAAACGATTCTGGCCGAGCTTTAGCATTTTCAAGTTGCAGTCTTTTTGAGGTGTTGACAGAATCTTGCCTTGAAATTTGTTCCCCTCTAGATCAAGCACCTCAAGAGAATTACTTAAATTCCCTAAACATTGAGGAAGCACACCGCTCAAATTGTTGTGGGACAAACCAAGGACACTAAGAGATTTCAGACCACAGAAGCTTGAAGGAACTTCGCCGCTGAAATTATTTCCTGACGCGATATAGAACCTGATAGTTTGTGGTGGTATTGGAAGTGAACCTTGCAACATATTATTGCTTAGGTCTAAAAGAAGCAGTTGAACCCATGCAATCGATTCTATGTTGTGTCTTGCATTGGTGAGGAAATTGCCAGAAAGATCCAAAACCTGCAAGGTATCCTTACTAATGCTCCACAGCCATTCAGGTAATGGTCCATGAATGTTGTTTTGGCTCAATTCCAGCATGAGCAACTCATCTTGATCGCGCAAGAAGTCTGGGAGTTGGCTCAAATTGCAATATCCAAGTCCCAAAACAACAAACTTTCTAAGAGTAGTGTTAGTGTTCACTTTTGCATGTACTGATAGCTGGTTTCTTGACAAAAACAACATAGTCAATTTTGGGAGCTTCAAAAACATGTCCAACTCGACAATGCCACTCAACTTATTCTCTCCTAGAGAAAGGTGCTCAAGGTTTGTGAGTTGGAAGATTGAACTCGGAATTGGTCCATGCAAGTTGTTAGCTCGAAGAAATAAATTAGTAAGTTGGGTCAATTGAGAGATAGATTGTGGAATCCGCCCTTGCAATTCATTGAATGAAAGGCGCAAAGAAAAGAGTTGGGTCATATTAAGAAGCCAAGCTGGGATCTCCCCAGTCAGTTGACAGTTTTGCAAAGCTAAGACGTTAAGTTGGGTTAGATTGGCAATACTAGAGGGAATCTCACTGTTTAAGTGAAACCCACGAAGGGCCAAATTGGTGACTTTGGTTAGCTTGGCAATCCATGACAAGAAGGAAACATGTGGAACTTCGAATGGGTTTCCCCAAAGGCGCAACAAATTAAGTTGCGTGAGATTTAAAAGTGAAGCTGGAATCTTTCCAGAAAAACCACTATACCAGGTATCAAATTGTTCCAAGGAGAGAAGGTTGCCAATAGTAGTGGGAATCTCTCCCGCGAAACTTGTTCCGCCAAGCAATAATGATAAAAGTGAACTGCTGACGTTAAACTCTGGCAAATGACCGGCAAGATCCAAGTTCTCTCTCAAGTCGAAGAATTGCAGGTTTGGCAATTGAAAGATTGTTGGAGGAAATTCCCCAAACAATTGGCAACTTGTCAAACCAAGCGATGTCAAAGAGGACAAATTGGCCAGAATATCAGGCACAAAAGACGCAATGTAGACTCTGCGGAAGTGGAGAACTTCCAGGCTCGTCAGGTTCTGAAGTAGTTTTCTAAAAACTGCTGTCTCCAGTGTTAGTTGAGCAGACAAAGAAGATAGATCAAGAGAAACCAACTTTGACAACTTCGAGATTTCTGATGGAATTGGGCCAGAAAATATAGAATATGAAAAGTTAAGATAACTTAACTTAGAAAGATTGCCCAAACTTGATGGAATTTGCGAATAACTAAAATTATTGTCTGCCAGATTAAGGGTGTGCAAGTGAACGAGATGGAACAAACTACTTGTCGAGTCAATAGAACCATGGAGACAACTACTACTAAGGTCAAGGCCAATCACATGACCAGTGCTGTCATCACATTCAACGCCATCCCAATAACAGCAGTCACCAGCACGTCCTCCTTGGAGTTTCCAAGTTTCAACCTTCGGATAAGCCTCTAGATTGCTAGAGGCAGACTTGTCGATCGCAAAGCTTTGTTTGAATTGCAACAGGGCAAGGCTCTCGTGATCGTGGCAAAGTGGACGTCGACCTAGTGAAGAGGAGGCAGAAATGGCTAAAACATGAAATAAGGAAGAGAAGAGCAAGCCTAAGATAACGAGCATGGATAGAAAAGATGATAATTTCATTTCAATGTTGTTCAAGGAATTTACTTAGCACTGTGGTTTCTCGGAAGGAGGCTGATGACAATTTTTATAGGCACCACTCCAGTCTATAGGTATAAAATTTGAACGCGAGAGATTTCACGACAAATTTTTAACTCTGCGGTGACTTAGACCGTACTTTCTAGGCACCCTTGGAAACGATATCACTGGGTGGATTAGTTTGCATTTCAAAAAGGAAAATGCACGCCAAAACTAGCATGTACGACACTTTAAAGCATGGTCCAAGTCAAGTCGGCCACTTCGTTTATCTTCCACCGCCAAGCTTTGCTGGGGGGACACCATATTTTTGTTAGGGTGTCTGTATTGGATACTAGTTGAATATAATATAAATATATGTTTGACATGTAAGAAAATGTGTCTATTAAAAATATTTTTCACAAAATATTGATTTAAAATTTTTTTGAACACATTAAGAATATGTTTCAGATACATTATGAAAATATTCTGAAGAAAATAAAAAAAGAGATTATTAATGGCCTGTTGACCATCTCTCACGTGGTTCGCCATCTCTCACATGATTGACAAATCATCCTTTTTTTGCTTAAAATTTAAAATGAGATTACGGAAAGTATATTTAATTTTTTTTCAAGTTATGCGCTCTTTTATGTTAGTTTTTAATATATATTATGAGATTTCAAATGTACTTAATAAAAATATAACATGAGATTTATTTTAATTAAAAATTAAATTTAATCTAAAATTTATTTTATAATATATATATATATATATATATATATATATATATATACATTATGTCAATATCTTAATGTCTCTAAAATTGATGTCTCATTATATCCCTATCCATAATATCCATGTCATTATATTCGTGTCCATATAATCTTGCTTATTTGGATGCACAAAAGACGAGTCATCGTTAATCACAATCACATGGAGTTAGTAGTTTTGAAATCTATGGTGTTTACAATGGAATAGCCAATGGTTGTTGAAGTTGATGTCTTGCAATTGAAACACATGCCTAAATAATTGGTCAAATTTTGATGGCTTGAAGATGACATGGGTAGCAAAATCACAATTTACTATAACAAGTTAATTATCATGTGTTTTTTATTAGTCGAACAATAACAAGTTGAAGGTTGTCAAACCTTGACTAGCCTAACATACATATTTTGCATGCATTGAATGCATTAAGTGCATTTGTAGCCAAATTAGACTTTAAATGATCCCTTTGGAAGACTTTGAATGGAAGACTTTGAATGCATGCATTCACACATGGGTAATATTAAATGCATGCGTTTACATAGATGACACCAATGCCTATATATATGTCCATGTTTTTGGAAGAAAAAAAAAATCCTAGAGAGTTGAGAGGCATAAGAGTGAGAAAGTATTTGGAGATAAATACTTGAGTGTCATTAGGTGTAAAAGGGATTTGGGCAGTGAGGTATATTGTGTGCAGCTTGTAAAATCTCCTATTATTCATAGTGAAATATTCTCTGATCGTCTTACCATGGACGTTGGCTTTAAATCGAACTACGTAAATTCTTGTGTCTTGTTGTGTTATTATTTTTACCAAATTTATTCCGCAGGTTAATCAAGTTAATCCGTGATCTAATGGGTCCAATCGCAACAATGGTTGTTACGCTACCATTGGATGGCAAGTTCACGCACTATGGGTGGCCCTATCTTGTCCGATTATAGACTTAGAGAGATGTAGAAAGGGTTTAATTACAGAGATGCAGAAAATGCTTGACGAGAAGGAAGACGCAGTTTTTTTTTCACATTTTTTATAAATCCATTTTAAATTATGTTTTCTTCAATTTTAATCCTCCCCAAAATCATAATCCATCTGCATCCCTAAGCGCTTCACTTCTGCCCTACCAGAATTGCCAGTCCCCTGATTAAGGCAAGACACCACCGGCTTCGGGTTGGTACGGATAAAAGCCCAACAAACATGACTTGAGCACAATGGATTGGAAACTTTCCTTAATTAAATTCAATCCATTAATTATACACAAAAACCAATAATAAATGGTAAAATATAAAGAGATTGTGAAAGAGCATATGGGCTCTCTAGACAAGGTCGACAAAGCCATGAATGTAATGGAACCATGATTGAAGGGCAAGACGATGTGAAAGGAATGGCCAAGGAAAAACAAACCGGCTATCATTTTCTCCTTATACTTTTAGGGTGCGTTTGTTTCATGAGATAGGTTAGCATATGATAGATTAGTGGTGAACTATTCCACCTTAACCCATATTTGATTAGTTAATAAGATAGGTATAAGATAGACTAGTGTGGATTTACTATCGCATGAATATGAGATAGTACTATCCCTCTAACTCCTATAAGGTAATCTATCCCACACCATGGATTAGTGTTAATAAATTATATATTTATTAAAATATTCTCTTAATTAAAATAAATTTTAAATATTTTTTAAAAAATTAACATAAAATTTAAAAAATTCATTTCTCTCTCATCTCCTCTCTCTTCCTTCTCTCTCTCTAACTCCTCTTCTCTCTCTTTCCTTTCTCTCTCCTCCCTCTTCTCTCTCTCAATCCTTGTCTCTCTCTCTTCTCTTTCTCTCTCCTCCCTCATCTCTCTCTCTCACTCCTCATCTCTCTCTCTTCCTTTTCTCTCCCCTCCCTTCCTTTTTCTCTCCTCCCTCTCTCTTCCTTCCTCCCTTCCTTTCTCTCTCCTCACTCTCTCTCTCTCTCGTGCTCATTCTTTCTTTTTTTTTCATATAAATTTAAAAACTTATCTTTTAAAATTTATTTATTTTTTCCTCAAAAAATTAAAAAAATATTAATCTTTTTTTGATATTTTAAAATTTATTTGTATAAATAAAATTAATACTTAATTTTAAAAAATATTTTTTTATACAAAATTAAAAATTTATAAACAGTATAATGTATAATAACATGTAAAATAAATATTAATTTTACTACTTAATTTTAATTATTTTTAATAAAAAGATTAAAATTAATAGTAAATGTAAATCAATTATTTTTTAGGGTAAAAAAATAATTTTGATATACTATAGTATTCTATCACATATTATCCAAATATTAAATAGGATAACTATTCTATACTATTTGATGACATCCAAATATAATATAAGCTAGTAATCTACCTTATCCTATACTATATTAGTCTATACTATCATATACCGCACTGTCCAGTCTATATATCAAACGCACCTTTAGAGGATATTTGGTTTAACTTTTAAGAAGTATATGTACATTTTATGTTCAAAATGTAAGGATAATAATATTTGGTTAATTTTTCATTTAAGTCCGTTGTTGTTGATAAATTTTGCAAACGACTGTTGATTTAAAAAGTAAGATCAAGTTACTTTTAAAGTCTACTTTTGCCGACAAATATGAAATGACGAAATTGACAATTCCCAGCACTCGTACGCTGGTGCAAACTTTAGCGGCGGATAACTTTTGTATTAAAATATTATCTTTTAATTTGTTTTTATGTGAACAGGCGAAACCAATAAAAAATATTATTATATTATTCATAAATCGGTAATCTACTTTTATGTTTTGTTATTTTTTTATTAACTCATTTTTTTATTATTTATTGTGCAAAAAATAACTGGCACAGTATAATTAATAATATTTTTTCAAACACTTGATCTGTATTGTTAGAAAATATTTATAAAAACAATACTATTTATGATTAACTGTATTTTTTAAGTTAATAAATTTTTATGCTTAAATACAGAAAATGTACTTTTATACGATAAGTTTATTGTTTAATCACCAATAAAAAACCTCAACTAACGGTAAAAAAAATTATTTGTTAGAATAAAATAGACATATAATGCTTAAATTTGTCATTTTATTGTTTATTCAATAATAGTTAGTATTGATTTAACTAAACACTATAATTTGTTTTACTTATCAGTAACAATAATAAGTAACAGCAATCAGCAATCAGTAATCAACAGCTAGTACCAGCAATTTACAACAGTAAAACCAAACGAGGCTTTATCACTTGTCTTCATTTATTTCTTGATTTTTTTAACGACTTTTTGGATTTTTCTTTTTATATTTTTCGTATGATTCTTAAAATTTGTATACTTTTTTTATTTATATTTTTTGAAAAGATTTTGGCATCTTCTAGAAATATTAAGATTTTGCTTAATTGTAACGTAATTAAAAAATATAAAAAAAACCTAGTAGTGTCATTTAAGTAATTTCAAAATATTTACAAAGTAATATGAATAATTAGATAATTGAATTCGTAAAAAATTAAAAAAAATGATAAATCAACAAAACCGATCAATGCGATTATATAATTATTTATTATTATTTATTTGGTGCTATTAGAATTACTTTAAAAAATAATGACATGACATCTAGTTTTTAGGATATCATATGCCGGCAATCGTAGCTGCTAGGTTACAAAATGTAATCGAACATGAGTTCACTGGTTCGATTTATCTTGGTGAAGTTAATTTTGATTGTCTGGAACGCACTTTCTCGGCGAAAAAAAAAAAAAAAAAAAAAAGAAAAGTCAATGGAATGCAAAGGCTGGATTTTTTCATTTTCGCCCATATGACATGCTTGGGGATGCGAACACGACGGTTAACGAGTCTTCCAAGATGCTTCGTGCATGCGACGAATAGCTCTAAGTCCATGGAAAATTGACCTGCATTTTCGCCGGACTTTCTTTTTTGAGTAATAATATATGACAAAATTTTGTATTATAAAATATCTTAAAATTTATAATTATAAAAATAAATTTTATTTTTTTATATAGTGATGTTAAAAAATTAATAATATTTTCATAATTATAAATTTTTGATGTTTTATTATATGATTTTAAAAATATTTATTATTATTCTTTTTTTTTGTCCATCGAAAATAAAATTTCGGTGGACTTTGATTTACTAGTCTACCTTTTTTTTTTTTTTTTTCTATGCCACGATACAAGTTGATTTTCCACTATGACTCGTGAGATAGACGCTTGATTTTGGTCGCAAATTCCACTTTGCCATTCTCGAATTCTAGTGTGCGTGTATGCTACGAAGAATAGAGACAACCAATCGATCGAAGGTTGAAGGTAGGCGGATTGTGCGATGGCGAGGTGGTGGGAGCGGTGGATGTGAAGTGGAGCAGCTGGGGGAGGAGGAGGAGTTCGTTTCAGATAGTTGTGTTAGCAGACCTAGAGAATCTTTATTTTATTCACTTTTTTTTCATTTTAGTTAATTCTTTACAATTTAATTTTAGGATGAAAATTTGGGGATTAGTGTATGAGTTAATTATAATTCAAATAATTTACTGAATTTGTGTTGTGGGTTTCATTTTGATTTTTGGTGACCCAATTTATCCAAACATTCAACTGATTCTTAATCTCATATTACCATCTTAACCTATTGAAAAAGGAGGGGATTCGACAATAAAAAAAAGGGGGGAAAAGTAGAGGATTAAATTTCTCAAGCATATATACTTAACCACATTGAACATTTTGTGGGAGAATTGAATTCATGACTTATGACATGATAATGAACAATCTCTTTTATTACAAAACCATAATTTTTGTGATCCTTTCCTTTTAAAGATAAATAGATAAAGGAGATGTTATAAGTTATGAAAAACAAACTCATACTTTAATGTTGCAATGATAGTATGTTTAATCTCATTACTTAACACAATTTCAAACCTGTGAATCAAGTGGTTAATTACTTCAAATGGTGATACTGGAAGATGTTGAAGGGGTCCTCAATGGCTTTTCTTCTTTTTGACATGGCGATGACTTGACCTGCCGTTGTACTTAGGTCCAGACTTAGAGATGATTTATTGGATTGGGAATGGAAATTTTGTATTTAACCCTTTTTTTTATGCCCTAAAACAAATGTATTTATTTGGATTAAAAAAAAAAACAAATGTATTTATTGTGAGAAAGAAGGCTTGACTTTAGATGCAAACTCCCCTTAAATATTAATGAACATAAAATACATAAATATTACATGGAATTTGGAATATCTATTACGACTTGACTGTGCGTAAAAATGTAATGTTTCTAGTGACAAAGAAAGCTTGACTTTCATACAAGAAAATTAAGTTTTTTACAAGTTAGTTTATTCCATAGAAGGACCTCTGTGTGTGATTTCCTGATCTGAATTTAATTCAAGCAGTCCGCTTGTGACATTAATTTTTAGGCAAACAGGTTTCACGGGAGAGCTAACAGAGTCACTCGAAAACCTTCGTTCGTTGCAAAGTTTTGATACTTTGCGAAGTGGCTTCTTTGGACAAATTACGACTTCATTAGGAAATCTCACGCAACTTGTTCACTTGGACTTTTGGGGAAACCCTTTTGAGGTTCCAACATTTCTTCCTTGTCTTGGATTGGTAGACTGACCAAACATAATCTTTTGGGTCTTTATGGGGTTAACTTCGATAGAAAAAGTGAGATTCCCACATATATTGCTAATCTTACTCTATTTGAAGTCTTAATCGTGCAGCGTTGCCAAATAACTGGTCAAATCCCATCTTGGCTTCTGAAAATGACCCAACACTCCACTTTGGTCTTTTCGTTCAATGAATTGGAAGGACTCATTTCATATTCAATCTCCGAATTCACGTAATTAACAGTATTGGGTCTTTCATTTAAAAACTTACAAGGGCCAATTCCAGGCTCAATCTTCCAACTTAGAACCCAGCTAAACCTTAATGTTGCTGGGACTAACTTGAACAGTACTTTGGAGTTGGACAATTTTCTAGTGCTTCAAAGCTTGACTGAGATATATTTGTCAGGAAACCAGT
This sequence comes from Carallia pectinifolia, assembly GCA_037832335.1. NCBI lineage: Eukaryota > Viridiplantae > Streptophyta > Magnoliopsida > Malpighiales > Rhizophoraceae > Carallia > Carallia pectinifolia. The sequence goes on along the minus strand of CM075454.1, from coordinate 6,241,508 downwards.
TACCGTTTGAAGCAAAACTAAATTCCAGCACAAATCTTCCAAAATTTGCTGCTTTAGGACTTGGATCATGCAATCTATAGCACTTTCCACTTTTCTTGAAGAGTCAAGATGAACTGCAATATCTGGACTCAAAAGAAAACAATATTCATGGTCTTGTACTCGGATGGATATGGAGCATCAATAAAGATACGTTAAGAGTAGTTTATATTTCTAGGAAACAGGCTTCGAGACTGATTCAGATGTGATTGCGAAGGTTCAACTGAACATGTTAAGGCTTAATTTCAACATGTTACAAGGTTCACTTCGAATACTCCCGCCAAGCATCATGATATATGTCACTACGCCATAAATGACTTTTTGCAGTGGTTAAATACTGCTGCCTAAAGGCCTAAAACCGCTGCCTATTATCTAAGGCCGCGGTTTTTTAACCGCTACTTTATGATGGCACAACAATAGCCTTTATGTAGCAGTTTTGAAGGCTATTGCAATGCAAACTAGAACTGTTATATAAAGGTTTTTATGCAGCGGTTTTCTTAATAAATGGCAGCGGTTTTATGCAGTGGTTTTCAAATCAAAAGGCAGCGGTTATGATGGGAAAATGCAGCGGTTTTTAGAAGGCTAACGCAGCAGTTTTCAATAAAATATGCAGCAGTTTAAAATGGAAAAGGCAATGGTTTTAAGAAACTAAGGCAACGGTTTTCACTAATTTAACTCAATTTGCATATAATTTTTAAAATATTAATTACTAACACAACTTTTAAGCGTCCAAACACAAATAAAGTCTCAAATATAACATTTAACTTGTGCATTACAAGAATACATGAGTTCAAACATCCAAAATACAAGTCCTCAACAATCCATAATTTGAAAAGCTTTTATAAGGCTTACATAGGAGGATTATAATCCTTCAAGTCAAAAGGATGTTTAACACTTTAAATTCAACCATCACGATGTTCTACTAAGCAGTGCAACCCCCACACATGATACTCCTGCAATTGATAAATCGAAAGGTTACTCGTAAATTAATCATATAACACGTACATCAATTTACAAGTAATAGAAATGAAAATTATTTCTAGACAAGTAACCTGAAGTTGCCAAAGGTGAAAGATTCAACACTATATTTGTGTTGTACAATTATTCCATGAAAAACCGAACATTCTAACGGTGAAATTGGTAGACAAGTGTTACCATCATCTATATCAAAATCCTAATTAAGTTCAAAAATTTACACTTTTTACCATCATCCGTGAAGGATTCTTTTTAACACAAACTAATTCATCAAAAAAGTAATATTCAAATCCTAAATGAAACGTAGAATACAACACTAATCAATTTTTGTTTTCCAAATTATAACAGATAGGTACAAAGTAAATAATTGAAAATTAATGATGATAATTATAAATTTAAAAATTTACACTTTTTGGGAAACAAATTGAATAAAAAAATAATAATAAAACAAGGGGAAAAAGGGGATACCTGATCCTCTGGCTTCAGGGTGATGGTTTGTAACTTCATTGAACGTGTTGCTTCCAGTTCCTGAGCCAACACCATGAGCAGATTTGGCATTGCTATTGTGCAGAGGAGAAGAGAAGATGGCATCCTGCAGTGCAGGATCACTTAAGCAACTGATTCCCGTGTCTTCAAATTTTCTACATCTAGCAAGAGTGCGCTTGACAAAAGCCAATGCAACTTGCCTTGAAACCTTGCGCACTGCGCCCTTTGAGTTATTATTACCTCAACATGCCTGTGCAATTTGATTTAGAAACAATTTCTTTTCTAATAAAACGGACACAATTCACAATGGTTTCCTATGTACACCATGAAGATGTCAACCAATCATAATGAATACCAAATTAGTTGTAAGAAATACCAAGTAAGGTAACAATATCGTGAATAATACTTCTTTTTTAAAAAACTTTGTTTAAAAACTTGTGAGCTGTACCTTTTGAGTTACTATTCCCAGAAAGTAAATAAAGACTAATTCCTCTAATTTTCTTTTTGTTCACCATTCTAATTGTATCAACAGTTTGTTGTCATTATAGAAACCTCAGGATGAGGTTTCCACAGACAGCACATGAACTGCTTGCCAATGCAAGAATAGACCACACGTAGCAAAGATCAACCAAAATCATATTTTTTAGTGATATAAAATAGTTATAAAGGAAGTAAGTATTCATCATATTACAAAGGTGATCAGCGAATGTGCAGTCATTCATTCTTCAATTGCAAGTATAAAGCACAATGTAAGACGGAATAAAAGTCTTTACCCTAGCAAAACAACACAAGGGAGACAAAGCTGTCCATACAAATTACACATTTTAAGCCTACAACCGAGTGTACTGTCCAACTTTTATGGGTACATTACCAAGTTTGTTATTAAATTTAATGCAAGAAACAATGAATTGCAGTAAAATGCAAACAATAATACTTTTCCACAATGGGAATTTTGTTAAGGATTCAAGCTTCATGGACAGGTGAAGTAGTCGTATTGCACAAAATAATATGGTGACAGAAATTAAGCATGAAATACAGAGAATTTACATAAGCTTAAATATGGTACAAAACCTGTAGCATTTCTCCTCAATCTCAGCCTTACCAGCAAGTTTCTCTCAAAACAATTCATATTATTTACAGGTGAATCCGATGACCGTGAAGAGCTATTTGTGGCTGCCAAGTCTACTCGGAATGCTAGCAGTAGGCATCTTCACCTTTGCTTGTACCTTCTTTTTAATAAAACTATCATATAATGCTTGTTTGTTCTTATAGACCTGGCCTGTTCTGGTCCTTTTGAAGGAAATGGGCCATCTCAATTGCATGTATAAGAAACTCAATACATCCCAAAATTTTTCAATTGAATTTTCAGAATCAATCAAAATTTTTCAGAATCTCACGTCCCAACTCCTCTACTTTACATGAAATTGAAACAATTCAATCATACAACTGAAAAATCTATCAAACGAAAAATCAAACAATTCAATCCCCAACAACAAGTCGTCTGCACATAAAAAAATAAAGGCAAAAAACAACAGATAAAAGAAATTGAACAAAAGCAAAAATTGAGCTTTCAGAAATGAGAAAAAAGAACCTCGAGAGGCAGGCTCATGAAATCATCAAATGGACTTGATTGCATCTCCTTCACCTCCTGCAAAATCCCCTTGACAGATGGATTCCTTAGATTTTAAAGATACCCAAAATCCTCGTTCTTCTTTTGACCGTCCTTCTGCACCTTCTCACAAATCAAGGTTACTTCGTACTCGTTGATCAATTCAAACCAATCCATTTTTTTTTTCCAGTTAAATAACCGGTCAACATGACATCGAGATTTATTTTATTGAAATTTCCAACCAAAAAAAGGGAAAAATAATTAAAACAAAGGAAGAAAAAGGAAAAAAAAAAAGGGAAATTAAGATTTTCAAAATTTGTTGGACTAAGACGCACATGACAGGCCAACGCCGTCGGTTACCAGAGTTTTATCAATGTCCATGAGCCTGTACTTCCTCAGAGAGCCGTCGGATCTAAAGCGTTAGTCGACAACGCCGTAGCTAGCGATCATCCGAAAAATGCACCTGTTGTAGCGATCATAGGCTACCATTCCGAAACGCAGCATTGAAACCGCTGCTTATTTGTGTTGCAGTTCAAAACCGCTGCTTTAAACCGCTATATAAAAGCACCTGTTGTAGCGGTTTTTTAACCGTTGCACAAAACCACGGCATAAAATATCATAAGCAGCGGTTTTCTAATCTGCTTCGTTTGATCTTTTAAGCTGTGGTTTTAAACCGCTGCTATATGCTCATTTTGGTGTAGTAATTGTCTCTGGAAACAGTTTCATAGGCAATATTCCATCGCTATTCTGCAGTTTGAGCTCACTCCAAAACATTGACTTGTCCCACAATAATTTGAGCGGTGTTCTTCTTCAATGTTTGGGCGAATTAAGTGCTTCCATTGAGCTACTTGATCTAAGGGGCAACAATTTTCACGGCAACATTTATCCAATGCACGCAAACGACTACAACTTAAAGGTTCTTACATTAGGCCAAAACCAGTTTCATGAACAAGTACCAAGGTCATTGGCCAATTGTGCAGGGTTGGAGTTGCTAGACTTTTAAGAAACAACTAGATCAATGACATTTTCCCTGCATGGTTGGCACCGCTTCAATAGCTGAAGGTGCTTATTCTCCGACCTAACCATTTCGATGGCAAATTGGGAGATCATCAAGCAAACTATGATCAGTTCCCGATGTCGCGGATTATTGGTCTCTCGCATAATAATTTATCAGGTCAGTTGCCAGCACAATATCTCCTTAATTGGAACGCAATGCAGGCGGTGGATGCCCGTAACTTGAAATACATGGAAACAAAGGATTCATTTCTAGTTGGAGATGGAGACGTATCTACTTTAGTACGGTATTCAATGTTGATAACAAATAAAGGTACGAAACTAGAATACTCCAAGATCATAGAATTTTTCGTAGCCATTGATCTCTCGAGCAACAAATTTGAAGGGGAAATTCCAGAATGAATTGGACATCTCATTGGGCTTCAATTGCTGAATCTTTCCAACTACATTTTCAGTGGCAGCATTCCTTTATTATTGGGGAATCTTACAGGGCTCGAGTCATTGGATCTTTCAAGAAACAATCTTTCAGGGATGATTTCTCAGCAACTAACACAATTGAACTTCCTTGTTGTCTTTGACATGTTTGAAAACAATCCGACATGGCTTATATCGAGAGGGAAGCAGTTTGACACGTTTCATAACAACTCATACCAGGGAAACTTAGGCTTGTGTGGTTATCCTTTGTCAAGGAAATACGAAGCTCCAGATGTTGAAAAATAACAAGGTATTTTAAAAGATTTAAATTCCACATAGGAAAAAAAAGCCATATACTACTAAACAAGAGAGTAAATAAAAATACTATAATCTCACATAGAAAAAGAAGTTAAGTATTACTTATTTATAAATCAATATATTCCTTATATTTCATAAAACAAAGACCCATAAGAAGTCTCGCACAATTTAGTCTTAGGCCCATGCGACCCTACTCAGCAGACAGGCCCTAATCGGACCAGCCCGAGCCCAATTTTTTTGAGACCATTCAAAATTTTCGATCAAACTAGCTATTTTTTGACTAGTCGTTTTTGGCTGTTGGAGAATTAGCCGTTATTACTGTTACAGTTATTAACTACCATTATTCTACCCATTATTTACCTTTATGGTCATTATTTATTTTTATGAGCCTTAAAGCCTGAACATCATCTTCTTCTTATCCAAAATATATCTATTCATATACTCTTCTTCTTGAGTACATTTCTGAAATTTGCTGGGTTAATTAAGATTATAGTTGTTTTTGTCACCTCATTATTTGAAGTGTACATTAGTGGGAAGATCTGTTGTAACCTGGAAAGGTAGCCACTACAACTTGTTGCACTGTCTCAAATTAAGAACGAGGTGAAAACTATCTTTAACTACAGTGCCAAACACGCCTCAGACATTTTATATTCTTAACCATTTATTTGTATCCATTTTTCTGTTATTTTTAGTTTATTATTTCTAACAGCCAACTATTATATATCCAGATATCATGACATTCCAGCATACCACATTTGCCTTTGGGATCAACTGAAAGATATTTTCTGCTAGATTAATTCTTCCACATTTAAAATATAGATCGATGAGTGAACCGTTAACAAAGGAATCAACATCAAGTATATTACTCATTATATATCCATGCATGAATTTTCCATGTTGGAGCTGGGCAGATCTTGCACAGGCTTTTGGTATGCTTCTTAAAGTAGCTGGAGTTGGTTTAATACCTTCTACATTCATCCTCTTAAAGTGTGCAATGCATTTTTTGCTATTACTAATTGAGCTATATGCTGCAATCATGGAATTCCAAGCAACAACTGACTTAGTCGGCATCTTCTCGAAAACTTTCTTAGCCATCTCTAGGCAACCACATTTCACATACATATCCACGAGAGTAGAGCTAACAAAACCATCCAATGCCTCTCTTTCCCTCTTTCCAAAACCAATAGCCTAGAACAGGAAGCAAGTGCAGTCTCAACGAAACTGAATTGGGCTCAAACCCAGATTCTCTCATCTTTTCAAACAATAATAATGCCTTGTCTGCTCTCCCATTTTGATAATAACAAGAAATAACCGTATTCCAAGTTATCACATATCTTTCAGGAATTTCATTAAACAACTCTATAACACACCCAAATAGATTGCATTTTGCATATATCAAATAGTTAAATTAAAAAAAATAAAAACATATATATCTATATATAAAATATAATAACAGATGCAGTAAGAAAATTCACATACTTCTATAGTAGTTTCTTGTGCTTGGATTCTCAAAAGCTCAGTTTTGAGATTTTTGAATTTAATAAATTCGCAAAATTGGAGTCTTTTATACTATATTATTTTAACAGAATTAGGATTTTAATGATGTTACTCTTTCTTAGTATTCTATTAAAATTAAAACTGTAATTTCAATAGATTTTAGGATTATTATATGCATGTACTTCTCTATTTCACATTATAAAAATATATGTATCTTTTGCGTACATTATTAATTTGTGTTTTTTAGCTGGATTTCTCAATTTCAAGGTTTAGCTTTTTCATCTAAAAAATTATTTATTAAGGTTAGTGCTTATAACTAATTCCATTTTTTTTTTGTTTTTTTGTTTTTTTTGCTATAATTGATCTGTTGTTAGATCCACCAATCCAATATCTATCAAATACATATCTATCAGATACATATATTTTGTGGGTCTAATTTTTTAGTTAGTGCTAAGCCAATTTCTCATTAAACAATCGTGGTTGTCCGACATTTTTTTTTATGGTGAAATCAAATACATCATTATAGTTCTAATTGTAGTATCCGTGGGCTCCATGTCTAGTGGCGTAAAGGTATTCTTCTTACTCTGATGTTCTTCCATATCTATCCAGTGCAAAATCCCAAATCTATTTTTCGCAGATTTCTTCTTTTATTTATTTTTTTTTTTTTTGGTTATAACTTTTCTTCAGTTAAGCACTCAGTTTCATCAATTTAACTGTGCCTCTTCCCACTAATCAGCAGGTAAAATGACTTTTTGATTTAATAAATATGATCTTGGAAAGTTCTTTGTAAACTCCTTTTGATGTAATTTATCTTTTAAGGCTTATAAAATTTATCTTCAATTTTCAAATTACTTGGTAAGTTCACATCTTCAAATTAGTTTATCGAGGAGAAGCGTGAGAAGCCTGTTGAAGTTAATCCAGATTTAATTCTTAATTATTGTTTAGGTAGAACTTGATTGTGTAGTGTGTTTCCATATTCAAGTAGAATTAGGATTTTGTTTTATTAGTATATAAGGATGTGTGATTTATGTTTTGTGTGTGTACTTCTCATTATTATTATGTGACCTTATTCAATTAATAAATTAATAGTGTTAAGTCAATTAAAGTTAACAGTAGTATTAGAGCCTGGTTAATCGAGAAGGCGCTGTCACCGAGTTTCAGTGGCTGCAGTAACCATCATGAGGGCTTGATTTCCATCACCATCTCCTTCTTGTGCATGCTCTTATGTACAGTGTGCTGTCTGATTATTTTCCTTCGACCAGCATTCATGAGAATAGTGGTTGTTTGGTTATTCTCCAATCGTCCCTGAGGTCACCATCAGCCATCCCGTAGCCGGTGCATTAACATCACCGGTGGTTGTTTGGTTAAAGGCAGCTTGTTTGTCCCGAGGAAGAAAGAAGAAGAAACAAACAAACAAAAAAAAAATCCAGGGGGCAGATTGGAGAAAAAATAAAATTTTCGGGGGTCAGATCAGAAAATAAAATTTGATACGATGAATTTCAACATGAACGACTCAATTTCAGTTTCAATTCCCGTTTTAGATGGGAAAATTACAACCGATGGTGTGTGCAGATGAAAGTATTGTTTGACTATAATGAGTTGCTCAGTGTCGTAGATAACGGAGTTGAAGAGATTGCTGCAGATGCAATAGAAGCACAACGGACTGCTCATCGAGATATGTAGAAGAAGGATAAGAAGGCACTGTATTTTATTCATCAAATGGTGAATTATGATAATTTTGAGAAAATTGCAGGTGCAACTACGTCAAAATAAGCTGAGATATTTTGATGACGTCCTTTCAAGATGCGGATAAAGTGAAGAAGGTGAAACTTCAAACCTTACAACGTCAGTTTGAGTTATTACAGATGAAAACCTTAGAAACAGTTTCAGTTTATATCGATAGAGTTCTTGCCCTCACGAATCAGATGAAAGTTTATGGAGAGCAGCTTAATGATCAAGTCAAAGTTGGGAAGATTTTGAAGACACTCACACCGCGATCAGAGCACATCGTGGTTGCAATTGAGGAAGCACATGATTTGTCACAGATGTCAGCTGATGTATTGACTGGCACGTTGCAAGCTCACGAGTAGCGCATGAATGAGAAGCGCATTGAGAAACTAGTCGAGCAAGCCCTTCTGAGTCAAGCTCCCATCAGAGGCGAGCAGAATGACCAATCACAACAGAGGAAAAATTCCTCTCGTGGAAGAGGAAGAGGACGAGGACATGGAGGATTTTACAACAATCGAGGTCGTGGAGGTCGCTACAATAATTATGGAGGTGGAGAAAATTATCAGAGGAACACGGACCAGACTAACAGAGGTCGTGGTCGAGGCCGAGGCCAAGGAAGAGGCAGAGGAAGACAAGAAAAATCTAATATTGAGTGTTATTCATGCCACAAGCGTGACCACTATTCTCATGAATGTTGGTCGAAGGAAAATAATAAAACAGCACACTGTGCACAAGAGCATGCACAAGAAGGAGATGGTGATGGAAATCAAGCCCTCATGATGGTTACTACAGCTACTGAAACATCAAATTGCAACACATGGTTCTTGGACACCGAATGCACCAATCATATGTGTGGAAAGAAGGAGCTTTTTGTGGATCTTGATGAGTCAATCCACTCCACAGTTAAATTTGCTGATGATAGCAGTGTTCCAGTGATGGGAAAGGGACGAATTCTCATCAAGTTGAAGAATGGAGACCATAATTACATCTCAGATGTGTTCTATGTGCCAGATATGAAGAGTAATCTTCTCAGTTTGGGCCAATTGCTTGAAAAGGGGTATAACATTATGCTGCATGATAACTGTCTCTCAATTACTGATGGCAGATGTACACTTATTCTCAAATCCCCTTTGACGAAGAACCAGATGTTTCGAGTTGATATTGCCGCAGATGTTTACACTTGTCTAAGTGCTGTTGTGAAAGATGAATCTTGGTTGTGGCATCTTCAGTTTGGTTATTTCAATTTTCGCAGTTTGAAGGTGCTTGCACAGGATAATATGGTGAAAGGTTTGCCCAGGATTGATCATCCGAACCAGATATGTGAGGCTTGTATCCTTGCAAAACATAGCAGATTGCCTTTTATCGAAATGAGAACTTGGCGTGCAAGACATCCACTCCAGCTTATTCACTCCGATGTTTGTGGCCCAATGAGTGTTCCATCAGTTGGGAACAATAGGTATTTTCTCACCTTCATTGATGATTTTTCGAGGAAGACATGGGTTTACATCATGCAGAGGAAGTCTAAAGTGTTTGATTGATTTAAGAAGTTTAAGGCATTTGTTGAGAGGCAAAGTGGCTGTTATATAAAGGTTTTACGGACTAATGGATGTGGTTAATATGTCTCTAATGAGTTCAAGGAGTATTGTGAAGAGCATGACATAAAACATGAAATCACATTTCCCTACACACCACAACATAATGGAGTTGCTGAAAGGAAGAACAGATTGATCATGAATATGGTTAGAAGCTTATTGAAGGCCAAAGGAGTGCCCAATCCCTTTTGGACAGAAGCTGTGTTGTGTTCTGTTTACTTGTTGAATAGGTGTCCAACAGCAAGTATTCAAAATATCACTCATGAAGGAGCATGGACCAGTTTTAAGCCTAGTGTGAGGCATCTGAAGGTGTTTGTTTCGATTGCTTATGTACATGTTCCTACTGAGACGAGGACAAAGTTTGATGATCGAGGAGTGAAGACAATATTAGTTGGTTATTCAAAATGAGGATATAAGTTATTCAATCCCGTGACAAAGAAGGTAATTTTAAGCAGAGATGTGACTTTTGCAAAAGATGAAGCTTGGAAATTTGATGCTGAGGAGCACAATGATTCTCAGAGACGTCCTATTACTATTTTGGAAGAAGATGAGTCTCAAGTTGTAGTCCCTAATGCAAATAGGGAAGTTGCCCCAGTTCCTGCTCATAATCCAATACCACAAGCTCCCCAAGAGAATCAAAGATCGAAGAGAGATCGCCAACAGTCAATTAGATTACAAGATTATGAGGTAATCCCTAATAATGCAGTTAATGATGATGGGAATTTGGTGCATTTTGCAATGTTTGCAGATTGTGAACCTATGTCATTTGATAAAACGATTCAAGATCCTAAGTGTGTGAATGCAATGAATGAAGAAATTAAGACGATTGAGAAGAATAAGACTTGGGAGCTTACTAAAATCCCACGAGGTCACAAAGTTGTTGATGTGAAGTGGGTTTTTAAGACGAAGAGGAAATCAAATGGAGAAGTAGAGAGGTACAAAGCAAGATTGGTAGCTAAAGGATTTGAACAACGTCCTGGTTATGACTACCATGAGGTTTTTTCCCCTGTTGCTCGCATGGAAACTGTTAGACTTATTATTGCTTTGGCTGCTCAGAATCGTTGGAGAATTCATCAAATGGATGTGAAGTCAGCTTTTCTTAACGGTCCACTTGAAGAGGAAGTTTTTGTGAAGCAACCTCCAGGTTTTGTGAAGGAAGAAAGTGAAGAGAAGGTGTATAAGTTGAAGAAAGCGCTGTATGGATTGAAACAAGCACCTAGAGCATAGAATAAGCACATTGATTCTTTCTTCCATGAAGCTAATTTTCAGAAGTGTCCGTCTGAGCATGCCTTATATGTGAAAGTTAATGATGATGGTGATATCTTATTGGTATGTTTATATGTTGATGACTTGATCTTCACAGACAACAATTCTAAAATGATTGAAGACTTTAAGAAGTCGATGATGAGTGATTTTGAGATGACTGATTTGGGCTTAATGTCATACTTTCTTGGCATTGAAGTGACTCAAGGAGATGATGAAATATTTATTTGCCAGAAGAGATATGCCACAGAGTTATTGAAGAAGTTTCGGATGCATGATTGCAATCCTATGAGAACATCTGTTGAAGTTGGAACTAAATTATCTAAAGAAGGCAATGAAGCACATGTTGATTCCACACACTTTAAGCAGATTATTGGAAGTTTGAAGTACTTGACATGCACAAGACCCGACATATCTTATGGAGTTGATTTGATTAGCAAATTTTTGGAATCTCCGCGTCAATCTCATATGCAAGTTGCTAAGAGGATTATGCGATACATTAAAGGGACGTTTGATCATGACCTACTTTATACTTCATCTAAGAATTGTGCTCTTGTAGGCTATTCTGATAGTGATTGGAGTGGAGATGTTGATGATCGAAGAAGTACTTCTGGTTATTGTTTCAATTTTGGCACAGCTGCTTGTTCGTGGTCATCGAAGAAACAATCTATTGTTGCACTTTCGACTTGTGAAGCAGAATATGTAGCCGCAGCTTCTAGTGCTTGTCAAGCAGTTTGGTTGAGGAATTTATTGAGTGAGATTCATGTTCCAGTTGAAGGTCCTACAAAGATATTTGTTGATAATGTTTCAGCTATTAATTTGGCCAAGAATCCAGTGACGCATGGAAGGAATAAGCACATTGATACTCGTTTTCATTTTCTGAGAGATCAAGTTGATAAAGGAGAGATTGAATTGACTTATTGTAAGTTTGAAGATCAAGTTGCAGATATTCTCACGAAACCGTTGAAGTATGATGCGTTTGTCAAGCTGAAGTAGATGTTAGGAATGCGAGCATCACCAAATCAGGATTAAGGGGGGATGTTGAAGTTAATCCAGATTTAATTCTTAATTATTGTTTAAGTAGAACTTGATTGTTTAGTGTGTTTCCATATTCAAGTAGAATTAGAATTTTGTTTTACTAGTATATAAGGACGTGTAATTTATATTTTGTGTGTGTACTTCTCATTATTATTGTGTGATCTTATTCAATTAATAAATTAGTAGTGTTAAGTTAATTCAAGCTAACAAAGCCCATTACAATTTGAGGGTTTAATTTCTTAGTTTGAAATTAATGGTAGGATAAAATTCATTAATGGTCAGATGTTAATGATATATAATTAGACTTATATTTGACCTAATTTTGTTAAATAAGATATTTTCTTGCTCTAGAGAACGATGCACAAATCTTAATCTACGCTGTGAAGAAAATTTTTTTAATTGATCTTTTAACATAAAGTAAGACCTATGGAATTCCTTATAAAGAAGTAGTTTTTTCTACATCACAATTATTAAAATTTTGCAAACACAAATAAACGTAAAACAATTTTATAGTATACACAAAAAAATTTATAGTATATCAATAACATTGTATATTATATATAAAAAAATTAGTTTAAATCATATTTAAAGAAATTTTTTAAATTTTTTCTTCAAAATTAAAATAATACTCAACATTTAATTATTTTTTCTATTTAAAAAAGAACACAAAAAAATAAAATTGTAAAAAAAAATTAATAAACTTGCATGTGACACGAGTTTAATACTAATTGTATTAAATATCGTTACATAAAATTGTTTGATAAGGCTTACAGTTACAATTGATAAGAGCGTCTGTAATTGTCTGTGGATCAACGTCTAGCTCATCTTAACGATCTATCTTCATGGGTGTAACCGTACAAAGAAGAAAAAGGATTTTCTTTCACATTTCTATTTGAAAATGTCAAATGTCTATATGCTCAGGTTCCCAGTATATTTTTTTTAAGAGAATTGATCAAAATCCTTTTAAGTTGTGTTATTGCAGTATTCTTTTTTTAAAAATATACCTTTAATATATTTTTTCAAGTAAAATTTTGGAAGTTTTTAATTTTTAATTATTTTAACGAGTTTTTGATTTTTCTTTCTAAATTTTTCAGATTTTTCTTAAAATTTTTTATTTTTTCATTTTGGATATTTTTAATAAAAATTTTCATCTTTTTAGAAAAATTAAGATTTTGTTTGAAAAATTATCATGTCATAAAAAAAAAATGATTACGTGATTTCTGATTATTAGCATGCCATATGCCAACAACATGGCTGCCACTCTACAAACTACATGAAATTATACAATTTGCGTTTACTTTTTTACGAATATTTATTATGTAGTTACTAAAAGTCTAATTTTTTTCGACTAACTAAAACAGGTAATTTTCCTTTCGCAGGGAAATAAAATTGCATTTTTGATTGCCATCCAAAAATATATAGTTGAGAAAATAATTTGCGAGGATCACTTTGTGAGACTAAAAGATATGAAAAAAGTCAGATTTTTAGAAGAAAGAGTGTTCGAAATTCTGTCTGAATGTAATTAGGTGGATTTAATGTATAACCAGTTAAATTTTATATATAAAGAAATCAAAGTAATTTTTTCTTCTTATTTTTAATTACACTTAAAATACAAGCAGTTAAAAATTAAATACAATCAATTATATTTAAATAATATTTTAAGTATATTTTTATCTAAAAATATAACAATATTTGATATAATGCTTAGACGTCAAATGTACAGTCCAGATTATCTGACATGCAGCTTTGGACTATTAAGAATTAATAGTCCTAAAATAATAATACTAAAATATTAAGCGACTATAACATATAGTCACAAATAGTAAAAATAATAATATTAATTAATCTCAAGAGGTTTCTCGGCATCCCTCCTCTCCTTGCTCCGACGCCTTCAAACTCATCTCCAGATTTTTCAAGCCCAACAAACCGCCGGATACCCTTTCTTTTTCATTGTTATTGTCATTCTTTATGTTTTTAACCATTTCCTTCCAAATGTTTGTTAAAATGTCTCAGTTGGAAGAGTGTAAAAATTTTACTCCCTTTTTCTTTTTTGGTTTAATGAGATTGAATATATATATATATATATTGTTGTCTTTTTCAAAATCGTCGAGATCGTAGAACCTATGATGAAAAAGAGTCTCTTACGGAGAAAGTTGATGACGGAAACATGTTTCAGCTTGTTCTTTGCAAGTTTGTTGGATAAGTTTCACGGAGAATTGCGTGAAACATTCTATTGATAGGCATGTACTGGAACTTTTCGATGAAGTAATTAATTTTTTTTTTTTCATTGTTAACTCTAAAGAATCATCAGTTTGCATGGCTGAAAGTTTTCCATCATTATCATTATTATTTATTTGCTGTCCATTAGGTTTGTTTTTTGATGTGAATATTGATTGTGATTTCACTGAAGCATAAGGCTGCTTTGAGGGAGGCATCTTTCTTTACTTAGCAGTTAATTCTGTTGTCTCTTCTCAGCATTACAGGTCTAGCCTCAAATAGCTGCATCACCTTGCCATTCTTGAATTATTATATTATTATTATTATTTTAATCCCGTCATTTAAGCTTGGCTTTGTCTAATTCTCTGTATCCACATTTGTTCTAATCAGACTTCATTAAACAGTTTAGCCACTTCGTGACATATGCAATATCCATGATTACCCTTTTTTTTTTCTGTCCCAATTATTCGGATCAATATCATTTGCCAAAAAAAAAAAATCAAAGGCTAAAAATTTCTTGTCGGTATAGAATCAACCGAACTTTATACCTTTTTTTTTTACCCCAAAACAAAATGTTCGCCAAAATGGCCCAAAACTGATTTTTTTGCTGTTTTTTTTTTTTTTTTCATGCTTATTACAGCCTATGCTGCTAAAGAAACGACCAAAAGAAAAAAGGAAAAGTTGATAAACTGAAACAGTAGCCTATTGCAGTTCATAATATTGGCTTATTGTTTCTCCTTCAAGCGCCAACAGCAAAAACAGAGGAAGAAGAAATTGAGGACAGAGGAACAATTTAAATAGAAACTTGAACTATAGAAGAACTTTTTTTCTTGACATAAATTAGAAAAGAAAATTTCTAATTTAATTTATTTTTTTAATATGTATAACTCACTAATAATATTATATCGCACACAAAAGTAATGATAATACTTTTTATGCCATAAATGCTTGCGTAAGAAGAATATTCAGTTTCTACAGTTCCAGTACCTCGTTTTGCGACTTGATCTCACTTTGAAGCATAGTTATGAAAATCGACCCGGATGTTGACTCGAAGAGAAGACTGGGTCAATGGATCATTGGTTCAACTAGTGGGTCATTGATTGACCCAGTCGGGTCAATATCTATAATAATATTTATTATTATATAGTAAGAAACCATATTATTAATTATATCTTAATAAGAGAAATATATCAAATAGATATATAAATTTTTCTTACAATGTAACACAATAATTGTACTTCTAAAAATTAAAAAATAATATATACCAAATAAAATTTTAATAAAAATTCTTAAAGAGCTCTTTTTTAGGTATCAGTTGCAACATGTTATTTAATATATGAATAATGATAAATAGTTTTCAGGGACGAAACTAAAAAAAAATTTTAGGGGAACAAATTTTATATTTATATTTATAACAATAATAAAATTTATGAGATGAAAAATAAAAAATATTATTAATTATTTTACATAATAAATATTATAATTATATCTCGTAAAACTTAATACTTTAAAACTATTTTTTAATTTTTTGTATGTAATTAAATGTATTTTTTTTTATAAATGATAATTCAATCATTAATAATTTATCTCTCATGTGATTAAACTATAGAATTTTTGTGAGTATAGAAAAAATAATTCTTTTGCATACTATATAAAAATGTATAAGAATAAGAAAAAAATTTTTAAATACTTTTAAAAATAAATGAAATTAAATTAAAAAATAATTAAGTGTACGAGTCTCACTCTTTAAAAAGTTAGATTGCAAAATTTTAGAACTCAAAAAGAGAAAAAAAGAAAAAAGAAAAAGAAAAAAAGCATTTGGCATAAAAAAAACTTGAAACTTAAAAAGAGAAAAAAAGAAATGTACAGAAGTTTTACAAAAAAAAAAAGTATTTAAAAAAAAATAAATAAAAGCGCCTAGGGAGCATCAAACTTGAGGCTAGGGGAAGGAAGGCCCATAGTCTAGCCAACTGGGCTAACGTGCAGGATGTAGCTTTGTTTGATTAAAAGCTATTAATAGAAACAATGGCAAGTCTGCATGACCCGGTTACTATTTACTCTACCCGGCCCGGCCTACTGCCCGAGTCACCGGGCCACCGGTCCGACCGGCCGGACTGGGCCGGGTTTAATAACTATGCTTTGAAGGTCCTCAAGAACTAGCCGTATTTCCATGTGGCCACAATGGGCCTGCACACCATACCAACTAGTAGCCCACCGGCGTAGCCCATCACAACAGGTTTCCAACCAAATGCAAATGAAGAACCATATTCTTCACCTTCCTCAAATCCTGAAGATGAAGGTGGCAACACCTCTGAATTCCTTCATTTCCTTGACAGAGGGCGACCACACAAACCAAAGTTTCCCTCGTACGAGGAGTTGTCAAATGTGTCAAATTGCTTCCCTCCTGGTATAGCCTCTGTCAAATTGTTGTAAGACAAATTAAAGACAGCAAGAAAGTCCAATTGTATTAGTTGCTAAGGAATCTCTCCTAACAGTTTGTTCCTAAAAAGATCTGATAACTCAAGATTTGTAAGGCTCCCCAAGGATGAAGGGATGCTGCCATTGAGGATGTTGTTGGAAAGATTCAACACGCAAGATCGTAGAGACTTCCAATAAGTTCTGGAATTTTTCTTTCAAATTTATTACTTGAGAGATCAATGGCAACAAAGTATTCTAGAATTTTAGAATATTTTCTCTTCATGCCTTTGTTTGTTATCAACATGGTATATGTTTGATTGCCGTTCATTTGACCACCCAAAAAATCAATGCTTGTTTGCATATAAGATAAGCGACCAGCATCCACTAGCTTCGTTGCCTTCCAATTGAGGAGGTACTGTACTAGTAGCTGGCCTGACGAATTGTTTTGAGAGAGATCAATGATGCGCAACATTGGGAATTGATAATAAAAACTTGCATGATAATTGCCCAACCCACAGTGGAACTTGTTAGACCGTAAAATGAGGATTTTTAACTCACGAAGTGCCCCCAACCAAGCGGGAAACACATCTTCGATTCGATTTTCCCAACATTAAAAAACTCCAGCCTTGCACAGTTGGCTAATGACTTGGATAGATACCCCTCCAAATGATTCTGGCCTACCTTTTTCATTTTCAAGTTGCAGTCTTTTTGAGGTATTGGCAGAATCTTGCCTTGAAATTTGTTTGCCCCTAAATCAAGCTGCTCAAGAGAATTACTTAAATTCCCTAAACATTATCTCAGAAGTTCTTTATGTGCTTGATATAAACCAGAACCAGTTGAGTGTTGGTCAACTATTGGATAAGAATTATGCTCTTGAATTCAAAAATAAGGCTTGCAAAATCTATGATTCTGCTGGTGTCATACTCATTTATGTTCCTATGATAAATAAGAGTTTTTAGGTGAATCTAAATCAATTGATGACATGTGCAATACCTGCAACTCTTGATGCCAACTCATTATGGCATAAGAGATTGGGGCATGTGCATGATATGAGCTTGAAGAATCTTCAAAGGAAGCGAATGATGACAGGCTTGCCTAAAATTAAAGAAGGAGGAGCAGTGTGTGGAGCATGCTAGCAAGGAAAACAGACCAAACTTCCTTTCTCAACAAATCAAGCTTGGAGGAGCAAGCTGTGGACATATGAGCACAGAGGCACTGACTGAAATTAAGTACTTTATGACTTTTATTAGTGACTTAACCTGATTCTGTTGGATCTATTTTATGAAACAGAAATTAGAAGCTGCAGGGATCTTCAAGGATTACAAAGCACTGGTGGAAAATCAAAATGGCTTTAAAATCAAAGCCATTAGAAGTGACAATGGAGCAGAATACACTTGAAGCTCTTTCAAAGAAATACACACAGAAACTGCGATACAACAGCAATTGACAGCCCCACACACACCCCAACAAAATGAGGTGAGTGAAAGGAAGAATAGGAGCAAAATGGAGATGACCAGATGCTTATTATTTGAAAAAAAGATGTCCAAAATGTTTTGGGCAGAAGCTGCTAGCACCTTAGTGTATTTGTTAAACATGCTTCCAACTAAAGCACTAAAGAACCAAGCTCTATATGAGGCTTGGTATGGAATCGAGCCATGAACAAGCCATCTCAAGGTGCTTGGAAGTTTGTGCTATGCCCTTGCGCTAGAGAGAAGAAGAGATAAGTTGGATTATAAAACTGATGTTTTTGTGTTTATTGGATACACTAACACTGTTAGCATACGATAGAACGAAATGACGAGGACAGATTCATGTAGCCGACCCCAATTAATTTTGAGATTAAGGCTTGTTGTGGTTATTGTTGTGGATACACTAACACTGTTAAAAATTACAAGATCTATAATCCTCTTACTGGTAAAATTAGTACCTGTAGAGACCTAAAGTTTGATGAAGAAGGAAGATGGAATAGGAAGAAAGCTGAGATAGAGCATGTTGACATGGATCCAGATCAAATTCAACAACCATTGAGACAACAAGTGGAGGTTGAAAGTTCAAATGATGATTCAGATGAAGACTTCCCAATCAGGGGCACAAGACCATTAGTAGATGTTTATGAAAGGAGCTTTGTGGCTATAATTGAACCTGTTGACTTTGCAGAAGCAACAAAAAGTTCAACCTAGAGAGAAGCTATGCAACAAGGAATAGAAGCCATTGAGAAGAATCAAACATGGCCGAAGAATAAAAATCCAATTGGGTTGAAGTGGATCTACAGGGTCAAGCTTAATCCAGATGGGTTAGTTAATAGGCATAAAGCTAGACTGGTAGCTAAAGGTTATGCATAGCAATATGGAATTGATTATGCTGAAACCTTTGGTCTAGTGGCAAGGCTTGATACCATTAAGCTCTTGATGGCCTTTGCTGCACACAAGGGATGGGTTGTTCACCAACTAGATGTGAAGACAACATTTTTTGAATGGAGAATTGAGTGAGGAAGTGTATGTGGAGTAACCCCTCGGATTTTAGAAAGAAGGTGAAGAACATAAAGTATACTTGCTAAAGAAAGCCTTGTATGGCTTGAAGTAGGCTCTAAGGGCTTGGTATAGCAAGATAAATGATTATCTGTTGAAAATTTCTTTCAGCAGAAGCAAAAATGAGGCCAAATTTTATATTAAAGAAGAGAAACAGATTTGCTTGTTGTGTCCCTATATGAGATGACTAATTGGTGATTGGAAGTTGCAGTCAATTGATAAAGGAGTTCAAATCACAAATGATAAAGGCCTTTGAAATGATAGACCTGGGTAAGATGATATTTTTCTTTGATTTGGAAGTGCATCAATCCAAACATGGTATTTTTGTAAATCAAGAGAAGTATGCCAAAGAAGTATTAGGAAAACTTCAAATGGAAGATAGTAAGAGTTCAAACACACCTCAAACAGTTGGTGCAAAGTTCAGAAAAGAAGATATGACAGCAAAAACTGATCCAAATAGATTCAAAAGCCTAGTGGGATGTTTACTATATTTGACTGCTTCAAGGCCTAATATTATGCAAGCTGTTAGTCTTCTCCCAAGGTTTGCATGAACCATTTGAGATGCATCTTAAAGCTGCAAAGAGGATACTCAGACATATAAAGGGCTCTACTGACTATGGTATTATGTTTAAAAAGACAGATAAGCTGGAGTTAGTGGGGTAATTGATAGTGATTGGGGGGGGGGGGTCTCAAGATGATTCTAAGAGCTCTTTAGGGTATACTTTCACTTCGGGATCAGGTTTCTTCTGCTAGAGTTTTAGAAAACAATTAGTGGTGGGATAGTCAACAGCTGCAGTAGAATGTCTTACTGCAATAGCTGTTGTTAATCATGTAGTTTGGCCTAGAGGAATGGTTATAGATTTGAAACATGAATCGGCTAAGACTATTTTAAAAAATCCAATCCTACATGGAAGAACAAAGCATTTCCTGATTAGGCTTCACTTTGTTAGAGAAGCTTAGGGGAATAACGAAGTTAAGTTGGTGTTCTGCTCTTTTGAAGAATAGATTGCTAACATTCTGACCAAGCCACTTTACAAAGGTAGATTCAGGATTCTAAGAAGCAAGTTAGGAATGCAAAGCTTCAGCACTAAGGAGGAAAAATAAAGACAAAAGGCTGATGGAGCATAAGCATTGCAAGTCCAGGAGATTGTTTTGTTCTTTTGACCCATGATTCCCACCAAAAGTCAGATGTTAGTTGACTTAGTTAGCATCTAGGCTGAGTTGTAAGCTACTGCTAATTAGCTATACTAAGCAATCTGATTGTTTAGTTTAAATTAATTTAAAATTTGAATTATGAAGTTTAAATTTAAATGTACTATTGTAATGCTGATGTAAGACAATCATATCATGTCTTTTTGTATTTGCAGCGCTTTCAAAATCAAATAACTATGAAAAAGATCAAATGAAGGCAGATGATTCATGCCTTGATAAACTTACTTGCATTTATCACTTTCTTCTCTGTAATCAACAATTAGAAACACAAATGAAGGATTTTTAGCTTTAATCATCAAACTGAATTCTTTCTTCCTTCTTAACCTACACCTCCATCTTCTACACAGAAAAGAAGTTTTCACCACTGCTTGGGTATCAGGGTAGGAGAAGATGTGGTGGATAATATCATCTGGCAAAAGGCTAAGTTTGTCTATGACTATGTGTTCCTCCTGATCATCAAATCCTCATCGTCATCCTGCTCCTCCGCCTCTGGCTCTACCTATTCCTCCTCCTCCTTCTTCTGCTACTGATCCTCTAACAAGGTGTTGTTGCAAAAATTAATATTGCTATGGAAAGGTAATGTAGCTTTCTTGATGGTACCATTGTTGTTGAATCTTCTTCTTTTGCAACCTTTTTGATGGTTGTTGCTCTGTCTCTCGCCTATCTATCTTTTCTTTGTTGATTCTTGCTGCTCTCTGTTGTGTTTATTTTTTTTTTCAAGGAAAAAAAAAAAGCATTTCATTCACCCTAAAAGAACATGTACATCAGATTCAATGTGAGTAAAAAAATGGCAAAGAGTAGCTTGACACCAAGAAACTTCACCATCATGTACTAAGGCTGTTTTTGCAAGCATATGTGCCAGTACATTCGCCTCCCTATTAACATGATGGATGGAAAAACTAACCAAATCAGAGGTCAAGCTTCTAATATCCTCAGCAATATGATGAACCAAAGGATTTGCCCCTCCTTGTTTAATAGCCCGAGCTGCCAGAAGACAATCCGTCTCAACACACACATGGTCAATAGAAGATTCCTTTGCTCTTTGCAACGCACATCTGATAGCTAACAATTCTAGAACCAGCGGCGAAAAAGTACCTTGCAATCTTTTAGTCATAGTCATCATCGGCTCACCTCTAAAATTGCAAAAAACTGCAAAAAACCCATCCCAAACCTCCGGCATCCTGTTGGAGTGCCGCATCAATATTTATTTTTATGACTTCCTCAACTAGTGGAAACCAGTTTTGTTGACACTGCTCCATTGGATCCCTAGGTGGTATTTGCTTTGCCTGATGAAAATCATTTAAGAGCTTCAACGCCTTTGCAACACCCATCCATTGATTCCCCACCTTGCCCTCCGTAACCAACTTGTTAGGTGCATGCCAAAGGGCCCAAGATACCATGACAGCAAGTTCGGCCACCTCGCGAGCAGGTTGGCCGAGAAGTGCAGCAAACCAAGTGAAAAATCACAATCTTCAGTATGTCTTAATCTCAGACCCAAAGGACTCAATAACCACGCCCCATCTGGCCAAGGGCATTTAAGAAGTGTATGTAGTGGATTTAGGTTCAATGCCGCATCTTGGGCAGCAAGGATCAAGCATGAGGCCTTCAGCCAATAAATTCTGATTTGTAAAAAGATAACCGTTGCAAGCCCTTCAGAGGAAGTGTTCAATGTTGTTTGGGACATTAAGTTTCCAAAGTCTTTTCCAAGTTTCCACTCTCTACCGTATAATTTCCTGAACGGTCGTGGTGCCAAATGAGTTTATCAGCTGGGCGTCTAAAGCTAAGAGGAATGGCTAGTATCTGCAAACTTTCACTGGGCATGAAGTGTTGTTGAATTAAATTCACTCGCCACCATTTTGTGTTCGGATCAATTAGAGATTCCACTTTTTCTGACTCCAACGTCACCCTTCTAGACAGTACTTTGAAGCCAGGTTGTTCAAGTGACCACGGATCACTCCAAATATTCGCATTCCTACCATCACCAATCAGCCGACGAACACCTAAAGCAACCAACGGTCAAGCAGCAAGGATGCTGCGCCACGTTAGACTCGGATTGTATCCCAATTTGGCATCCCTAAAATTGCAATTATGGAAGTACCTGGCTTTAAGAACACCGCCTAACAAGGAGTCAACTTGGGACAAAAGTCTCCATACCTGCTTTCTGATAAGAACCTGATTGAATACATAAACATCCCCGAAGCCAAGACCCGGTGTAGATTTAGATGAAGTCATCCTCTCCCACTTTGCCCAATGAATTCTTCTTTTATTATCGGAACTACTCCACCAAAATTGGTTAGGCAACAGGAAGCAACTCAAAACATGTGGGAATCGCTTGGACCACCACTTTTAACACAACCTCCTTACTAAACCGAGAGAGACGTTTTTCATTCCACCTGCTGATTTTCTTCCTTATCCTGTCCATCAGCAAACTGACAGTTTTTTTCGTAGAAAATCCCACCATCGTCGGAAGGCCAAGATACTTCTGTGGCCCCTGTACTGCCGCTACACCAAGACGAGTCTATATTGCATTTTTAACATTATCGTGCACATTACGGCTTAAAAAAAGCTCAGTTTTATTCCACTTAATTCTCTGCCCGATGCTTGCTCATTTTGGACAAAAATAGTCTTTAATTTTTGGCATTCTAGGACAGATGCTTCATTAAAGATAAGATTGTCGTATGCAAAAAAAACAGCTGAGTTATCTTTAGAGATCTTAAAAATTTTATAAGATATTTTATAATTATGAAAATTTTATTTGAATTAGAATTAGGATTCTGCATCAAATAAGAATTTTATTGATTAATATATTTTTATTTTGACTATAATTAATATTTTATAATTATAAAATTTTATATTAAAATAAAACAATAAAAAATAAGGAAAAACTATTTTGAATCTTCCTTTTTAAGAAAAGAATTAAAAAAATCTCTCAAATTTACCTATTTTTTCTTAGAAAGAAAAAGGAGTTATGTTAAAATTTTGAAAAAAAATTTAACAATACTTCCAAATCTTTTTTTCTCTTAAAAAGAAAAAAAAATCCTTTATTTTCTTAAAACGATTCAAAAAATTCCTAAAAAAATAATACTCAAAATTAGAATTTTTTTTTTTGTTTTCTCTTTTAAATTAGATAAAAGAAAAATAAATTTATTAATAAACATTATTAAACTCACAAATTACGTAGGTATATTACTAGTGTAATAAAAATATTTCAATTTTTCGTTCTACTATGTGACGAGTTTTCCTAAATTCACAAATTTAAAAGAATATTAATATATTTATAATTATAAAATTTCCATCACAATCTGAATTAAGATTCTATAAATCAATCAATAAAAATTATATTTTAATTAAGTAATAATTTATTGATTTATATATTCCTATTTTGACAATAATTTAAGCTCTATAGCTATAAAATTTTCTAATGAAATAAAATAATAAAAAAACTATTCTTGAATCCTCTTTTTTAAGAAAAAGAATAAAAAATCTCTCAAATTTATCTACCTTTATTTAAAAAGGAAAAAGGAATTATGCTAAAATTTCCTTAAAAGAGGAAAATAAGAAACTACTTCCAAATCTTTCTTCTTTTCTTAGAAAGAAAAAAATTTATTTTCTTAAAAAATGTCAAAAAAATTCCTGAAAAAGTAATACTCTAAATTAGAATGTTTTTCTTAAATAACATAAAGTAAAAATAAATTTATCAATGTGCCGGTCCATTACTAGTATGTGTGTGTGTGTGTGTGTCTATATATATATCTTCAATAAACCTTCGATTTGAATTTATACAATTTCCTAATTATTAGGATTTATGATATCGATAGCCACATGTTATCTCATCCTATTTAATTTCTTTAAATTTTCAATTAAATTTTTCATTTAATGTTTGAGGTCATTCCTCTTTAGAATTTCATATTTTCTCAACAACACTCGAAATGCCCCACATTTCCAATGTATCATCAAAAATTCTTAAATTTCAATTATAGTAGTTGTTTCCAAAATACTTGCGAATAAATATAAATTGTCTTAGATCTCAAACTCACGCAATGTGCAAGCATAAACTTAGTGAAGCATAACTCAGTAGTTCACTTTCCCCACTTTATACAAAAGAAAAAAAGAAAATGCAAGCATCAACTTTTTCTAACTAAATATATGGTGTCTTAGTGCGTGAAAGGAACTGTTCATTTTAAATGTTTAGGTCTTGTGAGAATTTTATTCCTGGTTTTTATTGGGCGGGTTTCATTGGCCTCGTGTAGGTACATTTACCTTGGGCTATTTGAAACTGAGATAGGAGGCTGCAGGGTCCTGATGACCACGAGTTGGAACCTGGTTAAACTAAATGTATCAATTGGACTCCCAGCAAGCTTAATTTAATTTTGTTAGGGATATTGCCTTTCTTTGGTGACCCGGGCTTATGATAAGGCTGCGACCAATTGCAATGGAGTTGAAGCAATCACTAATTTGGAGCCAATTAAGTGCATATAAATGGGAAATTATATTGCAGGCCAATAATGGAGGTACATTTTGTTGTTGGAAAGGACGGAATTAAATTAGCTTGTTTGGTCGCTGTCTTCAACCTTTTCATTCCCCATGAGATGCGTCATCCCTTTCATGTTTACATATTTTGTAATTGAAATAACATCTTTATCAATCCTTCACTTGGCATTGGGAACTAAATGTTTGCTAGGTGGGACAAAAATTACATTATCCGCATAGTGGTGATTATTAGCTCCTATTGATTATCAAACAGAGAGCTCTGCTTGTGTGTAATCGTGTTGTCTTTGGGTGACAGGAAAGAGCAACAGAGAAGAGGATGGAAATGGACTCATATGGAAATTGGGCATCCAAAATTCAGGGCCCTTTTGGCGGAGTACAGGGCCTGCCTCTCTTCTCTACTGTAGCATCATCAGGATTATTTTCTTCAACAATTATTGCGCCTTCAGCTGTTGATGGTCAACTTTATTGCACCTACAGCTGTTGCTGGTCAACTTCACTTGCACAATTGAGGAAGTTCTTCATCGTCAACTTGCCTATGAATAAAAAGCTTTCCTATTAATTAAAAAAAAAAAAAAAAAAGCTCTATGAGTTGTATTGTTTAATATATGTTTGAGGAAAGGAAAGCATGAAGTATTTATATTTCTAAATGTACTAATTTCATTGAAGTTTCCCACCTTGATACAATTGGGAACCACGAAATGAGGGGTCTTTATTAATAATTTATATATACT
Source organism: Carallia pectinifolia (assembly GCA_037832335.1). Taxonomy (NCBI): domain Eukaryota; kingdom Viridiplantae; phylum Streptophyta; class Magnoliopsida; order Malpighiales; family Rhizophoraceae; genus Carallia; species Carallia pectinifolia. The sequence continues at coordinate 6,215,941 of CM075454.1, read as the reverse complement.
ATCTCGTCTTGAGCATTCCTTTTTTTTTTTTTTTTTTTGACGGATTGTGCATTCAAATTTAAGAAGTAGATAAACTGACATATTTAAAGATCTAAATATAACTAAAAAAAATTTCCAATTAGGACATGTTATCTATCAGTTCAAATAATTAAGTTGTGGAAGGTACTAATAGTTATATTATCACTCTTATTATAAAACTGTGTATCAAAATATTTTGTTTCTTTTTACAAATTTATAGAATCGTAGATTATAAATTTTTAGTTTTCAAAATTTCAAGTTAGAGGTATCTATCTATAGAACATTCTTGTTCTTGTGTATAATTTAGTGTATATGTATTATATATAATAACCAGGCTCTAGCCTGAGCATTACGCAGGTTATATATATATTTTTGTCAATTTTTTTTCATAATAATATATTATTTTGTACACAAAATATTCCTTGCAAAATATTAATATAATTTCAGTAAGTACATATTACTATTTTTGTAATAAGTAATTGCGTTGTATGAGTAACAATTAAAGATTAGTATTATTTCACTAAGTGCATATTGTTATCGTTTCTAATACATCATTCTTGCAAATTAACATAAAATGATAAAATTCAACTATTAAATTCACATAATTAAGTAATTCAATATCTCTTCCTTGAAATTCAAGTCATAAGTTCAGTAAAGTAATATAATATGACTTGCAATATATCTATATATAATAAATCTAATCATCATAAATATTGATTTTAGGATTTTGAAACTGAATAATAATGATATAAATAATATACTCGAATTAGCAGAAGTCATAGTTATTTTCGCGTCGGAATAGAGACTGAGGCTTTTCTTTAACCTAATAACCGATTTCTTTCTCGTGATTTTTATTATACTCACACACTTTAGATGGAATTTTCGTGTGTTTGTAGGAAGAGAGAGGATCGACTGTATATATATATATACACAACTTTAGGGTTTTAGTTTAAACACATTCATAAATGTCTGAATCATATACAGATTGTCTTCCTGATTAATCGGGTCACATTAATGATTTATTCCTTAACAGTGTTTTCCTTTGGGTACATTCCAAGTAAACCAATTACGACAATTTCTCTGTTCTAAACCAATTACGGTAATTACTCTATTCTTACTCAAAGAAATTAATTAATAAGGAATAAATTCTAACATTTTCCCACTTAGCCTGATTATAATTTGTTACTTTAATCTTTGTGCGCAAATGACGATAATGTTTAATCTCTCATGATTCCATTATAATGTCATAATATGATAAACTGTTCAGTGTGAGTTATGGCGGTCATACCCTATTAGTTTAGAATACTCCCTTCTATATATCATAACACTTGCAGATTACCATATCAGGCTAATAAAGTATATATCTGAAATATAATTTCATAATAATCCACAATAATGTCTTATAGAGACATTCTTGTTAAAGTTAAAACTTTAAGTGTACATAATTATAAGGTAACAGAAAAACATAATGTATATCAGAAACACATAAATGAGCTCAAAGCATTATTACAGGCATCAAATATCACTCATCAATACAACTAAGTCTCATCCTGAGAATATGCTCTCTAAAAGACTTAGGTTGTAAACTTTTCATTAAAGGACCAGTGATCTTGAGATTTGTATTAATTTGCTCAATAGACACTTTCTGTTTCTGAACCTCATCCTTAATGGCAAAATACTTTAATTTTATATGCTTGGCACCCTTCGAGTATTTGTTGTTTTTGGAGAAGAATACTGCTGCAGAATTATCACAGTAAATTTTCAGCGGCTTAGTAATGGTGTCGACAACTCCAAGTGTTGAAATAAAGTTTCGCAGCCATAATGCATGAATCATAGTCTCAAAACACGCCACAAATTCTGCTTCCATAGTGGATGAAGCAATGATAGACTGTTTTGCACTTTTCCATGATATCGCTCCTTCAGCTAACAGGAACAGATAACTAAAATTGGACTTTTTGCTATCAAAGCATTTGGCAAAATCTGAATACGAATATTCAATCACTTTTAAAAGGTTGGATTTTCTGTACATGAGCATGTAGTTCTTTGTTCCTTATAGGTACCTCATCACTTTCTTTGTAGCTTTCCAATGATCCATTCCAAGACTACTTTGATATCTGCCCAACAGTTCGACCGCGAAGCTAATATCCAGTCTAGTGCAAGTTTGCAGATAAATCAGGCTACCAACAACATAGGCATGTAAGATTGACTCCATTGCCTTACGTTCTATGTCATTCTTTGGACATTGCATAAGACTAAATTTATCACCTTTTTGTACGGGAGCAATTTTAGGTGAACACATAGCCATATTGAACCTCTCTAGAATTTTCTCGATATAACCATTTTGAGACAATCCCAATAATCCTTGTGATTTATCACGAAATATCTCTATTAAAATCGTATATGATGTCTTTCCCATATCTTTCATTTCAAAATTCTATGAGAGAAAATATTTAGTTTCAAGCAATATACTCAAGTCATTAACAGCAAGTAAAATGTCGTCAACATATAGGACTAGAAATATGAACTTACTCCCACTGATCTTTTGGTATATATACCGATCAATAGTTTTTTCCTTAAAACTAAAAGATATAATAATATCATTGAACTTAATATACTATTGTCGGGAAGCTTGTTTCAGTTCATATATTGACTTCTTTCGTTTACATACCAACTGCTCTTTTCCTTTTATGGAAAAACCCTCAGGTTGATCCATATAAACTTCCTCTTTGAGATCCCATTAAGAAAGGTAGTTTTCACATCCATTTAATGCAACTCCAAATCATACTGAGTTACCAATGCCATAATTATCCTTAATAAATCCTTTTTCGAGACTAGAGAAAAAGTCTCTGTATAGTTAATATCATTCTTTTGAGTATAAAGTATAACCCTTGACAATAAGTTTAGCTTTATATCGTTCGATATTACAACTTAAGTCGCGTTTAGTCTTAAAGACTCATTTACAACTGACTCTTTTAAAGCGTTTTGGCAATTCAACGAGATCCCAGACATTGTTCTTTTTCATGGATTTTAATTCATCTTTCATAACATCAACCCACTTTTCAGATTGAGTACTTTCTATGGCTTGTGAAAACAAAACTGGATCCTTATTGATTCTAATATCAAAATCTGACTCTTGCAAATAAATCACATAATAATTAGGAATAGTTGATCTCCTTTCTCTTTAAGATCTTCTTAATGCTACTTCTTATAGTTCAGGTGCATTAGTCATTTGTGGGTTAGTTTCTTCAGGGAATACTTCTTCGTCCAAATGTTCTTCCATTTCTGAAATAACATTTGGTGTTATAATGGATGAAGAACTGTTTTGGGCAAAGGAACATTTACCCTTATTTCCTTTATTTTCACATTATGACGTTCATTACTCCCACTAACCTCTCTATTCCCAATGAATCTTGCATTTTTAGTTTTAACTATTCTCAGACTATGGTTTGGCCAACAAAACATATACCCTTTAGACTTCTCTAGGTAACCAATAAAGTAACCACTGATCGTTCGAGAGTCTAATTTCTTTTCATGTGGATTGTAAATCCTTTCTTCCACTAGGCAACCCCAAATATGCAGGTGCCTCAAATTAGGTTTCCTTGCTATCTACAGTTCAATAGGAGTACTTTGAACTGTCTTACTAGGAACCTTATTTATCAAATAGTTTGCAGTTTTGAGTGCATACATCCACAAAAATTTGGGTAAAGATGAGTTACTCATCATACTCCTAACCATATCTATTAATGTCTGATTATGCCTTTCTGCCACGCCATTTTACTGAGGTGTGCCTGACATTGGCATAGTATACTGTGCACATATGCCATGACTTTCGAGGAATTTTTCAAATGAACTTGAACACTGCCCCAATTTATTATATTTGCTATAATATTCACCACCTCTATCAGATCTTACAATTTTTACCTTTCTGTCTAATGACCTTTCAACCTCCTTTATGAATACCTTGAGGACATTTGATAATTGAGATTTTTCATGAGCAAACAGACATAACTATAATGTGAAAAATCATCTATAAAGACAATAAAATATTTTTCACCATTAAGGGCTAGAGTGTCAAACGGTCTGCATATATCGAAGTGTATAATTTGAAGAAGCTGGGTGCTTCTTATGACTTCCTTCTTACTGTGTTTAGTTTACTTTTCCTTAATGCAATCTACACACATTCTGAGATCAACAAAATCTAGATTCGACAGAATCTAATTACCTACTAATCTCATCAATCTTTCTCTAGATATATGACCCAAACGTTTATGCCACAAGTAAGCAGAATCTTTATCCATCGTGCGACGCTTAATTCCAGTATGATGTACGTGAAACAAAGATTCAGCAAACACATTATCAAGTTTCAATTTATATAAACCATCAATAAGAATACCAGAATTTATAATATGAGTATTCTCATATGAACTAAAACTTCCACATCCAAACTTAACATTAAACCCTTAATTATCTAATGTGGAAACACTAATAAGGTTCTTTAAAACTGAAGGTGCATAAAGAGTCTATAATAGGTCTAGATGATAGCCAGTGTCCAAGACCAAACGATAAGTCCCTATGCCTTCAACTGGAGCCTTCATACGATTTCCCATAGAAAGAAAATCTTTAGTTGGGTTTGTGGTTTGGATCGTAATGAATCTCTGCATCATATTAGATACATGAGTAGTAGCACTAGAATCAAGCCACCAATTATTATGAGAAACTTCAGCTAAATTTGATTCAAAACATACTAAAGCATTAAATTTACCTTTCTTTTTAGACCAAGCCTTATGCTTCAGGCAATCTTTTTGATAATGTCCAACCTTATTACAGAAGTGACATGTATTACCATTTCGTTCCTTCTTTCCAGCAAAAGGAGTATAAGCATACTCTTTCTTTTTTTAGAACTGGTTGGCTTTGACTTTCATGGCTTTCCCAATCCTAAGTGCATGTTGTTATCGTTTCTAATATATAATTCTTGCAAATTAACGTAAAATGATAAAATTAAACTGTTAAATTCACATAATCAAGTAATTCAATATCTCTTCCTTGAAATTCAAGTCATAAGTTCAATAAAGTAATAGAATATGACTTGCAAACAATACATACATATATATGTAGAGTCTTGTCGATGAATTGAAAGTACACTATGACTGCTTTAGAAATTTAAGGCTCTCTTTGTTGGAACGCAAAGGATAACACCAAATTATTTAAAATGACCTTTCGTTGATCATTCTCTAACGATAGTATCTAATTTCCTTTTTAATTAGTGTCGACCTTTTTTCACTTGATAATTGGATACTCTTGTATTCAATAGTTATCTCATGTTGTGTTTTGACTACAGAAAATTCAAATCGTCTGCATTCATACGAAGATTAATTAAATTTGCAGATGAGTTGCAAAATATAAGAATAACAAAAATGTAAAGAGTGAAAGTTCACAACAATAGGAACAGATGACCATGAAGAAGAAGCATCTATAAATATTTTATATATTTATTGTCACTCAAAATGAAAGTACAACATGCATCTCATTTAACTTTTGTAAATGTTTATGAAATCAGGATTATAGCATAAGGCCATAGACATACTATATAATATTATGAATTTCTCATTATTTAGAGAAAGACACGTGTAATATTTCTAATTTTAACATATAGGAATCCTGATTTAAGTGTGTATCACACTTTGAGTTTGTTAAGGTCTTGAGATACTTATACTAATGAAAGATTTAATTCGAAAGGCACTTTTATATGCATGAACCATGTAAAAAACAATGTAGCTATTTAAGTGGGGGATTGTTAGAAAATATAGTTATAAATAGCTACATTAATTTTTTTTTAAAAAGAACAAAGTTACAAGTTGTAGTTAAAAAGACATAATTTTTATGCAAAGAGACATGACTTTTAGTGTAAACAGTTGTGTTTATTTATGGGAGACACATGATGCTTCGATTAAGAGTCGTGATTCTTCATGTAAGAGTCATAACTTTTTATAAGTGACTATTCAAAGTCTATAAATAGGATGCCCTTCTCGCCCAAAAGAAATCTTCACTGATATATTCATTCTTCCTACAAAATTTTTTTCTTTTTACACTTGAGAAATTCTTGTTAGGGTTTTAGAAGAATTGTTATCTGTAAATCCAAAACTTTGTAAATCTTGAAATGATTTGTCATATACCCTGTAATAATTTGAGAGGGGACCAACATCACTTTAAAGACAATATTATTCATGATATAAAATCTACTTAATTCTTACTCTCTTTTCCTAACAATAAATTTGAGGGTATATTAAACATCAACAAAGAAAAAGCCAAAAAGAAAATCTAGAAAGAAACCTAAAAATACAGTTTGGCATTGACTCTACTTTCACTTCCAAGTAATGATTTTGCATCAAACGAATATAGTAAAAAATTGTTGATACATGTAGGCAGGTTCACCATATTATTCTAAAATAACAGTCTTCCAAATTCCAACCCAAGTCACCATTTTATTCTGCAAAACTGATATGAGGACCATCAGAAGCCTAAAGCCAAGCCTGACCACTTTCCACAACTCTGATGTAAATTCAGACACATCATTTAGATCATCATCAAGGGAACGTTCCCAAATTTAATAACCAATTTTTTCTTCAAGTTTCCAGCCACCAATTGTATGCATGAAATTTACGAATCCAAGAGAGTTCATGTTCTTTTGGGTTGACATACAAAACTAGATACTCCAAGTCGGTTAAAAGCAATAGTTTTGGAAATTCTGTAATTACACATAATGCCTAAAAAAGAGAAGAAAGTTAAACTGCAAACTTTGGAAACTTAAAAACTGCACAACAAGAAAGATTTCTTTAAAATTAATATTGATTGTTTTTTTTTCAGTTCATGGATTATATATTTGAGGGAAGAATTTTGACCCTACAAGCACAATTAGGGAACTTGCTTCCTAAGAAGATAGACCCACTAAATATGAACCAAATTTACCATTTTCTTATTTTCACTAAGAAATATGGAGATTAATGTTGGATTGTCTAATGTGTTCACTACCTAAAAACATTGGCATTGGTCTCTCTAATTCTAAGAAACCTGGTCAAAAACTTCAAAAATGTAAACAAAAAAAAAATTCAAATTTGCAGTAGAGAAAAATAAGTAACATAATGTCAGTCCAATTATTTACCTTGATTAAATCTAAGCCTAGAACCACGACTCTTGAGAGATTAACGAGCAGAGCAAAAAATCTGCCTTTGTGAATTTCTTTTTTATGTTGTGATACCCTTAGATTAGAGAGGACACCAGACAGAACAGTCTTTTCGACTTGGGGCAGGTGTTGATTAGTAAACTCAATTTAGGGTCATGTGTATACCAGAAGTTCTCTAAGATAGGGGCTCCGACTTGTACCCTGAGGTTGCTGGTATAATCAGAACACTAAATCTCCAAAAGAATCAATCTTGGCAAGCTTATTTTCAACAATGCAAGTCCTCTGGGAATAAAGCGACGCCACAAACTTTGGTGTTCCAAACACCTCAACTCAGAAAAAGGTTCGGAGACAAATGCCAAACCACATTGACTGAAAGAAAGTCTTGTCACGTTAGGTAACATCAAGGTCTCATTAAGTTTCACATGCAACTAAAGAAATAAATTTTTTCGATTTAGATTCCCATAGAATAGTAGGTGGGCTATAAAACATTACTAACACCTTAATCTTCAGAATTTTCACCCCTTTCCCCAGGGCAAAGATATTACAGAATCCATCAGTGCTTGATTACACTCTGTTCTTAGGAAATCCAACGAATCCACTTTGGTTGCAAGATTCAGTCTCACAAGTAAATCATACACAGAAGCATCGAAATTTAACAGGGAAGACAAATTGGTAGAATGTAGAACCATGTTCTGGTAGAAAGACCAATCAAGATCCCAAGATGGATTAAGGACACTTACATTTTGTTTAGGATGAGAGGAAAGGGGAAAGGGAGAGGAAAGGCAAGATGAAAGTGAGAGGATTAAGGTAAATTATTGTGTTTAGAAAATGTTTGAAAAGCGAAGATGATATAGGACGAGTACGAAGAACAACCTATGTCAAGACTCCACCCGAAAAGAAACGAGAATCCAGTCAAGAAATTTTCTATAATCAATATTCAATTGCATAAACTAGTCTAAAAAATAACAGTGTCATGAGCTCTATTTATAGAGCTTAATAGACAAAATCTAAACAGAAACGAATAACTGCTAACAGATAATTATAGAAATAATTGAAAAATAAACACATAGTTAACACGTCCTAATAACTAAACAATAAATCCTATCCTATGTGGACCAAGACTTTTAGAATTTCTTCTGAGAAAATAAAGTCTCATCAGCAACTACAACTGCATCAAATAAGCATAAAGTAACTCACGATCCATCAATCGAAGATCAACCTCAGGAACCCAAGTAGCATCAGAGGCAGGACGACTTTTCCACTGAGCAAGAAAGTGTCAAAATCCTCCATGAGAAGAAGCAACGCACTCATCATCTAAGATAGTCTTGATATCCTCAGTACGTGGAGCAAAAGTAGGCACTTTAGGCACAACAGTACCTGCAGAGAGACTATAAGGCAATGATGGAAGCTTGAAAATGTCTCGGTGAGGTGTCAAATCCTCCACATTAAAAATATGACTAATATTCAAGTCAGTTGGTAAAGCAAATAGATATGCATTAGGTCCAAATTTTTCAATGATGGAATATGGGCCAATGGCTCGGGCTTGTAACTTCTTGGGCTTGTTTTTAGAGAATCGCTCAGGACGAATGCGAACCATAACAGAATCACTCATATTAAATTATTTATCTCGACAATGCACATTAGCAGCAAGCCTATAATCAACATTACTTAAAGTAATCTTGTGCCTAATCTCAGCATGCAGGTTATGAATGTGTGCAGCAAAGTTTTCACTAGGTTCAGAAGATCAAAAATCAAGGAGAAGGGGAACTAGGTCAATAGGTGTACGAAGGGTATAACCATGGACAATTTCAAAAAGATTCTTACCAGTGAAACGATTAACAGAATTATTTTAAACAAACTCAGCTCTTGGTAAAATCAAGTCCTAATTACCTTATTCTTCACCTACTAGACACCTAAGTAAGTCTCCCAAACTTCGTTTAACTACCTCAGTTTGACCATCTGTTTGAGGATAAAATGCAGTCAAAATTTCAAACATGTTCCAAACAATTTCTAAAGTGTCTTCCAAAAATAACTCACAAACTTAACATCTTTATCATACACAATAAAAACAGGCAAACCATGCAATCTAACAACTTCTCTGAAAAACAACTTTGTGATATGAGATGCATCAGTGAACTTATTACATGAAATAAAATGAGACATTTTAGAAAATCTATCAACAACCATAACGATGCAATCATTACCATGAGCTGTCCTAGGCAAACCAAACACAAAATCCATACTAATATCACGCCAAGGTGCGTGTGGAATAGGAAGTGGTGTGTACAAAGCAGTGTTATGCTTTTTAGCTTTAGCAACTTGACAAATGCGACACTGTGACACAATTTTAGACACATCTCTCTTCAAAGAAGGTCAGTAAAACCTATTCTCAATAAGTGCAGTTGTCTTATCCATTCCTAAGCGACCAGCTACCTCACCAGCATGCCTTTCCCAAACTAAAAAGTCATGAAATGATGTACGTGGAATGCACAACTTGTTAGCTCTAAACAGAAATCCATCATACACAACAAAATCAACATAGTCCCTACGATTTCATTCACTAACAAACTAGAATATAAGACCAAAAACAAGACAAATAGGGCACTCATCATGCAACCTCTCAAAACCTATAACATGAGCATGTAACTCCTGAAGGATACACACAACTCAACTCAAAGCATGAACAGTTTTGTTTTCCATACCAGAACAATGTTTAAGCATAAAAGAATACTCATGAAGAAATTTAACCCATTTAGCATGCTTAACATTTAATTTCCTCTGAGAATTCAAATAACTCAAAGTCTGATGGTTATAAAATAAAACAAATTCCTTAGGAAGCAAATAGTACCTCCAATAATGCAAAGACTGAACAACATATAAAACTCCTTATCATATATAGAGTACTTTTTCTTCACTTCATTGAATTTTTTGCTGAAAAAAGTGATGGGGTGCTCTTTCTGACTCAAGACTCCTCCAATGCCAACTCCAAACACCTTGTTGAAGTTAGGATGACTCAGAACTGGAGTTTCACTGATTTTATTTTTGATGTCTTTGAAAGCTATGGAAGTTTTATTAGACCACTGAAAATCTCCCTTTTCCAAGCAATCAATGATAGGAGCCATAATGGTACTAAATCCCCTAATGAACCTCCAAAAGAATAAGGCTAAACCATGAAAGCTAGGAGCTTCAGAAGGAAACTTAGGCTCAGATCACTCTTGAATGACCCGAACCTTTTAAGGATCTACAACTGTACCATGAGTAGAAACAATAAATCTTAAGAATAACACTTTAGACTGCCAAAATGTACACTTTTTAATGTTAGTATATAATTTAGCTTCTCTAAGAGTAAGAAAAACTAACTACATGTGATCTAGGTGTTCTTTCTCGGACTTACTGTAGATAAGGATGTTATTGAAGTAGACCACTAAAAATTGATTTATAAATGGCTTTAGGACATGAGTCATAACCCTCATAAATGTATTGGGATCATTTGACAACCCAAATGGCATAACTAACCACTCATATAATCCATCCTGCGTCTTAAACGTAGTCTTTCACCCATCTCTAAATAGAATACGTATTTGATGATACCCACTATGAAGGTCTATTTTGGAATACCAACTAGAACCAGCTAGCATATCCAGCGTATCCTCTTACCTACGAATGGGAAATCGGTACTTAATAGTGATTTTGTTGATAGCTCGACTATCAACACACATCCTCCATGACCCATCTTTCTTAGGGGTCAACAAAGTGGGAACAGCACAAGAACTAAGGCTATGTCGTACAAAGCCGTTAGATAGCAATTCTTCCACTTGCCTATTTAACTCTTCACGTTCTTTTGGATTAATCCTATAAAACGGAAGATTAGACAATTGTGAACCAGGAACTGAGTCAATGGCATGTTGTTTGTCCCGCATAGGTCGAAGCTCATTGTGAAGGTCATCAGGAATAACATCCACAAATTCCTCTAGCAATTTATCAAAAGTAGGAGGAAGAACATCTCCAGGTGTGCTCGATTGTGGACTGACCTCTTTGGAAACAACAACTATCAAGTAGTCATTATTCCTTAACTCTCTTTCAAAGACCTTCTAATCTAAAATGTGAAGGCCTTATTAGTAGAAGTAGAGGGAAGAGATTTGGGTTTTGGTCTCTTATCCTTAATAGAGTGCTTAGCTGGGTTCAAAATCATTTTCTTGCCTTCATACTTGAAGACATAAGTATTCTCCCGACCATGATTGGTCACACTAAGGTCATAGAGCCAAGGGCGATGTAGGAGAATATGAGCCACATCCATGGTCAAAACATCACAATAAACTTTATCTTTATAGTCACATAATTGAATGGGAACTAAGCACCATTCACTGATAGGTAAAGTGGTTTTATTCACCCAAGCTAAGCGGAATGGTTGCGGATGTGGTTATGCTGTAAGGTTCAACCTCGAAAGAGTACATTCTGCAATAGCATTCATAGTACTCCCTCCATCGATAACTAGCTTATAGCTGTGATCTCCACATCTAATGTAGGCGTGGAATATGCTTGTACATTTCCACATCTCATTGTCTACAATAGTAGACAAAACGCACCTAACAACAACACAATGCTCGTCATCATCCTCGAAGTCCTCGATGAACGTCTTCACCAGAGTATTTCAAGGGATCAACAACCTGATTTTCGCTCTGTAAGAGATCATCAGACTCTTTCTCCATAACGAGAGCACGGTCAGAACAACGAGAGGCAATGTAACCGTTTTTATGGCGACGGAAACACTCGACGGGAGAATTACTCGCATGAGATTCAAGAACAGATCCTATCAGACGAGAAGTGGAAGGAGTGGAATGCAAATGAGTAGACAGATTGACATGCTTGGCTCGAGAAGTGGAACCAGAAGAAAATGAGGTTTTGGTTGCATTTGCTCCAACAAAGGGGGACGAGCGTGTGAATGAAGAGGTCTTGATATACTTCTCAACCTCTAAGGCCTTGTGATAAGCTTCTTCTAAAGAATCAGGACCAAGCAAAAGAACCTCTTTTTGAATTTCAGGGCTTGAGACCATTAACAAAATGGTTAAGAGTAAAGTAAGGATCTTCATACAACTCACATTTACGGAGAAGCTCTTTGAATTTAGACATATAAGCCAGTAACGCTAGAAGTCGTTTGCCTAAGATTTAGAAGCTGAATATAGAGCTGACTCCTATAATAGGAGGGAACATATTTACCTTTAAGCTTCATCTTTATAACTTCCCATAGGATAATGGGAAGCTCACCTAAATGCTCAGATATACGAAGCTCATTCTGCCAGAATTTTCTAGTTGACCCTACCAATTTCATCTTTGCAAACTGGAAATGTTCAAGATCATTTATGTCATACCATGCAAAATAATCCTCTAAACTATCAAACCAATGCAGAAACACATTAGCATTCAATTTACCATTATATTCAAGAGCATCTAACTTGATCTTTCTAATGATGTTATTGTGATTTGGACGTGCATGCATGTGCTATGGCCTATGATACCTATCATGAACTTGAGTGTGCACATCATCACGCAAATCATGAATAGGACGTTTACGTGTACCTTTAGGGACGTGACGTGTAGGAGATGCATCCTAATAGAAATCACCTTCATCAATATGCTAATGTAGGTTTCCATCAGGGGGAAATCTAACAGTTGTTCCTAGGGTTTAGCAGGAGAGACGTAAGATTTTGGGCATTGACAGGACCCTCTGCATGGGTCGCCCCAATTGGTTGTCCAACAGATTCGTCTACTAGTTGTTTGTCCAAACGTTTTAAAATTGAATTCAGCTGGGTGGACAAATTGGCAAAGTTGTTTCTAAGGCTGTTCATGTCGGATTGATAGGTAGATTGTGTGGCTTGAACTTCGACTCGAAGTTTATCTATTTCAGAGGTCTGTTTGGTAGCAGATTTGATGGTTTCTATGGTGTTAACCGTATTTATGAAAATGGTTATGCTGAGATAAACACAAATTGCAAAAAGTAATAAAGAGTATAAAATACTACGAATGCACACAATCAAAACAAAATATGGTGAATGAATGATAATGTCACGATCAACGCAAAACAAAGATTAAACAAGCAATATGTAAGGGAATAAACAAACATATATGGTAAAAATATGTAAGATAGGAAAATTATGGGAAAAGTAAAAGGTTGTTAAAATAAAGGGACAAGCAGTAAAAAGGCGATGAATGGCTATTTCTGACTTACTGAAATTTTTTTTTAACCTAACAGCAAATTTACTTGAAAATAACCAATTGACTTAAATTAATCAAATTTTCAAAGGAAGAATATACTTCCCACAGACAGTATACCTATGTCAAGGAACTGAACAGTGGCTAGCGATAGCAAATTTCAGCAGTAGAGGCAATGGACTCCGACGTCATCAGAGAAGCACCGGCAAAACCAAAGGAATGTTGGACAGTGAGTTGGGAGGCGCTAGCTGGTCAAGGAAGACTTGATGGTGGGCAAATGATGGCGAAACGGTGGCACAAGAGGAGGAAGGTCAACAGATGTCGACTTGGGGGCTTTTGATAAGCGCGTTGAAGACTGGATAGGGCAAATCGAAGGTCAACTGTTCGTTTTGGACCGATCATTTCGTCAGAGATGGGTGGTAGTAACGGGATAGCGGTGACAGCACAAAGATTTTCTAGCAACTTCAAAAGGTCGTTTTGAGCTGTTCCCGATGGATTTCCGGTGCATGAACGGTGAGGTTGTGGAGATCAGGGGTCTATGATTCTAGGGAAGTGGTTTTCAAGTGTTGCCAGCGGCCGACAATAGCGTGTATGGCGGCGGAGGGCAGCGATCCGACAAGTGGTGCGGCAGAGAGAACAAGATCCGATTTTTTATTGGTTTTTGTGATTTACAATGGGTTTGCTATATCTTTTGCAAAATCGAGGGGAAGAACAAGATTTGGATGTTTGTTTCGTGTAGTTTAGGGTCGAAAATAGGTTTTGGATCGAAGTTTCGCTCTGATACCAAACTGATATAGGATGAGTATGAAAAACAACCTAAATCAGGAATCCACCCAAAACGAAACAAGAATCTACTTGAGAAATTGTGTGTAATCAATATTTAATTGCATAAACTATTCTGAAAAATAACAGTGTCATAACTCTATTTATAGAGTTTAACAGACAAAACCTAAATAGAAACGAATAACTGCTAACAGATAAATTATGAAATAACTGAAAATAAACACGTAGTTAACACGTCCTAAATAAAATAAAATCTAATAACTGAATAATAAATCCTATCTTACATGGATCGAGACTTTTGAGATTTCTTCCGAAAAAAGAAACACCTTTATCAGCAACTACAACTGCATCATTTAACTAATGTAGGACGAGTACGAAGAATAACTTAAGTCAGGAATCCACCCGAAAGAAATGAGAATCCACTCAAGAAATTATCTGTAATCAATGTTCAATTGCATAAACTAGTGTGAAAAATAACAGTGTTATGAGTTCTATTTATAGAGTTTAACAGACAAAACCTAAACAAAAACGAATAACTACTAACTGATAATTATGAAAATAACTGAAAAATAAACACGAAATTAGCACGTCCTAAATAAGATAAAATTTAATAACTGAATGATAAATCCTATCCTATATGGACCGAGACTTTTATAATTTCTCATAAGAAAAAAAATCCTCCTTATCAGTAACTGCAATTGTATTAAAAGAAGATGAAAGTTTTTAATTCTCTTAATCCTCCCTAACCCGCCAAAACCTAGTCCTTCCAAATATGGGAGGAAAATTGTTGGTTCTCTTATTAAATTTATTAAATGACTCAATTACCCCTCACACAATTTGAAAATTACAATTTCACCTAAACAAAACATTTAAATAAAATTTATTATGAAAGGTAAAATTGTTATTCAAATACTTTTTATTTTTCTCCCCCTTACTTTTTACCTTTTTCCAAATAAAAGAATTTATAGTTTTCCTCTCTCTCATCATCTCTTCTAAACACAAGAGATGATAAAAAATATTATTCTCTTCTAATGATCCTCTCTCTCACTTTCCTCTCTGCCAAGAATTTTATCCAAACACAGTATTAATCTTACCAAGCTTTCACTACCTAAAGAGCCAAACATAATATTACAAGGTTACTTTCATCCAAAACGTTTTAGTGTTCATTATATTTTATCCATAACTTTTTTTTTTAGTTAAAATGAGTCCTTAACGTTATGTCTTTAGTCTAAATTCAATCCCTCTATCACTAACAGTTTTTAATATGCTGATGTGGTTTGACAGGACATGACATATTATTATTTTAGTACATGTCAACATGTCACGTCAGCAATTCTGATTAATGTGGCTTTTTAAAAAAAATAATTAATTTTTCAGAAAAAAAATGTGATATGATAAAAATGTTTCAAAAATGATTAATTTAAAAAAAACGACTGTGATTTTTATGCTTTTAGCATCTTGATTTTTAAATGTAACGTAGTTAAATTGTTAAAAAAGAGAATGAGCACATGTGCCCCGCAGAGGCATAAAATGGGTGCTGAGTGCTGACCATTTTGAGTTATTGACATTGATCGACAAGGACGCATTTGATCAGTTGTGATTTCTTGTTGTCTTCATGCCGTTTGTTCATTTCTTCCGCTCTACTTGCAACTTTTTCTTATTATGGTGTCAAATGGTTTTTTATTTTCCTATTTTTTATCATCTGCTTTCTTACATAATGTGCAACATCTGTGTTAAGAAGATAATAAATATTGTTTTTTGGTGTTATTATATTCAATTTATGCCATTAGAATATAAATTATATAAAAGGAGGATTTGTTTGGATATCTGAAGGCGAGGAAATTATATAGGCAATCATTTTTAAGTAGAATCCAGCCAAGATTAAAAGGGTAGGGAGGGAGGGAGGGAGGCGTGTGCATGCACGTATTGATTTGCTTGCTCAATAAAGATTGTGCTTGATTAAAAATAAATACTTGAGTTGATGCAGATTTTATTAGCAATATATGGAATAAAAGATTAGTTTGTTTCTCTTCTTTTTAAACTGCCACTACTGGATCATTGCAAGTTCTCTGCTATTGGTATGCTTGGTTACATTGCTTCAAAAGTATTGTTAAAGAAAGCTATGGGATGGAGTGTGAATTGTTAGTAGTTATACACTTCTCCAAATAATTAAGTTAAATCATGAATGTCTCATGATATCAAGGGCCTTTCTAATGGTTTGTAACCTGTACTCTTTTGATTTAGAATGATAAATGAAAATTGTACACGATAAATTTTACCCGCTGATCGATCACTTTTGCTCTAAAATTGTATTCATTTAATAATTATTTTAGAGATCACTAGAAACAACTCTCTTGGTGACTACAATTAATGTGCTTCTTTGCTGATTGCAGTAGCTTTTAGGTAGCCATTAAAGTCAATTTTGTGTACTTAGTAGGCGAGGCATGCGGACATGGTGAAGCAACCGCCTTTCAACCATTGTTTTTAAACCCGGCTCAGCCCAACCGGTCGGACCGGCGGCCCGGTGACCCGGGCACTGGGCTGGGCCGGTTCACATAAATAATTACCGGGTCAATTAAGTAATAAAAAATTATTTTTTTTCACTTTTTACTGTACAAACAGTAAAAATAATATTTTTTAATAATAAACAGTAAAAAATGAACAGTAACAGAGACAATTAAATAATAAAAAATTATTTTTTTCATTGTTTATTGTGTAAACAGTAAAAATAATATTTTTTTAATAATAAACAGTATTTGTACAGTAAAAATTATATTTTTTTTTTTACTTTTTATTACATCAACAATAATATTTACATAATATTTACATACTAAAATTTATTATATTTTTATCTTTTTATTGTGTGAATGATAAAAATAATATTTTCATAATATTAAACAATATTATATAGTATTTTCTTGTACAATTTAAGAATTTTTTACTTTTCACTATATATTTTTCTGTATATAATAATTTAACGTTGTTCATAACTTCATATATTAAGTAATATGTTACAATTTACATTGAAAAATAATTTTTAAGAATTTTTATCAAAATTTTAATTGATATTTATACTTTATTAATTTATTTAATTAAAAAATTATCATAAATATCTTGTATTTTAATTTTATTTTAAATTTAAGTAGACTCATATTCTATTTTTTATAGTTATACTCATTATTTGTTATTAAAAAATGAAAAATTATAAGTATTAATTATTATTTTATCAAATCAGAATTGACTCGCCGGTTCAACCGCCGGTTTTCCGGTTGGACCGCTAAACCACTAACCCAATCTTCTCACCGGTTCAATAACCGGTTCGGTTTTTAAAACTATACTTTCAACATTTCCTTTGCATTTTGGTAGGTCGGTGAAACATCTAGTCGTGCTCAGAGAGCCAACGTTTCATACATGTCAAAAGAAAAAATTTGGTGTCATTTTTGTCTTGGACGATATTTTGATTAAAATTAAAATTGATATTTTTGAAATAAAATTAATAAAATTTTAAATACTTATTATTTTTATATTTTAAAAATTATTAATTTTAATTTTAAACAAGATATCATCTAAGATAAAAATACTTAAAATATGTTTTAGTGCTCACGTCAAAAATAAGAACTTGCGCTATCTACACGGGATGATATTCTTGCTTTCGCTAAAACCAATAAAGCAATAACCAACCAAACAGAGAGTCCCAATAGATGCACCCCCTCGCTGCTATTTTATTACAGCGATTAAGGTCTCGAGCTTTCTGATTAGTGTGATTGTTTGTTTTTAGCTGATTTTCAATGGGATCGTCTTCTTTTACATCCTAACACTTAATTATTATATTTTGTTTGCTTTCAGGATTCTCAGTAATGACTTTAAAGATTCTCATAATA
The DNA here is from genome assembly GCA_037832335.1 of Carallia pectinifolia. Classification (NCBI taxonomy): domain Eukaryota; kingdom Viridiplantae; phylum Streptophyta; class Magnoliopsida; order Malpighiales; family Rhizophoraceae; genus Carallia; species Carallia pectinifolia. Next base: position 6,197,869 of record CM075454.1, on the reverse strand, counting down.
TGGAGTCCGTTTACCATAAAAGATAAGTTTTGACTTGTGAATCTTTGGATATTCAAAATATCTTATATTATATATAACAATATTTGGGTATTTTGAGTTTGGCAGGTCATAATTTTTCACAAAATATTTACTCGGTGCAGAGAAGGGTGTTCTACCTTTCCTTCATTGGATTTATGGGGATCTCATATGGGTAAGTCTTTTTCATTTAATCTTCTTTTTTTTAAGGAAGACATAATTATAGCAATTAAGGATAGTTGTGTTAACTCCTTAGCACTCAAAGTTTCCTCATTTGCGCTGTTTGACAGGAAAGCTATCCCACTGCACTGCATGTTGTGCACCGTACATAAGTGCTCGTACTTTTAGTTCTATTTGTTGTTGTTGCTTTAGTAACTTGTATTCTTGTACGCTTGTACGGATTGTTGTCAAACTTAGGTTGGACCGGCCGGTTCAATCGGTCGGATCGGTAACCGGTCAGAGATCTGGTCTGAGTTGTAACTTAAATTGGCTGCGGACCGGACCGGTTAAAACCCGGTCAACGGACCGGTTAAAACCCGGTCAACGGACCGGTGAACCGGTCCCGGGTTGACCAGGTTAGTCACTTTTATTACACACAACTTTGTAGAATTTAGTTTTCGAACCCCTGACCTCCAACATGAAAGATAAGTCTCATACCACTAGACCAACTTATAATTTGTTGTTATTTTTTTTTTTTTACTTATTATTTTCTCAAATGTCTTATATAATATATATACTATCTTATGTATCTTATAAATTAACATTTACTATTTTCTTTTTTTTGTTAAGATAATTATTAATTTTTTTAAATTGTTAATTCTATCTTATAACAAATTCTAAATCATATATTTTAAATTTATAAATATAAGTATTCTAATGCATACATATGTATTATAATATTACATTTTACATATAAAATTTGATATATAATATATATAAATATTTTTTTATATATTTAATATTAAATACCGGTTTCACCGGTTCAATTTTCGGTTAAACTAGTTGTACCGGTTGGATCTTGACCTACTAAATTTTTCGGTTTAATATCCAATCTGATTCTTACAATATTGAGCAAAATAAGGTTCCTTATAATTTCTTATTTCATTTTTAATACAAAGTATAGATCATATTCTCTCTCTCTCTTTTTTGTCTTCTAAATGGTGCGTCGTTTACTAAGCTAGCAAGGTAGCTGGTTCTATAATTGGGTTTGCTTCTCTCCCTCTGTCCCATCTTTCCATAGTGTTTGGGAGGAGTACAGAGCATTGTTGGAGATTGAAAGACGCAAGTTCTTGTTTTTTTGAAGTCTCGCAACATTGATAGATCAGTGAAGAAGATCCAACATAATCAAAACCGTTTGTAAGTTCATTCTAAAACTTTCTATAGTGTTCTCTCTATAATTTTTTTTAATTTGATTGTCACTTTTCTTGAGGAAATAAACCATGAATTTCGTAAAATGTTGTTTGAGCAGGATTCAAAACAAATGCAATTGAAAGAGAGCTTTGATTGTTAGGTTTTGTTCTTTTAAATGACCTAAACAATGTATGCTTAAAGATTTCACAAGTAATTGTTCAAATTTCTTAATTATTCTAATTTCTTAATTGTTTTTTTTTTCTTCAATTTTGTAAGCAATTGTTTATGCAAATTTCTTTGGACATTTGAGTCCATTCTATGCTTTGGATGTTCTCATGATTCTTTAACCTCTGTTGCCCCAAACGATGGATTCCAGTTTCACTAGACCCTTAAATTGCTGTTGTTGGTGCTGGTGAGACCTTATTAATTTTTGTTTCTTTTTTTTTTTTTTTTTGACATAAGCATAGTTCTGATTCATTAATATGAAAAGTCGTTACGCAAAAGTATTGATAGCTCGGCTAAAGGGTTGCTAATCCAATCCGAAGAATAAGACATGACCATAGATTGTTTAGCTACCCAATCCACAGCTTGATTAACCATTCTAGGAACTGGGGAAATAAAAGCTACTGGAGCTCATTACATAGGGTTTTACATTCATAAAGTATAGCACTAATTTCCCTGGGCCATGTGGATGGCGAGCCAGTCAAAAAGTCAGTGATGGGCTTTGAATCAGTTTCTAAGATTACCCTTGCTATCCCCCTTTGTGTTGCTAGTCAAGTACCCAAAAGAAGCACCTTCGCTTCAGCCATTTGTGCAGAATAGGCTGGAGACCTAGTAGCTATTCCTTTGACCACTTGTCCTCATGAGTTTCGGCAGATGATTCCCAAGCCTGCCAGATTTCACTCTGAATGGAAAGACCCGTCACAATTAACCTTGAATTGCATCAGGTGGGGACAGCGCCAAGTGTCAGGGAAGGACGGTGCAGCTACTAGTGGCTCAGGGGTTTTGACTTGTAAGAAAACTAACTCTTGCCAAAGATTGGTGGCTCTTAAAGTAGTGGCAATCGGGTTAGGTGGTTTCTGTTCAAAAATAACCTCATTCTGGGTTTTCCAAATCTCCCATAGAACTATGGCAATGAATTCCTTTATGCCTACCGTAGATGGAGAAAGGAAGTCATCTATGATCTTTTCCCACCAATGGCTAAAAGCATGAAAGCCTCTTATCTCTAGGCTATAAGCCAGGCTTAGTTTCCATGTTACTATTGCATAGGGACTGAAGAAGAGGATGTGTTCCACTATTTCAGCTTTCTCACAATAGATGGGGCATTCAACAGAGATTGATGCTCTTTTCCTCCTTAAATTGTCCATAGAAGGGATCCAATTTTGGGCTGCTTTCCAGATAAATTGCTAGATTTTTGGTGGAACTCTTAATTTCTAAATTCTCTTCCAGGCATGTGGTTTGATGCAGAGGGATTGACTTTTGCCATCTAGTAGTATGCTCCAGCCTTTAGATAAAACATAATACCCGAATTTGATAGAGTAGTCTCCCATTCTGCTATGGTGCCAAATCAAACGGTCGTTTATTGGTTTGATTATGAGGGCAATGTTTTGGATAACATCAACTTTTGGTTGAGGTAAACAGCTCTCAAAGCAAAGCCATGTTCCAACATCCCCTGTGTTTATCAATTAAATCTCAAACCATGTAAATATCACAATCATCGAGCTTGGTGGATTGCACTTTGAAGTTCAGCATGTATGGGATCCACTTATCTTCCCCTATTTGTATTTCGGAGCCATCTCCTACCAACCACCTAGTGCCATGTTTAAGGAGGTCTCTCCCTCGTAGTTTGCTATTCCATATCCTTGAACCTGCCTTCTTTACAGGGGCTTCCATAAAGTTCGATGCAGGGTAATAGAGGCCTCTTACAATTTTAGCCCACAAGTCCTCTCGTTGCTTCACGAGGCGCCAAGCCTGTTTCACTAAAAGGGCAGCATTGAAAGCATTCAAGTCAGAAAAACCAATTCCCCTTAAACCTTTAAGGAAACACAGAACCTTCCAGTTGCCCTGAGGGATTTTTCTTTCCATGCTTTTCTGGCTCCGCCAAAACTGAGATAGCGGATTGTTGATCTTGTCACATACCCCCATTGGCACACCAAAAATTGACAATACACATACAAGAATTGATGTGGCAATTGACTTGATGAGGACTTCACGCCTTGCTTGGGAGAGGAGCTTTTGTTTCCAAGATTAGAGGATATTCTCCAAGCGGTTTAGGATCAAGCTAGATGTTTGAGATTTCGATCTTGTAATCTTGACAGGCAACCCCAAATAACGATCTTAGTTAGCTAGGAGGCCAATCCCTATAACCCAGCAAAAATCATTTTTCAACTAAGTCGGGTTATTTCAGCTAAAGAGAATCCCTAATTTGTCCCTATTGATGAGCTGGCCTGAAGCTTTGCAAAAGGTGTCGGCAATATTGAGGATAAAGGTGGTCTCGTGTATGGAAGCCATGCCAAAGAGCAGGGTTTCGTCCACGAAGAACACATGCGAGAGTGTGGGGTAGTGGCTAGCTAAATGAAGACCTTCAAGTTGCTTTGTTTGGATCTTTGTTGTGAACATCCTGGAAAAAGCGTTAGAAACCAAGAGGTAGAGGTAGGGCAATAAAGGGTTGCCTTGCTTGAGACCACTTGTCTGAGTAAGCAACAATGACAATTTACCAGTGACCTGCACTCAGCAACGAATTGATGTGACACATCTCATTGTTTAGTATATCCAACTCTCCGAGAAACCCAAGCATCTGAGGACGTGCTCCAGGAATGGCTATTCGACTCTATCATATGTTTTCCGCATATCGATATTTATCACCATGCCTCTCCTACCTGCCCTTTTGTTTTTGAAATAGTGGAAAACCTCATGTGCTATCACAATATTGTCCTACATGAAGCGGTTAGGGACAAAAGCATTTTGTAAGGGGGATACAAGTTGCTCTAAAGAGGGCTTTAGTCTATTTACCTTAATCTTTGCTATAACCTTATAAAAGAAATTACAAAGACTTATAGGTCTGAAGTGACTTGCTTTGGTTGGATTTTGGCCCTTTGGTATGAGAAAATGGTAGTTAGATTGAGGTCTAGATAGAGCTCACCTTTGTTGAAGAGAGTTCTAACCATGGTGCGCACCTGAGGGCTCACCACATCCTAAAACTGCTAATAAAATTGGCCAGAGAAACCATATGGCCCTGGCACTTTTATTGCCCCCATTTGGAAGACTGCATCCTTTAGCTCTTCATCCAAGATCAAGGTGTCAAGTCTGGCCCGCATTTGAGGGTTAACAATGTTGGGAATAAGCTGAAGCACCTCCTCAATGTGGTCTTGCGGCTTACTTGTGTAAAGCTTTTTGAAAAAGGAGGTAACAAGTTGTTGTATCCCTTGAGGAGATTCAAACCAAGTTCCTTGGTCGTCCTTGAGTCACCTAATGAAATTTCGGCGTCGTCTTCTTGACATTGTGGCATAGAAAAAGCTGGAGTTTCAGTCCCCCACTCTAAGCCAATTAATCTGGGATCTTTGATGCCAATACTGCTCTTCTAGGCCCCAGCATTCTAAGATTTATTTATGACTTCCTTTTCTTCTGGTCAACAAGTCCTCAATAGGAGTCTACTCTTGGATGTTTTTTAATTGTCAATAAAAGAGATTTAGTTTGATCCTGGAATTTCTAAAAACCTTTGAGTTCCATTTAGAGAGGGCCTGATGGCATTCAACAAGGTTTTTGAGAATAGGAGGGCAAGAGGATGGATTCACGTTATTGTGATGCCAGCTGCTTTGGATAATACTTCTGCAATCTAGATAGGTCAGCCACCTGCACTCAAATCTAAAAGGTCGATGGCTATGGCAAGGGTTGGGTAGTACAGTGAGTAGCATGGGACAATGGTTTGACCCAATGAGGATATCATGGCTAACATATACCATAGGGAATGGGGAGGCCCACTCTAAGTTGCAGATGGCTCCATCCAGCCTCTCGGTAACATTATGGAGGCCAGATTGTCTGTTAATCCAGGTGTGTTTCGAGCCCTTGAGGCCCAAGTCCATAGGGTATGCCTCTGCATAAATTCAAATAAGAAAACGGTTTGAGCTTTGGACACGAGATTCTTTCCCCGTTTATCACCCTCAGAGTTCATGTTGTGGAAGTCGCCAATGCAAACCCAAAACCCTGATGCCACGGACGCTAGAGTGTCTAGTGCTTCCCAAGCTTTCTTCTGGCAGTGTGTACAAGGCTCCCTATGGATACAGCTGAGAAACTAGCTTATCTTGTCTTCCATGATACACCTGACATGAACAAATTGATTGGAGGAGACCAACACTTCTAAGGAAATATCATCAAACCACTAGAGTGCCAAACCACCCTTCTTCCCTACTGGAGGTTCATATTTCGTATTTTGGAACTAGAATCTATTTATTAATTTTTCTAAATAAAAAGACTGCTGCTTCGTTTCCGATATAAACACTATCTCCGACTGGTGCTTCTAGATGAGCCCTTCAAGGGCTTGAACTATCAAGAATTGTATTAGCCCTTGACAGTTCCAGGCCAATGTTGTCATTGGCAGTCGTGTGGCTGTCAGCCAGCCACCACCTCTATATCGAGAGTGTTTGAGTTGTCGATGCCATTTTTTAAAGATTCCAAGTTCTGTGCATGCCCCTGTATGGGTTGAGAATAAGAGTGTTGTCCCTTGCTGGTGCCTTCAGGGTTTGGATTGCCAAGGGTTAAGTTCTCAATAAGATGGGGATGAGGGCCTTGGCTCGCTTGGGTGCAGGCTCGGGTTTTGGGGTTGTTTTGAGCCAGTCTAGAGAATGGGCTTTTTTGTTGGTTGTGGAGGGCCTGGGAGCCTATTTCAGTGGTTCTTGGGTTTTGTTCCTGTAGGGGTAGTGAGAGTGGGTCCAGCCCACTGTAGGTATAAAGATTAGAGATATTGGATTTGAGTAAGGAGTATCCAAGGTGGGTTTTTGAATTTTTAAAAGGGGGTTGGTAATGTTTGTTCCTTTTTTGAGGGGAGGGAGGTGGGGTTTCTTTGCTAGATGGGGAAGGTCTTTTTCAGGATTGGGGACATCTAAGGTTTTTCCTTTGTAGGTGGCAGAATGGCGATAGGGGGTTCAAAGTGAAAAGCAGCTTCTTTGGGCAAAGGCTATACCAAATTGTCGGGATGTGGGGAGAGAGGGTATACCTGGTTCTCGTCTTGAGACCAAGAATTTGTCTTTGAGCTGTTGGCAGGTAGTGTACCTTGGGATTTATTGTGATTTCGATGGACTCTGAACCCTTTTTGCAAGGTTTGGTTAGGTTCTCCACTGTCGGGATCAACCAAATCATCCTCCAATCGGCGCTACTCATCAGTCGTTGTCTTGAGCATTGAGGGTCGGATCCGTGTTAACGGCTCAGCTCTCATATGCATTCCATATTCTCTTGTCATGGCCTGCTTCGCACGATAGAGGTCCTCTGTGCCCTGGAAAGGGCAAGTTTTTTCGGGATGGCCAAGTTTCCCGCAGCAGAAGCACAATTCTAGCATTTTATCATACTTGAAGGATACACAAGAAGTACCTCCCTCCTTCTTGTTGTTGAACCCCACAAGGAGTGGTTTACCCACTACTATGTTGACCAAAAGCTGCAGGAAGCTATTCCTCTTTGTGGATTCCAAGGTGTATTCGGCTTTTACTAGACCAGCAAAATGTTCCCTATACACATTGTATTCTCCGTGGTCATTTGATTAAGTGGTAACCCATGCACTTGAAACCATAGAAGAGAAGCGGATAGATCTACTTCCTCCAAGGCTTGGTGTGGCAGCCATTCCATAAGTATCAGGTGGTGGCCAACCATAGACCATGGCACTCCGTTCAAAACTCTCCTTATGTCTCTATCTGCTCGGAAGTGGAACAGAAAAACATTGTGACATAGTGCAGTCACTTCCATGTTGTCTTTGAGGCACCAGGCTTTCCGGAGAGTGTCTTTAACTGCTATTGAGTTGAAGGGCCTTTCAGTAAGCACCCGACCTATGAGGACAGAATTAGTGATCTACTGTGCTGTGGAGGACTTATCTTTCAATTCCAATGTGATCTCTGCCTAGTCAGAGCTGCCAGCAGGTATTGGGTTGGAGGTTCCGCCCTCCTCGGCCTCCATAGCTAGCGGGGGGGTCTTGGCTAGGTAGATTGAGGTGAATAGTGGCTAAGGGGTTCAGAGGGGAAAACAAGAGAGACAGGAGGTTGTATCAATTATCACCCGTAGGGGAGGGATCGCATGACAAAGGCAAGGGTGTCTAGCTTGGGAGCAAGGCAGAGATCATTTCATCCTAGTGGACAGAAACAAGTCTCTAAAGAAAGAGAGCACAGTCGTTTTTTCAAAAGAGCTTTGAGCTTACTCTATTTCCAGAGAAAAAGTGGATGGCATCATCTTTTAGTGTTTTCACTAATCTCACCATCCTTGACTACTTTACTAGTGTTCACCCCTCTTGTTCCAGGTTGTTTGGCAGTATCTATTGACTGTTAATTGTATTTTTATATATATTCTGGAAAAATGTTTATGGCATACAAAAATATTGTCATACAGTATTTATATTGTAATAATTAGTGTTTTTATAGAACAAAAAATATCTTTTTTTTTTACATTTTTTTAATTCGATTATACAAAAAGTACTAATTGTCATAACATGGACACTATATGACACACTTTTTGTTTGCACATAGAACCCTTCTATTTTTTACTGAAACTCTGATCTTTTTGAGATACAGTACTGTCGCTTTGCTTCTGCACTTCATTAGTTTTTATTTCTTATGTGAATAGTTTACATTGTGTCAGTTACTTTCTTCAATGTAGCATAACAATGACATCACAAACTGGCATTGTGGTTAAGGATTATAATTTCAACATCCATTAATAATGAGGACTAACGGAGATGTTTGAATGTTATCTGCCGAAGCTCCTATTATATTTGCCAAGGCATGTGAAGCGTTCGTCTTGGTGACTTTGAGCTTTTGGATCTGTAAAAAAGAGAATAAAAGGACTTGACAAATATATATATATAATTTCAGGCCAGTAGACGGTTTACCGTGACAAGTTTGTAGCAGCATAGTTTTATCCTGGAATATGAAGCTCAATAGTCTCCTTGAATAAATTTTTTTTTTGGGTGAAAATTTTGTTGGGATACTGAGACCATATGGCATGCATACACTGTCCAAGAGAAACTACGTTGTTTACGCTTCCCGCTTAGAACAACTAGGCTGTGTCAATGGAAGTTAAATCACAACATGTCCATGTGCCAGACTACCCTTAACGCATCAATTTTATAATGCTACTGCTAATCATAATTATGCTAGTTGGTTAACACTTGGTGAACTCCCCCACAAATAAATTGTTGGCACCTTACAAAAATTGCTAATTTTCAAAAAAAAAAAAAAAAAAAAAACAAAGCAAGCTAATAAACCATGTTAACGCGAAAGATTGTTGTCCTCGTCGACTACATTGTTTTATGGCGTGCCAACGACGGGCGATGAGACATAATTGGACAATTTATTGGATATTTTGGCTTTTTTAAGCCACTAACATGTGATTATGTTAAACACAATGGGATTATCTATAATTCATGGACTCTTATAAAATAATGAGTATTCATATCGAATAAACGGATTAGACACAATATTTGTTTGACACTCTTTGAATAAAGGTTAGACATTCTAAAATGTGTCTAATAAAAAAAAATAAAGATACAAAATCCAGTCATGTGTGTTAGACACATTTAATTAGTGTACCGCACACTTTTAATGTATGTGCCAGATGCATCAAATGTATGTACCACATAATTTTAATACATGTATTAGACATTCTTAATTAATGTATTAAATTTATATTAGACACACTTAAAATTAGTTTTAAAGTTCTTAAAAGTTAAACACATAATAATATTTTCCAAAAAAAACATATTAATAAATAATTTGATGATAAAAAATTAATAATCAATAACTAACTTTTATTCTATCAATTAGGTTAACTGTTTTAATTTATAATTTCTTAAGCATTACGTTAAATCAATGTCTATATAATATATTCTTCAAAATCTTTTAACAAAATACTAATTATAACGTAAAATAATATAATAATTATTATAAGTTATATGTTATATGTTATTGAAAATACTGAATTTGTTAAAAAAATTTAAATTACTTATATATATAATATATCAAATATATATTTTACAGTCATGTTCACATTATACTCGTATCTTAATCTTTTAAAACTTTGTATGTCTTGTATCTTTATCATGTTGAATCATGTTCTCATATCTGTGTCTATGCATCACAGGTCATTATCAACTTGGGGAAATACAATCTCTAGACCCTCAAGAGGATTGTGAAGTCACTAGCCAGTGGCCACTATGGTGGTTAGTTCTAGGCAAAAGTACATGTTATCACAGTGCAAATTGGTTGTCGTAGGGCCCGTTTAGAAACGCTGTCAATTTTTTGTTATTGTTCTTATTTTTTGTTTTTGTGTTTCTAATGTTTGTTGAATTTTTGTGTTTATTGTTGTCAATTTTTTTTACAAGAATAAAAAAGTAGATAGAGAAAGGATATTGAGAGATATGGTAAAAAGAGTATGAATAGAGAGAGAAAAGGAGAAGAGAGAGAGAGACTAGAGAGAGAATGAGTAGAGAGAGAAAAAGGAGAGAGAAAAAGGTAGAGAGAACATGAGTAGAGAGAATGGAAGAGAAAGAAAAGAGAGAGGGTAGAGAAAGAATAAGTAAAGAAAATGATAGAGTGAGAAAAATGAGAGAGAGAGAGGGTAGACAGAGAATGAGTAGAGAAACTGGTAAAGCGAGAAAAAGAAGAGAGAGTGTGGCTAGAGGGAGAATGAGCAGAGAGAATGGTAGAATGAGAAAAAGAAGAGAGAGTGTGGCTAGAGGGAGAATGAGCAGAGAGAACGGTAGAACGAGAAAAAAGAAGAGAGAGTGTGGGTAGAAAGTGAATGGTAGAGAGAGAAAAATGAGAGAGAGAAGGTAGAGAGAGAAGGTAGAGAGAGAATGAGAAAAGAGAATGGTAGAGCGAGAAAAATCAGAGAGAGTGAGGGTAGGGAGTGAACTGTAGAGAGAGACAAAATGAGAGAGAGAGAATGAGCAGAAAGAATGTTAGAGCAAAAAAAAAGTGTGGGTAGAGAGAGAATGGTAGAGATGGAAAAAGAAGAGAGAGATGATAGAGAGAGAATGAGTAGACAAAATGGTTGAGAGAGAAAAAGGAAAGAGAGAGTGGGTAGAGGGAGAATGAGTAGAGAGAGAAAAAAGAGAGAGAAAGGGTAGAGAGAGAATGAGTAGAGAGAATGGTAGAGATAGAACAAGGAGAGAGAGAGAGAAGATAGAGAGAGAATGAGTAGAGAGAATGGTAGACATAGAAAAAGGAGAGAGAGAGGGTAGAGAGAGAAAGCATAGAGAGAGAGAATAGAGAGAGAAAAAATAGAGAGAGATATAGTAAAGAGGGTGATAGAGAGAGAAAAAGTTGTCACAGAAAATATAGAAAAGAAAGTGAAAAACAAAATGGTAAAGCATTTTTATTGTTTTCCCATTCTGTTTTTTTTTTTTTTGAAAAATGCTTTTATGTTTTCAACAAAAAAATAGAAAACAAAAACGATAACAAATATGTTTCTTTTTTTGGTGAAAAATAAATAGAAAACAAGAAAAAAAAAACCATACCAAACGGAGCCGTAATAATATGATTATTAGATACAGCATGCATTGTTTGATAGTTTCACAATGCAAGACTCTGGCTTATACTAATACAAGTAACATGACTATGTCCCAATTTAATTTGAAAGAAAAAAAAAAATTGATGCAAGTAAGGCCAGAATTTAGGTCCCTGTATTGAAGGGGTAACTGAGAAATCGCTTTCACAACTTCAACTCGGCAAAATTTTCAAGATGATTACATTCTGCCATTTCCCTATAGTTAGCAAGCAAACATATTGATGTCCAATTATGATACAACATAACTAATCGACAACTTTTTGCTTATGCTCGACCAATGTCTTCTAGCAGGAAAATATGCATTCCAAATGGGAGATAAAATGAGAAACAACCCATTAAGGACTTGAGATGCCAAATGGGAGATCTCCGCTCCTTTTGTATCATCTTTAACTAATAAAATTTGTAAAATGGAATAGCTTTCCGTAAATTATGCAAAATAAAATGAGCAATTATCATAACATAAGCCTATTCTTTCAGACCAAACCTCGAAGAATTGTAGAACATACAACTTTCCACAAAATGTGATTGATAATGCTTCCATTCTCAATTTCAATACTTCTACTCAGCTTGTTCCACATATGCACAGCTAATCTTTTTGTTCTAATATGCTCAAGCTTTCAATCTGTACTCGTGTTTTTTTTTTTTTTTTTTGAGAGAAAAGGATGTGCAATTTTGTTCACTCAATAACTTGCACAGAATTCACATAAATATGTGAATTCTTTGATATTTAAAGTAATTCTACGTGCATAGAATTCATAATTTCACTCATTGGTGATATATATCTTTAGTCGAATCAATAAATTCTTCGAAATAGCCAAAAACATCTAAAGAGAGGTTCAGGCTGAAGTCACATGCTTTATTTATTTATATATTTATACATATAGATATAAATGGCTTTATTGTTTCCATGACTTCAAGATTTGACTTCCATGACTTCTCATTTTTTGTGGTAAAATAACGTTATAGCATTTAATCACCCATAACATTTGAAATCCCATAAGTAAATGGCAAAAAATTAGTAGTAATTTTGATTAATAACTATATTTATTTACCCATAAAATTAAATCTACATCATGTGGAACCATTTTGAAATGAAATTAGGTACTTTTCTATGATTTGCAGAAAAGGAATGTCAAATCTTATATTTAATAAATTCGGAATCCATGCCTATGATATTGGCAACCTACAAATTAAATTTAATAGTAATAATTTGTATAGATGTGGATTCAAGGATTTTAAAATCAAGAAGGGACAACAGTAAAATTAGTTTTAAACTTTCATGAATTTTTACAATTAAGTGTTGAACCTTTTCATTTTTTCATTTTCGTCCTAAACTTCCATGATCCTTTGTAACCAAGTCCTTCCGTTGACAAAATTGAGACTATTTCCATTAGCTGAAAGTAAGGCATCAAATGGTTAGACTCAATTTCGCCGATGGAAGATCTTGATTGAAGGTTTAGGACTAAAATATACAAACAAATAGGTTTAAGACTCAATTATAAAAATTCAATAAAGTTTAGGACTAATTTTTTCTAAACCATATGGGAGTTAATTTCCAAAGTCTATCTTATATAATGTATCATTTGAAAGACTCTGTTACCTAATTTAATCATCACAAATCTTTAAAAATTCTATTGATTAGAGATTTTACAGTAATGGAAAACAATTAATGAAGTGAAAATTCAAACTATTTTTATCCTTAAAAGGTCATAAAATTCATTAATGAGTAATATATTAGAATTATTAACATTTCAATATTTCCCAAGCTTTTTTAGTTTCTTTTTCCCACTTCATCCACAACAACCTCGGCGTTGCCGTCCTTACTATATTAATGTCTTCCCTCGTAAAGAATTGCAACCATTTTAGAACAACAAAAAGCAAGACAAACATCGTCTAGCTAATGGTTACAACTGATACAACGAAAATCCTCACAAAAAGCTTAATATTAAATGATTTGGGATAGAGATCATTCTTTCAGGAAAGTGGGTTGCAAATAGTCGATACTCAGGGAGAAGAAATCGTCTTGTCAGTGACAAACTATTTTATTGACCTTGCTTGCCTATATTAAGGTTGGTTTATTATTCATGTCTTTTCTTCTTTTTGAAATACTGACTATTTTTAAGTAAGAGACTGTCTCATGAAACTTTGCGTTGATTTCAGAAGAGAAGAAGGTCAATCTATTGTAGATCAACAAAAAAAATAAAATAAAATGAGGAGTTAATCTTACACAATATGGCGTAGATACTATTTTTACCCAAAGGTATGGATCGTTTTTTATTTTCTTATTGGATCACTGGAGGAAAATAATCTTCATTCTTTGAAATTTGTTTCGTAAATTTGCGTTAAAAAATAATATTAAAGGGTCTACATTTGCTTCACTGTTCTACTACACAACTTTGGCCCATCAGTTTTCTTTTTAGATATCTTTTGTTTAAGTTATTAACCTGTATTATTGGTTTTGGAACACGTGAGATGAGACATAGGAGAGGATAATAGAAAAATTAGTCTTAAATCTTTTCATTTTTTTATTACAGTCCTAAACCTTCAAAGTTTGTTGCAATCATATCCTTTTATCAACGGAATTAGCTCGAACCATCTATATCATACGTTGACCTAACGAAAATAATCCCAAATTTTGTTAACAAAAGGACTTGATTGCAATGGATTTTGAAGATTGAGGACTGAAATGAACAAAACAAAACAATTTAGGACTCAATTATAAAAATTATAAAAGTTTAGAAGTAATTTTTCTTTATCTCTATCTCAACATAAGACACCAAAGCACACTTGAGAAAATATTAGTGTGTTTTGTTTATCAAATGTTAAAAGCTATAAACCTTCACCTTATTTATCTCTTTACGTGGAAATTTCTCTCTTTTTGATCTGTTGGGAGGAATTTTACAAATATTTTATTTTTGGGTTTCTCTTTTTAGGTTTTAATTTCAACATTTTATGTGTTAGAGTAATTAGTCACGTAGTTTGTAATAAACTTAGTACTTAGGTGCCTGAAATAAATTTGCTTTCCATCGTTAGATGTCACTATTTTGTTCCAAAACAATGAGGTGAATCTACTTTTCTCATATACTTGCCATATTGGCAAATTCCTCAACCAGAAAGGCTCTAAGACTATGTGTTTCCAATACTTGAGGGTACTACTTTAATTTCGACATTTTGTCTTCTTGTGTATCATGAATGCCTTTGAACATAAGATAGACCTATAACTATTATTTTTTTTATCGTTAATTCTACAAAGCAATAATAGATCACCAAAGACATGAGTTTATACCTACTCAATTTTAACACTTTTCAAAAAAATAAAAACAAATACCAAACCCACGCAACGCAATGGACCAATCCTAGTAACACTATCAATGAATGAGCCACAGGATAAAAAGTGAAAGCAATAGGCCTCCTTCTCACCTACCTAAGCAAAGCAGTCAATGCTAATTTCTAATTAACTATTTTACTAAATGTTGTGAGGAAAATACCATAATATTGTTTTGACCAGAAGGAGAATGCCATAATGGTAGAGTGAAAAGAAAAATAAACAATGGAGTTAGGCATTTTGTCCAGCATCCATGAGCCATTATTGACTGCAACTAAGCCATTGAGAAGCACACAATGCGATATTGGTATCTATTTTATATCCCCACATTGTTTTTCAGTTAATGTATCTTCATAATTTTGGTTTCCTGTTGTTTCATGTTCTTCTTTATTTGGTATCTTTTCACACTTCCATAATTTGTGTGCTTTTTGTCATGTCATGTTTGCTCTTTTCTTACCCTTTCTTTATTGTTCTTAGTTTCATAGTTCTCACTTTAATTCCCAAATTATGTCAATATCAGATTTTAGTTTTCATTTGTGTGGCTTTATTTGTGAATGTCATTGGAGAGTGTCTTTCCAACTATTTATGTATCTTAGAAGTAAATTCTATTGTTCAATGAGTCATAACTTGATCTTATGGAAAACAAAAAAAAAAAAAAAAGTAATTTTATCTGCATTTGTTTGACAACGTAATACATAAGGCAATTTGATATGACCTGATTCCGGTAAATATTCTCTTTTTTTAAAGGGAGTGAGATTTCTTAGTGGAAAACAAAGTTACATATTGATGAAGGCATATTGTTTCTCCGCTACATGAATCATTTTAGTCTGATGATGTGTTAGGCCCTGTTTAGTTTTGCTGTTAGTGATTGTTGTTAGCATTACTAATTGTTGATTTGTATTGCAAATGAATAAAATGATATTGAGTTTTATTAAAATTAACACTAGTTGATTGTTGTTAAAATAGTAAAATGACTATTTGAAATATTATATTTTTGATTTCTAAAAGTCTTTTGTAAAAACAAAAAAAAAAAAGAAAAAAATTTAAAATTCTATTTATTTGAAAATATTTAATATTTTTACCCCCTTTTTTGTTATTGCTTAGAAAATATTTAAAAAAGAAAAACAAAGAAAACAAAAGACAAACGAAAGCAAAAAGGTAAATAAATCAAGATAACAAAACAAAGACATTGAGGATCAAAGATACCATTCAGTTTCAAATCCCTCAAATCATTCATGTCGTCAATCTTGTAAAAAATTAGAACAAAAATATATATATATAATGTCAAATAATGCAGTGAAGAAATAAAACTTTTATTGTTGAGGGTAATTTAGTCAAGAAAATTTTTCAACTATTGTTTTTCCCAAAAAAATAATTCATGGTTACTTTTCCAATCAATTGTTGTTTTGAGGCAGAAAGAAACTCAAAAAGCAAAGCAAAAAAAATTTAACTAAACTCTTTTCCCTCCTTTTTAAAAATAAAATACAAATAAACCTACATAAAAGCTAAACCAAGCATCCCAGTAATTTTGTCCCAATCACTGATGAATTTGATTTTCACTAAGTTTTAATAGCAAATTAAAAACAAATTTTAATGAGATTTGTTTTTTAAATATGTTAGGCCTGCATAAATTAATAAATTTATTTTGGTAAATCCTATCGTTTATGTGCTTTTGCTGGCGCATAAATGATAACTTAAGTGTTAGTGTTGTTGACAATTTAGAACATCAAAGACCAATTACATATATACTCTAATAAAGTTGGCCTCTCTCGATATGAATCTTTAATCTACAAAACTAACTAATATCCCTTACTCTCGCTATAGTACATTCCTTATGCTCTCTCAAGGCTAAATTATGTATTCATGCATATACATAATGATAAGAATATGAATAGTATATCAGGAAAAGATGAAAGAAAATTTTAAGGTTTTAAATTAGTTTTTGTTAAGATTTGACCCACTAAACTCTTAGATCTATACAAATTACTTAAGTGGAATAATAATTTTGTGGTAAAATAATAACAAGTGCAAAAGCAAAGACACAAAAATTTATATGGTTTGGCTTATAGACTATATCTACGAGAAGAAGATCAAAAAATATTTTACTATAAAATAACAAGAGATTTACAAAGGGCACTCAATATACCTCATTACCCAAAACTCAATTACACCCAAGAATGCTCAATACTCAGTGTTTAACTCACAAAACTTTGTGTTATATTTGCTGCAGATGCTACCGATTGTTGCAAGGCCTATGGCCTTTTATAGTTGCACTCAACGATCAGGGACATAAATGAATGCATGGGTCATGGCATCAATGCCATCCATGGCACCATCATTATTTATGTCCTCACATGGGTTTCAGTTGACCTTCAACTGAATGGCCAGTTGGCCATCACACAAAACAAGGTCAATCTTATGGCCTTTACAAAGACCAATGGTTAAGGCATTTAAATGAATGCCTTTCACTTGGGTAGAACAGCTAATTGCCAATGTTATCTTCCTGTTTACACAGTAAATTGATACAAGACACAAGGCACATTACCTAACAATTCTCCACTTTGACTTTTGGATTGTGTCAAAACCTTCATAATTCTTCTCCAATCACCTCCTTCACATCTCAATTACTATGGATAGAGATCAAATTCAAACAGTGTTTGAATTTGACTGAAGGAATAGACTTTGTTATCATATCTATAGGATTGTCAGCTATACTGATCTTTTCCATTGAGACATTTCCTTTTGATATGATCTCAAGAATAAAATGATACGTAACATCGATGTGTTTGGTTCTCTCATGGTATATTTGATTTTTGGTCAAATGTATAGTACTTTGACTGTCACAATGTGCAACAATAAGGTTCTATTGTACTCCCAAGTCATTAGCAAGACCTTGCACCCATAAAACCTCTTTCATTATTTCTGTAATTGTCATGTATTCAGCTTTTGTAGTAGACAACACAATAGTTGGCTGTAAAATTGCCTTTTAGCTAATCGCACAACCAGAAAGAGTGAAAACATTACCTATCAAGATCTCCTATTGTCAAAATCACCAGCATAGTCGGAATCGATATATCCAACTATATTACCACCGGTGTTGCTATTTTTGTCGTAGACCAAACTAACGTTTATGGTTTCTCTGAGATATTATTAGCCCATTTTATTGCTTCCCAGTGAGCTTTACCAAGATTTTTGATGAGCCTAGAAATGACACTGACTGAGTGTGAAATGTCAGAATGAGTACATGCCATAGAATACATGATGCTACCGACTGTATTACTATATGGAACTCAGACCATTTGCTCCCTTCCCTTAGTTGTTTGAGGTGATTGTGCTGTAAATAGTTTGAAATGAGCTATTAATAGAGTACTCATAAGTTTGCAATTTTGCATCCCAAACTATTCCAAAACCTTTTCAATATACTTTTTCTAAGACAAGTACAAGGTTCATGTATGTCGATCTTTGTAAATCTACATCCCCAGTATTTTCTTGGCCACTCCCAGTTCTTTTATTTGAAACTCCATATTCAGTTGAGCCTTTAGCTGGTTGATTTTAACATGCTATTTGCAGCGATTAACATGTCATCAATATAGAGTAATAGATAGATGAACGAACCATCAGGCAACTTTTTATGATCGACACAATTGTCATATTTGCTCCTCAAAAATCCACTGTCAATCATAAAGCTGTTGAACTATTTGTACTACTGTCTAGGTGACTATTTGAGACCATAAAGTGATATTTTCAATAGACACACATGATTTTCCTTCATTGAATCAACAAAGCCTTCTGGCTAGCGCATGTAAATCTATTCATCAAGATTTTCATGCAAAAATGTTGCTTCACATCTAGTCGCTCCAACTCCAAATCAAATAAAAGAGCAATTGCAAATAACATTCGAATAGAATTATACTTTACTATAGGAGAAAATGCTTCGTGGAAGTCAATACATTTTCATTGTGTAAAGCCTTTTGCAACGACATGTGCCTTATACCGTGCATCCTCAACTCCTAAGATTCCTTCCTTATGTTTGTAGACCCATTTGCACCCAACAATTTTCTAGCCTTTTTGCGGTTTTACTAGCTCCCAAGTTTGATTCTTATATAAAAACTCAATTTCTTCCATCATGGTAGTGAGCCATTTAGAGGATTTTGGAGTGGATATTGCCTCTTGATAAGAATTGAGTTCTGAATCATGAATGTCTTCAGCAATAGAAAGGGCAAATGTAGATAATCCTGATCTCTACTGCATGGGCAATCTGATTTTTTTTTGTCTTTTGCAATACTGTAAGAGTCAGTGCCTGGTTCTATAGCCTCCTGCTTAGATTCTATGACTTCTGGATCCCCATTATCATTTACTGGTTGGTTTTTGCTTTTTTCCCACACTGGATCTAGAACCTCCACCTTTGTCTCTACCTTCTTGCTGATTTCATCACCCTCAATAATGATGGATTCTTTTATTTTTGGAAGCAAAACAGACTCATTAAAGGTCACATCTCTGTTGATAATAAATATATTTGAATTTAGATCAACACACCACAGCTTGTATCCTTTGACATATTCTACATAGCCTAAGAATATGCACTTTTATCCCTCGGCCCAAGTTTGTCTTCTTTTTTAGGAGCATAAGTAGGACAACCAAATACTCTAAGGTTAGAGTAATCAGCAGGAGAATCAGACCATACTTCTTTTAGAGTCTTTAACTCAATTGTTGTGAATGGTAACTAGTTGACTAAGTAACAAGCTGTATTGATAGCTTCAACCTAAAAAACGTTTGGCAGTTCGCTTGAGAGAGCAAACAACAAGCCCTCTCCAAAAGTGTTCTATGCATCTGTTCTGCAACTCTATTCTGCTGTGGCATATGTCTAATTGTGTGGTGTTAAATAATACCTTCATTCTTATCGAACTCATCAAACTCATAGGAACAGTACTTAAGGCTGTTGTTGGTCCTCAAATGCTTGATCTTTTTGCCTGTCTGCTTCTTGATTAAGATCTTTCATTATTTGAATTTGTCAACACCTCACCTTCTATCTGAGAAAGTACACCCAAACTTTCCTAAAAAAATCATCAATTAAATTTAACAGATATCATTTACTGCCTTTGGATAGTACTGAAGCAGGCCACCACAAGTCAAAATGAATATAGTCAACTGTCTTTTTGGTTTTGTGGCCGCTACACTGAATTTAACTTTGGTCTGCTTCCCAAAGACGCAGTGCTCGTAGAACTCTAGATTGCTAATTTTCTGACCTCCAACCAAACCTTGTTTACTCAACTTAGCCATGCTCCCCTCACTCATTTAACCTAGTCGCATATGCCACAACTGAGTAGTCCTGGGACTGGGATCTGCTGCTGAAATTTTAGCATTTCTGATAACTATACTTCCTTGAAAATGGTAGAGACTGCTGACTAGTTTTCCTTTCATCACAATTAGTGTACCCTTGTAGATTTTAAGAACTCTACCTTCAATTGAGTACAGCTAGCCATGATAATCAAGAATACTGAATAATAAGATATTCCTTTTAAGCTCTAGAACATGACGAACTTCCAATGTCCTAATAATGCCATCATGTATCTTGATTAAAACAGTATCTACACCAAAAATGCATAGAGCTTTGTTGTTTCCTAATAGGATTGCTCATCCATTAACTGGTTTGTATGTGGAGAACCAGTGCATATTAAGGCACATGTGAAACGCACAACCTGAATCAAGGATCCACTTATTATTTGAGATGCTAGTGGACACTGTCAAAACATCATCACCATTTGAGCTTTCTCCTTCACTAGCTACATTCACTACATTTAGAGAATTGTTTTCTTTTGGCTTTTTTTTATCTTTGAATTTAGGACAATTTCTCTGAATATACCCTTTTTCATAATAGTAGTAACAGGTTGTCATACTGTATATGGATTTGGATCTGAACTTCCCTCTGCTGCTGGACCCCTTCTGGGTTGATCTGCCTCTGACAACCAAGCTGTCTGCTTGATTCTCCACGAAATCTTCCTTCAGCTGCTTATTCAACTCCTTTAAGTTTAATGATACTTTTACATCATCTAGGAAAAAATTTTCTTGCATACATCATCATATCGATAAAATTCACGTAGGAAAGAGATAGTTTGCACAACAACATGGTAGCCTGATCCTCATTATCAATTTTAACATCAATGTTTTTCAATTCCAAAGTTTACTTGTTGAACTCGACCAGGAAATTTTGGATGGGTGTTCCTTCCTTTATCCAAAGGGTGTAGAGGTAGTGATTTAAACACATGCAATTGGTCAGGGACTTTGTCATATAGAAAGCCTCTAATTTGGATCACAAACGATCAAGTGTGATTTGATCTACAACTTTGCATTGGACTTCAAAAAGCACAGTAGTACTATACTAAGTGCCTTCTTCAAGAGTTTTTTCTTCTTCTCTTTAGACAATGTCTCTAGTAATTCTTTTTCGCCTTTGAGTGTTTGATCTAGTCCTTGTTGGATAAATAAGACCCATAACTTGATATGCTACATGTTGAAGTCATTTTTACTATCAAATTTCTCTACATCATATTTTAATCTTTCTGCCATATCGAAAAAATTAGTAGCAATCAATTGGGCTCTAATACCAATTTGTTAAGATTTGACCCAATAGACCCTTGGATATATACTAATGACTTAAGTGGAATAATAATTTGGCAGTAAAAATAATAACAAGTATAAAAGCGAAGACACGAGAATTTACGAAATTCAGCTTATAACTTACATCCACGAGAAGACGATCAGAGAATATTTTACTATTAAATAACATGAGGTTTACAAAGTACACTTAATAAACCTCACTACCTAGAACCCAATTACACCCAAAAACGCTCAATAATTAGTACCAAAAACGCTCAATAATTAGTGTTTAACTCACAACACTTTGTATTATATTTGCCCCAAATGCTGCCAATTGTTGCAGTTAACGATTGGGGACATGTATGAATGCTTGGGTCATGGCATCAATGCTATCCATCAACCATCATCATTTATGTCCTCACATGAATTTCAATCAATTTTAGTCGACCTTGAGCTGAATGGCCATTTGGCCATCACACTAAACAAGGTCAATCTTATGCCCTTTACCGAGGCCAATGGATAAGGCATTTGAATGAATGTCTTTTACTTGAGTAGAACAGCTAATTGCTAACATTATCTTTCTATTTACACAATAAATTGACACAAGACAAAAAGTACATTCCCCAACAGTTATAGGATCATAAAGCTTTATTTTGTTTTTCGCAATTTTGGGAAAAAGTTGTGTTGGAAGCGACCTGTTAAATATGAATTTTTCTTTGAGTTGTGTAAATCATTAAATTTTCAACTGCAATCAAGATTGCTTTGACTTACCAGCCTCTTTATAAACATTCCTTTGAAATAATCAAAATATTTTAAATAAATTCTGATTAAATGTTTTGAAACCCACGCAACGACTTCTTAGATATAAGTCTTTTAGGTTTTAAATTGTGTAATGATTAAAGTTTTCAACGTCAAATAAGATTGCTTTGATTTACCAGCTTCTTTATACACATTCGTTTCAAATAATCAAATTATTCTAGATAAATTTTGATTAAAAAAAAAACCTGAAACTTGCGCAATGGCCGGACTACGTCCTAGTTTTACTATTAGTTGCAAAGGTTATAATAATTTCACTCATTATAATGTTACCAAAAGAAGCAAGTTGGTGGTGATTCAGTTTCACATTTCAACATTCCTTCTTCTTTCAAACATGAAAATTTTAAATACAAATTCTCCCACTCTCTAAGGTAATAAATTTTTTAGATAGATTTGTGTCTATAGGATGTATATGGACTACCATACCAAAAAGATGGATAAATCTTCCAAATGTTTTATGACCATATTTTTACCTTATTCATGCATCCACCAACTTTATTTCTTAGCATATAATGAATTTTTCAAATTTTCTTCCTTTTATCGTTCACATTCCATAATTCCTGTTTAAACTCTTATAAAAGTTGAAGGGGTGCTTGATTTTGCTTTCAATAGTCACAAACAGATTGTGAAAGTGGTAGACTTGTATACGTAATTTGTGTTTCCGTTCCCAAACGCAAGGAATGCAAAGTCATTTCCGATCCCTTTCATTGATTTTTTTTTTTTTCCATTTTTACTTATTATAGTCATTTGTTTTCATTGGTGGTTAATTTTGTTCGCGTGTGTTTATTTATTTTGCTTGAATTATGTATTGATTCCTCTTTTTGATGATGAACCAATCTAATGGACACTTAGTTTTTCATTTTGCAGGAATAATCATTGGCTGATCACTTACAATTAATCGTTTGGTATGCCATGCTCATTGGTTTGGTTTTTTTTTTTTTTTTTTCCCTTGTTAATGAATATCCAATTCCCTTATCAACAAATTTTACAATACAAAACAATGAAACAGTACAAAGCTGGTTAACTTTTGTGCCAAATTAACATTAACAAGCAATCTCTTGCACTAGAATATAAAGGAGATATGCTTTGTCTCCATATTTCTCAGAGCTTAAAGTTTTTTTTTTTTTTAGTTAGAACACAATAAAATAAGTATCATAGAAATGTAAGTCATCACTTTTATAGATTTTGACGATGATCATTTATTCATTTCTTTATTCAACTTCTTTCAAAAAGAACATCCACCATTCACTGATGATATCAGATTCTCTCCACGTGTCAAACACAATTTTATTAGACATGGGACTCACAATAAGATAATAAATGAAGAGTAAATATGATTCTCTTGTGTATTAAGTTAGAGTTTTTCAACCAGTTGACTATATCATTGATGAGGATTATTTGGATGAATACTGGACTGGGCTAAGATCGATATCGAACGGTTGTAACACATAAGTAGGAATACAAAATGTGGAGTTGGAACTTAATATATTAGCGCTAGCATCAAAATTCAGTTAGTAAAAGAATCGATGGTCAAAATAGCATAGAGTGAGCCACTTAGAGGGGAAGTAAGAAACTTACTTTGCGTAGAGGAAAGACGTACACCCTCCTATTTATAGAACCTAAAAAGATACCCAATTTGTTGGATTCTTCCCACTGATTATTCGAGTAATAACAATAGGAGCCGTAGGGCCTGTGGAAGGCTATGGCTGGACATAGTGGGAGCGTAATAATATATTTTATATTATTCTATTTTATATTATATACCACACTTACTAAATCCAATTGAGGGTACTAAACCTTGTACGGATTGGTGAGTGAGGCATTTATAGGTGACCAAGCCTTAGCCCAAAGAGGCCTAATTACTTCATTTTAGTATGGTTCCCCAGAAAGACTGAATTTTTTTTTTTTTTTTGATCGATAGGAATCTGTTGTATTATAAAGAGACTGAACCGTTGTATTGATAGAGAAAGAGGCTGAACTTGATGGTTGAATTCACTTATGCTCTATTTGGATTGTAAGAATTCAATAGGAAAGAAAGTGATAAGAAATAAAATAATTTGATAAGAAAATTGTGAGAAAAAAATTAAATGAATCCATTATTTGGATAAATAATGATTATGTAGGAAAGAAAATTATTAGAAAATGAATTGATATGTTTGGATTGTATGAAAAAGTTATACAAAAAATAATTATATGTAAAATTACTATACTATCTCTGTTGACTTGAATTATTATTTCTTAGTTTGTTGTCCCACTTATTGCACTGTCATTTGGAAAATCTATGTTGTAAATGAACGTTGGCCACCTCGACCATGCTGGCATGCCAACATCTTGGCATTCCTTTTTTGTGGAGGAATTGAATTTTATGGTTGAGAAGTAGAGATTGGGTATTTAAATAAATTCCTTTTTTTTTAAAAAAACAGTTTTTTAATTCCACTTTACTGCCTAATTTATTTTTTTTTTTTTCACTTTCCTCAATTGATTTGATAGCTTCATAGCTTATTCTTTACAGCTTATCCTTTCGCGTTCCCAAACATGGGAAAGATATCATTTTCCTTTCTTTTTCTATTCTAACTGCAAAACAAACACAGTATTAATGTTGTATTGTGCACGTAAAACAAAGGAAGAGGGCCGTTAATTTTCTTATTTTAATTTTTTTAAAAATATTTTTGTTTATTGTCTGTTTAAATATTACATTTTTATACTGACTCTCTTAAAACAATATTCAACTTTTGTTCTGGTTAAACTAGTAAATTTTTGAAATTTATGTTTTAATTAAATTATAGATTTTAAATTAGGTTACCTTATATGTGTATTACTTTATTTCTGCAAATCAATTTCATATGAATTTGATTTCATTCTTATTCTGTTCCTAAAAGATTATATCAAACTGCATTCATTGTGATTATAATATTTAAGAATTAAGCAACCTTCGATTTGAACAATATTTGGATCTTGTTTGATGGAATGATGGTCCTAGTATTATGTTATTTTTAGAGATCTCATTTGACTCCGGACTTCTAGCATACACATATATTAGAGAGAATATTGTTGGACAAAAAAATTTTTACACACTTGGGCTAGGCACAGTCATTAGAAAAAAGCATGCAAACATTCAATAAAATAAACAAATGTAATTGGTTGGTGAAATTATGTTTTTAGTGAGAAGACACTTTATCTCTTACATTTAGGGGGCACATAATTTTTTGATCTTAAATTTTTATATATTTTTTACATATAAATCTTAAATTTTTTTGACATTTCATTTGAATTTTAAATATTTTGATTTCTTACCAAATCAGTTATTTCGTTTACGAAAAATAGTCAATTCGTTAACAAATGAGTTCATTTTGATAGAAATTATTAAAAAAAAGTCAAATACACAAATTAAGTATTTTTTTAGTCAACAAATATGTACATTAAATAATTTTTAATTAATAAATACATGAATTAATTATACAAATTGTATATTTTTTGATAAAAATTTTTTAATTAGTGTATTTAATTTTTTTAAGCTCAAAATTATTTTTTAATAAATTGATCACTTTCTATTTACGGATAGACTGATTTGGTAAAAAATTAAAAAATTTAAAATTCAAATGAAGTATAAAAAAAGTTTATAACTCATATATAAAAAACTGTAAAAGTTTAAGATTAAAAAACTATATACCCCTTGCATTTAGTATATTTTTGCCTTAGCAGGAATGTTCAACTAACTCCCTGGGTGGTGATTTGCAACTCGCCACCTTTCATTTCATTTCCTTTACCGTTTTGTTTTTGTTTTAGGTCAGCAATGGTGCAGTTTAGTCATCCTTTTGGGCTTTCCGTCTGAATTAAAGAAAAGCATTGTTAAATCCATTGTAAAGTTGAGATGGTAAGAAGAGCCTTTTTTTTTAGTTTTTACTAAGTAAAATAGTGGGACTAAATCTATAAATTATTGGTACTACTATGGCAATTCTAGAAAACTGTATTTTTGGTTGTGTGATTGTTGGAATTTATTTATAAAATAAATAAATGTGTGGTTTTGAATACAGCTAGCTTTTGGCAAGATTTGAAGGCAGCGATAATAAGGACAGTTCGAGTTGTCCAAATTGAGATCAAAATCAAACGAGGTATTCTATTCTTCTTATGCTTCTTCTTTTCAGTGAGAATTTCAGTGAGAAAAACAGGAAGATGAGAGAGAAATTCTTTTAGTATTTTTTATTTTATTTTTATTTTTTAAATTTAATTAAATGGCAAATGACATGTTTTATGGTCAATTTTGAATTGGCATGGTTCCAGTGCTCAAGAAAATCAACTTGAGAGATTGTTCTGAAAGTAACAATTCATCAGTTAATTTTTAGTAATAATATACATATTTTAAGTAACAGAAAATTTAGTAATAAAATTTTGTTACTAAAAATATAAAGGTTATTACTTAAAATTTAACACTTATTACTTTCTGTATAATCTGTTTGGCCAAAAATATCTATCGCCCAAACTTTTCCATTTTGGATACGAACACTCACCACGTAGGAAGCCTCATGAAATCCCTTTCATCTATTAATTGACATCCTAAATGTGATATAAAAATACAGACCAAAAAAAAAATGACTCCGATACAAAAAAATTCTCTCGCTAACTAAATTTCGACAAATGGAAAGACATATTATATTTATAAAAACTATGAAAAGTAATGATATACCAATATATTAATCATGATATAAATACCTTCAAAGATATGAATTTCGTATGTTTAACTACTAATTAGTTATTATAAAATAAGTAATAAATTATTTTTAAATTTATCAAGTATCCCAGCTTTTATAATGAATATGTCAACTTTAGTACTCTAGTTATTCTAAATATTTTTTTAATTTCAAACACGTAAAACAAAAGTAATATATTGTATATGCAAGAATTTGATAAATAAAGATAATGAAGAATATTAATTTAAATTTGTTAAATCAAAAAAATAATATATAAAAAATATAATATAAAATTTAAAAGTCGGACTAGCTATCATATGAAAGAAAATATGCATAGAGCTGGAAAGAGTAATATGAAATATAAATAATAAATTAATAAAAATGAAGGATGTAATGAAAGGGTATGATTAAACTTTTATTTGAGAATCATTATTAACACAAATTCTTCAAAGAATATCGTCTTAGTACCTTTATTTTTTTCAAATTTAACTTTTTATATGGTAACTAATTTGGTTGTTGAAAAGAAGACGAAAGGATCGGTGTCTATAATTACATCATTAAAAAAAAAAAACAATACAATCATCCAAATATTGACTATATTACCACCATTTAATTAAATTTATAACTGTATTAACATAATTTATGAAAATAAAAATTGAATAAAAAAATGTATGAAAGCTTCAGACCAAACAGACAACAAAATGAATCTATCAAGATCTATATAAAAAAAAATTAAAAAAAAAACCAACCGTAAGACAAAATTATAATTATAATTATTGTTATTTTTATTATTACTCAAAATTCATTTAGACAATTTAAGGTTGGATGGCTCCTCGTGTGCTGTTGACTAAATGGTCCAAAGATTCTGAATTCTCACCACCACAACAATAAAAAAAAAATAAAAAAATTAAAAAAAAATCGCTCAAGCGGTGATCCAATGGAAATCCGTCATGTAGTACTTAATAAGCATAATAATCCCGAATCTATCAGCAGATTTTTTTTAATTAAGAAGATTTATAATCTATATCACAGGAATCAAACCTCCGTTACATTATTCTATTCAACTTAATTCATAAAAAAAGATTTCTCGCACGAATATTATTAAATTTGAATAGATATTTTTTAAATCGACTAAACGGTACACTAAAAAAAAACTCCCTTTAACTTAATGCTTAATTAAATTTAATGTTATTAATAATAAATAAATATATAATAATAATTATTTAATAACGTGCCATGTTTTGACCCGACCTTAGCGAAGCAATCTGGATCTAGGGTTTAGCTTTTGCCTGTTGTTGTTGTTGTTGTTGTTGTTCAAAGTTCAAACTCGGCAAAACCAAAAAAGAAAAACGCTTATTCTCGCCACTTTCTTGATTATTTTTCACCTGTGAACTGATTAATTTTCATCGATCGATCGTCGATCGATCGTCGGAACCGAGGCAGTAGCCGATCTACCCGTCTATCGATCTATCGATCTTGTTAAAAAATCCGGTTGAAATTGGAAATCCCTAATTTTGATTTGCCTGTAAAATTTTTCCCTTTTCATAAAGAATCGGACGGATCACATCTTAATCACGGTTCAATTGCCCAAATTGGAAGCTAAATCTGAGAGATATTGAACAGATCTGTGGTTTTTTTTTTTTTTTTTTGGGGAGATTGTTGAGCTCAGATTTGGGGATTGCTTTGGCTGTACAAAGGGAAAAAAAAAAAAAAAAAAGATGTACAAATCTTTGGTGTATAAGGGGGAGGAGTTACTGGGGGAAGTAGAAATATATCCTCAACAACAACACCAAGAAGAAGAAGAAGAAGATGATGGTGATGATGATGTTGATGAACAACAACAACAACAGGGAGAAGAAAACAACAACAACAACAACAACAACAGCAACTACAAGACAAAGGAGGGGAAGAAGAAGAAGAAGAAGAAGAAGAGAGTAATAGATGAGATATTGGTGGAGGGTAAAGAAATCAGAATAAGCCACTTCTCGCCGTCGAGTGAGAGGTGTCCGCCACTTGCTGTTCTACATACCATTACATGTACTGGGATTTGCTTCAAAATGGAGTCCAAGTACTTCTTGCAGAACAACCAGAATACCACCTCCAAGCTCCATCTTTTGCACTCTTCATGTATCCAAGAAAACAAGGTATCCCCAGTTAAAAGTACCCCCATCATCATCAACTTAAATTTTAAGACCTGACTGACTGAAACCCATAAGGGAAATAATAATAATAATAATAATAATAATAATAATAATGGAAATAATCTTAACTACAATTAAAATTCAAGATTTTCTGGACTTACCCAGTTCAGTTTATTGTACAGGGGACTCTGGACTGATGGAGATAGGCCCATTTTTAGACTCTTTACAGTGAACCCTAAATTTGCCAGAACTGTTGTGAACTGTACTGATCTGACCCACAACAATAATCCTAAAACTCATGTTTTGACAATTTGGGTGAACACCATTTGCTATCTGATCCTGTCCAGAATTCATGATTCTGAGAACTGTCTCAAAGCTCTGTTTATATGACTTATAAGATTCCAGAAATTGCTTTTTTTTGGACAAAGTTGGGGACCTGCCTTTTATGAAAGGTTCAATAAAAGATATTTGTTACTGTCAATGTTATGCCTGGTTAACACTAAGTCAATGGAATGTAATTACCAAAAGAATTATAACTCAATTGTCAGTTCTTGAAATAATTTTCTGATAAACCTATGTTTTGGCCTTATTCTTTAGCATGAAATCAGTAGCTGATCAGTACAGTTGCCTTTTTAGACTGCAGTTATGTCATTAGGAGGGGAGGAGCTTCATTTGGTTGCAATGCATTCAAGGAGTAGTGAAGGACCGTATCCATGTTTTTGGGCGTTCAATGTTGCAGCTGGGCTTTACAACTCCTGCTTAGTGATGCTGAACCTCAGATGTCTGGGCATTGTATTTGATCTTGATGAAACCCTCATAGTTGCCAATACAATGCGCTCCTTTGAAGACAGAATTGAGGCCTTGCAGCGGAAAATAAGCACTGAGGCAGACCCACAACGCCTTTCTGGTATCTTGGCAGAGATTAAGCGCTATCATGACGACAAAAATATATTGAAGCAATATGTAGAAAATGATCAAGTTGTTGAAAATGGCAAGGTGATCAAAACACAATTAGAGGTGGTTCCAGCATTGTCTGATAATCATCAACCTGTAGTTCGTCCGTTGATACGGCTACAAGAAAAAAACATCATTTTGACTCGTATAAATCCTCAGGTGAGAGCTTCATGAAGGACACAGTGCCTTCCTCTGTTGTAGGAAACTATCTAATTTATGATTAGTCACACTGCCACCTCTTTTGGGCCTCTATTTCTTTACTACTGCATAGATGCATGTTGCAAGAAATTTGTGCTTCATTCTAGAATTTGTACTGCGGGCAAGCAGATTTGTATATGCTTGTTGAGTGTTGGAACTTTAGCATACAGGAGAATGCTCACAAAGTTTCTACAAGCATATGCAGTCGGTGTGGCTGCTGCAGGCATCTGCACTTGTTTATTTATTTTGCCTGAGGATGAAATGATTTTTTTTTCTTTTACTTGGATTGTTCTAAGAGGGCTTCTATATATTATGTAGATCCGTGATACAAGTGTTCTTGTGAGGTTGAGGCCTGCGTGGGAGGATCTGAGAGTATACCTGACTGCTAGAGGGCGCAAGCGGTTTGAAGTTTATGTTTGCACAATGGCTGAAAGAGATTATGCTTTGGAAATGTGGAGGCTTCTTGATCCAGAGTCAAATTTAATAAACTCAAAAGAATTATTGGACCGGATTGTGTGTGTGAAGTCTGGTAAGTTTATTATTGGGTTCCAGATGGCTTTGCTTTTGATGAACTGGTTATTGAGTTTAGTCATTACATATATTGTCTGCTATTTGACCTATTATTTTGGTTATGCATCCATAGGTTTGAGGAAGTCATTGTTCAACGTCTTTCAAGATGGAATATGCCATCCCAAAATGGCATTGGTGATTGATGATCGTTTGAAAGTGTGGGATGAAAAAGATCAACCACGGGTGCATGTTGTTCCTGCATTTGCTCCATATTATGCTCCACAAGCTGAGGTATAAACTATATGCTTTTTCTGGTTTACTCTGTCATTGATGCGTACACACACATCACAGTACACATCCTGATGTACTTTTTTGTTTTTGACATTTAGCTGTATCCGCTCATCTAAGTTATTATGTTGTAGGCAACTAATCCTATCCCTGTATTGTGTGTTGCGAGAAATGTTGCTTGCAATGTCCGTGGTGGTTTCTTCAAGTAAGAATACAGAGAACCCAAGACCAGTTTGTTTAAATAGACACAGGCACACATATCTATTCTCATATTGGAAGTTATGTTAGCAGAGATCGAGTTTTGGTTAGTTTATGTTGATGATATTCTTTGAACGTGACATGACAGAGAGTTTGATGAGGGCCTTCTACAAAAAATACATGAGATTTTATATGAAGATGATATCACTGATATTCCTTCTGCTCCAGATGTAGGCAACTATCTAGTTTCCGAGGTTAGTTATGATAATTTTGGGTCTTTGAATGCTCATGGTGTCAGCAATTGTATTGACACAACTGTTGCCTATGATTATGAGACTCTGTCTTCTGGTCTTTTAGCAGACCATTTCTCTGGTATGATGTTTACAATTCAGTCCCTTTCCATTCAGGATGATGCTTCTGCTCCAAATGGAAACAGAGACCCTCTTTCTTTTGATGGCATGGCAGATGCTGAGGTTGAACGGCGACTAAAGGTAGTTGAAAGATCCTTCTCAATTTGACATGTGCTTGTTAGGGCACATGTTGGAAATTCATGAAGTCCGGTAAAGCATTATTTTTTCGGTTGGAAGGGAGTCACAGAGGCCTGAAGGAAGATTATTTGAGATGAAAAAAATCACTGACACCTATGATCCCCAACGGCTGTTAAATTTTTATATGCATTGCAGTAGCTTATGTTTGATCTTTGTTTACTTTTTCTTTGACTCAGGAAGCAATTTCAGCTTCTTCAACAATTCCTTCAACCGTCAGTAATATGGATCCAAGGCTTGTTCCATCTCTTCAATATCCAATGGTATCATCTTCAAACTCAATTGCACTGCCAACACCACAACCGTCAATGGCAGCATTTCCCAGCATGCAGTACCCTCAGGTGGCTTCATCAGTTAACCCATTGGGTCAGGTTGCTCCTCCTGAACCAAGCTTGCAAAGTTCTCCTGCCAGAGAAGAGGGTGAGGTTCCAGAATCAGAACTAGATCCTGACACAAGGAGGCGACTACTTATATTACAACACGGGATTGATACAAGAGATCATGCACCGACTGAATCTTCGTTTCCTGTAAAACCTTCTATACAAGTTTCAATTCCGCGCGCGCAATCCCGTGGCAGCTGGGTTCCGGTGGAGGAAGAGATGAGCCCAAGACAAGTTAACCGAACTGTAGACTTTCATCCAGATTCAGAGCCAATGCGAATTGAGAAACATCGTCCTTATCATCAACCTTTTCTCCCCAAGGTTGAGAGTTCCATTCCACCCAATAGAATGCTTCATGAGAGTCAAAGATTGCCCAAAGAGGTTATATTTTTTGTTATTGTTCCATCATTAAGACTTTAATATTGAGTTAGAGAGGCTACAGGATTTTTGACTTATGAAACATGTTGTCACAATTATCTATTTGCAGGCTCCTTATAGAGATGATCGGTTGAGGTTAAACCCTACATTGTCAAATTACCATCCTTTCTCAGGTGAGCATTGATATAACTAGGGTATGAGTCCATGCGATTAAGCTTAATTTGCATATTGATTTGAACCTCCCACTTTTCCCTGAAATGAGATTATTTACTAATGATATACTTGTTATTTTTCTTACATGAGTTGGTCAATAAATAGAAGGGCTAGTGGGACTTTGAAAGTGCTGCTTTCGGTGCATTAATGTCCTCTGAACTAGAACGAAGATGTGAATCAATTGTTTACTTTTTTAAGTGCGTTTCACTAGCATTTTGATGTTGTTGGAGCCTTTGAGCTGTTTCTTCCAATTCGTATTTATTTTTATGATCTTTTGCTAGCTGAATTTTTTCTAGATAGAATGGTGTTAGATTTTGGATTTTTTTTTGAAGGGGAGGAGATCCAAGTGAGTCGATCACCTTCCAACAACAGGGTACTTGAATTTGAATCTGAAAGAGCTGTTTCAATTGAAGAAACTCCAGTTGGTGCGCTACTGGACATTGCAATGAAGTGTGGAGCCAAGGTAGTGGGGAGAAATGTTTATTTCAATGGAAAAGCAAAGTTCATGTGTTCTTCCTTTTGGTTTTTTACAGTTCCCTTTTCTTTTGATTTTGAGCTGAATGCAAACTTACAGGTGGAATTCAGGTTGGCTTTGGTTGACAGCAGAGATCTGCAATTCTCCATTGAGGTCTGATCAACTCTTTTCTTCTTCTGCATTTTTGTGTTTTGCATCATCTTTATTAATTTGGTGTCCAGTTGCTCAATAGGAACCAGCCCCCCTCCCCCCGCTCCCAACCCAAAAGAAAAGAAAACACCAGTGGCACCCCCGGAGAAAAGATTTTCTGCATCTGAGTTTTGTGTGATAAGTGATTCTCTTTGAGCCGATGGACTTCAGTGTTGAAGCCTGTTTATATGGCTCTACTAAGCAGTCAGCTTCGAGAAAAATTTCCTTTATTATTCAATTCTATATGAACATGCAAACTACCCAGACAGAGCAAATGCTTGCACATAAACCATCAGAGCATACCTTTGTTTTGTTGGGGGACCATTTTTTTTTGGGTGGGTGGGGGGGGGGGGGGGAGTGAAGACCTAGCATCTTCTTTCTTTTGCTTAAATAAAAAGAATTGAAACAAAAAAGAATGTCTACTAGGTGCAAATTTGATATTGTTTTTACTGCATTGTAAGCTTGCATGGTTGCCTAAGATATTGGTTACTGCTTCAGGCTTGGTTTGGGGGAGAGAGAGTTGGTGAAGGAATTGGCAGAACAAGACGGGAAGCCCAACGTCTGGCAGCTGAGAATTCTATTAAGAACCTGGCAGGTAAAAGTTTTTCTTTTGATGTTTCTTGTTACATTTTGGCTTGCAGTTAAGTTATTCAATTATTTAGCAGTCTTTTATTATTGGCCACAGTTTATGTTGCAGCATTCAGTCCATATGTTTGTGGCTTAACTAAGCTCTAGATGATTTTTCTTTCACATATCAAATGTTTGCTGTTTTATGTCTGCCGGTTGCACTGTTTGACAGAACTCAATTCATATTTTTTGTCTTTCCAGTCATGTTTGTTGCTGAGCTTATATCTACGTCGAATGAATAAGTTCGACCAATTTCAAGCTGATATCCTAGATGCATTTACCTTTGCATATCAGTAGTTTGTGTTGTTTCCCTATTGAAGAAATGATGCTTCATCTAGGCTGTCATTGATGTGACATGTTGATTTCCCTAAAATGGAATGTTCTCTTTTTGCAGCACTTCCGCTGTGTGAATTCTGGTACTGACCATTTGGACTCTGGTTTTGCAGACATGTATCTATCACGTGCGAAGCCTGATTCTGGGCCTGTACGTGGGGATGCTGGTAAATATTCTAGTGCAAATGACAGTGCTTTTCTGGGTAATGTGAATTCCTTTGGGAACCAGCCATTGCCAAACGATGAGCCCATCTCATTTTCAGCCATGTCCGAGCCATCCAGGCCTCTAGATCCTAGACTGGAAGCCTCTAAGAAATCAATGGGTCCTGTCACAGCACTCAAAGAATTTGTGAGTTTGAGAACCTTTCTTGTGTTCTTGTTGTCTTTATTGCTTCTTCCATGTACTTCTGAGTTTTGTAAGGTTTTGCATGGCATGGATTGACAATACATTGTAAACAGTGCATGACGGAAGGTCTTGGGGTGAATTTTCTAGCTCAGTCTCCACTTTCAACTAACTCAATCCAGAAAGATGAAGTACATGCCCAGGTTTGCATTTGAAATGATGTTTGCTTCAATAAGTTGCATGGAGTTGGAATTTTATTTTGTGTGTTGATCCTGGTCACAGTAGTTGTGTAAGTTGCAGAGTATCTCCTGTTCCCACCTTGTTTCCACATTTACAAAATAATTGCCTTATGGCTAAATTTTGGAAAATTTACTATTTAGGAAAAAGTATATAAAGTAACTAAGATACTGCTGAGTTTAGGTGACACCTGAAATTCAGAGACTTTTCTAGGCTGCATTCGCACATTTGATTTTACGATCAATAGTCACTAGGGCGTTGCCTCTCTCTGGGATGAACATGGATTGAAGTCCTTATATGTGTATTTCCTGGCAAGTTGCAACTTTTCTAGAAGTTGAGAATGTTGGGGTTTTGGCTATGAGAAAAGAAATATGGGATCATGGACAGATGTTATGCTTGCATTGATTTATGTGTATGAGGTTAGATTTTAATGGTGGCATATTTGGATGATGACTTGTATCCTTGCTGTTGTGCTGCGCATGGATTTCGATTTGGAGGGGAGGGGTGGGGGGACGTGGGAACATTTGGTGTGAGTGGAGGGCTTGGTGGTTGAAATGTGCTCTGTCATTGATAGAAAGCAAAATTACTTTCTTTACCAAGTTGTTTAGCTTGTCAGATGAATTTTCTTTTTGTTATTTTTCAATTTGGTTTTGATGTTTTTTCTTTATGCATTTAGGTTGAAATAGATGGACAGGTTCTAGGGAGGGGAATTGGATCAACATGGGATGAGGCCAAGATGCAGGTATCTCTTTTCGCTCGAATGTTCTTTTTGGGACTCAAAACACAAAATAACCATCATCTCCTTTAACGTCTAAGCACATTAACATAATTTCCTCAGGCTGCTGAAAAGGCCCTTGGAAGTCTAAGAACAATGTTTGGTCAATTTACACAGAAACGACAGGGTTCTCCCAGGTTTGAAATTGACATTTCTCATCCTTTTCATTGAATAGATAGTCTTTCACTTAGTTTTTCTCTTAATGCCATCAGCCAGACTTACACATTCTGTGTATCATGTTTGGTGCCAATTTTCTGATGGTTGATCCCGACTTAATTTTACTCTATTTGGCTTCTTGAAAGCTCGCTAAAAAATCTTCTATGATGGTTTTGCTGTTTGTCATCTTCATCCTTCTCTGCTTCTATCCTTCTCTTTTGAGTTTCACTTTTGTCCAGATCCCATAGCTTCCTTTGTACGTGAGCTCTCAATCTTGTATTATTGTCTCTTTTTATCATTTCTTATTTTGTCTTTGATGTGGATTAAGGCCGATGCAAGGGATGCCAGTTAAACGTCTCAAGCAAGAGTTTCCTCGAGTTCTGCAGCGTATACCTCCTTCTGCCAGATATCCTAAGAATGCTGCTCCCATCCCTTGACTCGCAATTTTGAGAAAGCAGCTGACAATTAGCTGATCCTGAGTTTTCTGACAATACAAGTAACTAAGCAAAGTCGAACTATCACTTAACTGATCTTGTTGCTTTGCCAAGTGACTGAAATTCTAGACGTGATTATATTTTGGGGTTTAAGTCTACTTTCTAACTCACCTCTTGGGAACCCGGCATTGAAGACATCTGCCTATCAGTTACTCAAAATTCCTAGGAATCTCAGACAATGGAGAAAAGCCAGGGCTTTGGGAGCTGAAGCGTCATGTGCAGTTGATACCTTCAGTGCATTGGAGGAGCCATGGTTGTCTCTGAAAACGATGGTGATGCCAAGCCTGACGACATGTAACTGGGAAGTGATTACTGTCATGGGCAGCTTCTGGTGATTCTGTGAGTCCGAGCGATGTGTATGTTTATTACCTTGTCATGGCGAGGCCAACTTACAGGGTGAAGTTGAATGCTCACCGTTAACTGTGCTAATGTAATACAGATTTTCACATGAAATATGGGTTGAAAGTTTTCAGTCTCGAATTCATGAATTTGAAGCTAGTCTGGCTCAGCATGTAGGCAACTGAAAGAATGACTTGTAAGTTAAAAATGGGAACTTGCACAAAAGCCATTCGTTCCTGTTTTGCACCGCTTGCCAATAAATTAATCAATAGGTAAACGCTACAATATATGCATTTGTCTCGACATACTTTGAGGAATAAAGTTGTATGTGTCTAACATGCTTTAGATCTCACCGTTTAAAGACGGATTCCTTGGAAGATTTGCGTCTCATTTCTCCCAAGGGATTCATCTCATCCACTTGCTAGTTTGATTAACGATACTTGATGTCTTCACGATAGATCATGGTATATTCACACGCAACATGTTTTACGGGAAAGATAATTTCATGTTTTACGGAAAGATAATTCTTGTGCTGATTACTTGATGAAATTAAAGTCTACTTGTTCCACTAACGAAGTTTTCCTAAAGCATTCCCTTGGACATTATTTTACTTCTAAATAGCGATAGTCATTATGCTGTGTTTCTAAGACAAGATATTTTCATATTTTTCAGTAATAGCATCTTATTAAAAAAAACTGATGAAGGTAATTTCTCAAACACTTTTATTGATTACGGCATACTTTTTATAGTTGTACCATGCTTTAATTTTTTTTTTTTTTTTTTTGGTTGGACAATAACAGTCAAAAAATTCAATTCTTAAACTTTGGTACGTATTACTAACAAACCCGGAGTCTCACTATAGAATCCTCAGAACTGAGATTATGTTGAGTCGTTGGATTTATCTACTTTTTAGTTTACAAAAAAAGACATCAGCTCAATGTGAAGGTCATAAAGAACGAAATAATCATCTGTACATAGACAGATTTCAAGCTGAAATAATAATTAAAGAGGTGGCACGATACAAACATAAATCTTCAGAATTTTCAACCACTTGCATATATGTTCCCCTTTGCGAACGAATGATCTTTAGTGATCTAAAAAACAGTTTCTGACAGGAAAAAAAAGAATAAATTCATAGGGTCCTTTTTCTTTTTTAGTTGAAAATAGATAGGCTCCTCAGTAGCCTATGAAATCAAATGCATTTAGAAACAAGGAACACAAATTGCTCGGTCCGTGTACCGATTTTAATATTTTATTAATATTTTTTTAGCACATATTATGTAAAATTTGTATTTTAAATTTTAGAATAATATTTATTTAATTTTATAAAAACATAATTAAATAATGAGTTCAGCTACCCAAACCCATGCAGTTAATGGCGTGGTGCCCCCTTGAACACTGTTATCATGTTGCCTGCAGCTCTCTCTGTGTCTCCCGTGCCTAAGCTTGTTTACAATGTTGTCGGGGATGTATTAAATTACATTCGCTTAGTATACATATGTGTTTAGAGTGGAACAAAATTTAAGTTTTTTCGATGAATCAAAGGAAAAAAAAAAATGGAACAAAATGATGATAAATGGTCAGAATTGTTTATAGCATAATTCTCAATTCCTGCCACGAAAGAGCCACAATCACTGTAAGATTGACAATATTTTTGGTAACTAAATATCATAATGATTAAGGAAATTTGTAGGGGTTTCTCTATTGTTTATGTTTCTTTTCAAATAATTTATTTCTCATTTTAATTTTTTCTTTTATATTTCATTTTTTTTTCAATAAACCGCATCCCCTGTTATATTAGTTTTAATTAGGTAATTCAATTAGAAAATATTTTCAATCGCTTTATAGCTACAATTGCAATGAAAATTTCTCCTGGCTTTCCTTCCTTTATATAATAAATAATTTTAGATGTAATACTGAATTAAATGATAAAATAAAAATATTAATGAAACAAAAATATATACATTTATAAAAAAAAAAAACAGTATCAATAAAATATAAATGAACAACATTGCCATTTTTTAATTAATTGTAAGCACAAGGATGTGAGATTATAGGTATAGCTTTCGTTTTGCAAATTGTAAGTGAGATTATCAGTATAAGAAAAATGAAACATGCCAATTAATATTAGGTATGGCAACAGGGAGATTCTGAAATAAATACGACAAATTTAGTCATTGTGTCTATTTCTTAACCTCATTCTCATCTTCATCTCCTTCCCCGATAGGGATGAGATTTTGATCCCATCTCCATCCTCAGCAAAGATCAGGAATCTCCGTCCCCGCTTCATCTCTGTAAAATTCTAAAACATTTGCAAATTAGATAGATCTCGTTTAACTATCCATTCTTATTTACTTTATGGTTTTTTTCTTTTTTTCAAATTTTAGCGTTTCAGTGTGCTTCTGGGGCGTGGTTACTTACGTTCTATGTGATTTTCTCAACAAGTATCTAAAATTGGAGTGGGCAAACAATTCTTCTGCCCACACTTTTTAACAAATACAAATCGATGCTCGCTGACGGAAGTTTGGTATTTTTTCTGGAATCATTTGATGTGCTTATTCCTTTTCAATAATTCTAGCTGAATGGATGGGTGTATTAGGTATTGTTGTAATGCACCACCTGTGTGCTAAGATGAGTACTTGTTTATTGCTATTTGTAAATTGAGCACAGTTACATATTTTAATGATTTTATCTTAAATTTTATTTTAAAAAAAATTGTAACTGATATTTTAAAAATAAAAATTGATAATTTTAAAATATAAAAGTAATAAGTGTTTTAAAAATATTAATTTTTGTTTCAAAAATATCAATCACAATTTCAACCATAATAAAACCTAAGACAAATCCACTTAGGACACCAACTTTTTTTCTTTTAAATTTTTAATATTTACGGTAGTCTCACTTTGTGTGAATTCCACAGATTACCCGTTGGGGTGTCTAAAATATTGTTCTTTATGAAAAAGGGAATATATAATTTTTTAATTTTAAATCTTTGTATTTTTTTTATATAAGTTCTAAACTTTTTTAATATTTCAATTAAGTTATAAATCGTTTAATTTTTCACCAAATCAGTCCTTTTATTTACGAAAAGTGATCAATCCATTAATAAATAGATTTAAATTAATAAAAATTATTAAAAAAAGTCAAATAAATGAGTTAAATATTTTTTTATCAACAAATATACACAAAATATTTTTTAAATCAATAAATATATGAATTAAATATGCAAAATGCATACTTTTTGATGAAAAAAATTTTCAATTAGTGTATTTAACTTTTTTTTAAATACTTTTTGTAAGGTCAAAATCCTTTTTTTAATTGACTAATCACTTTTTGTTAACAGATATACTAATATAATAATAAATCAAAAAGTTTAAAATTTAAATGAAATCTCAAAAAAATTTAAAATTTACATGTAAAAAAACTCTAAAAGTTTAAGATTTTAAAATTGTATACACCAAAAGGGGCATTGTAACGAGTAAATTTCGAATCTGAAATAGTTAGACTCAAAAATACAAAAACAAACTATAAATAAAAATTTAAAATAAAAGAAAATTTACGTGGGGTCGATCTTCGTAGATCCTCCGATTAGTATTCCTTTGTGACTCTGTCAAGAGCTGTACGAGCTTGATCTTGACAGTAGTAAATTCCATAGATTTTTCATAAATTTGGTAGACTGAAATTGGATCTGAGTTAGACGTTTGGATTACGATTAAGAACTGCAGAGACCTGATCTGAATCAATCTGACTTAATTTCACCGCGAGTCGAAGGGACTTGTTCTCAGATGAGTTGCCTGGACTATGCTGAAAACTGTATGAGACTTGATCTTAGTCGGATTTGTAATAATTTGATATTTTTAGATTTATATTCTCATAAATTCAAATCTAGAGCGATCAGAGAATATAAACCAAAGAATAAATTTAGAAATGGAAATAACAAATTTTTTGAAGTTTACACCTGAAATATCTCTGAAAAAAGAGTTAGAAGAGTATACTGCAGAGTAAAACACGTAAGAAAAGAAGAAATTTTGTTGAGAGATTTTTAAATTTTTCTTTTTATCTCAAATTCTCTGTATTTTTCTGTTTATAGATTTGTTGAATATGTTTTGAATTGGGGGGCAGTGGCCTATTTATAGGGCTTCATTTCCGTGTGAAAACGTCTTGTGAAAGGAAAAACATTGACTTTTCTTTTTTTTTTTCTTTTTTTTTCGTTTACAAATGCCCCAACTTCAAGGGTCGGCATATGTGATCCGAACCGAATTTTGAAGTCCAATTTGAAACTCGAAATGTCTTGATAAATATTGGATGTTGAAGGCTTCTATCTTCGACTAGC
Source organism: Carallia pectinifolia (assembly GCA_037832335.1). Classification (NCBI taxonomy): domain Eukaryota; kingdom Viridiplantae; phylum Streptophyta; class Magnoliopsida; order Malpighiales; family Rhizophoraceae; genus Carallia; species Carallia pectinifolia. The sequence continues at coordinate 6,157,213 of CM075454.1, read as the reverse complement.
CCAACTGTTGTTGGATCTCAATAGGAAATAGATATGATCTTGAGAAAGTTAGCAGCGCAGCCAATGTAAAAATTGAAGTCTTGGCTCTAGGTGAGTTCGAGTTTCCATGGCTCGCAAAAGATTTCTTATATGTCTTAAAGTTCCATAACTCTTGTGAGGATGATCCGATAAGTAAAGAACTTGAACCTTCCCATGAGGAAGGTCCAGCACTACGAAACTTCAAGACCGGCACATAGAAAGACTGATTGTAGTGATGATTCCCAAGTTTGCTCCGACATAAGGAGAGTAGTTGGAGCTTCCCTGTACATCGCCACATCTAAAAGAAGATTATGATAATTGCAGATTCTCATCCCTCTGTGGTAGATGTGAACTAAGGAGAGTGGTTGGAACTCCATGACAACGATGACGTTAGAGACTAAGTTTCGAGGGTTTTTAGGGATCCCTCGAGTTGGACTACTCTTTCTTTTCTTTACTTGTGCGCCTCAAATCTCTTAATCAAAGAACTTCCTAAGACAAGTGCAGAGACTATCCATTTTCTTTTTGAGAAAAAGAAGAGCTGAGGGGTGAGTGTTATGAATTGGGCATGAAGGATATATATACATACAATAAAAAGTTTTTTTTTGAAAAGTTAAAAAGAAAGTACGCAGAATCGGGTACGGTCATCCACATCCCTTTCCCGCATAAGAGACAAAAGAGACAGCGGCTGACACACATCACAAAAGTCGTTAACGTGTGTTGCAGAAGTCGTTGTCGTATGCTGCAGAAGTCGTTGCACCTGATCTTGTCAGCCGTCCTGATAGGGCTCGAGGCGCAACTCCAAGTCAAACTCGGCCTCGTTTGGTGGGCCGATGATATTGACGTCGCTGGTGCCTTCCGGCTGGTTGACGCTGATGGAATATTCTGGGGAGGCAAAATTTCGCCGAAATGACTTCCTTCTGTTAGAAAAGTCCCTCATAAACTTAAGTACTTAGGAGGGATGAATCATTGACTGACTCTGTAAGACCGCCAGGACTAGTACGCATGCTCCCATAGGCTACGGCTTTCATCGTTATAGCCTGAAGAGACCATTGCAGTGGTAGAACTCAGACCTGCTTCATTTGAGGGCGAAACTGTACCGGTGGAATCTACTATCAGAACGGCAGACTGTGCTTTGTTAAAAGCAGATTTCAGTGCTGGTTTCTTCCTGTTTCTCTGATTCTGGAACCAATTTTCCTTCAATCGCCCCGAGCGGGCGTAATCGTGAGACAAGTTTGTAAATTTGAGATGTATTAGGAATAATACCTCCATTGTTGTAGAAGACTTCCTCCAAAATTTGCAGTTAAGCCATGGTTGGTTGCCACCTTGTGCGGAGTGACTTTTCTTCTCCCTTATCTTGAGGTTCTGCAATTGGTTCCGCAATTGGTTCCATCTTTCTTATAGCAGAGGAGCAAAGGTCTGGTTTGTGGTGAAGATCGGTTGAGACTGAGTCTGGGTTTTAGACTCAAACCCTCCATCGCTTTTATATTTTTGGGCCGTTCACAGTTTATACTCATGCGGGTCAGGAGTTGGATTGGATTTTGAACCTAGGTTCTGGACTTGTGTCTAGAACTTGGGATTTTTGGGTTTCAGGTTTTTGGATTGAATTTGGGTCGAGTGTTTGAGCTTCTAGACTTGGATTTTTTGATTTGGGTCGAGTGTTTGGGTTTTGGACTTGGACTTTTGGATTTGGGTCGAGTGTTTGGGTTTTGGATCTGAACTTAGTTTTTAGGCTTTTGAGTTGGGTTTGAGTTTTCTGATTTAGACTCAAGTGTTTGGATTTGGATTTTCGTGTTTGGATTTTCGCTTGGACTTTTAGATCGGGACTTCCGAACTTTTTTTTTATTTTTTTCTATTTTTTATTATTTCTTTTGATTTTTTTCTTTTTTTTGATTTTTTTATTTTTTTCTTCTTTTTTTTGATTTTTTTAACATATTTACACATAATATTGTTTCAGAAATTTATCATTGATCGGGCTAATTCGGACGCCTTCTTGGTCTGACAGTATGTAAGCGTTGTGAGTATAAGCGTCCTCCACTAAGTATGGCCCATCCCATTTGGAAGTAAGCTTGTCACCAGGCTGATACTTCATGTTAATGGGCCATCGTACTGCAAGAACAAGGTTTCTAACTTGAAAAGATCGATGGCGGATCCTGCAGTTGAACGTGTTAGTGAGCCGGACTTGGTAGTATTCGAGTTGTTGTTGTGCTTCGAGTCTCCTTTCATAAAGAGCTTCTAACTCATCCAGACGTAGGCGAACATTCTCCTACTGTGTGAGTCCTTCTAGAACAGCCATACACAGAGATAGAATCTGTGTTTTTAACGGCAGTATTGCTTTAACACCGTAGACATGTGAATATGGCATCGCTTGTATTGGAGTCCGATAAGTTGTACGATACGCCCATAATGCCTCCAGAATTCTGTCATGCCAATCTCTTTTTGATTTAGAGACTACCTTCCGCAATATGTTACATAAAGTCTTGTTGAATGGTTCGGCCAAGCCGTCAGCCGGGGCATTGTACATGGATGACTTGTACTGCTTTAACTTGAACTTCTCGCAGAGCTTGTCGATCAAGCTATTGTATAACTACTTGCCATTATCAGTGATGATGAATCGAGGGACTCCATAGCAATAGATCAGCTAAGTCTGGATGAAATTGGCAACATGCTCCTTCTTTACCTCTCTAAGTGGAATAGTTTCGGCCCATTTTGAAAAGTAGTCTGTTGCTGCAGGATGTAAAGGTGACCCAAGGATGACTTTGGCAAGGGCCCCACTAAGTCGAGACCCCAAGTTTCAAAGGGCCAAGACGAGACAGTTGGATGCAGTGGCTTTGGTGGTTAATGTATGTAATTCGCATGAAATTGACAAGCTTGACAGGTTTTAGCAAACTCAATTGAATCACGTACCATAGTTGGCCAGTAGTATCCCATCTTTCTGAGCTGAAAGTGCAATTTAGGCCCTGATTGATGTCCGCCACAAACACCAGAATGTGCTTCAACGAGAGCTTGTTTTGCCTCTTCATTGCCTAGGCAACGAAGTGAAACTCTATTAAAAGATCTTCGATACAGAGCATTCTTGAGATATATGAAGCGGGGAGCTCGTCGTTAAATTTCTATCTTATGACGACGATCTTCGGGCAGTTTCTCGTGCTGTAGGTAGTCAATGATTGCTTGGCGTCAATCTTCATTCTCCGTGAGACATACAGATACAGCGTTGGCTGCTGTAGTTTCTTCATCATTCTTTTGTGGCACTATCCATTTCTGGCATACGGCAACAACTGTACCTTGGATTTCTGACTTTACAAGAGAAGTGGCCAAGTTAGCCAATACGTCTGCCTGATTGTTTTCTCGCCGAGGCACATGCTCTAAGGTGATGCTTTTAAATTCATCCATTAGCTGTCAAGCACATTAATGGTAAGGCGCAAGGTTCTCTTTCTTCATATCATACAACCCTGTAAGTTGGTTGATGACGAGCTGGAATCTCCATGGACTTCTATAGTGGAAATCTTCATATCGACAGTCATTTGAAGACCAATGATTAAAGTCTAGTATTCAGTAACATTATTTGAACATAACTCACCGAGTATGATAACATATGGTAGTATTTGTCATTGAGAAGTGACAAACACTACGCCGGCACTAACACCTTCACGCCTTGCTGTACCATCAAAGAACATCGTCCATGGTGGCAGTGTTTTAATGTAAAAGACCTCTTCATTCGGAAGAACATCTGTGAACTTCGAATCGGGCGGGACAGGGTGATCTGCAAGGAAGTCCGCTAGAGCTTGTCCCTTAATTGTTTTTTGAGGCACGTAGACAACGTCATAGCTCTGTAGGATTACTGCCCACTTGGCAAGTCGTCCTCACAATGTTGGTCTAGATAAGACATATTTGATAGGATCAGCTCTGGCAATGAGACGTACCGTGTGAACTTGCATGTAGTGCCTTAGCTTATTAATGGCGAAAAATAGTGCTAGACATGTCTTTTCAATGAGTGAGTAGTTCATCTCTGGACCATTCAAGGTTCTGCTCAAATAGTATAGGGCAACTTCTTTTCCTTGCTCATTTTCTTGTGTAAGCAGAGCTTCCCAAAGATCTTTCCTATGCTGTAATGTAGAGAATCAATGACTTTCCTTGAATTGGAGAACCTAGGACTGGTGGATTGGAAAGATACTTCTTTATGCTCTCGAAAGTTTTGCTGCAAGCTTCATCCCACACGAAATTAACATCATTCTTCATCAGCCGATAGAAAGGTTGACACCTCCCAGCTAAGTTGTAGATGAAACGGCAAATGTAAACCAGCTTTCCTTGTAGACTTCGCAGCTCGTGCAGGTTTTTAGGTTCATGCATCTTTTGAATTGCCTCAACCTTTGACTGATCAATTTCGATTCCACGATGGCGCTCCATGAACCCAAGAAACTTTCCTAATGTGACACAGAATGCACACTCGAGAGGGTTCATTTTGAGCTAATGCCTATGAAGCCTTTCAAACACTGTCTTGAGATTCTCGAGGTGGTTTTTGCGCTCCTTAGTCTTTACTACTAAGTCATCGACATAGCATTCTACAATCTTGTGTAGCATGTCATCAAAAATTTTTTGCATGACACGTTGATAAGTGGCGCTAGCATTTTTTAATCCAAATGGCATAACTTTGTAACAGTATATACCTTTTGGGGTGCGGAATACTGTCAACTCCTCATCTTCTGGTGCCATTCTGATTTGGTGATAGCCTGAAGAATCATCCATGAAAGACAATACTTCATGACCCGTTGTTGCATCGACTGTGATCTCCGTTACGGGCAACGGAAAGTCATCTTTCGAACAGACCCTGTTAAGATCTTGAAAATCAACACATGCCCTTAACTGTCCATTCTTCTTTCTTACCGGGACTATCTTGGCAATCCACGTTGAGTAGGTGACCTCTCGGATGAAGCCAGCATTGATCAGTTTGTTAACCTCCTCCTCGATTTGTGAAATGAGTTCTGGACGGAACCGTCGTTGTGGCTGCTTGACAGAACGAACACCCTTTTTTACTGCTAGACGATGCACCGCAATTTTCGGGTCAAGTCCAAGCATTTTTTTGTAACTCCATGCGAACACGTCCTTGTATTGACTTAATACCTGAACATGTTCTTGCTCTTCTTCTGCAGTAAGTAAAGCACTTACAAATGTAGGTCGGAAATCTTCTGAAGAGCCAAGATTGATCTCCTTGAGTTCATCAACAGTTGTTTGGCCACCATCCTCGAGTTCCGGCGGAGCCTCCTTTACTTCGCCGTCTGGTGGGTCGGAATCGACCTCCTCGCTAATTGTGACATGCAATGTAGAGATCCTGATTTCATCTTCTCTGTTTGATTGGACGGACCTGTCCTTGAAACACTTCTGACTCAGGTTGGGTATGTCCTTCCTCCTATTTAAGATTAGTACAGTAATAAAATTTTTTTTTTAAAAAAGAAAAGGGCTAACCTTCTGGACGTCGTGACTTCGACAAGCTGTGGCTGCTTCTCACCTGTTAGGGTCTGTACTGTTGTATTGTCGCCTTTTATACTCGTACAAGACAAGAGTGCGTTGTTGAACTGTATTGTCGCATTTTATACTCGTGCGAAGCAGGAGTGCTGAACTATGGTGGATTGATTATCGCCTTTTATACTCGTGCGAGACAGGAATGCTGTGTTGTAGAGCTGTTCACCTATTATACTCGTGTGAGGTAGCAGTGCTAAACTGTGATGGATTGATTATTGCCTTTTATACTCGTGCGAGGCAGGAGTGCTTTGCAGTGGAGCTGTTGAGTTGCTGAGTTGTTGAGCTGTTTGTTGAGCTGGATTTTGATTCAGGGTTTAAGTTTTACCCTCGAATTTGGATTTGGAGTTTGAGTTGGAACTTTTTACCCTTGAATTTGGATTTGGATTTTGAGTTGGAACTTGGATTTGGGCCTTGAGCTCGGGTTTAACTGAGTTTATGTTTGACTTTGAATTTTGGTTTTGAACTGGAATTTGAATTTGAGTTTAAGAACTGCCCCCGAATATGAATCTAAACTTTAGGTTGAGTTTTTTTTTTTTCATTTTTTTCATTTTGCTTTTTTTCTTTTTTTTTTTTTCTTTTTTTTTTGCTTTTTTTTGGGAATATTTTTTTTTTGTTTTGCCCTTTTTTCTGTTTTTTTCTTTTGTTTTACTTTTTTTTAACATAACAGTAATTTCGAAATTTACCTGCTTTATTGGGTCATGTCGAAATGCATTTCTGACTTGATAACAAGGAAGCATTTTTTCCGAACTAGACATGACTCATCCCACTTGGAAGTGAGCTTGTGGCTGAGTTGGGTCTGACTGGTTGAAAACTGTGGCCCCAATTTGAGATGATTGAGGACGATTTTCGCGGTTGACTGCATCTGTAGATTGGGCTTGGCGAAGCCTTTTGTTAACGTTGTCCATTTGCTGACTTAATTCATTCATATTTTCAATCAAATGTGCATATCTGCTAATCGGCTGTGAATATCCGCGGTTTAAATCTGCAAACACTTTTTCTATGTTGGTGTGTTGGTCAACCTGTCGTCAGCATTAGTAGATGGTTCTTCACGGAAAACTGTTGTAGAGGGCTCGTCTGATCTTTCCTGACTTGTTTCAGCAGAACACGTTGGATTCTGTTGTTGAGCAGAATTTGATACTCTATAGAAGATTGGAGTAGAGGGATCTTCTTCTTCCTCTATGTTCGTTTGTGCAGAATAGGTCGGATTCTGCTGTTGTTGAGAAGGCTTCATTGCGTTGCCCCCGACTTCGATCGGGGTGGGTGATCGATTCCTACATGCGGCAAGAGAGTCGGGGGGGGGGGGGAGAGGGGAGAGATCTTGTTGCTGTACGAGTTGGAGATCTTCCATCCTAATTGTGTTGGTGGCAAGGAATCGTGTTCTTGCACGAGTTTGTGGGCCTGTGTACCCGGGTATGGTAGTTGATGCAGGCAGTAGAGCAGTTGCCTTCTTTTTTGTGGCAGCAGTTGTACTCCTTTTTTGTGTCATTTAATGTGCTGGATACCTGTTAAATTTTTTTTTTACATTTTTTGTCTTTTTCTCTATTTTATTTTTTTCCCTTTTTCTTTTTTCTTTTTCTATTTCTTCTTTTCTCGGCTCTTTTCTTTTTTCTTTTTTTATTTTTTTCTTTTCTTCGCTGCTTCTTTTTTCTTTTTTTTGTTTTTTTTTCTTTAAGGAAAAAGAGATGAGAGGTGAAGAGATCCCACCGAGCGTGTCAAAAATTTGTAACGGGTAAATTTCGAATTTGAAATAGTTAGACTCGAAAATACAAAATAAACTACAAATAAAAATTTAAAATAAAAGAAAATTTACGTGGGGTCGATTTTCGTGAAACCTCTGATTAGTGTTCATTTGTGACTCTATCAAAAGCTGTACGAGGTTGATCTTGACAACAGTAAATTTCATAACTTTTTCTTGAATTGGGTAAATTGAAACTGGATCTGAGGTAGACGTTTGGACTACAGTTAAGAACCGCAGAGACCTGATCTGAACCGATTTGACTTAATTTCATTGAGAGTTGAAAGGACTTATTATCGGATGAGTTGCCTGAACTTTGCTGAGGGCCGTATAAGGTTTGATTCCAGTCGGATTTATAATAATTTAATATTTTTAGATCTATATTCTCATAAATTCAGATTTAGAGCGATCGCAGAATATAAACCCAAAAATAAATTTAGAAATAGAAACAACAAATTATTTGAGAATTACACCTTAAATATTTCTAAAAAAAAAATTAGAAGAGTATACTGCAGAGTAAAATATGTAAGAAAAGAAGAAATTTTTTTGAGAGATTTTCAAAATTTTTTTTTCCTCTCAAATTTTCTGTATTTTTTTATTTACAGATTTGTTGAATATGTTTTGAATTGAGGGGCAGTGGTCTATTTATAAGGCTTCTTTTCTGTGTGAAAACGTCGTGTGAAAGGAAAAAAAATTAAATTAATTATGTGATTGATTGGCGTCGCGGATTTTAAGGTCGACAATGCCGACTATTGACTTTTCTTTGTTTTTTTCTTTTTGTTTTTTCGTTTACAGGCATATAAGTTGTTGTGTTCATCATTCGACTGTGGTTGTTCCAAGTAATCTTTCATAGCCACCACCAACTAGTTTGATGACAGCAACTGCAAATTCTGTCAAATTGCTGCCACCATCATCTGCTCCTGCTGGTTTTGTAGATTCAATTAGTAGTACTCATCAAGAGAGCAGCAAGTCTTCTTCGTGCCATAACCAACACCGTAAGCAAAGTCCAGGGGTCGTTACAGGAGTGGTACTTGCTTCTGCTTTTTTAGTTATTTTTGCTGGCGTTCTAATCTGAGTGTTTTTTAAATTCAATCGTGCAAAGAGATCAGATCTTATGGTAAAATGAGGCATTGACCTTATGGTAGGAGAAGGGGTATGAAAATATTATTGATCAATATGGAAAACTTTTTTATATGGGTTGCTTTTTTTTCTTTTTTTTCCAAATTTATTGGCCGCAAATACTAGTGCTAACATGTAGTTTGGGGTAGACTATTTATGTTATTTATAATGTATTTTTATAATTAAAGTAATTTTTTTTATCAATGATAAGTTAACGAAGTATATTTTTTATAACTATAATCAAACAATGGTTTGTTTTTTATAATTTCTAAAACTAAAGATGTCATTTTTAGTTATGTCTTAAATTTAGGATGTCAAATATAAATTTTTTTATATGGAAAACAATAAACCAATAGAAAAATGAAGAGAACTTTTTTGGGGGCCATTACTTTTTTGTTTTAATCTGGGGTGAGAAAGCAAGAGAAAATCTAACAAAAAAATAAATTTGGTAATATAATTACTATTCATAGTGTGCTTGGATTTCGTTGTGGAGTGACAAATGAAGTTGTGATAAAGAAATTGAAAGAAAAAAAAAAGAATTTTGTTGGTAGTTGTTTGAATAAATTAAAATTAAGTCAAAACAAATTGTAAAAAAGTAAATTTATTGTTTAAGTATGGTGAGAAAATGAAAAGAAAACGTAATACATGTCAAATGACGATTTTGCCTCTTAAAATCAAATAAATCAATCTTGGGAATTGGTAATTTCATGTGTTATCTAAATTGTTGTGTATTGTCAAGTTTTCTTACATATCAAAATGGTGAGAAAGGAATTTGTGGGTCCATTGGAATCTAATTCTCACTCAAGCCACAATCCAAATGCAGAAATTGGATCAGTTTGAATATAATTTTTTTTCTAAATTAATTATTTCTCATGCAAATCATTCCATCTAAACATTCTATCAAATTCACAGTATCCAAATCAACCGGTCTCTCACGTTATTCATAAAACATAAATCAACAAAACTACCAATTTTTTAATTTACTTTAAACACAAGAATGTGAAATTATAGTTCGACGTTTTCCAAGATGTAAGTGAGATTATATCCTACTTCAAAATGTTCTAAAAACAGAGTAGTCCGAAATTGATCCCTGACTAACTGTTATAAAATCTTATGACCTACGCTTTTCTCATTTTATATGTCATAAAAAAACAAAATACTGAATAAAAAAAAAACGAATCAGGACAAGAAAGGGAAAAAAAAAAAACAAAAAAAGAGCACATCTGTGTTATTTTTTATCTTGAAAATTGTGATTGGTTAAGGTTATTTTGACAAGCTATTTTAAATGACAACTCTATTAAAATATAGAAATTGTTATGTAATAACAATTAAAGAATAACAAAACAAAAATAGAGTAATATGTATTGTAAAAAAATTTCAAATTTTACAAAAAATTAATTAAATATTATTGAATAAATTATATAATTATTTTATTTTTTTTTCATAATACGAGATATTTTTATATATTTTGTGTGTACGTGTGAAACTAATTTTCACTCATGACATTAAGATTAACTCAATTGACCTAAAAAAAAAAATTAGCTGTTCAAAAAGTTCAATAAAAAAATTTATTTTATTATAAATCGTCTCACGAAACATAAAGTACTTAATTATTCAAATCAATCTATTAAGTTGTATAATTATTTCTTCACTACATAAAATTAATAAAGTATTTTCTCAATTAGATTCATTGACGCGTTTCTACAGATCTGCGCACATGCAACAGGTAAAAAGTAAAAGTAAAATCTTTTCCTTTCCTTTGTGGTCGTCGGTAAGTTTATACAAAAAGTCCCTGAAAAAAAAAAAAAACACAACCGGCAAAGCAGCACTTGTCTTCCAACCTCGGAACCCAGAAGCTTCCTTAAAGCACCAACTCACAGACAAGACATAGAGAGAGATGGCTTCCTTCGATGCGTACGGCGTCGACGGAGAGGAGATCCAGCAGCCGAACCACAGATCTTTCGGCGTCGACGAGGAGGAGGAGGACGAACAGAGCTACTCCAACTTCGGTTCCTACTCTAACTTCACCTCCGGCTCCGGCGGAAACGTCCCCGTCGACCACGCGGCCACCCCCGCTGCCGCCTCCCCTGATATCTTTGGATTCGGATCCTCCCCTGCTGACATTGATCCCAACCCTAGCTTCTCCCAGAGTAGTCCCTATAGCTCGATCCACGTCGACAACGGCAACGGCAATGGTTACACCGGATTGGATGACGGCGTTTTCTCCTCCGACGGGCCGGTGCTTCCTCCGCCGACCGAGATGGAGCCCGAGGAAGGCTTCGCTCTTCGAGAGTGGCGTCGGTGAGTTTTTCTTCTTTTTTCTTTTTTAATTGTCTTGATTCATTTAGAGATCTCTGATGTTTTAATTATGCTATCAAAAGATTAAAAAAAAAGAAGAAGATAAGATTCTGTGATTTGCATGCTGAGATCTCTCATGCTTTGATGGTTTGTAAGTTAATTATATGGTTTAGCTTAGAAAATTTTAGTTACTGTTGCTGACTTTTAAATTTTGGATGGAATTTAGTACAGGAAGTTGTAGAATAGAAGCTTAACATGGTTGATCTGTTTATGGGATGAATTAATTAGGGCTTAACTTCAATTAAAAGCTACTTTAATGCTATGAGAGTTTGGTGATTAGACGTCTTGCTGTGCAAAAGATCTGTTTATAATTTGGTTGTGAAAAGATTAGGGTCCTTTTTCTGACTCTGGTGTCTCAGTCTTCAACTTATGTCTGCATGGCCGTCCGGCCGGAGGATTGCATACCGCTTATGATGCTGGGAATTTAGATCCATGGTCATTTGGTGATTGCCTAGTGCTTTGTGGTTGAGGTCTTGTTGTTTCTTCTCTTCAGATTCTTGTAGATTGGACATGTTTGTTTTGAATTTTAAAGCTTATTTTTTTCAAAAGTTTGATTTTGAATGGAGGTGATGAAACATTATTTGTCTTATGTTTTATTGCTGCGGAAACTAAAGTTGAATTACACTAAGGCGCTGCTAACTGAAATTATGTAAGCAAAGAAGTGGGTGAAAATATTTCACTGGTCCCTCCTCTAGACACTAACACGGTAAAAACCACATGGCGTGCTTAGCATCCTGTTCACGGATCTGTTGAAATATTCCTAGGTCCTTGTAACATTTTGTGGTTGGAACTGTGTGATATCTGCATGAGAACTTTTGACTAGTTACAAAAAATTGGATAAAGGAGGAACCCATCGCTTTTGTATTTGACATCCACTAGACTCAAGTGATCCAACTTGTTTCATTGGACTCCATGTACGGGAGTTGTGCCCTGGAATTTCTCGAGGTTCGGTTGCTAGAAGCTTTGACCAGTTGACCCAAATGCAATTGTAGGTTGAAAGGTCAACTGTCTCCCAAATTTCTGTAATTCATCATTTCTTGTGGGATTCTGGTCCCCGATTAGTTTTGTTTTTTGAATTCCTGGTTCATATGTAATTCATGCAAACATTTACTGGTTGGAGATTTTGTAAAATTCCAATTTATGAATTGTAATGTTGATTGTGCTATGCACAGCCAGAATGCCATTCAACTTGAGGAGAAAGAGAAGAGGGAGAAGGAAATGAGGAAACAGATTATTGAAGAAGCGGAGATATACATACAAGCATTCTATGAGAAGAGGAAGGTCAATGTCGAGACCAACAAAGCCATCAACAGAGAGAAGGAGACAGTAAGAATTTATTACTTGCGCTTCTCTGAGCTCTCAGCCCATTTTTAACAAGTCCGATGTTTTTTACATCAGTTTTCTGTGTGGAGCAGTTATTCCTGGCCAACCAAGAGAAATTCCATAAAGAGGCAGACAAGCAGTACTGGAAGGCAATAGCAGAGCTTATACCTCACGAAGTTCCTAACATAGAGAAAAAGAGAGGTAAGAAGGATCAAGAAAAGAAACCATCAATAACAGTCATCCACGGCCCAAAGCCTGGAAAGCCCACTGATCTTTCAAGGATGCGCCACATCCTTGTGAAACTAAAGCACACACCTCCACCTCACATGATCCCACCTCCGCCCGCGCCTTCAAAGGATGTGAAAGATGCCAAAACTGGAAAAGATGCTAAATCAGTGGTGCCTGCAACCAAAGGAGAGGCTGCCAAAGATGTTACTTCCAGTGGTTCGTCACTCCCCACCAAGCAAGTTCCTGCTGCTGGTGACCAGCCTGTCACAGAACTAGAGACCCCATCAACCGCATAATGGTTTAGGATTTACCTTGATATTACAGCTTTTGCTTATTATTATGATTATTATACCTTTGGTGGGTTTTGCTGCTTTCTTTTGATTTCTGTATCTCTTGTATCATCAGACTTAAGATTTTGTTATTACCGCTCCTCGTTCCTCCGTGTCGCTAGGCCTTCAAGAACTAAATATGTCGATAGTGGCCACATTTGTCCGTGTTTTATATATGTGCGTCTGTCATCTTAGGCATTATTATTAATGATGATGATGTTGTTATTATTATTGTTATTATTATTATTTGGGGGCATGTTGTATGGATAGGAATTCAACTTGTTTTGTTGCATTTCATGTCCGGAGTTTTTACCATTTAGACACGATCATCCTGTATTAGCAGGGGACAAAGCAAAAAAATTGGTTATAGACTTTTGTGCATTTTTCGAATGGCCAAAAAACACGATTTCATTCGCAACGCATGAACTTTTAATTTTTGTTATATATATATATCTATATATATAATATTATTTATTTATTTATTGTTGTTCAAGTTTTTATCTTTGTTATTATTATTTAAAGTCCCATTACATAGTAAGATAACATCATTTAAAAATTTATCTGTAATATAATAAATAAATAATATTTTACAACAACATTTACAAAATATATAATAAAAATAAAAAAAATTATTATTTTTTGGTTTCAATTTTATTTATTATTGTTATACAAATTATAAATATTATTGTATTACGAATAACTATTGGGTCATTCATTATAAGGGATAAGTATATTTTTTATCTTAAATTTTTAGGTTTTCTTAAATTTGAATTCTAAATTTTTTGAATATTTCATTTAAGTTATAAATCTTTTAATTTCTCACAACATCAGTCCTTTAAATTATAAAAAGTAGTTAATATATTAATAAATGAGTTTAACTTAATAAAAATTATTTAAAAAAATTAAATATATGAATTAAATATTTTTTTAATCAATAAATATATGAATTAAATAAGTAACATACATATTTTTGATAGAAAAAAATATCAAATTCATATATTTAATCTTTTTTAAATAATTTTTTGTAAAATTAAAATTATTTTTTAATAAATTGATAACTTTTAATAAATACAGGGACTGATTTAATAAAAAATTAAAATATTTAAAATTTAAATAAAATATCAAAAAAAATTTAAAATTTAAATATAAAAAAATTAAAAAATTTAAGATAAAAATATGCATATCGGTTCATTGTAGTAGGGACATTAACGTTTATCATATTATTTAGAGTCACTTTCGTGGGCGCACCATTAAATTGTTAAGTGGCAGATAATCATTTGTCACATCAGTCAATTCTTTTGTATTTAGAAGCGATGTAAAGCATAATATTAACGAAAATAATTTGCAGTCATACAATTTTACAATTAAATAATTTTTAAATTTATATTTTATACAATAAAAAATATATTTTATATAATTATAATAATAAAAATTAATATAAGAAATGTTATTAATTTTTTAATTTATATTTTTTTATTATAATTATATAAAATATATTTACTATTATATAAATTAAATAACATTTAAATATTGTATGTCCACTACTATTTAGCCATTAGTATCTAATGGAACCCTATTGCTAAAACATGGAGTAGTTGCAAGGAAAAAGAAAGAAGCATTGCGTTTCAGTTGCTAATACATATATTTTTTTTTAAAAAAAAAGAGATGTTACCCACGGTAAGACCAACAATGAACTGCCCCCCAAGAATGTCACACAATAGGGCATATACACATCCTAACCAGTTACTGCAACCTCAACCCAGCCTGGAAGGCCTAGAATTTAGAGTAGTTTCAATGTCATAAGCTCTCAACAATTGTTGGTTAGTATAAATTTTATTTCACCTACAAACACATCGATGGTTAATGTCATTTATTTTTAAATTATCAACATAAAATTCTTTTCACAGAGTCAAATAAAGTGAAGCCAAAAAGAAATAGATTGGAAAGAAGAAATAACTGGATGATTTTTTCCCTTTTTTTTTTGTCCGTTGCTATCAAACATTTTGAAAATATCATAATGATTATCTTCAAATAACTTCAAAATAGCAAACAATTTCAGTTTAACAAATGTTTCTTAATAATCAAACGTCTTTAAAGTAACAACAATCCCAGTTTAGGAAATGTCTCTTCGAAATCAAATATATTCAAAGTTGCCAAATATTTCAGTTTAGCCCACTCAAAGTCAGAAATAAAGTTACAACATGCTACCAATTGAAGTTCAGTTTCAAATATTGTCATTTGAGCTACAGTACAACTAACACAGGAAACAAATTCTACAATTTCTCGATCTACGATCTCCTGAACCTCATTTTCTTGCCACCCAGATCAGGAATAGCATGAAAAGAATTGTTATAACAGTAACTACAATTCGCAAGTAGATCAATTATTTCCTATGCCACCACTTTCTCTCTCCACAGTACTCACCCTCCTCATCAAATTAAGGTGTTCTTGCGTGATCTATAACACATTTGGTGGATCTATGCAGTGGAAAATTCCACACCCTTTTAGCTTGTTCATGATTTTAAACAAGAAAAAATATCTTCAATTTTAAAACACACAAGAAATTAATCATGCAATACTAAATTGTGCTTATGAGACAGATCTTTTCATGATTCAGTTTTTCTCACTTTATTTTCTCTCAACTAAAACCAGTCTATACCACTAACACGCCACCGCCGCCGACTAGTTCCCAAAACCCGTCCTCTAGCCTTCTCTTTCCTTTTTCCTCCATTTTTCCTCCTCCTCTACGCTGTTTTCATGCCTTCTGTTCTTTTTCCTTTAAAGCCCTCGGTTCCTCCCTCAACTCTGCATTTGTGGGGCATTATGAGTTGTTTTCACTAAAATCAGGCATAAATAACGTCACTCACGGCCTTTCTAATTTCAGATTTAACGTTCTCGATTGTTTTCCTTCACTTTCACGCTTCCCGACGTCGGCGCCGCCGTCTCCGCCGTTGCACCGACTGCCGAACAAAGTTCCACAGGCACTGTTTTCGCAGTCGAAGTCGCAGTATCTGCTGCCGGTGCGAAGGCCGGAACCCTCTAAGTTGCATTGCCGCCCTAGCTATAACAGCCACCACCGCTGCACACGCCACCCCTGCCACCGACCTCATTCTAGCTGTTGCCAGCAACGCCGCTACCGTTCACAGTCGCCATCGTCAATGTTGGAAGGGATGGGAAGAGTCTTTGTCTTTTGTGTTGGGTGACTTGTAATAGTTGTACTAACTGTATTTATTTTTATGCTTGTGATTTGACTGTTTTGAAAATTAGTATCGGAGATACCCGAACGATTTCTAACTATATGCAGTTTTTTCCAACTAAATTAGATCCAGTTGATAGTCTGGGCTTTGTGACTATTGCGTTGATGTTCAGTTTGACCATTTGTCATGTAGGCCGTTTGTACCGATTTCTCATCCTACTTCATGCAGACACTCATGAAGTTTTTATATCGGTTTTGTGTATGATTTCTTTAAGTATCAATGAATCGATTCCGTTTTTGGTCAAAAACAGTAGACAAATTTTTCACAAGGACACAACAAACATCCTTCAGTTCTCCGCCGTCTCTTTGTATACTGGTCAGTTATTTTGTCAATGCCAGGACATGTGAAGCATTTTTGGGAAGAAGGATTTAGAAGATGACACAACCTTATAGAGGCTAGTCTGCTTGGTTTGTGAAAAATTGGAAATTTGGGTTCCATGGTTGCTTTGGGTATTTGAGAAAGGGTGCTTGACGTATTACCTTTTAATTTTTCTTTCTGTTTTTTTTTTTAATGTATTCCATGTAGTCAGTATATGTATTTAATATTTTAATTGCTTTCATCCAAAAAAAACAAGAGACTCGCTTGGGACGAATTTCAATTATAAGACTCATTTGAAAAAATTGAAAAAGTTTTAGGACCAATTTTTTACTTATCTCATATTAAAAGTGATCAAATTTTGCAATTGTCAATTGAAAACAACTCAAAATTAGATTTTGGGTTATTGAACAACATTGATAATATTTACAATTATCAACAACTGCTTTTTGTCCAAGTCTCTCATCTTTTATTGACAGAAAAGGGAAGTATTTTTTTACTTCAGCAACTTGTCTTAGCCTAATGCAAACAATATAGTTTAACCGTGTGTTTGTTTTGAGGCGAGAATGGAGTGAAAGAAAGCAGGAGAAAGAAAGCAAGTGGAAAATGATATTTTCTTTTTTTTTTTAGAGAGAGCATTGGAAGGAAAGTTTCCTGGGAAATACAAAAAATCTACTGCTCATAATCTCATCAAATTGGTGAGAAAACGTCTAAAACTTGACAAAATAATGACCTTATTTAATTAGTCAATTGCCCTCAATTCAAGAATTATTTTAAAGTGCAAAAAGAGGGGTATAATTGTCCTTTTAAATAAAAATCAAATCTCTTTACTTCCTGCTCATATCTAAACAAAAAATTACTTTTAATTTTTTTTTAATCCATTTCTAACTTATCCAAACAATAATAAAAAAAAAAAATTTTTTTACCATTTTCTTTCTCGTAAGTTTTTTTCTTATCACTTTTTATCACACTTCATTTGTAATTCAAACATAGTGTACAGGCTCAGATGTCAATAATTTTATGATTACTAGAAAGATTTACGAGAAAAACTGTTATTACCGAAATTAGCCATTAACAAAAACAACTTTATTGATGGCTGGTGAAAGTGTCCTAGATTATCCTATCATGGTTGAGTTGCATGAAACTAAAAAGGTTGAATATCATCTAGATTACTTTATGATAGGTAAACTTGTGTGAAAGACTCTAGAGAGTTCTCTCCCTCCTGAAGTATGCCTCAGCGTTTGCAGGGTTTTTCTTCGTGGTTGGCCAGCCAGCTTCTGGTGCTTGGCCGTATGTGCTCTTCGGTGAGCTTGATTCCTGTTTAAAAAAATCTGACCGTAAGTGTACCATATCAAGTTTTATAATATAGTGATAAAATAGTTATTGTCTTCATATGAAATAATAAATCTTAAAATTCATTAACTATTATAATTAATAATCTTAATTTTATTTAGTAATTAAATAAGAGAATAAGAATAAATAAAATATAATTTAAAGTTTAAAAATGAAATACTTGGAAGAAGAATTCAATGGATTAAAATTCTAAAGGTTCAACTTCACTTATATCTAAAATATGAGTTCTTTACAAACTAATGACTGATTAATCTCTCAGTTTATGGATTAAGAATCCTAATTCATTCAATTTTCTCTCTCGACTACCGAATCAAATATATATCCTTACAAAGTTCCAATTTCGATATCTTTGCAAAAATCAAAAAATTGAGGAGTCATTAAATATTATGATTCTCTTTAACAATTCCACAAAACTTAAATACCCTTCATAACCATCTAGAATTTCATGTTGTGATATTCAGGTTTTATTCAAGATTACCTCTCTTGAACATCAAATCTCAAACATATGATCATTCAATAAATGGCTAGTAAATTAAAAGTACTAAGTATAAGATAATACAAATAAATTAAAAAAATCATCAAATTATTAACTTGCAAAACTAAATCATAAATATCAACATAAAATTCATCTCCCCTCTCGAAAGAGGATTTAGTTCAATATAAATATAATGAAAACATTATAAAGTATTGATAATAAAGAGTTCATAATAAACAAGAAGAGAAAAAAAGACAAATAGACAATGAATAGAAGGTTGTCTGTTGTTTCTCCTCTAAGCCGCCTCCTCTTCTTGCAAAGCTGTAAAAAATAACTTCCAAGCCTCTCCAAAATGTCCTCCTTTTCCAAGCCTCCTCTCTTTGTATCTCTTCCAAAATAGAGTTTTTAGAGTCCATGTTGGCCCAAAATCTGCAAAAAAAATGGTGCTGGACTGAAATTGATGAAGAAAGCAACGGGAGAGCCAGAGAAGTAAGTTTTTACTCTGTTTTTTTCTTAATTTTTTTCTGTACTTCCAGATCTTTCCACTACACATATATCAAAAAGTTACATTAGTTTCTAGTCATACATGTGTCATTCTAATAACCATTAGATCAACTCCTAACTTAGCTTAGTTTAACCATAGTTACTAATACAAGACAAACACTAATTAACCATTTAATTTTACATCACATTACTCATTAACATTCTCCCCCTTAATGTGATGGTCTGCAACTCCCATTGTTGCTCTAAGTTGTTGGAACCTCATCCTTGGCAATGCTTTTGTAAAAATGTCAGCTACTTGCTCCTCGGACCTGCAAAAAACCAGTTGTACTTCTCCATCTTCCATTGCCTCTCTGATAAAGTGATACTTCAATGCTATGTGCCTGGTTCTGCTATGAAAAACTGGGTTGTTGGCTATAGCAATTGCTGATTTGTTATCACAATAAAGCACAGTAGGGTCTTCTTGTTTCTCTCCGATGTCTTCTAAAATTCTTCTCAACCAAATGGCTTGAGAAGTAGCCATTCCAGCTGAAACATATTCAGCCTCTGCAGATGATTTTGTTGCTTCTTTGAACACCATGAAAACTCTCCTGAACCCAAAGAAAATGCGTACCCAGACGTGCTCTTCATATCATCAACATAACCTCCCCAATCACTATCACAAAATCCAACCAACTTCAATTCAGAAATTCTTTCATACCTAAGGCCATAATTCATTGTTCCATGAACATATCGGAGGACCCCTTTTGCCGTCCCCAAATGTATGTGGCTTGGAGAATGCATAAATCTTGAAAGTAAGTTTGTTGCATACATCAAATCTGGCCTTGTAGCTGTGAGATATATTAAATTTCCAACCAAGCTTTGATACAAAGTTGCATCCACCTTATTTCCACCATCTTCTTTCATCATCTTCTCATTGACAATCAAAGGTGTCTCAACAAACTTGGACCCTTCCATTCTGAATTTTTTGAGAATTTTCTCTGCAAATCTCCTTTGGCAAATGACAACAGCATCTTCACCTTGATAAACTTCAATTCCAAGAAAATAATGTAGGAGCCCCATATCATTCATTGCATATCTTCTCATCATTTCATTCTTGAACTCTTCAATAAGCTTCTCATTGTCCCCTGTTATCACCAAATCATCAACATACAAAACAACAACAAGTATGCCAGCAACTCCCTTATTTTTGACATATAAAGTTGGTTCACTTCTACTACTTTCAAACCCTTTCTCCAGAAAATAGCCATCAATTTGACTATACCAAGCTCTAGGCGCTTGTTTCAACCCGTACAAAGCCTTTTTCAGCTTGTATACTTTATGTTCTTCACCCTTGACAACAAACCCTTGAGATTGCTCAACATAAACATCCTCCATTAATTCTCCATTCAAAAATGCAGATTTAACATCAAGTTGATGTAACAACCAACCTTTGTGAGCAGCTACTGCAATAATGGCTCTAACAGTATCCAAGCGAGCTACTGGAGCAAATATTTCATTAAAATCAATTCCAGGTTGTTGTGAGTAGCCTTTAGCTACTAATCTTGCTTTACATCTTTGCATGGAGCCTTCAGGATTATGCTTCACCTTGTAAATCCATTTCAAACCAATCACTTCTTTGTCTTGTGGGTGGTCAACCAGCTGCCATGTATTGTTTTCTTCAATAGCATCAATTTCTTCTTCCATAGCTTTTCTCCAAGATTCATCTTCCACTGCTTCTTCAAAATTTTCTGGTTCCACCATACAGAAATTGCACCTGGCATACACATCACTCAAACTCCTCATTTTCTTAGGCGTTGAGTTAGGTGAACTACTTGAAGAAGTCGGCAAATCAGCCCCCATATCAAAATTTGGCTCTTCATTATCACTTTCCTCTTCTTGAATTGGATTTTGCTGAATAACATCCATTGAAACAAACTTTTCTTCTGCTTGGCTTTTTTCTCAATTCCAAGTTTTCTTCTCATCAAATACAACATCACGACTCACAATTATTTTGTTTGTTTTTAAGTTGAATAGCCTATATCCCTTCGACTTGCTGCTGTACCCAACTAAAATACATTTCTCACTCGTTTCATCAAGCTTATGCCTCTTCTCTTTTGGAACATGAACATAGCACACACATCCAAACACTCTCAAGTGCTTCACTGATGGCTTCCTACCACTCCAAGCTTCAAATGGGGTCTCATTCTTTAATGCTTTGGTTGGACTTCTATTTATCAAGTAGACAGCAGTATACACAGCTTCAACCCAAAATCTTCTAGGTAAACCCACTTCAAACAACATGGATTTTGCCATTTCCATCACGGTTTGATTTTTTCTCTCCGATACTCCATTTTGTTGTGGAGTATAACCAACAGTAAGCTGTCTTTGCACTCCTTCATCTTCACAAAACTTCTCAAATTCATTTGAAGTGTACTCCTTCCCTCGATCACTCCTCAATATCTTTATACTACAACCACTTTGCTTTTCAACAAGACTCTTAAATTTCTTAAAAATGCTGAAAACTTCAGATCTTTGTCTCATAAAGTAAACCCATGTCATGCGACTATAATCATCTATGAACAAGATAAAGTACCTGTTTTGAAAGTGTGATGGTGTATTCATTGGGCCGCAAACATCGGTATGCACCAGCTCAAGTAACCCATTTGCTCTCCATGCAACTCCTTTAGGAAATGGTTGCCTGTGTTGCTTTCCCAATGCACAACCTCCACAAACTTCATTTTTCTCTTGTATGCTCGGCAAACCACGCACCAAATTCTGTTGCTGCAATAATTTCAGGCTTCTAAAATTCAGGTGCCCAAATCTGCGATGCCACAACCAACTATCATCAATAAGACCAGCTTTCAAGGCCACTTCTTTGGAGTACTTGAACCTTAAAGGAAAGCTCCTCTGCAACCCCATTTTTATGTCTACTACCTTCTCATTTCTTTGATCAAGAATCACACAACCTAGATCCTTGAATAACACAGAATAGCTATGCTCCAACAATTGTCCAAGGCTAAGTAAGCTTTGGTCCAAGCTTGGTACATACAAAACATCGTTGATCACTTTTGTTCCTTTTTTAGTTGCAACTCCAATCCTCCCTTTTCCTTTCACTTCCATAGCTACACCATTTCCAAGTTTCACTTTTGAATTGATAGTTTCATCCAAATCTAAGAAGATTTCTTTACACGGTGTCATATGATTGCTACAACCACTATCCAAATACCATAGATCCTTGCTCTCCTCCATGACTTCATTACAAATATAAAATAAATTTCCTTCACAATCTTTGTCCTCCATGAAATTTACTTGATGATCATTCTTAAACTTGCAATCCTTTTGAATGTGGCCAAATTTCTTACAATGATGACATTGGGGTTTTCCTTTAAACCAACAATCTTTTGCAATGTGGCCACCCTTATTACAAATATTACACCTCCTCATGGAATCACCTTCAACGGGTCTACTTTCATTGTTGCTTCGACCTCTTCCTCTTGTGCCTCGGCCTCTACCTCTTCCATATCTTCCACCTCTAGGTGACCAAATCCTCTGGTTTTCATTTATTGAGGGTCCTTTGTCTTGATTTTTAACATCAAGAGAGAGCTTAGATTGGAACGCGCTCTCAACTGACTTTTCGGAGCGTCGAAACAATCTTTGCTCGAATGATTTCAAGGAACCCATTGACTCTTGAACACTCATTTCAGCAGTGTCTTTAGTTTGCTCTATAACAACCACCATTGCATCAAATTTTTCAGTCAAACTATTCAGAATTTTCTCAACAATATTCTTATCAACAATCTTCTCACCACATGTTTTCATTTGATTCACCACTTGTATAACTCTACCAAAGAATTCATCAATTAATTCATTCTCCTTCATTTTCAAATTCTCATAATCTCTTCTTAGATTTTGAAGTTTGACAGCCCGTACCTTTTCATCTCCATGAAATTCCTGCTTCAAAATGTCCCATGCTTCCTTGGCTTTGGTCGATCGCATGATTCTAGGGAAAAGAGCATCTGACACTCCTCTTTGTATAATTGACAATGCCCCTGCATCTAGGCTTCTTTTCTTCCTCAACTCCTTCTTCTCAGCTTCTGTCAACCTCGTTTCTTGTTGTGGCTCCTCAAATCCAACATCAACTAGCTCCCAAGCGTCTATAGACTGGAAAAACGTTCTCATCTTTATGGCCCAGAACTCATAGTTCTCTCCTTAAAAAATGGGCACTTGAATGTTGCTGAAATTGGTGGCATTTGTGGCTGCCATACTCAATACTCTTCAAACCCACTTTTTCTCTTCAAAAAACAAGCTCTGATACCAGATTATTGGCCCAAAATCTGCAGAAAAATGGTGCTGGACTGAAATTGATGAAGAAAGCAACGGAAGAGCCAGAGAAGTAAGTTTTTACTCTATTTTTTTCTTAATTTTTTTCTGTACTTCCAGATCTTTCCACTACACATATATCAAAAAGTTACATTAGTTTCTAGTCATACATGTGTCATTCTAATAACCATTAGATCAACTCCTAACTTAGCTTAGTTTAACCATAGTTACTAATACAAGACAAACACTAATTAACCATTTAATTTTACATCACATTACTCATTAACAGTCCAGAAGACAACTAAATTCTTGATTTTCGTATCAGCCATGTAATAAGATAAAACTTTTCCAAATAACCAGAAATGCAGCCTTAAGTCCCAACACCAGCATTTCTGCAAATTTCTAAATTCTCAAGGTCGTGGCCCTGCAAATGATGGCCGCGGCGCTGAACATTCTGTTGATGGCCGAACTACCAGGGTTACGGTGCTTCACTTCATCGTCGTAGCCCTGATCGATCTACCTAGCAACTTCAGATCTCTCTCATTTATGTGTTATTTCCTTCATTTTCACCTAAAACACCACAAGGACACATTATGAGATTAAAACAACCTAAAAATACAAAGACTTTGCATTAAACTACATATAAAAGCACGACTATAACTCTATTTTCATAGAGTTATCAGTCCCTTTCTAGGGTGTGTTTTGGTAGTCGTGCTTCCGCCTTTGTCTAAGTTTCATCGATATGTGTTGCTTGGTTCGTTTTCAATTGTAGGTTTTGTCTCCCCTACCTCCTCTTGTTGTTGGCCTGGGTGGTTGTTCTAAGCATCTTGTTCAGTTTCTTTGATTCTCTTATGGATTCTTGTGCTGTCGTTTGTCGTGTTTTTTATTGCTATCTATTGGTCTGCTTTATCCCGTCTGGCATCTCCTCTGTCTTTGGTAGTTTTGGTGTTGGAGTCTTGCGCTTCTTGCATGTGCATTGGTGGATTGTGTGGCTTCCGGTAGTGGGTTGGTGTTGTTCTGCCATCTGGCCCTGTGGCGCTTTCTGCCGTGCTCCCCGCTGGAGTCGGGGTTGTCACAATGTTGCAGTGGGGCCGAAACCATGCTAAGTTCTGAGTCCTTGGTTTGTGGGTTTTGGCCCTATTGTCTTCCATGTGGGTTTCTTTTCTAGGCTTTGGGCTTGAATCGGGGATTTCTCTTGGGCTGGTGGGCTAGTTTGCTTGTGATGGGATTTGGGCTGTGTCCAAGCTGTGGCCTGTTTTGTATTGTATATATGGACTGGGTACAGTATGAGCTCTGTCGTGGGCTTCTCCGCTGTGAATAAGACTTCTCTTTTAGTACCCGCTTGTTTGCTGAAAAATAATTGGTCATTATAAAAAATTTGTTAAGTAAAATTTTTGCAAGGAAAATAAATTATTTTCTACTGTTTGACTGTGATATTGAAAAATTTTAAAAAATATTTGATATATGTATAAGAAGGTTTTTAATTTTAAAATTTCTGTGACATCTAACATCCTTACTATTGCAATATGTAACATTTATCCATAGTAATTTTCACAAAGGGCAAATTCACAACAAAAAGTGAATCCAATCTTAATTATCACAAAAATATTCTTTTTCTACATAATTTTTTAGTCAGTTCTTCAATGCTTAAACTAGGTAAATAGAGCATCTTAGAATGGTATGGGCTTGCTTAGTTCATCTCGGGTATCATTCAACACCCAAACTGTTTGCTTGTCTATTCGTCTACTCAAAATACCAACTAATAGGAGCAACAATACAAGATACCACACAACAACCATCATTGGTGATGACTACAAAAGAGAGACTTTGCTAATTGAGGAAGAGCTGCTCTGCTAGTTTTGACCCCAATATTAACATTCTTAATATCAACGTTGACGACTTCAATTCCTAAGTTATAAGAGATCAAAAGTAGGAACAAAACTAGAGAAACTCCCATATCAAAATTTAGGCAACAAAAAAAAAAAGGTAGGCAATGATGTCAGGCGGTGACCAACAAGTAAGGCAACAAGGTTGGCCGGTAACTATGAAAGCCAACAACGGCTGAAGGTGAACCTTTCTCTCTCTAAATGTGGCGCTCTCTTCCTTTCTCTCTCCTTTCTAGATAGGCTGAAAGCTTCGTAAAATAACTTACCAAAAACAATTCCGTAAGTTATTTTAGCTTAAAAGCTTAATATTTTTCCTTTGACCAACTGAATATTTTTCGTTGACTATGTGTTTTACGCAAAACAAACAGCGAAAAATGAGAGAAATATTTTCCTGAAAAAATTTTGCTTGAAACAAACGGAGCCTTGATCTAATTGCAATTTCCTCTTTGTTAAAATAAAAACTAAAAAGGTTGATTTCAAAGGATAACATGGGGAGATACATCGAAGAGATAGCTGACCGAAATGGAGGGTCATGTCAGCATCCTGGAGGCTAAGGAATGTGTGACACACTGTAGGGATGGGGTCTGCACCCTACTGCTTCAAGTGTCAATAAAACCACAATAGAAATAATAAAGGAGTTTGTTTGTTGTTGTGTCAAAATTGATTATTTGAGTTTTTGTTGAAATATTTAATGGGGTTAAATATGTGATTTTAGAGTTTATTTTTTAATAAGATATAATTTTTTTTAATAAGACTATAAGATAGTTTTTGAACCACAAGACTATAAAGTATCATCCTCTCTCTCTCTCTCTCTCTCTCTCTTTATATATATATATATATAAAGGAAAAACTTCTCCTTATTTCACTCCTTTCATTAATAATTTTTTTTTAATTTTTATATATTTTTTAAATAATTTTGTTGTTTCCTACTAAAAAAATTAATATTAAAATCTAGTTATTTAATTTCTAATTAAGTCATTGAATTTGGGTATTAAATGCTCAATAAAAATTATGAATAATTACCATTATACTGAGTAAAAAAGCCATTGTGTAACATAAAAAATCGTCCATTTACCTCTTAACAACACTAAAAATCAAAACAACACAAAATTTCTCACAAATTAGGAAGTATAACATGAAGCTAATACTTATAATTAAATGTTATTATCACCTCTCAACAACACTATAACCATCCATTTGGGAAATAATACTTATCATTAAATGTTATTGTTGCCTCTCAACAACACGATAACCATCCATTCGGGAAATAAAAAGAACAAGCCTTCGGAGTTTGGACATCAATCCGTGATGGATCTCGTCTAGATGATTTTTGTTACTCTTTTATATAGCCTCACAGTAATTATAGTTATAATTTCTATATCTGAGAGTTAAGAAATATTCTAATAATTTCTACATGTAAGGTTTTAATAACGGCCAATCATTCTTAATCTTAATTAGGAAAGATAAAAAATACTAATTATTATTCAACATATTAATGACCTTTATTATTTATAGTGAAAATTTACAAAAAGTGGATTGTGTAGTCTTAGGGCAGAAGAAACATTAAGGTATTTGTAAAAAACAATTATACATGAAAGTCAAATTTATATTACAAAAGTGGAAGCTTAATGCACTACTTTATCAATTGTATTTTTAAAAAAAAATAATATTCAAATGCAATAAAAAATATGATTAATGAAAAATTTTCAAATTATGAGTAACTACCATAAATGGTTATGTAACATTTCTAACAATTATTGTCATAAATTATTGATAAAAATAATTCTATAGCTATTCATTAATAATATTGCATCAGTTACTTTCTTTTCATTCTATTCTCAATTTAGAATTAAATCCTATTATAATGTGTTGATGAAATATAAATCTCAACTCGAAAGCCTGTTTGAAGAAGCAATTATTTTTTGAATGAGATTACAATACAGCTACATAATCTCTATAATGGTATTTCTATCAGCATAAACTTATATGGTCTGTATTCCTCCTCTCTCTCTCTCTCTCTCTCTCTTCCTCTCTCTCTCTCTCTTTTCAGAAGGAGATTTTTATTTTTATTCTATTTATTTTTTGTATTTACATTGATTTTTAATGCCTAAACCGATTAGTTTTTCTTTTTTGTTACTCCATATTATATCCCTTTTTTTGATGGCTTTGTATCACATCTTTCTAGGGTTGAAAATTGGTGACTCTCTTATATATAAATTAATCTCTCCATTTGAAAAAAGATTCAATTGCAATGGCTAATCTCCTGATTTTTTAATTCCTAAACCAATTTTCCACATAATCTAGCGCATCACTTATGTTCTCTTTTTATATTAATGTTTTTTTGCCACCATTATATGCATGACATAAGGTTGAATTCAGCTGCCTGACTTTGAAGTTTTTGGCTACTTAGAGTTTAATATTAGATGAGTTCTCCCCTTATTTGTTATTTTTATTTATTTTGTGTACTACTGTTGTATTTGACTTGAATTTGGCCTAACCTATTATTTCTTAATTGGTTAATATATGGACTCAAATCTTAGATTGTTTAAGAAGCGAAAGGTTGTAATGTCTAGTATTTGTACTTGAAGATCTGTGTTGTATTTGTAATCAATCAGAAACTGAGGATATTGAAATGTGAGAACCATTGTTGTTACAAGTGTCCCTATTTGTTGAACGAACCATGTTACATGCTTACATTTCCCACGCATCTATATATCTGGAAGGATAAATGATTATAGCCTGAAAATTTTTGTCTCGTTCATAATGCAGTAACTGTAATATTTTGTATAATAACAGTAATAAAATATATAATAAAAAATTAATAATTTTTTTCTTTTATTTTTTTATATATTTTATGAATATAATTATAAAATTTTTTTTCTTTATTACATTACAAATAAATTTTCGGACAAATCTCTCCTATCGTTAGCATGTAATGGGACTCATATCTAGCGGACAGGGCAACTCCGACGTGTCAACGTGGCCCACCACAATGAATAAAAAATATTGTTATTTATACAATAAATAAAAAATTTTACAAAAATAATATTTTATTAATTTTTAATATTAAAAAATAATAAAATATACAACCAGTCAAAAACGTGCCAATTTGGCCCGTCCCTTTCGTGGGTCCCCTTCTATATACAATAAAATAAAATTGCACTAAAATACTGTCGTACAAACATAAGGAAACGATATACATTGGACTTACTCGAAGTCGTAGGCCTACCAGAAAATGACAAAATTCATCGTCTCCCATTCCAGCTGGACAGGCAAGTTGATCCGCCTACCAAAAAGTCTAGGCATGGACATAATTGTGTTTGACATTTTGTGTTATTTTCGGCTCCCAGTGCTCTGCATGATAGCTTTTCCACACAACAGCTTTTCCAATGGGTAGTGCATCGTTGCATTTGTCTTTATAAACAGTAGAATAGACGTAATGATTAAACGATATAAATAATAATTCAAAACTGCAGGAATTCTAACTTACAGGGACCCCCAAGCATTTATCCAAAAAAAAAAGAAAATTGCAACAAATATGACCGTAATTTTCGTTGTGACATCTATAAGAACGTACCAATTTCATCACTTCAACCGGGTATCCACTCAACTAACCTCTCCCCAAGAAAATAGGGGAACAAGAAGAAAACAGAAGATGGTAAAAAAATAAAAAAACAAAAATGGCATAAAAAGTGAAAATCCACAAGTGTAACCTAGAAATATTTCCTCTCATCTTCCACTTGAATTACTCTTTCCCAATCCTTCAAACCTAATAACTTTAACCTCACCCATTATCTAGGAGTCACATCTGTGATCGTCACCGGAATAGAGCTCATCTGGTAGCTGTTGGAGTCGGTGGATGATTTTTTAGTTGAAGAAGGAGCCCCACTACTCCCAGCTGAATCTGGGAAAAACCCTGGGGCTGTTAGGATTTTCTCATTGAGTTTGATGTCCTTTGATAGCATGTCCACAACCTGGCTCATGAGAGGCCTTCGGTTCGCGGCTGCTTGCGTGCAGAAAAGTGCTACCTTCATATGCCTAATAACTTCCCCCTCTGGAAATTCTCCCATTTCTGGATCCACCAGATCCAATAGTTTTCCTTCTTCGTACAGCTGCCAGGCCTATCAAATGGATGACATTAAGTTTGCATCAAGTTTTTGAAAACCAAATTAATCAATTTAGCTCTGCTGGTATTTCGACTTTATTGCATAGAAACCATGAGTTCAACATTCCTCACTATTGTGACACCTCAAGTCAAATATGCTACCTAGCAAGTAAGAATGTGTATGCTGTTCCAATGTACCAAAATATGTGTACATGTACTCCAAAGAGTGATGGAGAGAATTAATTTGAATCAAACAATAGATAAAAATGATGACGGAAAGCAATGAGTGATTAGAGAACTCTTTTATCTTGTATAGAGAGCATTCTTTTTTTTTGAATTCAGCAAAACAGAAGTTCCATCGTATTCGATTAGCACGAAGAAAATTCCCTGAACAATCACTAGTACATAGAACACAATGTTAAACTGCATAATAAGATCACCCACATACTGATGAAGAAAACAGTGATAGGAATCAGAAGCTATGCGGAAGTTTGATGGAATTAGAAAAAGACAATTGACGCACCCATTCTAGGAGGAGTTTCTGCGTCCCTCCCCAGCTCGTCTTTGCACTGCTTCTGCCACTAATTATTTCAAGAACAAGAACTCCATAACTGTAAACATCTGCCCTCATGGTCAGCTGCCCACCTAGTGCATATTCTGGTGCCAAATATCCACTAAACAGAGAAAACAGAATTAAACTGATATTCTTTTCTTTTTTTTTTTTTCTTTTGGTACAATTAAACTGACATTCATTTAATTCCGCTAGCCACACGCAATTTATTTGGGACATAACTCTGAAGTGGGCCTATAAATTTGGGAGAATCAGAGGCCCTTAAGATAAAAGCTTAAGAGGAACAATTTAATCCAAATCGCAAGCAATAAGAATAGACAGTCAAGAAAACAAATGCCAATTTTAAAGGAAAAGCACTGGTTGAGCAAGTGATTCAAGTGCAGCTGCTTATGACTAAAGGCACACTTATTGGCTATTGAGACAGCACGCTGGCAGCCAAAAAAAAACAAGACAGTTGGTCTAGAGCCAAATACATAGAGCAACATAATATCTGAAGACTAAGAATGCATAGCTGAAGAACAACAAATCAGTTAGAAGCTTTTAAGGGCACATACGTCGTTCCTGCTATTCTTGTGCTGATGTGAGTAATATCATCCGGGAAGAGTTTAGCCAACCCAAAGTCTCCAATTTTTGGGTTGAAGTCCCCATCAAGTAGTATATTACTGGCTTTGATGTCTCTATGCACAATATGTGGCACAAGTTCCTCATGAAGGAAAGCAAGACCCCTAGCAATACCCAAGCAAATTAAAGATCTTTTTGCCCAGTTCAGCTTAATATTCGTATTCTTTGTACCTGCAAACAAATGTAAAAATTAAACAGTTATATTACAACATTTCAGCTACATGGATTCCCATATATGCCGAGGTTTAGAGAGATCCCATAAACTTACCCAGCAATGCCCGATCAAGGCTGTTATTTTCAACGTATTCATACACTAGAATCCGGTTAGATCCTTCCACACAGCAGCCGATAAATTCAACAAGGTTTGGATGCCTAACTTTTGATATGATATTGATCTCGTTCAAAAATTCACGCACACCTTGTCTCGACTGAGCAGAAAGTGTCTTCACAGCAACTTCTAATCCACTTTTAAGGGTTCCCTAGTGAAATAGCCCGGCAGTAAATAACTAAAAAGCCATATGAACATAGGACCAACAAAAACAATGGTTTTTATCCTCCAACACAGACATCAAAAAGCAAATAAATGCTGTCCCTAATAAAATATGTCACATCATGAAAAGGTGTCAAGTATGCTGAGTTTATTGTTTAATGAAAGAGGGCTAAAAGATTTAGGGTGTTCATTCATCATGTTCTACAAAAGTAAAGCACAAATGTTTAAGTGGAAACAAAATACAGCAATATGAGAATCTCCAAGTCCATCCAATTTATATGAACTTGAGAGAAAGAAATGGACATAAGAACTCAGATAGTTGAGTCAAAATTTAAACATTATAGACACAAATGCCTTTTAGGTTTAGGATCAATAGTTATGTGCTCGATCGTGGTATTGGTCAATGGCATGCCATTCCCAAAACTTGCATTTGAACTTTTTAGTATATCTGAGGTATGTCTTTCTCAGTTTAATCTTTGCTTATTATTCTCCTTATTACCTCTGATCTGGTCTTGGATAATGTGGTTGAGTTCAGTCACATTATTCACAAAGCTGTTAACCATAAAATTTCCAGAAGGAAGAGTTTGAAAGAAAAGGCAGTATTCACAAAGCTTTTTCCAGTTCATTAAACAAGTTTACAGCAACACAGGTAACGCTTTCTGAAAGGCTTGTGTATTAATTAATATAAAGGAATCTTAAAGGTAAAGACCATAAACTATAAATTCTGGGTACCTTGTAGACAGTTCCGAAACCTCCTCGGCCAATCTTATTGTGTGAATGAAAGTTATCTGTTGCCAACCTTAATTCATTGAAGGAGATATGATTGACATCCCGAAGCAAATTCCCTAGAAACGTAAACAAAGAGAATCAAAACAAAGAAAGTAGAAAGCCTGGAATACAGTGAAGCAAAAGAAACAAGAGAAGAGAAAGAAAACTTTATAAAGTTGTCCAATGACCAACAAGATACCATACATTCTTTGCATCATAATCGACATTACAGCTTTTATAACTTCAAATCGAGCTTTAGATTACACAATGCGAATGATACAGTGATAATGAATTGCAAACATGTTGTAATGCTTACTATCAATTCTGGACTAATAGAATGCAACCAAGCCATTCCCAATTCAAGCACAAGAAAGTACTGATTAGAGCAAACGAGCAAAATCTGTATTCAATTTACGAAACCGGGACTACCCAGACAAAGACATCAACTACCAAACAAGAAGAGCAACTTACCATCAATGCCATGACGAGTTTGGGCAGAACCCCGCCGCTCCCTATCAACAACAGCAGTTGCCTTCAAGCAGCTACACCTCATTTCTGTCTTTCTTCCTATCTATCTATCTGTCCTTTTGTCTGTCTTCCTACTCACTTCATACTCAAACCTTTCAGAAACAAAAACATGCCCACAATTACGCCCAAAAAACCCAAAAAAAAAACCACAATATTAAAAAAAAGGAAAAAAAAAAAAAAAGAAAAAATAAGCATCGACAGTAAAACATTCCATCATGTTTGGATTTGACTCGAATCCTCAACCACCATCAAAATGTCCAAAAGAAAAAAAAAAAAAAAAAAGAAACAACCCACAAATTTTAACAGCTCAATTTTTGAGCTCCAATTACCCCCAAAAAAAAAAAAAAAAAGCCCTGATAAATAATTTGAATGTAGAAAAAGAAGAATTACCTATAAAAACAATACTCCTCAAATCAATTAGACCGAAAGGAGGATCTCCATTTCAGAGGCACTGTTTTTCCTTTTTAATGATATATTTTTTGTTTTTTTACTTAGGGTAACGATCTGATTTGATATGAGTTGAAATTGGGGGTGGTGGTGGCGTGGAGGGTGGGGTGGGGTGGGGTGGGGGTTTGGTCCGGCGACGCGTGGGATCTGGTGAATGGTGTCTGTCTGGTTTTGAACTGTAAAAATGTGAACAGCGACCCGCCCAGCCTCTTCCTTTGTTTTGATGTTTTCTTTTCTTCTTCTTCGACTTCTCTTTCCATCATTTCACAGTTTTCTATCGTTTTGATCTGGTCTTCTGAGAGTGACCCGCCCACCACCCACCGATATGAAAAACTGTTCTTTCCCTGTTGTCTTCCACCTCCCAATCATTTTCATTTTTCTACCCATTTATTATTATTATTTTTTTTATCAAAAAAAAATATCAGCTTGACTTTTTATACCCTAATTCAACTAAACTTATAAGAAAGAATTCTTTAATTAAGTATTATTAGACTCGATCAGTCTTTTTTTAAATCAATTAAATGTTAACGAATCTAAAATTATGGGTGTGTCACACTAAACATTACTGAACAGTTTTAAAGGTCAAAACTTCACAAGCGTTACTCATAAGACTCGAATCAAGATTACAAGTGAAGAAGATATGTCTGATTATTATTAAATTATTATTTTGTGTAATATTTATTTATTTTTATTATTATTATTATTTATTTTTTTTTATAAAAAAACAGATAAATTGAAAAGTATGGATGTTGGAATTGGTAATATATGTAGTATTTGATTAATGGTAATATATATAGTTAATTAACAACTATTTCATTAATTTAATTTTTATGTAAACAAAATAGCCTCGTTGGCGTCCCTCCATCCCCTAGTCCTGTTCACACTATAGTCAACATTCAACAAACAAAACCAATTTGGATGTTGATTGTTGAATTTAATAAATGTCAACTTTCATTTCAAAGAAAATGCTTTATTAAAACTAGGAAAAGATTTATTCTTGAATACAAAATTTACTATACTTATTATCCACGATTGATAAATAATTACATGTCTGTCAAAAAAAAAAAATAATTACATGGATAACATACTAGTATCTTATTTCTGTATATTTTATTGACCCAATGGTCTTTCAATTAACAACGTCTAAAAATAAAACCTGCATGGTGTAATATAAAATTAAATTAACCAAATTTGACTTATTCACTTTGATTTTTAATTATGTCAATTGAATTTAAAATTTTTAAAGTTTCTGGTTCTTTTTGTTCATTTGAATTTTTGATTGAAAAATAGAAACTAACGAAAAATCATTTGTTTAACGAATCTGAGCACCTGTACATCTAATAATTTTTCAACATAAAATTTTCAAATTGAGTACAAAACTTCAACGATATGACATAATATATATTTTTTTTGATATGGTATTGTAATTTGGTATAGTACCCCTAGATTTTAAAAGATAATATTTATATTCGAATTTATTATTTGAATTTGGAACACTAGTTTTGTATTTTTTTTTTCTATTTCAAAGTCAAGGTTGGAAATTTTTTGAATAACGGGTATATATATTTTTTAGCTTTTTTATCCTAATGTTACAAATATATGTACCTATAAAACAATTAAAAAATTAACATACTTAATATGTATTAATCTCGTAATTCTCTTTGGGGAGATTGTGGGTACCATTTATAGTTTTCTATTCTTACTGCCAAAAAAAAAAAAAAACTCTTAGATTAGATGCTTATAACTAAATTTAAATTATTTATATTATTGAGACACACTTTTTGTTGTGACACGCTTCCGGCCAAGAAAACATCGCAGATACAGATGAGGGGGATTGAATTTAATTTGATGGCTGATACGAGATAGCGATTTGGAATTTGGATTTAGATTTGGATTTGCGGTTGCCACTAACCATTCCAACTGCAGTTAAAACACCATAAGCCACTGTTTAAGAAAACTGACCTATTTTTTTGACGGAATATTTATATTTTTAGTTCTAAATTTTTAAATTTTTTTTCGTTCGAATTCTAAATTTTTTGGACATTTCATTTGAATCCTAAATTTTTTGATTTTCTATCAAATCAGTCAATCTGTTTACCAAAAGTAATCAATCTATTAAAAAATAATTTTAACTTTACAAAAAATTATTTAAAAAAATATTAAATATATGAATTGAATGTCTTTTTTATCAAAAATATGCATGTTACCTATTTAATTTGTATATTTGTTGATTAAAAAAATATTAAATGTACATATTTTGTTGATAAAAAAATATTTAATTTATATATTTAACTTTTTTTAAATAATTTTTATTAAGTTAAATTCATTTATTAATCGATTGATTACTTTTTGTAACTTAAAGGATTGATGTAATATGAAATTAAAAGATTTAAAATTTAAATGAAATATCAAAAAAATTTAAAATTCAAATATAAAAATTTTAAAAATTTAGAATTAAAAATACTAACATTTCTTTTCTTGACTAATGGGAGCCTTAAGTTTGTAATACTAGGATTCGCTAGAGTTTGAGAGTACAATTACGCCTGGTGAAAGCCACGGCCCACCCAGCCCCCCGCTGCACGTGGTAGGCCGGTGACCATACCATTGTTCATTTGTCTGTTTTTGTTCTCCTTCTCTAATACTTTATTTGTCTTTTTATATCTTCATATGACATGCAGAAAAATATCTGTTATCACTATAAGCACACACTACTACCCTTCAATGAATGTTTGTTTTAGTTCCTGTCAAAATATGATTTGAATTGTCTGTTGTATTGCTTAAACTTTCTATTCATTTTCAAGGGACCTAAGGCTCGTGCAACAAGAAATAAAACATGGATTACATGGTTTTGATAAAGGGTCCTACGAAAAGATGGACTAGGTAGGATAGGGATAATTTACTACGGCCCATGGAATCAAAAAATAGGAATTTTTAGAGTCTGTTTGGAGACGCTGTCAGTTTTTTGTTTCTGCTTTTCAATTTCTGTTTTTTATTTTTGCTGTTGTTGAATTTTTGTTTTTTTTCTATAAGAATAACAAAATAGGTAGAAAAAGGATAGTGCGAGAAATGGTAAAAAAAAGTATAAATATAGAGAGAAAAATGGGAGAGAGAGAGAGAGAGGGTAGAGAGAGAATGAGTAGAGAGAGAAAAAAGAGAGAGAAAGAGAGAAGAAAGAGAATAAGTAGAGATAATGACATAAAGAGAAAGGGTTGAGAAAGAATGAATAAACAGAATAGTAGAGAGAGAAAATGAGAGAGAGAGGGTAGAGAGAGAATGAGTAGAGAAAATGACAAAGAGAAAAAAGAGAGAGAGGGTAGAGAAAAAACGAGTAAAGAGAATGATAGAGAGAGAAAAATGAGAGAGAGAGGGTAGAGAGAGAATGAGCAGAAAGAATGGTAAAACAAGAAAAAAGCGAAAGAGTCTGTGTAGAGAGAGAATGAATAGAGAGAGAAAAAGGAGAGAGAGAGATGGTAGAGAGAGAATGAGTAGAGAGAGAAAATAGAGAGAGAGAGCGTAGAGAGAGAATGGTAGAGATAGAAAAAAAGGGAGAGAGGATAGAGAGAATGATAGAGATAGAAAAAGGAGAGAGAGGGTAGAGAGAGAATGAGTAGAGAGAGAAAATAGAGAGAGAGAGGGTAGAGAGAGAATGGTAGAGATAGAAAAAAGGGAGAGAGGAGAGAGAGAATGATAGAGATAGAAAAAGGAGAGAGAGGGTAGAGAGAGAATGAGTAGAGAGAGAAAATAGAGAGAGAGGGTAGAGAAAGAATGGTAGAGATAGAAAAGAAAGGGAGAGAGGAGAGAGAGAATGATAGAGAGAAAAAGGAGAGGGAGGGTAGAGAGAGAATGAGTAGAGAGAGAAAATAGAGAGAGAGAGGGTAGAGAGAAAATGGTAGAGATAGAAAAGGGAGAGAGAGGGTAGAGAGAGAATGAGTAGAGAGAGGAAGAGTAGTGAGAGAAAAAAATATAGAGGGATAGAGAGGATGAGTAAAGAGAGATATGGTAAATAGGGTGGATAGAAAAAGAAAATGTTGTGAGAGAAAGTATAGAAAAAAAAGTGAAAAACAAAATCGGAAAGTTATTTTTATTGTTTTCCCAATTTGAATTTTTTCTTTAAAAAACACTTTTAACTTTTCAACAAAAAATAGAAAACAGAATCAATAACAAACATGTTTCCTGTTTTTTTTGTGAAAAATAAACGGAAAACAGAAAACTTAAACTACTCTAAACGGCCCCTTAGAAGTGCAATTTGAAAGGATTTAGATGTTTTTAATGACAATCCTTCGTGTCATAAATATTTTGAAACTTCTGAAATGACTTAGATGACGACAATTCTAAGGTTGTGTTTGGTGTGCGAGGAAAAATTAGAAGGAAAGAAAAATATAATAATAATTATTTACTTTTCTTTCTTATTTTTCTTTCTCCTCACTTTATACACTACTCCAAACAACTTTATTTTCTCTCTACTTTTTCTCTCACAAATTGCTATCTACCTTTTCTTTTACCATATTTTTTTTCTTTCACATTTTTCTACTACTCCAAACAATTTTATTTTCTCTTCACTTTTTCTCTCACAAATTACTATTTACCTTTTCTTTCACTTATTTTCTTTCTCTCAACTTTTTCAATCACTCTAAATAACTTTATTTTCTCTCAAGCGTCCAATATATTTTGAAATGATTCGGATAATTTTAATGACAACCTTTAGTGTCAAAAATATTCGGAAATCTTTGAAATTGAGATCGATCATGCATTGAGATTGATTGATTGTTTTTAAACAAATTAGAGATTGAGATTGATCAAGGATTGTGATCACAATTGTAGAAAAACTATTGATTGATTGTTGTTGAAAAATGAATTGAGATTAATTATTTTTAAAAAAGTTGTTGGGATTGATTAATTTGAATGATGGATTGAGATTGGTTGACTATGAAAATGGATTAGAAATGAGTTGAGATTAATTGCTTTTGAAAATTGATTGGGAGTGATTATTTTCGAAAAGTTGATTTACATCGATTTTTTTAAAAATTGGATTTAGATTAATTATTTCTAAAAATTTGATTATGATTGAATATTTTAAAGAATGGATCAGGATTGATTTTTTTTTTTTTTGGAAAATGGGTTTAGATTGATTAATTCGAAAAATTGATTACAATTAATTATTTTTGAAAATAGATTGACATTGGAGAATAGTTTGATATTGATTGATTTTTAAAAGATGAGCTGGAATAAATTACTTTGAAAAATGGGCCAGGATTTTAAAAGGCTGGATTGAATATTTTTTTGAAACTTTGGTCTGAATTGATTAATTTTAAAAAATAAGTTGAGATTTAAAAAAAAAAAAGGACAGGATTGAATATTTTTGAGAAAGAGACCATGATTGATTATTTTGAAAATTATATTGGAATTGAAAAATGGATTGAGATTAAATATTTTTGTACAAGGGATCGGGTTTGATTATTTTGAAAAATGGATTGAGATTGAAAAATAGACTGATATTGAATATTTTTGTAAATTGAACGTGCATTGATTGCTTTTGAAAAATTCTGATAGAGATTGATTATTTTTGTAAAAGGGACAAGGATTGATTTTGAAAATTGGACTAGGATTTAGAGAGGTTAGAATTGAATATTATGAAAATTAATAACTTTTGAAAATTTTGATTGTGATTAATTATTTTTTGAAAAATTTAATTTGGATAGAAAAAGATCGGGCTTGAATATATCAAAAATTGAATTGGGATTGAAAATTTTATCAGGATTAAAAAAAGGACTGGGATTGATTGCTTTTTAACAAATAATTGGACTGACCAATTTTTTGAAAAATATAGATCGGGATGATTTTAATAAAGATCTCTCGCTTAGTAAATTTGAAAATTTGAACATGATTTAGAAGAATCCTATTTTTGGTCAAGATGTATTTGCACTTCTGTAAAACTTGATTTTTTTACGCTGGAATTTTGAATAGCGAGTAAATGCTTATTTTATAAAATTGTTATTTTTGCTTTAGAATTATAAATTAGCAGAAGATTTCATTTCAGATAAAGGAAATACAGCTACCCGACATATTAAAGCCTTTGATAAGGATAAAGGGTTCATTATTTTCGAGACACATACTCAAATCTTTGGAATTTTTTTTTTTCGAGAATGGATATGATTATTTGGAACCTCCAAGTGATTGTTTTGTAAACAATACTTGTACATGAATGAAAATACAGAACTTGAAGTTTAAAGAGAAAAGTGCTTGGAAATTTATCCTGGCAGACCGTACGATGCATGTGAGATCTGATGAATGCACAATATTGAAATGAAAAAATGTACATGTCCCGGCCCCAGTGTACTGATTATGTCCCGGGATGATGTGGCAGTGAATTAGAGTAAATAAAAAATGGACCACAAATGGCGGGCTTCTCGCATGGTCATAGGCGGCAAAATTGCCGCCAACCCAATGTCAAGAAATTAGTGACCCGATACCATTGGCTTGACCCGGTTCATAAGCAAAAAATTAGTATTCGACATAGAAACAAGAGAGTAAACAAAACTGTGGAGGAAGAGGTTTGAGGCAGAAGGTTGTTTTGCGTATGTTACGATCGATCCCTCATCTTATCCATCTCTCATCTCATCGATCTCTTTTTAAGAAACGCAAATGGAAACTTGTCCCTCTGAACAAGAAGTTGGATTTGTAGAATGTAAAGCCTTGAGAGTTGATTCCAGTCTGACCAGGTCTTCATTTTTTTTTTCTCTTTAAGATCAATTTTTTTTTTCTTTAAGATTTGTTTTACTATATATATATATAATATAACTTTGATTTTGATTGTTGAAGAAGCTTTTAGAATTTTGGGGTTCCATTTTTTCTTTTTCTTCTCCTTCTTCCTCCTTCTCGTGATTTTGTACTTCCATCACTAGTTAATCTCCGGCGCAAGGAAGTGGTTGGATGTTCGTTCATCATGTTATGGCTTTTTTCCCGTTTTAATTTTATTTTGGATTTATTTATCCTTTTGTTTGCTTTTTTTAATGCAGGGATTGTGGGAAACAAGTTTACTTGGGTAAGGAAATTGATTAATTTTAATCATTTATATTTTGCCTGCATATATTCAGAGCTAATTTCTCTTTGAAATGTGTAAATAGATGTTTTAAGCTATTTTTATCTCTCGTTGGGCATTGTTTCTGAATCTTGGTGTTTGTTTATTTCTCCTTTTTTTTTTTTTTGTAGGGGGAATTGACATTGTATACACTACATCTAGGTCATTATTATCAGAGATCATATAGTAATGGTAGTATAATACATTTTTTTATGTTTTTTTTTTTCTAATTCAGGCCTTTGATTTAAGGGCATATGATTGTGCTCCAATAAAGTTTCGTGACGTTGATGCTGATATTAACTTTAATGTGAATGATTATGATGAGGAAATTAAAAGGGTAGGTTTCGCTGTAGATGTGGCTAGTTAGACTCGAAATCCATTTGAATAATATTTGGGATTAAGCAAGTGTTCCCAGACTTGGTTTTGATAGCTTTGTAAATGAGTAATTGGCTTTGGCTGCCATAAAATGCAATGGAATTGAAGCAGACACTGACTTGAGCTAAGTGAATATAAAGGAGAACATATATCGCAAGCCAATAATGGAGGTACACTTTGTTGTTCAAAACGTGGGCTGATTGTAATTATTTTCTTGACTACTTTGTTAAAATTTTTAAAAGCAAAGTTTCAATATAGAGAGATCTCAGCGAGTGACTTTGAGATACACTTTGTGGCTTGTTAATACAAGCAAGAATGTCTCAAAAGATTTGCAAACACAGATGTAAATGCATTGAATTCCAGACTATCTTATCATGGTTTTGTGTATACAAAGGGTCATAGATGTGAATATCTTGATTGTTACCAACTACCTGAATGAGGTAGTCTAATCATTTTGTTCTTAGTCACCATCACTATATGGATGCTTATTATAGTCTTTCCTTCATTTGCAAATGAAAGCTTTGTATTTGATTGTTGCTGCTAGCATTTTGGTTCTCTTTTTAATTTCTATTATAATTGATTTGTACTCAAAAGTTTTGCAAGAACTATAATTCTTTAATTTTATTTAGTATGGGATTTAGTCACTGGCCTATGGCTTCAACTTTTTGGGTTTCATTGTCACTTTGATTGCTTGAGGAATTGTTGATTTCATTACTACCTCAAAATGGAAAAATTTTATTTGAATTTACAAGGAGTTTATTGAATTTACTCAAGTTACTTTGTTCTCATTGATCTCTCCCAATAGCTATCAATTGTTGATAGAGTTTACTATACATTCGAATGATAGAGTTTACAATACTATCATGGTTTATATGTTACGTGTTTCGGTTTCAGTTGCAGGGACAATTTCATTAAACAATTGTTCAACATGATCAGAACGAATGACCTCCAGTAAGGAAAGCTAGAGATGCGAAGGTAAAGGAGATGAAAGATTTTATGCTAGAGATGCTTTTGCTTTTTTTTTTTTCTGTGTAAACTCAGCCTATTACCCGCATAATGGTTCCAAGAATCTCAACTTTTATTCTTCTTGAGTGCCCATACATGTCCCAGCCATTTTGTCTTGGAAAATGTTTTGGGTGAAACTACAACTGTTATTTTTGAAACGGTAACTGATATTTTTGAAACGTAAAAATAACAAATGATTCAAAAATATCCGTACTAGTTTCAAAAATATCAGTCATCATTTCAATCGAGACAAATCTTGAGACAAAAATTACTGAGACACTAACTTTTATTCTTCTCATTATCATCTTTGTAACAATTAGATTTGGCACTGTACTTTACTGGAGGTAATGATTTTACCTTTCGTTAAGCTGTGAATTTTATATATCAAAAAGAATAAAAGTTATCCAAAAAAAAAAGAACAAAAGTAATACATTTTATCCTTTAAGCAGAGTTGGTAAGATCCTTTACCATTTTTTTTTTTGTTCAAATCAATCACTGACATTGCAAGCTAACATCTTCTCATGTCCCAAAAGCATTGGCCAAATGCTATTTTATTACTTCCCCTCTAACAGATTAAGATTTTTTGTTTTTTTGTGTGTTCTAATAGATTAAAATGCACGACTCTAATATGCTTTTTATTGTTATAGTCAAAAACCCTATTAGTGTATGGATCTTAGTCATTGCTTGGTCACCATTTCCAAGTATTGAGATAAGAAATAAAAAATTTATGAATTTTTGCAGGTATTCTAACTAGCCAAACAGTTAAAAGTTATGAAAAAAAAAACAAATATATTTTATGAATTTTTGCAGGTATTCTAACTAGCCAAACCGTTAAAAGTTATGAAAAAAAAAATAGATAAACAGTGAGAATTTTACTTTTGTTTTTTCAAATGATAAGTGAAATTTGTTTATAAACTGGCATGGTATAGACAACAATTAATATCTGAATTATAATATGCTCTAGTTGGCATTCAAATTATAGTATACTCTGTGTTTTATTCCGAAAGTTCTTTGAAAAATAAATCTAGATTCTTTTTGAAACTAAAACTGGTGCAATTAAAAACAGATGAATAGTGACATTTCTCTTTTTATGTTTTTCTAAATATTTAGTATGATATATATATTAGTTGGTATCCTAAGTCTAATGCACTCTACGTTTTGTTTTGAAAATTTTTTTGAAAACTATTCTTAAAATTTTTTCAACTAAAATAGTTACGAGTTGCAAATAAAACATATAAACAATGAGGCTTCTCCAACTTTTGAGTTCCAAATGCATAGAAAATAATTAGAGTTGGCTTTTTTTATAGTTGGTCATTGCAAAAGAGAGGTCCCTTTCGAAAGTCATGGTTCAGCTTCAACTTTGGCACTCTCCTATTGTGCCATGTGGTGAGGGATGTAGGTGGATTTTTTACTGCTAAATATTAAGGAAGACATAAAAGTGGAAGACTCAGTATATGTTTGTAATTACTTGTAAAAATTGATAAATTTCTTTCTAAATATTAGTACTTTTTTAAAAAATAACCATATTCATTTCATTTCTTTTTTCTCAACAGGTTGTAAACAATCTTCATCTATATTTTATTCTATAGTATAATAGTGTTTACATATATATCACTTCAGATTTGTTTGGAAAGTAACAGTACTAGTTTTAAATCATTTCTTATAGTATTTGCAGAAGTTAACATATGTGTTTCAAAAATAGCAGTACCAGTTTTAAGTCATTTTTGGCAATCAAGGTAAAGAAAACTTATAGAAGTTCATTGTATGTTTTTTTCCAGTCGGTTACTGGCAGTTATTTTTCTCTGCAGCAGTTATGAGAAAACCATTCCTCTCCGCATGCTCTAATGTGTGAGAGTATTTTCCTATTGTCCTTTTCTTGTTGATTTCTTCACAATTCTGTTCTTCGGGTGTTCCTTCAATCTTTGTTCTTGGTTTAGCATGCATTCGGACACACTTGTTTTGTATCTTTGGAGTTTGTAATGTAGTGCTTCGTCTTTTTGTAATCGATTTTTATCAATTCCATTTCTCTGGCCGTTATTTCTCTGGGACCCCTTCCATCAGTTTCCAATTACATAGTTTCTAGAGTGGTGATCTTATTTCCGTTTTTATTCTTCTTCCAATGAACGAGGATGATATTGTGATCAGTCTTGACCCTGGTGGAGATGAACAGAATGTTCGCCAAACTTCATCATTTTGCCTCTTGGGAACTCTTTGGACGGAGAAATCTTTTAATGTCCGAGCATTTTTCAACACAATGAAATCTGCTTGGAAGCCGAAGAAGAGTATTGAAGCAAAAGAGATTGATTCCAATTTGTTTACTTTCACTTTCTCCAACGAGAAAGACATGAAATTTGTCTTAGAAAATGGCCCTTGGTCCTTTGACAGACAAGTGCTGATTTTACAATTGGCATCAGGGCAAGAACAACCATCTCGGGTTAATCTCTTTTGGGTACCTTTCTGGGTTCGAGCCTATGATTTGCCTTTCAATGTTATGACTGAAAACACAGCAAGAGCACTTGGTGATCGAATTGGTTCTTTCCAGACAGTTGATACAGAAAGTCTGTGCAATTATGGTCGATTTTTACGCTTCCGAGTTCTATTTGATGTTAGAAATACTCTTGTACGTGGGGCGTGGATCAAATGCAACAGTGATGATAAGGTATGGGTTTTTTTCAAATATGAAAAACTGCCTAATTTTTGCTATGTTTGTGGTAATCTGGGGCATCTTAATAAGGATTGTGAGTTGACTCCTGACGAAGATGTGCCTGTGGTGAGCAAATTGGGCATAGATAAAGGTTTTGGGGCTCATTTGCGTGCCTCTCCAATGAAAAAAGTGAGTCTGAAGTTAACAGAAGAACAGGTACAAAGAGGCGTGAGAGAGGCTGCAAAACTAATATTTGGTGAAACATCCTCCAGTGGCCGAACTTCCTCTTCGGCAAATAAAATCTGCAATGGCCCATTGCCACTTCGGCCAACTGTATTGACGCCTTCTAATGATGTTCTTTTTGCAACCCCGCGCCTGGATCATTTGGTTGCTGCACGTGTCTCTAGTAAACTTACGGCCTTTCATCTCTGTGAGCTTACCCAGCAGGGTCCTGAACAATCCACTTATTCAGAGCCAATTCAGAATACAAATGCAGTTGTTTCTCCTATTATATCAACTACACGTAAGCAACGAAGCGGGCGGACTTTGCGACAGCCAATCTCATCTTTCACTGGTGACCAACACAAATGGAAACTCTCAGAGACTATGGAAAACAAAGATCCTAAGAGGAGCAAGTTTGGCGATACCCAGTCTGCAAGTTCCTCTCTATTAACTATATCGGCAGAGGCTGCTGGTCAGCCCTGCCGGTCGCCATGAAAGCTCTAAGTTGGAACTGCCGTGGTTTGGGGACGCCACGTGCGGTCAATCGCTTAAGGAAGCTAATTTCGCTTCAAGTCCCTAGTCTAGTCTTTCTTATGGAGACATGACTTCAAGCTAACGAAACAGAGCATCTCAGATGACAACTTGGTTTCGCTAATGGTTTATTTGTGGATTGCCATGGAGTTGGTAGACATCGAGGAGGGGGCTTGGGTTTATTATGGAGGGATAGTTCTATGGTTTCATTGCAGACTATGTCCTCACACCACATTGATGTTCATATTACAGACGTTCGGTTGGGTCGAGATTGGCGATTTACTGGTATATATGGTTGGCCTGAAAATTGTGATAAAAAATTCACTTGGAATTTACTCTCAACATTGAAGCGTCAAAGTTCTCTTCCATGGCTCAGTTGTGGTGACTTCAATGAGATTTTATTTTCTTCTGAAAAACGAGGTGGTCGCCCTCGCCCAACCAGCTTTATGTCAAGCTTCCAAGGCTCATTGATGAATTGTCAATTGCAAGGTTTAACCACAAGTGGCCCTCTATTCACATGAACAAATGGAAGGGGGGGCTTGCATAATGTTCAAGAGCGTTTGGATCGTGCTGTAGCAACACAGGAGTTTCTTGATCTTTTCC
This sequence comes from Carallia pectinifolia, assembly GCA_037832335.1. NCBI lineage: Eukaryota > Viridiplantae > Streptophyta > Magnoliopsida > Malpighiales > Rhizophoraceae > Carallia > Carallia pectinifolia. Next base: position 6,112,509 of record CM075454.1, on the reverse strand, counting down.
CAGCCACACATGCCTCTGTCCTGCCACGGTTTGGGTCAGATCATAATCCCCTCCAGGTATCCATTTTTTCTACTCAAGGTCATGCCTTTGCTGCTAACAGAAAATTTTTCCGTTTCGAAAGTATGTGGCTTAGGGACCCTACGTGTGAGCAGACCGCCTCTTCTTTTTGGGATGGATGCCATGTTTGTCCATCAATAACTGAATTTTCTTCTATGGTGAACGGTTGTGCTGTTGCTTTAAGAGATTGGGAAGAATGCAATTTTGGCTCCGTGAATAATCAATTGCGTGGCTTTCGTCAACGCCAAGCCTATTTGGAGCAATGTAGCCCGATAGCAGATAACCTTGCAGAACTCCACTCTATCCAGAATACCGTTGACGAGTTGCTGAAACGGGAGGAGTCTATGTGGGCTCAACGGTCTCGTGCATCTTGGCTGTGTGAGGGTGATCAGAATACTAAGTATTTTCATGCTATTGCCTCACAACGCCGTAGACGAAACCGTATTTTCAAAATCGTGGATAATCAAGGACGTCTATGTGCTACGGACTCCTCAATAGCAACGGCGGTCACTTCCTATTTCCAAGACTTATTTCGATCGCAAGGTCCCACAGATATGGAGTCGGTGTTAGACACAATTTTTTGTCGAGTTACAACTTCAATGAATGCTTTCCTTTGTCACCGATACATAGCAGATGAAATATATCAGGCTCTTAAACAGATGCATCCTTCTAAGGCTCCAGGTCCTGATGGTTTGCCTGCTCTTTTCTATCAGCATTTTTGGCATGTTGTGGGGGATAGAGTAGTGGCAGTGGCTCTTGATGTGCTTAATAATGGTGGTGATCCTCGTCCTATTAATCATACAAATATTTGTCTCGTTCCCAAAGTGTCCAGTCCTGTTTCTTGCAAGGATTTCCGGCCGATCTCTTTGTGTAATGTGATGATGAAGATTATTACGAAGGTGATCGCTAATAGACTCAAATCGATTCTTTCTCAAATTATATCTCAAAATCAGAGTGCCTTTGTCCCTGGTCGACTTATTACAGATAATGCTTTAATTGCATATGAGATATTTCATTTTCTGAATCACAAGCATCAAGGGAAGTCTGGCTATTTTGCCTTAAAATTAGATATGAGTAAGGCCTATGATCGAGTTGAATGGTCTTTTCTTGAGGGGATCATGCTTAGAATGGGATTTGATAAAGGCTGGGTGAGTACAGTGATGCGATGTGTTACTTCGGTATCATATTCTGTTATTGTTAATTCCTCTCCTCGTGATATTTTTCAGCCTTCAAGAGGTCTTCGACAAGGGGATCCACTTTCCCCATATTTATTCCTTTTGTGTGCAGATGGCCTATCTTCTTTACTTTCATCTGCGGCAAACCAGGGGAAGTTTCAAGGTGTTCGTATTTGTAGGCGTGCTCCAACAATTACCCACCTCTTTTTTGCTGATGATAGCTTAATTTTTTCTCGAGCTTCGATCTCAGATTGCTGCCATCTCAAGGAGCTGTTGAAGTCATATGAGAAAGCGTCTGGTCAAGTAGTCAATTTTGAAAAGACAGAAATTTCTTTTACTCCCAATGTTAAGGCTTCTATCCGAGAGGAAATTCAGCAATGCTTGGCTGTCAAGATTGTGGACAGACATCAGCATTATCTTGGGATGCCCATGTTTATTAGTTACTCTAAAAAACGAGCTTTTTCCATGATTTTGGATAGAGTTCGACGCAGAATTCAAGGGTGGAAAGAACAACTTCTGTCTCGCGCTGGGAAAGAAGTCCTTGTGAAAGCAGTAGTCCAAGCCATACCTACTTATGTCATGAGTTGTTTTCTCTTGCCTCTTAATTTATGTGAAGAGCTCGCTAATTTGGTTAATCGATTCTGGTGGGGGAGTTCGGATGACAGGAAGAAAATACATTGGTCTACTTGGGCTAAGCTTACTCAGTCTAAGGCTACAGAAGGTTTGGGATTCCGAGATTTTCATAATTTTAATCTAGCCATGCTTGGGAAACAGGGATGGAGGCTTCTCACAAATGAGTCTTCTCTGCTCTCTCAACTCTTCAAGGCTCGCTATTTTTCAAATTCCAATTTTTTAGATGCTCCACTTTCCTCGTCCCCTAGCTATGTGTGGCGTAGTATCTGTGCTGCCAGACCGTTACTTAAGAAAGGTCTTGTTTGGGTTGTTGGAAATGGGGAATCTATTAATATCTGGAGAGATCCATGGCTTCAGGGACAAAATGGATTTAAGGTGCTTTCAATCCCTTCTGCTGATGCGCCAATGCAGGTATCTTCTCTGATTGATCATGATTTAAGACAGTGGAAGAGGCCTTTGATTGAAAATCTATTTATGCCATCAGAATGGCCTTTGATTTTGTCTATCCCTTTGAGTCTTCGTGCTATTCAGGATCAGTTAATCTGGCATTCTACTAGGGACGGAATATATTCTGTACGATCGGGTTATTATATGGCCCAACAATGGGGAGGCTTACAAGCTGATGGTTGTTTGGCCTCTAGTTCAAACTGTGACAGCTCAATTTGGAAGCTAATCTGGCACTTGAAGATACCTGGCAAAGTTAGGCATTTTGCCTGGCGCATTTGTAAAAATTTCCTCCCTACAAATGTTGCTTTGGCAAAAAGGGGCATGATGGTAGATGAGTTTTGTTCAAGATGTGGTTTGGCATTAGAGTCAATTGACCATGTCTTCTTTCAGTGTCCATGGGTTTCTAGTGTGTGGTTTTTGTCTCCTCTAGCTTTGCGTGTTCGAGACCATCCTCATTTTGACTTGTGGGATTGGCTGCATTTTATTATAAATTCGGGAGTGGCTGAGCATTTGGAAATATTTTTTATGGTGTCTTGGGCAATATGGAGAGCAAGGAACTTGCTGTTGATGGAGCACAAATTTGTGGACCCCTCTCAAACTACTCATATGGCGCTGAAGCTTTATGGGGAGTTCATAGTGACCCATGAATCTAGCAGTGTTAATCCGCCACATGACCAATTGCGGGTGTCTTGGCGACCACCAGCTCCTGGCAGAATCAAGATAAACTCTGATGCTGCAATTGGTGCAACCTGTGGGGGTATCGGGGTAGTGATAAGGGGAGAATGGGGAGAACCTCTACTGGTTTTTTCTCAACAAATTCCGGGGTCATTCTCTCCTACTGTTCTGGAGCTGATGGCCATTCGTTTGGGCCTTCTAAAAGCTAAGGAATTGGGTTTTCTTCAGGTGTGCTTGGAATCTGATAGTCTTGAAGCTGTGAATTTTTGCCTCAATAATTCCTCTGCAATTTCTTCACTTGGATTGATTAATGCGGATATTGGGGCGCTCATACATGAATTTCAGGCAGCTTCTGTTTCTCATGTGCCTAGGGAAGGAAATGAAGTTGCACATTTGTTAGCTAAGAAGGCATTGCTAGTTCCTGGGGCTGTTATTTGGGATGCTAATGCTTTTCCTACTGTTTTTCATGTAATATCTATGGATGCTTTGAACATTTCAGTTTAATGTAATGGAAAATATCTTTTCTCAAAAAAAAAAAAAAAAAAAAAAAAGGTAAAGAAAACTTATAATTATGAACTCTTGTCCAAGTTAGACTATTTCCTAAACTAATATTAGCTGAACATCTTGGAAGATCCAAAAGTGAAATGTTCTTTTTTTTTTTTTTTACATTATTTGCAGAAGTTAACACATTTGTTTCAAAACTAAGAGTATTAGTTTCAAATCTTTGATCAAACGTACCAACCTTTTCACAATTACAATTCACTATGCCTTTAACTAATAGAATATCAAGGGGCTTGCATTAAGTAACTTACCAAGAATCAAATTTGGATGAGAATAGATAGAAGCAATTGCAAAAGCCCTTTCTCCAACAAAAAAAAAAAAAAAAAGAGGATTTGGAACGATGCTTCAGCTTATACTGACGCATTGTATCCTTACTTAGCTTGAGCTCTTTTCTTTTGATTGATTTCAAAGACTAGTTTCAAATTAGTTTTGGCACTAAAATTAGAGAAAACTTACGATATGAACTCTATTCCAAATCATACTATACTATACTAATTTCAAATGAACATTTTGGAAGACATAAATGTGGAATGCTAATTCTTCTTATGATATTACTTGCAAAAGTTAATATATCCATTCCAAAAATAACAGTATTAGTTTTCAATCATTTTTGTCACTAAAATTAGAGAAGACTTAAAAGTAGAATCCTAATTTTTTCCCCTAATATTACTTGCAGAAATTAATAGATTTGTTTCAAAGTAACAGTGCTAATTTCAAACCATTTTCAACATTAAAAATAGAGAAGACTTATGATACGAACTCCAATCTAAGTCATACCATTTTGTAACTAATGTTAGTTGAACATCTTGAAAGACATAAAAATGGAATGCTAAGTTTTTTATAATATTAGTTACTGAGGTTAACTGATTTGTTTCAAAAGTTACAATGAATTTTTTTATTATTATTTTTGTTTTTGCATATGATACTCGGGTCATAAATTTTAACCAGTAATCAAAAGCTCATTGATGTCCCTTCTAGAAGCATGTTGTAGTAGAGCATCCGTACATGTCCTAGGTTTTTTATCCCGAAAAATGTCTCGGACGAAACTGTAATTGTTATTTTTGAAACGGTGACTGATATTTTTGAAACAAAAAAAATATTTCAAAAATATTAGTATTCGTTTCAAAAATATCAGTCGTCGTTTCAATTAAGACAAATTTTGAGACAAAAATTATCGGAACACTAACTTTTTTTCTTATAGTATAAAGCGAGTACAACTTGATTATCAAGTTGTAGATTCTACCAAAATAGAATCCATCTTTCAGTGCTTAAACTTTTAAGTTTTATAGACCTTTTTGATTTCATTTGACAAATCATTTTCACAGTAGCTTTGAATTAATTTTTTTTCCAATTCAATCTTTCCAAAAATACCAGAAGTTCAAGTTTCATAGATCTTTCTAATTTCATTTGATAAATCAATTTTCACAGTAGTTTTGAATTGATGTTTTCCAATTCAATTTTTTCATGGATACCATCATATATACATAGCATTCATCTCATATCTACACAAATTCCTCTTCTCGTCCTTCTTAAAAATTCAGTTTGTCACACGTACGATCATTGTTTTACCCACAGAATATTTCAAATGATTATATAATGTTATATTAACTTAATGAGAAAGAACCAGTTCTGAAATTTGCTAGAATTGTTGGCCGACCAAAAGCATATTGTTCATTGATCCACAAGAAACATGATCCTTAAAAATTCTCACCTATTTGCATCTCTGACTTACTTACATTGTATTCTCTTGTTTAACTAATTTAACAAAATCATACATAATGTAAACAGTCCCAAAAAACTATTTTCATTGTGAGCCATATAGCAAAAACTTAGTATCTTTACTATCTCCCCTAAACAGCGACTTCGCCAGGTCATGCTCGTGCTTCAGACTTGCCAATTTTCTGGTGGCACTTAGATAATTGTTTGCAGGATCACAAATCCAATAACAATGCAAACTGTATTCTGAATACGAAAGGATGTTTCTGCAAAAAATAATTGCCACATTCAATGGAGTCATATTAATTATTAGGCAAAAAATTTTTTTTAAAAAAATTTCCCCTTAAATCTACGTACTATTGGTTGGGACTAACATACAAATACAATACTTCTAATCATCAATCACTACCTTGGGATCAAAATCATCGATACCTACACCATCCTACAACTCCGTGATCTTCATAACAAATAGTCCATAATCAGAACAAGAAAATAGAACACAGTAATTGAATTACAATCCTTACAGTCTTACTGATCCGCCAAATTTTTATGCATAAGTATAAGAATTGGATTTAAACATTTGAAGACATGAAGAAAATTATCTTGGTTAACATACACTAATCTCTGCATTGAAAACTGAAGATGAGGCAACTGCAAATGGTTATTAGCTTATAACAGAACCAAAAGTTTGATGGGAGAAACATTATGTTAGATTTCAATTTTATAGAAAATGGATGGTGAGATTTCACCAGAATAATACATCATACAAAATGCTAGTTTAATCAGCTCTTTCTCTATCCTACTCAAAAAATGCAAAGCAGAGTGCTCTTAAAAGTTAACAAATGCAGGACACAAGGCCCCATGGCCATGGAGGTTCTATTGATCTACTTTAGGATTCAATTATAAGGGTTCTCTTCACTTCTCTTCACAACCTGTCCAATTCCCTTTCATTATCAATGTTTTTATAAAGGCAACACATGTAATTTAAGACTTGAAATTAATGCTAAAAACAATTTGACGCAAAAAAAAAAAAAAAAAGAAACAAAAAGACCAAGGCCACTCTACCATGGTTTTTGCCCCTGTGGTATGGATGATTCCTTACCAGAAAACTTTGACTAAAGTAATGCTCATGGATCCCACTATCTTCTTCATCCCGGCAGTTTAGAAGTGCAACAAAAATCCCATGACCTGTGCATACCACATGTATAGATAATTTAATCATTCAATGACAATCTACTGGTGATTGAATTTCCTACAAAATTCAAAGCAGCAAGTTAGTTCAATATTTATGCAATATACTCACTATAAGATTCAAAACCCTCTCGAGTCGTAGCCATATAATTATGTTTCTCTACCATCCTTTGGGGCAAAAAAATAAAAGGAACAAGCCACTCTTCCTTCCCAACCCCAAAAAAAGAATAATAATCAGACTTTAATTCTACTCTAAAAAGGTCAAAAAGAAAAAAATAACTAAACTCTAATTCCACTCTAAACAACCCCCACCTCCAAAATAAAAAAGGAAAGCAAAAATAAGGAACGCCACAACTAAAATTTCTCTAACAAGCCGAAACACCATAGATGAAACCAGGAATTGAATTAAAATGACACTCGATTTCAATTACAACAATAGAGGTTGAAATATAATTTAAAAAAACAAACGTTGACATATCTTAAAACTTCACTTTCTAGACCAAATCCCCGCTTTCTGGAACCAACCTCCCCTTCGCTCTCCGATGGAAAAATGAGCGCTCAGAGTTGTAAATCTTAAGAGTTTTAGCAGACACTTAATCTTCTTACTTTCCTATATTTCTTTCTCTGTTTTTTTTTTTTTTGATGAGCTCTATGTTCTGCAAACAATACATGGCTCATTAACTTCTTCCTAACCAGGTCTTGAGACAAAGTTGATCTAAATGTCAATTTTGCCCTTCTAAAACCCTAACAACTTACGATTTTTAAATTTCAAATTTTTGCTCTCCGAATCGGCAAATCCATTACCCAAAATTTTGCAATTAATTTATTCCTTTTTTACTGTGGGCCCTTCTATCCACATCATCCGGGGACACTACCGGGATATTTCTACCGGCCCATGTAAGCTCACTCTATTGAAATATGCACATGTTGAAGGCTCCCATAAAAAAGAGAGACACGGTTATAGCTTTTACTTAGACCGTAGAGAATAGTCCTGGTACAAAACATACCCCATAGAGATAATATTAATGCTAAACCCAGATTAGTGACCTGAAAAATTAAAGCCCGATGGCTCCCTAAAACTTAACCCATACAGAAATTATTAGAACCATGCTATTTGACGTCGAGACTTTGCTATCGTGCATCTATAACTTTTCTTCTTGATCAGCCTTCGTCGCCGTTGTTCTTTGCCAGCATTTGTGCTCTCTTGTAGAGCTTTGTAGCCCTCGTGGGTTGGGTTTTGGCTTGCTTCCTCTAGTGGTGTTCGTGGGCTCGCCATTGTTTAGTCATTGAGCGCTCTTTGACTTCTAGTGCTTGGCGGCCGTTTGGGGGTTTTGATGGCCTTCCCCGCCTTGCCTCTTTACTCTGGGGGTGGGAGTGTGGGGAGGGGTGCTTTTTGGAGCTAAGGGTGCCTATGTACAGTTTGTCCTGCACTGCAGTGATTTTCACTTCGAGTCATCAAATTTTGGCTGGCGTCCACTCTCTGCTACTTAGTGTTTTCTGCAACTGTAGTCTTGTTTAACACTTTTTATGGTGCAACGACGTTATTTGGTGTGCTTCTAGCTTTCAGCAGGGGCTTTGTCGCCCCTTGAGGGGTGCTGCCTCCCTTGTTTGTCAGGGCCACACCAGTTTGTTGGTGGCATATCTAGGGTTTCTAGACGTTTCCGTTTCTAGGTTGTACTTTGGGTTCGGTTCGGATGTTTGCACACATATTTTTTTCCTAGGCTGTGGACTTAGGTTGGGTGCTTTATGTTGGTCTACTTAATTAGCTGCAGGAATTGAGTTTCAAGATGTGATGGACTTCACTTATATGATAAGATAACTCGTTTCTTTTATGTATGTAAGGTTAGTGTGAATTTAAATTTGGACTGATTCTCTATACACTTCCTTTAGTACTTTATCTAATGAATTTATTTTTTGAAAAAAAAAAAATGCTAGAACCCAAGATGAGAAAGCCATCTTTTAGGTTGAGAAATCCAATTCGATAATCCCTCCCAATAAACAAAACGGCAACACTTTTCTTAACCCAAAACAATTGACTTGATCAAATTAGCGCACACCATTCGCTTCTCGTCTCTCAACTTGGATGTCGTACGAGGACATCCTCATTCTTTTGATTTTATGTATGCTTTTTCCCTTTAATTTTAACGTCCCTCCCTCATTTTTTGAACTCTCCAAATGATTATAGTCCCCAACTCTCTTGGCTTTCCTTCGTTCTAACATGGGATTACGATCCTTTGAGCCAAACTAGACATTGTTGCTTGAGGGAGGCGTTGGTGTGGGAAGTTGAATGACTTATTCTTGAGGGTTGAAATTTCGGATAAGAGTTTGTGTGGATAGCTTCGATCTTGGCGGAAATTCCATGAATGAGTGAAGACGTGGGATTGATTTTTGAGGTTGATGAGTCGATTTGCCAATGGAAGTGGAGATTCAGTGAAAGAGAGGGACTGGCCCTGTTTTTGAAGAACAATGGGGGTTTTGATCTTGTGGAGGAGAGAGGATATTCTAATGGGTGGGTGTTTGAGGATCTGGTACTAGCACGACAACGGAAATTTGATTGTGTTTTTGGAGCTTTAGAGCTTGGCTTGTGTTGGTGGGGCAAGGATTTGATCTGTGACTTGGTTGAGATGGATAAAAGCTTGAAATTCGTTGTTGGGACCATAGTCTCTTAAGCCAGACTTCAAGATAGGGTTTTCAAGGTAAATACTGAGAATAAAAGTTGGTGTTTTGGTATTTTTTGTCTAAGAATTTATTTTGATTAAAACGGCGATTGATATTTTTGAAATGAATAATAATATTTTTGAAACATTTGTTATTTTTATATTTTAAAAATATCAGTCATCGTTTTAAAAATAACAGTTACAATTTCGCTTAAAATATTTTGTTGAACAAAAACTTAAGATATGTACAGGCGCTCAAATCCTAAATGGTAAAACTACAAGACCTCTCTTTATTACATTATTTATGTATTTTATCGCTTGCCAACTGATACTCTATTTTAACACTCAGAAGAGAAGAAAAAGGGATTGCAATGAGGCAATGGGTGTTAATAAGAGCCTAGTGGTTGTCGATGTCGATAGCCTTGAAGTTTGCCCTTGAAGTTTGCTGGGAAGTGGAGAATGCCAAAGGCAGTGTTTGGAGGTTTTTTTTTTACAAGATAAGTTTTCCTAACACAAGACTATGTACATGCTTGCACTGAAAGCATGCATTGTGTCGTCTGTTATTGCTATAAGGCCTACTTATGCAACATGCACACTCACGTCTATGCTTTTTGTGATGGATGGGGTTAGACTCAATAAGGCTGCAAGGATACTGAAGTGCTGGTTCGATGAATCACCTTGCCATTTTACCAAAGAGGGTGACTACGTAGCTGAACTAAAAGGAGCCACCAACGCCACATGGACAGGTGGTAGGCCATTGGAGCTCAGGCATGCGGAGGGTATTTTTGTCACTTCCTGCACTAAAGGCTACGATGGTCATTGCCTACAGAGGGTTATAATAGGCATTTGGCAGAGAGAACCGAAATTAAAATGTAAAAAACAAAATCCCTAATTTCCTTCTTACAGTTCTCCAGCTTCTGGCTGTCTCTCTGCCTTCCTCGTTTCAATTTTGTCGGCTAAACTCAGCCTTGGTTCGTTTCATTTGAAGATTAATTAGTTTAATTGTTGGAGGAGGGCTTTGGAGCAGTTATGAAATTAGGGAGCCGTATCTGAAATTGAGAGAAGAAGGTGATCTGGCTACATTCTGCCTTAGTTGGTGTCATTAAAAGATAAATTAGTTTAATTGTTGGAGGGGGGTTTGCATGGGTTAGAGAAATTAGGGAGCTGTATCCGAAATTGAGAGAAGAAGGTGAAGAAGAAGAGACAAACACATAGAGAAGGAGAAAAGGGCCGAAGGAGCCAATTTTAATTTTGTTAAGGTAATTCCTTTTTATTTTTTAAAGAAATCAAATGTTATTAATTCTGGGATTTGTGTTATTCCTAGTTTTTATTCTCTTTCTTCTATAAATTTTATTTGTTGTTTTCATTTGTTATGTTTGCATGAAGAAGGAAATGATTAAGGCATGGGAACAACACGACAATGAGATAAGCATAGGTCGATTAGATTAGAAACTCTGTCTTATCATTCCTTTTTCTTCAAACGTGAATTGGGTCTCACAATCATCCAAATAATTTGATTATTAGAGGAGGGTTGTGCATACATTTGAATGTGAGGGAGTTGTGCAGATAAGCTGGGGAGGCATTGGACATTTGAGGGAGGGGTCCAAGTAATTCCACACTTGGAGCAGTGTTATGATTGAAGTGTACTTCTGGGCCTATTGACAATTTGACAAATAGAGAAGAGGCGAAGGAGATGGACGTATATAGAGTGAGAGGAAAGCAATAAGGGAGCTGAAGAAAGTATAATTTTTCAAGGTAATTTTGAATTGCTTTGTTAATAAAGAACTCTAGGTTATTGATTTATTTATCAGTTACATGTCCCACTTTTTTGCTGTATTTTTTTTTTTTGGTGGTTGCAGTCAATTTTATTTAGTCGATCAGTCCCGGGTGTGTCAATTGTTCTAATAAACCATGATAGGTTCACATAATGTTGATGCCGAATTATTTGTTTCCTAATTCAAAACTGTAATACAAGTTCACCAAAATAGCACAGAATCACAAAACGCTGCCCAGTGTGCAAAAGTACCGTATTCTGGAGAACAAAAGGTGAAATATGCCCAAACGCCCTCTAAAGTACTATAACAAGCTTAATAGACATGGCCTAAAAATAGCTGTAAAACAAGACTCCCTGAAGAATTTGATATTAGGCTGGCAACCCATATGATAACATTATGTCCAAATTGATATCCGGTTTTATTTAACGTGAAACTGCTATATTGTAGATAATCTACCATCATTTGATTATCTCGACGTCGTTTTCCCTTTTCATTTTTTTCATGTTCTTTACTTCCAAACTTTTTCAAACATTCTCTTTAAGACTTTCTCCATCCTTGCTGTACAACTCTCTCCTTTCGTGCAAAGCCACTTGTTTGTTTTTTCTTCATGTGGACATTCCCATTGGCGTCTCTCTCTCTTCCCCCATCCTTTTTTTGCCTTGTAGTTTATCTAAGGCTAGAAGGAGTATTTGGAACTTAAATAGCAAGTGCATGGTCAGGGTGGAGTTTGTTTAGCATTCAGGAGAAGTTGTTCATAATGGCTTTTCCTCCTCTATTTCTAGTTTTAGTTAAGTACATTAAAAAAGAAAAGAAAAGAGAAAGCTAATGAGGATGATGGAAAACAAGATGGGAGAACCCAAAACCGAAAAGAGATTGACACTCAAGGTCATGCAGCACGTGCAAACAAGTGGGTAAGGTAAAAGAGGTCATGAGGAATGCATGAACAAGTGCATATGGTATATCAACTCCACATCATCATATAATTGGCAAACACTATGAATTTGGAGACAATATGAATAAAATGGCTAAAGATCAAATACTTCACTATCATTCCAATGGCCCTCTAATTTTATATTTTCCTTTTTAGTGAAGTGGGAGACTAACTAAAAAAGTTAATGTTAAAACAAAAAAACTAGAAATGGGAGATAAGAATTACTTTATGCATTAGTAGCAGATCCTTTGACGCGTTACTAGAAAGATCAGACTAACGAGAAGCTTTTAAGGCCCTTTTTGTTATAGTCTTTTTGGTAGTTCCCTTTTTATTTTGTTTTCTACCATCTTTATCTTGATTAAGCTGATAAATTAAATATTCAGCGGCACCAGGCCTATAGTCACCATCAAAGTGTGGCAACCTAGCTGCTGTCACCTTTGCCTTGCATTCCCCAGTAGATACAAAGAAATGATCATACAAATTAGTGAGGTCAACAACAATATTTTCTTTGGCGGCCTTTCGTAACATTGATAAGCACCTAGAAACCAAAGATAAGATACAGAGAAGAGTAAACACACCTTTGCAACCTGAAACAACATAGTACATATCTTGGCATTATTAGACACACCACTCTCAGAGTTTGTCTGATGTTGGTATCTTTTGGATTTGTGTATGACAATACAATATACAATCTTCATGCTTTAGTGTGGGGCAAGCCCATACATAGCAATTGGTAAAACCCCTTTTTTTGCAGCATTCAAGATATCCAACCTGCAGGGATAGAGTTGTAAAGCTAACAACTCCAATAACGATTCCTAATCAAATACCTTAGATGGTATAAAAAATAGGGACAATAGGTGTCTGCAACTAACCAATATCTCATGGTAAACAAACCTGCGGATAGCCTCTCTAGTGACTGCTTTGATCTCGGGTCTAAAATACTTCACCGAATCAAGATAAGATAGATATACACGACGCTGATTTGGAAATTGACATTTTGAACCAACTGCTTGAACATACATGCCAAACAAGCGTACCTCCACTCCTGCAATCTTCTGAAATAACCAAGGTTGTTAGAATCGGACCGGTTATCGAACCGGAAATATTAGTGGGTCAAGGTTCAACCGGTTGAACCGGTCGAACCGGTATTTGAACCGGTATTTAATAATATATATGTGTATAAAAGTAATTATAAAAATAATATTTATAGATAGTGATTAAATATTAATTTTTCTAATTTTAAGGATGAAATTGAAATTTTTAATAGATTTAGGACTAAATTGAACTTTAAAATTAAAGTTAATGCTTAAATTATATTTTAAATAACATTTGGGGTCAAATTGTAATTTATGAATTTTTTAATTTTATTGGACCGGTCCGACCGGTCCAACCGGTCTGGTTTTCACCGGTTCTTGACCGGTTTTTTCCGGTTTTGACCGGTCTGAGTCACCCTTCGAAATTTACCTAAACCGGCCCGGATCATCGGCCAGTCCCCGGTTCAACCGGTCCGACCAGCCGGTCCAGTCCGGTTCTGACAACAGTGGAAATAACAAAATTTCGTGTAAGAAAAATTTAACAGTTAGATACTCTAAGTAACAACCCAAAGTGCACTAACAATTTGACAAATTCAGTAAAGCTAGCTTCTAGCATAATTCCCCTTTTTATTCTTTATGTTTTGATTTTGAACTGGGTAACACCTTGATGCACCTCACCTGCATCAGTACTAAAGTTTTTGAATGCAACAATCTCTATCTACTCACAATAAACATATCAACTAGTTGCATCTCCTGCATACCTTGGACTTGTAAGGGAATTCAGCTGGGGCATTCTCTTCTCGAAAAATTTCATGGAAGCGTTGTTTGACTTCCACCTTTTTATCTACTAATGAAACAACTCGAATTTACAAGTGCTTCCGCTCCAGGTACCTGAAAATATATATAGTCTCAGACATCAAACATGGAAATTACCAAGTGTTAACATACTTATTGGCATCTGTTTGAAATGATTCACATAGCCAGTAAAATGGCTACCGTAGTAGAGGCAATAACCAAAGTATTCAATCACTAAGGGCAGGTGAATCAATCTGTTTTTCTTTTGAGACTCCCGTAGATCTTCCTCTTTTAACAATCCATCATTGTAGTTTATCGCACATGATATGACTATCAGTGTCAACACCATTAATACCTTTAAGACCACAAGGCAATTCATGATTAAACAACATGAATGATACTGCAGATAAACAGCATGCATAGGTCATACTAATTCCCGTTACTCATTTCCTTCCTAGGTATAGAATAGTATTCCCACTATCATTAATTTTTACAGATACATGATTCTTTCGCTAGTGGAATTCCAACCAATTAGGAACGTGAATACTATACTTTACCAGTGGCATCAATGCCTCCTTCCTTCCATGCATCTCCACTCATGTAATAGACATGGCTACGCATGTACATCAATAGTCAAGATTCTGATATAGAATTGCGTATTTTCACAAATGGATTTCCTTAGTAATATTTGACAAAAATTGTCAGAATTTAAACAATGAAAACATCAGTGCATCTCCCAATTTGTAGATACTAAAGTCTGGCATGAAGTAGTAGCTCAAGAAGCCTTATCTAGCTAAAACACTGAAAGAAAACAATTAGCTACTAATGAAATGAAAATAAGAAATGAACAAAAACTCAAAACTCTCTTAGGCAAATACGGGTGACATTTGCAGAATAAGGTATCATATAGTAGGTGGAAATAGAACAATGTGAGTGTGAATAATGAAAGAATATGCTAAGATATTGGAAACTTTGGCTTCAAGTATTTAACATAATTCTAAAATGGAGTTTGATTGAAGGAAAATTGTGTCATTTGTGCTAGAGCAGTAGAGACCAATAGGAGAATTTAGAACACTAGATAGGTTAATTAAGGAATGCGAGAAGAAAATTATATATCTTTGTCCTAGTATTGTTGAAATTTTCTTACCAAATAGTTTAATTAGTAGCCAATGAAATAATACTTGAATCAATTTCTAGACACTGCTTTAACATTTGTTATCAATGGGTGTAGTTGCATATAGTTTTAATCTTCGATCACTTGCTTGGAGTCCTGTATCCACGTATGGCCCTTCTGATTCATGTATTTAGAAATGAAGCTACTAACAGTATGGAGTGCTTAAATACAAGGTTAAATATCATGTCTCATAGTGGAAGATCAACAGAGGGAGGAAGCAGCGTTTGTGATAGGACAGAAGGCAATGCAGGGAAGTGCAGGAGGAACCGCATTGTAAGTTTATATAGGACTGACATTGAGTATTTTATGAAAGTGATATAATTGATGTAGTAGCTAGTAAAAATTTTGCTTGCATAAAGGCAATTAACAAATACTTTGTATTGCAGTTGTTAAATACTCGATGCACAACTGAGAGATTGTTGTCTGTGCTGGAAATGATGAATGAAACGCAAAGAAAATGGATTGTGAAAATGGGATTTGGTGAATTGTTTAGAATTGATAACATTAGGGTGGATCACCGTTTGATTGAGTGGTTGTTTAATAGATTTGATTCAGAGTCACGATCTCTAAAGATAAGGGACTCGATGGAGAAATAGATTAACGGTGAGGATATTGGCTGGATTCTCGGTATACCCACTGGTTCATTGACTGTCCCATCGAAATATAGTAAAGGACAATTGACAGAGATAGAGGCGATGTTTCAGGGAAAGAGTGGCATATCTGATCAAGAGCTGTATGGGTACATGAATGATGCGAGTTCTGAATTAGAATTCAAGCAGAGATGCTTATTGTTTATCTTGGGCACTTTTTTGGGCCCGAAAATGTCACCAGGTATTACAAAGAAGCACATTGGAGCTTTAGTAGCTGCTGAACGTGGTGACGACTATCATTGGGGCATTTATGTCTTGGAATGCTTAAGAGATGCAGGAAGGAAGTTTAAAGCATCAGTGGAGAAGGGAAAGAAAGCAACAAGTGTCGTTGGATGTCCTTTCATACTCCTGGTAAGTTACTGATGAAGCACAAGTAATTTTTAAAAAATAAAGTGCTAAAGTTGGATAGCCGAGGTTTTAATATTGCTGTTTGAAATGTGCAGTTGATTTATCTTGATCACATTGACATTGGTCGTGCATTGCACTGGAATAAGAGACCTCAAATTGTAGCTTGGGATAGTGAGTTAGTTGAATATGCCTTGAAAGAGGACACGCGCCGCGGGAAGGAATTTGGAAAAGCAAGGGTAATAGTTATTTTCTGAATGCCATAGATGTTTCTAAAGTGATGACATAAGGAAAGGCCACTAATATGTACTATTCATGACAGGTTATTGACATAACTTATGGAAAGGCACACCCACAAGAGTCTGGGAAGAAATGGGAAGATGAAAGGGTTGAACAATTGAATAATGAACTTCCGACCATGGTAAGTAATAGTGTTGAACTAGGATGGCTGATATTTTAGTCATCAGGGCTTGCTTAATGACTAATGTTATTAATTTGCTTTTGTTTGGTGAAGGAAAGGCGAGGGAAGTGAATAATGAAGGACCAGAGAAGTAAGTTCAGTTCAGCGAGATGCAGTCGTACAGTGGAAAGTGAAGTTCCTCGACAAGAAGAGATTCCTGCAAGTGACTATGGAGTCGGTGGGTTTGGTGAACAAGGAGAGGGCAGGCCTACCACTCTTCTAGCCTCTGATGTTGGTGAGGACGCAACGGATGTGGAGATTGCCAAAGAATCAAGCAAGGGGTTCACAGCTCTGACATTGTGTTCCACTGTTGGTGTAGAGCATGAAGTCTTGGAGTCTGATTATATGTCCTCGGCATTCCATTTACATCCTCAATTTGAGCAGCAGTATGCTACATTTGGGCCCGGACACTTGTTCAATGTTGTTTCCCAGTTGGGTGCAAGAGAAAGGGCAAGGTTTGTAGGTGGCCAGATGGGGTCTTCGTTTGCCTTTGATACCGAGCGATGGGAAATGGTGGTATCTGATGGAAGAAGGGCGGTTGAGGAGAACGAGAATGAGCAGAAACAACAGGTGGAACATGACGAGGATGAGGTCGGGGCACATAATGAAGAACCCTTAGCTATTCATCCGATAAGTACAGTGCAGTCAACGTGGCAGTACCCACTTGTTGATTTGGATCCTTTGAGGTCATGGAGAAAACCTGGAGTGGGCTCTACCAAGAATAAGCAAGCAAAGCGTGCAGCAATAGTTGTGGGCTGTGAGCGACGGTTTCCGAAGCTTGCACAAAATGCAAGGTCTCCGTATGTGAACACGATCGCTTTGACAAGGCAGAGGAGTAGCAGTGAAGATGCAAAGCTTGTGAAATTTATTCAAAAAGGGGGTCGATCAAGGCGAAACAAGTAAGTGCTTTGAGATGTCCACAATGGTTTTTTTTTTTTTACTTTATATAGTTATATGTCCATTTGCAGAATAATGTGTGCTAAGTAAAGTTTGTTTCATCATGGCTGACAGTGATGCATATCAAAAGTATGTCGTGGTTGAAGATAAATTCATCACAAAGATGCAACTCCAAGATGTTTTGGCAGCGAAGGGTGATGTTGATTTAAGGGTTAGTGACGTGTGAATGTGCTGATTTCAATATAACTTGAATGTTACTCTAGTGGGAGGGTTACTTTTCCAAGTCTAATGCAACTAAATTGTGGATGTAGTTTGTTACCGTCGCAGTGTGGTTGCTAATGAAGGACTCCATGGCTAACTGGAACAAGAAGCATTCCTACATTATGAATCCACTTTTTTCGGTTGTATTATACCACTGCCTCCTTCTGGTTGTACCTTGTCTTATAAGTAATACTCTATATATGCTTACTCTTTTCATGTGTAGGTTCATATTATCGAAGTACATGAAGCATCAGCTATTGTTGGTCGCGCATCTAAAAGGAAAGGGAAAGCAAAAGCAAATGAGGCTAAGGTTGAGGCTCTACAACAGCACATACAAACTTGGCGGAGGCAGTTTCGGGATTGGGTCGGGGCAGAGATTGACTTGTCTACATGTGACAACGTGAGTTGATAAGTATTTGGTATTTTGAGGTTTTCGATGCTTTTGGTCCGACCATTGTCTAGCACTGACCATATAACCAGACACCCTGCATATAATAGCATCCATATAGCTACTTGTCTCACACATAGTTATCCTTTGCTTGCAGTTCTTTTTCTCGATATTGCATGACCAACATTGGTCAGCCATATGTATTGCAATCTGAGATAGAAAGATCATTGTTTTTGACTCATTGCACACAGTTGGTTTCTCGGAGCAGCATATAGTGTTGAGTATGATGGTAAGTTGTTTCATTGGTACACCCTTATTTATTACTTCCCTGCTCACTAACAACATACATAGACTGATGCTGCAAACGTATCCTCTAGTAATGCTATAAATCCAAAACCGATATGACTGTTGAGATATGCATGGGTTAGTCATAAGCAAATGGAATCTGATAGTGGTTTTTTTGTCCCTCTATAGCTACCGCGAATTGTGAGGCTTCTACAGGCGTTTGATCCTCAGTTTCCAGAAGAGTTTCTGCTGTGGGAGATAGTGGCACCAGACGGCTTTCCAAAATAGAGAAATATGTATGTGAAAGTTCCTTATTTTGAGTGAGCCCTAATAGTTTTAATACTGCAAGCATGGTCTGCCTTGTGATGGTTAGTTTATCATGTTTATTGCCTTGCATTGCTTGAGGGGACGCTTTATTTTACAAACACTGACCAGTGTGTTCTTAGGTTGATGTTGACATTGGATGTATTGTTACTAAATAAAGATGTGTAATTGTAAGGCAAATTTAATTTGCGGATTTGCAGACATGACTGTGGAATCTTCATGCTTCTTGGAATTGAGTTGTGGGATGGTCGGTTTGCTTCCCTGTCGTATTTTCAGGTATGATTCCCAGTACTCTGATTTGGCAAAGATGCATATAAAAGCCTAATGGGTACATCTTATTCTGCTTTTGTATGGTGTGCTTCAGGCCAGGTTTGCTGCGGAAGGTAGAAAGCACGTTGCCTTGTGGGTGGTGAGGTACCCCCTCAATTCATATTTGGCCACTCTTGAGGATATGGCAAATGCCAAAGCATAGTCCTGACAGACTTTGATATATTGACTTAGGCGTCTCACAGTCCCCGTAGGAGTTGGAAGTCATCAACTTGATACTATCGCTTTTGCTTAACATTTTGCACAGGGCCCATAAGCAATCATATTGGGTGCCAGTTTAGGCCAGAGTACCATGGTTGGGCAAGTCTCTCAATTGTATACTAACTTCTTCCTAAACATTATTCCAAATGTGTCAATGCCTGGGTGTTTATAATGTTCCATTTGTGGTATCTCACTTGAAACCAAAAGGAAAAAAAACAAGCATCAAAGTTCAGGCGTCAGTTGGAGCTAGGTGCTTAGCATATGAATAACGGTAGATTATCGTATCGGGAGAAATTTTCTCTCAATTGTAAGAGCGAACTGTATATGTATATTTATGATAATAATAATAATATATGCAATCAGAAATTAACCTATATTCTGAATTATTTTGTATAACAAGTATTATAATTATTATTATATGACATAACATTAAATGCTTTAACATTAATTTTTTCATTTGTTGTATGTAAATAAATGTAGTTTTCATATGAATTAAAATTAAATTATTTCGTCATCTATTGCTCATGTGATTGTACAATAGAATTCATTGTGGATGTAGACTTTGTAATTGGTTTGCACTTTGTTTTAGAATTTATGAGAATAAGATACTTTTATTGAAAACCATTTACAACGAAATTAAATGCAATTAAGTTCGTAATTAAGTGTGTCGGCCTCTAACTTTACAAAGATAAAATGAAAGACTTTGGATCTTCAAAAGACAATAAAAGAATTTACGGGAAAAAAAAAGGAGCATTTGACCCCAAAAAATTTTACTTTTGATGGTGCAGCCCCTGCTTGAGAACAACAGCCCCCATCATTAAATTTTGCCAGCACCGCTGCTCAACCAAACACATGTAATTTATTTCCATCTACCTATTTAATGGAGTAGCCTGATCAAGTTTAATGGACCACTATTTCCTTACAGTAGTTTCATCCCTATTACACAACCGTTAAGGTAATCTCAGCGTGCGCTTATGAGTTCATTCTGCAATGGGTAATGGTGTATTTTAGCTTAGTTTTGTAATTATCCTGGCCTCTTTAATATTGTTGTTTTTCTAATTGATTGTGGCTACGTTTTTTGTTGCAGATGATGCAAATATTAGTCCTGTTAACTACCTACTTGTATATGAGAGTTGTCGGAAATCAAAACAACAAAAGCGTATGGAGCTACGGGAGATGGCTAAAAGACTGGTTGCCATGTACGGTACCGATGCTGCGCGGGAGATAGCCAACGAAGATTGCTATTCGTTAGAGAAGATGAGTACATTCATTGACAACGTTGAGGTAGAAGCGCTTAAGGACAAGCTGGCATCAACGAGAAGGATTACAGTGACACCGACTAATGACGAAACTTACCATGATGATGCAGAGGGAAGGGAAATTAGCGGTGGGACCGAGGTTCATCGGGTGGCTCGGGAGCTCTTCGTTACCCCTGAAAGGCTAAGTGGGGCGAAGAGGCCTCGTTGAAGGTGTCCATGCATATGCAAACCATAGCTAATTTTGGTGTGCTTTTGGTGCTCTCTGCCTCTACCTAATGTATGAAGCTATGGACCTAGCAATATCGGTCAAGCTATTAGCTACATAAGCTTGCCGCCTATTGTTCTTTTTGTGATTTTCTAGTCTTGTTTCTACTACATCTATGTGTAACCCTCTCTGTATGGTGCTATGTAAATAAAGTTTTCTTTTTAAGCATGAGCATTGCATTGTTAGGGAGAATCTAGTTACACTTAACACATTTATTGACCGAAATTTAGATTTTATATTATAAAATCTTTATCGATTCTTGAGGCATGCCTAAGGACTATCAAATAATTTGTTTGTATTTGTGTTCTTCGATTATGGATGTTTATTAAAACATTACAGTTTAAAAAACTTCTTGCCATTAAGTGGTTGTTTTGTGTCTGTATATATGACACAATAAATAAAATATACGAAAAGTTATGAAACTTATATGACTAGTTACACGACTGGTTACACCCCTCGTTATCAAAAAAATTTTTGGTCGACAAAATACATGTGTCATATTTTTTTTATTAATATGACATATAAATTCTCTTCATGTCGTATATGTTGCTTGCTATGTCATATATAACGCCCACCAACACAGCCACTTAAAGTGCATTCAAAAAGTTTTCCCCTGTGTCATATTTGTAGTTGCTAGTAAAAGCCAATTGCACAACTTGCTGAGTCATGTCAATAACCAAAACTGATGAGCACCTGAACTTTTTAGTTTCAACTTCTAAAGCTTATGTATGTTTGGTTAACCACTCTGGTTGACCAAACAAGTGTAGAATGATTGCCACTACTAAAGGTCAACCACCATGCACAACCAAACAAGGGTAGAGTGCCCACCAGCATGCTTTGGTCGCCCGCTGCGGGTGACCAAACCATGGTAAAATGCTCACCAGCCTGCTTTGGTCGACCACAGCGGTGGACCAAAGCATGGCAGAATGGCCACTAGCATGCTTTGGTCGACCGTTGTGGTCGACCAAAGCTGGGCAGAATGCTTGCCAGCATGCTTTGCATGCATTGGTCGACCACAGCGGTCGACCAATGCATGCCAGAATGGGCACCAACATGCTTTGAAAACTTTGGTGGACTACTATGGTCGACCAAAGTAGGGCAGAATGCTGGCCAAAATGCTTTGCCTGCTTTGGTAGACCACAGCGGTGGACCATTGCATGACAGAATGGCCACCAGCTTGCTTTGCATGCAGCAGTCGACCAAAGCATGGCAGTATGCTTGTTAGCATGCTTTGGTCCACCGATGTGGTCGACCATAAGCACACGTACACCTATAGGATAAAATTGAAATGAAGTAAAACCTACAGGACTAAACTTTCCCTGTCTAGTATACTTACATTTTAAGTTGTCCAAATAGCATACATGTAAAGCTTTGCGCAATAATTTAATAATGCCCGTGACTATATTCCTGAACTACCCTATACATGCAGAATGACATTGACAGTGTTATATATTCATGCATGTAACACTCCTTTATGCCCATCATAACTTGAAGTCGATAAGTACACAAATTTTGAAATATGAGTACAAACAATTGATGTAAAAAGTAGTTAAAAAATTATCAAATAGCACAGTAGTAAACGATGATGCAAATAAAAATGTTAAGGCTTCTTGATTGTCAAAGGTTATTGAAAATATAATGTAGAAACCCTCACTTTGTTATCTTAACCAGATTCAGGGGGCATTAACATACTTTTTAAAACTAATAGATTAGTTTTACCGAGTAATCATGTATTATTTCGGATAATAATACAAACAAATTACACAAGTTAAAACTAAGTAACTATTCTAACCAAATATAATTACAGCTAAAAATGAATAAAATTCAAAATACAAACCCATTCATGGTGTAGGAGTAATAGTTTTCCAACCATGTCATCAATCGCTTGTCTAGAGGCTAGGTGTTAAGATTGGCAACTTGCACACGAGACAAGATAAAGAATCTACACTATGGATATGGGAATATATTCTCAAGCATGTGAAGGTTACGTCACTACATATTTAAATGGCTTTAGCACATACCTTTGTAGCCTAGTGAATGACTTGCACGCGCGACATGCATATATAGACCACTAGGATGAGCTGATAAGGGGACTTCATATTGTCCAATTAAGTTAGAGAATAGAATAGATCACACAATTGGGACTGACATTCATGAGTTGTGAGCACTCCTTACATTCCATTATAACCCATCAATTACAATGCATATATTGACTAAAATTTTAATGGGAATCTTTTTTTTTTTTTTTTTGTAGGTCAAGAGGAACAAAGTCCGCGAGGCCTTAAAGAGTCTTATAGCAGATGCAGGGCTGCAAATGTAGATATGACTCATGAGATGAGAGAACTTGCTCAACGCATTGTTAAAAAGGTGGGTGCAAAGCGTGCAAGGGAAATTGTAATGGGTGATCCATTTCCACTAATTCAAATGGTTGACCATGTGGAGAAAGCTGTTGCGCAACATAGCTACTTGCAGCAATTTGAACCCCCCAATACAAATGATTTTGGACAAGCTGGAATGGCGGGTGAGCAGTGACTATTATTTGGGTATACCACTAAAAACCCAATGCTGTGTAGGTGAATCAGGTATGGCAAAAATGATGCATATTGGAGATAAATAACGGCCTAGTGGTAAAATAATTTTGGTGTGGTATAACTAGAATCTATGCATGTACAGGTGTGGCTATGGTTTTTAATGCACGATGTTAAATCATGATTCCAATATTGGTTGACTCATATCAGCTTCAGCATGGTCGTTTTATTCTGTTTTAGACAATAAATTTGAAAGCAAAAAACTCCATTCCATATTCCTATCGGCCCCACTATAGGAACCAATCAAAATACCAGATTAAGGTAGTTTGGAAGCTACTCGTCACATCTAAACGGCCTATATTTTGGATGCCTATGCTCAAATCAATTTGCAATAGACTAGTAAAACCAACCCAATAGACAACTTTCTTGTCAAAATCCTTTACATTGCACATCCTAATAGGGTAGATAGGTAAGAAAGATATGGTTAGGCACATTCATAGTAGCACTGCTAGTAAGCCCGATGCTACAAGTTAATCTATAAGAAAGGAGAAGGCCAATGAAGACATAACATTAAGTATACCAAAAAGCAACATCATACACTAAAAAATGTCTAAAGGTTGCATCGAAGCTATAGTCATGCGTGTGAGAAGGCCTAACTTGACTTCGGGAACAATTAAGCGACGATCGACTCCAGTCCAGGGCTCCAGATATCAACCTACATGCATGGATATACAGTGTAATGTATGTGCCATCACTATGTAGGACAAATAAACCAACATCTTATGAATTTTATTTCAGCTAAAGTGATAAAAAATAATACCTCTGGAGGGATGAGTACTAGTTCGGACTGAGTCACAAACGAGGGAACAAAGGAAGGGGTAAGCAGGGTTAAGTTGGTAGGACAGGTAGGTGTGCCGAGGATTTCACGAAATGAGGCTTGGTGCAGTAACTGCACCAAATGGCCTTTTTGTTAACAAAACTCCCTTCCACATTGGAATTGAACTAAACAAGAGTCATGGTGTGGCCTTATGCGAGCCCTCATCACAGGCGAGTGATTGACAGCATGCATTCAATGTCCATACTCTATATGGAATTTTTTCCATACTACAACACTAATTGCAAGAATAGAAACAATAGCTGATACAAGGATGAGTGTTGTCCAGCAATGAATAAATATATACAAACAATTGTATGACCTCAAGGTAAATGGGACGAGCTGTTGTGCTCAAACAATGACAAGATAAAATTAAAGTGTTGGATTGTTGTTTCCCACAATGTGACAAGCATGAGCGGCATGAGTACTTAGCTTGCTTGTTAGTGGGAAGACTGGTTGTAGCATACATGACCAACAGAACTTTGTTTGGTAGCATTTGAAGTTACCAAATTGGGGGACTGTGGAAATAAGGAAAGGCCATGTGCTTTCTCCTGCACGAAAGTGGGAAAACAAATGTTAGACTACTTTGACAACCTTGAAATTTAGTTCTGAAATAGTTATGTCACCATTACTCGGCATCGTGATGGATTTCATTTATGAAACTACGTACTTACGCGGCCAATTTTGACAATATCAGTAGACTTTTTTTGCCTAACCTGCTGACTCGAACCTCTACAAGCTTCGGATCTGGATGGGATTCGCTTCCCCTTTGGGTGGCCCCGCATCTTAACAACTGCTGGGTCTTGAATCCATTGCGAGACCGAGGATTCCTGAAGAGAAGCTCTGTGGGGGTTAGCATTGAGGTCAGGTAAAGATCTGATGGTCATATTGTCACACCTACTGCTTCGGACACTGTTGGAGCCCGCCTCGAGTTTAGAGTAGCAATCAACAAGAGTACTGCGCAACAAGGCATAGCTGTCCTCAACACCAACTGCAAGATCAACACATGAGTAGAAAATCTTCTCCAAGTCTTTCGCCCGACGAATTTCCACAGCAAACTTACCTCCAATTTTAGCTGGAAATATTTTGCTATGACATCGGCCAACATCCTTGCGCCAGCGACGCAGTAAATATTTATCAGGAATTTGCTCTATATTTCTGCACATGCATACTCTGAACATATGTCTACACACAATCCCTTTGAACTCAAACAACAAGCAACTACAAGCAAAACAATTACTTAGTTCCTGCACATCCACCTGGAATATGACATACTTAGTACTCCCGTTAGCTTTAGTTTTCCTTTCCTTCACTTGATAGGAACATAAACCATCAGTTGCCACACTTGATTCCACCTCACAGTACCAAGTAGACATAACTTCAGCCTAGACAAGGTTAAATGCATAGTTTGTGAATACTTTTTGAAATTGCCTCTCAAATGGAAAGGTTGTAACACAGGGAATCAATTTGTTGGTAGCTACAAAATCGACCTCCAATTCCTGCTCGATTTTGTCATGCATTGCATGCTGGTATTGTTCCACAAACTACTTCAGAGTGCTACGCGAGTGAATGTACTTGTCAAAATAAGAATTCATGCTCTCACTCCGCTGTGTTGTTTGCATTCCAGCCCAAAAAGTGGACCCGAAATAAACTGGCACCCACTTATGCCTATCCTTGAAAAGGGAATTCAGCCATGTATTCCCCTGTAAATTGAAAAATTGGGCCATTCTTTGCCATTTCTCTTCAAATTCAGCAACTGAAGCTGAGTCGCGGACAATGTCCTTCAATGTTTCATTAATTTGAGCAAAATCTTTTAAACCTCCCAACTTCTCAGGTCTCTTACGCATTATATGCCAGAGACACCAACGGTGTCGAACTCCATCAAAAACAGATTGCACAGCTGCGCCGATGGCACTACACTGATCCGTGACGATGGCATCTGGTTTTTTTTTGTCCATGCATCTTAAGCAAGTTCTAAGCACCCATTCGTATGTTCTAACCGACTCATCACATAGCAAGGGACACCCGAAGAGGGTTGATTGGCCATGATGATTAACACTGACAAACGGGCAAAAAGGCATATGATACTTATTAACCAGATAAGTAGAATCAAATGAAATTACATCCCCAAACTCTTGGTAGGCTGCTCTGCTTCATCCATTTTCCCAGAATAGATTTTTTAGTTTACCATCTTCATGTAGATCAAAGGCATAAAAAAAGTCGCGACTATTCTACTGCATCTCCTGGAACATGAGACTCACGGCTACTGCATCACCCTCTGACAACTGTAATCTCCTGAATTTATCAATATGATTATGGAGGTCTTTGGGAAGGCAAGTCATATTTTCAGGGCCTCCTACCTCTAGTACTACAGAGCGCACCACCTTGGTAGGTCGTATACCTACCATGTCTCTACTCTCAAGGTCTCGTCGCACACTAGTTGATATTTTCCTATGCTGCTTCAAGAATCGAGAGTTTCGTGGACTAAGAGAGTGATTGTGATCATCACACACTTGAGTTATTTTCCACATTTCACCATGTTTCATAACAGACACCCTGGCTAGACAACCCACCTTAAAACTAGGTCTCCTCTTATAAATATCCTTCCCACGAGACGTGTGAATCCTTGCTCAATTACAAATGAAAGTCTGATATCTAACTTCACGAGCAGCACCCCGCCTAACGCCTCTCTTAACCACACCAAATCCTTTCGTCTGGGCATATTTCTGGTAATATTCTAAAACATCATCAACATTATCAAAAACCATTCCAACCATAAGAATGTGGGCTTCTGATTCTTGTATCTGAAGCTGGTGCTCAGAGTCATGATCAGCATCAACAGCCATTTCTTCATCTGGTGTCACTTCATTTGTGCCATTCCCAAGGGCATTCATTTCTACAAGTTGTGGAACCAAGTCACCGTGCGTAGACCCGATGGCAGCCATCATCTGCTACTACTGTTGACACAAAAAATGGTATTGTCACCAGTCTACTGATAAGAGTTAACTTTTAATGTACAATACCTAACCTAACGTCATTGGAGATTTCTATGTCTTCCATACCATTTGTATGATGCACAATTCAACTCAATTTCTAATTTGTTTGCAAAAAATGCAAGTACCTACTAATAGAATGAGTAAATGATGTATACAGAATGCCACCATAATATAAAGAGCAAAAATGTTTCCCTTCCCACGTCCCAAACTTCATACTAATATAACCCAATGTTTGTGGGTCAAGTGAATGGAATTTTTTATTTTAACTGAAGTAAATTGAATGCTTGCCCAACAGTAATGTTGAAATTAGGAGGGAATATGTCCTCATTGCAAAAGATGAGAATAATTATATCGTGGTTTCTAACAAACCCATTGAATGTACACTTCATAGCTATAAGATTATAGAAAAATTTTGATGGAAGCATTGGCATACCTGGATGAGAAAGGGTACAAGATGTTTGCCTTAACTTGTGTGTGAATGAAAAAGCCGAATCCCAACATAAACAAGGGAAGACAATTGTAGAAACACAGCAAATGACTGAACTTCGTCTATTTTCTTAATGCTTTGGGGTTACATGGCCACAATCCTCTTCCTCTGCACAAATCCTTCATCATCGACTCTACTCTTCTTGGAATTTGTTGCTGGGTGGGCAAGAAGGGAAAGTGAGCTTTAAAAGCAATTAAGTTTGGGGTTTAGTAGCACAATAAATGGACACTTATACCTATTAGCTACTGTCACTAGTTAAATATCTACCCTCGATAAACAAGTGGATCGATTATAAGGGCCAATGTTTGTTTTTTTTTTTTTAGCAATACAAGAGCCAATGTTGACGCTGCACATTTTCAAGCGGGAAACCTTTTGTAAATTGAAATTGCTCATTATTTCCTTCAAATGTCACTGCACTCGTATACTATATGCTAAATTGCATTCGTTTTGTATGATCAGTGGTAGATGTAAAGAACATTTTTAGAGGGAACAATTATCATATGTATAAATACTTTAACAAAAAATTAATATAAAAACTAATATCGGAAAATTTATTAATTATTGTAAATTATTAATATTGTTATTATCTCTTGTCAATTTAAATGTTTTAATTTTTTTTACTACTATTAAAACATATTTTAATATACTTTCGTATTTAATTATTCATAGCAACAAATTTTTAACTCCAATGGTTATAGCCAGGGAAATTGAACTAAATTTAATAACGACATACATTTTTAGATATACACAAAGCTTTTAAAGATTGCTTTCTTCTTAATAAAAATCACGGGTAATACTTTGTATCATTAAAACAAGTATTTGCGCAAAATGCGTGTTCTTTTGAATTGAAAAATAGCATTTTTAAAAATTTTGTTAACTAAATTAAATGAATTGTAGTCTATATATCACAAATAAGTTAGCAAGAAAATTAAACGAAAAAAAAAAACTAAACGAAACAAATTTAATAAAATATAATCAACTGGTGTCTTTCAAAATTCATAAAACAAACAACATTATATCACAAAATGTATTCTAAGAGGAGAAGAAAAAGCCTGAACATTGCATTTAGGTGGGTCAAGCCTTAGAGTTGAGGGTGGGTGAAGCAAAATTTCTACTTGGCTAAACTCCAAATTTTCCACAAATTACCTTAAAATATTATATTTCTTAAACATTGAGGATGAGCAATTGCCTACGCCGAATTGCTTACCTCTAGCTACCACTTATCAAAATATCTAACTATTTGTCTAAACGGCCACTTCAAGAGTAGGCAGAGAGTGTGTCGTATTAAATATTCACTTCCATCATGCTTTCAGCACCACCTTATCAAAATATGTTAACATTTATGAAATTACAATATTTATTATTTTAGTGTCTTACCAATAGTCACAACATTTACTTCAGATTTTTAAATGACTGTTTCGTGTCTGCCACATACGACAAAAAATCAAAATATAGGATAAGATTGAGAAATTATATGACACATACAGAAAATTATGTGACACTTTTTACAAGCCATTAACAAAATTTTTATAATTCCTGGTAAAATTTGTCCTTTATATCTATATTTTTTTAATTATATCATACATTACGTTCGCCAAATGGCCACTTTAAGCGCAGCCAAAAAGTTTATCTCATTACATAATTACTTGCATCATGCTTTCAACTTCTATGTATCACAATATGAACGCATTTATGGACTTGCAATATTTATTATTTTGGTATCTTATCAATGGTCACAACATTTACGTCAGATTACTTCTTTTCTTTCTCCAGTACTACTACATAGCTGTCTTTTCAATGACTGTTTCGTGCCAGTCACATATGACAAAAAATCAAAATATAGGACAAGATTGAGATATTATATGGCATATACAGTAAATTATATGACACTTTTCACAAGTCATTAACAAAATTTTTATAATTTTCGGTAAATCTTGTCATATATTTTACAATAGATGCCATATAATTTATCCGTTATATCACAATTTTTTTTATTTATGTCATACATTACGTTCGCCAAATGGCCATTTCAAGCGCAGCCAAAAAGTTTAACTCATTACATATTTACTTGCATCATACTTTCAGCTTCTATGTATCACAATATGTATGCAGTTATGCGTTTAAAATATTTATTATTTTGGTATCTTATCAATGGTCACAATATTTACGTCAGATTACTTCTTTTCTTTCTCTAGTACCACTACAGGACTGTCTTTTAAATGACTGTTTCTTACCTGTCATATACGACAAAAAGTAAAAATATATAACAAGATTGAAAAATTATATGACACATACTTAAAATTATATGACACTTTTCACAGGCCATTAACAAAATTTTTATAATTTCCAATAAATTTTGTCATATATTTTACATGAGATGCCATATAATTTGTCCGTTATATCACAATTTTTTTTATTTATGTCATACATTACGTTCGCCAAATGGTCATTTTAAGCGCAGCCAAAAAGTTTATCTCATTACATATTTACTTGCATCATACTTTCAGCTTCTACGTATCACAATATATACGCAGTTATGTGTTTACAATATTTATTATTTTGGTATCTTATCAATGGTCACAACATTTACGTTAGATTACTTATTTTCTTTCTCCAGTACCACTACATGGCTGTCTTTTAAATGACTGTTTCTTACCTGTCACATACGACAAAAAGTAAAAATATATAACAAGATTGAGAAATTATATGACATATACTTAAAATTATATGACATTTTTCACAGGCCATTAACAAAATTTTTATAATTTATGGTAAATCTTGTCATATATTTTACATGATATGTTATATAATTTGTCCATTATATCATCTGTTTTTTTATTTATGTCATACATTACGTTCGCCAAATGGCCACTTAAAATGGCCACTTCATGAGCAGCCAAAAAGTTTATCTCATTACATATTTACTTGCATCATACTTTCAGCTTCTACGTATCACAATATAGACGCATTTATGTAATTACAATATTTATTATTTTGGTATCTTATCAATGGTCACAACATTTAGTTCAGATTAATTCTTTTTTTTTTCTCCAGTACCACTACATGACGGTCCTTTAAATGGCTGTTTCGTGCCTGCCACATATGACAAAAAGTCAAGATATAGGACATGATTGGGAAATTATATGACATATACGTAAATTATATGACACTTTTAACAAGTTATTAACAAAATTTTTTTTATAATTCCTGGTCAATCTTGTTGTATATTTTACTTTAGATGTTATATAATTTATCCGTATATTTTTTATTTATGTCGTATATGACATTCGCCAAATAGGCACTTCAAGTGCAGCAAAAAAGTTTATCTCATTATATATTTACTCGCATCATGCTTTCAGCTACTACTTATCAAAATATGTACGAATTTATGCGACAACAATGTTTATTATTTTGGTTTTTTACCAATGGTCACAACATTTACTTCAGATTATTTATTTTCTTTCTCCAGTACCACTACATGGTTGTCCTTTAAATGACTGTTTCGTGCCTGCTACATATGACAACAAGTCAAAATATAGAACAAGATTGGAAAATTATATGACACATACAGAAAATTATATGACACTTTTTACAAGCCATTAACAAAACATGTTATACTTCCTGGTCAATCTTATCATATATTTTACGTCCATTATATCGTCTATTTTTCCAATTATGTCGTATATGACATTTGCCAAATGGGCACTTCAAGTGCAGCCAAAAAGTTTACCTCCTTCCATATTTACTTGCATCATGTTTTCAGCTACTACTTATCACACTATGTACGCATTTATACGATTACAATGTTTATTATTTTGGTATCTTATTAACTGTCACAACATTTATTTCACATTAATTATTTTCTTTCTCCAGGCCCACTATGACTATCCTTTAAATGGTTGTTTCGTGTCTGACACATATGACAAAAAGTGAAAATATAGGACAAGATGAGAAATTATATGACAAATAAGGAAAATTATATGACACTTGTAACAAACCATTAACAAAAATTTTTTATTATTCCTCGTCAATCTTGTTGTATATTTTACTTTAGATGTCCTATAATTCCTCCATTATATCATACATTTTCATTTATGTCATATAATTTCCTTCTAGTATCTTATATTTTGCCTGTATATAACAACCACGAAACAGCCATTTAAAGAACAATAAAAAAAATTTTCCCTTTCTTTCATAGGAAAAATTAATTACATTAATCTTTTGCATGCGTGACCATTATATAACGACGACTTCAACACAAACTTACATATTTATTGTCCATTAGGGGATACTCTAGTGGTTAGAATTTAAAAATTTTATTTTAAAAGTCTTGAGTTCAAATGCTGGGAAGAGAGGGTAGGGGTTTATAGAAGGGGAAAGTTACCCACATCGTGTATTTTATAGTGTAACAGACCTCTTAATAAAAAAAACTTACATATTTATTCCTTCTCAATTTTCTCTTCATTCGCTTTTCTGTTCTTACTATTTGGTTTTGTTGTGAGAGATTAAATATTAACTCGTCAAGTTATGTTATGCCTCATGCTGTGCTTTATTTTGAGTTATAATACTACTGGATAATATGCAATTGAATTATAATAGAGTCTTCTCTAAATATGTGACACACAAATTTTACTACAAATATCAAATTATTTTAGCATTTTATAGATGTCTAATATGTAACTATTTTATTTAAGGGACATTTACTTGCTCAAATCTTTTAAATGAGATCAATATGAGATGATAGCTATATGTGTCAGCAGTATATTGCACTTAATAAACTCAACTATGCTATTATAGATCATTAGATGAATTTCTATGATATTGTCGTACTATCTACAGTTAATTCCTCTTGTTGAGTCAAAAATCTAAATTTCATCAACAATTGAATTTCCCGTGCCTCAAACAAAAAGAAACGACATTTCTTTAGTGCAAAAAAATCAAACTTTATCTCAAGTTGTTTTACTATTTTGCCACTCTTTGTTTACCATTTATACCTTTCATAATTAAATAATCAAAAATCAAAAAAGAAATCTTCTCATTGGTTACATGCATGTGTGGCAACCATGTTGCTCCCATTGTAACAGCTACATAGGATGTCCCTTTACGAAATATGCTTGTTGTCCTAGACAAACAAAGTTGACGTGCTCTCAATTGTACATATTCTCATAAGTTCAAAACTTGTTTAAGTCTTACTAACTGTGGATGCAACTGGAGTTTCAAATTATGTAAACAGTAATTTTATGTACATGAGAATGCATGATAATAGTCTTTTACTTGAATAGGATACTAGCTTTGAGCACTCTAACCTTTCAAAGATAAGTATCCTGCTTTTTTTTTTTTTAATTTTTTTGACCGAAGATAAGTATCATGCTTAGATGCATACTCAAAGATTTCTGCGTCCTTTCATGAGCAAAAAAAAAAAAAAATGATCCTTACTTTGTTGTATTTCTTGCCACAACATTTCAAGTTATATTTTTATTTCCTTACTTTGATTACTTACTCACACACCAAGGATGTGCTTTCTTTGTCATTTCTGGTTGGGATCGGCCAAAAAAAACGGACCCCCTTGCTTAGAATGGATACTTGCCCATAAAAAGACATTCCCCTTCTTTTTCTTAGGAACTTGGGAAAGGATGATGGAAGACATGCAATATACTTTAAAAACAACTAGCCAACGGCTACAAGAAAATGAGAGACCAGAATTAAATTTGGAGTGGGACCTGACCTGTTATTTTACTTGCGAACTTACTATCTAATTGAAATTACTGATGGTATTTGAGCTGATCTTTTGATTTGATGGTGGACAAGAAAAAAAAAAGTTGGAGATTTCAGGAATATTCTTTTTTTCACTTCCTAATTTGGCCTAGTTGCTATACTACTAGCCCTTTATCTTCAGCTGTCGTGGACTCCTGTGGTGTCTCTTTTTCATTCTTCTCTCTTGCTGTTGCTGACGATGCTCTCTCTGCTGTCCAGTGACCATGATTGGCTACCTGATCCCACCTTTCCTTCCTTTTTTTTTTTTTTTAGTAATAATATATATTTAGAATATTTTTATATCAGACAGTATCTCAATTAAAATTATAATTGATATTTTTAAAATAAAATTAATAATTTTTGAAATATAAAAATAACAAATACTTTAAAAATATTAATCATAATTTTAATTGAGACACCGCTTAAAACAAAAATTACTAGAACACTAACATTTTTTTTTTATTTTTTTGTCCCTCTTTGACCGGCTATCCCCACTAATCTATTGATTGACACATGCCCCTTTGGTAATCAAAATTTTAGTCCTGCATGTTTAAAATTTTTTTAATTAAATTTTATACGTTTGAGTTATTTTATTAAAATTTTAACTGTTTATAAATTTATTTTAATTAAATCTAAATTTAGATGACCAATCATTTGATCGTAAAGTGTGTAGTTAATCACATTTTAAAATTATAAAAAATAAAAAATATGCAGTTTAGAGTATTAAAATAAATAAAAAAAACAAAAATACCTATAAATAAGTAAACTAAAATAATATTATATTTAAAAATGAACCCAAAAAACAAAAATCCAAAAATGAATCGGGTCCGTTTGGAGACGCTGTCAGTTTTTTGTTTCTGCTTTTCAATTTCTGTTTTTTGTTTTTGCTGTTTGCTGAATTTTTGTGTTTATTGCTGTCAATTTTTGTTTTTTTTCTATAAGAATAAAAAAATAGGTAGAAAAAGGATAGTGAGAGAAATAGTAAAAAGAATATAAATATAGAGAGAAAAATGGGAGAGAGAGAGAGAGAGAAATAGGGTAGAGAGAGAATGAGTAGAGAGAGAAAAAGGAGAGAGAAAGAGAGAAGAAAGAGAATGAGTAGAGATAATGACATAAAGAGAAAGGGTTGAGAAAGAATGAGTAAACAGAATAGTAGAGAGAGAAACTGAGAGAGAGAGGGTAGAGAGAGAATGAGTAGAGAAAATGACAAAGAGAGAAAAGAGAGAGAGGGTAGAGAAAGAACGAGTAAAGAGAATGATAGAGAGAGAAAAGAGAGAGAGAGAGAGGGTAGAGAGAGAATAAGTAGAGAGAATGGTAAAACAAGAAAAAAGTGAAAGAGTCTGGGTAGAGAGAGAATGAATAGAGAGAGAAAAAGGAGAGAGAGAGAGGGTAGAGAGAGAATGGTAGAGATAGAAAAAAAGGGAGAGGAGAGAGAGAATGATAGAGATAGAAAAAGGGGAGAGACGGTAGAGAGAGAATGAGTAGAGAGAGAAAATAGAGAGAGAGAGGGTAGAGAGAGAATGGTAGAGATAGAAAAAAAGGGAGAGAGGAGAGAGAGAATGATAGAGATAGAAAAAGGAGAGAGAGGGTTGAGAGAGAATGAGTAGAGAGAGAAAATAGAGAGAGAGAGGGTAGAGAGAGAATGGTAGAGATAGAAAAAAGGGAGAGAGGAGAGAGAGAAAATAGAGAGAGAGAGAGGGTAGAAAGAGAATGGTAGAGATAGAAAAGGGAGAGAGAGGATAGAGAGAGAATGGGTTGAGAGAGAAAGAGTAGTGAGAGAAAAAATATAGAGGGATAGAGAGAGAATGAGTAAAGAGAGATATGGTAAAAAGGGTGGATAAAGAAAGAAAATGTTGTGAGAGAAAGTATAGAAAAAAAAGTGAAAAACAAAATCGGAAAGCTATTTTTATTGTTTTCCCAATTTGATTTTTTTCTTTGAAAAACACTTTTAACTTTTCAACAAAAAACAGAAAACAGAATTAATAACAAACATGTTTCCTATTTTTTTTGTGAAAAATAAACAGAAAACATAAAATTTAAACCATTCCAAACGGGCCCGATAAAACTCCATTCAAAATCAAATCTTAGAAATTTCGATCATCGTTTTTTCCATAATTTATAACCAAAACTCATATCGATAATCACACTCAAAAAGCCTCAGAATATTGTTTTCATTCATTTCTTTAAACAAACTTTGATCTAAAAACATCCTGAAATATAGAACTTCAAAAAATAAAAAAATAAAAAAAAACTGCTTCTGTTGCCTAGACCACCATCGATGCCGCACATGTCGCTGTAGGCGGCGGCCGGCAGCCACCACGCTGTCCAAGAATCACTCCCCCGGAATTGCCATGAGTTGATCTACGCGTTGCTCCTAGTCACGCGCCAGAATGTTGCCCAAAAATCTTGAAAAAGCTGCTTCAATCTCGCTGTCTTACTCCAACGTCGCCACCACCCGCCGCTTCATCGCCCATCACCGATGTTGGAGATTCGGCCAAAAAGATTCGTCGGCTTCCGATCTAAGTTTCTCCGTACCAATGTGTTTAGATCTTGGCTCCAGCACGTTGCACATCAACTCCTCTTGCACGCACCTCTGCCGCTGCCTTTGTTCGCCAAACAATGCACGTCGTGGAGATGCATCCCTCAACTTTGCCTCCATCCGTCTCCGACACGCCCAACCGCTATGACAGAAATTTCATTGGTGCTATCACAAAGTAATGCCGACAATCATTTCGTTCTTTACGATATGAATTTCTTAGGTTCTATTTGGCCGATTTGGGGATAGAATTGAGATTGATTTTAGACCAAAACTTTTGGAGACAAAAGATTTTGAAATTTTTGTTTTAAGATATATTTTTGAAAATAATTTTATTTTATTAAAATTAATTATACGTATTTTTATTTTTAAATTCATTTTATAACGTTTCAACCTATATTCCTTATTTTTTATAAGCATAAACTAGAACATGACCACTAATTAGTAACTCACAAACATGATTGTGCTTTCTATAAACTAGGAAAGTGAGAACCATAAACTAGAACATGACTACTAAGTAGCCAAAGACTAGGATAACAAGATAACATGCACATAACAATTCCTCCATTAAACTGATATCATAGACATTTAATTTAAAAGAATAAACAAAAAACAACTACCCTCCTTCAAATTAGATCATCCTTCAAGCAAATATCAAGTAGTTTTCTCAACTTTTTGGAATACTGGCAATTTGAGGAGTTTAGTAAATATGTTAGCAACTTGCTCTTTACTTCTGCAGAAGATTAAATCAATCATTATATTGTTTGTGAGGTCCTTTAAGAAGCGATACTTCACGTCTATATGCTTGCTTCTATCATGTAGGATTGGATTTTTGGAAAGTTTGATTGTTGAACTATTGTCACAAAAGATTGAAGTAGCTTCTTGTTTCTTGAACTAAATATCTTCAAGAATCCTTCTTAACTAAATATCTTGAGTTGCACAAAAAGTTGCAACTATGAATTCAACTTTTGAGGTTGATAAAGTGATAATTGGTTACTTTTTAGAAAACCACGAAACAGCTCTCGAATCTAGCATAAAGACTTAACCTGAAGTGTTTCTTCTTTTATCTTGATCTCTAGCATAGTCAATGTCTGTAAATCCAAACAAACCTTGTAAGTATCAAAGAATTCTCTTTGCTGCACCAAAGTGTACTTTTTTTGGAAATTGCATGTATCAACTAATAAGGCTTACAACTTGCTTTATATCAAGCTGTGTTGCAGTCAAACACATTAAACTTCCCAAAATTTGTTTGTAGAAGGTGCTGTCCACATTTCTTCCTCCAGGATCCTTTTTGAGTTTCAACCCAAATTCAATTGGTGTTGCCAATAAATTGCAATTCTTCACGTAAAACCTGTCCAAAATTTCTTGGACATATTTTTCATGGGAAATAAAAATCCAGCAGCTAATTGCATCACTTCAATGCGAAAAAAAATAATACATCATGCCAAGATCAGACATATCAAACTCAACCATTATGCACTTCTTAAAATTTTCAAACATGGCACTATCATTCCTAGTAAATATAAGATCATCAACATACAATCGCACAATTAACATCCTTCTGTCATCACTATCTTTGGTAAAAACCGTATGTTCATATGGACATTTACGAGAGCCAGCTTTGAAAAAATAAGCATCAGTATGATTATACCAAGCACGTGGAGCTTGTTTTAGCCTGTGTAATGCTTTTTTCAGTTTATACACCTTACACTCACTACCAAGCATCACATAACAAGGAGGTTGCTCAATAAATACCTGTTCTTGTAGCTCTCCATGTAAGAGCGTAGACTTCATATCTAATTGGAAGACAGGCCATAAATTTTGAGTTGTTAATGCAACCACCAATTTGAAGGTATCTAGATGTGCAACGGAAGCAAAAACTTCTTTATAATTAATGCTAAATTCTTGCTTGTAACCTTTAGCCACTAACCGTGCCTTGTACTGGTCAACTTCACCATCTTTGTTTAATTTTGTCTTGTAGACCCACTTAACACCGATTGTTGTATGTCCTTTAGGAAGATCAATCAACTCCTATGTGTTGTTTCTTTCAATGGCAACAATCTCTTCATCCATGCTTTCCTCCATTT
Organism: Carallia pectinifolia; assembly: GCA_037832335.1. Taxonomy (NCBI): domain Eukaryota; kingdom Viridiplantae; phylum Streptophyta; class Magnoliopsida; order Malpighiales; family Rhizophoraceae; genus Carallia; species Carallia pectinifolia. Next base: position 6,074,764 of record CM075454.1, on the reverse strand, counting down.
TAAATCTTTGGCTGCTTCTTGGAAAGAAAGAGGATCACAATTGGAACATAGAGCAAAATGTGTAAGTGGAAACTAGTTACCTCATAATCATACATCCATGCTGGTCTTCTTGTAAGACATTGCGGCCGTTGTTCTTCCTCCTCCCTTGATGTTGTCTCTTAAACAACTTGTGGGACATCTTGGGAGAGTGTTGGCTGTTGCACTTTAGTATCGTCATCATCCAAATCTATTGGAATATATCCTCCAATGCCTTTTTCTTGCTGTGGCTAGGTTTGATCTTCATAAAAAATAACAATATGCCTGACAATAATTTTGTTGGTGATAGGATTATACAACATACAAACTTTAGATTCATCACTAATACCAAGAAAAATGCATTTTTCTCCCTTGTCATCTAGCTTCTTTCTCTTCTGGGTTGGAATATGGGCATAAGCAATGCACCCAAAAATTCTGAAATGATCCACTGTTGGTCTTCGTTCGCTCCATTTTCCTCTGGTGTCATTTTTTGAACAGTAAGTGTGGGACTTCTATTCAAAATATGAATACTCCATTTCATAGCCACAGGCCAAAAGCCTTTAAGAACATTGCTAGTTCACAAAAGGTTCCACACCATGTTTAAAATAGTGTGATTCTTCCTTTCCAAAATGCCATTTTGCTGTGGCATATATGCTGCTGTGAATTGTCTCTTGATTCTATAAGTTTCACAAAAATCGTCAAATTCATGTGAGTGGTATTCTCCTCCACAATCAATCCGCAAAATTTTTATTGGAATTTTTGCTTCTTTTTCTACTTCTGCTTTTAAAGCTTTTAAAGCTTCAAAAGCCTCATTTTTTTTCCTGCAAGAAATAGACCCAAATTGTCCAACTATAATTATTAATGAAGGTAATTCGATATTTTTATGATATGGATTGATTGGCCCGCATATGTCAGAATAAACAAACTCTAATGTCTCCTTTGCTCTCCATGATTTTCATTATGCAAATTGATTTTGGTGTTGTCTGCCAAGAACACATTCTTCACAAAGTTCAGAAGGAAACAAGATGAGAGGAAGGTCCATCACCATATTCTTTTGTTAGAAAGTTTTTAACCCACCAAATCTGAGATGTTTATAAAGAAAATGCTATAGCCATTCCTCCTCCTTTACTCTTGTTGAAAAACACGAATGAGTGGTGTTGTGGATAAATAAAGGAAACATTTGATTTTTTGTCATGTTAACTTGGGCAAACTAATCCAAATTTTCATCAAGAATTTTGCAAACTATATCTTTGATAGAGATTTCATATCCCTTCTTTTATAGTTGACCACCACTCAACAAATTAGTTTGCAACTTAGGGACACAAAGAATATTTGAAATAGTCTGTAACATAGAGACATAAAGAACATTTGAAATAGTTTGCTTCACATGTTCTTTTGTAAAGATTATTACCTTCCCTTTACCCATAACTAAAACAGTAGAATTATTTACAAACTTTATGGTGTTGTTGTAGGATTCATCTAAATCAGTGAACATTTGCTTGTCACTATACATGTGCTTGCTGCAACTAGTATCTAAATCCCATATGTTTGGTTGGGCTTCTTCTTTCAAGTGGCACACCATCAAAAAAGATATTTCTTTTTCCTTTTTTGCAAAGTTAGTTTTCTCTCCACCTTGTGTATTCAAATTAATATGACATTCTGACTTGTAATGGTCATACCTGTGACACCTGTAGCACTCCACATTTGATTTGTCAATTGTCTTTAGTCTATAACCAGTTGAATGGTGGCCTCCATGTACTCTTACTCTCCCTTGAAAAATATGATCTTGATTTTCTTCATAATTTGGTTGGAATTTTTGCAATCATTGTGTCCTTTACCTCTGCCTATTCTTTGTCAACGTCCTTTTCCTCATCCTAGTCCTTCATTACTTGGTGATAAATTGTGGTTCTCAGTGGATGCCTTTAATGGTTATTCCTCTGTCTCTTGTTGCTTGTGTTGGTCCCAATATAGCACAAGAGGGGTTAAATTAAGTGTTTTTTGATTTTGTTTACTCACAGTTCACTCAACTCAACTCCAAATGATTAGTCGCAATACCTATCGATAATCAAGGATAAGTAAACAATGCAAATACAACTAAAGTAAATAGAAGAAAGGGATAGAAGAGATGACACCAAGGTTTATAATGGTTCAGCTTCAATTGGAAACCTACGTCCACTTCTCAAGGATCCTTCTTTAAGAGTTCAACCTACTAGCGCTTTCTTTTTTTGGTGGGTGAAAAAAAACCCCTTACAATCACTTGAACATACAATCAACAAGTTTTCGCGAAACTTTTGATCACATGAACACTCTTTTTCTTTTCTTTTTCACTTGAGCTCAAGCTCACTCTTTGATTTTTTTCTATCTTTTTCACACACCCTTTTCAAGGTTTTTCCCAAGTTGTTAATCACAAAAGCCACACCTAACAAGGATGTATTCTGCCTCTTTATAGGTAGCTAGGTCCAATGGTTGATTCATGAAGTCATTCAAATAAAGACCATGTCGGGAGTCATCAAGCAAGCCATTGTGCAACAAAAATCTCCATGCCTAGATTAAGTACTTAGAAATATTCCAATGTTCTCAAAAGCATGCACCTTGCTTGCCTAGGTATTGAGGCAAAGTGCAAAGCACAAAAGCAGTTCCTCAAGTTAAGAAAGAGGAGCATGCAAACTCAAAATTCCTCAAAAACTTCAAAAGGAGGAAAAAAAAACTAGAAGGACCACTTCCAACCCCCACGAGGCACAAACCAATTCTTTGCTTTCCTCCTTCTTTCCCTGCCCTCAATCCCCTATTACCTTAGATTAAATCTTGTTCACAAGCATTTTACTTTTACGAGTATTTTAACAATTAATGAATCCTTGGCACAAGTGATAGCTTTTTTAGCTTTGTTGCCCTATGCATTCTAATTTCCAAGTGCTTAGCATCTTGTTGACCTAAAACTATAAAAGTAGGATCAAAACACAAAGTTCTTCCAAGACTCAAGTCAACTCAAAACTATTATATTAGAATTCCAAGGCCACACAGATGCAGGAACATCTTAAATTGAGGAGGTGGCTTTCTCCACTTGGACCAATCTAAAGAAGAAACAATGCTTCAGACAACTAGCCTTGTTGGCTTCATGGCATAAATGCCCTTGTGGGGACGACACTCAGCAATGAGATAGTATTAACTATAATGCATTATTTAAGTAGATGGTTATGTATGAAGAATACCTTGTATAAAAAAAAAAAGCAGTAGCAAGATATTATTTTATACTGAAAAAAGAAGGAAAGTGAGTTAGAATGTTTACCAACTGTATTGATATAAGTGCATATTTGACATGATAAACTAACTTAGAATTGGAGAGATTAACGTCATCTATGTCCGGAGATTCTCTACAGAGGTGAGCTAATTCCAAAACCATCAGTGAGTTTCCCCTAATGAGACCAATAATAATAATAATAATAATAATAATAATAATAATTTATGATCCTAATAGATTGGTTGATTTACTGGTTGATATATGGTGTGTGTGTGTGTGTGTGTACGTGCACGTGAAATTGTTGGTTGTTGCAGCCCTTTCTCTTTTATTCTTTTTCCTCATTCTCTCTTCTTTAAACTAAATTACAATTCGTTGGCATCTTGGGGCTGGCATGCCAGAAAGATTGGAGTGTCTCTCATTCTCTCGGCGTCCCTTTGACCTTGCAATTTTGAAACTGGAGGTGGAGCTAGAAGACTAGGCCAAAAAGAGAGTCAAGTGAAACTAAGGACTGCAAAACCCTAGTTGGTAACTCTTTTAATTTCTATTGGGATTTTTATTATTTATTTATTTTTATTTTTATTTTTTGGGGTATAAATGGGAGGCTAACAGCCTTTACAAAAAAACAAAATGGCGCCAGGTGGGTATAAAGGTGCTGTTGGCTAGAAGTCGAAGTTTACAATTCTATTTTCATCCCAGTCCATTCCAGAGGTGATGAGGACCGCATAAATTGGACTGGAGAACAATCTTCCTATTTATCTACATTACCAAAATTCAAGGTCAGATTTCAGAAACAGAAGTTTCAGTTGGGTTAATGCAACGTATATTAGTTTTCTTTTTGGCCATATTGATAAAATTGGTTTGGGTCATATCATCAGCTGCTGAATTAGATGAATTATTAATAATAATATATTTTGACAATCTTTTCAATTCAAAAATTTGGAGGTCACTAAAATGCCGGAGATTGGAGATAGTTGTGTAAATAGATCCATGGCACCTAGCACTCGTAAATTGATAGAGGAAGAGGAACAGTTTGCTCACAGTCACAAGAAGGTGAGGTTTAGTAAAGTTGAAGGGGTTGATGGCTCTTTTGTGGTTGGTGAAAAGTGGGTTAGGGTTGCTCAGTGGGGTGGCTAGGTCGGGGGTTTCTTACAAGGATGTTTGTCTTTCTTACAAGGTTGCTCAGTGGTGCTAGTGGGAATTTGCTCAATCAGATGAGATAGGTAATGGAGGGTTGCAAGATTGCCCGAATATTCTATTCTCGGCATTGGAAAAAAGGACGTCTTTGAGTTATGCCTATTTGTATTGTCATCTTCTCCAATAAAGGGGGTTGTTGTCAAGGAAATTGCAATTAGTAGATGTGGGAAATGGTTTTTTATTAGGAGTATGTTGATGATTATGAAATGGTATTGCATGGGGTCCCTAGGTCATTACCGGCCATTATCTGACCATAAGGAAATGGCAGTTAGATTTTGATCCGAAGGTTGTAGGAATTGAAAGAGTCGCTGTCTGGGTACGCCTTCCACAGTTGTCAATTGAGTATTATTATGCCACTGCACTTTGGAGGATTGGCAACAAGATCGGTCAAGTATTGAGGGTAGATAAGATAGTGGAGGAAATTTCATGGGGCAACTAAGCAAAAATGTGCGTGGAAGTGGATTTAACAGCGCCCATAGTGACTCGATACGAGTTGGGAGGTAGAATACGATGCATCGAGTATGAAGGCATTCATTTAGTCTGTTTTCAATGTGGCCTGTATGGGCATATGATTGGTTTTTGTAGTTTGGAGGAATCTGAAGTTGATCAGGATGGTAATGGGGGATTGTCAGCTCGTGGGAAGAAGCCAAAAGAGCAGTCACCTTATGGCCTATGGATGCTAGTCCAACGTGCATGTCATTGGATTGGCGGAGTACAATCTTAGCAAGTAGGTCCTGGGTTAGAAAAAAAGCCTGCAACTAGCAAAATCCAAGAGGGTAGGTCTAGGTATAGGGTGTTGACAGAGGAGAGGTTGCTAGTGGTGGCTTCAGGATAGGCCATAATGGCTAGTATGTCTCTGCTGGCACTGCCTTTACATGTAGCATTTCAGAGAGTTGGTGGTATTGAAGAGCCACGTGGACTACAGAGGTATGGGGTATCAAAAGGACAAATATCATTGGAGAAGGATGGCAGTTCTAATGGGGTTTTATAATGCAAAGGGTCTCAGGAAAAGTGAACGGCTAAAGGACAACAAACCTCTTTGGAGGGTAGTGAACATGCGTTAGGACAGAATTTCCCTTTAAAGAACCTTCAGTTGGGAGAGGACAATTGTCAGGAGGTTGGTAAGGGGGACCGAAGTTGGTGCATAAGGAGACTACTATGCTTGTTAATGTAGTGGACCAAAGTCTAATTAACAAACTAGCGATTACTCTCTTAGGCCAACATATTGATTTTGGGCCTACTAAAATACTTCAACCTAAACCTTTAGATAGGTTTGTGGGAATGGTTTGTGACGTCTCTGAGGCTTGTGAGGCTTTTGAAGTTGCTGTTCTGGATTGTATCTCACCAACCCGAAAAGCTATTATGGGGGAAGGGGCTATTGATGGGCTTAGGCTTGTTGAGTTTGCTACTCAGATTTAGGCCCTGATTTTCTTTTTTTCCTTTATTTGTTTATGGACTTATTGGTGTGAAATGCTTATGATACCGCGAGCATAGAGTTTATGAGAACATTGAAGACTTTTTGGTAGATTTATAGGCTGATGGTGGTGGCATTATTGGAGCCTAGAGTTTGTGGTCTTCAAGCTGAAGAGGTATGTAGAAATATTGGCTATTTGAAGGTGGTGCAGGAGGAAGCAAGAGGGCTTGAGTGGGGATTTTTGGGTTTTGTGGATCAAGGCAAATTTTGATTTATAAATAGAGCAACATGACGAGTAGTTTATTCATATGACTGTTAAGGTACCTCAAAAAGCCCTATGGTATCTTATGGTGGTGTATGCTACTCCAACTGGTAAGTAGAAGAAGCAGCTATGGGCGAAGTTACGGATTATTGGCTTGTCTATGTCTTTGCCTTGGTTAATTGTCGGTAACTTTAACTCAATAAAGTCGTTAGATGAGAAGGTTGGTGGCCTGCTTGGTTGAGTTTCTCAGTGGGAGCCGTTTGCCTCTTGGATCAATGAAATGGCATTGGTGAATTTTGGATTTATTGGCCCCCAATTTATGTGGGCAAGGGAAAATTATCCTAGGACTTGGGTTTTATCCAGACTTGATTGCACCTTATGTAATGTACAGTGGCGTATGGCTTGACTGGAAGCGTTGGTACGACATTTACCTCGAGTCAATTTAGATCATAACCCGCTTTTGGCAAAGATGCACATCAATGGTGCGATTGGACCTCAGGATCGACCCTTTTGGTTTCATAATGCCTGGCTTCTCCATCTTGGATTTCAGGACTATATGGCTCAGGTTTGGAATACTCAGGCTGTATTCTCGTTTGCTTTGAGGGATATTTCAAAGAAGCTACTAGTCTGGAATCAGGAGGATTTTGGGAATATTTTTCATCGGAAGAAGCCTTTGTTAAATAGAATTCAAGAATGTCAGGCTACGTTGGGGCATCTATTTTTTGTTGGCTTCTTTTCTTTGGAAATTCAGCTTCAGCAAGAGCTCAATTTGGTTCTCAGACTATAGAAGTAATTGTGGTTTCAAAAGTCTAGACAAGCTTGGATTGCTAATGGGGATCACAATACACGTTTTTTCCATGGTTCCACTGTTAGTCGGCGTAAGAAAAAATAAGATTGAGGCTTTACAGGATGATGAAGGTTGCTGGGATTGGGAAGAGGAGCGTCTGTGACATATCGCTTGTGAATACTTTTGCAAGTTGTTTACGTCAGAGGGTTCAGAGCTTGCTATGGTACCTCTTATCCCGTTAGGTCATTTTGCCTCTCTTGATGCACGAGCTTTCAATATATTGAATCCACATAAGGCCCTTAGTATAGATAGTTTTGATGCAGGGTTTTTTTTTCAAAAGCTATGGCTATTAATTGGATCTTCTTGGTCCTTTTTCTTGATTGGTTTCTTGAATGGCAAGAAGTTCCCAACCGATATAAATGAGACTCTACTAGTTCTAATTCCTAAATGACTAGTGCTGGAGAGGATAATTGACTTTAGAGCAATAAGCTTATGCAGTGTCATATATAAGCTTGTAACTAAAGCTATTGTTAATTGGATCAAGGACTTCATACCTCGTTGGGTGGCACCAACTCAATCTAGTTTCGTGCTTGATTTGGAAAATCTAATGAAGTGGTTCAAGAGTTTGGTATAAAAAGGAGTGACTGTGATCATTCAGTATTTTATCAACAATATAAAGTTGGTTTTATATTGTTTGTTTTTTATGTTGATGACATTATTATAATTGGAAGTAACAGTGTAAGTATCTCAGCACTTAAGTCTTTTTTTTTAAGACAGTTTCAAATAAAGGACTTATTTTCAAACACAATTTCAAATAAAGGACATAGGCGTGTTGAAATATTTTTTGGGCATTCAAATTGCAAGGAGCCAAAGGGTATTTTTTTTGTTTCAGAGAAAGTATACCCTTGATTTTTTGCAAGAAACTGGCAAAATAGGAGCAAAACCTTGTATTGCACCTATGGTTGCCAACATACAACTTATAGCAGATGATGGTGAGTTGTTTCTAGATCCTGAGAGGTATCGAAGATTGGTTGGAAAATTGAATTATCTTACTGTGACACGTCCTGATATTGCATATCCTATTAGTGTTGTAAGTCAGTTTATGTCTTCTCCGCGACTTGCCCATTAGACAACCTTAGAGTAGATTCTATGCTATCTTAGGGGATCTCTTAGACATGGTATCTTATATAGTAATCACAGTCATACTCATGTTGAGTGTTTCTCATATGTAAATTGAGCAGGGTTTAAGGTTGATAGAAGATCCATTACAGGTTATTGTATTTTTGTTAGAGGAAACTTGGTGTCTTGGAAGAGCAAAAACCAAAATGTGGTGTCTTGATCAATTGCAAAGTCAGAATATAGAGTCATGGCACAATCTACATGTGAGATTATATGGATACGTCAATTGCAAAATGAGATTGGAGCTGGCAGTTCAACACCTATAAAGTTATAGTGTGACAACAAAGCTGCTTTCATATTGCCTCAAATCCAGTCTTCTACAAGAGGACAAAACACATTGAAATTGACTGCCACTTTATTCGTAAAAAGATTCAGCAAAATCTTATTTCCACTAATCATGTTTTAATAGGGAAGCAATTAAGAGATATTTTCACTAAAACTCTATGTGGTCCTAGAATTAATTATATTTGCAACAAGTTGGGCATAATTAACATTTATGATCCAGCTTGAGGGGTAGTGTTGTAAATATGGTAAGTAAGTATACTATTGTGTATATATATATATATATATGGTATATAATTATAATAGCTTAATTATGAGGATTGGTAGGTTATAGGGTTTGATTCTAGAATCATCTTTGCTTGTGTATATATATACCTTATTTACTTCTGAAATCAAGTTGAATAAGATAATTCTCTTACATTTTGCAATAGGTATACACTCTATGCGTAGCCTAAAAGGTAACTGAGGGATCATAGTCTTTAAATTGAACCTTAAGAAGGCGTATGGTCGCCTTTAATAGAGTTTCATTTGTGAAACTTTGGAAAAATTAAGCTTGCTAAATGGAATGATTAGTTTTATTATGGACTATGTGTCCTCTACGACCATGCGTTTGTTATGGAATTGTGGGATGACAGAACTGTTTAAACCAAAAAGGTCTCCAGTAGGGAAATCTTATCTTACCCTATATCTGTGTGCTATGCATGGAGTGACTAGGTCATGTGGTTGAACAAGCTGTAGCTTTGAATCATTAGAGGCCCGTCAAGTTATCTTGGCTTGCACCAGGTCTTACGCATCTTATGTTTGCTAATGATTTGGTCCTTTTTGCTAAGGCTATCGAGGACCAAATTTAAGTAATAAAGCACTGTTTGGATGCTTTTTGTGCTCGCTCTAGGTAGAAGATTAGTGGTGTTAATTTTTGAATAGCAGTGTCAACTAATGTACCATAGGGCTTGGCCAGGCAATTAAGTATGCTAGCACGTGTTTAGCTAGCAGATTCACTTGGGACATATTTGGGTATGCCCACCATAACAAAGAGGTTATCTGCATCTTTGTATAAATTTATTTTGGATAAAGTGCAGGCTTGGCTCTTGGGGTGGAAGGCCCAGACTTTATCCTTTATGGGTTGCCTCACATTGATTAAATCTGTTACTTTAGCCATTCTAGTTTATGTTATGCAGGCAGTTCCTTTGCCATTGAGGGTTTATAATAAGCTAGATCGATATCATCACAGCTTTCTTTGGAAGGAGACAAATAATAGAAGAAATGTCCATTTATTTGGGTAGAGGATAGTCACGCAACCTAAGGACAAAAGAGGTTTGGGAATTAGAAGAGCTTGAAATTTCAATCAAGTCTTGTTAGCCAGGTTGGGATGGAGAATTTGTACTGACCAAGATAGTTTATAGGCTCGTGTGCTCAGAGGTACATATTGTATAGTTGGGTCAATTGTCTTGAAGCATAAGAAGTTGGCATCTGTTTCGTGGAGGGGTATGGTAAGTGTTGCTAAGTTGTTAGAAAGTGGCTTGCATTGGCAAGTCCGAAATGGATGGAAAGTGAAGTTTTGGCAACTTAAGTGGCTACAAGATAGCCCACTTGAACAAGTTGCATTGTGACCTCTCATTGTTTAGGATTGTGAGTAGTCTGTGCATCGTTTTTGGATGGATGGATTTGGGTTGGATTGGGAAAGGATTGCCTTAGATTCTCTTTCTAGTTTTGGTCGCTGCTATTTTTCCTCATGCCAATCTCATTGTCGAGTGTCATGAGCTATTCCAATAATCTTGGAATATTCATATTCAGCACACATACAGGGAAGCTAATAGAATAGTAGATTTTTTGGCAAATGCTACTTTTAATCAAACATGAAGCCTTCGTAGTTTTTAGGGAACTACTAGTGGGATTTCAATAATTGGTTCTAGAAGATGCATTTGGGGTTGTTTTTTTTGCTCTTTAGCCATATAGGCTGGGCTTAACCCTTCAATTCACCAAAAATAAAAATAATAATAATAATATGTTTTTCCTTTTCTTTTTTCTTTTTGACACCACATGGGTACAAGATCTAATTAATTATGAGTAGGATTGTATTTTGACGTGTCTTATATATATATATTTGATCCACTTCAGAAGAATATAATTAGAAAATCAAGATCATCTTGTTCTTGTGCAGCGTTCTATGTAAACAAGAATTCAGAGATAGAACGAGGTGCACCAAGACTTATGACGAATGGACTCTTCAAGGTGCTGTAAAACCAAAAAATTATCAACCCCCTGCACTAAACTCATATGACCATTAGGTCATAGGGATTTGATTGAGAGTTTAAAGTAGTGGTACTGGTTTGGGGATTTTCAAGGGATTGTTGAAGTTGTTGAAGATACTAATTTTAAATTTGAGGGTCATTAATATACTTAATAACCTCGATTATGAACTCTTGGTCCTTAATAAGCACATTAATTTAGTTTTTAAAATCAAAAGTAGTTTTTGAACTAGTTGTAGTAAGAAGGATTTCTTTGTGGAAGGTTTAGAACAAGATTTGTTGGAACAAGAAGTTGACGGTTTAAGAGGATTAAATTCAAACTGTTGGCAAAAGCTTCTTAGCTCCTATCTGGTTTGCATTGCTTCCCATTTAAGATGTTTTTGGAGTTTAATTTCCTGACAAATCTTAAGTTCTTTCTTCTAGGTTAGACTTATTAGTTTGTCATACGTGAGTTTATCATAAAGAATTGGATTTCCTATGAATTCTTTGATCATGTTTTAGACTTTTTCTCCCAAAAGAGTTGGAAAACCTGCAAGAAACTTTTTTTTTTCCCAAAATGGTTGATTGGAATCTTCCGTAGGCATAAGCCTTGTAAAGAAAGTGTTTTTGTGATACTGAAAATCACTAAATTTCTTACACCTAAGGTTTGAAAAAAGTTCGGCATTTTTATTTTTTAAATGAAATGGATCTCCTACAAAATGTAGTGAGATTGTTAGGATTAGAACGGAGACTGCATCCTATATAGGATTTCCTGTTGAATCAAGGATTGCATCTTCATTTTCATCAAGTTTTATAGAGTTCAGAATTTCTAAACGCTGTTCTAGAGTAAGATAGTAATCCCACCATCCATTTATTCCACCATCAGACCTTGAATCTTTGTACGAGCATGAGAAAAGATGGCAGACTATACTTAGTATATTTAATTTTGATATTGAATATATTAAGGGAGAGAACTCTATTCCAGACTTTCTAATTAGAAAATTTCTCCAAAACAGATCTTTGTCGTTATGCCTCCAAAGAAAACCAAAACGAAAGATAAAGGTAAAACCCAAGTCTTAGATGAGACTGTCCAAAGTCTGCTAAAACCTAAGCCAGTTGTTGAAAAACTTATGGCATCAGCCATAAAAATCCATAAACCTTTGGTTACTTATTTTGACTTTAAACCTGTTTTTTCCCCCAAGCCTATTAAATGTTGGATTGACATGGTTGAAGAGGAAGAGGAAAAACATAACAAGAGAAAGAAGTCTAGATAAAAAAGTGGGTAAAAAGTCTTTCTCAAAACTCAGAAATGCTTCTTGCCCTCCAATCACTTACACAAAATAAACCTCAACCTGAACAAGGAGACCCCTTAGGTATGATTTCTAAACCTATTTTTAAACAACTCGAAAAAAGAATTTCTTCCTCTAAAACGCTTTCTCAAAACATTTCAAAATCACAGAGGCAGAACTCTCAGGTTTATTCGCCAGTTCGAATGGTTGATATACAGGATGTGGTATAAGGTTTTGATAGTTTAGGAGATACTCAAATAGAGATGTCCACTCTTGGTCCTTAGTAAGCACATTAATTTGGTTTTCAGAATCAGAAGTAGTTTCAGAACTAGTTGTAGCTAATTCATCTATCTGAAGAGATTCTTCAACCGAACTATTTTCCGATTCTGACATTTCAAGGATCAGAGATTGTATTTTATGACGAATTTCTTCATCTAACTCAATCACTTGGATTCTTTTATTGAATTTACAATATTTAGCAACATGACCTGGTTGAATGCATTTATAGCAAACTACCTTGTGAAATTGTGTTGTAGTCTTTTGTTTAGTCTTACTTCTAAACTGAGACTTTTTATAAGGCTTCTTAGGTTTTTTGGTAAAAGGGGTTTTATAGTAAGCATTATCCTTTGATATAAATTGTTTTTTGGATTTAAAAAAAATTTTTTTTGGAAGGTTTAGAACAATTGTATTTATGTATATTTAGTCAAAATGACATATTTCTATTTTTTTATTCACTTTAATACATTAAAATGACGTATTTTTATTTTTTATAATATTTTAATATAGTCAAAGTAGTATTTAATGGGCAATCAAGTCTCTATCCAAATTTCTTTAATTTTTTTTTCCTTTTAAATTTATTTAAATTTTAATGTTTTTGGTTTTTTTACAATTATATTTACGTATATTTAGTCAAAATGACATATTTTTATTTTTTTATTCACTTTAATACGTTAAAATGACATATTTCTATTTTTTCATAATATTTTAACGTGGTTAAAGCAGTATTTAACAGTTAACAAGGTTTCCATCCAAATTTCTTTACTTTTTTCTTTTTTTCAATTTATTGAAATTTTATTGTTTTTTGTTTTTTTATAATTATATTTATGTATATTTATTCAAAATGACATATTTTTTATTTTTTTATTTATTTCAATACGTTAAAATAATGTATTTCCATTTTTTGTAATATTTTTATGCGGTCAAATATGTTTTTAACGGTCAATCAAGTCTTCCATTTTTTGTACGCAGCATAAGTAAAATGACCCAAACGTTATGGAGTTGCGTACAAAATAGGCAAATGTAGAAGACCAAAAATATGCTTATCTCGTAGCTTAGGGTCAACTTCTTTTGAAAACTAAAAAAATAGAGTTATCAACTTTTTCCACATAGGGTAGTTCATCGTTCTTCCATAATCATCAAACAAGAAACAGAGGTGGTTCTAGAACGTTGGACCAAAAATTTTTTCCACCTTCATATCAAATAAACTTTTTCCAAGAGAAAGTAAAACATCTCAGAACACAACAAAAATTAACTATGCCACTATTTTTTTTCTATCAATAACTTGGAGCACAGAAATTCTCCAGATAGGAAAAAGAACGAAGGTCATGTTTATTGAGAACAAAGCTCTAATAGGAAACAACATTGTTTATGTATAATATTTAGTAGCAGCAGATTGAGTTCATTATTTGTAGTTTACAGAACTGTAAAATTGTCATCAATCTACTCTTAGCAATTTTGAAAAATTAAAAATTACAAATAATTTTTTCTTTTGTGATGGATGCAGATACGTGCGATGTGAATTTGACAATTTTTAAAAGGTTAAGTAGTTTTCAAACAACATTAATCGAAACCCCTTTTTCTTCTTTCTCTAAACAGTGATTGATTATGATATTCGTGAATGTGAGGCCAGAACATAAAATTAATGAAAATTTTTATGGGGAAAAAGTATCGAAGCACCTTGCCGAGGAGGCTGGCTGCTATTTTGCCAATTGGATACAGTTGGAATTCTTGTATTTCTTGTCGATTTTCCAGCTACACGTGTTTCCACAAGTGTTTTTATACACCTGACACTGCATTTACTCACCCCCACAAACCCCCATGACCTAACCCCACCATCACCTCATGTGTTAGTCCTTTGAGCACTTGTCATGCGGGAGTCGGTGGCACCTTACACCAATTCCTAGCATGAGACTTTGGAGTTGTTGGGTGCTTCTTGAGGCAAGGTCGGAGTAGAGAGGGTCAACGTAGGCATGGGCCTACATGTGGGTCTCGGTGTGGACCAAGGCTTGGACTGGACAAATGATGTTGGGCTACATGTTCGTGGGCTCCATCAAATGGGCCATGGGCTTGGGCCAAGAGGCCCAAAACACGAAACTATGTCTTATCCAAGTTTACATGACACTCCATGGCACTGCGTGGCACCGAGTATCCTATAATGTCTGGAACATGGGGACGTGCGGGTGTGGCTTTATCCAGTTGACCGAGCATCGGGATAATGCTCATCAGATTGTGCATGGCTAAGGATCGAAGGTAGATAAGGCTTTTCAAGATCAAGTCGTGGGTAAGATCGTGAGAAGATGAGGGTTATTAGCCACGATAGAGATCGTGGGGAGATAATGTTTATTTCCAAGCCCTAAATAGTTAAGGGTGTTAGCTATATATAGACCCTATAGGTTTGTTATTTGTACTCAGTGAGAGAGAAAAAGTGAAACAGTGTCGAGAGTTCAATGACTGTTCCTTTGTATTACTTTGAATTAAGTAATAAAAGGTTGGAAAAGGTTCCCGTATGTTCTTGTACCTCTTTTGAGTGTGTGAGTTGTGTGTCAGTTTACAAAAGTTCCATTGTGCAATGCTTGTGTATGCAATTAGCTGAAACTAAGTGTGACTTAGTGCCATCACAAGGCGAGATTTTGAATGAGAAAATTAGCCCTATGACAACTAGTATCAGAGAATAAAGGTTCAACCAATAGGAGGTGGTTTGGGTCTTGATGTAGTTCGTGAGCGCGTAACTAAGCTCATTCAGTTACTCGGTGAACTTCCAGAAGATCCAAGTTTTATCGTGTTTTAGAAGTTGGCGCTCCATAAGCAATACATAATCGATCTGCAATGGCAACATGAGGTGGTGGCTTCTTCAAACACAACTTCTCGACTTGATGAAATGGCAGTAGAAAGAGCCATCCTCTAGAGGACTGCAGTCTCTTAACTAGACAGAGGTGTTATGGATGGCTTGACCAAGATGAAGGTGCCAGAGTTTAAAGCGTTTGACGAAGCGAGGGATACCAAAGAGATTGAAAATTTTCTATGGGATATAGAGCAGTACTTCAACGCTGCCTGAGTGCCAGACAACGAGAAGGTCAATCTGACCAGCATTACATCTAACTAAGGACGCCAAGATATGGTGGTAGACTCAGTTGGATGACGATACAAGTGCGGGTAGGCTTAAGATCGAGACGTGGGAGAGCTTAAAGAAGGAATTGAAAGACCAGTTCTTGCCCTGCAGCACATCATGGGTTGTGAGAAAGTCCCTGAAGAAGTTGAAGCAGAGTGGCACAGTGCGTGACTACGTGAAGGAATTTAGTTCCTTAATGCTTGACGTCCAGAACATGTCGGATGAGGACAAGCTTTTCAACTTCCTTTCCGGTCTTCAACCCTGGGCTCAACTCGGGTTTAGAAGGTAAGGTGGGAAGGACCTTCCTTCAGTCATGGCTGCGGTTAATGGTTTAGTTGATTTTCGAATCAACAAGTCTCTTAATTCTGATGCTAGGAAATAGGCCAAAGATAAGGGCAAGAGGAAGAAGGATGGTAAGAAGGATAAGCACAATGGTGGTGGGAAAGACAAAGGCAAAGCCGTCTACTAAGAATAAGGTAAAGGCAAAACTACCTTGCGTTGTTTCATCTGTAATGGACCACATAAGGCCAAGGAGTGTCCTAAGAGAGAAGTTAAGTGCCATAATTGCTGAGGAGAGTGGCATCTCGGATGATGTTGTCCCCTTTCGTGTCAATCCTTTGTAGTTGGTGAGTGCTATGCAAGCTAAACGTGCCCCACAATCTGGCTTGATGTATGTGAAGATCGGGCTCAGTAATAAGGAGTTGATGGCGATGACTGATACGGGTGCGACTCACAACTTTGTTGATGAGAGGACGGTGCAGTCACTGGGTTTGAAAGTCACCAAGACTGAGAGTCGAATGAAGGTAGTCAACTCAGAAGCCTGGGAAGTACTTGGCACGGCACTAGGAGTGGAGGTAACTATTGGTACCTGGTCTAGTAAGTTTAACTTCACTTTGGTTTCGTTAGATGACTTTGATATCATATTGAGAGTTGATTTCTTTGTGAGTGTAAAAGTTACTCTATTACCTCATTTGGGTGGCCTCATGATCATGCATAAGGATCATCTATATTTCGTTGCTGGAACATTCAATCCCTCTTCCAGTATTGGTAGAAAGTTGGGTTGTATGCTGTCAACTATGTTGGTGGAGCATGGTCTAATAAAGGGATAAGTCACCTACTTTGTGGCTTTGATGGAGATCAAAGAAGGTATTGTTGTAGAGGTGCCTGATAGTGTGGCAGATCTATTGGGTGAGTTCATTGATGTGATGCCTCCTAAACTCCCCAAGTGTCTTCCCTTGAAGCATGCCACTGACCACAAGATTGATTTGGGGCCGAGATCCAAACCACTAGCACAAGCCCCATATCGCATGAGTTCCTTAGAGTTGGTAGAACTGAGGAAACAGTTGTTGAAGTTGTTGGATGCAAGATTAATTCAGCCCTCTAAAGCGTCATATGGTGCCCCGGTGTTATTTCAGAGGAAATATGATGGCTCCCTACGGATATGTGTTGATTACAGGACCTTAAACAAAGTAACAATGAAGAACAAAAATCCTATCCCATTGATAGCTGACTTGTTCGATAGGCTGGCCAAAAACTCATATTTCACTAAGCTAGATTTGCGGTATGGATATTAGAAGGTTAGAATTACAGAAGAAGATAAAGGGAAAACCACGTGCATCACTCGCTATGGCTCCTACGAATTCCTAGTGATGCCATTCGGTTTGATTAATACCCCTACTACTTTCTGTAATTTAATGAATGATGTATTTTATGACTTTATTGATTATTTTGTGGTTATATATCTGGATGATATAGTTGTGTATAGTGAGTCCTTGGAGGATCACTTTTCCCAACTAAGGTTGGTGTTGTCTAGGTTGAGAGAGCACCAATTGTATGTGAAAAAGAAAAAATGTGAATTTGCTCGGTAAGAGATTATGTTTTTTGGGCATAGGGTGAGTTAGTGGTAAGTGAAAATGGATGAGAGAAAAGTCTAGGTAATAGTGGAGTGGTCACTCCTACAAAAGTGTCTGAGTTGAGGTCTTTTCTAAGCTTGTCTAATTACTATACGAAGTTCGTATAGGGTTCCTCTAAAAAGGTGGCCCCATTGATAAACGTACTTAAGAAGGACAAATTATAAAGGTGGACCACTGATTGCTAAAAAGCCTTTGACAAATTGAATGCAACGGTGTCCACGGAGCCGATCATGAGGCTACCTGATTTTTAGTTGCCTTTCTGTGTGCTGATTGACACTTTAGACAAAGCCATTGGAGGTGTGTTAGTGTAAGAAGGCCATTATATTTCCTATAAGAGTTGAAAAGTCAATGAAGCGAAACAGCAGTACTCGGCTCATGAGCAGGCTTGTAGCAGTACATTACTTTCGCACTTGGATGGTGTACTTGCTGGATACCAAGTTTGTGGTTCGGACCGACAATGTGGCGAACACATTCTTTTAAACTCAGAAGAAGCTTTTTGCATGGCAGGCGTAGTGGTAGGAGTTCTTGGGTGAGTATGATTTCAGGTGAGAATACAAGCCAAGAAGGCACAATTGGGTGGCATATGCCCTAAGTCGCCGACAAGTGCAAGAGACAGTTACTGTCCTCTTTCAAGTGTAGAGTGACCTGCTGGACAAAATCAGGGCGCAAGCCCCACATGATGCCTCATATCAGCAAGTGGTACAGTAAGTCAAAGAGGCTGTGGTAAGGCAATATTGGCTAGATGATGGTTTATTGCATCTTAAAGGCAATGGTTTGTATGTTTCGAGTGGTGCAGGCCTTAGGAAGGAGATACTACGAGAGTCTTATGATTCATAGTGGGCTGGTCATCCTAGTGTCGAGAGGATGATGACCTTATTGTCTCGCAACTACTATTGGCCAAATGTGGAAGATAACATCAAGACGTATGTCAAGACGTTCATCATTTGTCAGCAGGACAAGATCGAGCAGCAGAAGGAGGCAGGTTTGTTGCAACCGCTACCCATTCCAACAAAGCCATGGGTATCAGTTTCGATGGATTTCATTGACAAATTCGCAAAGGTTGATGACATTGGATCTAGCATGTTAGTGGTAGATTAGTTCTCTAAGTATGCAGTGTTCAT
Organism: Carallia pectinifolia; assembly: GCA_037832335.1. NCBI lineage: Eukaryota > Viridiplantae > Streptophyta > Magnoliopsida > Malpighiales > Rhizophoraceae > Carallia > Carallia pectinifolia. The sequence continues at coordinate 6,056,454 of CM075454.1, read as the reverse complement.
TGCTGTCCCCTCTTCATGTCAAGTAGAGACAGTTGCGGAACTTTTCTACAAGCTAGTAGTGAAGTACATTGGGCTGTCGGAAGATATTGTGAACAATTGGGATCCTCGTTTCATTGGCAGGTTCTGGACGTCATTTTTTAACATGATGAGTTTGGAATTAAAGTTCTCTACTACCAATCATCCTTAGACTGATGGCCAAATTGAGCAGATCAATGGCCTATTAGAGGAGTATATTTGGCATTACATGACTACAAGCCAGAGAAATTGGCTTGAGTTGTTGGATTTGACCCAATTTTGCTATAATCTGCACAGGTCCTCTTCCACATGTATGAGTCCTTTCGACCTAGCTATGGGGTAGCAGTCTCTTACTTCTAATCATGTGGCCAGGATTAGTTCAAGATGAAGATGTCCAGCAACGAATCAGTTTGCCCGTTCTAAGCAAGAGTGGTTCGAGGACGCCCAAGATAATTTGGACAAAGCAGCCAAGCAGATGAAGAAGTATGTTGACAGAGGAAGGAGGGACATGCAGTTTCAAGTTGGGGATAAGGTGTTGCTCAAATTTACTCTCCACATTTGGAAAAAGATTAACAGCAAGTTAGTGCATCGTAGATTGATTCCAAAGTATGACGGTCCCTTCACAGTGGTGAAGAAAGTTGGTAAAGTTGCATATAGATTGCAACTCCTAGAAAGGTTTAAGGTGCATCCAACCTTTCATGTGAGTTTTTCGAAGCCCTTCCACAAGGAAGCAGGTGATAAGCGTCCAAGGAAACAAGCACAACGTGCACCGCCTACAATCAGAACTGAGTTTCAACGTGAAGTGGAGAAAATTCTGGACCACCAAATCCATGGACAAACTAATACGAACAGGCCAGTTGAGTAATTTTTTAAGTGGAAGAATGCCCTAGACAGTGAGGCGAGTTATGAAAGAGATGTCACTCTATGGCAGTTCGAGAAGCAGGTAGAAGACTACTTATCTACCCTACCAACGAGGACGTTGGCTTCAATAAGTGGGGGTGGTTTGTTAGTCCCTTGAACACTTGTCATGTAGTAGTTTGTTGCACTTTACGCCAATTCCTAGCATGAGACTTTGGAGTGGCTTGGCACTCCTTGAGGCAAGGTGGAAGTTGAGAGGGTCAGCGTAGGCATAGGCCTGCATGTGGGTTCCGATGTGGACCAAGGCTTGGACTAAACAAAAGATGCTGGGCTACATGTTCGTGAGCTCTATCAGATGAGCCATGGGCTTGGGCCAAGAAGCCCAAAACATGAGACTGGGTCTTGCCAACTCTGCATGGCACTGCATAACAACGAGTCTCTTACAAAGTGTGGAACGTGGGGACGTGCGGGTGTGGCTTTATCGAGTTGGCCGAGTATCAGGATAATGCTCATTTGATCGTGCATGGTTAAGGATCGAGGGTAGATAAGGCTTATCAAGATCAAGTGAAGGATGATCGTGGGAGATAGGCTAATCAAGATCAAGTCGTGGGTAAGATCATAGGAAGATGAGAGTTATCAGCCATGATAAAGATCGTGGGGAGATAATGTTTATCTCCAAGCCCTAAATAGTTAGGGGTGTCAGCTATACAAAGACGCTATGGGTTTGTCATTTATATTCGGTGAGAAAGGAATCACTCAAAGAAAAAGAGTGAAATACTATCGAGAGTTCAGTGACTGTTCTTTTATATTACTTTGAGTTAAGTAATAAAAGGCTGGGAAAGGTTCTTGTATGCTCTTGTACCTTTTTAGAGTGTGTGAGTTGTGTGTCTGTTTACAAAAGTTCTATTGTGCAATCCTTGTGTGTGCGGTTAGCTAGAATTAAGTGTGACTTAGTGTCATCACAAGACGAGATTTTGAGTGAGAAAATTAGTCCTGTAACACCATGCACTGCAACATGAAAGTTCACCTTAATCTATCTCTTTTCCCTTTTTTTTCCTCTCTGTAAAAAATTTCCCATTCATAGGTCAGCTAGCAAATCAAACCAAAGATTTTGTTTTTTTTTTTCCTATATTATCTTTTGATGATCGAATCCACTAACGCCACATAATATGACTCAACAATTTTCTCTATGTTTTTTTTTTGGGGGCTCTACTTGGGCTTTTTAGCCTCACCTCTCTATATTTATGCATGTTTTTGCATTTATGCGCTGGTTTATTTTAACCAATTGTGAGAATATATATTAGCTTTAACCAAGAAAAAAGAATATATATTAGCTACAGCATGGACACATAGGCAGAAGAACAACTCATTGGCCATACAGAGTTGTTGCCAAAGATCTCTTTATTGTACGTAAAGGTCCACCACAGGCACTAATATGCCCTAAAGGGGTAAAAAATTAGATTACTAAAACAAGTATGAAAATTCGCAGCCATAACTATCACGCCACCACAAAAAGATAATTTGATGAGGTGGGATGGAAAGTATTGTGTATCTTTATCTGAAAAATTGGTCTTTTCTAAATATATAGATGGTGGGGATGGGAAAAGATTTGGGCAGGAGCAGAAATAACAACGCCATGACCAATTTAATTTATAGCTATTTATTTGGTACTTTTCTTAACAATACAATTATTTGAATAACAATAATAATAAAGCTATGCTTATAAAACAAAAACAATAATAATAAAGCTATTATTCATTCAGAAATAAAGATCATTGCATTTGTGTCTTAACGTGTCTAGTTATGATTTATAGAAAGATGGATTTTTTTCCCTTTTTTAAAAAAATTATTTAAGAAAATAATGTTTTGTTTAAAAAAAAAAAGGTTTTGAATAACAGTCGATAAAAAAAATGTTGTTTTGAAAGGTTCACAGTGTGTGAGTCGATTTGTCGATCGTGCTGCATAAACTAATACTGCATTGAAAAAGAAAATTTGAGAGACGTGGTGATTTTGAAAGGTTAGGAGGGTGGGGTGACGAGGCGTGGGTTCTTCGGTTTTTTTTTTCAGAAAAAATTTATAATTTGTATATAGTTAAAATAAATGTACATGAATGACAAAACTATAAAGAGAAAAAATAGTAGAGAATAAATTGTTGTATTGAATTGTATATTTTGCTATTACGTATATACACCTATTTATACAGGAAGAATAGACACAAACTAGGAAAGAAATAAATAAAAATAATTATAATTAAATCAGTATAATGTTTAGAAGATCCTAACATATACTGATAAGAAAATGATAGATTCTAATATATTCTAACATGCCCCCTCAAACTCAAGATGGTAGTTTGGCCAACTTGAGTTTAGAAAGTAAATTAAAGAATCTGCCGGTTAGTAAAGATGTCAACTGTCTGATCAGCAGATAAAACATGAACTAAGCAAATAGTATTTTGCACAATGTATTGGTGAACAAAGTGACAATCTATCTTGATATGTTTGGTCCGCTCATGAAAAATATCATTGTGAGCAATATGTATGGTGCTATGATTGCCACAATGAACCCGTGTAGTAGAAGATTGTGTAACACTCATATCTTGTAAGAGCCATTTGAGCCATATTAATTCATATGCAATGTCTGCGAGAGCCCGATACTCGGCTTCAGTGCTCGATCGAGCAGTTACTGTTTGCTTCTTGCTGCGCCAAGAGATGATAGAATTTTTCAAAAAAAAAAACAATATCCTTTAGTAGAACGCCTATTTGTAGGATCTCCTGCCCAATCAGCATCTGAATAAGCCTATAGATCTAGTGATGATTGAACAGAGAAGTGGAGCCCATGAAATATAGTTCCCTTGATATAGCGAAGAATACGAAGAACAGCTACAAAATGAGTGGATCGAGGTGTTGCCATAAACTAACTGACCATATGAACAGCATATGCAATGTCTGGTCGAGTAACAATAAGATACACCAGACTCCCAACTAACTGTCGAGAAAGAGTGGGATCCTTTAATAGTGTGCCATCAGTGGGAAAAAATTTGACATTGCACTCGAGAGGAGTAGAATAAACTTTGTTGTCACTGATTCCCGCTTGACTAAGCAAGTCAGAAGGATATTTGGCCTGAGACAAATAATATCCTGTAGTATCGAAAGAAACTTCAAGTCCCAAAAAATAATTGAGTAGACCAAGATCTTTCATCTCAAATTATTGACTGAGATACTGCTTTAGATCATTAATATCCTACAAATCATCTCCTGTGATAATCATATCATCAATATAAAGCAAGAGTAAATGATTCCTCTAGTACTTTTGCGAACAAACAAGGCAGTATTATAAGGATTGGAAGAAAGGCCAAATTGTTGCATAATAGTACTAAATTTTGCAAACCATGCCTGAGGTGCCTGTTTGAGTCCATAAAGTGGTTTACAGAGGCGACAGAACTTGTTGGGTAGATGATTATAGCTAGGTAAAGGATGCATATAGACCTCTTCAATAAGATCACCATTAAGGAATGCATTCATAACATCCATCTAAAACAACTTCCAATGTCGCACTGCAGTCACTGCCAGCAAGCTCCTAACTGAAGTGATTCTGGCTACAAAAGCAAAAGTCTCCTCATAGTCAATCTCATACTTTTGAGTAAAGCCTTTGGCCACCAATCGAGCTTTGTATCTCTCAACAGATCCATCTGATCTTGTCTTGATCTTATAAACCCACCTGCATCCAATAGCAAATGTATTAGGAGGTAGCTCAACTAAATCCCAAGTGTGAGTTTTCGATAGAGCCTGCAATTATTCAACCATTGCTTGCTGCCAGAGAAGGTTAGTACTGGCTTCTTGATAGGTTTGAGGTTCATACAAGGAAGCAACGGTAAAGTAAACAACAAAATCTTGAAGATGGGAGGGTAATTTACTTACTCAGGAAGAACGACGTAGAGGTCAAGGCTCTTCAAAAGGTAAGGGCTCAGAATAAGGTTCAAAATGAAACTCTGGATCCACATATGGGGGAAATACTTCAGGATTAGCCAGTAGATCACTTGTTGAACTTGTATCAAGACTGGTAGGGAAAGGATCTATAGGAGGAGGCTGTACTGAAACGTTAGGATCCATATTGTTTAACATTAACTCAACAGAAGGATCAGTGAAGAATGATTGTGAAGAAGCATTTAGTTGAAAGGAGGAAAGAGATGATAACATCTTATGTTCCCAAAAAAATGACATGAGGGGATACACGTAGACTTTTGGAGATAGGGTCCCAACACCGATAATTTTTATGTTCAACCCCATAAACCAGAAAGCAACAAAGATGAGCATGAGGATCCAACTTGGTTTGTTCATAAGGCTACAAAAGAACAAAACAAGCTCAACCAAAGTCTCGAAGAGATTCATAAGTAGGTGATTTACCAAAAAGTTGCTCAAAGGGAGAAATATTATTAATGACTTTGAATGGAACATGATTAATGGTGTATACAGCTGTAAGAGTAGCTTATTCCCAAAAACGCTTAGGACAAGAAAAAGAAATAAGTAGGGCTCGAATTGTATCTAGAATGTGGCGATGTTTGTGTTCGGCCCATCCATTTTGCTGTGAGGTATTAGGACAAGAACATTGAAGAACAGTGCCAGCGTGGGAGAGAAACTGCAGAAATTTGGAATCTTTGTACTCCATAGCATTAACAGTACAAAATAATTTTATTGTCTGATAAAATTGAGTTTGAATCAGAATAACAAATTGAGAATAAATATCAAACAATTCAGAACAACTTTTCTTAAGATAAAGCCATGTATAATGTGAGTAATCATCCACAAATATCACAAAGTATCGTGGTCCATCCATAGTATCAATGGGAGAGGGTCCCCACATATCAGAATGAACCAGATCAAATGGTGCAGAAGAAATAGAATCACTCTTATTAAATGGTAAATCCTGGTGTTTTGCAAGCTGACAAGTAACACAATTAATCTCAACTTCTTTAATAGAACCTAAAACACCACTAGAAATTAAATGACTCAATTTAGAGGAAGAAACATGACCAAGTCGGGAATGCCAAAGTTCAGAGAAAACAGATGCAATACAATGATTATGAGACGAGTTTAGTAGTTTTAAGGAGACAAGTTCGAACAAGCGTCCCACTTTACGGCCTGTCCCAAGTATCTGACCCGTTTTTGGATCCTGTACATGACAATCGGTGGAAGAAAAGTGTAAGTCAAGACCAAGATCACATAATTGAACCACAGAGATAAGATTCAAGGTAAGATTGGGAACTTAAAAAGTATCTGACAGATTTAGATTCGAGGTAGAGACATGACTTGTGTGACTAACATGCATGTGAGAATTATTAGCAGTAGGGCTGTTCATAAACCGCCCAACCCGCCATAAACCGTCTAACCCACACCGTCCGTACCAGCATCCGCCAAAACCGCCAAGAAAAAAACTAATTATGGTTTTTATTTTTTCAAAACCGCAAGAGCGGATTGGTAGCGGTTTTAAAATTTTAAAAACTGCGGTTAACCAATCAAATCCGCCCTTATTAATATATATATATATATATATTATACATATAAAATGTAATTTAACTTGATTATATTTTTGTTGTGTTAGAGATCTATATGTTTTCATTATACATGTTATCTCGTTTTTATTGTTCTTTGCAATAATAAATTTGAAATTTTGTGTGCAATTAGGTATTTAAAGATATTGTTACTTTGATCTAACGAATTTGTAGCTATTAGATTACTGAAATAAATTATCTATATTTCTAATTATATTTTCTTATTCTTTGTATCGGGTTTATAGTGATGTCTAATTTTTTTCTACTAGGTAGCTAACTTTAACGAGAATATTTAATAAAAAAAAGTAAAGAAGTCATACAATCTCAGACTTTAATTGTAGTAATAATAATGAAATTTTTCAATGGTAGAGAAAAATTAGGAAAATATTAGTTGTTTATTTATTTCTTGCGCATAAACTATCTTTTGTTACCGTAACTTTGAAATTTAATGAATGTCTAACTAATTCATCTAATTTTTTGATTAAATATTTAATTAATGCATTCAAATTTCACCTCAAATAAAAAAAAATCAAAAGTTAAGTTGCATAATCAACAAAACCGCCCAAACCGCCCAAACCAATCCGCCATTTAGTGGATTGGTTTGGACGGTTTGGACGGTTGGCGGATTGGTTACAGTTTAAAATTTTCAAACCGCTACCATGACGGTTTGGTTGCAATTTTTTCTTATAAACCGCCCAATCCGACCCGCGAACACCCCTAATTAGCAGTATGAATAATGGGTGCAAAAGGAGACACTTGCTTTGACTTGAAAATTGTGCGATCAGAACAACATCTAGAGTCAAAAAACCAAGATGTGGATTTACTTGGGACAGCTGCTATAGCAGAAAAAGAAGTACCAAATTGGACTAAAGCTTGTTTAAAAGTATCAAAATCGACTCGGCTCAAGAGGATCTCAAGGTCAGTAGGTGAACACTCAGTGTCAGCAGTGGCAGAAGTGGTAGCTGCAGCTCTATTAAACTTACCTATGGGATTAGTTGACTAAGAAGTGGGACGTGACTGAGATTTGTTGAATTCAGATTGTTGCTTGGCCCGCAACTTACGACATTCTGAGATGAGATGGCCCAATTTATGACAATATCGACAAGTCACTTTACGAGGTGTAGAAAAAGAACAGGTGAGTAAAACTATATCAGCAGGTGCAATAGTGCAATGAGCTGTCATAGTGGACAGGCAAGTTTCCTTAGAAAGCAATTCAGCAACAACACTTTCTAAGGAAGGCAATGGATCTCTATGAACTAAAGAGGCTCATACATACTCATAATCATTAGTAAGAGTCATTAAAAACTGCATAATTCTCATTTTATCTCTATATTGAGAGAACTTAACAGCATCAAAGGAATAATCCCCTGCAGGTTCAGCAAGAGCCAATTGATCTCATATGATATGCGTTTCAGAAAGAAAGGCATTAATAGACTAATCTGGTTGTTGTTTCAGACGATATAAATCTCCAAAAAGTTGATATTGATGTGCGACATTATAGGTCGAGTATCGCGAAGCCAACAGATACCAAACTTCTTTTGCAGTGCCAAGTCGTCCAAATTGAAGTTTAATGATCGGAACGCACGTATTGCGAAACCATGTGAGAATTTTATGATTGTTATTCTCCCATTCTAGAAGCTACTCAGCCAGCTTTTCAGATATCTCAGATATTTCTTCTTTTCTTTTTCCTTTTATTGAGTTAGGTCGTGGAATGGCCCCACTAACATAGCACTAGAGTTTGTGCCCCATTAAGAAGCTGTACATCTCTTGAGATCATAGAAGATAATTTGTACCATCGAGAACGGTACTTATAGGCATAGAAACATCAAATTTCTCCATAACAGCAACAAATATGATATGAACAGTGATGGAAAAGGCAGAATCAAGTATGAAATGTACCAAAAATAGGACTATATAGCTAGAATTTGCAGAAACATAGCTCAAAAAAGAAAAGAAGACGTCGAAAAACCTTAAGAACCAGTCTGAACAGACCAACAACTGACCCAGAAATGGCTGAATCTGCCGGTCAAATATGCAAACTGGGTTGGTCAACAGTGATGATGTGGCAGTCAACATATCTGACCTGTCAGTCAACTAAGCTGATGTGACAATAGTTGCGATGACGTATCTGACACGTGCCAGTCAATTTGGCAGTCAACTATGATGATGTGGCACCTATGTGGAAGCTGATGTGTCTAACACGTGGCCGATGATGAGGCAACGCCGTCACTGGAGTATCAGAGCACTGAGTCAGTTTCCAGTTGCTGATGTGTCTGAGCAACAATGATTTGCCTACGAATTCATTTATATATGATCATAGCCATATGTCTAACACATGGCCAATGTAAGGAAGCTAATGTGGCAATGACTTGGCTGTCTTCTACCTCAGACTACCGTCGGAGCGTGACTGCAACTAGAACGTTGGCAAGTTCCTAGCGAGGTGGTGAGTGCGATCTTGTAGAAGAGGTTTTTACAATTTTTTAACAAAAAAAAATCAAAATAAGAACAAGACCCTAAATCTCCAAAATCCATTTACGGGAAGAGTAGCAAATTTCGGTAACGGCAAGACCAAAACTGATGATAGAAAAGAGAACAATTTAGGTGACCAGCAATAGATGAGAAATTGACACCTGAAAAGACCGAAATCGGCAAAGAGAAGAAAATCGGAAACTGATTCCGATGACCAGAAAATATAGAAAATAGAATTAAAAGAGTAGAGGCTCAGATACCATGACAAAACTAAAAAAAGAGAAAATAGTAGAGAATGAATTATTGTATTGAATTGTATATTTTGCTATTAGGTATATGCACCTATTTATATAGGAAGACTAGACACAAACTAAGAAAGAAATAAATGAAAATAATTATAATCAAATTAGTATAATGTCTAGAAGATCCTAACATATACTGATGAGACGATGATATATTCTAACAGATAATAAAATATACATATAATATAAAAAAAATTTATTTACACATTTTAATTATTTGTAGGCACATACGTGTTTTATGGAAAAAGAAAAGCATGCAAGTCATGGCCGAAACTATATCCGCCACATCAGCACATCCCTACCTGTCTAAACCGATACTTTAATTGAATCCTATTGCATTTGTGTCGCGTAAATTCTAAATCGAAAAAAGGAAAAATTTTAAAGGCAGTTGAAATTAAGAGGAATATTACTGTTACCAAAACTACGCACTAAAAAAATTACTGTTACTAATACTATGACGGGATTAAGTGGGAATATGTATGGGAGTGGGGGTGTAAACATAAAAAAAAAAAAAAAAAGTCAGCTTCTAGAAAAGAAATAAAAAAGAAAAGGAAGTCAATGTCCTCATGAAAATCTCATGAGAAAGGAGCCCCCGCCCCCCAGTTCAAATTTTATTCATTTCCTATATGAAAATCTCATGAGAAAGGAGCCCTATAAATATGCCCTCGCCCCCCAGTTCAAAATATATTCAGCAAATCCATAAAAAGAAAAATACAGAGAACTTGAGAGAAAAAGAAAATTTTGAAAATCTCTCAAGAAAATTTCTTCTTTTTCTACGTGTTTTACTCTGCAGTATACTCTCCTAACTCTTTTTTGAGAGATATTTCAGGTGTAAACCTCAAAAAATTTGCTATTTCTATTTCTAAGGTTATTTTTTTTGTTTATATTCTCTGATCGCTCTAGATCTGAATTTCTGAGAATATAGATCTAAAAATATCAAAATATTACAAATCCGATTGAGATCAAATCTCATACGACCCTCAACAATATCCGGGCAGCTCATCTGAGATCAAGTCCCTTCGAGTCTCGATGAAATTAAGCCAGATCGGTTTAGATCAAGTCTCTGCGGTTCTTAACCGTAGTGTAAACGTCTATATCAAATCCAATTTCAGTCTACACAGTTCAAAATAAAGCTTAGAATTTACTGTTGTCAAGATCAAGCTCGAGTAGCCCTTAACAAGAGTCACAAAGAAACACTAATCAGAGGAATCAAGAAGATCGACCCCACGTAAATTTTCTTTTATTTTAAATTTTTATTTGTAATTTGTTTTTGTATTTTCGAGTCTAACTGTTACAAACTCGAGATTTACGCTCGTTACAGGAGGAGAAGAGAAGAGCGCAAATAATGAGGCAGAAAAATAATAGTTGAGTAGGCAACACTCATAAATCGATAATATTTTAATAATAATCATTTATATAATTACTGCTGTTGTTAACCGTAATCTAAACGTAATCATTTATATTTTAACCGTAATTACTACTGTTCTTAAAAATAATCATTTATATTTTAATAGGCAACACTCAAGATTAGGTCTCTGCGGTTCTTAACCGTAATCTAAACGTCTACATCAGATTCAGTTTCAGTCTACCAATTCAAAATAAAGTTGTGGAATTTACTGCTGTCAAGATTATACTTGATTAGCCCTTGACAGGAGTCACAAATGAATACTAATCAGACGAATCAAGAAGATCGACCTCACGTAAATTTTCTTTTATTTTAAATTTTTATTTGTAATTTATTTTTGTATTTTCCAGTCTAACTGTTATAGGCTCGAAATTTACACCCGTTACAAATTTCTAGCATGCTCGGTGGGATATTTTCACCTCTCATCTCTTGTTCCTTAAAAAAACAAAACAAAAAAAAGCAAAAAGAAGCAGCAGAGAAAAAAAAAGGAAAAAAAGAAAAGAGCCGAGAAAAGAAGAAAAAAAAGAAAAAAGAATAAGAATAAGAAAAAAAGAGAAAAAGACAAAATAGGGAAAAGGACAAAAAAAGAAAAAAAAAGAAAATTTCCAGCAGGTATCTAGTATTCTAATGGAACCAAAAAGGACAGCCGCTCCACTACCTGCATCAACTACCCTACTAGGGTATGTAGGACCACAAACCCGCAGACAGACACAGTTCATTGTCATTCAAAAGAGTCCACAGACTGGAGCAAGGACAAGGTTCCTCGCCACCAACAAGATTAAAATAGAAGATTTACAGCTCGCACAGCAGTTAGATTTCTCGAGAGAACGAAGAGATCATCCAACTACCTCGGTCAAAGCATCAAATTCTGTTCAACAGCAGAATCTGATGCATTCTGATGAAACAAGTCAGGAAAAATTAGAAAGGCCCTCTACAACAGTCTTCCGTGGAGAACCATCTACCAATGCTGACGTCACGCTGACCAACACCACCAGTATAGAAAAAATGTTTACAGATTTAAATTGCGGATATTCACAGCTGATTAGCGGATATGCACAGTTGATTGAAGATATGAAGGAATTAATTCAGCAAATGGACAACGTCAACAAAGGGCTTCACCAAGCCCAACCCACTAATGTAGTGAACCGCGAAGATCGTCCTCAATCAGCTCGATTTGGGGGCACAGTTTTTAGCCAATCGGACCAACAGAAGGATGAGAGTACTGACTCAGCCACAAGCTCACTTCCAAGTGGGATGGGTCATGTCTAGTTCGAAAAAAAATGCTTCCATGTTATTAGGTCAGAAATGCATTTCGGCCTGACGTAATCAAGCGGTAAATTTTGAAATTACTGTTATGTTTAAAAAAAATACAAAAAAGAAAAAAATTCTCAAAAAAAAGAAAAAAAGAGAAAAAAAAAAGCAAAACAAAATAAAAAAAATTCAAAAAAGCAAAAAAGGAAAAAAATTTAAAAAAAAAGAAAAAGCAAAATAAAAAAATCGAAAAAAATGAAAAATGAAAAAAAAATAAAAATCTGAAGCTCATGTATAGATTTAAAAACCTAGCCCAAAATCTAAATTCAAATTTAGGGGCAGGCCTTAAACCCAAATCAAATTTTAGCTCAAAACCTAAATTCAAAGCCAAACATAAACTCAGCTAAACCCTGGCTTAAAGTCCAAATCCAAGTTCCAACTCAAAATCCAAATCCAGATTCGAGGTAAAACTTAAACCCTGAATCAAAATCCAGCTCAACAGCTCAGCAGCTCAACAGCTCAACAAACAGCTTAGCAGCTAGCCAGCTCAGCAGCTCAGCAGTTCAACAAACAACTCAGCAGCTCGTCAGCTTAACAGCTCAGCAGTTCAACAAACAGCTCAACAACTCAGCAGTTCAACAAATAGCTCAACAGCTCGCCAGCTCAATAGCTCAACAACTCAACAAACAGTTCAGTAGCTCGCCAGCCCAACAGTTCAACAACTCAAGCAACGCTCAACAATTCAGTAATTCAAGTCTAACATTATTGCCTCGCACGAGTATAAAAGGTGACAATACAATAGTGCAGACCCTAACAGGTGAGAAGCAGCCACAGCTTACTGAATTTCGCTTGCAGGAGGTTCCATCTTTTTGCATTATCCCAGTCTTACGTTATGTGTCGAAATCACGACGTCTAGAAGGTTAGCCCCCTTTTCCCCTTTTTTTTATTGTACTAATCCTAAATAGGAACAAGGACACAGCCAACACAAGACAAAAGAACTGCACAACTTGAAAGAGACTTACACTCTGCTGATACCAAAGATTGAGCCAGTTTTGTCCTCAAAACCATTAAAAGGGTTCGTCAGACCACATACGGGGGCAGTCGAAAGCGGCTCACTTTCAGAAAGAAGAACACGCGAAGGATTTTATCCTAATGCATACAAGTTCTTGGCCAAGGCGGGCTATGACTTTTCAAACCCGAGCACAATGGGTACATTGCCATCCACAAGTGACACTATTGCTCAATCTTCAACGTCTCGACCTGGCTTAGGCTATCAGGAGAAGTCACCTGTGCGGATCACGCTAAAGAGCCGAAACCGAGCAGTTGATGCACATGCTATCACCATCACCACCAAACAAGATAGACTTATCCTGTCAAAAAAAGAAGATGAAGTCAGGGGCTCTACATTTCTTGTCACAATTAGCGAGGAGGTTGATTCCGACTTATCAGACGGCGAAGTAAAGGAGACTCCCCCGGAACTTGAAGATGGTTGCCAAGCAACTATTGATGAACTCAAGGAGGTCAATCTTGACTCTCTGGAAGATCCCCGACCTACATTTGTAAGTGCTTTACTTACTGCAGAAGAAGAACAAAAATATGTTCAAGTATTAAGTCAATATGGGGATGTGTTCGCATGGAGTTACAAAGAAATTTTTGGACTTGACCCAAAGATTGCGGCGCATCTTCTAGCACTAAAGAAGTGTGTTCATTCTATCAAACAGCCACAATGACGGTTTCGCCTAGAACTCATTCCACAAATAGAGGAGGAGGTTAACAAGCTGATCAATGTTGGCTTCATCCGAGAGGTCACCTACCCAACGTGGATTGCCAACATAGTCCTGGTAAGAAAGAAGAATGGACATTTGAGGGCATGCGTTGATTTTGGATATCTTAATAGGGCCTGTCCGAAAGATGACTTTCCATTGCGCATAACGGAGATCACAGTCGATGCAACAACGGGTCACGAAGCATTGTCCTTCATGGATGGTTCTTCAGGCTATAACCAAATTAGAATGGCACCAGAAGATGAGGAGTAGACAGCATTCCGCACCCCAAAAGGTATATACTGTTACAAAGTTATGACATTTGAATTAAAAAATGCTAGCACCACTTATCAACGAGCCATGCAAAAATTTTTTGATGACATGCTACACAAGATTGTAGTGCTATGTCGATGACTTAGTAGTAAAGACTAAGGAGTGCAAAGACCACCTCAAGGATCTCAAGACAGTGTTTGAAAGGCTTCGTAGGCATCAGCTCAAAATGAACCCTCTCAAGTGTGCATTCGGTGTCACATTAGGAAAGTTTCTTAGGTTCGTGGTGTGCCATTGTGGAATCGAAGTTGATCAGTCAAAGGTTAAGGCAATTCAAAAGATGCCTGAACCTAAAAACCTGCACGAGCTACGAAGTCCACAAGGAAAGCTGGCCTACATTCACCGTTTCATTTCTAACTTAGCTGGGAGGTGTCAACCTTTCTATCGGCTGATGAAAAAGGATGTTAACTTCGAGTGGGATGAAGCTTGCAGTAAAGCCTTCGAAAGCATAAAGAAGTACCTTTCTAATCCCCCAGTCCTGGGTGCTCCAATTGAAGGAAAGTCATTGATTCTCTATATTGCAGCGCAGGAAAGGTCTTTGGGAGCCCTGCTTGCACAGAAAAATGAGTAGGGAAAAGAAGTTGCCCTGTATTACTTGAGCAGAACACTAAACAGTCCAGAACTGAGCTATTCGCCCATTGAAAAGACATGTCTAGCACTATTCTTTGTCATTAATAAGCTGAGGCACTACATGCAAGCTCACACGGTACGTCTCATTGCTAGAGTTGATCCTATCAAATATATCTTATCTAGACCAATCTTGTCAAGATGACTTGCCAAGTGGGCAGTAATCCTACAGAGCTACGATATTATTCTTGTGCCTCAAAAAGCAGCAAAGGGACAAGCCCTAGCAAATTTCCTGGCAGATTACCCTGTCCCGTCGGATTGAGAGTTCACAAATGATCTTTCGGATGAAGAGTCCTTTTACATTGAGACACTGCCACCATGGACGATGTTCTTTGATGATGCAGCAAGGCGTGATGGTGTCGGTGTCGGTATAGTGTTTGTCACTCCTCAACGATAAATACTACCATATGCTATCATACTCGGTGAGTTATGTTCAAATAATGTTGCTGAATACCAGGCTTTAATCATTGGTATTCAAATGGTTGTCGATATGAAAATTCCAACTATAGAGGTCTATGGAGATTCCCAGCTCGTCATCAAACAACTTACAGGGTTGTATGATGTGAAGAAAGAGGACCTTGCGCCTTACCATCAGCGTGCTCGACAGCTAATGGATGAATTTGAAAGCATCACCTTGGAGCATGTACCTCGACGAGAAAACACTCAGGCAGACACATTGGCTAACCTAGCCACTTCTCTTGTAAAGTCAGAAATCTAGGCTACAGTTGTTGTCGTATGCCAGAAATGGATCGTGCTGCAGAAGGATGATGAAGAAACTATAGCAACCAACGTTATATCTGTACGTCTCGCGGAGGACGAGGATTGGCACCAACAAATCATTAACTACCTATAGCACGGGAAGCTACCAGAAGATCATCGTCATAAGACAGAAATTCAACGACGAGCTCCCCACTTCGCACATCTTAAGGATGCTCTGTATCGAAGGTCTTTTGATGGAGTTTTACTTTGCTGCCTAGGCAATGAAGAGGCAAAACAAGATCTCGCTGAAGCACATTCTGGTGTTTGTGGCAGACATCAATCAAGGCCTAAGTTGCACTTTTAGCTCAGAAGAATGGGATACTATTGGCCAACCATGGTACACGATTCAATTGAGTTTGCTAAAACCTGTCAAACTTGTTAATTTTATGCGAATTACATACATCAACCACCAGAGCCACTGCATCCAACTGTCTCGTCCTGGCCCTTTGAAGCTTGGGGTCTCGACTTGGTGGGGCCCTTGTCAAAGTCATTCCTAGGTCACCTTTACATCCTCGCAGCAACAGACTACTTCTCAAAATGAGCCTAAGCTATTCCACTTAAAGAGGTAAAGAAGGAGCATGTTGCCAATTTCATCTAGACTCAGCTGATCTATTGCTATGGAGTCCCTCGATTCATCATCACTGATAATGACAAACAGTTCTACAACAGCTTGATCGACAAGCTTTGCGAGAAGTTCAAGTTCAACCAGTACAAGTCATCCATGTACAATGCCCCTGCTAATGGCTTGGCCGAAGCATTCAACAAGACTTTATACAACTTATTGCAGAAGATAGTCTCTAAATCAAAAAGAGATTGGCATGACAGAATTCCAGAGGCATTATGGGCATATCGTACAACTTACCGAAATCCAACACAGGCGACACCATACTTACTTGTCTACGGTGTCGAAGTAATACTGCCGTTGGAAACACAGATTCCATCTCTACGCATAGCTGTTCTGGAAGGACTCACACAGGAGGAGAATGCTTGCCTACGTCTAGATGAGTTAGAAGCCCTTGATGAAAGGAGACTCGAAGCACAACAACAACTCGAATGCTACCAATCCAGGCTCACCAACACGTTCAACTATAGGGTCCGCCCTGGATCTGTTCAAGTTGGAAACCTTATTCTTGCAGTACGACAGCCCATAAACATGAAACATCAGCCTGGTGATAAGCTTACTTCCAAATGGGACGGGCCATATTTAGTGCATGAGGCTTATACTCACAACGCTTACATGTTGTCAGACTAAGAAGGCGTCTGAATTGGCCTGATCAATGGTAAATTTCTGAAGCAGTATTATGTGTAAATATTTTTAAAAAAATCAAATAAAGAAAAAAAAATCAAAAAAATCAAAAAAAAATCAAAAAATCAAAAAATAAAAAAAAAAGTTCGGAAGTCCTGATCTGAAAGTCCAAACCCGAAAATCCAAGCCCAAACACTTGAGCCCGAATCAGAAAACTCAAGCCCAACTCCAAAGCCTGAAAACCAAGTCCATATCCAAAACTCAAACATTCGACCCAAATCCAAAATCAAGAAAGCCCAAAAACTCAAGTCCAATTTAAAACCCGAACACAAAACCTAAGCCCAAAATCCCAAATCCAATCCAAAAAACCTGAAACGCAAAAATCCCAAGTTCCAGACACAAGTCTAGAACCCAAGTTCAAAATCCAATCCAACTCTTAGCCCGCATGAGTATAAACTGGGAACGGCCTAAAAATATAAAAGCGACGGAGGGTTTGAGTCTGAAACCTAGCCTCAGTCTTAACCGATCTTCACCACATACCAAACCTTTGCTCCTCTGCTACAAGAAAGATGGAACCAGTTGCAGAACCTCAAGACAAGGGAGAAAAAACGCTACCCCGCACAAGGTGACAACCAACTATGGCATAACTGCAAATTTTGGAGGAAGTCTTTCACAACAATGAAGGTATTATTCCTAATACATCTCAGATTTATCAACTTGTCCCACGACTGCGCCCGCTTGGGGCGATCGAAGGAAAAAATGTGTTTTATTGGTTTCAGAATCAGAGAAGTAGGAAGAAAATAGCACTGAGAACTGCTTTTTCCAAAGCACAGTCTGCCGTTCCGATAGTAGATCCCATCGGTAAAGCTTTGCCCTCAAATGAAGCAGGTCCGAGTTCTACCACTACAATGGTCTCTTCAGGCTATGACGATCAAAGCCGTAGCCTGTGGAAGCATGCGTACTAGTCCTAGTGGTTTTACGAAGTTAGCCAAGGGTTCATCCATCCTAAGTACTTAAGTTCAAAAGGAACTTTTCTAGCAGAAAGAAGTCATTCCAGCAAAATTTTGCCTCTCTTTACAGAATATTCCGGCTGCATCAACCAGTTGGAAGGCTCTAGCAACGTCAATATCATCGGCTCACCGGATGAGGCTAGACTTGACTTGGAGTTGCGCCTCGGGCCCCACCGGGACAGCTGACAAGATAAGGTGCAACAACTTTAATAGCACACAGCAACGACTTTGGCAGCACACGGTAACGACTTCTGCAGCACACGGTAACGACTTTTGTGACCCGCGTCAGCCGCTGTCTCTTTTATCTCTTATGAGGGAAAGGCACGTGGAGGGCCTCACTCGATTCTGCATACCTTCTTTTTGACCTTTCAAAAAAAAAAAAGAAAACTCTTTAATGTATGTATATATATCCTACATACTTGAGTCATAACACTCACCCCTCAAGTCTTCTTTTTCTCAAAAAGAAAATGGTTAGTCTCTGCACTTGTCTCAGGAAGTTCTTTGATCAAGAAGTTGAAAGTGCACGAGTGAAGAAAAGAAGGAGTAGTCCTCCTCGAGAGATTTTTAAAAGCCCTCGAAACTCAGTCTCTAACGTCATCAATGTCATGGAGTTCCAACCACTCTCCTTAGTTCACATCTACCATAGAGGGATGAGAAGCTGCAATCATCCTCATCTTCCTTTAGATGCAGCGACGTATAGGGAAGTTTCAACTATTCTCCTTACGTCGGAGCAGACTCGGGAATCATCATTATAGCCCGTCTCTCTGTGTGCAGGTCTTGAAGTTCTGTAGTCTTGGCCCTTCCTCATGTGGAGGTTTAAGTGCTTTACCTACCGGATCATCCTCACCTGAGCTATGAAACTTTAAGACATATAAAAAATCTTTTGCGAGTTATGAAAGCTCGACCTCATATAGAGTCAAGACTTCAATTTTTATATTGGCTCAGCTGCTAACTTCCTCAAGATCGCATCTGTTTCCTATTGAGATCCAACGATAGTTGGGTTAGCCGGAGATAGAAGATTTCAACATTCAATGTTTACCAAGACATCTCAAGTTTCAAACTAAATTTCAAGACTCGGTTCAAATCACGTTTGCAAAGTTCTTTTTTACTGACTCTTGAAATGGGGGCATTTGTAAATATAAAAAAAGAAGAAGGAAAAGTCAGCTTCTAGAAAAGAAAAAAAAAAGGAAGTCAATGTCGGCGTTGCCAATTTCAAAATTAGCAACGCCGACGTGGAAGAAAAATTTTCTTCCTTTCCCATGTGATTTTCACATGGGAAAGGAGCCCTATAAATAGGCCCTCGTCCCCTAATTCAAAACATATTCAGCAAATCTATAAACAGAAAAATATAGAGAACTTGAGAGAAAAAGAAAATTTTGAAAATCTCTCAAAAAATTTCTTCTTGTTTACGTGTTTTACTCTGCAGTATACTCTCCTAACTCCTTTTTGAGAGATATTTCAGGTGTAAGCCCCAAAAAATTTGTTGTTTCCATTTCTAAGGTTATTTTTGGGTTTATATTATCTGATCGCTCTAAATCTGAATTTATGAGAATATAGATCTAAAAATATCAAAATATTATAAATTTGATTAGGATCAAGTCTCATACGGCCCCCAACAAATTTCAATAGCTTATCTGAGAACAAGTCCCTTCGACTCTCGGTGAAATTAAGTTAGATCGGTTCAGATCAGGTCTCTGCAGTTCTTAACCGTAGTCTAAACGTCTACATCAAATCCAGTTTCAGTCTACACAGTTCAAAATAAAGCTGTAGAATTTACTGCTGTCAAAATCAAGCTCGAGTAGCCCTTAACAGGAGTCACAAAGAAACACTAATCGGAGGAATTAACAAGATCGACCCCACGTAAATTTTCTTTTATTTTAAATTTTTATTTGTAATTTGTTTTTATATTTTCGAGTCTAACTGTTACAAACTCGATATTTACACTCGTTACAGGAGGAGAAGAGAAGAGCGCAAATAATGAGGCAAAAAAATAATAGTTGAGTAGGCAACACTCATAAACCGATAATATTTTAATAATAATCATTTATATAATTATATATATATTTTAGTAAAATATAACCAAAGGTTAAAGTCCTAATTAATTTATATTGGGAAGTGGGAACAGTACTAATGCTGTGTGTGGCCCAACCAAATGTTTTTATTAGAAATCTGTGATGATAGGTGTTATTAAAGTGAAATCAAAATAATATGAATTGTTAAATAATTAAATTTTAAAAAATAAACAAATAAATAAATTGTTAAATAATTTTAAATAAATTACGTGTTTATTTATACTTATTCATGTTTTTCTAACCTACCTGTATATAATCTTACTTTTTTCAAGTTTTTAATGAAAATGAAGGGGACCCACCCACCAGCCTGGCACAGGCAGGGCAGCCTTGCCTAGGCTTCTTGGATCCTCTTAGTTGTTGATTCTGATGATGATTAACATTATAACTGCTGCTGCAAGGTAGCTGAGGGCATTTTGTTTGGTCAGAAAAAGTTTAGGTGAAGAGAGACTGCCCCAATTTAAGATCAGGGAAAGTAGCAAGTTTTAAAGAAAATTTTCATTGGACTTACATATCACTTACTAAGAAGGACTGCTAATAAGACTCGAACTCCAAACTTTTCAAGTAGAAGTCCAAAGTCTTACCAACTCAAGCAACCTTCGTTGGCAACTGGGGGCATTTTGTACGTGTCTTGTCCGTCCTTTATTTTTAACTGCTGAAGAATGGAATCGACGAGCCCATTATATATGTATAGAAAAATATTTCATAAGTATAAATTAAGTGAAATTAAAAGAAGATTAAAGTTATATAATTGGTTAGATGATTAGATTTAAAAAAATAATAAAAAAAGTCAAATTATTATATATTATCAGATGAATTACGTACCTACTTGTATTTTTTTAACTTACACTCACTTCAGGAAGCAATACTATTGTTACTGCTAATTATTGAAGAAGAATAGAAGAAAAAGAGAAGTATCATCATCATAAGAAAAAGAATGAGATAGAAAATGGAAATGAAAATGCTGCAATCGACCGAGCAAGTGGTGGAGGAGATCATGAGAATCCACAGATCGTTGCCGGAGAGGCCAGGAATTGAGGAGGTGGAAGCAGCCAAGGGGCTGATCCAGAATGCGGAGAAAGAAGACCAAACAAGAATGGAGGCCATCTCAAGGCAATCTAGGGGCAGATGTTCCCCAAGAGCTATGCACCATATTGCAGGAAGGCAAAAAGTCAGCCACAAGGAACATCATTGGTAGATCAATGGTGCTGCCATTTTGAAGCTAATATCAAGTTTGGAATTTAAGTTTAAACTTTCAGTTTGAGTTGTTGAAGTTTCAATAAATCTAATTAACTTATCTTAAATTTATCTAGATTGATTGTTTAATAGTTTTATTTGCAATTTAAAATTTAAAAGTTTGTCAATAACATTTGAATTTATAATTAGTTTATTTCATAAATTTTTTATATAAAAAAGTTAGTTTATTAATAAAAGTTAGAAGACGAAAAAAAATAAAAAAATGTCATTAATCTTCCTTCTCGTTGCTGTAAATTCTACGGCAAACTTTCAACCCTTTAAAAACCATCAGTTTCGTAGGAGGTGCTTGTATCTTGAGAAGAGATATATGATATCTGAACAAAATTGGTGAATTGGTAACTGAAATGTAATTACACTAGAAACTTTGATTGATGGGATATATAATTTTTTAGTTCTAACTTTTTGTATTTTTTTTATATAAGTTTTAAATTTTTTTGATATTTTATTTGAATTTTAAGCTTTTCAATTTCTTACCAAATTAGTACTTTCATTTATGAAAAGTATTCAATTCATTAATAAACGAGTTTAACTAATAAAAATTATTAAAAAAAGGTCAATTAAAAGAATTAAATATTTTTTTCATCAACAAATATGCACATAAAATATTTTTTTAATCAATAAATACATTAATTAAATATGTAAAGTGCAGACTTTTTGATGGAAAAAAATTTTAATTAGTGTATTTAACATTTTTTCAAATAATTTTTGTAAGGTCAAAATCATTTTTTTAATAGATTAATCACTTTTCGTTAACAGATAAACTGATTTGGTAAGAAATTTAAAAATTTAGAATTTAAATAAAATTTCAAAAAGATTTAAAACTCATATGTAAAAAATTATAAAAGTTTAGGATTTAAACATTGTATATCCCTTAATTTGATCTCATCAATATACAGAAGAGGAAACTGATGATGCCAGCAGCGAAATAGACGGTTAGAGGCTAATTATTAATTGATTAATGCTATTTAACGCAACAATTTTTTTATAAGATAATTTTAACAAAAAAAATTACAAAGGTAGGTGGAGATTTTATAGAGATTTTTAATTAATTTTATAAGAAAAGAATTTCAAAGAGATTTTATTAGAGAGGGACTCTGTAGATTATGGCAAATGGAGACTCGGAAAGATCGGAAAAGTTGGAAATTGAGTTGTCTTTTATCTCTGCTGTAATCTAAATTCAAAAAATAAAATTTATGCTCTTTTCTTTACACGGTTTTTTTTAATTCAAATAAATTTGTAGTACACTTTCTGCTTTTTTAATATGTATTTTAACATTTTTAATACTTATTTTTGTTTTTATAGTCAAAGGTCAATGGGTTAGAGATTAGACTTAATTAAAATAAAATCATTAATGTTTAGAACTCAATTAAAATAACTAAAACGTATAAGACTTAATTACAAAAAACTCAAATATATAAAAGTAAATTTTTTCTTATTCCATCGATTAAGCATGAAACTAACGGTTACCACACATTTGCCCCCATTTTCCCAACCAAAAATAGGAAGACACATTCTTGTCCAGATTCGGACATAGCCTAATTTATTGGAGTGTTCATTTCATGAGTCCCAAATATGTTGAAGCCACAAAATTAGCTCCAAAATACTTTTTGGGTTTGTTCAAACTTAGGCAAATTGGAAACAAAACTGCTTCGAGAAGAAAAGCTCATTTTGTTATGATCTACATAACAAATATGCATGTCTACGGCAAAACCAATTTTAATCCTGGTGTGAAAAGATATTTGCGTTTATGTTGTGAGTCTGAAAATTGAAATGAATTGAAATTTTGCGATCAAAAATTTTAAAATTAAAGCCAACAATAACCAAAATCTTTTATTCAATTTGCTTTGATTTTTTTAAATTTTAGAACAAAGCCTATGTCAAACCGTCAAGCACGAAGGGTACATCAGATGCAACTAATTAAAGTTCAAACATAAAAAAGGTTTGAAATTAAAGATGTACATTAATTCATCACGCGTATAGAATCGAATGATAAACAAAACAACAAAAAAGAGAAGTAATTCTAAACATTCCCAAAATCGTGTCAAGAAATATTATAAAATATATAATTATGAAAAAAAATCGTTAAATTTTTTTCTTTTTTTATTTTGACAGTATTAAAAAAATTAACGGTTCTTTATATAATTATACATTCCGGGATATTTCATAATATAGTTTTCGAAATATTTAGTATTGCTCAAAAAAAAGATTAGTTTCACAAATCTTCTCATAAAACAAAAAGGGTAGATTGACCATAGAGAAGCACCAAGCAAGTTAAGAGTCACATAAATGCAAACCAATCAACAAATAAAACCAAAACAAAAGCAACCTTTTTTGCTACTTGTACTAAAAAAAAAAAAACCAAAAACAAGTGAATACATTAGTTTAATTGGCGACAAAAATACACAGAATTAAGCTCAAGAAATATTACTGTTTTTCTTTTGGCGAAAAACAAAGCTTGGAGCTACAGAATAACAAATCTGGTTTGTCTATTTGGGGACCATTATATAGGCAGACGAAATTTTTTCCAAACAGTATTTATATTATAATTAATAGCAT
This sequence comes from Carallia pectinifolia, assembly GCA_037832335.1. NCBI lineage: Eukaryota > Viridiplantae > Streptophyta > Magnoliopsida > Malpighiales > Rhizophoraceae > Carallia > Carallia pectinifolia. The sequence goes on along the minus strand of CM075454.1, from coordinate 6,032,989 downwards.
ATTTTGTACAATTACAATAAAATAATATAAACCGAAAAAAATAATATTATTTTTTTATTTCATATTTTATTATTATAGTTACATAAAATATATTTGTCATTGTAATATAGATAATGTTTAGATAAAATTTTGTCTGGCCATAAACAATTACAGTTTCTATTTATGGGGTGTTCAAAAAGCGACTGGCAAATTAAAAATGCCAAAATAGAATTTGCTGGGAACAGGGGAGAGATTTCAAAGTGTAAAAGCAAGAAGCAGCCCAATTGAAACGCAAGAAAACTTGAAGGGCACTAGTTGCTGTAAATTAAAAATATAAATAATTGAATAAATTTATATAATGTATTAAAGGGCTCAAATTACTATTTATACGTTGGTATCCAAACTTAATATCCATATTGTAACGATCTTAATTATTTTTATACAAGTTTTATTATTTTTGTAACAAAAATTGTCACATCATTTTTTTATTGTAAAAATTATAAATCTTATTATAGAAATAATTAAATTTGTCATAATAAAAATATTAAATATAAATATATGTATACTAATTTTTTTTTTGTATATTAAATAGGAGAAAGTGACAAGAGAGGAATTCTTTTGCTGGTCTTAGTTGGCGCTGCTGAACTGTACAGGGTCAGAACCCACAAAGCTGGAAAATGGAAACGGAAAATGGAAAGAAAGCGCGCCTTTTTCACCCCTTTTTTCTTTTTTTTTTTCTTTTTTTTGTAATTATGGACTATTATGTCCCTCTCCGGTAGCTTGTCTTTTTTTTTTTTCTGTCCATTTTTAGGGAACTCGGATTATATTTATCAGTTTTATTAAATAATTATATTTTAATTAACATTAAATGGACACGCGATTCATTCTATGACATCTAATGATTTGATTTTTTTTTTAAAATTTAATTATTGAACTATTTACATCCCTTTAATTTCACCTTAAAAAATCTTATTAAGTATTTTTCTATATTTATTCGAAAGAAGGGAAAAGCATAATGTAACAAAAGGAAAATGAGAGGGGACAGAAATTTTTTTATTGTTTTTTTTCTTTTTAATGAATTATTGGTCGGGGGAGTGAAGGGACATTTTCTAGTATAGCTCACAGAGTAAAACAAGTGATCCATCAACCACAATTTTAGAAATATGATTTTTATTTATAAAATTATGATAAATGGAGAAAACAAATTGCAAGAGCAAATCATTATTTTCCTTTAGATTTAAGAATATCTATTCGACTACCACTACACCCCTCATCTATTTTTTTTTGTATGAGTTTAACCTTTTATTAAGACAAAAAAAAAATCATTTAATGAGAAAAATGGTAATGTGAAAACTATGAGAGAAAAAGTCCATGCATGCACCAAGGGGATACAAAAATTTCCTAATTAAGATTTGGAGATCTAACTCCACATCTCATTCGAAGATAAACCTCTCTTTTAGTTTAATTAAACCAAAAAAGAAAAAAAAATCTTGCTTTCCACTTGGGTTCATCTCACTGTACTTCGTGCTCTTTTTCTATCTTCTTTTACTTATTTTGTGCAAACGTAGCGTTAGATGGTTGACTTTCTGTACAAAAAGAAGGCAAGGGCCAAACCTTAGTTGCATTAGGGGTTTTATGATCAAGTACGTGTAATTCTACTATTTTTCAAAGTGTAATTGGTTAACCGGCAAGAGTGCATGAAGCTCAATTTGAGTTGATTAGATATATACATTCAAACTAAATTGTCAGTGTGCATTTAAAAATTTTTAAAACTGCTACTAAACTAAAAAAAGATCGAAACCAATCAAACTATTATTAGTACCTATGAATTTTAACTGGTTTGACAGTTTAAACCGTATTTATAAGAAATTTTTTTTTTTCAAGATTTAGATAACAAAAAAAACATAGATAAAATTCTATTCTAAGTAAACTACGGGAGAAAAACAACTATTTAAACACAAATGTAAAACGGATTGAAATTCTGATTCCGGAAGAGATAGTTGGATTTTTCGTCTCCATAAAATAAAATGTTAGGCTTTAGCATTACGAAAAACTTTTTCGTTGTTAACTAGATAGCTTATTGTGGCTGCAAGAGGTGAGGTCTACCAAATCAGCCAACAACAAACATTTATGTTTTAGTATTATTAGATGGTAGATTCGGTTTCGCTAATTTTTGAATTTTCAAAATTGTAACTGAATTATTAAATAAAATTTACTCAAATTACAAGTCAGAATTAACCCATTTTTAACAGTTTGAAGATTCGATTTGATTTTAGTCAGATTAATTGAGTTGGGCATATTGAACGGTTTCATTTACGCAGCTTAGTAGCCAACCGGCGCCAGGTCCTGTTTATTAGGAATTGGTTTATAAAATCAACCGTTTAAGCAAGTTGGCACATGTTAGGCCCCACAAGAACTCCTAGGAACCTGGAAGAAGAAAAGTGAAGACGGTAGGAATGGTGTGGAAAAACGATGTCGGCATACGCAGAGGGCGACAGTCGGTTTCCTCCTGTCAAAAAAAAAAAAAAAAATCTTTTTACGTGTCAAAATGAGACATGCCGTGCCCTGGAGTTGTCTTCCAAAGACCTTGGGGAGGCTTGTCTTTTTCTCAATGTTTCAAGTTTGAATAGAATTTCATGTCAATCCCATTTTATTCTAGAGAGTGATCCGCCACCGTCTGTTCTACTTCCGTTGATTTAGCCACTTGGTCCCACAATTTGTTCTTTTGAGCTAATTAATTGAACTCTTTTTTTGACCGAATTAATATAGGACTTGTTTCAGTTAAAAAAAAAAAAAAGAAGATAGGACTTGCATTAATAACTAGAATCACTGTTCAACAATGTGGAAAGGTCTTGGAGATAGTTGCAAATTTAGTCCGTAGGACACAGACTTTCGCTATACTGTTTATCAATTCAGTCGGAAACCTTGTTAGCAAGTCTAGATACATAAGAAATAGCTAAGTTAACATTGGAGGTTAAAACAAAAGTAATATCACGAAGGGTTGTAGCTATCTCCCAAGGCCAATCAGACTTCGGACCTTGCAAAAATGACCACAGTAATTTGGAGTCGGTTTCCGCAATTGCACTGGGTAGTTGTAAGTTGGTTGCCAACCTGATTCCGAGCAGGAAAGCCATCACCGCTGCAGATAATGCTGATGAAGCATATCTTCTTGCTGCCCTGCCATCCACTGCTTTGCCCCTGTGATCTCTGCATACCGCAGCTACACCAGCCTTTTTGAAACGGTGCACAAAGGAGGCATCGCAGTTAACTTTAAAAGTCCCAACAGCTGGTGGGATCCATCTATCATCTGCCGTTGCCTCACTTAGATGATTGGCCATCAGGTGAGCTTCCAGGAGTTTTGAAACCATGTTAGAGAAGTGGACTATAGTCCTTTGAGGGTCGGGTTGTCTCTGTTCAAAGATCAACTCATTTCGAGTTTTCTACACTTGGCAACACAAAATTGCCACTCTAGAGATTAACTCTGGAGTGCCCCCCTATTTCAAGAAATTAGAAGAATCTTGCCACCACTACGCAAAGGATGGGAAACCTTGCTTTCTAGGCACAAAACCCTAGTCAGCTCCAACCCATGTAGCTAGTGCATGGGGACAAAACAATAAATGCTCTAAGGATTTAGAAGATAGATCACATAACGAACATTCCTTAGTAGCGACAACTCCTTTGGAATGAAGCTTCTCCTGTGTTGGCAAGCAATTCTGCATGGCCCTCCAAATAAACACCTTGACTTTGGGTGGGCAATAAAGTTTCCAGGGTGATCTCCAAGTAGTGGGTAGGATTGCCAGAGATAAACTTGCGCATTTCAGCATTCTCCTTAACAAATCAGCTAAGTGATGTAATATCCTGACCATACTGTATACTACCCCCTTTTATCATGCACCCAGATCAACAAATCCTCTCCTGGATGCAAACTTACAAGAATACTCTGAATAGCCACAACTTCCTTTGACGTGAAGAGAGTTGATCTTTGCAGCATCCCACTCCCCCTATTAGCAATCAAGAGATCTTTGACCAACTGACAATCCATATCATTCGGTCTCGGAGTCGAGATGTGAAAACAGGGTAAACTCAAAATCCATGGCTTTTCCCATGTTGGCACGCTACTTCCATCACGAATATTCCATATAGTTCCTTTTCTCAACAATTCTTTACCACAGAGTATACTGCTCCAACTCCAAGAACAATAACGACCTCTATAAACGTTCCAAAAAGTAGAGGCAGCAAAGTATCTGCCTCATAGAACTTGAGACCAGATTTTTGAAGGCTCCTAAACTAACCTCCATGCCTGTTTCGCAAGCAGCGCAACATTAAAAGAGTTAAGGTATCGAAATCTTAGTCACTGCTCACCAATTGGAAGAGTCAATTTTCTCCAGCTTGCCCATGGGATTTTGAATTCACCACCTTTCTGACTCCACTAGAAATTAGATAGCAAGGAATTGATCCTGGCACATATCGTTGATGCGAATTTGAGGTTCATGACATAAGTAAAGATGGCTGCAGCCATTGCCTTGATTAATATACCCCGACTTGCTTGAGATAATAATCACATTTTCTAAGTTTTAAGTTTACTCTCCACCTTACTAATGATATATTTCAACGCAATTGACTTGGTGCGAGTGAGCTTAAATGGTAGTCGAAGGTACATCTCTTTCTTTGGGAGTGGACAATAGTGGATTTTTTCACGGGCTTGCCTTAATGTGGGCTTGCTAAATTCAATGCTCGATTTAGCAGCATTTATAGCATGACTAGATGATGAGCATTGTATGTCAAGTTTGACTGCCATGCTTTGTCTTCTAGATTATTTCATGGAGTAAAAGGCTTTCAGCAACAATTATGTTGTCGTGGATGGCTCTCCCAGAGACAGAAGCATTCTGCAAAGGACAAATAAAGAGATCCAAAAGTTGTTTGAGCCTGTTAGCCATAATTTTTTAGATAACCTTGGAGCAAAAGTTGCATAATCCAATTGGAACAAAAATTTGAAATATGCACTGTGTGCAACCTTTGAGACAAGAACCGAAAAGGTTTTATTTATATCCACAGGCAGCACTGACTTATGGAAGAAGTCTGGTACCAACTTGATTAGTTCTTCACCCATTATATCCCAATATTTGTGATAGAACAATCCCAACAGACCGTTTGGCACTAGCGCCTTAGCCCCCCCCCCCCCCAAAAAAGGAATGCTGTTTGATGGATTTCCTTTAGACTAACAGCAGCCGTTAGTTTGGCATTTCATTCTTCTGACACTACATTGGGAACATGTCTCAAAACCTCCTTATTGAATAGAGGATTGTCGAGGGAATACAGGCTCTTAAAAAGTTTTCGATATGAGATCTAATAGCCTCATCCTCCTACCTACTGATCATTCTTGCCCTTCAGTTTAAATATCCAGTTTTTTCGACATCTATTGGAGGCAACTTGATGAAACAAAAGTGAGTGTTCTTGTCACCCAAATGAAACCACTGAATCCTTTATCGCTGCTTCCAAAACTGTTCATCAAGTCTCCATTGTTTTGCCAACTCCTTGACTATGGCGCCTTGAAGTTGTCGGAGGAAGGCCTTGATTGCAACCAAGATAATTGTTACGTTAAGTTCTAGATTCTGAGTTTGGAGTTATGAAAATAACTTTGAGCCCATCCTATCAAAGCTTGTTGACAACAAGCCACTCTTTCTTCCCAATTTCTGATATTGAAGTCAGTAGAGTTTCCCCAAGCCTCACGGATCACCTCTTAGCAAAGATGGGAGGATGACCAACATGCTTCAAACTTGAATATCTTGGGCCACCAAGCTAATTTCCTGTATGTGCTTAGTATCAGCGGGTTGTGGTCGGACCCAATGCAGAATTCATGTAGTAATATAGCCTAAGGAAAGATACGGGCCCAATCCACGTTGACTAAGGCTTTGTCCAATCTCTCTAATACATGATTCATGCCTTTTTGTTTATTTGACAAAGTAAATTTAGGGCCATAAAAGTCTAGATCCAACAACCCATTCCTATTCATAAAATTCACCGATAAATCTCTCTATTGCCATTGAAGTTGTCTCCCTCCTGTCTTTTCTGATTTCTCAACTAGGCAATTAAGATCTTCTACACACAACTAGGGTCAAGTATCATGTGGCAAGGTGTTATCAATAGCATCCCATGCTTGCCAACGATTGTTTCTATTCAGCTCCCCATAAATGTACCTTAGTAACCATTGACCATCAGCATTAATATATTTCACACAATTAATAATATTAGAGGAGGAATAAATCACTTGGAGATTGAGGTCTTTCGACCACCATAGTGTAAAGCCCCGTTTTTTTCCAATCAGGTCAACATAGAGAGATGAAGAAAAACTAAATCTACTACAAAGCGTCTCCCAAAAGCCTTTCTTTTGCTTTGTTTCGAAAAGAAAAACCACTCTGAGGCAGTATTTCTAGATGAGCTCATTGAGAGCTCGAATTGTCAAGGGTTGCCTGAGCCCTTGATAATTCCAGGCCAACATCAACAATGGCATTTGTGTGGCTGTAGACCAGCCACCATCACCTTTTAAGAGAAAATTAGATCACTATCTGCAATGAGAAGATTATCAGCATAGGGTTGCACTAATTCTTAGGGATTTTGGGACTCTGAGTTGAGAGAGGCTAGGTGGGATAAGTCTTGAGAGGTGAGTGGAGCTTGGGCTTTAAGTCGATGGGGTTTGGGAATTGTATATGTGAGTTGTGGATTAGAGGGCCCATATAGGTTATGGGGATGGTTATTAAACTAGGTGTCTCGAGTATGAGAGAAGTGCGGTCCAAGTTATTTGATAGTGGGTGGGTAAGCTGGTGAATAGACCTAGGAAGGTTGTTTTTAGTCTTTGACCTTTTAGGTTTAGAAATTTGGTTAGGTAAGAGAGCATTCCTTTCATGGCATGAGGTAGTTGTTTGGGGGACTGGGTCGAAAAAGCAAGTTGTCTTATTTGTGCGAAAGGAAAGCTCAGGATTACAAGCAAACGTAGGCACATGAGGGTGAGAGATAATAGCTGCTTCTGCAAGAGGGTCATCTGCACCACTTTCTGCGACAAGCCCTGTCAAGGCAGCAAGCGTTCTCAGGGAGTCAGGTTGAGTCATATCAGATTGAACAAGCTCAACGTTGGCCTGAGGAAAATTCTGGTGACTAGAGGAGTCGGCCTCATCTTACCCTCTGCTCTTTTTCAACCATGGATGATTTTTTTATGGCGCACCGCAAGCTCCACCCTCTTATGTGGACCAAATGGTCTGCTTCAAGGGCATTGAGAGCTTGGATATCTTCCGAGTTCCTCAGTGGATATATACGATTAGAGTGCCCCATTACTCCATAGCAATAACAAAACTCTAGAACTCTTTCATATTTGAAGGAAACCCAAGAGAAACCCTCTCCTTTGCGACTATTGAAACCAACCAATAAAGGTTTATCAACATATATGAAAACTTTTAAACGCATATAGCCACGTAACGTAGTGAGAGCTTCAAGTGTAGACTCAGAGTCCACCAAGCCAGCAAAGAGGTTTCCAATTCTGTTTGTGTTTTCTTTCGTCATCTGAGAAAGTGGAAGCTCATGGACTTGGAACCAAATGATAGAAGTAGATAAGTCCACTTCCTCTAGAGCCAAATGAGGAAACCATTATTTAGTGACCAAATGGTACCCAGCCATTATCCAAGGGACACCATTTAGGACTCGCCTCCTATCAGCTTCTGATTGGAAAGAGAAGATGAAGATATTCAGTTTGAGGCTCTTGACTTACACATCACCCTGTAGACTCCATGTCCTTTTGAGGGTGTCTTTGACCATAGAGACCCCAAATTGCTTATCTGCCACTACCCTTCTAAGGAGGATAGACCTAGTAACTTTATTTGCCGTCAAGAAATCATCCTAGAGTTGAATCAAAACTTCTTAATCAGCTGAATATGACTGAGGTTTGTCAGACGACCCAGTACCTATCTCTTCCATCCCACCTAGGCAGGAAACAAAGAAACTGAGGCTTCAAGGAAAAGAACAAATGAAGTAAACAAACTCAACGAGGTGAGAAAAAGGACTAAATGGAAATTTGGGAAAAGATTACTGTGTGACGGAGGTCATTGGAGATCCGTCGACAAACATCAATGGGGGCATGTATCGGTGCTAGGAGCTCGACAAAATCTTTCTTTCAATTAATTAATTGAACTTTTCTCTTGAGGGTTTGATCAAAAAAAATTGAACTAAAGGAGGTTAAATGTATTTAACTCCTTTTACTTTGATTGTTTTATATTTTACTTCTTTGTTTAATTTAAGTATTAAACTCTTTTGTAGTGTTTATCTTTTGCAATTTACCCATTAGTCAAGATCCTACGAAAACTATTAACAAAAATTGACCAAAACTACATCTTTTTATAATTGGTATTTTTTCTCTTCCAAAATTATAAATATGTTATATATTTTTTAAATTAAATTTCAACGTATACTATCCTTCAGCATGCCATTTTCAACGTACCACGCATATTGATATAGACATATTTAGAACAATATTTATAGTTATGGAAATATAATAAAATTCTTGCGATTACATAATACCATAATTATAAATGATTTTTATTAATAAATTTTACGAATAACTATCAAGAGAGTTAGATTGGAAAAATTGAAAACCAAAAAAAAAATTATTATTTTGTTGCCTAAATTGAAATCAGAGGACAGTAAAATGTAAAAACAACTAATCTAGAGATAATAGGCATTTAACCCAATCAGAAAAGATGCAGGCTGTGAAAATAATAATTATCTCAACATTCAGACGATGTCTACTTTAATAAATCCTTTTACCTTACCAAATGATGCCCAAAAAAATGTCATAGTATAAATTGATTTGAATCAATTTTACAATAGCTTTCCAAGACAACTATAGGATACATGTCAAAACTGCGAGCGAGAGACAAACCCACTTTCAGCCCCTTCCTTGGAGATCAATGATTAAGTAAAACATTGTTTGATCTGACTCGAGCATTTTGCAGGTTTCCAATTTTCATTCTTCTCTCCGGATGACAAGAATTGTCAGAAAGACTCTGGGCTCGTGGAGGGTCTTATTCTTGAGGGCATTCGCATTCCTTTGCCTCCAAACCTACAACTGAAGCTATCTTTTGGTGTGATGGACATCTTGTTCATCACATAATCAAAATCGTCCAGATCAAGGAATTGCTCCTTGTAACTTAGTGGTCTTTCTTCCACATAACTATCTCTTTTCTCGACCACATGTTCATCATCAATATCTTCATCACTGCTATCTTCCTCATCACCACCATACGTAGTCCTGACATTCTTCCAGTACACAAAACTTCGCTGGATGAAACTTCTGCAAAACAAAAAATATGGTAGCAGACAACATACAAATGAAAATCATTGTGTAACAAAGGCACCCTATGGTTAATCATCCAAACCAAATATCAGTCACCTCATTTTTCTCATCCTAATGGGGTTAAAACTTCTCACCTCCCAAATACCTCTTTCGATAAACTGATTGCTATAAACCTAATTTAAGCTCTCCACCAATATAAAGTTGCAAGGAAAGCTTTGAATATTTGTGTAGTCTAATTCGTGATAAAACTAATTCCTGCAACCTTGCTCCACCCACCTCCCGTTAGCTAATCGAATCTAGCAACCAATATTATTTCATCGTTTTCTCTAGAAACTTCCACAAAGTATAAGTTTATGTTAAAATAAAATTGTTAACCTGTCACTATTTTTCAACAAACACGGGTCAAAGGGGAAGAACATGTCCAGCCTCTCCAGTCCTCCAAAATCCGTCGAAAGATTCAACTCCAAGAGATCATAAAAAATGAACACTTCAGACATGGAGAACATATGAGCTGCTTTGGCCTGTTTCAGAAACTCTTTTGCTAGGGATGGTAGGCAAACCTATACATTTGAGGAAATCAAAACAATATATGCACCATATTTCTTGATAAGGATAAACAATTATAACAAGATTTTCAACTACATTATGTGATGCTAACACAAAAATAAAGAAGATTACAGCTCCAGACTCCAGGCGAGAGGATAAAAGAGTTTCTTTAAAACTGTAGTAAAATTTTTGACATCCAAAATAATTCTGACTTTCAAAGGCCCCAGTTTATGCTTTATGATTGACTCTATAGGCATGAGGAGAAGCTGTGATTTAAGCCATGGAATGTCCATCATTGATTGCATCCGAAAGCACAGAACATACATAATGGCCTGTGGTTTGTATGCAAAAAACTATCAAGACAAAGTTTGCAACATGCTACAATAGAAAAAAGAAGGTCAATCAACAACACAAAAACTGGGATTTTGCCATTAGGACACGAGGGATGGATATAATAATACTTCAGTTACCACTAAAACATAAAAAGCCTTGAATTTTGATGAAAATGATTACCACTCATGGCGAACTGTGCTGACACAAAAGTTTGATTACATCACAGCGTGCACAACAAATTTTTCAAACAATTTATTGAGCAAACATCAGCGTTCTAATAAATGTTAGCTTCCAACTTAATTTTTATCTTCCTTGTAAAAGCACTCAAGATTATTGGTTCCATCTACTCCTTGAAAATCATCATAAACTTATGTTTGTAAATTGTAACAATAGACATAATTCCTCAATTTCAATAAACTGTACATATTTTGTCGATCCCCCAGTCAGAAGCAATTAATCCTGTTCATTTAATGAGAAATCAATACCCTTGGTAGAACCGCTTTGAATGTTTATTTCACTCATCTGTTGTCTAATGTGAAGAGAAGATGACAAGAAGGAACCAAGATTTAAATAAATCTCTAGAGCAAAACACACCCTAAGCATGGCTAGATTAACAACATCCTATTTATAAGAAGGCATCAACATCCATCTTAATCAGGAAAACTTGAACATGTACTCATTAAAGTCCCCCCCCCCACAAAAAAAGGGGTGGCAACCGAAGTTGCACGCGTAAAGACAACAAATGACGATCATGATGGTCCTAGCAGTGTGGTCCATTGGAGGCACGGTCAAATACGCACTAACCAGTCAACTGAACAGTAGTACAACTGATCAGATATGACCAAAATGGTGTGTAAATCAGTCTAGACATGCCTAAACTTGTTGAAACACTTTCTAGCTGAAATTTCATAGTAAGAAGTACATGTATGCCGAATATCACGGCCACAATTTTCTCACTCAAATAAAAGATAACTCAAAATTAAGGGACCTGGCATCCAGAATAGAAAACTCGATGGACTTTTGGGTTCATATCACCATCCTGGGCTTTACAATATTCCAAACACTAGTCTACCAGCCTAGAAAACGGTTCAGAAAACATACAAAATATCAAATTCTGTTCCTTAGAACTTCCTTCGAAATATATTGAGCCAATTGCAATGGTGCTTAATCAGAGAAGTAAATGGATATTCATGATTAAACTAGGATGTTAAGCATGCTTCACAATTATTTAATACGCTAGCCACAAAAGCAGTATACAAAAATTTTCCTTGAGCCAGATAAGTAGCAAGATAAGCCACAACACTCATCCTGTATAAGATAAAGGAAGTAGTTATAGACCTGAAGCCACTAACACCCAGATCCTGGTGATATACCTTCAAGCTATAAAAGAACAGAACGGAAACCAAGAACATAAAATATGTCATACAGAATTTGAAAAAGTCAAATCAAGGTGACTCCATCAAATAAAGTGATGTCAGCCATGCAGTCATCAATTAAAAGCCTTGGTGGCGGAGGGGAGTTTGGAACATGTAGAAAGCCAATGACTCCATCAAATAAAATGATGCTAGCCATAAGGTCATCAATTAAAAAGATTTATAGTGTGAATGAAGGACGAGACAGATAGAGTAATTGATTCAATTGATAGAAAATGGTTGGCAAAATAACTTAAAAGCTCATGACAAAGAAGAATTAGATCTTTTCTCTTCCACAAGTCAGAATTACAATTTTTCAACAAACAAAAATGTATTCTGTTATAGAGATTTTGGAACGATTCAAATCTTAGTCTTAAAAAAAATTGCATATAGTTATAGTTAATCAAAGTCTTATCGAAGTTTAAACTAATAAAAAAAGATGAAAATCATGGAAATGAATTGAAAGTTATTGGCTAAAATTCAATATCTACAATGTTAGAAAATTCACACCTCATGCATACATCAAGAAATTGTTACTAAGTGTGAATTTATGTTTTGATGATGAGTGTTTTGATAATGAGCTATGAACCAATCTAACATAAGTACAAGTGAATTTCATTTGTGCGTTCTTCAAGTATACAATTCAGGTTCAAGAAGTCCAAAGAGGCATACAGATGCGATCTTACACGTGCATGGAAGAGAAAGATCACATTGGGCCTTATTAAGCTACTATCTTAGAAAGACAGGGCAAGAGCAAATCTATTTGGGCAGATTCTAGGTACCAACTTTACTCACTTGAGATATATTTTGGGCCTACAATATATATAGTTTTGTAGGACTATAAGTCTAGTTTCAAATGAGCTTGGTCGTGCAATTTTTGAAGCCCTAGAAAAAAACTTATGAATTTTATACCAAGAGGGTGCAAGCTGTCAGGAACCTTCAGTGCACATGGAGTGAATTGCAACGGCTGCATAGAAGAGCAAACGACCAATTTGAATGCCAAATTTTGTGTGTAGATTCCCTGTTCTGTCTATTAAGCAATACAAAAAGAATCACATCAAAATTCAAAGCCATATGCAAGATATTACCGTTCTACTAAAAGTGTGCAGACTGTCTAATGAAACTTTAACGTCTGTATTCCAACATTTATTTGACTATGATATACTCATTCAAAAATAGTAAAATTTGGTGGGTAGAGAGCTCTAACAATTTTCAAGCTGTTTGTACCAAGTTATAGCCGTTCTACTAGAAGGTGTCAGACAAGAGAATCAATGCAAAGCTATCAAGAGGAAAACAACAAAGTATGCATGTGCAACCCATTGCAACGGCTCTAACAAGTTGCTAACCTATTTTGCAGCTACTTAAACATCACTTGAATATGTTTTACATGTGAAGAAAGTTATATTCAAGCACTGTACAATCTCTCTCAAAGCAAAAAGGCTTTCTTTACTGCAAGTGTTTTCATTGTAAAACTAGCATTCAACCTAGTAAGTTTCATTTGTATAGTAATACATTGTGAGAATAGGTGAGAGCTCTCAAGTGGGACTTGTGAGGATCATCTTGTAAGGAGTTAGGGTTGAACTCTAAGAAGGAAAACCTAAAAGAAAAGGGAAAGTGGTGTTGGAAAGTGGGACTTATGCAATAACCGATTTGAAGGCAGACGCAAGGGTGTTTGCGGAGTCTTCTTGCAAACTGTACGGTGGTGATTAGTGCGCCCAAAGGCACCCCTATAGTTGAACTCTCAAGAATCTCCAAGAGAGGGATTATTGAGAAGACCAAGGACGTAGCCATTTGGTGAACCTTGTAAAAATCGGTATTGTATTTCTTTCAATCTCTTGTTTACATTCATTTGCAAAGTTTTATTTGAGGATTTTTATTTGTGAAGCCTATTCACCCCCCTATAGGCTTCACCGAAGGGACCAACATTTGGTATCAGAGCTAAACCTCACTTGTAAGGCTTAACATCCTTGAGGGATCCCCATGGAATCCTCATCCAATGAATACATGAGACCTTTCTTTGATGGTAGTGATTTTCAATACTATAAAGATCATATGGAAAGTTATCTTAAATCTAAGGGGATGAAAGTTTGGTTAAGTGTAGAAAAAGGGCCATATGTCCCTAAGGAAGAAGTTGTTGATGATAAGGGAGTGAAACCTTGAGAGAAAAACCAATAGGAAAATGGGATGAAGAGGACTATAAGAAAAACCAAATAGATGAAAGAGCATATCATTATTTGAAAATGTTCATAGCTAGAAGTGAATATAACACCATCAAACATTATAAAAAGGCTAAGGAAATTTGGAATACATTGTGTCTCTCAAATGAAGGGACGTTAAAAGTGAGGAAAGTTAAACTTGACATGCTTATGAAAGAATTTGAACTTTTCATTTTGAGACCAAATGAATCGGTTAAAAGTGTGTATGATAGACTCATAATTATTGCTAATGGACAAACCGATTTTGGCAAAGTGTTTGGAAAGGGTGAACTTGTGCAGAAACTAATGAATTCGATGAATGAGGAATACGAAATGAAGATTAATGTCATTGAAGAAACTCACAACGTGGAGGAGCTAACCATGGAAGAGTTGTTTTGGTCCTTGATGACTCATGAGATGAAACTTAAAAGGATAAGTGCATTACCACAAGTAGAATTGTTGGAAAATTCATACCCCATGCATACATTAGGAAGTTGTTATTAAGTGTGAATTCATGTTTTGATGATGAGTGTTTTGATAATGAGCTATGAACCAATCTAACATAAGTACAAGTGAATTTCATTTGTATGTTCTTGAAGTATACAATTCAGGTTCAAGAAGTCCAATGAGGTATACATATGTCATCTTACACGTGCATGGAAGAGAAAGATCACATTGGGCCTTATTAAGCTACTATCTTATAAAGACAGCATAAGAGCAAATCTGTTTGGATAGATTCCAGGTACTAAACTCACTCACTTGAGATATATTTTGGGCCTAAAATATATATATTTTGGCAGGACTATAAGTCTAGTTTCAAATGAGCTTGGTCGTGCAATTTTTGGAGTCTTAGAAAAAAACTTATGAATTTTATACCAAGAGGGTACAAGCTGTCAGGAACCTTCAGTGCACATAGAGTGAATTGCAGCGGCTACCTAGAAGAGGACATGACGAATTTGAATGTGAAATTTTGTGTGTAGATTCTATGTTTTATCTATTAATTAATACAAAAAGAATCACATCCAAATTCAAATCCATCTGGAAGATATTACCGTTCTACTAAAAGTGTGCAGACTGTCTAACGGAACTTTAATGTCAGTATTCCGACATCTATTTGACTATGCTATACTCATTCAAAAGTAGTCAAATTTGGTGGGTAGAGATCTCTGACAGTCTACTAAATAAAAAAAAGGAATCGCAATTTTTCAAGCTTTCTGTACCAAGTTATAGCAGTTCAACCAGAAGGTGTCAAACAAGAGAATCAATGCAAAGCTGTCAAGAGGGAAACAACAAAGTATGCATGTTCAACCCATGGCAACGGCTCTAACAAGTTGCTAACCTATCTTGCAGCTACTTAAACATCACTTGAAGATGTTTTACTTGTGAAGAAAAGTTATATTCAACCACTGCACAATCTCTCTCGAGGCAAAAAGGCTTTCTTTACTCCAAGTGTTTTTATTGTAAAACTAGCATTCAAGCTAGTAAGTTTCATTTGTATTGTAATACATTGTGAGAATAGGTGAGAGCTCTCAAGTGGGACTTGTGAGGATCATCTTTTAAGGAGTTAGGGTTGAACTCCAAGAAGGAAAACCTAAAAGAAAAGGGAAAGTGGTGTTGGCAAGTGGGACTTGTACAACAAGCGTTTTCAAGGCGGACGCAAGGGTGTTTGTGGAGTCTTCTTGTAAACTGTACGGTGGTGATTGGTGCACCCAAAGGCACCCCATAGTTGAACTCTCAAGAATCTCCAAGAGAGGGATTGTTGAGAAGACTAAGGACGTAGCCATTTGGTAAATCTTTTAAAAATCGGTATTGTATTTCTTTCAATCTCTTGTTTACATTCATTTGCAGAAATTTTTATTTGAGGATTTCATTAGTAAAGCCTATTCACCCCTCCTCTAGGCTTCACCCAAGGGACCAACATTTGTTATCAGAGCTTATCCTCACTTGTAAGGCTTAACATCCTTGAGGGATCCCCATGGAATCCTCATCCAATGAAAACAAGTGACCTTTCGTTGATGGTAGTGATTTTCAATACTATAAAGATCATATGGAAAGTTATCTTAAATTTAAGGGGATGAAAGTTTGGCAAAGTGTAGAAGAGGGACCATATGTGCCTAAGGAAGAAGTTGTTGATGATAAGGGAGTAAAAACCTTGAGAGTAAAACCAATAGGAAAATGGGATGAAGAGGACTATAAGAAAAACCAAATCGATGAAAGAGCATATTGTTATTTGAAACCGTCCATAGCTAGAAGTGAATATAACACCATCAAACATTGTAAAAATGCTAAGGAAATTTGGAATACATTGTGTCTCTCAAATGAAGGGACATTAAAAGTTAGGAAAGTTAAACTTGGCATGCTTATGAAAGACTTTGAACTTTTCACTATGAGACCAAATGAATCGGTTAAAAGTGTGTATGATAGACTCATGATTATTGCTAATGGACTAACCGATCTTGGCAAAGTGTTTGGAAAGGGTGAACTTGTGCAGAAATTAATGAATTCGATGAATGAGGAATACGAAATGAAGATTAATGCCATTGAAGAAACTCACAACGTGAAGGAGCTAACCATGGAAGAGTTACTTGGGTCCTTGATAACTCATGAGATCATACTCAAAAGGAGAAGTGCATTACCACAAGTAGAACCATCCTCAAAAAATGTGGCACTCATGGCCCTAGATGATGACGATGAAAGTGACAATGAGGTAATGGATCCTCCCTCTTATGAAGAACTTAGAGAAGCTTTTGATGAGTTGTTGATCACATTTAAAAGAAAATGTAAACAATATAAAGAGCAAAAGAAAGCATGTGAAAAACTTTTGTTAGAGAAAGATGAAATTATCTTGGAAAATAGTCTTTTAAAAGAAGAACTTGAAAAGGCTAAATTAGATCATAAATCAACTTGTAGTGAGTTAAATTTTGTTAAACAAGAGCTTGCAATGTCTAAAAAGGCCCCTAACATCAAAGACCATTTACATCATGCTTTGGAAAAAGAAATTGAAGACCTCAAAGAAAAGAATTCAAATTTAGAAATGTCTTTTTCAAAATTCACATTAGGTAGCAATAAGTTAGATGAGATGTTATCTTTTCAAAAGAAATTTTTTGAAAAATCTGGTTTGGGCTATCTCACTAAAAATAAGACTAATCCCATAAAAGAAAAGAAAATTATTGTATCATGTTTTTATTGCCATAAAGAAGGACACAAATTTCATGATTGTAGACTTAGAAGACCTAGTGATTCGAACAAGTATGTGTCATATTCTAAAGTTTGGGCAAAGCCTAATAAATTCAAACAAGTATGGATGGTTAAAGATTCAATGAAGAAGAATGATTGTTGTAACATTGAAGGACCCAAAAAGATATGGGTACCAAAATATTCTACATCTTGTCTTGTAGGTGGAAAAGTGCTTGAAGGCAACATATTTTAAAGTAGATGTCATTTGGTACCTTGATAGTGGATGTGCAAGGCATATGACCGGAGAAGCATCATTTTTCTCCACACTAAAAAGCAAGTATGGAGGATGTGTCACGTTTGGAGACAATAGAAAAGGCAAAATCATTGGGGTTGGCACTATAGGTAATAATGTATCAAGTTTTATTGAGGATGTTGCTTTGGTAAGTGGTTTAAAGCACAACTTAATTAGCATTAGCCAATTGTGTCATAAAGAATTGAGGTATTATTCAAACCCATGACTTGTGAAGTATATGATCCCCATACTAAAGCATTGAGATTTGTAGGAAAAAGAATAAGTTGTGTAATGCATGTGCTTGTTAAGACCCTAAGGTTTCAGTTTTTGGTTTTGATGATTGCTGAACACTGAGAGTTACTAATATGTTTATTTAAGTGTGTAGTTAAATGATTTAATCAAATAAACATCAATTGAAATGGAAGCAATGCTAGCATAAGGCAACTATTGATATTGGTCATATTCAGTGTAAGTACTATCCAGTATGGTCAATTTTAAAAGGCTCGTTTGCTCACATGGAGATGAACTAGATAATGTGCTATATACGGTTAGAAAGATAATTTTGTCTATTTTCTGAATTCTTAAGAATCATCTCAATTGGATATTTTTGGAGGAAGTTATAGTCTATGAACTGAAAGGTGCTCAATCTGTCAAGGCAGACAGGATCAGTCCACTTTAAGAGATGATTGCGGCCAAAGGGGAAGGAACTAGCTGTTGATTTTTATATGCATACAAATATAATTCTGTCTAGTTTCTAAATTGACCAGAATCATGCAAATTGGAGTTCTGTAGAAGGAGCCAAAATACTAAAGGATGTACAGCCTGTCCCGTCCAGCAGGATCAGTCAACTTCTAGAAGACACCACGACTAGCTGGAGTGGAATCAGACCATGATCTATACATGTATGAAAAGCTCTATGAGTCTACTTTGAAATGGAAGAAACAGGATATGATTTGAAGTTATACAGGTAGACTTATGATTGATTCTTTAAGAAGTGTCAGAGCTGTCCAATTGAGAAAGGAAACAAGCTTAAATTGGGTCTTGGTGATGCTGCTTGAAAGAGAATCCATTTAAATAAGATTATGAGCTAAAAAGGAAACTTTTCAAACATTGCAAAGCTAATGTTAGCACAAATATAAAAGCTTAGAAATTCTAGCATGAGTATCATTTCATAATCATCTAAAATTGATTTAGTGAGAGGTTTGCCAATGCTTTAGAATTAGTTGTGTGATGCATGCTTAGATTAAAACAAATACATACTTCATTTTTAGGACAAGATCCCAAGATCAACATCTCACACACTTTCACAAGGTTTTACATTTTGCCCCACGTCTTTATCTCAGCAGTACAAGCAGACTTACCAAAATTGATAAGTACACAATTACAAGACAAATAACACCAACCACTTATTCATACATATTAGAGTACACCAACCATGACTCATCCATGTACTATGCACTACAAGACAACATCCCTGCGCATACATACATTCCAGTAAAGCTTTGTATGTTGGAATCCATATTCCAATGCCAGAAAATGTCTTCAGATCTTACCCCTGTCAGTCGCTCCTAGGGGGCCTAAGGCGTAGCTCTAGATCCATAAAGCCCTCATTGTTCGGGAGGTTGGCAATGTCAATAGTACCAGCATTTTCTTGCTGATTGAGATTGCCTAGATGAACAGGAAAGAGACTGAGTGTTTCTCTTTCTCCCTCACGAGAAGAGTTGACCGATCTGCCTCTCACTAGAGTAATGCTTCCTACTAAGTGAAAATATTCATGAGAGTTTGATCTCTGACCCACATCAAAGATTTCAAATGATAAATGGAAAATACCTGGTGGCTGGTGATGCTGGTTGAGATTTCCTTGAGAAACAATTGTTTTGCTGGTGGAATGAATAACAGGAGGTGCTCTGCTTCTTCTCACACTATGCCTTCAATTCTGGATCCAGAGTCTAATGTTACTTGGCTAAATTGGACCATATTGTCTCAACAGTGAGGCAAGTTGAGCAAGTTGGCTTGATGTCGGACGAGCTTCTTCAATACCATGAAAAATATATTCCAAGATTTGTAATTGCTCCGGCTCCTGTCTCCATCTGGAATTGGAAGAGTTTCTAGTTTCCAGGTTCTGATGGCTAGATGGTGGTCTCATTTTGTTGAATGGAAAGGTGAGTGAAAAATTTGAGACTCTGGATGATGAAGAGAAATTGAGATAATGCATATCTCCATTTATGCCTGACGATCCGCAATTTACGCCTGACTGTCAGCGGTAATAATTGCCTAGCTGTCCTCAACTTTCGCTTAACTGTCAGAAACTTGCGTCTGACTGTCTGCGATTTACGTCTGACTGTGCTCCACGTCAACAACTTTTCTGATTGTGAGCCATGATAGCAACTTTTTTGACTAGGTGTGCCATGTTAGCTTTCACGTAAGCAATTGACTGCTGAGATGGACTTTCATGTAAGCAATTTGATTGCGGTAATATTTTTGACCTACTCATGAACTACTATTGAAGGTAATGAACCACATTGGATTTTTGGTAACATAGTGACCTAATTTTGAATAAAGACCTCTTGATAGATTATTTTAGAAAATTAGGCATGTCACACCCCATGCATTAGCATGTGCTTGAATGTCTACATTTGCTTAATTTTGCATGCATGTTTGTAATTATGTCTTGCCATTTTATGGCATAACAAAGTGGCTAAACTTTCAATGAAATTACTTCAAATTAATGAAGCAAATACATTGAAAATCATTTTCTATGAACATTGCATATAATACACTTTATTTTTGTTATAGTGAAACCTTTTTGAAATTGAGGCATCATTTTCTAAATTCTTATTATCCACTCTTTGCTCTAATTTAATGATTGTATTTGAACTCTACAAGGCCTACATTTCAAAGTTGTGATAATTTATATGCCTAATTGTAAATGTGAACTTGTGATACATGCATATATTAAGGGGTAGTCTCATTCTCTTAACCTAGTTAGCATTCACATTTTTTGTTTCAACCATTTTTATTGATGACAAAAAGGGGGAGAAAATTACGAGAGAGTCATCAAAAAAGAGCAGTTCTAGAGGAACCTTAGATTAAGGGGGAGCATCTATTTTAAAGGTTTTGTCATCATCAAAAAGGGGGAGATTGTTGGAAAATTCACACCCCATGCATACATTAGGAAATTGTTATTAAGTGTGAATTCATGTTTTGATGATGAGTGTTTTGATAATGAGCTATGAACCAATCTAACATAAGTACAAGTGAATTTCATTTGTATGTTCTTGAAGTATACAATTCAGTTTCAAGAAGTCCAATGAGGTATACATATGTCATCTTACACATGCATGGAAGAGAAAGATCACATTGGGCCTTATTAAGCTACTATCTTATAAAGACAGCATAAGAGAAAATCTGTTTGGACAGATTCCAGGTACTAAACTCACTTACTTGAGATATATTTTGGGCCTAAAATATATATATTTTGGTAGGACTATAAGTCTAGTTTCAAATGAGCTTGGTCGTCCAATTTTTGGAGGCTTAGAGAAAAACTTATGAATTTTATACTAAGAGGGTGCAAGCTGTCAGGAACTTTTAGTGCACATAAAGTGAATTGCAACGGCTGCCTAGAAGAGCACATGACGAATTTGAATGTACAATTTTGTGTGTAGATTTTATGTTATATCTATTAGTTAATGCAAAAAGAATCGCATCAAAATTCAAATCCATCTGCAAGATATTACCGTTCTACTAAAAGTGTGCAGACTGTCTAACGGAACTTTAACGTTAGTATTCCAACATCTATTTGACTATGCTATACTGATTCAAAAATAGTCAAATTTGGTGGGTGGAGAGCTCTGACAGTCTACTAAATAAAAAAAAAGGAATCGCAATTTTTCAAGCTGTCTGTATCAAGTTATAGCCGTTTAATCAGAAGGTGTCAAACAAGAGAATCAATGCAAAGCTGTCAAGAGGGAAACAACAAAGTATGCATGTGGAACCCATGGCAACGGCTCTAACAAGTTGCTAACCTATGTTACTGCTACTTAAACATCACTTGAAGATGTTTTACTTGTGAAGAAAAGTTATATTCAACCACTGCACAATCTCTCTCAAGGCAAAAAGGCTTTCTTTACTCTAAGTGCTTTTATTGTAAAACTAGCATTCAAGCTAGTAAGTTTCATTTGTATTGTAATACATTGTGAGAATAGGTGAGAGCTCTCAAGTGGGACTTATGAGGATCATCTTGTAAGGAGTTAGGGTTGAACTCCAAGAAGGAAAACCTAAAAGAAAAGGGAAAGTGGTGTTGGCAAGTGAGACTTGTGCAACAAGCGTTTTGACGGCAGACGCAAGGGTGTTTGCGGAGTCTTCTTGTAAACTGTAGGTGGTGATTGGTGCACCCAAAGGCACCCCATAGTTGAACTCTCAAGAATCTCCAAGAGAGGGATTGTTGAGAAGACCAAGGACGTAGCCAGTTGGTGAACCTTGTAAAAATCGGTATTGTATTTCTTTCAATCTCTTGTTTACATTCATTTGCAGAAATTTTTATTTGAGGATTTCATTAGTAAAGCCTATTCACCCCCCCCCTCTAGGCTTCACCCAAAGGACCAACAAGAATCATCCTCAAGAAATTTAGCACTCAAGGCTAAAGCCAAGACTCTTTTGAAACATCAAAAGGATGATAAAAGTGATTCATGCATTGATGATGAAGAACTTGCTCTCTTTGTCAAAAGGTTCAAGAAGATAATGAAATATCCCAAAAGAAGAAGGAACCTCAAGAAACAAGTGTCCAACAAAAGTGAAGAAGAAGAAGGGCCTCTTTGTTTCGAATGCAATCAACCCGGCCACTTCAAGGTAGATTGTCTCAATCTCAAGAAAAAGAAAGGTAAGAAAGGCAAGAAAGCATTTCTTGTAGGATGAGGTGAAAGTGATGATGAAGATGAGAAAGAGCAAGAATCATACATGGCACTCATGGCCCTAGATGATGACGATGAAAGTGACAATTAGGTAATGGATCTTCCCTCTTATGAAGAACTTAGAGAAGCTTTTGATTATTTATTGATCACATTTAAAAGGAAATTTAAACAATATAAAGAGTAAAAGAAAGCATGTGAAAAACTTTTGTTAGAGAAAGATGAAATTGTCTTGGAAAATAGTCTTTTAAAAAAGAACTTGAAAATACTAAATTAGATCATAAATCAACTTGTAGTGAGTTAAAGTTTGTTAAACAAGAGCTTGCAATATCTAAAGAGACCCCTAACGTCAAAGACAATTTATATCATGCTTTGAAAAAAGAAGTTGAGGATTTTAAAGAAAAGAATTTAAATTTAGAAAAGTCCTTTTCAAAATTTACATTAAGTAGCAATAAGTTAGATGAGATGTTATCTTTTCAAAAGAAATTTTTTGACAAATCCGGTTTAGTCTACTTCACTAAAAACAAGACTAATCCCATAAAAGAAAAGAAAATTGTTATATCATATTTTTATTGCCATAAAGAAGGACACAAATTTCATGATTGTAGACTTAGAAGACCTAGTGGTCCCAACAAGTATGTGTCATCTTCTAAAACTTGGGCAAAGCCTAATAAATTCAAACAAGTATGGATGGTTAAAGATTCAATGAAGAAGAATGATTGTTGTAACATTGAAGGACCCAAAAAGATATGGGTACCAAAATATTCTACATCTTGTTTTGTAGGTGAAAAAGTGCTTGAAGGCAACATATTTTAAAGAAGATGTCATTTGGTACTTTGATAGTGGATGTGCAAGGCATATGACCGGAGAAGCATCGTTTTTCGCCACACTAAAAAGCAAGGATGGAGAATGTGTCACGTTTGGAGACAATGGAAAAGGCAAAATTATTAGAGTTGGCACTATAGGTAACAATGTATCAAGTTTTATTGAGGATGTTGCTTTGGTAAGTGGTTTAAAGCACAACTTAATTAGCATTAGCCAATTGTGTGATAAAGGTTTTGAGGTATTATTCAAACCCATGACTTGTGAAGTATATGATCCACATACTAAAGCATGGAAAACAAATCATTTAGAGTAAGCACATACACATTTCCTTTTCTTTTTCCTACAAATCTCAATGCTTTACTATAGGGATCATATACTTCACAAGTCATGGGTTTGAATAATACCTCAAAACCTTTATCACACAATTGGCTAATGCTAATTAAGTTGTGCTTTAAACCACTTACCAAAGTAACATCCTCAATAAAACTTGATACATTGTTACCTATAGTGCCAACCCCAATGATTTTGCCTTTTTCATTGTCTCCAAACGTGACACATCCTCCATTCTTGCTTTTTAGTGTGGAGAAAAATGATGCTTCTCCGGTCATATGCCTTGCACATTCACTATCAAGGTACCAAATGACATCTTCTTTAAAATATGTTGCCTTCAAGCACTTTTTCACTTACAAAACAAGATATAGAATATTTTGGCACACATATCTTTTTGGGTCCTTCAATGTTACAACAAT
This sequence comes from Carallia pectinifolia, assembly GCA_037832335.1. NCBI lineage: Eukaryota > Viridiplantae > Streptophyta > Magnoliopsida > Malpighiales > Rhizophoraceae > Carallia > Carallia pectinifolia. Next base: position 6,009,234 of record CM075454.1, on the reverse strand, counting down.
CATTCTTCTTCATTGAATCTTTAACTATCCATACTTGTTTGAATTTGTTAGGTTTTGCCCAAACTTTAGAAAATGACACATACTTGTTGGGACCACTAGGTCTTCTAAGTCTACAATCATGAAATTTGTGTCCTTTTTTATGACAATAAAAACATGATATAACAATTTTCTTTTCATTTATAGGATTAGTCTTGTTTTTAGTGAGGTACCCCAAACCGGATTTGTCAAAAAATTTCTTTTGAAAAGATAACATCTCATCTAACTTATTGCTATCTAATGTCAATTTTGAAAAGGACTTTTCTAAATTTGAATTCTTTTCTTTAAGGTCCTCAACTTCTTTTTCCAAAGCATGATTTAAATTTTCTTTGATGTTAGGGGCCTTTTTAGATATTGCAAGTTCTTGTTTAACAAAATTTAACTCACTACAAGTTGATTTATGATTTAATTTAGCCTTTTCAAGTTCTTCTTTTAAAAGACTATTTTCCAAGACAATTTCATCTTTCTCTAACAAAAGTTTTTCACATGCTTTCTTTTGCTCTTTATATTGTTTACATTTCCTTTTAAATGTGATCAATAACTCATCAAAAGCTTCTCTAAGTTCTTTATAAGAGGGAAGATACATTACCTCATTGTCACTTTCATCGTCATAATCTAGGGCCATGAGTGCCATGTATGATTCTTACTCTTTCTCATCTTCATCATCACTTATACCTCATCCCACAAGAAATGCTTTCTTATTTTTCTTACCTTTCTTTTTCTTGAGATTGGGACAATCTACCTTGAAGTTGCCGGGTTGATTGCATTCGAAACAAAGAGGCCCTTATTCCTCTTCACTTTTGTTGGACACTTGTTTCTTGAGGTTCCTTCTTCTTTTGGGATATTTCAACATCTTCTTGAACCTTTTGACAAAGAGAGCAAGTTCTTTATCATCAATGCTTGAATCACTTTCGACATCACTTTCATCATCCTTTTGATATTTCAAAGGAATCTTGGCTTTAACTTTGAGTGCTACATTTTTTGAGGATGACTCTACTTGCGATAATGTACTTCCCCTTTTGTGTTTGATCTCATGAGTCATCAAGGACCCAAGTAACTCTTCCATGGTTAGCTCCTCCCCGTTGTGAGTTTCTTCAATGGCATTAATCTTCATTTCGTATTCCTCATTCATCGAATTCATTAATTTTTGCACAAATTCACCGTTTCCAAACACTTTGCCAAGATTAGTTAGTCCATTAGCAATAATCATGAGTCTATCATACACACTTTTAACCGATTCATTTGGTCTCATAGTGAAAAGTTCAAAGTCTTTTATAAGCATGCCAAGTTTAACTTTCCTAACTTTTAATGTCCATTCATTTGAGAGACACAATGTATTCCAAATTTCCTTAGCATTTTTACAATGTTTGATGATGTTATATTCACTTCTAACTATGGACGTTTTCAAATAATAATATGCTCTTTCATCTGTTTGATTTTTCTTATAGTCCTCTTCATCCCATTTTCCTATTGGTTTTACTCTCAAGGTTTTTACTCCTTTATCATCAACAACTTCTTCCTTAGGCACATATGGTCCCTCTTCTACACTTTGCCAAACTTTCATCCCTTTAGATTTAAGATAACTTTCCATATGATCTTTATAGTATTGAAAATCACTACCATCAAAGAAAGGTCCCTTGTTTTCATTGGATGAGGATTCCATGGGGATCCCTCAAGGATGTTAGCCTTACAAGTAAGGTTAAGTTCTGATACCAAATTTTAGTCCCTTGGGTAAAGCCTAGAGGGGGGGTGAATAGGCTTTACCAATGAAGTCCTCAAATAAAAATTTTTGTAAATGAATGTAAACAATAGATTGAAAGAAATACAATACCAATTTTTACAAAGTTTACCAAATGGCTATGTCCTTGGTCTTCTCAACAATCCTTCTCTTGGAGATTCTTGAGAGTTCAACTATAGGGTGCCTTTGGGCATACCAATCACCACCGTACAGTTTACAAGAAGACTCCGCAAATACCCTTGCGTCCGCCTTCGAAACGCTTGTTGCACAAGTCCCACTTGCCAACACCACTTTCCCTTTTGTTTTAGGTTTTCCTTCTTGGAGTTCAACCCTAACTCCTTACAAGATGATTCTCACAAGTCCCACTTGAGAGCTCTCACCTATTCTGAAAATGTATTACAATATAAATGAAACTTACTTGCTTGAATGCTAGTTCTACAATGAAAGCACTTAGAGTAAATAAAGCCTTTTTGCCTTGAGAGAGATTGTATAGTACTTGAATATAACTTTCTTCACATATAAAACATCTTCAAGTGATGTTTAAGTAGCTGCAAGATAGGTTAGCAAATTGTTAGAGCCGTTGCCATGGGTTGCACATGCATACTTTGTTGTTTTCCTCTTGACAGCTTTGCATTGATTCTCCTGTCTGACACCTTCTGGTTGAACAACTATAACTTGGTACAGACAGCTTGAAAAATTGCGATTCATTTTTTGTTATTTAGTAGACTGTCAGAGCTCCCTGCCTACCAAAGTTGACTATTTTTGAATGAGTATAGCATAGTCAAATAAATGTTGGAATACATACGTTAAAGTTTCGTTAAATAGTCTGCACACTTTTAGTAGAACAGTAATATCTTGTAGATGGCTTTGAATATTGATGTGATTCTTTTTGCATTGATTAATAGATAGAACAGAGAATCTGCAGACAAAAATTTGCATTCAAGTTCGTCGTGTTCTCTTCTAGGAAGCCGTTGCAATTCACTCCATGTGCACTGAAGGTTCCTGACAGCTTGCACCCTCTTGGTATAAAATTCATAAGTTTTTCTCTAGGGCTCCAAAAATTGCCCGACCAAGCTCATTTGAAACTAGACTTATATTCCTACCAAAAAATATATATTTTAGGCCCAAAATATATCTCAAGTGAGTGAGTTTAGTACCTAGAATCTGTCCAAACAGATTTGTTCTTATGCTGTCTTTCTAAGATAGTAGCTTAATAAGGCCCAATGTGATCTTTCTCTTCCTTGCACGTGTAAGATGACATATGTATACCTCTTTGGATTTCTTGAACCTGAATTGTATACTTGAAGAACATACAAATGAAATTCACTTGTACTTATGTTAGATTGGTTTATAGCTCATTATCAAAACAGTCATCATCAAAACATGAATTCACACTTAGTAACAATTTCCTAATGTATGCATGGGGTGTGAATTTTTCAACAATCTCTCTCTTTTTGATGATGACAAAACCTTTAAAATAGATGCTCCCCCTTAATCTAAGCTTCCTCTAGAAAAGCTCTTTCTTGATGACTCTCTCTTAATTTTCTCCCCCTTTTTGTCATCAATAAAAATGGTTGAAACCAAAAATGTGAATGCTAATTAGGTTAAGAAATTGAGACTCCCCCTTAATATTTGCATGTATCACAAGTTCACATTTACAATTTGGTATATAAGTTATCATAACTTTGAAATGTAGGCTTTGTAGAGTTCAAATACAATCATTAAATTAGAGCAAAGAGTGGATTGTGTGAACTTAGAAAATGATGCCTTAATTCTAAAAAGGTTTCACTAGAACAAAAATAGAGCGTATTATGTGCAATGTTCATAAAAAATGGTTTTCAATGTATTTGCTTCATTAATTTGAAGTAATTTCATTGAAAGTTTGACCACTTTGTTATTACATAAAATGACAAGACATAATCACAAACATTCATGCAAGATTAAGCAAATGAAAACATTCAAGCATATGCTAATGCATGGGGTGTGACATGCCTAATTCTCTTCTTAGATTACAAAATTGATCTTGATCTAGTAGCTTAGTAAAAATGTTTGCAACTTGATTTTTGGTATCTATAAATTCAAGTACAATATCACCTCTTTGAATATGGTCTCTAAGGAAATGATGTCTAATATCAATATGCTTTGTTCTAGAGTGATGGATGGGATTTTTGGTCAAGTTTATTGCACTTGTGTTGTCACACTTGATGGTAACCTCCTTCATGTTAAGACCATAATCCATAAGTTGTTGACTTATCCATAGAACTTGGGCACAATAACTTCCTATTGCAACATATTCGGCTTCTGTGGTAGATAGTGCTACACTATTATGCTTTTTCCTAGCCCATGAAATAAGCATTGATCCTAAAAAATGATAAGTTCTGGAGGTGCTTTTTTTTATCAATCTTGCAACCACCAAAATCGGCATCCGAAAAAGCATGCAACTTAAAGTTTGATTCTTTAGGATACCATAATCTTAAATTAGGTGTGTCATTCAAGTATCTAAAAATTCTTTTTACTGCAACTAGATGAGATTCCTTTGGAGATGCTTGAAATCTAGTACAAAGACACACACTAAACATGATATCCGGTCTACTAGCCGTTAGGTAAAGAAGTGAGCCAATCATAAAACGATAAATTTTAGTATACGGATTTACCTTTTTCATCTTTATCTAATCTTGTGGAAGTGCTCATTGGTGTTGAGGCGGACTTGGCTTCATTCATTCCAAACCGCTTGAGTAAGTTCCTCACATACTTTTCTTGATTGATGAAGGTTCCATATTTGGTTTGTTTAACTTGAAGTCCCAAGAAGTAGTTTAGTTCTCCCATCATACTCATCTCAAATTCACCTTGCATTAGCTTAGAAAATTCTTTGCAAAGGCCATCATTAGAACCAAATATAATATCATCTACATATATTTGAACTATTAATATATCTTTTCCATCAATTTTGATGAATAAAGTAGTATCAACTTTATCTCTTTCAAAGCCTTTCTCTAAAAGAAAGTTAGAAAGCCTTTCATACCAAGCTCTTGGGGCTTGTTTGAGTCCATATATAGCCTTTTTAAGTTTAAAAACATAATTTGAAAATTTTGCATCCTCAAAACTGGGTGGTAGTTCTACATAAACTTTTTTCATTTATAAAACCATTTAGGAAAGCACTTTTGACATCCATTTGATATAAACTAAAATCCATGTAATAAGCAAATGCAATCAAAAGTCTAACTGCTTCAAGTCTAGCAACCGGAGCATAAGTTTCATCATAATCTATGCCTTCTTGTTGACAGTATCCTTGAACTACTAATCTTGCTTTATTTCTCACTATAGTTCCCTGCTCATCCATTTTATTTCTAAAGACCCATTTTGTTCCTATGATTGATCTATCAAGAGGTCTTGGAACAAGAGTCCATACTTGGCTTCGTTCAAATTGATTTAATTCTTCTTGTATGGCTATTATCCAATCACTATCTTGAAGTGCTTCATCAATGTTTCTAGGTTCAATTTGAGAGGTAAAAGATGAAAACATACAAATATTACTAATACTTGAACGAGTTCTAAATCAAAGTTAGATAATTTTGAAATGATATTCATGCTAGCATGTCCAAGCTTTCTATGCCAAATCCAAGGTTCTTCTTCTTTTAAAGAAACAAAACATATGTCACTTGAAAACAAATCATTTAAAGTAAATACATACACATTTCCTTTTCTTTTTCCTACAAATCTCAATGCTTTAGTATGGGGATCATATACTTCACAAGTCATGGGTTTGAATAATACCTCAAAACCTTTATCACACAATTGGCTAATGCTAATTAAGTTGTGCTTTAAGCCACTTACCAAAGCAACATCCTCAATAAAACTTGATACATTGTTACCTATAGTGCCAACCCCAATGATTTTGCCTTTTTCATTGTCTCCAAACGTGACACATCCTCCATCTTTGCTTTTTAGTGTGGGAAAAAGTGATGCTTCTCCGGTCATATGCCTTGCACATCCACTATCAAGGTACCAAATGACATCTTCTTTAAAATATGTTGCCTTCAAGTACTTTTCCATTTACAAAACAAGGATGTAGAATATTTTGGTACCCATACATTTTTGGGTCCTTCAATGTTACAACAATCATTCTTCTTCATTGAATCTTTAACCATCCATACTTGTTTGAATTTATTAGGTTTTGCCGAAACTTTAGAAAATGACACATATTTGTGATCACTAGGTCTTCTAAGTCTATAATCATGAAACTTGTGTCTTTCTTTATGATAATAAAAACATGATATAACAATTTTCTTTTCTTTTATGGGATTAGTCTTGTTTCTAGTGAGGTAGCCCAAACCGGATTTGTCAAAAAATTTCTTTTGAAAAGATAACATCTCATCTAACTTATTGCTATCTAATGTCAATTTTGAAAAGGACTTTTCTAAATTTGAATTCTTTTCTTTAAGGTCCTCAACTTCTTTTTCCAAAGCATGATTTAAATTTTCTTTGATGTTAGGGGCATTTTTAGATATTGCAAGTTCTTGTTTAACAAAATTTAACTCACTACAAGTTCATTTATGATCTAATTTAGCCTTTTCAAGTTCTTCTTTTAAAAGACTATTTTCCAAGACAATTTCATCTTTCTCTAACAAAAGTTTTTCACATGCTTTCTTTTGCTCTTTATATTGTTTACATTTCCTTTTAAATGCGATCAATAACTCATCAAAAGCTTCTCTAAGTTCTTTATAAGAGGGAAGATCCATTACCTCATTGTCACTTTCATCGTCATCATCTAGGGCCATGAGTGTCATGTATGATTCTTGCTCTTTCTCATCTTCATCATCACTTTCACCCCATCCTACAAGAAATGCTTTCTTACCTTTCTTACGGTTCTTTTTCCTGAGATTGGGACAATCTACCTTGAAGTGGCCAGGTTGATTGTATTCAAAACAAAGAGGCCCTTATTCCTCTTCACTTTTGTTGGACACTTGTTTCTTGAGGTTCCTTCTTCATTTGGGATATTTCATCATCTTCTTGAACCTTTTGACAAAGAGAGCAAGTTCTTCATCATCAATGCTTGAATCACTTTCAACATCACTTTCATCATCCTTTTGATGTTTCAAAGGAGTCTTGGCTTTAGCTTTGAGTGCTACATTTTTTAAGGATGGTTCTACTTGCGGTAACGCACTTCTCCTTTTGAGTTTGATCCCATGAGTCATCAAGGACCCCAAGTAACTCTTCCATGGTTAGCTCCTTCACGTTGTGAGTTTCTTCAATGACATTAATCTTCATTTCGTATTCCTCATTCATCGAATTCATTAATTTCTGCACAAGTTCACCCTTTCCAAACACTTTGCCAAGATCGGTTAGTCCATTAACAATAATCATGAGTCTATCATATACACTTTTAACCTATTCATTTAGTCTCATAGTGAAAAGTTCAAAGTCTTTCATAAGCATGCCAAGTTTAACTTTACTAACTTTTAATGTCCCTTCATTTGAGAGACACAATGTATTCCAAATTTCCTTACCATTTTTACAATGTTTGATGGTGTTATATTCACTTCTAGCTATGGACGTTTTCAAATAATAATATGCTCTTTCATCTATTTGATTTTTCTTATAGTCCTCTTCATCCCATTTTCCTATTGGTTTTATTCTCAAGGTTTTTACTCCCTTATCATTAGCAACTTCTTCTTTAGGCACATATGGTCCCTCGTCTACACTTTGCCAAACTTTCATCCCCTTAGATTTAAGATAACTTTCCATCTGATCTTTATAGTATTGAAAATCACTACCATCAAAGAAAGGTCTCTTGTTTTCATTGGATGAGGATTCCATGGGGATCCCTCAAGGATGTTAAGCCTTACAAGTAAGGTTAAGCTCTGATACGAAATGTTAGTCCCTTGGGTGAAGCCTAGAGGGGGGTGAATAGGCTTTACCAATGAAATCCTCAAACGAAACTTTGCAAATGAATGTAAACAAGAGATTGAAAGAAATAAAATACCGATTTTTACAAGGTTCACCAAATGGATATGTCCTTAGTCTTCTCAACAATCCCTCTCTTGGAGATTCTTGAGAGTTCAACTATAGGGTGCTTTTGGGCGCACCAATCACCACCGTACAGTTTACAAGAAGACTCCGCAAATACCCTTGCTTCCGCCTTCAAAACGCTTGTTGCACAAGTCCCTCTTGCCAACACCACTTTCCTTTTTGTTTTAGGTTTTCCTTCTTGGAGTTCAACCCTAACTCCTTACAAGATGATCCTCACAAGTCCCACTTGAGAGCTCTCACCTATTCTGAAAATGTATTACAATACAAATGAAACTTACTAGCTTGAATGCTAGTTTTACAATGAAAGCAATTAGAGTAAAGAAAGCCTTTTTGCCTTGAAAGAGATTGTACAGTACTTGAACATGCATACTTTGTTGTTTTCCTCTTGACAAGTTTGCATTGATTCTCTTGTCTGACACCTTCCAGTTCAACGGCTATAACTTGGCCCAGAGAGCTTGAAAAATTGCGATTCCTTTTTTGTTATTTAGTAGACTGTTAGAGCTCTCTACCTACCGAATTTGACTATTTTTGAATGAGTATAACATCGTCAAATAAATGTTGGAATACAGACGTTAAACTTCCGTTAGACAGTCTGTACACTTTTAGTAGAATGGTAATATCTTGTAGATAGCTTTGAATATTGATGTAATTATTTTTGCATTGATTAATAGATAGAATAGAGAATCTACACACAAAATTTCGCATTCAAATTCGTCATGTGCTCTTCTAGGCAGCCGTTGCAACTCACTCCATGTGCACTGAAGGTTCCTGACAGCTTGCACCCTCTTGGTATAAAATTCATAAGTTTTTCTTTAGGGCTCAAAAAATTGCATTACCAAGCTCATTTGAAACTAGACTTATAGTCCTGCCAAAATATATATATTTTAGGCCCAAAATATATCTCAAGTGAGTGAGTTTAGTACCTGGAATCTGTCCAAACAGATTTGTTCTTATGCTGTCTTTCTAAGATAGTAGCTTAATAAGGCCCAATGTGATCTTTCTCTTCCATGCACGTGTAAGATAACATATGTATATCTCTTTGGATTTCTTGAACCTGAATTGTATACTTGAAGAACATACAAATGAAATTCATTTGTACTTATATTAGATTGGTTCATAGCTTATTATTAAAACAGTCATCATCAAAACATGAATTCACACTTAGTAACAATTTCCTAATGTATGCATGGGTGTGAATTTTCCAACAAATCCTTTTAGAAAAACATTGGCTTCACATGCCTTTACACATGGAAAAGCACATGCAGAAATGTTTGTCGTTAAGTCTGAAATGACCAATTGCAAATCTGAATAATCGCACCAACAACAATGTAATGTAGGATTTCATGAATAGGAAAAACTGTCATGTCACGCTTAGTGGACCAAGAGAACGCCATTCAAGATTGTAAGCAATTTTTATGACCCTAGAGCCAAAGCTAAAAGCACAAAGATCAAACTTGTCAATAAAAAGAGCTGCTTCACCTGGTAAGCGGATTGTCACCATAAATGAACCTATCTGCAAGTATCCTTGCAAATTTTACGCCACAGTTTTTAGGATCCAGTGCACAAGCATAAAACATAAAAAACTGCAAACAAAAAGCAAAAAATTGTTAAACAAGGAAAAAACTAAGAAAAAGCAAGCCCCAGTCATGACAACCTAACTCCTACTCTTAAATACATATCCACAGTGAATTACGTTATGAGAACACCTACCTCACTAGAGAAAACTTGTTACACTTTATGATAGAGAATAAAGAATAAAGATTCTTATTATTTAGGAAATTGTTATCATTTTATATTTACAATTATATTTTAAATTTTATTAAGTTAGATATTATATTATATTTTCCTATTTATAGTTATTTTTCAGTGAGAATTCTATTCTTAATTAGTTAGTTCAGTTTGGCTCTATAAATAGGATTCAATATCAGTTTTATTATTCAGTGATTGCTTACGATAATTGATATTAAATTTTTAAAGAATGTGATTTTCGTTTGTTTTGCAGATGGATTCCTACGTGCAAAGAGTAGATTTCTGTTGTTTTCCATTTTTCGGAGGGTTTCTAGATTGTTCATCAGTTTCATAAGCAGTCCTACATCATTTTAAACAAAAGTAATATTTCAATAACCTAAATTAAGTGTGTTTTGACATTAATCATGTACAATGCTTTTCCCACTTCTTACCATGAACTCATAATTTCACTAGTTTGATCATGGACATTGTACACTTTTGATGCACCATGAATTCAAAGAAAGCCAAGCAAATTGCCTGAGCAAACTTGGACTTGTATGTCTTCATGATAGTTAACATGAATGAATCAAGAAGTGTTTCAAATTCCTAAAACATACAAGGAAAAGTTAATTAAAACCTACAATATAAATATAAGAGAATATATGATAACAATTTAGCTCCAAAAAGTACCTCACTTAAACAATTATTGCTTGCACACAATTCAAGTTGCTAAAAAACTCGCACCATCAAGCTATCTAACAAGTCAGCTATGATGTTTTTACCCAAGCTTTTATGGCTTAAAGTTCTTGGAAGCAATAAGAAGAAATCAAAATTCAGCTTTCTTACAAACAAGCCCAATGCGCACACATAGTACCAAAACCATAAATGAGTAACAGTTTTCTAAAAGGAGCTAATAGTTGCATATGTATTTATTTTGACTACACATCTACACATCTACACATCGCTGTTTTCATGCTCTAAAATTAGGCCAGTTAAAGAAGAGGTATAGGAAGTTATCAAGTTCACGAAATTTGATGAAATCCTTTACCAAGTTAGTTACACCTCCTCTAGAACAATTAAGTTACCAAGTTGGGAAAATAAATATTATGCAGGCATGATAACCAATTGAAAGGCGGGTGCAAAATAACATATTTATTATCTATTGAACATTATTTAATTACATTAAGTGTTGAAAGTTCCTTGACTAATGAATCAACACAAGAAACAATTAGGAGTATAACACAACACAGAGATGAAGGGACAACACGAAGGTGAAGGGGCTCTGTTATACAAATGTATATCCAAAGTTGAATCGGTGCACATCAATGGGACAACACATGCAAGGGATAATTAGTGCAACTAAACCAAGATAAATTTCCCATAAACAATCATTAATTCCAAGAGAAGGAAAAATATCTCTCCATCGAGTTCCTAGACTATTTTACACATGGCTACCCCTATTCTAATGTGTGCTACAGAAACAAATGAAAAAGAACTAGACAAAAGTACATTATGAAACTTGTGTGATACCTCAGCATCATCATCGTCTTCCTCATTATTAGTGGCTTCATCCTCATCTTCTAGCTCAATTGTAAAAATGCCTTTCCAGGAATCATCTCGTAAAATGTCATTCCAACCAATTTCCACTTCCGTAAAAAGTTTTAGTAGGTAAAGAAAGACGTTTTCCAGAACTCATCATATCCAATAAGTCATTCATTAATACTTACTTCCAGGCTACCAACATATCTAACACTACCATGAGCATCCTATTTCCAACAAATTCTCTAACTGCACCACTCTCCAACCTTAGCACGTTCTCCATGCATAACTCAGTCTACATGGAAAGTGAATCAAGCCTTTTAGATTTGATAAAAAAAATTACTTTCTGCTTAAAATCACAAAAACAATGGTAAGGCATAAACCTACAAACGATTACCTCATTTTCTTTGTTATATATTATGAAAAAATGTTTAAAACAAAGATTGTGTTAAGGCAAGAATATTGATCTACATGTAAAAATAATAGACATAAAACGATGAGGGTGATTATTATTTTGATAAAACTAATTGAAAGAACTAACAAGACATCTATACAATGGTAATTGCTTACATTACCTAGGAACCCTAAATCATTTGGATGGTTAATTGGCAGTTCACTTCTCAAATAAGTTATGAAATCCATGCTAATAGATGAAAAAAAAAAATTATAGGACCAAAAGTTTTTGAGATCAATAACCAAAACAGTATACGTGCAGCGCGTATATAAAAACCTTTGAAAAAAATAAAAAAGAGATGAACTATAAAAAACCTCATAAAGGTAGAAAGAATCCTGCAGCAGAGTTGCAGATTGAACTCACACAATACTTCACCGAATCCTTCTTACCATCTTTCTTAAATGCCATCAGCATCCTATGGATAACCACTGAAGATAATCTGATGGCTGCCATAGGCACCAAGTCAGTAATATCATTTAGTACTGTAGAACCTGTTCCTTTTTGGCTTGGCCACGTGGTTGCTTCAATGAATCAACTAAATATATTGGAGGCATGAAATGGCTTATGAGCATATCCAGGCAAATATCAACATACTTTCCATTTGAAGCAGCTTGTAAGAAGGTAAAAAGTAAATGAAACAAGGAATTGCAGAACTAGAAAAATGTGGTGTGAAGTAACCATAAACCACATACCAAGGATATAACCAGCTCAAGCAGCGCATCCATCACATTAGGCCCATATTTCCACATGTTCATCCCAAAAATCTAAAATTATTTTTATAAGAGGAATTAAACTTGCTATTGATCCATCAATCTTAGGGATGGGTGTAAAAAAATTTTTTTACAAAAACTTACAGAATTGAGAAGAGAATGATGATATGTATCAGAATGTGAGAGGGAAAAACCTTAACTCTATTCACTCTTTACAAGAGGATATATACAGGTGGCAATATATTTACAAAAGGAAACCCTTTAATTTAGGGAATTCCTATAATGGAGTCAATCCCTTAAGTTAGGGATTTTCTATAATGGAAAAATCCCTAAATGATTATGCTGATTGAATCTAAGGCCTGAAATTTAGCCTCACTTCTTGACACTCCCTCTTAGGCTAGTGAATAGACATTGTCCATTCCCAGCTTGGAAATTAATATCTGAAATTGAGGATTGCCAATTCCCTTTGTGAACACATTAGTTAGTTGGTACTGTGATGATACATGAGGAGTACAAATGACACCATTATCTAGTTTTTCCTTGATAAAGTGTCTGTCCACTTCAATATGCTTTGTTCTGTCATGTTGTAATGGATTATGTGCTATGCTTATGGCAGATTTATTGTCACAGTAGAGTTTCATAGGCCCATCCCACTTGATCTTCACATCTTCCAAGATAATCTTCAGCCATAGTAACTCACATACACCTTGTGCCATAGCCCTAAATTTAGATTCAGCACTTGACCATGCAACCACATTTTGCTTTTTGCTCCTCCAAGTCACTAGGTTTTCTCCAAGAAAGGTGCAATACCTAGAGGTGGACCTTCTATCTGTTACTGAACTTGCATAATCAGCATCAGTATAGGCTTCAGGTGCAATCTTGTCATGCTTCTTGAACAATATTTCTTTCCCTAGAGTTCCTTTTAGGTAGTGCAGTATTCTATAAACTGCCTGCAGATGTACTTCCCTTAGATTATGCATGAACTGGCTCACAACACTTACCTTATAAGCGATGTCCGGACGTGTATGAGATAGGTAAATCAATCGACCCACCAATCTTTAATACATCTCTCTATTTACTGCCACATCACTCTCAGCTGCCCGAAGCTTGTGGTTTGGATCTATAAGTGTGCTAGCTAGCTTGCATGCCAACTTCCCTGTATCTTTCAACAGGTAAGTGATGTACTTTTGCTGAGATATGAAAATCCCTGTCTTGGACCAAGTTGCTTCAATTCCTAGGAAGTACTTGAGTTGACCAAGCTTCTTAATTTCAAATTCTTTCCTTAGGCGTTGGACCAAGCTTTCCCTTTCTTGCTGGTCATTCCCCATCACTATAATGTCATCCACATATACAGTAAAAGCTGTTACTCCCTCTAGACCCAAGTGTTTGATGAACAAAGTGTGGTCTCCTTGAATTTGTTTGTAGCCCATGCTCATCAATACTTTTGTAAATCTCCCAAACCAGGCATTCGGTGATTGCTTTAAACAATATAATGCCTTTTTGAGTTTACATACCTTGTTGGGAGCTAATTTTTGGGTATAGCCGGGTGGAATCTCCGTATATATTTCTTCCTCAAGGTCTCCATACAAAAAAGCATTCTTTACATCAAATTGTTGGAAGGGCCAATCAAAGTTTGCTGCCAAAGATAGCAGAATTCTCACTGTATTCATTTTGGCCACCGGAGCAAAAGTTACTTGGTAATCAATCCGTCTGTCTGTGTGTAACCTCTAGCCACTAGCCTTGCTTTGTACCTTTCTAAAATCCCATCTACCTTGTATTTCACAGTGTACACCCACTTGCATCCCACTGGTTTCTTCCCTTTTGGTAGCTCTACAATCTCCATGTATTGTTTTTCTCTAGAGCCTGCATTTCAACATTCATAGCATTTTTCCCATTCTCACAGGTTAAAGCCTTTGAAAGAGTTGTGGGGACTATCACATTGTTTAAACTGTTAAGAAAACATATATGCTGTGGTGAGCACTTCTCAAATGACACAAAATTTGAAATCGGGTATTGTGGGTGTGGCCTTTTTGTGCATTCTCTGATTCCCTTCCTAATAGCAATAGGCAAATCCATATTCGATGTAGATTGAGAGGAGTTAGAAGATATTACCTCATTCTCAGGGTCCGAGTCTGACACTTGGACTGACTTTGGTTCAGGACATAGATTTTTCCTTCTTGAGTGGACTTGAGAGAACCTTTGATTAATAGCATCACCATTGCCCCCATATTTTTCTGATTTATTGTGTTTAGCCGGCTCAAGAGGTTCAGGTTGATGAGGCTCAGGCTGATTTAAGGACAAAGACTGCTCTAGAAGCACAGGTTGCTCTTGTGGAGGTTAGGGTCGAGGTGCAAATCTAGGTTCAGGTTCAGATTGCAACTGGTATTGCATAGTTATGCTCGGTTCTAGAAAAACAAAGATCATTATCTTCCTCAAATATTGCCTCTCTCTGAAGATAAGACTCATTGAAGTATGGTATTTCTTCAGCAAATATAACATCAGCCGATAAAAAGAATTTTTTGGTTGGTGGATGATAGCATTTGTACCCCTTTTTTGTGGAAGAGTATCCTACAAAGATGGTTTTGAGAGCTCTTGGATCTAATTTCCCTCGGTGTTGATTATGAACATGAACAAATGAGACACAACTAAATATTCTAGGAGCAAGATGGTTTGTTGTGCAAACATTTGGATAAAACTGAGATAGGACTTCCATGGGACTCTTCAAACTTAATACCTGGGTGGGAAGTCAGTTGATGATATAAGTGGCTGTTAGAACTACTTCTCCCCAATAATTTTTTCGAACATTTTATTGGAATAACAATGCTCGAGTTACTGAAAGGTGATGACCATTTTTCTTCTCTGCCACTCCATTTTGTTGGGGGGTATAGACACAAGATGATTCATGAATGATTCCTTCCCTTTGGACAGGTAGACATATTTTGATCATATTAATATTTAGCATTGTCTGATCTAAACCTTTTAATGTGAACACCAAATTGATTTTTGATCATAAAAAGAAATTTTGGAATGACATCACTCACTTCACTTTTAGACTTGAGACTCACTTCACTTTTAGACTTGAGCAGAAAAATCTAAGTAACTCTAATACAATCATCAATGAATGCCACAACCATCGTGCCCCTAAGATATTTGAAACTGTGGATGGCCCCCAAATGTCACTATGAATCAACTCAAAGGGAATAGAACACCTTTTATTGCTTATAGGAAAAGATGCACGCTTGTGCTTTGCTATTTCACAAACAACACAAACAAAAGATTTATTTTCTAATCTTTTAAACAAAACAGGAAATATGATTTCAAGAGTTTTAAAGGAGGAATGACCAAGTCTAAGATGGTGGAGCTAGATCATATCCTTATTGGTGGAGCGATGCCTTGAGGATAGTAGGCTTAGGGAATGATTCTGCTTGCTAGTCTCTAGGCTCTCAGGCACATCAGGGTAGTATAATCCGTCCATCTCCTTAGCATGTCCAATCGTCATCTTTGAAATCTGGTCCTGAAATAAACAATAAGTTGGGAAGAAAGTGACTTGCAATTTGAATCAAGAGTAATTTTGGTGACAGACACCAAATTTATAGACAATTTTGGAACATGAAGAGCATTTTTAAGGGTGAGTTGTGGACTGATTTTTATGTCTCTTATTCCAGCAACTGTAATTGGTGAACTATTTGCAGTGAAAATTTTTCTGTTACCAGGACATAGAATATATGTGCTAAAATTTTCAGAAGCATGGGTCATATGATTTGTAGCTCCCAAATCTATAATCCATAATTTTCTAAAGAACCTTTCGGAGGCATTTAAACCATAAGAGGTTGGAAACTTACTTGAATGTGCCAATGAACAAGTATCCAAGGGTTTGTCAAGAGTTGCTAGGAGGTTCCTCAACTTCTCAACCTCTTCTTTGTTGAAGTTCTTTGGCTCCTCTTCTTCTTGTGAAACTTTTAGGTGTACTTGCCTCCTTTGCTGCTTATTCTGGCCACTTTTGTTCCTCCACTCCTTACTTGGTGGTTTTCCATGCAATTTCTGGCACCGCTCTCGGGTATGTCTCGGCTTGTTGCAATAAGTGCACCACAATGAATCCTTGTCATCATTGCTTGCAAACTTAGGTTCATTCTTCTTGTTTTCTTTGTCAAGACCACGATTTGCAGTGTCCATTAGCATAGCTGAAGCTTCCATTGGTTGTGGCTCCAACATCACTCCTTTTCTACTTTCCTCGGCCAAAATGATTGACACCACCTCATTGAGTGATGGCAAATCATCTTTCCCCAAGATTTGAATTCTCACGAGATCAAATTCAAGATTTAGTCCTGCCAAAAAATTATATGTTTGATCTTTTGCAATAAACTCCTTCAGCACAGATGCATCCTCACTGTTTTTCATAGTTTTCACCTGATATTGATCAATCTCTTGCCACAGCCCCTTTAGCACATTGACATACTCAGTGACTGATCTATTTCCTGCTTGGTTGACATCGTTTTGACCCTCAACTCATAAATTTGAGTTGCATCCTTTACCTTGGAATAGGTTTGTTGAATTAATTCCCAAATCTCTTTTGCTATTGGTAGAAACATGCATGTGTCATTGATTTCGGGTGAGATCGAATTCCAGAGCCATGCCATAATCATGGAGTCTTGCTCATCCCATGAGGTGAACCTCAGATCTCCTTCATTAGGCCTGGTTCTGAGGATGTGATCAAGTTTACCCTTTTGCTTTAAAATGGTCTTAATTAATTGTGACCATTTCAAATAATTTTTTCTGTTGAGTCAATAGGCTGCATCGATCTGTTGCAATTCTCTAGATGACAGATTTGCTGCTGTGTTTTCAGTAATGCAAGTGGCAGTTTTAGTGGAGATGGAATCAGTTGACATCCTCTCGGTAGTGGCAATGAAGGCCAAAGGGAAAAAAAAACGCCCACAGATAGTATTCCTAAGGCTCTGATACCATATCAGAATGTGAGAGGGAAAAACCATAACTCTATTTACTCTTTACAAGATGATATATACAGGTGGCAATATATTTACAAAAGGAAAGTCTTTAATTTAGGGAATCCCTATAATGGAGTCAATCCCTTAAGTTAGGGATTTTCTATAATGGAAAGAATCCCTAAATGATTATGTTGGCTGAATCTAAGGCCCAAAAATTAGCCTCACTTCCTGACAATATTCACTATCTATATCACTGACTGCACCAGATAGTGCCTTTAGACTTGTCTGCAAATTCAAAATAAAAAGATACAAGAAAATGAACAAAGAAGTATAGCAAATATTGATTTCAAACATAATACCAATTCAATGAGAAATGTACCACAAGCAATGCCACTTCCTCTAGGGGCAAGTCGTTCAGAATGATGCAGGACCCCTACAAGCTGGTGGTAGCTATCACTATTACCCTAAGGCATAAAATTTTCTTTGTTTAAATAATTTCATAAAGCCAATGTAGAAGCTAGTGACTCGCTCATTTCAGCAGGCAAATTGATTTAAAACCAAAAAAACATCAGTAAATAATTCATTCGAGACCGCTAGCTAGAATAACTACCTTCTTACCCTCAGCAAGTGTTCAAAAGTTAATTTTGGTTAAGGTTCCAATCAAAACCAAAGCCAAAACAACCAGCATCGGTTCTTTACATTTCAAAACTGGAATCGAAGTAATTTTCCAAGAAGGCCAAACAAAGACTAACTGAGAGTATCAGTTTACTAGGTTTGGTTGAAGGGTTGAAGAATCCTACTCAAAGCATGAACAAAGGGATTGGTCAACCCGACAAAATTTTCACTCAACACTTTTTCAAGAACTAGAAGAAAACAAATTTTCACGATAGGTAGTCAAATTGAATAAGATGCAACATCAACATAATAGCCAAACTTAAAAGCAAAAAAACCCAATGCATAATGATAATTGACCAAATCAAAGGAGCAAAGATGCACAAATTGTTCTCTAATGATAATTCACATATTCCTTCTATCTCTTAAGTTTTTTTAGCA
The DNA here is from genome assembly GCA_037832335.1 of Carallia pectinifolia. Lineage (NCBI taxonomy): Eukaryota > Viridiplantae > Streptophyta > Magnoliopsida > Malpighiales > Rhizophoraceae > Carallia > Carallia pectinifolia. Next base: position 5,991,003 of record CM075454.1, on the reverse strand, counting down.
ATTGAAAGTCCATTTTTCTGCATTGACTTATCGCAGAGATCGTTCAAATCAAATTAGATGATATTTAGAGCAAATATCTCCAATAAACTTACTAAGTCCCCCAAAAGATCCCTTTAGAGCTGTCACATTGTTCTTGAATCACGAATCCCTCTAAGTAAGAAAACAAACCAACACAATGAGCCAGTAATTCTAATGGATCAACCAAACTGAACCCTTGCATATAGATGTTGAGCCAGGGATATAAAGAGAAAGGTGCAAATAATCTATCTTCTGAAGTATAAAGCGTTCTAGGCTTGACACTTATTAATGGAATGACTCATATCTCTTATAGAACTAATACAAAGAAAAAAGATGATGAAGAAACTTTTAAAAGACAGGCGCAAATAATCAATTTGAGAAGCATTGATACATGAAATAGTTTGAAAGAGAAACACAAACACATGTTATCAATCTTGCAAATAGAACTACTAATATAACTTTGAATAAAATTCAATCTTGAATGCAGCAAGAATTCAAGCAAATAAATTGAATATTGAGCTTCAAATAAGAGAAATTCACGGAGTCATTAATGTAAATAAAGAACATGTTAGGAGTCATGCAGGCCATTGTGCACGAAAAATCTCTATGCCTTGATTAAGTACCTAGAGATATTCCAATGTTGTCAAAAGCATGCACCTTGCTTACCTAGGTGCTGAGGCAAAGCGCAAAGCACAAAAATAGTTCCCCCATGTCAGAAGAGAGGAGTATGCAAACTCAAAATTCCTCAAAAACTCAAGAAAAAAAAATGGAACACTGCCAAGCCCCATAAGGAACAAATCAGCTCTCTTCTCTCCTCCCCCCTCGCCCCCATTACCTTATCTTAAATCTTGTTCACAAGCATTTTACGTTTACTAGCATTTTAACAATTAACGTGCCCTTGGCACAAGTGACAGCTTTTTGGACACTTGTTGCCCCATACATTCCAATTTCCAAGTGTTCGACATCTTGAGAACCTAAAGCTATAAAAGCATAATCAAAACACAAAATTCTGCTAGGACTCAAGTTAACCCAAAACACAAAGTTCTTCCAGGACTCAAGTTAATTCAAAACTATTATATTAGAATTCTGATGCCTTACAGATGTAGGAAAATTTTAAATTGAGAAACTGGCTTTGTCCACTTGGACCAATCTAAGAAAAAACAATGCTTCAGAAAACCAGCCTTGGAGGTTTCATTGCATAAATGCCCTTGTAGGGATAGTACTCAGCAATGAGATGGTACCAACTATAATGAATAATTTAAGTGTAGGGTTGTGTAAGAGGAATAACTTGTATAAAAAAAATATAATATAAAAAAACCAAAAGCAAAAAATTATTTTACACCAAAAAAAATTTTGGAGGAAAGTAAATTAGAATGTTTACCGACGGTATTGATATTAGTGCATCTCTGACACGATAAACTAACTCAAATCGGATAGATTAACGTTATCCATGTCATGAGATTCTCTACTGAGGTGAGCTAATTCTATAACCATATGCGAGTTTCCCCTAATGAAACCAACAAGCAGGGAACCAAGGTCATTGGAAAAAAACATGTCAAAATGGGTCATACAAAAAACCTAATAGACGCATAGTGAAGCTGCTAGCCATTATAAGTAATAGGGAATAAAATAGTGGAGCGATCAGACTTGAGTGTCTGCTTGTTGCCCCACAACTTGACCTCCATTTGGGTATAATTCTTACAAGAAAATGTGAAAAAAGAAAACTACCAGTATTTGCAACAAGGGCTATATGTCCAGGTGTGTGTGAAGAACTGAAGAAGAGGATGGGACATGCCCAAAGAGCACTTTCTTTACTGAAAAAAACCCATATACAAGAAAGAAAGAGAAAATATAGTTAGAAACATCAGTTACATGACCCATTTGTGTCAATAATGTAAAGGTAATTAGATCAAAGAAATAACATATCTAAGCACCCATTGTGACATAGAACTAAAATCTAACCTTGCAAAACATAGCCAAAAAGAGGACATGGGGCAAGAAATACCAAGAAATCAATTTGATTTGTAACACGCTTGTCCTTTTTCTAGAGAGCAAAGGCATGAATTTTCATACAAATAAAGGAAAGGAAAGCAATAAAACATGTCCATGTGCTCAACAGAAACCCAATATAATTCACAAAGACAAAGGAGTGCACTCCAAGAACCATAAAAGTAAAAAAAACAGCTAGGGAAAAAAAAGCAGCAAAACCAAGATTGCTAACATACACATTGTTACTTCCATGAAATTTCTTAGAAATAAGCTGATGTTCTTATCAAAAAGAATGAAATAGAATCCAATCAAAAGATTATAACAAGTCAAGGAATAGAGCAACAGATATACAAAAAAAAAAAAAAAACCTGACCATTAACTCAGTCACAACTGTGCAAAGTCCATGCCTTGTTTTTTTTTTTTTCCAAAACTAGCATTAAAAAAAAGGTAAAATCTTTAAAAGAAAAACAAACAAAACCCCAACAAAGTAAACAACCACAATTCTTGGATTGCTCCGGATTTTCAAAAACAAAATAGGGAGAGACCGTCAATTCAGAACACAAACAAAAACAGATGAACACAAATCAAAAGACTTGAACTTTACCTCAAACCATCCCAAAAACAGATGAATTTCTAACATAAATTAATAAAGCATGCTTTTTTTTTTTTTTTGGTAATCAAAGCATGCTGTTTATGAAATCCCCAAATCACACTTGATATCACTCAACATATATTTCCACACCCTTTACTGCACCATACAACTTCACACAAAAGCACGCACACAGAGACACATACAGAGAGAGACAGAAAATTATAGGCAAGTGAAACGCGACCTTCAAAAGTGCGAAGACTGACTCCTTTTTCTTTAAACCAAAAAAAAAAAAACAAAAGGCCTTTTCTTTTCTTTTCTTGTCTCAATTCCCACTATATATATATAATTTTCGATGAAAATAATATGTATTATTAACTAATATAAATTCCAAAAATACATAATTTGTTATATATCCTTTTATGAGATGGGAACTATTCTAATATTTTTTCAGGTACAGCTATGTACTTGAGTTTTATACATAGAAAGCATATAGGTCATGCAGAGAAATAGAAAAAGACGCCGAGATATAGAGAGAGAAACGGTATATATATAAAGAAGAGAAACAATACTGTTTTAGGAGTTGGGTTGCATGTTGGCTCTGCCTCTGCGGTTACATTATTATTATTAGGAGACCATTAGGGGGACTGAGGTATCTTCGCCGTAGGTGCGCATGAGAGGACGTGGCATGCCAATTTGGAAAGAGAGTGTTGATGAATTGGACAGAAAAGAAAATATATTATGAGGGAAAAAAAGGAATTGAGTGTTGTATGTGGAAGAGAAAGCTAAAACCCTAAATTCTAAAAAAGGACACAGAGTAGAGAGGGTTTCACAATTTCTGTCAAACTAAACGACTAAATCCTTCGTATTCCCTTTCCAAATGACTAAAGTAGTGCTCCTATTTACTTTAATTAGCTTTTGCAAGCTCTTGTTCAACGTCCTCCTTTTTGTTGATGTTTGCCCATGCTGTTGATCCTAGCAATAAAGAAATAGGAAGCCACAATTAGATTTCACCTTCAATAAAAGGCTTTCTGTCTCATCTTGTACCAAATAATAAAAGGTTCTCTGTCTCATCTTTACTAAATGCAACAAAGGATTCATCGTTATTCCTTTTTTAGAATTGATCGGGAGCACCAAGCGCTCATCGTCTTCTTCGACTTATCCACTTGTCGCGCGAAGTTGCAAATGGTAAGCGGTGCATGAGCTTCTTCATGTTTTGAGTCCTTTCAATGACACAGTGAGATTTAGGTAATTTGAAGTCACAAGAATAACAAATATTTGGCTGAATTCTTCTTCTATTTTACTAATGCATGGAAATGATTCGCGAAAATATTTCTAACAATTATTGAACAAAGTTTGATACCAACCACCATAGGCCAATTCCACTTTGGGGCCACAGTGGAGATTTGGCAATTTGGTGATGCAAATGGTTTTTCATCCAAGGACAATTTGGTTGCTGCTCGCAAATTATGTGTGGAGGCTTAGTTCATAATCATGGAAAACAGGTAAGCTTCTAAAAGTTCAAAAATTTTAAAAATTTATGTTTTGAAGGTGCAGTGGAGTTTTGCTAAAAAACAAAAAGTGTGCTACAGAGTAACCCACCTTTTGGATCTTTGAACCTGATAAATTGAGATGGTCTAAATGTGTTTCTTGATTATGGTAAAAAGCTTGAAGGCTTGAATGATCATTTCGTTTAATGGCTTCCCTACAAGTTTATTATTATTATTATTATTATTATTGTTTTTTTTTTTTGGAGAATTTTGTGACGAAATGATATGTGTGTTTTTGCTATTATAGTATACACAGGAATATTTGGGAAAATTATTGCACTTAATGTGAGGGATCTATTGATGGGAACTTAATGTTGGAATAAAATCTCACTTTAATATTAGCAAAAAGAGCAAATGCATTCAGGTAAACAAAGAGAATAATTGAATAATAAATGATAAAGCAAATAATGAAACCACCAGAACTTCCTACCCGTATGTCTTGCTTTTTCCATTCCAATTTCCACATTAGTTCAAATTGGTGTTTCAAAATTATTGAGGAATTGTATTACTAACCTATTGGCTTCAGTTTGTGGGCATCGGACATTTACAAGACTTAGATATGAACAAATAAGAATAGGACGACTGCAAAAGTGGCCATTTATAAAGTTTAAAGTTAATACTTCAGTTTTTTCTGTATTTTTTTGGAACCAGATGTTGGAAACAATGCAAGTTTTGTATGCACAAATGTTAATTAGCTGAATGTAGGTTGCAGACAATTTGTTTGGTCTAGTAATGTCATGCATGGTTTAACGTTAGTTTTAATCAACTCTGTTGACTTATTAAAGTTAGGTTCCACCCTATTGTATCACGACAATTATGCAACTAACCTTGGTTTAACCATTGTTTTCTTATATCATTTTAATGATGCTACTAAGTAAGGCAAAGACTGACAGTCAATTCATACTTTTAGGTTGTTTAAGCATCTGCTTTATGCAGTGCTTCATTTTTGGTACTTAAGCTTACCTTCAAACATTAGAATCAACACTTAGAAAGTTGAAAAGTTATGTGGCATGTGTGAGTGTACTTGTTGCAATTATAATTCTCTTTATTGTAGAAATAGACATGAATTCTATTGCTAGACATTACCAATAACTTTCTCTGTTAACAATTTCTTAGCAATAAATTTTAGGGTAAATGTTAATGGCCCTCTTGATGATGTCTCAATGATGTTCCATAATTTAACAATTGTTACATTTTGTGCAACAACAAAGGTAAAATGTGGAACAAGAAAAATGATAATTTTTTTTCTTTTTTTGTTGCACATTTTGTGCATGTGGTTGCAAACAGTTCGTTGTTTGATGCATTACGGATAAATTCTTGGGACATTTTGTCATACCATGTAATGGAAACCTAAATTTTAATTTGTTATAAGGGTAAATGTTAATGGCTCGCTTGATGCTGTCCTGATGATGTTCCATAATGCAACAATTGTTACATTTTGTGCAACAACAAAAGTAAAATGTGGAACAAGAAAAATAATAAATTTTTTCTTTTTTTGTTATACATCTTATGCATGTGGTTGCAAAAAGTTCGTTGTTTGTCGCATTACGGATAAATTCTTGGGACATTTTGTCATACCATGTAATAGAACCTATAATTATATTAAAATTAGTTGCAGAAAATAAAACTTTTTTTTGTTAATTAACAATGGAAATTTGTATGTGGATGTAGGAGAATAGACATGGGGTCGACACATCTGTTTGTCTGTGCAATCAGATGATTTATTTGTGCAACAAAATGTTTAATTTTTGCAACGAAAAAATAGATAAAAAAATATTTTTAAATTTTGTTGCAATAATTAAGCATTTTGTTGCACAAATAAATCAGTCGGTTGCGCAAACAAATAGACGTGTTGACTCCTATGTCCACGTAATTGGGTCCATTAACAATTTGTTGCAAAAAAGATATTGCTACGAATATAACTTCAATTTCCTCATTTTCTTACACTTCTTGACCAAAAAAAAATATATATTATAAACTTTTGTTTCATTCATTTTTTTGCTTATCTAAACAATAATTACAAATTTTTGGTCTGTAACACCATAGTTAATTAACATTCAAAAAAGCAAATTATTTTTTTGTTTTTTTTTTTTGACAACTATAAAATAAGAGTAAAGAACTAATTTTTAACTCATGAAAATGTTCATGGACAAACAGGCAGCTCATATTCCTTCCAATTTAAGTTGGTAAGCAAATAAAAAAAATGGGAAAATGTTCTTGGGCATACATTTTTCTCATACGAAATAGTCATACTGCAATTTTAAGTATATTTTGTGCAACTCCAATGATAAAATGTGTATAAAAATTTTTTTTTTCTGATTCACATTTTAGGACTGTAGTTGCAAAAAACGTGTTAATTGTTGCAATATGACATAGTATGACAATTTTTTGTATGCCCATATAGTGCAATCCATAAAAAAATGTGCCAATGACATTTACTTGAATTAAAAAAATGAACAAAAGACTAGATTATAGAGGGATAAAAAGCGAGGCAAAAAAAGGAGGGAAATTTGCCTCCAAAATTCACAACTCTCTTAAAAAATGTGCAAGTGAGTGAGCGCCGAGATAATCAGATAGACAAAGTTAAAAACTAGGATGCACATACACGTTTAAAATGATGCATGTCCATCTCAAAAATAATACTCATTCAACACTTTTCGGACACCTGTTGGACACTCTGAAACGTGTGTAACCAAAAAAAATTTAAACACACTTATCAGACACATTCAATACACTTACAAGACATTTTAATATATGTGTTTGATATTTTTAATTAGTATAGTGTGCATATATACATTAGACTTCAAACATAATATTATTTTCTTAAACTTTATATTACCTATACATATATATTATATTCATTTAAAATTCTTTAAAAAAAACAATAAAGTGATTGGGAGCAGAATGTGTAGAATGGAAAAAAAAATTCTTAACAAATTATTCGGGCACAGAAGTTATATGAAAGGAAAAAGGATGTGTAAAATGGAAAAAAAATTAATTTTATTGCATAATTAGAAACATGTTAATTCGATGATAGACAAATTCGATAAGAGAATATAGATAATATAATTGTTGTTGTGACCTGAAAAAGATTAAGTGCTACAATAGGTGTATTTCGAGTTGGAACAAGTAGCTTCTAAGATGCAAACTCTAACATATCCATGATCTGAATCATGCAATTGACAGCTTCGCATATGCATCAACAAAGCATATAATTGCAATGGGATCCAATTTCTATGAACATGATCGGAAAGGGAGCACCACCTCGAGAAACCTATTGGTTTGACATCCTGTCACCATGGATGCATGCTTTGTAGCATGAGACTGTCTTAGTGGGCATACGTTTCAACCATATTTTGTAATCTTGGAAATCATATTCAACCATATTTTGTAAACAATTTGACGTGGCATTAAATTGAAACAATAAAGTGATTGAGAATGATCAACACTAGCATTAATGGTATGGGACATAGTCTAAACTTTCATTTTGATGATTGATGTTGGTGTTTGTCACCTCCCCTAAGCGTAGGGCTATTCCCTAATGTTTTGAGTTTTCTAGGCTTTAGTGTTGCAACAGGAATACTTCTGAGTTAGAACAAGTACCTTCTAATGTGCAAATACTAACATGCACTAATCATGTTCTTGCAACTAATAGCTTTGCATGTGCAACAACAAAGCGAATGATTGTAATAGGCAGGGATGGATCTAGTATAAGATGAGAGGGGGCAATTGCCCCCTGACTTTTTTTTTTTTATAATTTATTTATCTATACAAAAAAGCGACTGATAGCATGATTTTGCCTAGTGGTTTGTAACTTTGTCCCCCCTCACTTCTGCATCCCTACCTCAAGTTTGAGCTTTCTCTAATACATTTCAGTTTTCGTTTTCGTTTTTGCTTTCCCATTAGTTGGAGGCTTTTTCCTTTTTTTTTCTTTTCGTTTTTGGAAAGCCCTTTTTTCTTTTTTTCTTTTTTTTTATTGGTTTTCCAAATTTGCAATTCAAATGCATCCTTTTCCTTTCTTTGGGTTTCTAGGTTTACAATATTTTTTTTCTAAAATTAATTTCATTGATTTTTTCATTAATTTCCAATAATGTTTGAATAAACTTTTTCTTATTTTTTAACTATCTTTCAAGAAATATTTTATATTTTAGTGAAATAAATTATTAACAATAGAGATTAAAAAACGAAAAAAAATCTGAAAACACACTGTATACTTTAAACATGTATTTATTTTAAATTGAATTTAGTCTTTTTTTTTCTGATGACTTTAATTTTTTATCGGTTATAACAATTACTGTAAAAAAAAATTTTTGTGATAAATATCATAAAAAATTATTAGGCAATCAAATAAAAGATAAATGACTAAATAATTGAATGATTACTTATATAAAAAAATACATTTGATAATATAAAAATAAAATATAATTTTAAATTATTAAAATTCATATGATACAATTATCATGTTTGTAACTGAAAATAATTAATATAAGTTTTTTTATATTTCATTGTATGTATTGATTTTATTATCGTGTTTATATATATAAAATTTGCCCCTCAAAAATTGGTTCTGGATCCATCCCTAGCAATAGAATCAAATTTCTATCTATCTGCACAGATTGGAAATGACGCACCACCTTAACCAGTATATCGTTTTGATGTCCTATTGTCGTGGGGGCATGTTTTGTTGCATGGGACTTGTCCTTATAATAGTGCAGGTCATAGTTTCCACAGTGAAATCACGCATATTAAGCGATTGAGAATGATTGACGTTATGGTGAATGGTGTGGGACACAATATACTTTTATCTTGATGATTGATCCTAGTGTGAACGACCTCCTCTAGGTGCAGGGCTTCTCCCTAATGTCATGAGTTATCTTAGCTTTAGTTCTGCAACAAGAAAACTTCCGAGTTTGAACAAATAGCTTGTAATATGCAAACACTAACATGCCCTGATCTTGTTCTTGCAACTGACAGTTTCGCATGTGCAACAGCAAAGCATAAGATTGCAACAGGATCAAATTTCCGTCTATCTGCACAGATTGGAAAGGGAGCACCACCACAAACACTATATTATTTTGACATCCTGTTGCCGTGGATGCATGCTTTGGTTTGACAAAAAAGTATGACCATAAATATTTTCCGTTTGGTTTTTAGGTTTCTTGGAGACCAAAAATTAACCATGGAAGTAGGATTATGAGAGTCTGTATGTCTGCTACCTCCACCATTAGGCAACATGACTAGTGGCAAAATATCAAATGTTCAAGTAGGCCCCTGTTAGTATATTCATTGTTAGAATCGTACAGATTAAAACATAGTTTTGTATAGAGTTCAGATTTATTATACATATATGTGCAAATAATATCGAGGATATGTGCAGATTTATTATACTTACTTTCCTTGAACTTGTTTTCCTTTTTTGTATATCTCTTCTTTTTTTGGGTCATATGTTGTACATCTCTTCTAGTATAAATTGATGTAATCTAAGAAAAGAAGAGTAAGATTTAGGGAAAAAAAAAAAGAACTACTTTATTGTGTAACTCATGACTCAATTGACTTCTTTATAGACCAAAATAAATAAATTGGCGTACTCTCCTATAGTTATTATTCTAATTCTCTCTGTCATCTCTTACTTTTTTTCATTCACAATGGTAATAAGGACTGCAGGATGTGTTTTGTTAGATGTTTCACAGAACTTCTATGAGAAAAATGTTCCTTTAAAAAAAAAAAATACAGTGCATAAATTTAACCTTCTCATCAAATTAAGAGTGGAGCTATAATTCAAATACTAGGTGTATTAACAAACGGCTGACAGATTTCATAATTGATTGTTTAAACTCTAAAGGGAAACAATTACATTAGGAAGGACAGAGACTGAGTGACTAAGAGTTTGTGTGAAAATGTTTAACATGTGAAAAATCAACTATCAAACCAATCTCTCTACATCAAATAACGGACACAAAATGGGAATCTGAACATGGGCATTTCATGTGCTTCTCATAGGATCAGTTTCTATTAGTTCAATCGTTTCATGCATCCAAAAATATCACTATTTTAGTTATAAGCTGTTGATGCATTAATTTTTACCCTTGTAGATCACTCAGTAGTGTATTTTTGCAATGTAAAAAACAAAGAAAGAAATCAACTTTTACCTGTTTTCCAGTCCAAATTTGTTCGATATTGCTGTTGGATATATGAAGTTCAACCAGGTTCTCAAATTAAACATGTGGCGGCAAAGAGTCCAAAGGATAAAAATCCCACTTCAGATACCTTAACTCACGTGGAAGAGATTCAAGTCCTCGTGGGCAGTTCACAGCACTATAATTTCCGTGTGAAAGCGAACAATAAATCCTAAGCAATTTAACTTGATCCATCTTTGAAAAAAGAGTTTGATCCACGCAAACTCTAGTATCCAGGTTACATATGTCTAACGAAATGGCTTCAATTGCTTCAGTCCCCTAAAACCATGGCAAAAAAATTCAAATTAGCACAACATATGAAGATAATAAACGATGCCCAACTCAACTAAGTAGGAAAAAGAACCAAAAAATAAAAAGATTTAGTTATTTTGGTTCTTATTGTGTTTTTTAAACACATAGAGGATATCCTCACGATTCCACAATTTAATATAATTGCCGAGTTCTTTCACAAATCCTTGCCTTACTATTTCTTGACCCATTTCTTGTAACAAGTCATGCTTCTCTACATTGAAATTTGAGATAACAACGAAAGCCTTATGAACAAGCTTACTTAAGTTGATTATAGTGGAGAAACCACAAGAGTCAAGTATTCTCTCAATTTTAGCTTTTGTGTTGGAGTAACAATTGTAAACTCCCTTGAAGTAGCTCACAATCCCACATGAAAAGAGGGATTAGAGTTGAAGCAACTAATAAATGAGCCCATAACCCATAATTTTAACCTTAAAGTTTTGGATAAGAGTGGAGTTCTGGTCCATTTGTTTGTTGCTTGTTCTTATTCCTACCCTATAATGATGACTCTCAGTTATTGAATCTGAGCCCGTGTGTATCTGCTTTTGCAAATTTTGCAAATGATCTTGCGAGACCTATGGATTGTCAAAAAGGTTACACCCACAATTGAATGCCCAAAAAAGAAACTCAAGAGGAAAATTAGCGCATTAATGGCATGGACCCCAATGGAAGGCCCAAAAGAAACCCAACAAGAAGAGTAGATTCTAATGGAAAGGTTTAAAGTGAGGCCCAATAAAAAGAGTCCAAGCCATTTGCAGAAAGGAACAATAAATGCACAAGCTCAAAGGTAAGGTGGTTCTATGGCAAAAGCGGTTCATCAAAGAGATTAGGTGGTTAAGTAGTCAGGCGGCCTTTAAGAGGCAATATGTAATGTGTTCCTAAATACACTGGAGAGCAAATTCACTCACAATTAGGAAGGAGTGTCGAAGCAACAGTTGTGAGCTCCTTTAAAGTGGCTAGCAATCCCACACCAAAAGAGGGAGTAGAGTTGGAGAAACTAATAAATGAGCCCACAACTCGTAATAATAATCTTAAGATTTAGGATAAGAGTGGAGTCTTGGCTCATTTGTTTGTTGTTTGTTCTCATTTCTATCCTTATTGTTGGGTTATCTGGACCAAAAAAAAATTATTTAGCTTAATCTTAAAGAATTCAAACATAAATTAATCAATTAAATTTTTTTATTTTTTATTTTTTAAAAATAATTAATTCAAGTTATTGGAAATTTTTTATTTTTATTTGTACCTTCGTAATTTACACCAATCTTAGCTGTTCTCTTAATTTAAAAAATTTTTAATTTGACTTATATTTTTTAGTGAGTATAATTTATTCATAACTTTATACCACATAATAAATGAAATTTATTAAAATAAAAAAATAAAAAAATAGACATACATAATATTAAATTATGAGGGAATTATGCTAAACAAAATAGAAAAAAATTAACGAGCACTCTTTGTTTCATTATAAGTCACTAAACGGACTGAATATAAAGGTCCAAAGGAAATTAATGTTCTATTTACATATAAATTTGCTATTCTGTTACTGCGATGTTTTAATGTTGCACATTATCACTAGTCTACTTTGTTGCAACTTCTAACATGGAGATTCACGGTTGTTTGCGTGGAATACCAATCAACTCTTAGTCTTAGATTTCATATTCGAATAATAAAAACTTAGTGATATCACATTACTGGGAATCTGGCACTATACCGATTGTTGAAATTTTAAATTACTATGGGGAAGTGATAATTTGATCTTACATCAAAAACTATCACCACCCAATAATTGATATTAAAATATGACGGAAATAAACAATTAGTCAAGTAGATGTGTATAAGTGACAATCTAACAAAAAAGAAACAAATGTTTACCGATCAAGATGAACTCACACGACAAAGACCATTAGTCTTCGTCACCATTGTTATTAATTTTATTAGAAAAGCACCAGCATGTGATAATCATCAAATAAAACATACTCACAGAAATTAACGGCATAGCAAAGTGCTTAAATGTAGGCATCTCATTCTCAGCACCAGTGTTACAGAAGAAAGACAAGGGTAGAACACAGAAATTTCTTCAAGAAGCTTTTACCAGCAGTCTATTAGTTGAATGAAAAAAATAAAAATAAAAACCAGAAATTTGCCCGACTTAATGAGGGAAAAAAAGAACTAGCAAAAAGCTTCCCTGTTGAGCAAAAGTCCCATGTTTGTTACTTTGTCCAGTGTAGATAGAACTTGCACCAAAATCTCCCGCTACTCTTCATCTGCATCCCCTGGAGATCGATCGAAGAGCATTCCGGGCCAAACTTCTTCTGTTTTTTTCTTGGTTGCTTGAAACAGAAGCTGAATTATTCTTCTCCGTCGCCAATGCGTAGTAGCCGAACCCCACAATTTGTCACCCCGAAGATTCTGCCCCCGATTATGGATTCAGAGAAGCAAAATGTGGCCTTCTTGTAATAATCTTCTTCCTTGAAACTGCTAACTATTGCCTGATGCAAACTGCTGCTATACCACAGCGCCACGTGTGTCGATGGGAATGGGTCACTTGAGGCCAGCATCTCTACATCTAAGTTTAGATTTCTTGCGGCACTGATGGACTCAAAATGGCATTGAACGAACACTCGACTGATGGGAAACACAACAACAGCGGAAATAACAAAACCTAAAAAGTTATTACCATCAAGCAAATTTGGAGGCAGCTCAACAGTAATCGAATTTCCATTGCTTTGAAGATCGATCCAATCTGGAATTTCACTTCCGGGATAAACAAAACGAACTTCATCTTTTCTTCCAACACCCTGTAACTTAGCATAAGAAAATGCCTTTTAAGTTCAGAGTAACTTGTTCGATATAACATCAATAGGGTTTTGAGGGGGAGGCGAAGCATTGCACGTACCTTAGAGAGTTGATAAAGTGGTTCTCGGGCAAGAAGTCTTATTCTCTGCTGCGCATGAATCAAAACGTTTCGGCGCGCTTTCTCATTTAATTTACCGCATGCAAAAAATGAAAAGTTCACCCTGAAATCTGGCAACCTTTCTAAAGTTCCAACAATTTCAAATCTTGAATGCTTGACCACTTCTAGTGATTTGCAACCTGCTGCATTCAACCTTATTAAATGTGGGGGAAGCTCTGGCAATAGTTGAAGCCTACGACACCGATGTAATCCAAGAAATTGAAGACACGAGAGATTCTTGATGCTGGCAGGTATGAATTTAAAATTACCGGAGCTTAGATCCAAATCCCGTAATGAAGACAATCGACCAAGAACATGCCTTATTTTCCCTAGTACTTTCTGACCAGTCAATCGTAGTGTCTGAATTCGAGAGAGACCCCTAATCATATGGGGCTCAAGTATAATCTTGCTCTCACCCATAGATAGCTCTTCCACGCTGGTTGAAATCTCAGGGAACTTCTGGAGATTTCGGCATTTTAATAGATTAAGTTTTCGAAGAGATGTTAGTTGAGAACAAGAGGGTACTTCTTTTATCCCAGTACCACAAAGATCCAACTCTTCTATGTTCTCTGAAACTTCTGATAAGTTCTCGAGTGCTGAGCAATCCCTAAGGATAAGTTTCCCAAGCGATGGCAGGCCTTTGGTGCTTGGAACACTCTTAATTTTTGTACAGTGTGTCACGTTCAATTCCTTGAGGTTTTTGAGATATTTAATAGATGATGAAATCTCCAGCAAATTTGAACAATCTTGAAAATCTATGATCTGAAGGTTCAGGGCTCCGGAAAAGTCGGGCATTTCAATCAAGGAAAATACCCAATGCACCCTCATCACTCTGAATCCTGAAAGATTCTATAAAAAAATAAAAAAATAAATGAAATTAAAAACAAAAGCAATGGCAATACTAACTTTAAAATCTTATTTACGTACCACCAATCGTTATGGTTTAGTGGTAAGTGTGAACGTTGTCAAGCTAAAGATCTTGAGTTCGAAGGCTGTCAGGTCATTTGGTAGAGTCAAATCTATTCCTCCCTTTTGTAACACTAGGTTATACTGTAACCATTCAGGCAGTTCAGAGGTTACCCTGAGAGTATGAGACAATATTCCCTAGCGGAATTGTAGAGCACCATCTCTATTTTCCCATTTTTTTTGATCAAAAAAAAAAAATCTTATGCACGTAGAGGTTAAAAGAAGGAAAAAAAAAATCAAAATCTAGCTTATTACCCTTGTCTTCTAGCCCATGTAAAAGGAACCAACTTGGTTCCCAAGGCCAACTCATGGTGATTGGCAGATCTATGAAAGCAACCAAATGAATGCAAAAGAAGACTACCACGACAGCGTCAATTGGGGCAGGGAAATGTTAGTTGACATTGGAGAATTTTGGCCGTATAAATAGCTTCATCCAAAAGCACAAGCAAGCCTCTTTCTAAAGCTATATCATTTCTTGTTCTAGCATCTAAATTTGTAAATTTAGTATTTCGGAGAATATGGTTTTCAGTCATTACCAACTTCTAAATCAAAAACTAAAAGTATTCAATTTACAAAACCTCTAAATGTCTAGAATAAACTTAAACATATACATTCTGTGATAGAA
The DNA here is from genome assembly GCA_037832335.1 of Carallia pectinifolia. Lineage (NCBI taxonomy): Eukaryota > Viridiplantae > Streptophyta > Magnoliopsida > Malpighiales > Rhizophoraceae > Carallia > Carallia pectinifolia. The sequence continues at coordinate 5,975,828 of CM075454.1, read as the reverse complement.
CTTTTGAATTCGAATTAGTACTTTGAAGATTATGCTCATCATTTACTGATCATGCGGAATTTGTTAATACTTCAATTATTTGTGATGTGATCCATTAAATTTTTTTCTGTAATTTAATTTTATTATTCTTCATTTTATTCTTGCTATTTACATTACAACAATTTAGTATTCATATACTTTACATTCCAGCAATTTATCCTTTTGTAATTTATTATTTTTATTATTGTTGTTGTTGTTGTTGTTATTGTTGTTGCAGCAAATTTACTATTCTTTCAATGTACATTCCATCAATTTATCCTTCTGCAATTTATAATAACAATTATTATTATTATTATTATTATTATTATTAGTATTACGACTATTATTACTACTATTATTATAATCATTACTACTACTATTATCATTGTTATAATTATTATCATCATTATCATTATCATTATCATTCTTGTTATTCTTTTTTTCTCTTGAAGGAGGGACAGCGTCCGTAAACCTAAAGGGCAAGGGAAAGTTCGAGCCTGCGCCCCCAAACTGAGTAAACAGCCTATCAATCACTTGCTATAAGGCATATGGTTATTATTTTGTTATTTTAGCATATTATGTAGTCTTATCATGTCTTATGCAATAATACTTGCCACATACTTACAAAAATCTTAGCACCTGACTTATACCCTTCTAAGTTGGACGAGTGATGATATGAGGTTCCTTGTGTAGCCTTCGGCTTTCACATAGAATTTTTGATATCTCTCACTCCAATTTGTTTGTGACTCTCGCTATTATTTATTTTTTTAATATATATATACACGTGTGTGTGTGAGAGAAGAGATCGGACAAAAGAGGGTATGAGAAGGAGATAAATTAGGGGAGTACGGGAATGATAATTTTCATGTATAACAATTCTCATTCTTATAAGTAAGGGATGAGAATAAGATTTTTCTTTACCAAACACTAAGAATATGAAGCATTCTTATTTTTAAAAATATTTTTATCTTTTAATATAATAAATTATTAGCAATGAAGATTATCAAATAGGAAAAAAATTTGCAAAAGTATATTAGATATGTAAATGTGTATTTGTTTGCAAAATTAACTTTAATATAACCAGTTCAAACAATAACAATATTTTTTTCCAAAAAAAATCATAAAAAATTTATTACATCAAATGACTAAATGATTCTGTGATGGTTTATATAGAAAAATACATATATGATTATATAAAAAAATTCTTATAAGTAAGGGATGAGAATAAGATTTTTCTTTACCAAACACCAAGAATATGAAGCATTCTTATTTTTAAAAATATTTTTATCTTTTAATATAATAAATTATTAGTAATGAAGATTATCAAATAGGAAAAAAATTTGTAAAAGTATATTAGATATTTAAATGTGTATTTGTTTGCAAAATTAACTTTAATATAACCAGTTCAAACAATAACAATATTTTTTTCCAAAACAAAATCATAAAAAATGTATTACATCAAATGACTAAATAATTCAGTGATGGTTTATATAGAAAAATACATATATGATTATATGAAAAAAAAAAACAGAGTTTTTTAAAAAATAAAAAATCACATGAAATAATTATATAATATTTATCACTCAAAGTAATTAACGTAATATTGCTTCTATTTTCATCATATATATTGTTTTTGTTGCTATACAATTTGCGCCCTGGACATTTTTTCTTTTTTGGATCCATCACAGTTTGACAATAGGGATATGGCTGGACAACAGGTTTTTGTTAGATGTTTAACAGCATGTCTATGAGAGAAATGTTCCTTTTTTCACGTTAAATAAAATACCACAAGACTAGGCAGTGTTAGGAAAAAAAAAAAATACAGTACATATATTTAGACATTTCATCAACTCGAGAAACGAGCTAATATTCGAATAGGAAGTGTATCGAGCAATGGCTGATAGATTTTAAAACCAATTTTTTGAAGTTTAAACTCTAACTGGAAATAAACTCTTAACAAGGAAGAAGAGAGAGAGGATGCGTATGAATATGTTCAACGTAAGAAAAATCAACTATCACATGCATCAAATTAAGTTTGGTCACAGAAATATCTCCCCTCTCTCTCTATGGTCCTTTCTCTCTCAAACTCTCACCTGAAGCAACCCTCCTGTGCTCAACGCTGGCAGCCACAATGGTTCACCGGCCACCACCGTCGGTCTTCCTCCCCTTCCCCCTCCTCTTCTCCTCCCCCTTCTCCTCCTCACGATCCTTTCCTTACTCCGTCTCCTCTCCCCCTTTCTCTATCTTCCTCCTCTACCATACCTTCCCCCTCTCCATTTCTTTAGATCTAGGCAGGAGAGAACTCCCATGGCCTTCCCAACAGCAAAACCGTACTCCTCCCCAACCCACCCCCTTTTTTCCGGTTCACAGGCCTTCTTTGCCTTCTGCTCCGCTACTTGCTCCACCGTATGGGGTGTCTCCACTGCCGTTCCCACCGTATATGACGCCACAGAAGCTGCCCTAGAGTTTCCCGACAATGACACCATGGAAGCTGTTTCGGCCGTCGTGGTTTCTTTCCTTGCCACTGTCGTCGCTTCTTTTGCTGCCATTGCCGTCCATGTTCCTGCTGACGGCACTGTCACTGATGAAGTTGTTGTCGCCGGCGCCAACGTGGACGCTGCCACAGGCTTCCTTTGTTATTTTTGTCTCTTATGTATTAAGTTGGGAAAGGTTTTGCTGTAGTCAGTTTATATGGGTGTTGTGTTGTTGCTTCTACATAGTTTGTAGCTTAGGATGTGGAGAAATCGGTGTTAGATTTAATTAATCGATCTACGTCACAGGTCCACAGAGGTGCGGTTTGTGCTGCCGTAAGCAGCTTTATCCAGATAAATTCGATTTGTCTAATACCTCGATGTTAGGAAGATTTAGCTCAGTTTTTGTTTGTTCTCTCATTAGAAGGATTCATCTAATTGGTCTTCGAATTCAGTTAGTTTGTGGTATTTGTGATCTAGTTGGTTGTAGGTCATTTTAGCTGATCGTTACTCCTACTTTACACAAGTTTTTCTGACGCCCTCATGTTGGATTTATGTACATTTAATATAGCAATTTTTTTTTTATAGAGAAGAAAAAAAAAAACTACCACATGCATCAATCAGCAGGCGTGAAAGCTGGATACATTATAGAAAGAGTAGGAAAATGGGCGTTGCCCATATATTTCATGTGCTTCTTATATTATCAGTTTTTTTTTTTTTTTTGGGAGTATGACCAGTATTCTATTATTCTAATCTAATAATTATCATCCATCCACAAATATCATATTTTAGCAGTTCAGTTAATTATAAGCTGTTGAGGCAATAAATTTTAAGAAAGAGAAAGAAATCAACTTACCTGTTTTCGAGTCCAAAATCGTTCGATTTTGCCATGACGCATGTCAAGTTCAACCAGGTTCTCAAAATAAACCTTTGACGGCAATGCTTCCAAAGGATAGTGATCCCACCTCAGATACCTTAGCTCACGTGGAAGAGATTCAAGTCCTCGTGGGAAGTTCAGCTTATCGCCACAACGAAACCTAAGCAATTTAAGTTGATCCATCTTTGAAAAAACTGTTGGAGACATGCAAACACTTTTCCTCAGCTTGGCCAAGTCTAACGAAATGCCTTCAATTGCTCCAGTCTCCTAAACCCGTGGCCAATAATCAAATTAGCACAACTTAAGCAGATAATAAAAAACGATGCTCTTCTACACAAGGCAGGAAAGAACGAAATGAAAAAATAAAAAAAAGAAGAAAAAGAAGAAGAAGAAGAAGGCTAATCATTTTGACTCTTACTTTGTTTTCTAATATATTGTAAATATCCTTAGAATTCCACAATCTACTACGCTTGCCAGGTTCTTTGATAGATTCTTGTATAACAATTTCTTGACCCATTTTTTGTAATAAATTGTGCATCTCCACAATAGAATTTGAGATGACAATTAGAGCCTTATCAGCGAGCTTACTTAAACTGATTATGGTAAAGAAACCACAAGAGTCAAGTATTCTCTCAACATCAGCTTTTGTCTCCCCTCTGAAGAAGCATGCAATATGAAGAAATATTTCTTTTGCACTCCTATCAAATCCATCGTAACTTATTTTCAGCACCTCTTCTATTTCCTTGTTAAGAGTATTCTGAAGCTCAACCAGTGCACTGCTCCATTCTTCGTCGCTCCTATCATGTAGAAACAATCCAAGAATTTTAAGTGCCAAAGGAAGGCCTCTGGCATACTTTACCACTATATTGGATGATTTCACACGGTCTACTGGGGGATAGCTTTGCTTAAAGGCATGCAAACTAAAAAGCTCAAGACTTGGACCGTCATCTAGTTGTTTAACTTCATATTGGACATCAACTCCATTTTTAAGAACTTGTCTATTTCTACTTGTAATAATAACTCTACTTCCCTCAAAACATTCACGCTTTCCCGCTAAATATTCGATTTGTTCAAACTTATCTACATCGTCAAGAACAATGAGAACCTTTTTATGCCGAAGTTGGTCCATTGAAAAGTTTGAACTTGAGGTAGATGTGCGTATACTCTTATTGGCTCTATTCAGTAGACCAGCAAGAAGTTCATCTTTAAGCTCGCGTAATAATCCAAGATTATTTGAAGCTGCCCTGACATTTTCTAGAAAGCATCCGCTTTGAAAGTGGAAAGAGTATTTGTCAAATATGGCTCTGGCAAGAGTTGTCTTGCCGATTCCTCCCGTCCCCCATATTCCAACAATGCGCACATCATTTACTTTCTCACCAAAAAGCAGTGATTCAATATCTTCAACTCGCCGACGCATGCCAACCAGACCTTTCAAATCAACTCGAAAATATATGTGCATTCGCTTTTCCAATATGTCTTCCACAATTTTATTAGCAAGATCAGCCTCGTTCCTAAAGATTAACAGGAAGAACGAATATGGGTAAGTTTGAGTTGAAAGGAATAAGCATTAAGACAACTTGCAAATACAATGTGAACATCTGCCACTAATAAATTCAGAAATTTAAATGTTGAATGCAAATAGAAAAAAAGTTGATTTATGTGAATAGAGAAACATCAAGGTATTGTCATTTGTATTCCTAATTCAAGACGGAAAATCATACATGCAGGAGATGATTGTAACTCGAGTGATAAACCATTGGGGCAAATTTCAATTCTATGAAATTCCAAGATCCAAAAAGAATCCACCAAACTCACATGCAAATATTTGGTATAATTAATTACATCAATTATTGATTATAAATTTAAATAACCATCTTGCGTTAGCAGCTAATATATTATGTGCACATCATTAGCTTCATTTTTTTTTCCTCATCCTTTGAGTTTTTCCGTTTATCAAGGCCAAGGATTGGAGGTGTTGTATCTTAATCTTTTTGTTCTTTTATCTTAAAATTTATAGAGATTTATACCAACCAAACCAATGGATAGATAAGTGGAGGACTGCCTGATGGTGCTGATTAAAACTTAGAAGGAAGACATTATTTAATTATATATTTGACATTTACCCAAAAAATAATTTCTATTAATCTCTTCATTTTCCAAACTGTTTGTCTTCTCTAAAAAAAATCTCTTCAAATTCTTTTTCTTCCTCTCATATGCATGGATGAAAAACTTTAGTGTCATTCAATAATTGGAAAGGGCTCAAAGATTTAAGAAGGTAACAACCAATGGATACTCAAAGGTTTATTGCTATTTTGAAATTTAAAAGGAAGCACCTCTAGTCTTCATTATCCCCTCGGCTATCCCGCATCATCATCTTCTTCTTCTTCTACTGTTAAAATTTTGATGACCTCTTTCGGTCTTTCCAAGTGATGTTACAATTACAAAGTTGTATCGTATAAACTCTATTGATACTAATTTTTGTTTTTTTAGTTCATATTATGAGTCTGTTTATTGTTTTGAATCATATCGACTTTATATATTGTAAAATTATTTTTAATGACATCTTCAATGACATTGCTATTCAAGAAAAGTAAAAAAAAAAGGTAGACTGAAGTGTTATGTTTAATAAACAGCTATACCATTGAAGAATGGGAAGACTTCTCTTAACTTTAGACAGCTCTCCAAAGTTTTTTATTACTGGAAATCTAAAGACAATCGGTTGAGGTAAATTTATCTATGAGATATGAGAAAATTTATGTATAAGCAATTTATCTATGAGATATGATAAAAAAAAAAAAAAAGCATCTTTTAACAATTGGAATACCTTTTCCCTTTCTATAAACCCCCCTCCCACTAGTATCAAAATTAATACTTAAAATTTTTAAAATAAAAGTCTATGTTCTAACAACTGAAATGTTGCTTAAAAGATAACTATTATATAACTTTCACATAAACATTTTTTGAGGTTTATATTTGCAATGTAAAACGTAACTGGACAATCAATTTTGGAAACTTAAAATCTTTAGAATGTTAGACCGGCCAATTCTGTCCGATTTTTACAACACTGCTCCAAATACCCATAGAATGTCAACCTAAAAATAACATATCAACCCCACGCTATATCATCCTATACATATTTTCAAAACCATCAAAATAGAACAGTTGAGGTACCATATTGTATATATCATACCAACATTATAAAACTATAAAATTTTCATCAAAAGGCACCCGACCAGCTAAGCGTATGAACCATAAAAAAGCCATATTGTATGGAGATCATATAGTTTCTTAGATTTCTTTTCCTTTTTTTTTTTAGCGCGACTAGCTATCCTTTCTCTCTTTTGGTTCTTTCCCTTCACTAGTTGTTATTTTTAGAATTCCTCTGCCATTTATTTTTAGCGCAACTAGTTATCCTTTCTCTCTTCGTAGAGGCATTGTTGCACTTTCCCTTTTGTTGTTCATCGGTTTTCTTTTCTTTACTTTCCCCTTAACTAGCTACCATTTTTAAAATTTCTTTCCTTTTTTTTAGCGTGACTATTTATCTTTCTCTCTCCATGGAGGCCTTGTTACTTTTTCCTTTTTGTTGTTCATTGGTTTGCCTTTCTTCACCTTCCCCTTCACAGGCTCCCATTTTTAGAATTCATTGTTGCTCTTACCCTTTTGTTATTCATTGGTTTTTATTTCTTCTATTTCCCCTTCACTAGCTATTATTTCTGAAATTCCTTTTCCTTTTTCTTCAATACGAGTGGCAATCTTTTCTCCTTCTCTTTCGCTTCCGTTTTGTCTTACAAGCAATTACGACTTCTTTTCCTTTTTCCACATTGGTTTGTTGGTATCAGGTTTATCTTGTTCAATCTTGATTCTATCTTTATTTCCATTCTTTTTGCCTTCTTTGTCAACTTCGTCTTGACTCTCAACCATCTCAAATGATTCAAAAAAATCATCCGCCGATTTATTAGGAAGGAGATATGATTTACAATTCATTATTCCACTGGCAAACCATAACTATGAATACAATTAGAACTTCATCAAGATTGGTCTCCGAACAATACAATATCTCATTATTTTTCTACAAACCCTTTTATTGGAACTATCAAAGTAGTAGTTTTGATCAAGAATAAACTCTTCTCTTCCCCTCAAAATTCCACATATAATAGGATGATGAGGTGAAAAATCAAAACGGTGTCTTAATGATGGGAAAACACATCTCACAATCATCATTTTTTAATTGATATCAAAAAACAATAGTGGATTTTCTTATGAGATGAGTTATGAATTTACGTGGCAACCGCGAGAGCACATAGCTGAGGGGCCTAACCTAAGAGCATAAGTAGAATTATGATCTTAAACTTATATAGGGGAAGCTCAAATCATGCTACAATGTAATTATTTTACAAATAATAATTTAAATAAAGAAATATAGAAAATAATAAAATTTACAGTTATACTCTCTCTCCACATTTAGTTTTCTAAAATAATTATAAGTAAAATTTGTTTGCCATAGATAATTTTCATAAATGAAATCTCTTAACTGCCATATAAAAGTTATATACTAGTCAAAACACTTTGTTTTCCTAAATAATTGTCGCAAAATAATTGTCATAAATTTTATGAATAATGATAACTATCCTGAAGACTATATCATGAAACATCAAGATTGTTAACTACATAATTAACTTTTACTTTTTTTCTTTAATTGTATTAAATAAGTTATTTGGCTCTTTTTATAATAATAATAGCTGATACGGATTTGATTATACGTATCGTTGCTTAAATTTTATTTTTCTTTTAACTTTCATAATTACTGTAAAAAAGTACTTAACCGATTACCATTTAATAGAATTAATTATCTATCATCAATAATTTTTTTCTCTATTAATTTAAAACGTTTTATATAAACAAATTGTTATACACTTATACCTTCTTCTGCATTGTTCGCCTCCTATATCTTTGTTCAACTCCACCACAACCTCTTCTCATATAAAAAAAAATAATTTATATTATTGTCTCCACAATGAGAGGCAAACAAAGAGGAATTTAATTTCAATTTGTTATGTTTTTGTTGAAAATTTTTTCATCATGCTTCTTATATTCATCTCTTCCTTGATTCACAATTTTAGTTTAATGACATTGCACTCCATTTTTCCCTTTGATTTTTAACACCAATACAAACTAAATATGTAGATGTAGTGAAAACCAATCAAAGCAAATCTTTTTTGATAAACATTTATAAATTTATTTTAAAGACAATAAAATTTTATGTTATGTACAATATATAATACATTATATTAATAGCTTTAAATGAGGTAAAAGATGTTATTATACTAATATAGTATATAGTAATATATAATTTAATATTTTACATTTTAAAAATTTTTCTGTTATATCTTTATCTTATCCTATTATCTTTTCTTTTATAATCTAAAAATGGTAAAAAAAATTTCTTAACTTGAAAAGTTTTACTTGATTGTTTAAATTGGGTTTATCTCTTTATTAAGCCCATACATATTAGGTCATGGATAAATATGTTTGTCCAAATAGTAGAGCTTAAGAGTATCTTCTTTTGAATAATACAAATTATCCGCAATTTTTAAGACAAAAAGGCTAGAATACTGTGTTAAGATCTCTGGATTTTTACGTTTAAATTTTTTAATAACTCTGCACACATTTTTTGGCCTTTGAGGTTCGCTTGTAACAAAAAGAAAAAAAATGATGTTAACTAAAATTAATCAAAACGAATGCACCACAAAAAAAATAATAATAATCAAGCATGGATGAATACTTCTAAGCATAAAGATGAGATACACATATCGTAGGGATAAGCATAAAGTTAGTCTTATACATTTGCCAAAATTGCAATTTAGTCTTAAACGTTAGTCTGATTTCATTTTAGTCCTGAATGTTAATGGTTCCATTTCAATTGAGTCTTACACCCAATGGATTAGAGTTTGGCAGTTAGAAAATGTATTTGACCACATTAAAATATTTTGATATTGCATAAAATCATTAAAAATCGTGAAATAACTTTTAAAATTGCATAATACTGTCAAAATACGTAAACTTGTGTAAGTGAAAAGTAAAAAAGAAAAAAAAAGTTGAAAGGAAAAGTCTGACGCAATCATTATTAAACTTTCCCTTATTGTCTCAATCGCTCCTCTCATTTGTCTTCTCTCCTTTATCTTTTGAAAACAATGAACCCTGATCTTGTAATCCTTGTAAACCCAAATCCATCAGCTGGAACAATCTTGTAAGAGAAACCCAAAGCAATATGAAGATGACCTGTCAATGTGGCAAAGAAGCAGTATTGCGCATAGCATGGATGGATCTAAAACCTGGGAGAAGGTTTGTTTCCTGTGGGCATTTAAAGGTAAGTGGTGAAGCTAAATTCGAATGTCTATTTTCAGGTCGGTCAACGGAGAAGTGTATGTTCATAATAATATTGTTGTTTTTGTTTTTTTCTTTGGCAACGAGTTTGTACAGCAAGATGAAGGATGTTGAACCTTCCATTGGATTCGTCTTCCAATGTATGATAGATCAAAGCAAATAATCCCTGTATTGCTAAAGAGAATGAGCAGTATGGAAAAGGAGAAGGCACGGTGTAAAAGGGAGATAATGTTGCTTAGATTTGTGGTTGTTGTGTTTATTACTTTTGTAGTGGTTATAGTTAGTTGGGTTGTAAAGTAAAGTGCTGTCAGAGGAACCAATTAAGTGGACTTTGTTAGTGTTGTTGTTTGTATTGTAATGATAGCTGTTTCAGTTAAAATTATCTTTTGATCTTGTTATAATTGCAGTTTATGCACTGTAGAAATTTAAGCTGACTTACTATTAAAAGTTGTAATTGATAATGTTTTGTGCTACCTGTTACTGTTAAAAAATAAAATGAAATGAAATTGTACTTTGAAGAGCATCCAACATCCTGTTTACGATCTGTATCCTAAGTAGAAATTATTTGCACATTTTGCTTGAAATGCAAATGTTCATTAACAGTGAAAGAAGAACCTATAGCATTTCAGCATTTCTTATTGCAATAAAGTAACTGTGAAGTTTGTTGATTATACAAAATAAGCTCTAAAGTTTGGCCACAAGAAAATACAAAAGAAATGTCTAATTTAGGCTGCATGAAAAGCTCATTGTGCTCTCCCTATATATTATAAACTATTACCAGTAATTTAAAAATAGCGTATGACCTATACAAAAGCAAAAGAATTGGCCACTAACAACAACTAGGCCACATGCGAACAAAGGCAATTAACACAAGCATTACAAAAACAAAAATACAACCATGCTCAGAATCTTTAGGACCTTCAACCTCTATTTTTCCTTTTACTTTTAATTGTTGTCTTATTTGCTTCACTTTGACTATGGGAACAAAGAGGTTATGAATTTAATTATTTGGCAACAACCATAGCAAAGGCAATATACAAAACCAACAATTGTTAATAAAATTGAAGCCTACCAGCAATTGTTGGAATGTAATTACAATATAGCTTGACCTAGGTATTAAGTGGGTATGTCCTTCAACTAAGCATCCAATTGTTTAAAGTTATAGGAGTTGGAATTAATTGTTTGACTCTCTTGGATAGGAATAAGAGAGTCATCAATCGATTGAGCCTGCCTTTCTTATGCACTATGACTAAATCTTGGACTATGGGACATGGAGAATACATTTATTATATGAGGAAAAAGCTTAGTTAATGGTATGCCATCCAAATTATTTAAACTTATTATCTTTGTTGCTGTTAGAGATGCAGAAGGTGGCACAGTATGGACTTCAGGTGTTGCATTTGCTTTTGTGAGATCCTTACTAACACCAACATTTTCCTCAATTATTTTCTTCTTCCTTTGATTGTGTTTCTTATTTGTAGAAGTAGAAGTTTTTGGGGACAACTCATTTTGCTACATTACAAACATATAAATGATTTCAAATATTTACCATGATTTTTATTCATAACTTATGACTAATACTCACCTTATGGGCAGTAACAGCTTTTCCAACATCCTTCTTCGGCTGACCTTGCTTTGGAGCTTTAGAAGGTTTATGTTTTGTAGCAGAAGGTTTTACAAAATCTTTCATAGCTAGCCTCTTCGGCTTAAGTTTTGCAGCAGAAAGTTTGCTCACAACCTTACCTTTTAGCTTACAAAAGTTTTACATTAGGTAATATGTTACAACAACAAAGGTAAGTTAGCGTATCAAATGTAAATTATATATGTCATACATGATTTACTGTAAAAACTGGTGCAGCTTCACATGGCACTTGTATTGGTGGTGGTGCAATCTCTTTAATCAGTTTCGTAGGTTGCTGTTCAACTCCAGCTTGCTCCCCACCATTGCCAACTTGTGCAACATCATAGTTCTTTATTCCTTGCTCCCCATCAGTAGCTACTTCAGTTGCATTATTACCTTCCCGAGCCTTCTTTTTTTCTGGATATGTTCTGGGATTATGCCCTAGCTTCGTGCACCTTTTACAAATCACCCTTACTAGACATTCTAGTCACAGTAGTTTTTGACTTCTCCTATTCCTTTCTTCTCATCTTCACTTGACTCCTCACATATGTCTTCTTACCAATCACTAGCCAGGACCTTTTCCCATGCATTGACTACATTATATAAGTGTATGTAGTAATAGATTTGGGCATTTTTTACTGTTGAAATATATGCTCCTAAAATCTCTCCTTTGATCTTTCCTAAAATCTGTATCCTAGAATATCTCCCTAAATCAGTGTATAATCTTGTATAATTAGTGTGTATATTCTGCTAGAATAATCTGCTATAATTAGGATCTATAATTAGGGGATTCTAACCATATCTAGAATACTCTTCTTGTCTTATACATGTACAACATCATATGTACAGAAAATAATCAATCTAAAGTGAGTTATTATCCCTAATATTCTTTCTTTTACATGGTATCAGAGCCTCTCTTTTAGGCATATTACTTCTTTATTTTGGCCTTCATTGCCGTTTGCTTTTTACAAGCTCCTTTCTTTCATAAAAACTTTTTTGGCCTTTATTGCCAAAGATTAAATCATGTCTACCATCTCCTTTGACTCATCATCAACCTCTAGTGGGCCAACAACCACTAATACTTCCTCAAATGTATTGAATGGTGAACTTCAGGGTATGAATCTTTCATACCGTTTTGATGGGACAAACTACCTACAATGGAGGTAGGTTATCCAAACCTTTCTCAAAGGGCATGGAAAAATTAGCCATTTGACTGGCACCTCTCTACAAAAGGAAGATCCTAAGTTTCCAGCTTGGGATGAGGAGGTCTCTATGATCATGTCTTGGTTATGGAGCTGTATGAAACCTGAAATTTCACGCAACTTAATGTTTCTTCCAACAGCAAAAGCTATTTGGGAAACCTTGCAAGAAACTTATTCTAAGAAGAAAGATCTTGCCCTAGCATATGAATTGAAGGTGCAGGTGATGTCAACCAAACAAGGGAGCATGGCAGTTACTGATTACTATAATCGGATGACTGGATTATGGCTGGAAATTGATCACTATCGAGATGTTCAAATGAGATGTCAAGCGGACATTCAACACTTCCAAGGAGTGCTTGAACATGACAGGATATTTGAATTTTTGGTTGGCTTGAATCCAGAATATGATCAGATTAGAGTCCAAGTCCTTGGGAAAGACCCTATGCCCTCTATTCGTGAGATTTTCTCCATAGTGTGAGCTGAGGAAAGCCGAAGAGGTGTGATGTTGGACTCACAAGTAAGGGAATCAACCACTGCTATACTTTCTCGAAAAAATCAAGGAGACAAACTCTGATAACATGGAAATAGCTCTAGAATTGATCCCACAAGGCAACCAAATAAAGAGAATTTGTGGTGCACCTATTGAAAAAATCTCGACATATAAGAGATAATTGTTTCAAGTTGCATGGAAAGGAAAAAGTGTTGGCTCGCAGTGGAGTTTTTAAAAGTAGCTCACATGGCCAAGCAAACCTGTCCGTTCAAGATAACACAACTCGAGAAGAAATTGGTGTCAAGAGTGTACTGAACTCTAAAGAGGTTGCAAAGCTTTGGAGCTTACTTGATTCACTGAACAATTCTTCGGGAACTTGTTCTCTAACTCAAGTTGGTGTGTGTCTTTTAATTGAAACTCCTAAAGCATTAAGCACTACTCATTTGAGTTCATGGGTCATTGATTCAGGGGCAACTGATCACATGACCTGTAACCCCACCATTTTTTCATCTTATAAGCCTATCCTAGGGAATCGAAATATTACAGTAGCAGATGGATCACCCATTACCATTGCTGGAGAGGGAAGTATTCACCCAACACCTTCCATATCCTTAAAAAATGCTCTACATATACCCAAATTGTCCACAAACCTTTTATCTGTTCACAAAATTACAAAGGACCTTGGCTGTAAAATCACTTTCTTTGACACTCATTGTGTATTGCAGGACCCTACCTCGAGGAAGATGATTGGATTTGCTAAAGAACAAGATGGGCAGTACCACTTGGAAGACTTACGAGGCAATAGGATGACAAGCAGCAACTACTTCTGTCTCAATCTAGTTCTTCCAATAAAACCAAGGTCTGGGCACACCATTTATGTCTAGGACATCCACCTTTCTTGCTTTTGAAGAGCATGTTTCCTTCACTATTTAAAAATGTTTCTATTTCAGATTTCAATTGTGATGTTTGTCAATTAGCAAAACATCATCGTTCTTCATTTCCTTTGAAATCAATTAGATGCAATGCACCATTTTCTTTGATTCACTCTGATATTCGGGGTCCAACTAGAGTTCCTAATATTAGTGGTGCCAGCTGGTTCATATCTTTTATTGATGATTGCACACGAGTAACTTGGGTATTTCTCATGAAAGAAAAATCTTAAGTCAGTTTTTTACTTCCTCAGTTTCATAAAATGATTTTTACTCAATTTAGTAAAAAGATTAAGAGAGTACGAATGGACAATGCCACAGATTATTTCAATAAAACACTCTCATCTTTCTCCCAAACTGAAGGAATCATTCATGAATCTTCATGTGTTGATACACCTCAACAAAATGGGGTTGTTGAGCGTAAAAATAGATATCTTTTAAAAGTTACTCGTGCTCTCTTATATCAATCACACGTGCCTCATTCTTTTGGGGTGAAGCAGTCCTAACTGCTACATACCTTATAAATCGCCTTCTATCTCGAATCTTAAACAATAAAACTCCTCTTCACACATTATCTCATTTTTTTTTCCAGATTTTAGTTTACATCAAGCTCTTCCTTCAAAAGTTTTTTGTTGTGTAGCAAACCTGCATATCTACAAAACATGTCGCACAAAACTAGACCCTAGGGCTAGAAAATGTGTTTTTATAGGGTAATCTTCAACCCAAAAAGGCTACAAGTGCTATGACCCCATCTCCAAAAAGTTTTTCATCTCCTTTGATGTAACTTTTCATAAAGTAGAGCCTTATTTCAAATTGTCCCAGCACTCACTTCAGGGGGAGAAAATTGGTGAATCTAATGGAAATGAGTGTCATTCTAGATCACTAAACTTTTTGAAATCACTCACAAATTTTTCTGAAATTGAGGAGCCACCTATGCAACCTAAAATTGCTCTTGAAAATGAGTTGGATGAATTAGAACCAAGGTTGTCTCTATAAGAGATAGATCCTGTTTGTCAGCCTATTATGCACTCTTAGCCCATTGTCACAATTGAATTTGCCATTCCTAAATATGATCCTCCTTCCAAGCCATTTAAGCAATATTCAAGGAGACAGACATCCAAGCCAATCCCAATAATAAGCCAAGACAATCAACCTTTACCAGTGCAGGACACATCTTCACCAAAAGCTATGAAACAAGATTCCAAGAAGGTACAACCAACATCAAGTCTAAGGCAAGGCCATGATTCCCACGTGAGCAGGTAATGCTATCACATCCTTTGATTTGTTGGGTGATACTAACCAACATATTTTGCATGATAATCCACCTGATGCAGAAACTGATCTCCACCTTCCTATAGCCATAAGAAAAGGACCCGAAAATGCACACAACACTGCATATCCAATTTTTCCTTCTCCCATAGATTTTCATCTAAACACAAGGCCTTCGTCTCGACCTTGAACTCAATTGAAACTCCAAAAATAGTGGAAGATGCTTTACGAGATAGGAATTGGGCACAAGCAATAAGAGAAGAGATGAATGCCCTGGAGAAAAATGATACTTGGAGCATCGTGAGTTGACCTAAAGATAGGAAGATTGTAAGATGTAAATGGGTTTACACAGTGAAGTTCAAAGCTGATGAAACCCTTGAAAGATACAAGGCTAGGTTAGTTGCAAAGGGATGCACACAGACATATGGAGTTGATTATCAAAAGACCTTTGCACCAGTGGCAAAAATGAACACTGTCAGAATCCCTTTTGTCGTTGGCAGCTCATTTTGAATGGGAACTTCAACAATTTGATGTAAAGAATGCTTTTCTACATGGAGAGTTAGAAGAAGAGGTATATATGGAGCTACCACCAGGATTTAATAAAAAACTTGGCTTTGATAAAGTCTGTAAATTGAAGAAGGCATTATATGGCTTCAAACAGTCCCCAAGGGCTTGGTTTGGAAGGTTCACAAAGGCAATGTTAAAGTTTGGTTACAAGCAAAGTCAAGGAGATCATACTCTTTTTATAAAGCATTCTGGAAACAGAAAATTCACTGTACTGCTAGTATATGTCGATGAGATTATCATTACTGGGAATGATAAGGAGGAAGAAAGGAACTTAAGGCTCAACTTGCTAAATAGTTTGAAATCAAAGAATTGGGCAAATTAAAATACTTTCTTGGAATAGAAGTGGCATATTCTAAAAATGGAATATTTGTCTCTCAAAGAAAGTATATACTAGACCTTCTCAAAGAAACTGGTAATCTTGGAAGCAAGCCCCTAAACACGCCTATAGACCAAAATCACAAAATTGGTCGAGAAGACGAAGGAAGACCAGTTGACAAGGGAAGCTATCAGAGGTTAGTGGGAAGATTGATCTATCTCTCACATACACGGCTTGATATAGCTTATGCAGTGAGTATAGTCAGTCAATTTATGCATGACCCAACAGAGAAACATTGGCAGGCAGTTCAAAGAATTTTGAGATATTTCAAGTCCACTCTTAGAAAGGGAATATTGTTCAAAAAGGGAAAAAACCTAATAGTAGAAGGTTACACTGATGCTGATTATGCTGAGTCCTTGACTGATAGAAAATCTACTATATGGTATTATACCTTAATTGCAGGTAATCTAGCGACTTGTAGGAGCAAAAAATAAAATGTAGTAGCTAGATCTAGTGCTGAAGCAGAATTTCGAGCCATGGTACAGGGAGTTTGTGAGCTACTATGGCTAAGAATCATACTCAATGAATTGAGAGTTTGGATGAGTGGTCTAATGAGACTGTATTGTGACAATAAGTCAGCCATCAGTATAGCTCATAATCCTGTTCAGCATGATAGAACCAAACATATCGAAATTGTCAGACATTTCATCAAGGAGAAATTGGATAACAGTTTAATTACAGCATCATATGTGTCAACCACAAACCAACTAGTAGATTTTTTGACCAAAGGATTACCTGCTCCAAGATTTCAGAGTATCACGAACAAGCTGGGAATGGAAAATATCGACTCACCAGCTTGAGGGGGAGTGTTGAAATATATGCTCCTAAAATCTCTCCTTAGATTTTTCCTAAAATCTGTATCCTAGAATATCTCCCTAAATTAGTGTATAATCTTGTATAATTAGTGTGTATATTCTGCTAGAATAATCTGCTATGATTATGATCTATAATTAGGGGATTCTAACCATATCTAGAATACCCTTCTTGTCTTATATATGTACAACATCATATGTACAGAAAATAATCAATCTGAAGTGAGGTATTATCCCCAATATTCTTTCTTCTACATTTACCAATATGAAATATAAGGCATTGGATCTTCACCCTACAACTCTAAGGCACACAAAGCATATGCAGATGAAATCCCACTCAACTACCAAACCCTATAAAAAAAGTCATCCCATCTAGTTTGACAATATTTTTTTTTTATAATGCTTAACCTTAAAACCCTTACTACCATTCTACTCAACCCCACAATTACCACTTTCTTTCATATTTTCCCTTAACTTCCTTTTGATCATAGGGCCAATATCCATATTCCATCTTTGTACCAAATCTCTATTTTTTTTTTCAATCTTCTCATAATATATATTTTGATTTCCTCAAGCATAGTAATAATGACCTTTGATTTTGCAAAAACTATTTTCCCATTAAAGGCTTCACAAAGATTATTGTCCACACTGTCCAGTTTCAAATCTGGGTTAAAGTATGTCTTACACCAGTGCGGTTTCTCCTTTTCATTCATGGTAGCATGAGCATTAGAGTCTTCCTCTTTCAATTCAGCCATGCTCAAGTTGAATTCAATTTCATTTGAGGACTTCACTCAATCCCAGAAGAGCCTATGCAGTTTTAATCTTTTATGCCTTTTCCTCTTGTTTGCAAACTTGTGCCTCCCATACATTTTGCGTTTAGTAGGTAAGTGTTAATGGCATTCACCAAACCCTATAAAAGAAATGGCAAAATGTAAATTAATGGGTGGATACAGTATGGACAGCTTAGTTGTTATGCCCAAATCCTTTTTAAGAAGTTTAATAAACCAGGTCCAAGTCTCGGTTGACTCAACAACAACCATTGCCCATACTGTCAGATATATTTGATTATTGGCATCCCTTCTTATAGCAGCCAATATTTCTCCTTTTGCAACTCCCTTCAGAAAACAACCATCTAGACCTATGAGTTGCCTATACCGAACCTTAAACCCTATCTTACAACAATCAAAGTCAATATACACTCTATCAAACTTTGGTATCCCTATTCCTAGTGCAAGAACAATGGGTTGAATAATCACTGTTAGCCAAGATTGCTTCTTACAAGCTCTGCTGCATAGTCCCAAAGCTTGGTATATTCTTTGGTTGTATTTCCTTGAAGTTGATCAACAACTAATTGCATTGCTCTTAGAAACTTGCAATGATGTACCTCTATTCGTAATTGCTTCTTCAGAATCTTCTTGATTTCCTCCAAGCACATATTGCCAATGGAAGCCATGCCTTTGAATAGATTGGCTGCGAACCATGCTATTGAGACTCTACTATTCTTGAAGGTAGGATTGCAATCATGGTCTGACACCAATGTCTTTACTTGAAAACAATTAAGTTTCTTCACATATAGAACCGAAATCTTTCACGGGCACAATGGTTTCTTGCAAACTACCCGCACATACTCCTTACAATTTTTGGTGTAAATGAAGTCAATCCTTTACTTCAAAGAATATCTCACCAAAACAGCTTTGAAGGCTCCAATGTCTTCAAATAACATTGACAACTCTAGCTCTAGTTTCTCAACTGCAAGATTGTGGATAGAAAATCTGGCCTTCATCCTCACTACAGTATCATTTTCTTTACTATCACTAGTTTCATATCTTCCATACTCATTAGTGTCAAGGTAATCAGTTGAATTGTCATCATCATCAAAGAATTCCATTTTATATTGGTATTGGCCCTGCATTCCTGCGTGCCCTTCTATTGTTGAATCTGCTCTGCCATTGTTTTTTGCATCAGTTCAGAACCAAATTCTCCCTAGCCTTTTCTAGTGTTGAGTCACCATCATCTGACAACTTAGCAACCCTCATTGTGCCCCTGTAAAATTTTTCTTCTTCTTTTTTGTCATCTTCATGAGTGGGGTTAGGGTTATTTGACTCTCTTGGGTATTGTGCACTATTATGAGCATCATTGTTGTTATGACTATTAGGAAGCTCTTTGTTGTTACACTTTGAGCTTTCTTGGTTGGCTTGCCTAGTTGATTTGCTTCTCTGTCAAACTTCAAGAATAATTTCTATTTCATCCCAATCAATGTTGTCTAGAAATTCATCATTAATATCATTCAAATGAATTCTTATATGTCCTTCACTAGCTTGTTCAGTGGCTTTAGGATTGCCTCCACACTGCACTGACTCACTATCAGCATGCTCATCTCTTTTACTACCTTCATTCTTGTGGATTGTTGCATCATCCTTATTGTGTATGACATAAAGGTCAACCATTTTATACTTGAGAATGATTTCTCCAATTTCTATCATAGCTCTATCACTTTCTTCTAAAACCTTCCAACTCTTTCCTGCTTTGTCATTCTCCCCAAGAACTTTATAATATATATCCTTAAAGTTAGGATAACCTAAATCCTTTATCACCTCCTCAAGAAATTCTAATAGTATAATCCATCTACTTCAACAAGAAAGGCATCCATATTAACCCCTGAATAGTTAATTGATGGGTCACTGTTGAAGACCCTACCATGATGGAAATACAGGCACCCATTCATGTAGACCATTATAAAAATACAACAACAGATAAAGACAAAACAAAGTTTGTTAATATTTAAGACCGCACCATAAACAAACCAGCATCATACAAAAGCATGCCATTTTAAATTGAGCAGAGCACAAAAAGACAACAAAAACACATCTTTAATGCACACCCTCTCACAAGCTCACAAACAGAAAAAATACATATTACTTCTCTATATTGAAGTAGTCCAACCAACTCTTTTGTCATTTATAAGCATACATTTTAAAACTAACAGTTTTTATTAAATAAAGACCCACCACCTCTGTTCTTGGCCTTCACTTGATTAAAAAACCATAAAGACAATAGAAAACCTCAAAAAATAAACGCACAAAGGCACAAGTGTTCCCTTCGAACAACGACTCAACAATATCATGGAAAATCCCACCAATTTTAAAATATTGAAACTAAAGTAAGAATCACCAAAAGCAATCCTGCTATCCGTATATAAAAAAAAAAAAAACCAACAAACCATATCCCATTTTTTAAAACCAAAAGGCCACATCAACAACCGCTAACAGAAATATAAGGTACACCATAACAAAACCCAGAACCCCACATCCCTAAATGATATCAAAACCTATCATAACAGAAATCGAAAGAATTATTTACCACTTTATGTGTTGTGCAGTCTGATATCCAGAAAAATACCACGATTTCATCGAGAATAGGCTTCGTTGGTGTTGTTTCAATTGTTTTCCCATGTGGTTGACAAGAATCATAGTAGTTTCTAGAGACAGGTTATCGTTGTTTGGGGGAATACAAAGTGTTAGGTTAGGGTTGGATTCAATATCGATTGATAGATAATAGGATGTTTTAGGTTTCCGTATGTTGTGTCAAGATAATTAAACGCAGGTGCATGTTCCGTTTTAATCCAAAATATGTTGTCTATACGTATTACATTTTTGTAATTTTCAAAAATATAGTGTTATGCATTTTCAAAAGTGATTTCACAATTTTTAATGATTTTTTGGCAATATGAGAATATTCTGCTGTGGTCAAATACGTTTTCTAACAATCAAACTCGAATCCATTGGGTGTATGACACAATTGAAAAAGAACCATTAATGTTTAGGGTGAAAATGAAATCAAACTAACGTTCAAGACTAAATTACAATTTGGCATACATATAGGACTAACTTTATGTTTATCCTTGTCTAATAAAATCTTTTTGAAAATAAGAGGAAAAAAATCTTTTTATTTTTCCTTTTCTTATTATCATATACACGCAACACTTTCACATCCAAAGTGAAAACAAAAATAATGTTTCATGCTCCGGCTAATGTTAATGCCCAGTGGAGCTGCTGAAATAGGCCCTATGTTCATTTTGTTCTAGGCTATTGGTCTAGGTTTTTGATGGGCCTTTTTCTGGCTTTTTCACTCAAACATTTACTAGGGCTCATATTTAGTGTGCATCACGATACCAACACTCAATTTGTTCAAGGACTAGGCTACGGGAACTCAACTTTTAACTCAAGACCTGTATCGAGTTAATAAAATATCTTTTTTTTTATAAAATTAAGATTTAGATTTAAATTGATATTACTTAAAAATATAAAATATAGATACTAAATTAGATTTACTAAAAAAAAAAATTTCCTTCAATTTTTTTTTAAAACCCAAACTATATTATTATTTAATTGAGCTCGATAAGTTTCGATGCACCGAACAAATATTACCGTTTGTTGAACTTACCCTTTTTTAAGTAAAATTTTAATTTGCCGCAGGTTGATGGTGGTCCATCATTGCAGCAAATAAGCTTCTTAAGTTTTCAAGTAGAAATTGCTTAGTCATAGAAAAATTGCATTTGTTTTATTTTTATGCATACATGACTTAATCATATTTTGATGTTAGCATTGTAATAAGTTTTATCTCATTGTTTATTTTTTGTGGCGCTAATTGTTTTTCTCTTAATTTCTCGCTTTTTGTAACTACCTGAAGGACCCCAGTAAGGAGAGTGGATTAAGAATTCAAGAGATCCTTCACTTTTCCTTTCTTTTTGATCCTTGGTCACTAGCAGTGAAAGGAGCCATCAAATTGTTTTAACTATTATATGAAAATGCTTCTTGAGGAAGAAAAAAAAACTATTGTATGGAGATTACTACATCTTGCCATTATCTGGCCAACAACACAATAAAATAATTCCTTTTGATAGAGCATGGACATGTAGCACATCACACCAATTGTTAAGAGTAATTAATTAGCAAGATTATGTGAACATATCTAATGAGACACACAGAAAGCACAACATTCAACCTTTCTTCTTTTCTTAAATTTAACACATATTTTAAGATTTCACAGTTCAAATATATGTCCATTGAGTGCCCTTGATTGCTTTGCTATCTATTTTTTGTTTCCTAATAATTATCTTCTTTGGGAATTGATAAGGAAAAAGAAAGGACAATGAATCCCACCGACTCCCTCCAGGATTAGATGACACCTTTGTAATGTAATGTCCTGCTTCTATTGGAAACCAAAAGAAGCGTATTGACAAGAAAAATTAAAGGTAGGTTTTTTTCTCAAAAAAAAAGGAAGAAAAAACTAAAGGCAAACTAAGCTCTGAAAGACAAGTTTTGAGTACAATCAAAAATAGAAACTGTAGAACAGAGAGAGAGAGAGGCTGAATTTGATTGGGCATTGAGAAGGCAAAAGAAATTACAAACTACATTTGTTTTTGGTTGTTCTCATTAGTAGTGCCTCTACAATCGAAAGAATTGACAAGTAGAAAGATCAGCCAAGGATAAAAAAAAGGACGAGTGAAAGAATTGATGTAATTCCTTAACCACAGAGACCTTATGATCCAGAAACCACAGAATGTAATAAGCGAAAAAGTAACAACCATCTTCTATATCGCATGGGAACATATATTTTGCAATTGGCGAAGTATAATGGAGGAAACTTTACAAAGCAAGAAATTCATGTTTCCACAATAGCATTTTGACATTTACCATTTTGAATGACATCGAATACTCATTCCAAGCAAAAAACATTACTCCTGGCCAAACTTTTAAGCTCAAAACTGCCATGCTCCGCAAATCTTGTAATCATCAAAACAACCAAGATATGTAATATAGCCAATTCTGGTGGGGTACTAATAATAAATAACCATATGCTAACAAATTCATGTGCGCAAAAGTAAGAAAATTCTTTAACTCATAACCATATGCTAATAAATTGTTACCATATTTTTGCTCTAAATTCTGGCATGATTTCAAAGAGTTGTGACTAGAAAATGCATCTATATGTGAAATATAAAGATAGCAAGTCCCAACATATTGTATATCATATCGACACAGTGAAATAAGCTTCGTTGTTTTCTTGTTGCACTACTTGTTCCTTCCTTGGATTAGATGAGTTTTACCTCCCGAGCATAGAATTTTTTTGCCTTTGAATGCGTCTCCCTCTTCCCCATTATGCGATGGACTTGTATTTCGCTCCCTCTAATGAACCTAACCATGTAAATGTATGGATATCAAATTGTTATACAGTTAGAAAATAAAATAAATAAGCATTATCTGGAAAATAAAATATCATCAATATACAATTAGAATATGCCAACAATTCTTGATCATAAAACTGTAATAAGAGATACGATTTGCATAGCACCATATCAGTGAACAGAGAGGGTTGAACAATGAATACAATTATTCAAGCAGTTAGTATTCTGGACACTAGAAAATGCTCCCAAAATCTTTCTTTCAAAGTATACGTAAGTCTTGTATGGAAATAGTCATACAATTAATGTCAACGATTAAAAAGAATGGAAGTATAAGCTTTTCTGTTAGATTCAATTCCAAACAGAAGATTATATATGGGTTTAAGGCAAACATCCTACTAACTCCTCTGACAATGATTGAAAAATAGACAAAACTAGCTCCAAAGGTCCTTGCCAGGTGCTAACATAGAGAGCGGAATTATAAGCGGAAGGAACATGCGCAAGCAAGTATGATTGCATATCATGCTCACAAAACAGAACTAAGAGTAGAACTCTTAAAGGCAACTTGCCAGTGGCACTCTCACCTCATTAACAATTTGAGGTAGGAAAAGAAGAGCCACCCTTCATTGACCAATCTCACACTCAAAGGCTGGAGGCCCTCATCCTATCTAATGAATGTTCATTTTAAATTGAAATTGGAAAACATCACAGAAAAAATGAATTCCCAGAAAAAAGGGAAAAAAAAATAGGCATCTATTTTGGGCCAATTGGGATGGGAAACTTCTAAAACAAAGACAGGGTACAATAAAGATGGTAAGAAATAGATGAGGAACAACAAGAACAGTTTTAATGCCTGAGCATCTACTTTTAGTCACATTGAAGTAAGTACAATGCATACCAACATGAGTGACTTCAATCTCTCGCGATTGTACCCCTTTTGCTGCCTTGGTACAATTTATCCACTTTGATTAGAAATGTTGTTTCTTTATTGTTGTTGCACACATTGGCCATTTAGAATAAACATATAAGTTTACCTATAATAATTATGTTAATAATTATGTTAATCGGTCCACTTGTATGAATCTTTTGAGATTGTTCATAACTACATCCCACAAAAACCAGTTAATCTTATTCTCTTTCCCTTGATCTTCCTTCTTCTAAATTTGTCAAAAATTTTATCAAACAACCATGACATATATACTGAGATTAGACGCAGAATTACTTTTAGTAATACTAATTATAATGTTACTGCTGATCTGCATCATGGGAAAAAGCATTTTAGTGTGAAAGGGAATGCTTGGTGCTCCCTCAATCATGTTGACAATGAGCCCTCTTGTGTTTTTTCTAAGTATTAATTTACTTAGAATATCATCAAGATTTCCACAAATATGACAATTCTCTCCATATCTGCAAATCCATCCACTTCGACTATCAAAGCAAAATTTTGATCCGAAATAAACTCGTTTCTTGCTCTTAAAATCTCATACGTTACAGGATAATAAGGTGAAAAATTGAAAGGGTACCTCGATGATGGCAAAGCACGACACATCATTTTGGATTGATGTCCAAAAAGGAAGGCAAGGATTTTTCCCATAATATGAGCTATAGATTTAGGTGGCAGCGACCAAGAGCGAGCGGCTGAGGAGCCTAACCTAAGAAGACAAGTGGAGATATGATGTTAAATTGAAATGGTAGATCAAAGATTTTATATATAACAATTTCTTTTAAATATAAAATCCACTATTTAAAAATATATTGTAAACAATGGGGCCTCGAACAGAGCTTTTTCTTTATTAGGCCCATACGTATTAGGTCCATGGACAAACTTCATCGGCCAAGAAGTGGATTTCCGTTCAAAAAGAAAAAAAAAAAGAATAGTGGATTGTCTTTTTTGTAAATTTAAAAAGGTCCAAATAGAAAGGTTTGAGATATTGTTATATGCACAAAAATATGTTCACTAAAAAAATGAAAAAAAAAATTGGGCGTATAGTAATTTTTTGATTCGTAAATAATTAGAAGTCATATAAATAATTTCTTTTATCTTGTGTACATAACAATAAATAGTTTATTAATAAAAGAAACTCATGTGATTAAACAAATATTTATTTTTTTATTATATTGGATAATTTGATTTATAATTTATTAAGATGTCATGTTATATGTTTATTAAAAATATTCTTTTAAAATTTTTAATAAAATAAAAATAAAACAAAACGCAATAGAAGTTATATCTTGGAAAATTGCTAATTTATTACAATATTTATATTGCACATACATATAAGTCATGTTCAAATTGTAATTATAGCTTGATTTTCTAAAACTTAAATCTTTCTTCATGTTTGTGTCATGTTGATATTCTTTTATCTATGTTTACGCATTATAAATTATTAAAGTTTTCATCAAACCTCTCAAATCTCTTAACCTAGTTAAAACCTGTTGATTTAAATAAAACCAATTAGTAGTGATTTGAAAAAGCCTAGCTTGCCTTAAATACACTACCAAACTGAACCAAATTACTACTAATATTCATGTGTTGTGTTGTTTTAGAGTTAAAATGATTGATATTTAATTATGTTGAACCATTGTGATTTAACAATATATATTGTTATTTCTTGTCATTCTTTTGTTTTTTTTTTCAAATTTCTTAGTTTTATATGATATTATAATTTTTCTTGGTGTTTGTATAATCAAATGGTTTGAATTAAAATTCTCAAATCCACTAAGCTGACAAATTCAAACTCAACCAATTATGTGGGTTTAACTTATTTTTGTTTTGTTCGCAAAAACAAAAAACTTATTTTAATTTTCTTAATAGTTTATTACAATTTTAAATTAGTCAAATTGTCTCAAATGATTTGACTTGAATATGCATGACCAATTGATCCACACTAACAGCTTACACTCCAATGGTGAAATCAATGGAGGGATAAAGAGGCCATAGAAAAGAAAAAAATTGGGGGAAAATAGTGATTTATCAATTCTTTAAGTTGCATGTTTAGTTAGGAGAAAAGATTGTATGCATACACACTTACTATCATATCCTTTGCCTCATTTAGGGGAGGGCAAAAATGGTAGCAAAAAGATTTTTTTTTTTTAAATAAAATGTAAGGGAAAAATATTTTCTTTTAATTTTTTCATTTTATTATATTCATCAAACTGTTCTACATCCAAACATTTTGAACATGAAATTAAATCACTTTCTTTACTTCTAACTCTCCATCCTGCACAACACTTATTCATTTATTTTTTTTCCTTCTTTTTGTAGCTGAAATTTCTTTTCAGTCACAAAGTACATCTATCGCTATCAGTGCCAGTCACGATTGGGACCTTTCTTGAGGTGTTTGGCTATTGTTTGGCTATTCTATATTATCTCATTACTTTCACAAATGTGTTTTTTTTTTAGTCAAAAAAATGAGATAGCAAAAATGACATCCGATAATCTTACTAAAGAAGATTGTGATCGAGCACAGTGATGATTCAAACCCACATTTTCAGCACACAATGTCACAAAATGGGGCTGCTTCCACTTGTAGTGGCTGATGAATAATATAGGTTGCTTTTCAAAAAAAATTATCCCATTAGTTTCATGCAATGTTTAAAAAATCAGACCTGACCAATTGGTCGGCCCGGTTCAACCGGTAGTCCGATCCGGTTTAGGCAAATTTTGGGCATTGACTCGGACTGGTTAAGAACCGGTAAAAATCGATCAAAAACCGGACCGGTTGAACCAGTTCAATAAAATTAAAAAATTTATAAATTATAATTTGATCCTAAATGTTATTTAAATTATAATTTAAGCACCAGTATGTTAATTAAAAAGTTCAATTTAGTTCTAAATTTGATTAAAACTTTCAATTTAATCTTTAAAATAAAAAAAATTAATATTTAATCACTATATATAATTATTATTTTTTTAATTACTTATATACATATATATATATTATTAAATACCGGTTCAAATACCAGTTCGACCGGTTCAACCGGTTGAAACTTCACCCACTAATGATTTGGATTCGATGACCGTTCCGGTTCTGATAACCTTAGTTTCATGCCAGAACCAGTGTTCATGCCTAATGGGCCAATTGAAATAGGTCTTATGTTCAGTTTGCTTTGGCCTCTAGATCTGGGTTTGGATGTTGGTCGTTTTTTTAATCTATTAAAAAGCTGTTTGGGTTATGAGTTACACAATTAGAATACTTCACTCCTTCTTACTGTTATAAGAATTAAGACTTTAAATCTTGAAAATAAAAGTATAAGTTCTAATAACTGAAATGTCCTCTAAAAGACAATTGTTATATAACTTTCACATAAACATTTTTTTAGATTTATATTTGCAAGGTAATACTACTGGACAATCAATTTTAGAAACTTAATTTTTCCATTTTACAAAGATGAGACAGTCCATATTAGTTTGTATATCTAAAATTAGGTCAATGCTAACCAAAATGAAGATCGACCGCAAAATCAAAAGAAAATGTCAAGAAAAAAAATGTTGGTCGATTGTTCTTAGTTTCTAAGTTCATTTTCAACAAGTAGCCTTGTTTAACGTTTTACTCTATTTCCTCTGAAGATCAATATTCATTTTCAAGTCCAACAACATCTCTTCACCACTTCACTGTATTCATTGTTAAAGAACTACAAAGTGACTATGACTTCCTACTGAAAAATAAACCATCAAACTTAAAGTTACAAAAAAAAATGTCAACAATATTTACGATGTCTAGATAGAAAAGTTGTGAAAAACATGCTTTGACCACAACCTCACTATTTAACTTTCATCATCATCCAACATTGAGATCGATTGAGAAAGCGTGAATTTTACTAAAACGTAACATATAAGTATAAAACTATTTTATATGTTCAACTTCATCGAGTATTCTTGCCTAGTTTTTTTGGCAACTCGGCTACCGCAGATCCAAATCTACATTGACGAAGGCACATGGGGGCAGGCGACTGATTGCCCCCCTTTGCCTCTGATTTTATTAATATCTTTTGTTGTCAACAAGTGACGAACTTATTAGTTGGTCCAGCTGGTGGGGCATTTTGCTTCCGCTTCCCCAGCCTCCTCCACCTAAAGTGCGAAACTAATCAACCACATCATTGGTCTTTTTTTGTTTTTTTTCCTTTTAATGTCAAATGCTTCTTTTTCTTTTTCTTTCTCTTTTTGTAAAACTTCTTTGCTTTCTTTTTTTTTTTTTTGTGAGGATCGTTTTTTTTTTGTTTATATCTCTTTGAGTTTCAAAGTTTACAATTTAACTTTTCAAATTAAATTTTATTAAATGTGAAAGGCTCATACATTTAGTTGTTTTTTTAATTTCATTTCATGTACTCTAAAAAATATTTAATAAAAATTTTCTTATTTTTACACAGTCCTTTGAGAAGTATTTAATCTTTTAATAAAATAAATTATTATCAATGAACATTAAAAGAAAAAAGATCTAAAAACACATTGCATATCTAAACATGTATTTATTTATAAAAATGACTTTAATTTTATCAGTTACAACATTTGTGTAAAAAAATTATTTTCTCTACAATCACAAATGATCTATTGTCCGATCACATGAGAGATCAATGTCTAAATGATTGAATTAGTACTTATATAAAAAATACATTTAATTACATACAAAAAATAAAAAAAATTAAAATATTAAAATTCACGAAATATAATTATAATATTTATTACTTAAAATAATTAATATTATTTTTTTATTTTTTATCGTATAAATCAATCTCATTATTGTAAGTTACATATGGAATTAACCCCCCCTAAAATTCTTTTCTGGCTGCATGCCTACAAATCTATATATATAAAGAAGAGCAACACTTAACTAGCATCAAAACAACTCTATATTCGAATAGAATGTCAATCCAAAAATAATGGATCAACCCCACACTATGCCACCCTCTACATTATCTCAAAACTATCAAAATAGAACAATTGAGACACCATAATGTATATATATTCTTTTTTTTTTTTTTACCAAAGAGAAAGCATATTATATTAAAATGAAAATACAGGTAGAAATAGCCAATTTAGAGGAGAGCCCACATAAACTCACACTACAGCCCACGTACAAAAAAGCAAAACAGGCCACCAAACTAACCACAACAGAGCCCCATCACTAATACGCCTCACCACCAGTCCAAAGCAACAACTTGATGGACCAAGGAAGGAGCCCAAGCCCGAGCCCACAGCCTAGGGAATAGGAGGTCCGCATAAGATGAAATTGGGCCAAAGCCCAACAAAACCGCAATCCAGATCAAAAAAGGATCAAGATGCCCAACCGTACCAAGCGGCAGCTCCCGCCGCTGGCCGGCAGACAACTGCAAAATTAGCCTCAACGAGCTGATGACGGAGTGACATCAGCAACGAGCTAACCGCAAGCCAAGATTGCGAACGCGCAATCGAAAAGCGCATTACACCAAACGCTGCAAAGGACTGAAGAAGCCTGAAAGAGGAGGAGCGATAACAGCAAACGAACCCAGTCGATTGGAAATCAAAAGGAAACGTCGGTGAACAGAAGTAGGGCAGGAAGGCAACACAAGACGCCAACAGAGAGAGCCCTAATGCCATCAAAGTCGAAACACCTGTACAGGGTGCCGGCAACCAAAAGAGCCCACTGAGAAGTCGACGTCCTCCAAAAATGTCATACCAACACACTAAAACTATATGATTTTCATCAAAAGGCACTCGACCGACAGAGTGTATATGAATGGTAAAAAAGTGTCATATCGTATGGTTTCTTAGAATTCCTTTCCCTTTTTTTTAGCGTGACTAGCTATCCTCTCTCTCCCTAAAGACGTTGTTACTCTTTTCACTTTGTTGTTCATTGGTTTTCCTTTCTTGACTTTCTTTCCCTTTTACTAGCTGCCATTTTTAGAATTCCTTTCCCTTTTTTTTAGCATGACTTGCTATTTTTCTCTCTTCGTGGATACGTTGTTAATCTTTTTCTTTTGCTTTTAATTGCTTTTGTTTCTTCACGCTCCCCTTCACTAGCTGTCATTTCTAGAATTCCTTTCCTTTCCTTTTTTTCGTGTGACTGGCAATCCTTTTTCTCTCCACGGAGCTGTTGTTACTCTGTCACTTTTTTTGTTCACTAGTTTGCCTTTCTTCACCCTTCCCATTCAATAGCTGCCATATTTAGAATTCCTTTTCCTTTTTATTTAGCATGTCTAGTTATCCTTTCTCACTTTGTCTCTTCCCCTCCGGTCGCCAATTCCCTTTCTCTCTTTGTCTCTTCTCCTCCGGTCACCAATTCCCTTTCTCTTTTTGTCCTTCCCTTCCAGCCACCAATTCCTTTTCTCATTTTGTCTCACCAACAATTATTGCTTCTTTTCCTTTTTCCATTTGGTTTCATTAGTATCAAGTTTATTTTATTCAATCCTGATTCCATCTCCTTTCCCACTCTTTTATCCTTCTTT
Source organism: Carallia pectinifolia (assembly GCA_037832335.1). Lineage (NCBI taxonomy): Eukaryota > Viridiplantae > Streptophyta > Magnoliopsida > Malpighiales > Rhizophoraceae > Carallia > Carallia pectinifolia. Next base: position 5,945,203 of record CM075454.1, on the reverse strand, counting down.
GTCAGCTTTGTCTAAACTCCCAATCATCTCTAGTGATTCAAAGATATCATCCTATGATTTTTCTCTATACTTTTCATCAACTGTGGACAAATTTCTCTCTAGTTTGCTTCTAAAATCTCTATGCATCAATGATCATACATTCATCAACTATTCCACATGCATCCCCTTACCTTTAGTATCTCATCTTCTACTACTGATCAGAGATATCTAGGACTTCCACTTAATCATTATCAATAGTAGCAATATTTTTATCATGGCTAGTGCCACGTAGCTCATTGCCAGTGGCAACCCTTTGCACCTTTTTGCTCCTTTTTTTTGTACACCTTTTCCTAGGAACTTTTGGAAGGAGACATGATCTACAATTCATCATTTCGCTGGCAAACCATAATGATGAACATAGTTAGAACATCATCAAGATTGATCTCTGAACAGTACAATATCTCATTAGTTTTTCTACAAACACCTTTACTGGGACTATCAAAGCAGTAGTTTTGATCAGGAATAAACTCTCCTCTTCGTCTCAAAATCCCACATATAACAGGATAATGAGGTGAAAAATCAAAACAGTGTTTTAATGATGCGAAAACACTCCTCACAATTATCATGTTTGAATTGAAATAAAAAAACAAAGGCAGATTTTACGATGAGATGGGCTAAAAATTTAGGTGGCAGCTGCAAGAGTGTGCGATTGAGCAACTTGACCTAAGAGCATAACCAGAATTATGAGCTTAAACTTAAATAGGGGAAGCTTAAATCATGCTACAAATTAGTTAATTTACAAATATTAATTTAAATAAAGAAATATAAAAATAATAAAATTTACAGTTATGCTCTCTCCACATTTATTTTTCTAAAATAATTGCAAGTAAATTTTGTTTGCCTTCAATAATTTTCATAAACGAAATCTCTTAATTGTCATATAAAATTATTCTAATAGTAAAAACACTTTGTTTTCCTAAATAATTGTTGCAATTAATTGTCATAAATATTATTAATAAAGATAACTATCCTGAAATCCATATAATAAAACATTTCGATTGTTAAGTTTATGATTAACTTTCATCTTTTTTGTTTAACAATAATTAATAAGTTAGTTAACTCTTTTTATAATAGCAACAATTCATACAAATTTCATGATAAGTTACGTTATTTGCCTTTTAATTTTCATAATTATTGTTAAAAATTATTTAATAGGTCAAATTATCATTTAATAGAATAAATTATCTACCATCAATACTTTTTTTCTCTATTAGCTTAAATTTTTTATCCACTGCCAAACCCATAAACAAATTGGCATACACTAATACCATCCTCCACATTGTTCACCTCCTATCTCTTTCTGCAACTCCACCACAATTTCTTCCTTGGTAAATAAAGAAGAATTTAATTTCAGTTTGTTATGTTTTTGTGTGCTTCTTATATTCATCTCTTCCTTGATTCACAATTTTAATTTAATGACATTGCACTCCATTTTTCCCTTTGATTTTTAATGCCAATACAAACTAAATATGTAGATGTAGTAAAAACAAATCAAAGCAAATCTTTCTTGATAAAAATTTGTAAATTTATCTTAAAGACAATTAAAATTTATGGTATATACAATATATAGCACAATATATTAATAATTTTAAATACGATAAAAGAGGTTTTTATACTAATATAGTAGATATTAATATATAATTCAATATTTTATCTTATAAAAAATGTTCTATTATATTTTTACCTCATCCCATTATCTCTTCCTTGGTAATCTCAAAATGATAAAAAATCTTAACTTGAAAAGTTTTACTGAATTGATTAAATTGAAAAGTAGAAAATCACTCAAAGTTTTAAATTGAAAAAATGAGGCATCTTGCGGGTATAAAAAGAAAAAATAGTATTTAATAATTTAATAGGGGTGAATATACATAGGCTTTAAGGGTGTTGGAATGGGGTTTATCTCTTTATTAAGCCTATACATATTAGATTATGGATAAACTTTGCTTGTCCAAATACTGGTGCTTAAGAGTATCTTCTTTTGAATGGTGCAATTGTTTGTAATTTCTAACACAATTAGTTAAAACACTTTGTTGAGATCTCTTGATTTTAAGTTTGGATTTTAGTAATTCCATTCACATTTTTTAGTCTTTTGGACTCTTTTGTAACAAAAAGAAAAAGAATAATGTAAACTAAAAACTAATCCAAAATAATTGACCAAAAAAGTCTAATCAAGGATGGTTGAATACTTCTAAAACTGATTTATATTTAGATGGGATAAATACATTGCATAAAACAATCTTTTTGAAAATATGAGGAAAAAATCTTTTTATTTTACCTTTTCTTATTATTATATACATCCAACAGTTTTACATCCAAACAAACCGAAAACAAAGATAAATCACCTATAAATTAACCAATTAATTCATGCTCCAACCAATGTTCACGCATACTGAAGCAACTGAAATAAGCTTTATGTTTTTCTTTTATTTTGATCCTGAGGTAGGTTGTTGCACATTTACAATAGAGTTAGGGTTGGGCATTACTCTCTGCAACCCCCAAACGAGGCCGCTGCACTCCCTGTCTATCATGATCCAAGACAAACATAGACCTTTAAGAGGCTAGGGGAGCTCATGCATCCCTAGAGGATATTCTAGACGAGACTTGGCTAGCTAATCAGTAGATTGATTTCCTTCCCTGAAATAAGCTTTATTTTCATTTAGCTCCAACCTCTTGGTCTGGGTATTTTATGGCCTTTTTCTAGCTCTTTCACTCAAACATTCACTAGGGCTAATATTTGGTAGGTAACACATCACTAGACACCCAATTTTAGAAACTTCCTTATTTTCTTTTTCTGTCTGAACTAAAATTTTAATGTGGTGCTGTTGGTCCATCGATGCAACCAAAAAGATTCTTGTGTTTTCAAGTGGCATTTTTTCTCATTGGAACATTGCATTACCTAGGAGATATAGTCTAACCGGTTACTAAACATTATGCTCAATTGGGATGTAGCTTTACTAGGTACTCACCTCTTACTAATCCCCTTCTTTCAATGTATATAAAGGTTATGACCATTTTCAAAGGCAAAAAAAAAAAAAAAAAAAGAACCATTGCATTTGGTTTAGTTTTAAAAAATTATGACCAAATCATATTTTGATGTTTGCATTGTAGCAAATTTATCTCATTGTTTATTTTTTGTAGCGGTAATTGTTTTGCTCTTATTTTTGGCTTTTTGTAACTATTTCAGGGGGCCTAGTAGGGAAAGTGGATTAAGAATTCAAGAGATCATTCACTTATCCTTTATTTCTTATCCTTGGTCATTAGCAATGAAATGACCCATCAAATTGTTTTAACTTTTACATGAAAGTGCTTCTTAGCTAAGAAATAGGGTTAATTTTAAAAAAGAAATCATCAATTTGCATAAATTAATAAATACACCATCAACTTTAAAAATTTACAATCTAGATTATGTAGGAATTTTTTATAATAAATCTAGCATACTGTCAACTTTAATGTTCATTTTATGAATCTAACGTGAATTCTTGTTGTCATGTTTTTATATCACATGTAAGCATCTAGTTCACATCATTGCAACAAATCACTACATCTGACAAATTTTGTCCATTAAGCTAGAGGGAATGATATATTTATTAAGAAAAATTCTTACAGAACCTAAATTGTGAATTTTTAAAAGTGATATTATATTCGTTAATTTACGCAAAGGTCATAATTTTTTTAGATATTAACCCTAAAAAATACTACATGGAAATAACTACATCCTAACATTATTTGCCCAACAATAGAAGAAAACATTTCCAACTAATAGAACATATATGGACATGTAGTACATCACACCAAGTCCAAAGGGTAATTAATTAGTAATACTATGTAGACATGCTTATTGAAGAATGTAGAAGAGACAGTTAATTCAACCAAGGCCACAGATCACACCAACTCCCTCTAGGATTAGATGACACCTTTATAAGTTAATGTCTTGCATCTTTAGGTTACCAAAAGAAGTGTATTGATAAGAAAAAACTTCGGCAAAACAAGCTTCAAAAGACATGTTTTGAGTACAATCAAGTATAGAAACTTGCACAGAGAGAGAGAGAGAGAGAAAGTCTGCTTTTGATTAGGCATTGAGAAGGGAAAGAAATGATAAGCTGCATTTGTTTTTGGTTGTTCTCATTAGTAGTGCCTCTACAATTGAAAGTATTGATATGCAAAAAGATCAGCCAAGGATCAAAATAAGGACCAGTGAAAGAATTGATGTAATTCCAGAACCACATAGATCTTATGATCTAGAAACCACAAAATATAACAAGCAAAAAAGTAACAACCATCTTCTATATCGCATGGGAAGACATATTTTGCAATTGGCAAAGTATAACGGAGGAAACTTTACAGAGCGAGAAATTCATGTTTCTACAATAGTATTTTTACATTTACCATTCTGAATGAAATTGAATACTAATTCCAAGCAAAGAACATGACTCTTTGCTGAACTTTTAAGCTCAAAACTGCTATGCTCCCCAAATCTTGTAATCATCAAAACAACCAAGATATGTAAGACAACTAATTCTGGTGGGATATTATTAATAAACAACCATATGCTAATAAATTCATATGCTCGAAAGTAAGAAAATTCTTTAATAAATAACCATATGCTAATAAATTGTTACCTTTTTTTTTTCTAAATTCTGGCATAATTTTAAGGAGTTGTGATTAAAGAATGCATCTATATGTGAAATATAAAGATAGCAAGTCCCAACATATTGTATATCATATCGACACACTGAAATAAGCTTCGTTGTTTTCTTGTCGCACTAGTTGTTCCTCCTTGGATTAGACGAGGTTTGCCTCTCGAGCATAGAATTTTTTTGCCTTTGAATGCGTCTCCCTCTTCCCTATCATGCGATAGACTTGTATTTCGCTTCCTTCTAATGGAACCTGACCATGTAAATTGTATGGATATCAAATTATTATACATTTAGAAAATAAAATAAGATAAGCATTATCTGGAAAATAAAATATCATCGATATACAATTAGAATATGCCAGCAATTCTTGATATAAAACCGTAATAAGAGATACAATTTGCATAGCACCATATCGCTGAACAGAGAGGGTTGAACATTGAATACAATTATTCAAGTAGTTAGTATTCTAGACACTAGAAAATGCTCCCAAAATCTTTCTTTCAAAGTATATCTAAGTCTTGTATGGAAACAGTCATACAATTAATGTCAACGATTAAGAATAATGGAAGGGGAAGGTTTTCTGTTAAATTCAATTCCAAACAGAAGACTATATATGGGGTTTAAAGCAAACATCCTACTAACTCCACTGACTATGATTAAAAAATAGACAAAACTAGCTCCAAAAGTCCTTGCCAAGTGCCAACATACAGAGCGGAATTATAAGCCGAAGGAACATACACAAGCAAGTATGATTGCATATCATGCTCACAAAACAGAACTAAAAGTAGAACTCTTAAAGGCAGCTTGCTAGTGGCACTCTCACCTCATTGACAATTTGAGGTAGGAAAAGAAGAGCCACCCTTCGTTGACCAATCTCACACTGAAAGGCTGGAGGGCCTCATCCCATCTAATGAATGTTCATTTTAAATTGAAATTAGAAAACATCACAGAAAAAATGAATTCCCAAAAAAAAAGTAAAAAAAAAAACAGAAAGAGAGGCATCTGTTTTGGGCCTATTGGGATGGGAAAATACCAAAACATAGACAGGGTACAATAAAGATGGTAAGAAATAGATGAGGAACAACAAGAACAGTTTTTATGCCCGAGCATCCACTTTTCGTCACATTGAAGTAAGTAAATTCTTACCAACAAGAGTGACTTCAATCTCTCATGATTGCACCCCTTGCCTTTGCTGCCTTGGTATAATTTATCCACTCTGATTAGACATGTTGTTTCTTTATTGTTGTTGCTCACATTGGCCATTTAGAATAAACAGCTAAGTTTACCTATAATAATTATGTTAATCGGTCCACTTGTAAGAATCTTTTGAGATTGTTTGTGGCTACATCCCACGAAAACTAGTAAATCTTATTCTCTTTCCCTTGATCTTCATTCTTCTAAATTTGTCGAAAATTTCAAACAACCATGACATGCATGCTGAGATTAGATGCAAAATTGCTTTTAGTAATACTAATTATAATGTTACTACTGATATACATCATGGGAAAAAAAATTTTAATGTGAAAGGTAATGCTTGGTGCTCCCTCAATCACGTTGATAATGAGCCCGCTTGTGTTTTTTGTAAGCATTAATTTACTTAGAACATTATCAAGATTTCCAAAAATATGACAATTCTCTCCATATCTGAAAATCCATCCACTTCGACTATCAAAGCAAAATTTTGATCTGAAATAAACTCATTTCTTCCTCTTAAAATCTCATACGTAACAGGATAATAAGGTGAAAAATTGAAAGGGTACCTCGATGATGGCAAAACATGACACACCATTTGGATTGATATCCAGAAAAAAATGCAAGGATTTTCTCATATTATGAGCTACAGATTTAGGTGGCAACGGCCAAGAGCAAGCGGCTGAGGAGCCTGACCTAAGAAGACAAGTGGAGATATGATGTTAAACTTAAATAGTAGATCGTAGATTTTATATATAACAATTTCTTTTGTTTTTTTTAATCTATAAAGAGTCATATTCAGTATTAGGGGAGGGGTAAGTGAGGTTAAGTGAAATTTGAATTCTCCACCTACTGGTTGAGAAGTACTCCCCTCAAACAGTTGACAAAATGCTCAATCTCATATATAACAATTTCTTTTAAATATTAAATTCACTATTTAAAAATATATCGTAAACAATGAGGGCTCAAACATAGTTTTTATTTATTAGGCCCATATCTATTAGGTCCATGGACAAACTTCATCGTCCTAGAAGTGGATTTCCGTTCAAAAAGAAAAAAAAAAAAGTGGATTTTCTTTTTTGTAAATTTAAAAAGGTCCAAATAGAAAGGTCTGAGATATTGTTATATGCACAAAAATATGTTCACTAAAAAAATGAAATAAAATAGGGCGTATAGTAATTTTTTGATTAGTAAATATTTAGAACTCACATGAATAATTTCTTTTATCTTGTGTAAATAATAATAAATAGTTTATTAATAAAAGAAACTCATGTAATCAAACAAATATTTATTTTGTTGTTTTATTGGATAATTTGATTTATAATTTATTAAGATGTCATGTTATGTGTTTATTAAAAATATTCTTTTAAAATTTTTAATAAAATAAAAATTAAAACAAAACGCAATAGAAGTTATATCTTGGAAAAATGCTAAATTTATTACAATATTTATATTGTACATACATATAAGTCGTGTTCAAATTGTAATTATAACTTAATTTTATAAGACTTAAATCTTTCTTCATGTTTGTATCATGTTGATATTCTTTTATCTATGTTTATGCATTATAACTTATTAGAGTTTTCGTCAAACCTCTCAAATCTCTTAACCTAGTTAAAACCTGTTGATTTAAATAAAACCAATTAGTAGTGATTTGAAAAAACCCGGCTTGCCTTAAATACACTACCAAACTGAACCAAATTACTACTAATATTCATGTGTTGTGTTGTATTAGAGTTAAAATGATTGATATTTAATTATGTTGAACGATTGTGATTTAACAATATATATTGTTGTTTTTTGTCAATCTTTTGTTTTTTTCCAAATTTCTTAGTTTTATATGATTATATTGTAATTTTTCTTTGTGTTTGTATAATTAAAATGGTTTGAATTAAAATTCTCAAATCCACTAAGCTGACATATTCAAAGTCAACCAATTATGTTTGTTTAACTTATTTTTGTTTTGTTCGCAAAAACATAAACTTATTTTAATTTACCTAATAGTTTATTACAATTTTAAATTAGTCAAATTGTCTTAACTGCTTTGACTTGAATATGCATGATTAACTGATCCACACTAACGGCTTACACTCCAATGGTGAAATCAATGGAGGGATAAAGAGGCCATAAAAAAGAAAAAAAAAGGGACAAAATAGTGATTTATCACTTCTTTAAGTTGCATGTTTAGTTAGAAGAAAAGACAGTATGCATACACACTTACTATCATATCCTTTGCCTCGTTTAGTGGAGGGCAAAAATGGTAGCAAAAAGAATTTTTTTTAAAAATAAAATGTAAGGGAAAAATGTTTTCTTTTGACCTTTTCATTTTATCATATTCATCAAACTCTTTTACATCCAAACATTTTGAACACAAAATTAAATCACTTTCTTTACTTCCAACTCTCTATCCTGCACAACACTTTTCATTTATTTTTTTTCTTTCTTTTTGCAACTGAAAATTCTTTTTAGTCACAAAGTACATCTGTCGCTATTAGTGCCAGTCACGATTGGGACCTTTCTTGGGGAGCTTGGCTATTAAACACTATCCCATTACTTCCACAAATGTGTTTTTTTTTTCTTTTATTGGGCCCCATTACATGACCCAACAAAATCATTTGAAATATTATCTGTAATGCAACAAGTAGAAAACTTTTTACAACCATGTTTATAAAATGTGCAACAAAAATAAGAAAAAAAAATCATCATTTTTTTGTTGCATATTTTATCGCTATTGTTGCACAAAAAATAATGTATTACAGACAATAATCGAGACAAAAATGGTCAGGCCATAATCATTTATCCTTTTTTTTTTAGTCAAAAAAAATGACATCCTATAATCTTACTATAAAGAAGATTATGACCGAGCACAGTGACGATTCAAATCCACATTTTCGGGACACTATGTCACAAAATGGGGCTGCTTCCACTTGCAGTGGCTGATGAATATTACAGGTTGCTTTTCAAAAAAAAAAAATACCCCATTAGTTTCATGCTAGAAGCGGTGTTCATGCCTAATGGGCCAATTGAAATAGGTCTTACGTTCATTTTGCTATGGCCTTTAGATCTGGGTTTGGATGTTGGTCATTTTTTTAGTCTATTAAAAAGCTGATTGGGTTATGAGTTACACAATTAGAATACTACACCCCTTCTAACTACTATAAGAATTAAGACTTAAAATCTTTAAAATAAAAGTGTAAGTTCTAATAATTGAAATGTCCCCTAAAAGACAATTTTTATATAACTTTCACATAAACATTATTTTAGATTTATATTTGCAAGGTAATACATTACTAGACAATCAATTTTAGAAACTTAAAATTTCCATTTTACATAGATGAGACAGTCCATATTAGTTTACATATCTAAAATTAGGTCAATGCTAACCAAAACAAAGATCGACCGCAAAATCAAAGGAAAATGCCAAGAAAAAAAATGTTGGTGGATTGTTCTTAGTCTCCAAGTTCATTTTCAACAAGTAGCCTTGTTTAACGTTTTACTCTATACTCCTCTGAAGATCGATATTCATTTTCAAGTCCAACAACATCTCTTTAGTACTTCACTACTTCACTGTATTCATTGTTAAAGAACTACAAAATGACTATGACTTCTTACTGAAAAATAAACCATCAAACTTAAAGTTACAAAAAAAAAACGTCAACAATATTTACGATGTCTAGATAGAAAAGTTGTGAAAAACGTGCTTTGACCACAACCTCACTATTTAACTTTCATCATCATCCAACATTGAGATCAATTGAGAAAACGTGAAGTTTACTTAAACGTAACATATAAGTATAAAACTATTTTATATGTTCAACTACATCGAGCATTCTTGCCTAGTTTTTTTTGGCAACCCGGCTACCGCAAATCCAAACTACATAGACGAAGGGACATGGGGGCAGGGGGCGATTGCCCCCCTTTGCCTCTGATTTTTATTAGGAAAAAGTTTGAGAGCCTGAGGGAAGTGTCCCGATTTTTGTCCCAAGATGTTTGAAAAAAGTAACTAATTGTCAACTTTTTTCAACCGCTACAATAAAAAAGAGTAATAAAAAAATAAAGTGATAGTTGAATGTCTTTGTTTGAAAAGAGTAATCAACTGTCAATTTTTTACAACTGTCATGATAAAAAAGAGTAATAAGAAATATAGTGAGTTTATGTTTCAATCTTTTGTTGCTCTTTCTATCAATTGAGTTACAACAATTTAACAGTTGGTTACTCTTTTTAAAAATCAAGACAAATCAGGGGCTATAAAATCAAACCTTTTTTTATTGATATTTTTTGTAGTCAACAAGTGAGAAACTTATTAGTTGGTCTAGCTGGCAGGGCATTTTGACTCCCCTTCCCCAGTTTCCTCCGCCTAGAGTTCGAAACTAATCAACCACATCATTGGTTTTTTTTTTTTTTTCCTTTCAATGTCAAATGCTTCTTTTTCTTTTTCTATTTCTTTTTGTAAAAATTCTCTGCTTTCTTTTCTTTTTTTTTTCAGAATTATTTTTTTATTATCTCTTTGAGTTTCAAAGTTTACAACTTAACTTTTCAAATTAAATTTTATTAAATGTGAAAGGCTCATACATTTTGTTGTTCTTTTAATTTCATTTCATTTATTCTAAAAAATATTTGAATAAATTTTTCTTATTTTTACACAGTCCTTTGAGAAGTATTTAATCTTTTAATAAAATAAATTATTATCAATGAACATTAAAGAAGAAAAAAAGATCTATAAACACGTTGTATAGCTAAACATGTGTTTATTTATAAAATTAAGACCAAAATCCTAAATTGGTGCCTAACGTTTGAGTTATGGTTCAATTATAGACACAACGGTTTTTTTTTTTTTGTAAAATCGGTCCTCAACATTTTGGTTAAGGTTTAATTAAGACAATGTTTTTTTTTTTTTGCAAAATCGGTTCCCAACAGTTTTACTATAGAATAACTCAGTATTTTTCTATTATGTGACTGTATAATTTATCAAGAAATACATTATTTGTTAGACCACCTCTTGATAAGATATAATATTATTAAAAATATGAAACAAAGAGGTGATCTAACAGATTATGTACTTCTTGATAAATTAGACAGTCAGATAACAGAAAAGTACTGAATTATTCTACAGTGAAAACGTTCGGGACCAATTTTGCCAAAAAAAAACGTTGTGTCCTTAAATAGGCCTTAACCAAAACATTGGGGACTGATTTTACGAAAAAAAAAACATTGTGTCTATAATTGAACTATAGCTTAAACGTTAGGCAGCAATTTAGAATTTTAGCCTAAAATTAATGTTAATTTTATTAGTTACAACAGTTATGCAAAAAATTTATTTTCTGTACAATCGCAGATAATCTATTGTGCAATCACATGAGAGATTAATGTCTAAATGATTGAACTATTACTTATATAAAAAAATACATTTAATTACATACAAAAAATAAAAAGTAATATTAAAATATTAAAATCAACAAAATATAATTATAATATTTATTAGGTAAAATAACTAATATTATTTTTTATTGTTTATCGTATAAATTAATTTCATTATCGTAAGTTACATACAGAATTAACCCCCCTAAAATTCTTTTCTGGCTGCATCCCTGCAAATCTATATATATAAAGAAGAGCAACACCTAACTAGCATCAAAACAACTATATATTCGAACAGAATGTCAATCCAAAAATAACAAATCAACCCCACACTATGCCACCCTATGCATTGTCTCAAAACTATCAAAATAGAACAGTTGAGGTGCCATATTGTATATATCTTTTCTTTTTTTTTTTTTCTACCAAAGAGAAAGCATATGATATTAAACTAAAAATAAAGGTACAAAGGGCCAATTTAGAAGAGAGCCCACATAAACTCACACTACAACCCACATACGAAGAAGCAAAATAGGCCACCAGACTAACCACAACAGAGCCCCATCACTAAGAGGCCTCACCACTAGTCCAAAGTAGCAACCTAATGAACCAAGGAAGGAGCCGAAGCCCGAGCCCACAACCTAGGGAAGAGGAGGTCCGCATGAGAAGAAACTAGGCCAAAGCCCAACAGAACAACAATCCAAATCAAAGAAGGATCTAGATGCTCTACCGTACTAGGTGGCAGCTGCAGTCGCAGGTGGGCAGACAAAAGCAAAATTAGCCTCAACGACTGATAGCAGAGTGACGTCAGCAACCATTTGACCATAATCCAAGATTGCGAACGCGCAATCAAAAAGCACATAACACCAAACGTTGCAAAGGACCGAAGAACTTTGAAAGAGGAGGAGCGATAACAGCAAACGAACCCAGTCGATAGAAAATCGAAAAGAAACGCCGATCACCTGAAGTAGGGCGGGAAGGCAACACAAGACGCTAGCAGAGAGAGCCCCAACGCCATCAAAACCGAAACACCTGTACAGGGTGCGTGCCGGCAACCAAAAGAGCCCACTGAGAAGTCGACGTCCTCCAAAAATGTCATACCAACACACTAAAATTATATAATTTTCATCAAAAGGCACTTGACCAACATAGTGTATATGAATGGTAAAAAAAAGTCATAACGTATGGTTTCTTAGAATTCCTTTCCCTTTTTTTTTTTAGTGTGACTAGCTATCCTCTGTCTCCCTGAAGATGCTATTACTCTTTCCATTTTGTTGTTCATTGGTTTTCCTTTCTTGACTTCCTTTCGCTTTTACTAGCTGCCATTTTTAGAATTCATTTCCTTTTTTCTTTAGCACGAGTTGTTATTCTTTCTCTCTTCGTGGATACGTTGCTAATCTTTTTCTTTTGCTTTTAATTGCTTTCCTTTCTTCACGTTCCCCTTCACTAGCTGTCATTTCTAGAATTCCTTTTCGTTTCTTTTTTTTCGCGTGATTAGCTATCCTTTTTCTCTCCATGGAGCCATTGTTACTTTGTCACTTTTGCTGTTCACTGGTTTGCCTTTCTTTACCTTCCCATTCACTAGCTGCCATATTTAGAATTCCTTTTCCTTTTTGTTTAGCATGTCTAGTTATCCTTTCTCACTTCGTCTCTTCCCCTCCAGTCACTGATTCCCTTTCTCTTTTCGTCTCTTCTCCTCCGGTCACCGATTCTCTTTCTCTCTTTGTCCTTCCTTTCCAGCCACCAATTCTTTTCTCATTTTGTCTCACCAACAATTATTGCTTTCTTTTCTTTTTCCACTTGGTTTCATCAGTATCAAGTTTATCTTATTCGATCCTGATTCCATCTCCTTTCCCATTCTTTTCTCCTTCTTTGTCAACTTCATCTAGGCTCTCAATCATCTCTAGTGATTCAAAGATATCATCCTATGATTCTTCTCTGTACATTTAATCAACTGGAGGCAAATTCCTCTCTAGTTTCTTTGCAAAATCTCTCTGCATCAATGATCATACATTCATCAACTTTTCCACATACATCCCCTTACCTTTAGTGTCTCATCTTCTACTGCTAATCAAAGATATCTAGGACTTCCACTTAATCATTATCAATAATAGCAATATTTTTTCATGGCTAGTGCCATATAGCTCATTGCCAGTGGCAACCCTTTGCACCTTTTTGCTTCTCTTTTTGTAGACCTTTCCTAGGAACATTTGGAAGGAGACATGATCTACAATTCATCATTTCACTGGCAAACCATAACGATGAACATAGTTAGAACATCATCAAGATTGATCTCCAAATAGTATAATATCTCGTTAGTTTTTCTACAAATCCCTTTATTGGGACTGTCAAAGCAATAGTTTTGATCAGGAATAAACTCTCCTCTTCGTCTCAAAATCCCACATATAACAGGACAATGAGGTGAAAAATCAAAATAGTGTTTTAATGATGCGAAAACACTTCTCACAATCATCATGTTTGAATTAAAATAAAAAAACAAAGGCAGATTTTACGATGAGATGGGCTGATTTTACGATGAGATGGGCTAAGAATTTAGGTGGCAGCTGCAAGAGTGTGTGACTGGGCGGCTTGACCTAAGAGCATAAGCAGAATTATGAGCTTAAACTTAAATAGGGGAAGCTTAAATCATGCTACAAATTAATTAATTTACAAATAATAATTTAAATAAAGAAATATAAAAGTAATAAAATTTACATTTGTGCTCTCTCCATATTTATTTTTCTAAAATAATTGCAAGTAAATTTTGTTTGCCTTAAATAATTTTCATAAACGAAATCTCTTAATTGTCATATAAAATTATTCTAATAGTAAAACACTTTGTTTTCCTAAATAATTGTCGCAATTAATTGTCATAAATATTATTAATAAAGATAACTATCCTGAAATCCATATAATGAAACATTTCGATTATTAAGTTTATGATTAACTTTTATCCTTTTTCTTTAACAATAATAAATACATTAATTAACTCTTTCTATAATAGCAATAGTTGATACAAATTTCATGATAAGTTACGTTATTTGTCTTTTCATTTTCATAATTATTGTTAAAAATTATTTAATCGGTCAAACTACCATTTAATAAAATAAATTATCTACCATCAATACCTTTTTTTCTCTATTAACTTAATTTATCCACTGCCAATCCCATAAACAAATTGGCATGCACCAATACCATCCTCCACATTATTCACCTCCTATCTCTTTCTGCAACTCCACCACAATTCTTCTCATCTATATATATATATTTCCATGTTCCCCCATAAAAAAATAATTTATATTATTCTCTCCACTTAGAGAGGCAAATAAAGAAGAATTTAATTTCAATTTGTTATGTTTTTGTATGCTTCTTATATTCATCTCTTCCTTGATTCAAAATTTTAATTTAATGACACTGCACTCCATTTTTCCCTTTGATTTTTAATGCCAATACAAACTAAATATGTAGATGTAGTAGAAACAAATCAAAGCAATTCTTTCTTGATAAACATTTATAAATTTACCTTAAAGACAATTAAAATTTATGTTATGTACAATAAATAATATAGTATATTAATAATTTTCAATATGATAAAAAAGGTTTTTATACTAATATAGTATATATTAATATGTAATTCAATATTTTATCTTATAAAAAATATTCTATTATATCTTTACCTCATCTCATTATCTCTTCCTTGATAATAAAAGTTTTATTGAATTGATTAAATTGAAAAAAAGAAAATCACTCAAAGTTTTAAATTGGAAAAATGAGGCATCTTGTGGGTATAAAAAGAAAAAATAGTATTTAATAATTTAATAGGGGTGAATATACACAGGCTTTAAGGGTGTTGGAATAGGGTTTATCTCTTTGTTAATCCCATAGATATTAGATCATGGATAATCTTTACTTGTACAAATACTGGAGCTTAAGAGTATCTTCTTTTGAATGGTGCAAACTGTTTGTAATTTCTAACACAATTAGTGAGAACACTTTGTTGAGACCTATTGATTTTAAGTTTGGATTTTAGTAATTTCATTCACATTTTTTAGTCTTTTGGACTCTTTTGTAACAAAAAGAAAAAGTATAATGCAAACTAAAAACTAATCCAAAGTGATTGACCAAAAAAGACTAATCAAGGATGGTTGAAAACTTCTAAAACTGATTTATATTTAGATGGGATTGTTAAAGTTAATCCAGATTTAATTCTTAATTATTGTTTGAGCAGAACTTGGTTATTTAATATGTTTTAATTATTTGGGTAGAATTAGGATTTTGTTTTACTAGTATATAAGGACATGTGATTTATATTCTATGGGTGTGCTTCTCATTATTGTTGTGTGATATTATTCAGTTTCATAAAGTCGTAGTGTTAAATTATTTAAATTTAGCAGTAGTATCAAAGCTTGTCGATCGGGAAGTCATCGTCACCGAGTTTCAGATTCGATTGATCAACAATAAGGGTCGATCACGGAATTTTTGTTGGATTTGTTCGAGTTAAGTGCTAGCAAAGTTGCCGCCGTCAAGTATCGTGTGAGATATTTGATCTGAACAGCAGACAAGGAGAGTAGTATCACGTCGTCGGAAGTTGGTCAGAGTTCCGCCGAACAACCTCCGCCGACCACCACACGTTGTTGCACGCGTCGTTGCAATAGTCACCGTTTGTCTCCAGACACTGTCCCCTACACCACCGACTGCCGATCTTCCCAAATCCAGTACCCACACACCGAAAATCTTGCCGGAAACCCGCGGATCGAAAGAATACTGAAAGTTCCAACCATCGTTCCCTCGCCGTTTTTCGCCTTTTCTGATCACCGCTACACCTCGAAACCATTAGAATCTGATTCCTCGGCCACCGATCTTCCTTCCCTAGCCTCCGATGCTCCGGTTTGTCACCGAAAAATTGCAAGGTCACCTTTCACCGATTCTGTCACCATTGATTTTGCCGCCTAGTCACTGTTTTCTGCCGTCCCTACCACCGTCCAACTCAAGAACCATCCCTGGTCTCTCACTTGCCGGCCGGAGTCAGTCAGGCATCCGTTGTTGCCACTGAAGGATCATTAGTGGTTGCTTCCTCTTGAACCTGAGAGAGATTTTTTGAAAAATAATACAAAAATAAGCGGCAGATTCAAGAAAATTAAAAAAATAATGGGTCAAATTTGAAAAATAAAAAATTAGTTACAATGAATTTTAATATGAACGATTCGATTCCAGTTTCAGTTCCCATTTTAGATGGAAAAAATTACAACCGATGGTGTGTGCAGATGAAAGTCTTATTTGACTACAACGAGTTGCTCAGTGTAGTAGAGAACGAAGTTGAAGAACTTGCTCCAGATGCAACAGAAGCACAATGGACTGTTCAACGTGACAAGCAGAAGAAAGATAAGAAGGCGCTGTATTTTATTCATCAAACGGTGAATGATGATAATTTTGATAAGATTGCAGGCGCAACTACGTCAAAATAAGCATGAGATATTTTGACGATGTCTTTTCAAGGTGCAGATAAAGTTAAAAAGATGAAACTCCAAACCTTACGACGTCAGTTTGAGTTGTTGCAGATGGAAACATCATAAATGGTTTCAGTTTATATCAGTAGAATTCTCCAATACATATTCTTATAATGTTATTTTTACCAATTGAACAAACATTCCTTCATTGTTACGAGAGATCAAAAAAAAGGGAAATTTCTAGGTTGCGTTAATTTTTTACCAGAATGTCAACACAGAACATGAAACAAGTCCAGTTTGTTAAGAGAAAGATTTACAAAACTTAAAAAAAAAAAAGTTATAGAATAGCCTTAAACGACCAATGCAGAAGCTAGAGAAAAATGAACATAGGACCTATTTCAATTAGCTCACTAAGCATGAATGTCGGTTCTAGCATAAAACTAATGGGATGATTTTTTTGAATAACAACCTATATTATTCATCAGCCACTGCAAATGCAAGTAGCCCCATTTTGTGACACTGCATGGTGAAAATGTGGTTTTGAATCGTCACTGCACATAGCCATAATTCTCTTTAGTAGGACTATGAGATGTCATATTTGATATCCCAATTTTTTACCAAAAAAAAACAAGAATTTGTGAAACTAATGGGATAATATACAATAACCAAGCTTCCCAAGCAAGTTCCCAATTGTGACTTGTGCTGATAGTGAGAGGTGTACTTTGTGCCTAAACAGAATTTTCAGTTGCAAAAAGAAGGAAAAAAATTAAATAAAAATTGTGTAATACTTGTGCAGGATGGGGAATTGGAACTAAAGATAGTGATTAATTTTTGTGTTCAAAATGTTTGGATGTAAATATGTTTGATGAATATAATAAAAAGAAAAGGTTGAAAAAAAAATTCCCTTACATTATATTAAAAAAAAAAAAAAGACATTTCTTTTGGCTACCATTTTTGCCTCTACTAAACGGAGGCAATGGATATAATATTAAGTGTGTATGCTACATTCTTTTCTCTTAATTAAATAACTCAAAGAATTGATAAATTAACATGAATAATGTTATTCATTCAGAATTGATATCATAAATTATACCAAATATATTAAAAATGAAAGAAAATAATATTAAAATAAGAAAAATTGTATTTAATAATTTTTTCTCATTCTTTTTTAATTTCTTTTCTTTCCCTATTCCTTGTAAATATATTCTGGACATCTATTCATCATATTTAGTCAAGATGAATATTATTACTCAATCAATATTTTCCCTTGTTTTAACTTGCCTTTCTATCCCTCCATTGATTTCAACTATAGGAGCGTAAGATGTTCGTTTGGATCAGTCAGTCATGCATATTCAAGTCGAATCATTTGTGACAATTTGACTAATTTTAAAATTGTAATAAACTAATAAGAAAATAAAAATAAGTTTTTGTTTTTGTGAACAAAATAAAACTAAGTTAAACCAACATAATTGGTTGTGTTTGAATTGGTCAGCTTATTGGATTTGAGCATTTTAATTCTAACCATTTTGATTATACAAACACATAGAAAAATTACCATATAATTATACAAAAATAAGAAAGTTGAAAAGAAAAATTGACAGAAAATGACAATATATATTATTAAATCAGGATGGTTCAACATTGGTAAATATCAATCACTTTAACTCTAAAACAACAAGACAGATAAATATTAGTAGTAATTTGGTTCAGTTTGGTGTTGGATTTAAAGCACGCTGCGATTTTTTCAAATCATCACTAATTGGTTTTATTTAAATCAAGTAGGTTTTAACTAGGTTAAGAGATTTGAGAGGTTTGATGAAAACTCACATAAGTTATAATGCATAAACAAACATAAAAGAATATCAACAAGATGCAAACATGTAGAAAGATTTAAGTCCTAGAAAATTAAGCAATAAATACAATTTGAACACGACTTATATATATGTGCAATATTAAATATTGTAAAAAATTTAGCATTTTTCCTAGATATAACGTTTATTATTTTTAGTTTTAAAAGAATATTTTTTTGTGGTCATTCAATGAATATTTTTAACAAACATATAACATGACATTTTAATAAATTATAAATCAAAATATCCAATATAATTAACAAAATAAAAGATATTTGTTTGATTGCATGAGCTTCTCTTTTAATAAACTATTTATTATTATCTATGCAAAAAAAAAAAGTTGTTTATATGACTTTTAACAAATTTACTAATTAAAAAAGAACTATACGTTCGATTTTTTTTTTCATTTTTTTGGGGAACATTTTTCGGTGCATGTAACAATATTTTAGAACTTTTTATTTCGACATTTTTAAATAAAAAAAAATCCACTACTTGGACAATGTAATCTTCTCTTTTTCTTAGTTGTAAAAAGAGGATACAGACCCATTGGCTAGCCATCATCAGAGACAAATTATTTGGACAATGAAGTCTATCCACGGACCTAATATGTATGGGCCTAATAAAGAAAAAAGCTATGTTCGAGCCCCGAAAACATTGTTTATAATTTATTTTTAATCCTCCCTCTAGAGTGCTGCAGTTGATCCAACAGGATCTTGTAGGGGTTCATTGGGCCCGCTTTGTTAACTTGTAATGCTTATTTGATTTTAATGGCTTAGGCCTCTAGTGTGACCAAAAAAAATCATTTTTAAATAATGGATTTTATATTTAAAAGAAATTATTATATAGAAAACCTACTTTTCTTTTTTGACCAACAAAAAAATCTATCACGAAAATGACAGTCAACATATCTGTGAACCGAAACCAAAGTAACTCTCGTTTATTTGAGTCTCGTTCAACTACTCCCGAGGAGTAAACCCACCACTTGAGCACTGTTGGGCCAACGGACCTTCTCCACGTTCGACCATAATGTTAACGAGTTTTGAATCGGCAACTGTGCTCTAATATAATGCCAAGGAATTGGAACGGACAAATTTTTCAAGGCTGAAACTCGAACTTAAGTCGTAGCAAGAGAAAACACATTAAGTAACCACTAAGCTACCACATATTTAACATCATATTTCCACTTATCTTCATAGGTCAGGCTTCTCGGCTGCTCGCTCTCGACGGCTGCCACCTAAATCCATAGCTCATATTATCGAAAAATCTTTGCCTTCCTTTTTGAATATCGATGGTGATGTGTCGTGTTTTCCCATCATAGGTACCCTTTCGATTTTTCGCCTTATTATCCTGTTATCTATGAGATTTTAAGAGGAAGAAATGAGTTTATCTTAGATCAAAACTTATGTTCTGAAAATCAAAGTGGATGGTTTGCAAAAATGGAGAGAATTGTCTCGTTTTGGATAAATTTTGAAATCTTGATGATATTCTAAGTAAATTAATTCTTAGAAAAAAAACACAAGGAATTCATTGGCCACCTGATTGAGGAAGCACCAGTGGGCCGATTATACAAGTAAGGCTCCTTCCAATATAACTTGGTACATCACATAAGAGACAATTTTAAATGAAAAAAAAAATCATTTACACTTTGTTGGTCAGCGTGATATACAATATTTTGGGACTTGCTATCTTTATATTTCACATATAGCTACATGTTGCAGTCAGTAGTCTTTGAGTTTCAGATTCCCAAACAAGGTTCTGTAAAAGTAAAAGTAATTAATATAAAGTAATTTTGCCAGAAAACATCTTTTAGTGACAATTTATTAGCATATGGTTATTTTTCAAAGAATTGATGAAGAATGAGGAAGAATTTCTTCTACTATGGAGGAATTTATTAAAATTTTATATGTATGATAATATTTTATTTTATTAGCCGATTTCATTAGGCTAGATATATTTTCTTATTTTAAGGGAGATGTTATTTTATTACTTATTTAGTTTTAATATTTTATTTTTAATCCCTTAGTTATGTCTGATTTTCTTGCAGTTGAGGATAAGAAAATATTCTAACTAATAATTTGAATGGGTAATTTTGCCAAAAAACTTATTTTAGTAAGAATTTATTAGCATATAGAATAGGTAATTTTGCCAAGAAATTTACCAAAAAACATCTTCAGTAGATCCACAAGAATAATTTCTTTTAAACCTGCACATTTCGTTTAAAATTTCTTTGGAGAACACTGATATTGCGGATACCATTTAGTCCCAACTTATAACTTATATATATTTGCGGTGATGTAGATAATGGAAACCCTGCGCAAAATTGACAATGTGATTTTGCCTGAAACTGAAGATTTCTAGGAGAAAATGTTTGGCAGAATTCTTGGGAATAGTTCTACTGATGGTGTAATAAATAGAATAGGTAATTTTGCCAGAAAACAACTTTTAGTAAGAATTTATTAGCATATAGTTATTTATCAAGGAATTGATGAAGAAAAAATAAGAACTTCTTATACTATGGAGCAATTCATTAATATCTTGGATGTATGATAATATTTTATTTTATTTAAAGATTTCATTAGGCTAGACATATTTTCTTATTTTAGGAGAGATATTACTTTATTACTTATTTAGTTTTGATATTTCCTTTTAGTTCGAAGGAAAAAAAAATGTCTACCGCATGGTAGGAAAGAGGGAGACCATATTCAAAGGCAAAAAATTTCTATGCCCGGGAGACAAACCTTTTCTAATCCAAGGGAGGAACAGTAAATACAACAAGAAAACAACGAAGGTAATTTAGTGGATGAATTTGTTAGGTTCTACATTCAGTTTTATTTTTCTTGTTATATGGACCTATTCTAATAATTTGCTGACAGCATTTTAGTGACGAAAAAAAGGCAAGGACCTACAAGAGTGAGGTACGCACAAGAAGTTTAGAAGACTATAAACCAATATTTTTGAATGCTACTACTGGCCCATTGGTCTTGATGAGAATACTTTGAGTGAATTTAGCAATTTCCTTGGTATTTTGGCTCGAAATCCTAATAGTGTGCCATTAAATTGTAAGAAATAATGTGTATTTTCAAAGGCTTAATTTCTATTAAATAGGAATTAGCCGTTATGTGTCCATTATTAGTCATCATAACATTAGCTGTTTATGACCGTTGGGATTTATTTCTGATGTTAATACACTTTATGTGTTATTAACACTCAACTAGTATAAATATGGCTCTTCTTGTCTTCCTTGAGAGTGAGCTTCCACCAACAATCTGAGGCATATTACTGGGTTAATCAAAAGATGTGTTGTTTCTGTTGCCTCACTCATGAAGTGCACACAAGTGGGAAGATCTGTCGTATCTTGGAAGGATAACCGCCAGAGCCCGATGCATTGCGACTACTTGTCTACAGGGGCACAAATCTATCTTTAAGGACAGTGCTTTTGCATGCTTCAGATATGATATCCTTCATCTCAATTTATATTTGTTCCAACATTAGATAATTTATTTTGTATTCCATGTTGTTTATATAATTTATTGATTATAATTTTACAATTCTAATTCTTAATTGATTTAATTATTTATGTTAATATATTTGTGTGAATTATTTTCCTACACTGGCATAAGGTGTTAGTTAACAATAAGAATTGGGAGTTTGTCCAAGTAGTAATATGAAGTAAATTTTTTAGCACAAGATGACAGTTTGTATTTCCGATGCATTAGTGAAGAAAATTAATGCAAAAATATATATACATATTTAGTTCCTGAAGAAGGGAGAAATGAACACAATCGGAGCAAGTTGAAGAGCGTATAGGGGTAGGTTGAACAGAGATCACTTCACCAAATATACAACAAACAAATTCAGAGTGAAGCATCGTCCGAAAAACATACCTGTGGAGCAATTTCATGCTCTACTCTTGAATATTGGAACTCATAAAACTCGCAGGTTCAAAACAACCAAGTAATCATCCATCTTCAACAGGTGGTCATAGATTCATAGTCCACGCGTCCAGGTATGTCCTTAAATGCAGTTTCTTATTAGTTAGTTCTATCTTTAATTGATGGAACTCATACTTACTTAATTGTTCTTTTTATAGGGTAACGATGATGGCGATGATGTTAATAATGAAAGTTGAGCACAGATTTTTGATGCAGATAATCTTTTTTTTTTTTTATAAGCGATACAAGTTAATGTTAACTGTACAAGTTAAGCTAGTTTCTGATGTGTATAACAAGTAAATTTTAGTATTTGAAGTATTCAATTGAAATTCTAAGGTTCTGAGATTATGCTTTGGTATTTCCAGCTTCTGATTTTGTATTTTTGCAAAATTCTGCAACATTTTCATTCAATGTTATCTATACAATGAACTTTTTCTTTTGGGTTCCCTGACTGTGCATTAATCTTTGTCATCAGATTCTTTACATTTTCTAAATTATTAACATAGCTTTCTACTTTTGGAACATTAGGTTTGCCACAGTGGACTATTAGATTGGCTTTGGGTTGAGTCCAAAGCCAACCACATTTCTAAAACAAGGCAGTTGGAGGAAGCTCGTATACAATCTCAGCAAGTATTTGGACAATCTCAAGAATTATCACAACATTCGAGTAAAATTTTAAGCCGAATGGAGGAAGCTTTACTCTAGTCGCAAGTTGCAGATCTTTACATGAGGCTTATGATGATGTATAGGCTAGATAGGACATCTTAAGGAGGCTATCTTGAGACATAATAGACCCCACAGAGTTCCATATCAAGGCTTATATTTTTAATGTTTTTTTATGGTTATCATTTGGGAATGTTTATAAATTTCATTTTATGCAATGCATTCTATGATTTTGCCTTCGCTTCAATTTTGGCTTCCTCAATTTAATTGGTGGGACGATGGTGGGTTGTGAAGTGTTGCTAATTTTTTCCCCTACTAGGTTTCTTGTTCTAGCTTAAATGTTTATGCAAATTTGTCCCCTTCAGCTTCTACTTTGCCTCAAATTTCCATGCTTGATTGGTGGTGTGGACTTGTTTTGTGAGCTTTGTTAGGTATCTCTGTTTCATTCCCATTTCTATGGTCCTTGAAATTTGGCTGCATATTGTTGGTGCATTTACTTGTTCTTACTCTCAACTCTGGCCTAGTGGCCAATCTATTTAGTTTTTTGGAAGTCTGCTTTCTAGCTTTTTAATTCACCATCTTGCACTTATCCATGGCTAGGCTTCGATGTTGGCCTTTTTTCGTTCTGTTCATGGCTTTGGTTTCAGGCTGATGTTTTGGCCTTATGGACCTATGGGTGTACTCTTTCTTGTTTTCAATAAAAGCACCCTTCAATTTTTTTTTTTTTAAGTTAAACTAACATAATTGGTTGTGTTTGAATTGGTGAGCTTAGTCAATTTGGGCATGTTAATTATAACCATTTTGATTATACAAACACAGAAAAAAATACAATATAATTACACAAAAATAAGAAATTTTTTTTAAAAAAATATTGACAAGAAATAACAATATAAATAAAATTTAAACATATAATTATAAAGCCAAATCATCAAGGCTCCAAGCCTTCACTTAATATCTAAGCATGATAACAGGTAGTACAAAAACTTTATGTGACTTAATTACAAATACAGAAAGTCTAGCAAAGTGCTATCGATAGATATGATCAAAATAAATTGCAATCCAACAACCCATAGTTCTGTTAAGAATATAAGAAAGTCAAAGGATGGTTACGTAAATTATAAGTTATTTAGCAAGTATTAAAAAAATCTAAGACGAGTATAACAATTAAGTGAGCAGTTATAGTATGCACAATATAAGAAAAAGACTTAAGTAGACTAAAGTAACAACATCTATGTATATATATATATATATATATATATATATATATATACAAAGTCAAGCTCTACTTGTGTTTATATACATAGATAATGTGCAAAACTCCAAATATAGGGGGATAGAATGGACACGAACAAACACTTCTATCAAATCATAATCATATAATAATATATTTTTATACTGCCAATGTTCACAATCTATTGATTTCTCCATATATACATATATTACATATTAGCTTGCTAACCATTCACATATAAATCTCCTCCATTACATCCAAGTGCAATATAAATGAACAGGTAATAAATAAACTCGATGTTCACATCAGCTACTGCTTGATCTGGTAGCTGGCTGCTGCAGCCCTTTCTCTATGCTTCTTCTTCCTTCACTCTCTTCTTAAACTAAATTAAAATTCGATAACGTCTTAGGGCTAGCTTGCCACAAAGATTGGAGTGTCTCTTATCTACTCGGCGTCCCTTTGACCTTGTAGTTTTGGAACTGGAGGTGGAGGTAAAACTGGAGGAGTAGGCCAAACAGATAGCCAAACAAAACTAAGGACCGCAAAACCCTAGTTTGTAACTATTTTAATTTCCATTGGGCTTTTTATTATTTATTTATTTTTATTTTTTGTTTTCTGGAGTCTAAATGGAAGGCTAATAACCTTTAAAAAAAAATACAAAATGGTAGCAGGTAGATATAAAATAAAGGTACTATCGGCTAAAAGATCATTAGAAAATTGGAAAAAAAAAAAAGTAACGAATGCCGACTAATAGTGATTAAGATACTTATTCATTGCCGCGTCAGAAAAATTGGTCTCAATCAACAAAAAGATGGACAATAAGAATAATAACGCCTGAAATAATTTAAGAGCAATCAACAATACTAGAAAAGGAAAGGGAGGCAGCCCGCGGTGGCGGGGCAAGACTTGCATAAACACTTGCCAATAACTCAATCAAGAAATAATAATAATAATAATAACAAAAAATATAAAAATTAGTGATATTTTAGCTTACTTTATTTTCTTCTACCTTTTATTCTTTTTTTTTTAATATACAATCTCTGATATCGCTGTGTCAACAGAGGCAGAAGCCCACAAAACAAAGAGAAGGAAAAAAAAAGAAAAGAAAAATAGAGGGGGTGGGGGGGGAGGATTGTGCTTGTGGACACTTAGGATATCACATCTTGATCTATATATGTTCTCGACAAGCAATAAATTAAAATATAACATGTAGAAATAAATGAATTTTCATTATATTATTTTCGAATGGTTTGTTTTAATTATTAAAAAATTTCTTTTAATTATAATCAACCATCCTATAATCAAATATAAATTATTGAGGTTTTCAGACTCATGATCTTATAACTAAATAATCATTGATAAACAATTATGATGTATGCGGCTGAAATGAAACTAAAAGTCAAACTTACCATATATTTAATAAGAAAAGTAACTCAAGGTTTCCATATTATCTAAGATTTCTTAAATTGTCAAATCAAACAAGATAAAAAGAATCTCAATCATATGTCATTCTTAGGATTTGAACCTAATACCTTTAGAATATAAGTCTTAGCTTTAACCATTGGAGTATCCTCTAAGAGACTTAGGTTGAGATTTTGGAGTGTGGCTTATAGACAGGGAATTTATTAGATCTTTATAAGCACGAAAAAGAAAATGTTACATGAAATTTCTGTGCAACTTTTTATATGTTAAATTGTTAGGTTTAGTTTATGTTTTAAACCACTCTCTACATCAATGGTGTTTTACTTCTTTTAGAAATATTTACCAAGTCAATTACTCGTAAATTAATCAAATTTGTAGAAATTGGTTACTCTTTACTAAGTAGTAAATATATTATAATCATTTATAAAACGGAAGAAAAAGTGCTATTGCAACTATGGTTGTGAAGTTGGTGGTATAGCATCCATCAAACCTATAAAGAGTACAAACAGAAACATAAAATCAATACAAAGATAAATGAAAATGACAAAAGAAACTGAAACTAATGGAATTGCCCTTTGGACTCCCTAAGCTGACACGTCATGGCCCACTCTCTGTTCAAATATAAAATCTTATAGTTTGAAGCATGCACATTTTCCTAAACTGCCATAAACTAATCAACAGGCTTCGAAGATTTACTAAAAGTACTTTTAAATTGTATTGACCTTGAATGTTTTTGTAGAAGTGTACATACAAGTCTACTAAGTCAACATTAAATTGATTAATATATAATCATCAGCCCAGTATTTAATTAAGATTATCAAAATAGATGTCGCTCATTAGTTAACATCCAAAAAACTAGCCTAAATTTAGCCATCAATTCAACATTTTTTTCTTCTTTAAGAATTTACTTATGTAACATAGCCTTTATTTTGAAACTTCCTACAAGTTTTTGTTGATGAATTTTTATAAATTAAAAAGACACGAAGGGTGGTTAATTGAAAGTTAAAGAAAAATGTACTTTAATAAAAGACACATTAAATAGGTTGTTTCTATTGAAACCAAGTGACATCTCTTTTAACAGCAACCCTTAGAATTTTATATATATGGTAATCCTCTTTGATCATAGAGAAGAGTTAAAAATAGATGGACCAATCGTCTAAGATTCTACTGTAAAAAAAAATTAGACAATTAAAACAATTTTGTCCAAACTACAAACTTTTCTCTATTCTAGTTTTCACAAGTGCATAGTGCAATTTAGATGATTTATTTTATTCTATGAGGGAATTCGCTGGTATTTTAGTGCACAAATAGAGAGCGAATATCTACTTAAAGATAGTGGCATTCATTACATGATATGAAACAATTCTTTCATTTTCAGTCTAACTCTCTTTTTGATTCTAACAATCTTAAGACAATATTTTTGTGACTAAAATTTTTGAAGTCTTTGATGTCTTGAAAAGGTCAAGTAAGTTCTTAATAGATTAAGGCATGTCTTTGTATACTTGAACAATTTTTATGGTTACATGATTTTTGTGAATTGTGATCAAGAATAATTGTTTGTGGTTTGAAACTAAAATAGTAATAGACCTTTCCATAATAACATTGCCTCATAGGAACCATAGTCTTAGTAAAAAAAATTTGGGGAGGGGGGAGGTTATAAAAGTGCCTTTGGTGGATGTAGAACCAATAGAAACATGTTGGTAATTACTTGGGTAAAAGAGGGATACCCTTTTTTCTAATGTATATTAAACAACAATAAAAGGTGGCAGTTCTTTTAGGCAATTACAGGTTGATGACATAAACAATTGTTTATTCTTTACGCTCAATTGCTCCATAATTGTTATTTAGCTATGAAGAGCCATGAGAAAGGAATTTCAACTCCTTATATGTACAAGAGGCAGGGCTTTTTGAAAGGAAACAACAAATTGGAATTGTAAATCCAATATTATTATTATTTAAAAAAGGAAGGTTCTAATATTGACTATTGTATATTATTTAAACCTTTTAATAATAATACAGTTTGTTTACTAGTTTGTTTCCTAGTAGAGAACATAATAATTTTGCGTGTGGATTCTACAACGTTAGTGTCGACATAAATGACTTGAAGAATGACAATCACAGTTTTTAATATGATAACTTAAGATTATAATTAAGCGTTTGGATATCCTTAATAATAAAGAAGAATCAGTTGACTTGGTTTCTTTGGTAATACACATGTCCTATCTATATACACCCATACATAGTTATGCATGCATCATAAAACCATAAAATTTACAACTTTTTGTCTTCACATGATTCTTGGTCTATATAGTTTGCATTGAAGTTACTTATATGTGACTTTTGATCTTTTATTTAATTTTATTATTTGAAGCTAGCAGGCACTTAGGTAGTCATGTAATAATTATATAACTGGATGCCAATGTACGTAAGGATACTATAAATTATGTCGGCCGGGAGAGTCATATCACAAGCGCAAGGGTTGTATCGAACTGATTAAAAGGCACAAGCAGTTAAAATAGCCATTGTAACCGCAAGACCATTTGTAACAATTAAATTGTGGGCATCTTATGTAAATTATATCCTCTATTTTTTTTTTTTTGAGCAAATTTGTCACCTTTGATTGATTAGTCTTGTAGGTATTTTTACAAAGTTATAAATTTATAACTAAGGTTTTTTTTAAAAAAAAAATAATCAAAAGTAGTGTTCATTGGCTAAGAACATAGATCCTTTCATAGTATATGAGGACAATTAACCACAATAACAATTATTTTGGTGGTTAGTTATAAAAACGAAATTAATAAAAAAAATGTTATCATTTAAATAAAGTGGCACAACTTTTAAAGGAATTCATAATTCTTTTAATCAAATAAAGGTTGTTGTATATATTGGAATAGTTCATATTAGGGTCCTATATGCATGGTAAACTGAATTACTTAACTTTAGATTAGATAGCCGTGGGCCTTGCTTTTTTAATGTATATACCCAACACTAAAAAGACAATTAGGTAGCATGTAAGGAAAAACTATAAATTTCTTTTGTAATACACTACCTTTGTGTAATAGTTATTATCTCATGAAAGAAAAGGCAGTATCTTTTAAGGAATTATAAATTCTTCTTAATAATTCCTTTTGTTATTTCAAAATTGAAAAAGATTGCATCCCAAGAGCAATGTATCTGTCATGCTTGCTAACGTTATGGGGTCAAGGGGAGGGTAACAACAACAAGAGGCAATTACGTGCGATTGATGTCCAAGAAATTGTTATTATTTAAAGTTAAAATAAAAGAAGAACTAAAGCACATAAAGAATCAAAGAAACATATAATTCTCTATCTAGTGCAATGGTGTGCTCTCATTTATGAAAATTAAAATTCTTATATAGCAACTGCTAATCTTAAAAGTTGTTTAAGGATAAAAAATGTACCTAAGGTTAATGGTAAAAATAAACATCGCTACTATAATCTTTCAATTGAAATGATGTTATGTTAATTATTAGGTTAAGGTACCTTTTAGTAATTATATATAAAAGACCCTTAAGAACATGTGGATCAATCAAATTTAGAAGGGTTGATGTCCTATTGACCAAGACATTAAAGGGATGAGTCTCAAACCCATACTTATAAACCACTCGTGATAAAACCTCTACTCAAGGTTTGATACAATATTAAGTCTTAAGTTCAATGAGATAAGCATGATTCAAGCACTATAATTAATAGCATACATCCTAAAGTTATATGGTACTCATAGTATAAAGCTGAATTTAATGACTTTTAACAAACTTTGAAAAGTGTTTTATGGCGAGGACACTTAGTCTGCCTATATGAATGTGGATGTGGGCAGTTTCAAAAAATTAAAGGACTTGACTTTTAAACAATCATGAAGAGAATATAAATACAATGCTTTTAATTGCGTCAATTACTATTTGAGGAGTTTTTTGTACCTCAAAAAGTGTTTTATGGTGAGGACACTTATTCTGCCTATATAAAATGTTTGCACCTCATATTAGTTAGAATATATTGTTCAAAACTTATCTATCATAGTATTCAAATATGTTGTAATAAATATTTTATTATATAATGGATCAATTGTAAGATACTGTTACTTATGTATTTGATTTTCAAGATTGTCGAGAATGTATTATATTTTCAATTTTTCTAAATTGATGGGAGATTATTGGTGAATTTTCATAAATTAAAAAGACACTAAAGGTGGTCACTTGGAAGTTAAGGAAAGATGTCTTCGAATAAAAGATACATTAAGTTGGTTGTGTCTATTGAAATCAATTGACATCTCTTTTAAAGTAATCCTTAGACTTCTATATATATAGTAGTCCTCCTTGATCACATAAGAGATAAAAATAATTGGAAAAATTGTCTAAACTACAAAAAAATTATTAAACAATTAAAATAATTTTATCCAAGCTATAAACTTTTCTTTATTCAAGATTTCACAAGTGCATAGTGCAAACTAGGGGCTTCATTTTACCCTGCGCCAAAATTTGCTGGTACTCTGGTACACATATAAAGAGTGAATATTGACTTAAAGATAACAGCGTTTGATACACGACTATAAGCAATTCTTTCATTTTCAATTTAACACTATTTTCGAAACCAATAGTTTTCACATTAAACTTCAAAGTGGACAATGGGTATACCCAATTCAATTCAAACATAGACAAATTGACCAAAACTTTCAAGTTTTCATTTCGTTCCTCAAATAAACTCAAATCCTTCCATTCTTTACTTTTTCAACAATATATTGAAGTTACTTGATCTTCATACTAACTTAACAAATTAATTTGAATATCCGTCTAACCAAAATTAAAATAAGAACACACAAAAGCTCTTTTTAAATTCGAAATTCACAAACTAAAAAATATGTTCTTGGAAAATCATTCATTCCAAGTTTTAGTCTTGTCAAATCACTTCCTTGTGCATACAACCTTTAGTGATTTTTCAATTGGGACTTACGTTGTGAATGGGTGCAAATTAAAATTCAATTAGGGATTAGAAACTCAAGCTAGAAGGAAAGAGGGACAAACGAAAAAAGAAAGAGAATAAGAGCTTGAATTATGAGGTAGGGCAGAGTTATCGTGATTGGTTGGGAGGAGACAGATGATAGTAGGGAGGGCTTGAAATGAGAGATTGAGAAATGAGCTTGATCACAATCTAGCCCCTTCAAAAAATTCGTCCTCATTTTTGACACAAACTTATCTATCATTATAAAATAACTGTGGGTATCTCATTACCATGTTTGTTTCAACTTCTAATGTTGGCTCTCTTTTAAATGATTATTTCACAGTATCTTCATTGATGGTGGCTCCTTTGAATGAAACTAACAACATGCTCCAAGATCAATAAGCGATGTTCCTCATATGATAGATTTTGCACTCAATTACTTGCGGTATGAAAAAGTGTAACGCATTATAATATACTTTTGAATTATTGATATATATAACACAAGATTTGCTTTCAAAATATTTGACAGAAGACCTAATTTATGTGTCATTTTACATTTTTGCTTTAGAATTACATAAAGGGCAACAAATTTTTTTTTTAATTTTCCATTTTTTGTGAATCAAAGAGCTCTTGTTATAGGAGAAATCTTCATATTATTGTCAATCAATTGAAATGAATCCATTAACATTTGGGACTCAATTGAAATGACCTAAACATATATGACTTAATTGCAAAAACATCAAATGTATAGGACTAAATTTTTTACTTATCCCTTTTAAAGCTCTTTTTGGACATAAAAATCCCAGCACCTATATCTAATTCCATCATTTCTAAAAGGCTTTTGCTGAAGGTGAGCGTGTCTTCTCTTTTAGCACCTATACCTCATTCCATTGTGGCATCTCCTATTTTTCCTACTATGTCTATAATTTTTTTTTTTTAACTCTTTTGTGCATGTTATGCTTTCGTATCTTTAGTTCCCTCTCTCCGTGTGTATGATGGCAAGGTATACTTTTTGAATAGTAGCATATTCATTATTTTAATTTTTACGATTCAAAATTATTAACTATCCATAATTCCCTGCTCTTTAGTGGAGCCAAGAGGCATTATCTTGGATAATACATCTCAATAAAGTAAAGAGATATGCCAAGTTGGATGATAGTTTGGAAAGTACAAACTTTGTTAGTATCAAGACTTTTATCATTTTCATTAGGGCTAGCACTTTGTTTTCAAGTCCAAAACTTGGTTTAGGAAAGATGATGAATTTGTCATAATTTCTTGTGGACACTTATTTTATTGCTATGATTGCATCTTGAAAGGATTAGCTTGAATACATAATAAGTTGCTTAAGTTTTATGTCCAGATACATCTTTTTTATTTGTCTTTTTCACTATTGTTTGCCAACTCGGGTTAGGAAAACTGATGAATTTGATATAGTTTATAGTGGACACTCATGTTGTTGCCATGATTGCATCTTGAAAGGTCAACTTGAATGCATAATAGATTGCCAAAGTTTCACATCTAGATACATCTTTTTTATTTATCTTTCACATTCTTCTTTTCTTTTTCTTGTTGGAGATTTCACTATTAGTATTGAATGTTGTTTCTATACTTTTAAAATGGAACAACAACTCACCAAAGCTCAAAAGAAGAACAAAAAATGGCAGAAACGAAAGAAGAAGAAAGCTGCTTACAATAAGGCAGTTGAAGTTACTAGAAAAACAACAACTGAACAAGTAGTGAAAGTAATAATATATAAAATTCACTTAAATTCCATTTATTTGGAGTTACAATTTTTCTAAATAAATTTTTTTTCTATTTCTCGACTTTTGGGACAGTACCAAGAAAATTTCCATTCATCTTGAATTTGAATCTCCTTTCCTTCCATAATAGTATAATTTGAATATTGTTTCATTTTGTTATATGCTAATAAGACAATAGGAGAGAAAGGGAGAGTGATCAGACATGAGAAAGAAGTGTACAACACATAAGGCCTATTTGGTATTGTTTACGTTTTCCATTTTTCATTTGTTTTCCAATAAAAACTACGTTTGGCAAAGTGCATGCATTTTTGTTTTTCTTTCCTAAACAGAAAGTACTTCTTAAAAAAGAAAACAACTTTTGGACCAACAAAAAGAGACTTTCCTTTTGATATTTCTGATCCCCGACTTCTTCTCTCTCTAAACACTTCTCTTTTCCCAACTTCTTCTCTCTCTTCTTGCTCTTTTTTCACACGTCCTCTTCCTATGGCCCTTTGATTCTCTCTCTTTCTCCCTACATTTATCCAGTCTTCACGCCTTTTTGCTATGCTTTCCCAACTTGTATGGTCTAGCATCTTTTTCTCCCAAATCCCTAGCCCATCTTCCATACTCCCCAATTTGAGGTTTGGCAACTTCTTCGATGTATTTTGTTATTTTGTTCATCCAAATTCTTTGTCCATCTCATTTGGTTACTCTGATTTTTTTTTACGTCTCTTGAAAGAAGTTCAATTATTCTCCAATTAACTTTGTAATTTTTATTATTACAATTTTACAATTTATTTTAGATTATTTAGGAGTTTTAGTTAAAAATATTCTATAATACTTGGTCATTAAGTTTTTTTTATTAGGGAAATATGTAATAGTTTGATTTAGTTTCCTTTTTAGCTTTTACTTATTAATTAGGATTGTTTAGTTGATAAGTTTTGAAATTATTATAAATAAGTGTGTAAGCCTAAGGTTCAGTTCCATACAGTTTTATTAATTTTAGCAAATATGTCAATAAAAGTTCTCTGTTGAGACTTGTTATCTTTCCTCTACTGGATTATGGAAACCTCTAAAGGCTCAATCGAGTGTTGGCCTTTGATTATCTTATTTTCCATGCTTCCATCCCGCATCAGTTTAAGGTTCAATTCTTTTTCATTTCTTGGCTATTAAATGTTTGGAAGTTCTTTTAATGTTTTCTAAATCTAGTCTTGAAAGGATAATGTTGTGGTTGTTTTGGATTTGTGTGAATTGGAGATTTCGAAGATTAGTCTTAATGGGTATGCGTTGTTTTGTTCTTCTTATCCCTTGTATCGTCTCTCATGTTATGGAATTGTTGTATAGGAGATTATAATATTTATTAATATAGAACATTGTTGAGAGAGGCCCCATCCTCACATTCTTCAGTATGAATGATAGTTGTATTTGACTGCAAGTTTGAATGGTCGTATTAGTTAAAGCAATTGTATAAATTGATTTATGTGATGTAGCTTTCTTATTTCATTTTCTTCATCCTACCCCCTTGATTGTAGTTGGTGTCCACATGTGTTATTAGTATTTAACAAGTCTTCATCTAGCAAATGTAGTTACTAATATAATGAATGGTTATATTGTCCAATGTTGTCTCACCAAGAATAGTTTTGATGAGCTTATGGTCAAGTGATCAGTGGTTATTTGTGGAAAAAAAAATGATAATATATCCACAGTTTTCTTTGATTCTTGTTGTTCTCTGATATCACATTGATCTTGGGTATAGCATTTTAGTAACTCATTGTATAATTGATCTCTTTGATTCTTTGCTCATTTATTTCATTGTTTGTTAAGTATATAAATTGTTATGGTTTGAGTAATGGTGTTTATGCATTTCACCTCTAGGCTTGTTAAACCAATTGAACACTACTACAAGTATGAACCATTTAATTTGAATACTTTCTTTGTCACTTTATTCATTCTTTTCTCTATTGTGTGACATGATTATATTCCCTTAGTTCTAATTATATTTGGTGTAATCAAGTCAAGCCATTTCTATGACTGAGAAAGTGGTGTTTGAGGTCGAATTTGACGATATATGGCTAGAAAATGTCGAGGACCTCTTCATTTCCTTTATAGAAGTTGATGTTAAAAAAGGCAATAAAAAATACTAATACCTTTGTGAGGAATGCTTGGAAGAGAATTCAAAATAAAATGCATTAGACAACTAGTAAGATTTACTCCTACGTTTAACTAAATAACAAGTTCAACGCCTTTAGAACTCGTTATAAACATTTCTAGAAAATCATCAGTCAAGCAAGAGTGAGCTATTTCTTAGCTACCAATGCAGTTTCAGCTTCTAATGACTAATGGGAATTGTCCCCACGTTTTTTTTCACATTTGTAACAAATGATCTTTTTTTTTTTTGGACTTTCGCCTTCTGTAGAATGCTTGAGTGGCTTTCGACCATATTATTTTTTCTTTTTCAAGAATTTTGAGAACTTTAGTGCAAGAATCGCAAACTTTTCTTGCTCTTGCTCATTAAATGAGCAATGGTCCTTGTCTTTCTCATCATAATCATTGTCAACTTCTTTTGTAGGCAAGGTAGAGGACTTCAACGCCACATCTTTCTTTTGCTTTACAGTTTCTTTTTGCATGTCATCTCATAGGTGAGCAATAATTCCACTAACTTGTTTAATACAAGGTATTTAGATTCTTTGACTTCGAAATTGCAATATCTTTTGTATACCATAAGTTTAGAAGCGACCTTAGCAACTTTTTTATGTGCTCTTTATTATCCATATTTTCTTTTAACATTTCTTAAAGGATTAACAATGTTAGTGAATATAAAATAGATTTCGGTAACAATTCTATCACTACCTATCTCAAATAATTTATATTCACACATAAAAATATTAATCCTAGTGTCCTTAACTTGGGTAGTTCTCTCATACGTCACGATAAAGTTATCTCATATTTTTTTGGCTAATTGATAAAAAGAGATATGACTGTACTCATTTGGATTCATGACACAATAAAGCAAGTATTTGGCTTTGGAATTAAGATTTTGGATTTTGGAATCTTTTGGGGTGACAATAACTCCATTTTCAATTTTGGTAATTTTTATAGGACCTTGAGAAATAATAGACCAAACAGTTGAATCATAACATTGAAGGTACATAATCATTTTGTTTTTTTAATAACTAAAATTTGTACCATAAAATATGAGAATTCTAAGAGAGTTGCCACTCTTGGGGTGACGCATAGGTAGTAAGAGAGCTTAGGATCGACTCTAGGTGGTGAAATTGGTAACATAGAGACCAGCTCTAATATTAATTGTTGGTCCCAAAAGTACCTAAGATGGGTGGTAAATCAAGTAGTTAGAGGACACGTACCTAACAATCGTATAGCATGAAAATTAATTAATAACTTAAAGCAATAAGCAAATGTAAGTTGTCCAACAATATATAGGTGTGTGTAAGATGTTGCTACGGTTGGAAGCAAACATGAATTAATTGAACTAGCCATACAGATTAATACTATTGTTATATTACTATTATCACATATAGATTAATACTATAATTATATTACTTGTAATAATACAGTATTATAAAATAAATTTCAATATGTAATGAAACTTTTATTAACACATTTGAACAAAAAAAATTATATATATGCGTTTTGTGTGAGTGCAATCCTGATTGTGTATAAGGTCAAGGATATGTATCTATTTTGTTGTAATTTATGCTTCCTTTAATAGATTTTATAATTTTGTTAACGTGCGTCTAACTTTGTTGCTCAGATACATGCACATGTTTAAGAAATGCTTTTATTATTTCAAGGAATAATAAAAAATCATTTCATAATTTATTTTAATAATATTTTGCAAATCTTTTATTTTGAGGAATAATGAGACACTAGTTTTAACTACCAGCGCTATGCACTGTTAATTCGTGAATTCAATATCTAATATGTATGAAGTACATTTGTTTTTTGTTTTTTTCTTCTACTTTCATTGTGCAAATTAATCTCCAATTTTTATCCAAATGACCATCTGCTCGAGATATACAAGTATATCAAACATTTCTCTCGGCCTTGTATAGAAGAACGTGATAATGATTACAAAAAAAAAACAAAGAAGTTATTGTGGCTTTCAGCAAGGGAAAAATATAATACTCTTAACGGCGAAACGCAAGCACTTTCCAAGTTCATTACTCGAACATAATATATTTTGTACAAATAAGAAGATAAATTTAATTAATTGATCAACAAAAATTTAGAGTCCCAATGAAAAATAACTTTATCACCTGAGACGGCTATTTGGTGGTACTTTAGTGTGCTTCTCTTACGTTTGACTTTGGGTTCGAGTTTCAATACACGCAAATTGGAGACAATATCCTCTCACGTCAAGGATGCACAAACATGTGCATTTTAAGGAAGTGTCCGTGTCGGACATAGACATGTCTCGGACACAGCACAGACATGACACGGACACGTGTCCAACACGACAAAAAGTGTCTGTAAAAAACATTTCAAAAAAACAAGCGACTCGGACACACTAATAACACCCTAAGGACATGTTTTGGACACGTGGACACTGCTAAAAATATTTTTAAAAAAAAGAAGAAAAAATGAAAAGGGATGCCCTATCGCCTGACATGACAGGCGATAGGCTATCCTCATCAGCTGGCCTCTCCTAGCTTTTTTCTTTTTTTGTTTTTTAAATTCAAATAGAGGAGGGAAAAATTTGAATTTTTTTTTAAAGTTTATAGTTTTTAATTGATATTTATTATTTAATATGTATTGTGAGATTTTAAATATATTTAAAAAATATATTTTATAAGATTTATTTTAATAATAAAAATTAAATTTATATATGTTGTATTTTAAGTTATAATTTATATTTTATTTTAAATAAAAATATTTACTTATATATATATATATATATATATATATATATATATATATACACACACACACTTGTTTATATTATATCTGTATTCTAATTTTTTTAAAATTGACATGCCGTTGTATCTGTGTCCGCCGCGTTCGTATCACTGTATCCGTATCTATGCAACTTAGTCTCACGCCTAACAGCAAAACTATCCATGCATAGGTGTTGACTCATGACTCGCCTATATTGAGTTCGGTCTGAATGAGTCACGTTCAAGTTCAATAGTATTTGGATAATGGGCATCTACCTATAGCATAGATTAAACGAAGACAGCAATATTAACTCTAGTCTCAACCCACACATACGATGATTGTTATGCTCGCGATGCATATTTTTTGCTGGTAAAAAAAAAAAAACCTTAGAAACATAAAAAATAAGTTTTTGGGAGTGTAGAGAGAGGAAGCATCCCCAATACCTGGAATCTTAACCACGCAACGAAAACCCTAAAAAGCCAAAAACGACGCTAATGGAATTCCTTTGTGTTTTTTTTTTTTTCTTTTTATTTGCTGTGTTAAGTCACACTAACCCCACTTCTTCTCTCACCACAGTGATACCTGTCGCCCTCAATTGAGACTTTTGCTCCACTCACATTCACTTCCTCTCTCTCTTCGTGTATCTATCTTATCATAATATTTATATAAATATTTATTTATATATATATATATAGGTTAGGGTTTGTTTGGCAAATGAACAATCAGCAAAATCGACCCACGCAGCACCGAGTGGGCTCCGTGGGTAAGGACGCCGAGGAAAAGTCTGCGACCCAGTCTCCGGAGGTTGTGGCTGCGTCGGCGGCGGCAGCAGCAGCAGCAGCGGCGGGCTCGGAGAAGCCCGAGCCTGTGATTACTGAGGAAGAGAGTGCCGAGAAGCCTGACAATTACATGATGGAGGAGGACCCCGCGGCTACTCCTCCGGCGGCTGCCTCTGCGGAAGCTGTGAGTCCGGCCACCGTGTTCAGTATTCGGCTCAAGCAGTCTCGTTCCAATTTGCAGCATAAAATGAGTGTCCCCGAGCTGTGTCGCAATTTTAGGTAATTTCTTGATCAAGTCAACAAGATTTTTTTCTGTTTTTTTTTGTGGAATTTAAGTTCCTTGGCTGGTCTAGAAGAATAACAGGTTATATGTCTTGGAATTCTTAATTTTTATGGAAATTTAATTTAGTTTTCTTTGATCTATAGAGTACAATGCATCCCTATTTTGACTTTTGATGAAGTGTTGAAAATAACCATATTCTTGTGTTTTCCGCTGCTAAAACTTTCTATTTTGCAAACCATCTATATTTGCGTCTTTTATAAACCAATTTAGTTCAGGCAGTTTGCATGGCCTTCGAAGTCATCATACTTGTAGTATGCTCTTAGGATACAAAAGTAAAGCCGGATGGCGCTCTGGGGTTCTTCATGTGTCCTTGCTAATTTTGTAGAAGCCATTCTAATCTAAACAGACTTTGAACTTGATGTTGTTATGTGCATCATAGGCTTCTAGCTATGCCTGCTTGCTGCTCAGAATTTTTGTTTTTTTAATTTTTGTTTTTATGCCATCACTCTTCATATTTCTGTTTGATTTTCACTGAGTTGGCAGAGTAGCATGATTATTTTTGGATAAGTGCTGTTTTAAAGAGCCTTAGGTGTGCATTGGATCAAAGCTTTATGATTAATGGGTAGTTAGCCTATTGATCTACAGAAGATTCATTTGCTTTATTTATGTTTATTTCTTCAGTGCTGTTGCTTGGTGTGGGAAGTTGAATGCTATAGCTTGTGCGTCAGAAACATGTGCTAGAATTCCAAGGTCAGTGTAGATTATGCATATTTCATTCTGTAAGTTTTCAATTTTCAGACTACTAAGTTGTGCTGGTCCTGCTGGAATTCCAACGTGGGTGCAGTACTGTAGTCTTGATACAGGCATTTGGTAGACTTTGTTTGAAAACTGGTACTCCCATCAATATGCTAAGTAGATATTCGTTCTGTGGCATGTGCCCATCAGCAATTGCCTGTGCACCTTATATAATTGCAAGTCTTAAGAATAGTCATTCCTATTTATTTATTTTTTTCTGTTGCAGCTCCAATGCAAACCCACCGTTTTGGATTCCCATACATATCATTATACCCGAGCGACCAACTGAATGTGCAATTTTCGATGTTAAAGCAGGTACTTTTATTCAACTTGCAGATTTTACTACATCATCTGTGGTTTAGTCATTTTGTTTCTGGCTAATATCTTTGCCAAATCACCATGCAACCAGTTGGATTTGTTGTTTTGATTATAGGCAAGTGGGTTCTTTTTGCATTTCCACTGTATATCTTTGTAAATTCATTTCATTTTGTTTAGACCTCCAGTACATATGGAAAGTGTCTGCTAATGCATTGATGATCATACACATTTTTTAACTGAGTTTAGGTTTTTGAATTTTCTTTAGTGGTTGTACTTTATTTTGCTATGCAGATTCTCCTCGTGATTCTGTTCAATTCCTCGAGTGGTCCCCTACCTCATGCCCTCGCGCCTTACTAATTGCTAATTTTCATGGAAGGATTACCATATGGACTCAACCTTCTCAAGTATGCTTTGCTTGCTTTCTAGCTTTTTTTTTCTTTTAGCCAAATGTGTGGTAGATGGCTTCTTTACCCCTGGTTCTTGAAGATAACATGATGAGCATCTTTACTCAACTCTAGTAATATTTTGTGGCCTTTCTATGGTTTTTTTTATTTATTTATTTTATAATTTCAACCTGGCCATATAGCATTCACTTATTATTCAAGTTCGTATGTGGCTTAT
This sequence comes from Carallia pectinifolia, assembly GCA_037832335.1. Taxonomy (NCBI): domain Eukaryota; kingdom Viridiplantae; phylum Streptophyta; class Magnoliopsida; order Malpighiales; family Rhizophoraceae; genus Carallia; species Carallia pectinifolia. The sequence goes on along the minus strand of CM075454.1, from coordinate 5,905,050 downwards.
CCTAGATCATTTTACGCAGGGCCCAGCTAATTTAGTACGTGATGCTAGCTGCTGGCAGCGAGAGCATGAGTGGCGGCAGGAGATTGCTGTTGTTACAAAATGGTTATCGGGGGTGTCTCCGGTATGCTCTTGGTGTTTCTTCTCCGGTTGTGTGATTTTGAAAATGTGTATAATATGTTTTTGTTGTGTATGGAAATCTGAACATTTTTTTTTTCGCGGGAAAAGAACTTAAAACTCGGCAGATATTGTTGGCCAAGGATTTTTTATTTGTATGACGGAAACTACCCCTTCTGATGTTGTGCTTCTTGCGTTTCTTATTGATCAAAAAAATGTGGGCCACCATGGCCTTCATGGAGTGTCACTTGGTGTTATTTAAATGATCACGGATTTATGAAATTAATATATTGATGTTGTGAGCATGTTAAAGCAATCTCACACTTTGTTTCTTCTTTTTTGTCATTTTCTTCTTGGGCTTGGTCCTTGTTGACTAGTTCTGTAGCAATCATTAAAGTTTGAATGATGAAGTTGTAATTCTTTGTTATGAAGTTAGGAACTTTACAAGTCTTGTGTAAACCATTGTTGTGACATTGCTGCCACTTTTTCATTTTGTGTTGCACAGTTTTATTCTTGCATGTTATCATTTCTCGTTTTCTCCTTAGAACACCTATAATTTCTGATTTTTGATTGTCAACATCTGGATTTGGAATGCTTAATGAAGCTCCATTTGGTTATCTTGGGCACTTTAGAGGTCAATGTTAGTTTTCTTTTGTGTATTCTTACTCAATCTTCGTATAATTTGCCATTCAGCCTTTTTGATATCGTAGCAGTTGCACCAATTCATATTAATGTTGGAGATGGTCAATTTTATTTTTCTGTTTCAATTATTTCAAGTTGATGATAATTTTGCTCAATTTTTCTAGCTTTTCCCATGTTTGTGAACATTTTAGTTACAAGCTTCATTTCATTCGCATTCAGCAATTCTTAAACCTTCTCCTTGCCAGAGCGTATTGTTTGTGTGTTCAGGTTGTTGGTGATTTAAATTTCTTTGTTTTATGGTTATCTTGGCAGCTTTATATACAATTTGGTTATTGTTTGACTTCTTTTCAAAATTCAGTATAGGTGGCTTTCATCAAAATCAAATACTCCAGCAAATTCAAAGTCTATTTTTGAGGAAAAATTCCTTTCACAGCAGTCCCAAACTTCAGGTTTGTTGTTGACTTCTGTTTGTATCTTTTTTTGTCTCAAGTTCATTATTTATGTTTGGGCCCACTTCTTGGTTTCTGATGTGGTGAGTGTAATGTCGTACTTATGTCTTGCTGGCTGATTATGTGATTTTAGGTCATATTTTGTAGTACTTTGTGATTGTGTCTGCCAGTTGAACCATAATTTTTGAAATAGTAAATTGAGAATTTTTGTTGGAGTGGTGACATGGCTATCACTCTGCACAGTGTTGTATTCATGATTGCGTGAAGCAGTAAAGACCATTTTATTTTGATCGTGATGTGTGCAGCATATGTAAAGCAAAGTTTAAACTTATGAGGAATTTTTCACAATGTTGAACCATCATGCAATTGAGATCAGATGTTGGCTTTCCAGGCCCCTCCCCCTTATCTTCTTCTTCTTCTTCTTTAGCCTTCACGTGGGAATATTTCAAAGCTTTACTATCTTTTTGCTAATATCATTAAGTTCTATAATGCTGATGATGCCTTTATCATCTGTTCTTGGATTATTTTTACTTGTGTCTTTCATCTATGGTAGTTCCACCTTTTGTGGCACCAAGCCTACTGTCACTGATATGCCATCTTGTTTTATTTCAGCTAGGTGGCCAAATTTCCTCTGTGTTTGTTCTGTTTTCTCATCCGGCTCTGTACAACTACATTGGTCCCAATGGCCTCCTAGTCAAAGTAATGCAGCACCAAAGTGGTTTTCCACAAGCAAAGGACTCTTGGGTGCTGGACCCAGTGGGATTATGGCTGCTGATGCTGTTGTAACAGACAGTGGTGCCTTGCATGTTGCGGGTGTTCCAATTGTAAACCCATCGACTGTAGTTGTTTGGGCCGTTACTCCTGGCCCTGGAACTGCATTCCAAGCAAGTCCAAAGACAATTGCAAGTAATGGGGTTCCACCTTCTCTTAATCCACCAACTTGGGCAGGTTTTGCTCCTTTGGCAGCTTATTTGTTTAGCTGGCAAGAATATCTAATATCTGAAACAAAGCAAGGGAAAAGGCAAATGGATGCAGATTCCATACCACTTCACTGTTCACCGGTGTCAAATTTTTCTGCGTATGTTAGTCCAGAGGCTGCATCCCAGTCAGCAGCAACCACCACTTGGGGATCTGGAGTCACTGCTGTTGCTTTTGATCCAACTCGGGGTGGTTCTGTTATTGCAGTTGTAATAGTTGAGGGTATTAAGCATCTTGACTTGAGTTTGATCTTTGAATTGTTTTTCATTTTTTGCCACAGCTGGGCCCCTTCCTTTGAAGCCTACTGCTATGTGCAGAAGCTAAACTAGTTGCTGCATTTGATTGGTGCCGAGGGGATTGGGGTTTGTTGCCCTGAGTTGTTTCCTGTTTTTCAACAACGCTAACTATCATTTTTGTGATGGCTGAAGATCCTTCATGTTCCTGCAGATTGTTGTGTTAGCTTACTAATCTCCATGTTGACCCTTGCAGGGCAGTATATGTCCCCCTACGATCCGGATGAAGGTCCTTCGATCACAGGTTGGAGAGTGCAGCGCTGGGAAACTTCTCTTCAGCCCGTTGTCCTTCATCAAATTTTCGGAAATCCTACTTCCAGTTTTAATGGGCAGGCTCCAATGCAAACTGTTTGGGTATCCAAAGTGGATAGAAGCATAGCACCAACTAATGATTTTAAATTTCATCAAGCTGCCTGCAGCCGGACCACCATCTGATGGGAGAAAGATTTCTGATTCTGGTGTTGAGAAAGGAAAAAGGCTCTGTTTTGATCCCAACGATTTACCGAGTGATGTTAGAACACTTGCTCGAATTATTTATTCTGCTCATGGTGGTGAAATTGCTATTGCATTTTTGCGGGGTGGGGTACACATTTTCTCTGGTCCAAACTTTACTCCTGTTGACAACTATCAGATTAATGTTGGATCTGCCATTGCTGCTCCTGCCTTCTCTTCTACAAGCTGCTGCTCAGCATCTGTTTGGCATGACACAAACACTGACCGTACCATGTTGAAGATAATTCGTGTTTTACCTGCTGCTGTTGCAAGTGCTCAGGTGAAGGCTAACTCATCGACCTGGGAACGCGCAATTGCTGAGAGGTACTCTCTAAAGCAGTTTCTGCACGCATTTCAGTTGATAATTTCGTTGTCTAGATACAACGACTGTAGATGTTACCTCACAAGTTACTTAGATGACAGGCTGATAGCAGCTACCCCAATATTTTACATGGCGTTGCTAAATTTGTGTTTCGGTGGTGCAGGTTTTGGTGGAGCCTATTGGTTGGCGTTGATTGGTGGGATGCTGTAGGTTGTACCCAGAGTGCTGCTGATGATGGGATTGGTAAGATGCATATGGAGATCTAGTGTGCCTGTGATTGACAATAATGGGCCTGGAAGATTAACTTTTACCTGTTCTTCTATTCAGATGTGATATTTGTAGACATTTATTTGGAAAGATGAACTGATAAGGATACTCACTGCTTTCTTTACTTTGTTTCAGTTTCACTGAACAGCGTCATCGCAGTCTTGGACGCAGATTTTCATTCGCTTCCTTCCGCACAGCACAGGCAACAGTATGGTCCTGTATGTTTCTCTGGGCTATTGCCACCTCGTTATTATCTCTTAAACAAACTGTTTGATGGCTTTTGTACACAATTCTGAGAAAATGTAGGTAGACATACATCAATAGTGCAGTTGTATTATGGAATAAACCATTGGGAAGTTTTGCTGTTGAGTCCTAAATCTTTTTAATTTCCAAACCATTCCTACAACTTTAAATTTCATTCATATGGGTCTTCTTTTGGACAGGACTTAATCAAACCGGTAAATACATAATTTGACCTAACCAAAACTGTATAAAAAAAAATCCAGATATAGCCTAAAACCTCATACTTAGTCTATGTACATATTTCACTGAATTGCGAAAAACCCTTACTTTTTCTTACGAGAATTCATGATTTTTGCCTTTTATATGTGGGAGAAAGGAGGAAAATTTTGCAAAATACGCACGTGGACGTATTTTTTATTTTTAGGGTATATTTGGGTTTTTTTATACGGTTTTCATTTGGTCAAACTATGTATTTACCAATTTGAAAAATTTCTGTCCAACAAAGGTGGAAAGAAAGTTGAAGTTGTAGGAATGGTTTGGAAACTCGAAAGGGATTAGAACTCAATTGCAAGAATCCCCAAATATTTAGGACTTCTGAAGAGCTTATCCTGTTGTTTTATATATCACGTGGCTTGTCTATTGATAGTTTGTTTTGTGGATACTCCACCTTGTTAGTGATCACCTTTCAAATTTTGTGCATGACTTGAGCTTTCAAATTCTGCTTTTTCTTAATTTTCTTTACTTATATACCATGATGTCTGATGGCTTGAAGCATTATTAGCTACCAGTTTGATATCTGAGATGGCACTTTTTTGAGCGGTAAAACTTGGTTTGTTTTGATGTAGAGTCTCGACAGGATTAAATGCAGACTACTGGAAGGTACAAATGCTCAGGAGGTCAGGGCAATGGTCCTGGATATGCAAGCAAGATTGCTGCTTGATATGCTGGGCAAAGGCATTGAATCAGCTTTGACAAATCCTTCGGCACTAGTACCTGAACCGTGGCAGGCTACTGGTGAATCATTATCTAGCATTGATCCGGAATCAATGGCTGTTGAACCAAATCTTGTTCCAAGTATTCAGGTGTGCTTTTCGCTCTTTATTATTGTTGATTCCTCTAAGCTGATACATGGGTCATGTTGAAAGTTTAGGCCAGGAATACTCATTGAAATTCATTGCTGCCACCAATTTGGATATTTGATTTTTTACAATGTAGTGACTGTCTAATTTTTTGCTCCCTTGCTTATATTTTGTGTCTTCTTTTTGTGTGACAAAAGGTATAAGTTATCTAGATGTACTTTAGAGAATGATGTGTACAAGAAGCCTGTGATTTGGCCTCTCCATACCAGAGAAATCATTTATCTAATATTCCGTTAACCTTTTCGAGGGCATTCCCTTTAGAGGAATCATAATATTGGTCAGTGGCTTAGCATTTCCACGACAGAAGAATTTGTTACCAATCTTCAGTTGAGCAATAACCTAGGTTTGATTTTAGGATTTCAGCAAGTTCTTGAGTTAACTGCGCTGAACACTCCACCTTTCTACCTTAACAAATTCTAAAGAATGAAGCCAAATGGTGGTCATGAGAATTGGGCCATGTCCTGGCTTTTATATTTGGAAGCAATCTACCAACCAATCAATATTTATTCGGCCATGTGGGCTTCTGTACATACTCTCTCTTAAGCAGTCTTCTTGAGCTGTTGAAGGTTCTTACCCCTTTACTATTCTGCTTGACTTCTGTCTGTGTCGTGTTCTTATTGCTTTGCATCTGTCTTATATTTTTGCTGATTTTTCAAGTTTCTCAACTGTCAAATGTCATGCAGGCTTACGTTGATGCGGTTCTTGATTTAGCTTCACATTTCATCACACGCTTGCGACGTTATGCAAGTTTCTGTCGCACGTTAGCCAGTCATGCTGTTACAGCAGGCACTGGCAGTAATCGCAATATGGTGACTAGTCCAACCCAAAGTTCAACAGCTCCAGCAGCAACTCAGGGTTAGTATGCACCGACTAAATGTGTTTAACACCATAAGGTTGAGAAGAAGGAAACCAAAACCACCCTTACTTTTGAAAGTTGCATTTAGAAAGGGAATCCTCAATTTCAAAAGTTGGCAATGGTAACTGCAATAATCTCTTAATGATTTAAAGGCCACAGAAAATTTACTCGAAAGAACCCAATTTCTAACTAGTCATTTATTTTGCCAGGAAGTCAAAATGGCCCTACAAGTTCTACAGGAAGCACTCAGATGCAAGCTTGGGTACAAGGTGCAATTGCTAAGATTAGTAGCACTACTGATGGAGTGTCAAATTCAACTCCGAACCCTATAAGCGGTCCATCTTTCATGCCAATTAGCATCAATACTGGAACATTTCCTGGAACACCAGCTGTTAGGCTTATTGGAGATTGCCATTTCCTTCATAGATTATGCCAACTTCTGCTTTTCTGTTTTTTCTTTCGGCGAACACAATTACCCCGCTTTGTTGGAAATGCACAGAGAAATGCTGAGACAAATATGCAAAAACCTCAATCTGGTGCTCCTGGCAAGGCAGAGGAGTTCAATTCTGTTTCTTCAAAACCTGCCCCAGCTGTGACCAGGTCAGATGAAGGTCAGGGCCCTCGAGGTGGTCAGCTCGTTCCTGGAAGTAAAGGAGTGGAAGATGGACCTGCTGGGCGGTCGAGATTAGGTTATGGCAATGCTGGTCAAGGATACACGTTTGAGGAGGTACAACTTTGCTTTTATCTGACACTCTCTTGGCGCACTAAAAGGAATCTGCATTAGGTTTTTCTCTTTTATAGCTTCTCTTGGCACACTGACAAGAATCTGCATTAACCTTTTGGTTCCTCCTCTGGTTTAATTTTCATATTAAAAATTGCTATAATTGTGTCAAATAAACAACTGAAAACATTATTGTAATCTCCATGACCTGCTCTCATCCAGGTGAAGGTCCTCTTCCTTATCCTTATGGATCTTTGTAGGAGAACAGCTGGTCTTGCACACCCATTGCCAGTCTCTCAGGTGGGAAGCAATAACATCCAGGTGCGATTGCATTATATTGATGGGAATTACACGGTTTTGCCAGAGGTTGTTGAAGCATCCCTTGGCCCGCATATGCAGGTATCCACTTCTGTGATGTAATTTGTGAAAAACTTTTGGTTGTCAAGGAGTGAAATGAGTTTTGCCTTAATTTGGTTTGTTCACTATTCTGCTAAATGATATAATATTGCTCTTCACTTGTTCTATTACAACAGGCAGAATACCTTAGGATTGTTATGGGCATCTTCTGTCTAATGTTAGTGAGATGCCCCTGTATGAGGAGCCAATGTTAATTTTTCTGGAGCTTGGAGTCAATTTAGTTTGCTTTTTTTTCCCAGTCACTGCTTTATGCACTTTTACTTTTTAGTCTCTGTCAGAGATCATTCCAAAACTTTTATGAATTTTTGCAATTTAGTCCCATATAATTTCATAGTCTTATACCTTTTTGTTCCAACTGAGTTCATCATAGTTGACCAAACAAAATGCAAAATAAAGAAAAAAGTACGTGTTTTGATTTGTCAATTTTGATCCTAAACTTTTGCTTACTTGTTCAATGTAGTCTTATATCTTTTATAATTGTCAAGACACTCAAAAAAAGGTATAGGATTACATTGAAAAATGTGCAAAGGTTTAGGACCACAGCAAACAAACCAATTGTTGTATTTTCTCGCCTTTTTTTTTTTTCTGCATATTTGGATTTGGTCAAGTACGGTTTTTAGTGGATTGAATGATTTCCATCCAAAATTACACTTGATTTAAAATAAGAGGTTTAGAATGATAAAGCAAAAAGGGTATACGACTACATTGAAAAAATCCATAAATATTTAGGATTGAAATGTGGCTTATCACGCCTCTATTAGAACAAGTAGAGATACATATGAAGAATCTATTTGTACGAAAATCATGTTCTCTATACAAGTTTGTCGTTGTAGACTATAAGTTAATAAGTAATAGTGGGTTGAGTAGAATTACTATTTTCTCTCTCCAAACATAATACTGCAAATCTTGGTTGGGTTTCAAAGCTATCCTTCTTTTGGCACTTGCACGTTTTCAAAGCTAAATTGAGCATCTAACTATGTGCTATAATTTTTCAACTTTTTCTGGATGCTGTATTTGAAGAGTGAGCCTTGACGTAATGGTGAGGTTACAGCATTATGATTTGGAGATAATGGGTTTGAGTTGCGGAAACAGTCTCTCTGAGAAATGGAGGCAAGGCTACATACATTACCCTTCACTAGACCCCATAATGTAGGAGTTTCATGCACTAGGATGTCTTTTTTCGTTTTATCTTGATAGTCAATTTGGTCAAAATGAATCTTCTCTGTTAATTTGCTTTCTTTTCTGTCTCGTGATTTGGCCTTTGCCCCCGCCTTTGAGCTGGCAATATGTTAATGTTTTTAATGGTCAACATAGAATATGCCCCGGCCAAGAGGTGCTGATGCTGCTGGTCTGTTACTCCGTGAGTTGGAACTCCATCCTCCATCTGAAGAGTGGCATAGGCGGAACATGTTTGGTGGGCCCTGGTCTGATCTAGATTATATGGATTCTGCCAATGACACTCCAAAGCTAAGTAGTTTTGCAGATACACTTGACTTTAGTTCGATGGAAAATTGTGATGTCCATTATGGCGCTCATGGCTTGTGGCCAAGGAAGCGCAGAATGTCTGAAAGAGATGCTGCTTTTGGCTTAAATACTTCTGTTGGCTTGGGAGCATATCTCGGGATTATGGGATCTCGAAGAGATGTTGTTACTGCTGTGTGGAAGACTGGTCTTGAAGGGGCTTGGTATAAGGTTGGCCTTCACTTGTCAACAAGATATCCTTATAGTTTATCTGTTAAGGCAATAGTAATTTGGTTTTACATTTTTCACCATTTATTTGTCTATTGACCCTCTGTTTTTCACTTATGCAGTGCATAAGATGCTTGAGGCAGACTTCAGCTTTTGCATTGCCTGCCGCTGCAAACCCACAAAATCAAAATGACCGGGAGACTTGGTGGATCAGCCGTTGGGCATATGGCTGTCCCATGTGTGGTGGAGCGTGGGTCCGAGTTGTATAAATAAATGTATTATGATGATGTTTTCTACTCATGCTCTACTCACCCAATATCCAAACAAGGTGGAGGCTGCTTGTTGATAGGACAGTTAAATGTTAATGATCGAAGAAGTTGTGTTGCTGGCGGAGTTCACCAGACTCGTTACATGACTTGAGATTTTTTTTGTATCTAGTGGAAGTAGGAGTTCAGGGTATTTCTGTGCTGGAGCTCCACTGTATATAGTCCTAAAATACACGTTGAGAGAGGCGTTTCTCCCCAAGGCGCCTTTTTCTTTTCTTTTTTTTTTTTCCTCCCCCGTTTTTGAGAAATGCATCTGTAGATTACAGTTAGGGAAAGAAAACGAGAATGTAGTTGGTTCACAGTTTATACCTTTGTGTCTGTAGAAACATGAAATGATCGATATTGAATTAAGTTAAGAAAGTAATGGATTATCTTAGACTCGCAACTGTCTATCAAGATGAAAAAAAGGTTAATAATCACCACTTGGATGATCCGAGTGGTTAACGGTCTGGTCTCCTGGGAAAAATCACTGCTTCGGTATTAAACAAAGTGGTGAGGTAAAGTGTACACAGGTGCCATTGGGTCTCGAACGATTTGGTGATATTTGTTTTAGTTATGAGGTTTGTTCTTTCGTGAATTCATTATAGATAGTTCAGTCATCTTCACAATAGTGAACTTGCATAATTAGGTCAATATCCATGCATATTATTATTATTATTATTATTACGAAAACTAAGAGAAATTTATGTAAGTGGAGTGGAGAAATGCATACAGTTTCTCGAGAAAAAAATACGGCAAAATACCAAGCAGACTTCATCGTGAAACAATATCAGGCGTATAGTCATGCAGACCTTTTGGTTGAGGCTGGCCCTTTCCTGGGTACTCGTTCATTAGACTTTGTTGGATGGAAACCACCTAATGGAGAGTGGTTGAAGCTCAATACGGATGGGACATCAAGAGGAATCCCGGCCTTGGCTTGTGCAGAGAGGCTGTTGCGAAATCAGCAATGTAGATGGTTTTTTGGTTTTGCGAGAAACATAGGATCCTGTTCGGCCCTTGCTGCAGGGCTCTGGAGCGTGTTTACAGGGGTTGAGATTGCATGGCAAGCAGGCTTTCATCAAATTTTTGTGGAGATTGATTCCCAGCTTGCCCTGCAATGCATCCAAAATGGTGTCCTGTGCACACATTCTCATTATAACATGGTAGAATTGCAGAGAATTGCTTCTTAAAGAATGGACAATGAGCGTTTCTCATGTACATCGCAAAGAGAATAGAGTGGCTGATGGTATGGCAAGATTTAGTTGGGTGCTCAGGCCCCGGAGGCTTTCAGTGTAGACTCTTTATTTATTGAGGTTTACTGCCTTTCCTTTTTGACCAAAATTTATAGTGAAGTAAAATTTTATCTAACCAATTACCAAAATTAATAACTAAGATTTAGAAATTCAATTTTTTTAATTAAGATATAACATCTATCGCAATTTACTTAATTTATGTTAACAGTTATTAACACACGTTCAAAACTTGCCTAATACAAATATGCAAAATTAAGGACAATAAAAGAAAAAAAGGAAAGACATTTTCATAAAAAAAAAAACGCTTGAATTTCTCTTTCTATTTTCTTGGGAAAAAAAACTATTTTTAAATTTTTATTAAAAAGAAAATAATACTTAAAAATTTAAGTCTTTTTGTTTTTCCTTTTTGAAAGTAAAACATAAACAAAAATATGCTTCTTAACAAATATTATAAACCTACGCATCCTATGGGTCTAATGCTAGCCTATATGTACATTATTCTCGCTGAAGGCAGTGATTTTGAGCGATTCTTGAAGACAAAATAACTTCTGTGGTGGCGTTTCCTTAATTTTAGGTATATTAGAAGACTTGGATATTGACTGTATCATCTCTTTGATAATTCTATGGCTAAGAATATTGAAGACTTTCATTCAAAAAGAACATTAATAAAGTAGAATTTTACTTAACGAATTAGTTATCACAAATTTTATATAAAGTAATAGATATAAAAAAAAATTATATTGTATATTGTTGTTACTTCTAATTATTCTGTTTATTTTAATATTATGTCACTTTAATCTGGAACTTTTGTGAAATTCAAATTCAAATTCTCTAAATATTAATAAGTCAGATTATCTTAAAAGATTATTATATAATTAATAATAACAATTGCAGTTAAAAGCTCTATTTTGTTACTTATGATGTAACACATATTACAATTTACTTAATTCATGCTAACAACTATTCAAATACATTTAAAATCTGTACAATGCAGATACACATAATTAAGGAAAATAAAATCAAAAAAGGAGAAAAAAAAAAAGGTCTACAATTTTTATAAAAAAAAATCTAAATCCTTCCTTTTGTTTGCTTAGAGAGGAAAAAATGTAAATGAAAAACTATTTTAACATTTCTTTCTTAAAAAAAAAAAGAAAATTAATATTCAAGTTTTTTTTTAATTTTATCTTTTTAAATAAAATGCAACAAAATGTGATTCTTAACAAATAGATAAACCGGCACATTGTGTGGGTATTGAAGCTGAAAGAAAGTTGGTGAAATGCTTATGCGGCGACCTTTGCTTAATTTTAATAATATCTAAGTAATTGATTCAACTTGTAATGTTATTAGTCGTCTCATATAATTTATAGTATTTGACATTAACTATTTTGTAGTTTTTCTTAGTATTTTAACAAAATTTGGATTTTCAACATGCATCTGATTTGTTCAATTGATACAATTATGGTCTAACATTTATTGCAATTAGATCGATTCATATTAAAAAATTTTCACATGGGTCTGAAATCCACAAAACGCATATATTTCTTAAAAAATTAATTTCTAAAGAAATAAAAAAATAATCATAAATTCTTTTTTCTGCCGTATTTAGGAAGAAAATTTTGTTTTTCTAAAAAAAAAAATTGTGTATGTTCAATTAGCATCTTAGACCTAACATGAGGCACCCATATGGGCACAAGAAGGAATACCTCATTGTATAGTTATTACATCTAGCCCGGTTTGGCTGGTTGGACTCAAAACCTAGTGACTCGGTTGATGGACCGGGTTAGATCACTCAATTGGATTGTTAGTAGTCAAATCCAATCAAAACCTGAATGACTCAACTGGTTTTTTGGCAACATGGACGACTCGTTTTCTATAAAACCCTTTAGGTTGTTACTAAGATGACAAAATGGAGAAAATTGTGGTTAGGAGGATTTGAGATCGCATTGCCAACATTGACTTGAGATAAGTAAAAAGTTAGTCCTATATGTTTGGCAAAATTGTAATTAAGTTCTAAACGTGAGGTCTATTTTATTTAAATCCTGAACGTTAAGCTTCCATTTCAATTGAGTCTTACCTCTAACAGAATCAGGTTTGACCATTAAAAGAAGTATTGGACCACAATAAAAAAAATTCTTATAATTGAAAAAAAAGACAAAAATTGGAAAACACTTTTATAATGTTGAATATCATATTTTGAAAAATAACAAAAATGCAATACGTATCAACTACGTATTTTGGAGGAAAAGACCTGCACGTGCATTTAATTATCAAAATGAAATGTACTGAAGCCTAAAATCCCATTATCTTTTGATCGATCTTGAACCAACCCTAACCTAACACTTCCTAATTCCACAAACAACGAAAAACCCTCTCTCTAGAATCTGCTACGATTCTTCTCAACCACTCAAAAAAAAACATCGAAACAACACTAATGAAGCCCATTGTAGACAAAATTGTGATGATCTTTCAGACATTGGCTCGCACAACAAATCAGAGCTGTAAAAATTCCTTTTGGTTTATGTTCTTACATCATTTAGAGATATTGGGTTCTAAGTTTTGTATTAAAGTGCCTTCTATTTCTGTGCATACGTGCCAATTTGGGTTTTTGGATATCACAATGGGATAGGGGTTGTTGGTTTTGTCTACAGACACCAAGATTGTTTTCGGTGATTGGTTTAGTTTTAATTGTTTGAAATTGGTGGGATGGGTTATGATATTGCATATATTTCTGAGCTGCTGTTCTATGGGGATGTGTGTCTCTTTTTTGTGTTTGCTATTTGAAAGTCTCTCCTGACTTTATGGTTTTATAATCAAATAAAGGCCAAAAGCAAAGGTGGTGGGTCTTTATTTTATTCAAAGTGCAAGTTTTAAAATATATGTTTATGAATGAAAGAAGAGTTGGTGTGACCACTTCAATGTAGGACAATAACAGGGTCCTCCTAACATCTATTTTGTCTGTTTATGAGCTTATGAGTGTGTGTGCATTAAAGATGTGCTTTTTGTTGTCTTTTTGTGCTATGCTTTGTAGATATGCATTTTAAAATAGTATACAAAAGTGGTAATATGGATAAGTTTTTTTGTTAAAGTAGACAGACTATGCTATTGGAATTTTAAGGAAGTAGTGATAAAAGATTTAGGGTATCCTAACTTTAAGGATATCTATTATAAAGTTCTTGGGGATAAGGACAAAGCAAAAGAGACTTTAAAGGTTTTAGAAAAAAAGTGATAAAGTTGTGATAGAAATTGGAGGAAGTAATTATCAAGTATAACAAGGTTGATCTTTATGTCATACACAATGAGGAAGATGTAACAATCCATAAGACTGAGGGTAGTGTAGAAGATGATCATGCTGGTAGTGGGTCAATTCAAGGTGGGGGCAATCCCAATGCCACTGAACAGATTAGTGAAAGGTGGAAAAGAATTCATATCAATTATATTGATGATGAATTTTCAGACAACATTGATTGGGATAAAATAGACATTATTGTTGAAGCCCCACAAACAAGCAAATTCATTGGCCATGCCAACCAAGATAGCTCAAAATCTAACAACAAAGATGCTTGAAATAGTGAACCAATCAAGGAGAATATCCTTGAGCCAACTCATGAAGATGTAACTGAAGATGACAAAAAATAAGAAGAAGAATATTTGTAGGGGCACAATAAGGGTTGTGGAGTTGTCTGATGATGATGAATCAGAACTAGAAGAGGTCATTGAGAACTTGGTGAAACTTAATTAAGATAGAACGTATGCAGAAGACAATTGCAGACCAGATGGTAGAACAAAAGGGAAAAAAAAGGAATGTATGGCCAAAACCAAGATGAAAATGATGATTCTGATTAAAATGGCAATGCAACTAATTACCCTGACACTAGTGACTATACAAGTTATAAAACTAACAACAATGAAGACATTGATAGCACAGTGAGAAGGAAGGCCAAAAATCTCATCCATAATCCTAAAGTTGGAAAACTTGAACTAAAATTGTTAGTGTTATTTGAAGACATTGAAGCCTTCAATGTTGTTTTAGTCAAATATGCTTTGAAGCAAAGGATTGGCTTTCAATGCACCAAAAATTATAGCAATTATGTGAGGGCAATTTGCAAAAATTGATGTGCCTATAGCAAATTTCAGTTGTATATGTCAAGGAGCTTAACTGTGTTCAAGTAAAGGCATTAGTGAACAACCATGATTGCAATCCAGCCTTCAAGAATAGTAGAGTTTCTACTTCATAATTAGCTGTCAATTTATTTAAGGACACGGGTTATATTGTCAAGATGACTTTGGATGAAATCAAGAAGATGGTAATGAGACAATCGCAAATAAAAGTAAATCACTACAAGTGTCTTAGAGCAAAGTAGTTTGTGGTTGATCAACTACAAGAAGATGCAACAAACCTTGAAAGAAACAACCCTGGCTCAACAGTGGCTCTTAAACCAGTTATTCCTACACTAGGAAGAGGGGAACTGTAGTTTGATAGAATATGTATAACCTTTGACTGTTGTAAAACAAGGGTTTAAGGCTGGGTGTAGACATCTCCCAGGTTTAAATAAATGTTTTTTTTAACGAGGGGGGCGTCAAGGGAGAAATATTGATTGGTGTGAAAAAGGATACTAATAATCAGATGTACATAATTCTTGGGCAGTAGTAGTTATTGAGTCAACTGAAACTTGGCCCCTTATACCTAATCATTTCGAAGAATACTTGCCTCTTGCCTTGCATGACTACTTGGGGCATAATAGAAGAAGAGGGATGTGCAATTATGTCAAATCAACAAAAAGTAAGTTATATGTGTTTATAATAATAACTTTAAAGCACCAATCCACAATAAATGGGTAATACTTGTTGGTTGTTTTTGTTTTTGCTTTTGCAAGGTTTGGTGAATGACATAAAGACTTACCTACCAAAAACTGATGTGGGAGGCACAAATTTGCAAACTAGAGGAAAAAGTATAAAGGATTGAAGTTACATAAGCTCTTCTAGGATAATTTAAAATTGAATTCAACTTGAGGATGGCATAATTGAAAGAGGAGGACCCTCAAGCTCATGCAGACATGGTGGAAAATGAGAAGGACCACTAGTGTAAGGCTTACTTTAACCTAAATATAAAAATTAACACAATAGACAATAATCTGTTTGAAGCCTTCAATGGCAAAATAGTTTTTGCAAGATCAAAAGTAATTATTACTGTGCTCGAGGATATCATAATCTATGCTATGAGAAGAATTGAAAAAAAAAAAAAAGGATTTAGTGCTAAAATAGAATATGGACATTGGCCTTAAGATGAAAATGAAGATAAGGAAAAATATATATATATATATAAAAGTAGTAATTATGAGATTGAGTGACATAAAAGTGTGAATTATGAGATTTAGCACTATTGAGAGACATATGGTGTCCAATTAGATGGAATAACTTGTTCTTATAGGGCTTGACAATTGAGTGGGATCTCATGTGCACATGCTTTGCGCTCCATAGAGTTTCAGGGCAAAAGACCCAATGCCCTACATTTTGGATGGTACAAAGAGAGCAATATATAGCTACATACACTCACATGGTGCAGCTAGTCCATGGAGAAAAGTTCTAAGTAGTGACTAGAGAAGAGCCCATGCTGTTATACCCTTTTAAGAAGACACCTGGGAGGCCTCAAGTAAAGAAGAAATGAGAGCATTGAGAGAAGACAAAAATTGGCACCACCATAATGTTTAGAAAGGGTAAGACACAATTGTATAAATGTTACAAGAAGGAAGGCCATAATTCCATAACATGTCCAAAAAAAAAAAAACAGCTCAAAAGGGTCAAAATGCAACAAAAGTAACCACAAATTCAGTTCCAATAATTGACTTTTCTATAAAACATTCAATGGAGAACAATGCCATACAAGCTAGCAATAATGGGGAACAACATGTCTCTCAACAAGTTAGTGAATTAGTTTCAAAGACTACACCACCATTGCACCAGTAATGTGAAGCTGTACAAACATCTAAAGCCAAACATGTATAAAATATATAATTCATATTTCATAAGGTAACTTGGGAATGTTGTTGTTACTTATTAACCATCTTCAAATGTACACTTTTATATGGAAAGAGTAAGGCTAGGAGTAAAACTTCAACGGCAAAAACTTAAGCTGAAGAAACCGACTAATAACAAGAAGAAGGTAAACATTTTTGAAGGAAATGCAAACATTGCTAAAGCTCCACTGCAAGGTCAGCCGAACCACGATGTTGCGAAAGCTGCCAATGCACAAAAGGTGGGTAATAAACATACTTTATGAGTTTTACTAATGACAAATATATAACTTCATTTATATGTTTATCATACAGGCCAATGAGCTGAGCATAAATAATTATGCTTCCGCAAATAAGAAATAGAATTAAGGAAAAAGCGAACCAAGGAGAGAATGTTAGAGCCAAAAAGAGTTTTGAAGCAATTCCAAACACTGGAGTAGCTATTGTTCCACCTTCTGCATCTTTAATTGGAACCAGGACAGTAAGTTGATTACATTTGGATGGGATACCAACATCCAATTAAATGCACACAATATTTTTTTTTGATATAATCTTGATATTCTCTATGTCACAAAGTCCAAGAATTAAGCATTGTGTATATGTTGCATCAAAAAGGCAAGTTCAACTAATTGATGACAGTTTTATTCCTACACAAGATAATAAAAAAAATAATGCCAACTCTAGTAACTCTAAAGAGTTGTAGATTCAATCCAACCAAAGTACCTAGATTACTACCTAAATCTAGCTATAATGTAATTACACCACAAGAACTATTGGTAGGCTTTGATTTTATTAGGAATGGGTTCTTTTATAAATTGCTTTTGTTGTTTTCAAAGTGGAATAATTATATTCATCACCTCTTTTTACTGTATCTAGAGTCAAAGTGAAGCAAAGAAGAGGGAAATAGGAAAGAAAAGGAAAAGTGGAGGTTTAAGCTTCTAGAGGATTCAAAAGGTAGCTGTACTTTTTATTTATTTATGTTTTTGGGAAATGTCTTTATTGGCAAAGGGCCTAGCAATTGGTTTTGGCCAATTATTTTGATTTATAAAAGCAAACTCTATTAGTGTATTATTGGTGATTGTTCATAGTGCATTGAGAGAGAACAATGAGCTTCTTATGCTATTTGAACAAGCCATTTCTTTTTTTTTTCTTTTTTTTGGGCCAAACTCTATAGTCTAATTTGTATTATCAACAAGTTTAATAGCTAATTCAATGTAACTGACATCTTTTTCTTTTGTTGGTGATGCCTTAAGAAATACTCTTTGTTCTTCTTTTAAGGTTAATAAACATTTGCATTTCAAGCAATTTATGCAAAGATTTTTAATTCAGTTACAAATGATCACCAAAATATTGGAAATCATAATAGTACAATTTCAGTTCCTTTCTTAATAGACATAGGTAGCACAATAATATTATAAATTACAACCTACAACAACAAGTCACTTCAAATCTAAGCAATGCATAAACTGCAATTGTTATAAGACTAAAGGATAAATTTAGGTTACTCAACTACTATTCTATTACAAACAACGTTAATAAATTTCCCTTAATTGACTCCTCCGATACCATATTACTCAAGAACCCAACTCAATATAACCACTACAAAAGGAACAACACAACAATCACAAATCTAAGCAGCATTACCTCCCTCCTATACTGTGTCTTCTCCTTCTCCATACCGCTCACTCTCTTCAACAATCTAGTGATAATTTGCTTTGATCGATCACACATTGGAGATCTATCTAATAGAAGGTACCACATCCTCTATCTTGTTGTACAAACTCATTGCCCAAGAAAAAAAAAAAGACAATCATATATCAACATACGCTTCTCGTTCAATCAAGCTGAAAAAGACATTAGAATTTTGCTTTACCACTTAACTTTAGACGCTCACAGGAAACAAACCTTCTCCTTAGGTTCAGATCCGTCCATGCCATGTGTAAGACTGCTTTTTTGCTACATTGACACATCGTCTTCGTATTCCTTTGGGTTTTTCTTGTAAGATTCTAACAAATTAGGGAGTAGAGTTTAAAAGGATTTGCAAAATTAGGGTTCATAGTGATGAGAAGAGAAAGGAGTAAAGAGAGATTGAGACAATTAGTGGAGGTTTAAGAAATAAAGTCGACAGCCTTTTCCTTTTTAATTTAAAAATACACAAGTTTACATATTGTATACATATTCTGCATCTATCAAAGTGTTTTCCCATTTTTTATTTTTTTAATATATAAGTATTTTTTATTGTGGCCAAATACATGTTTTAACGATTAAATCTAATTCCAATCCAGTAAGATTCAATTAAAATGTAAACATTAATATTCAGAACTTAAATGAAATAAACATAACATTTAGAATTTAATTGCAATTTCGTTAAACCTATAAGATTAACTTTTTATTGTTCTCGAGTCAATGTTGGCAATTTGGGTTTAAATCCTCCTAGCTACAATTTTCTCCATTTTGTCATCTTAGCAACAACCTACAGGATTTCATAAAAAAAACTAGTTATTTAGGTTGCCTAAAAATCAATTCAGGTCATTCAAATTTTGACTAAATTTAACTATCAACGATCTAATTGAGTGATTCAGCTCGGTCCATTAACCGAGTCACTAAGTTTCTGATCCAACTGACCTACATCCAAGTTTTATGACATCATGATTCTTAAACAAAATAAATCTCATTTCATAGCTAAAAAAAATAAAATAAAATTTTTTCTTACTAGATATCAAAGAATAAAAAACATTTTTATTCCCACTCTCACATTCTCAAGTAAAGAACACCTCCACCCAAACGGCCCTTTAATTTTCCGGTTAAGCTTCGAACTTTAGAAGAAGTCAGTAGAAGAGATAGAGAGAGAGAGAGAGAGAGAGGGAGGGAGGGCGAAGGAGAGAGAGAGAGAGTAATTATGAGCACAACGCCGGGAACGCACTCGCTGGCCTTCAGGGTGATGAGGCTATGCAGGCCGTCGCTCCACGTGGACATTCCGCTGCGTGTGGACCCCTTAGATCTGATCGTCGGCGAGGACATCTTCGACGATCCTGTCGCCGCTTCACATCTTCCTCCTCTCATCGACGGCCACGTCACCAAGCCCGCCGCCGCCGACTCCCCCGATCTCAGCTACCGCTCCAGATTCCTCCTCCACCATCCCTCCGACTCCTTCGGCCTCTCCGGCCTCCTCGTCCTCCCCCAAGCCTTCGGGTAATCAAACCACTTTCTCTCTCTCTAACATTTTTCTTTTATTTTAAAGAAATTTTCCCCGAAAAAGAAAGTTAAATTTCAGTTTGCTCTTGTGTAGGGCGATATACTTGGGAGAGACGTTTTGTAGTTATATAAGCATCAATAACAGTTCTAATTTTGAAGTTAGAGATGTTGTCATCAAGGTAAGATCTGTGCAAATCCTCAGTTTCGGCTTCTCCCGTTTTTCGAAATGTGCTAGTCAATGAATGCATGCGGTTGTTCTTGTCCTTGTATAATAACACAAGAAGATCTTTTAGGAAATTCTATGTTTTATCAAATAATGATAACAATGACAATAAAAATGTAGGCGGAAATACAAACGGAGAGGCAGAGGATCCTTCTCTTGGATACCTCAAAAACGCCCGTAGAATCTATACGTGCCGGAGGACGTTATGATTTCATTGTGGAACATGATGTCAAGGAACTTGGAGCTCACACGTGAGTCTGTTTCGTGCCAATTTATGCAATTGTTTAGGTATCCTTTATTGCTGTTTATATTTTGGTGTTTTTTTTCTTTTTAATTTGATGATGTTTGATCTGACGGTCAGGTTGGTTTGCACTGCGCTGTATCATGATGGTGATGGTGAGCGGAAATATCTGCCGCAATTTTTCAAGTTTATTGTTTCCAATCCACTTTCCGTTAGGACAAAGGTATTAATATGTTTGTACCAGATTTAAGCAGGAAACAAGTTGTCTGCTTTTCTGGTGTTTCGTCTTCTTTCATTTCGCTTAAATCTCAAATTAAGCTTTGTTTTGTTGTCCTTCTGATGTTCTGCAGGTCCGCGTTGTCAAGGTATGTTCAGCTTCACTCCCTGTATTCTACCGTAAGTGTAAGATTCTCTCTAGACGATTTTGCTGATGTCTCTGGAGTATATTGATGGATTGTACTGTATAAGAAACAGCATTTTACTTCTAACTTTATGTTGATTTGCTACAATTTTTTTTTTTTTTTTTTTTGCTTTTGATATTCCTTTTCTTTTCTTTTGTTTTTGTTTTAAGTTTCTATTTGTTCTCTTCTTTGTAAGCATCATAACATATTGTTATGCATCCAATAATTAGGGACTGTTGTGAAATTTGCATGGTTGGTTCTTCTGGGATAAATGCAGCTGATTTGGCTTCGCCATAACCCATTTAGACATTTATATGCTTACGCTTGAAATGGAAACACTGCCCTACTCCCAACCTATGGCCGATTTACCATATATTTGTCTAATCATCAAGAAAATGCTGCCAGATGTATGAGCCCTGGTCTTGGTTGCTGTATTCATCTTGACTGATATGATTTGATGACTTCGAATGATAAAATACTTTGAAAATCATTTGACTTGTACATTAGAAGTGCTAATTTCTTCGCCTGGCTATTTATCTTAGGCTGTTTGTTCTCCCCATAATTGTTGTGTCTACTGTCTCAGGAAACTACATACCTGGAGGCATGTATTGAGAATCATACAAAAACAAACCTTTACATGGACCAAGTAGCAGTTTGAGCCAGCTCAGCACTGGAGTGTAAAGTTACTAAAAGCTGATGATCACCAATCTGATAAAAATTCAGTATCTAGGTGTGCAGCAGATGTATTATTTAATCAATTTACTTCCATGTAATATATTATGTTATAATTTCTGTATATTTAATATATGCCCACAGGGAGATATTCAAGCAACCAACCCTCATAAGATCTGGTGGAGGGATTCATAATTATCTTTATCAATTACAGTTATCATCTCATAATTCTGCACAAAGTAATGTTCTGGGCAAGCTTCAAATAACATGGCGTACAAATTTAGGTGAATCTGGTCGCCTGCAGACCCAACAGATTCTTGGCACTGTAAGTGTATCTCTTTAATTATGGGAAAGTCAATGCTGCTTTTCTATGTGTAATTACTCACCAAAAGCATCATTCTTACAGAATGATTTTGTATATTGTGCCGTCTTCCTAGATCTTGTCTGTTTCAGATCCAGAATTATAACTACTTTGAGATCGGGACTTGGATGCTAGATAGGAGGCATAAAATTGGGCTTATGGTGGAATTTTATATATCCGTTGTTGGTTGTGTAATCCATAAATATCAAATAAGTAAACTGAATTTAGTGAGCAATATACTATACCGGGACGAGTGCACAACATAATGACACTGCAATAGATGTTTATAAATTGAACCAGGTGTATGAATGCAAAATTTGATATTATTACATGACCAGTATAAAGGATCTTGGTGGGAAGGAGGAGTAGACCGTGGCTGTCATTTATCGAGTTGTTTGCAACTAACAGGGTTAAGGCTGCATAGATATGATCCTTCCCTAGACCCCACAGTGTGGGGGCACCAGGACACCCTTTTTTCGCAGCCAATTTGTTGCTATTCTGGGGCTATCTATGCATGTGCAAGTTTCCTATATACTCGTCTATTTGTCCTTCTGTCTGCTTGTGCATATCTTCAAATTTATTCATATCCAGCATCTTTTATTTTCCTTCAGCAGTCCATCGTGCGTAAGGAGATTGAGTTGCGTGTTGCGGAGGTCCCATCTGTTGTTAACTTGAACAGACCATTTTTGGTAATTATGTTTATAAATATGTATTTCCTCTGAGATATTCATTGGTAGCTAGAATTTATACTCTCTCTTTTCCGCTTTTGGGTCCATCACATGAACTTCTATGCTGCCTTTCATTCTTCATTCTTGAATCATTATGTACAGTGCAGCAATGTACTTTTCCACAATAGTTTAGTGAATTGGAAACCGAAGCAGTTAGTTTTTGGCAGGTGCAATTGAATCTCACAAATCAGACAGAAAGGGAATTGGGCCCTTTTGAGGTTTTGTTATCGCAAAATGACTTGCTTGATGAGAAGGCTGTTATGATCAATGGTCTTCAGACAGTGGTAACATGTTTATTGGGGTTCAAGTATCTCCTTTGCTTGGCCTGCTGCAATTTACGTTTCTTTTTTCATGTATTTCTCAAAGAACTGTTTGGCAAAATTATGCTTGATATAAGTTTCACTTTTACTCATTCTAGTTTCCATAACAACTTGGCATTCTACTCCGGTCAAACATGCAAACCTTCAATCACATAGGAAATATCCATTCTACTTTCTAAATGATTGAGAACCTTTTTGTGCCACAGTTTTCTTCATTGTTTACTCCGGGAAGAGCTCTAGTATTCCTGTTGAAATGTTGACCTGGACTATCTTTTGAAGAAACTTCTAGATTTAATAAATTGATTTTCACAAGTGCTAGAGTTCTGATTGTTTGTATCACTGATGTGTTGCATTGACAACCGTTCCTAGGAATTGCTGCAGTTGGATGCATTTGGTACAAGAGATTTTCACCTGGTATGAAGAAATTCTGACATCTGGCTTTTGCAGCAGCTTAGGCTTGATGTTTTCGAGTTTATGAAATTCTTTTAACTCTACGTGATTCTATATTCATGGAATGATAACACTTCATGAAAGACAATAAATTTTACATAGGCCAAAAATTTAGCTGGTCAGATAATAATGACTTGTTTGTAAATTTTTAGATGGCTCATAGTACAAGATGGTGAGAAAAGATTCATGTAACTAGTCCCAACTAATTCGGGATATTTGGGATTGAGGCTTTGTTGTTATTGTTGTTGTCCTTGTTGTCACATTGTAAATGTTATCTTCCTTAACATTAACTTCCTTGTGGGACTATATGCAATAAATCTATTGTTGTTTTTACTGCTGTAGAACCTGATTGCTACAAAACTTGGGGTTCAAAGAATATCAGGCATCACACTGTTCAACAAAGCAGAGAACAAAACTTATGATCCATTGCCTGATTTAGAGGTTGGTTATCTACAGTTCTTTGCAAATGTTTTTGGAGACAGTTATCGACTTCAATGCCTTTCACAGTTTTCTAATCATTTTAGTAATGTTCCTAACTTGAAACACCAGCCCCCCCCCCACCCCCAACAAAAAATAAATAAATAAATAAATGAATGGTTTCTCAGACAGCTAAAACATTGGCATAAGCAAAAGTTCAGCGATTTGATTGCCTAATAGTGGGACACTGGACTGGCAGTATCCCCGTAATGCCTTTACCGTTAGAATTGCATATTTGAGCATGTTTAATCGTTATATATATATATATATATATATGGGGTTAATTCACTGTTAATCTTTGATGGGGGCAATTATCCAGAAGGTTGTGACAATACTGGTTTTAGTCACCTCATTTGATTGATGCACTCTTTTTGGATATACAGACAGTAAAGTTTTAGCTGTTACCTTGAGTTCTGATTACGCCTCACATATTGCAGATTTTTGTGGAAGTGGATTGATTGATCCGCTAGGTTTGGTCCGTTCGACATAAAGAGATCCATCTGACGTCCGATTCGTCTGTGAAAGCAAAGCGTTGTCATAGGAGCAACAATTGCTTGTCAGGCAGATGTGGACCAGAAAATGCCGGATCCAAATAGCTTGATGTACCCTCTACCATTCTCCAAGTTGGATGGCTTGCTGCTGTAACTTCGTGTCATTACCGTGAGGGCAGCAAGACAAATTCCTGTTCCTGGAGTGAGTTTTGGGTTTAGTCACAGAGGCAAAGCATTAATCGGTAATTACAGGATTTCAACTCTTGTACCTTTTTTTTACGTTGCATTGTTGGAAAAATGCCGAACCTATTTTACCCTGATTAATGAAATCCTAATACACAATGGAAGTTAATTGCTTTTTTTTTTTTTTTACCACAAATTAAAATCCTTGGTTGTGGCGTATATCCTTGTTATCTGTCCTCAAATGACAATTGATTATAGATTATGAATCATGATTAGCGGCGCATCAATTATTATTGAAGCCCAAGATTGTAAAATTCCCTACAAGATATATGGCCCTACAAGATATATTTTCGTAGTTTGTTAGCATCTTCGAAATAAACATAAGCACAGTATAACGAGTAAACCAGAAGAGCACCTCATTCTTCCTGCACATACTCATCTAGCTATGTTGAACATAAGTATATTTCTCATCTTCAAAATTAATAACTGTGTATTCATCTATAATGTTTTCTGAATCAATTTTTGGGTGGTAATGAATTTGCTTTAAAATCTTTCCTTGTATTTTTTGTTGGCAGTGATTCGGTTGGTTTCTTTTATATATGAGTCCTGCTTTTTTAAACATTTGCATTGATTTATTCGCATCTTAATTTTCAAGAACGAGTATATGATCTTATTCTTGATCGGTTGATCCCTAACGAGTTGAAGAAACCAGTTATTGTCGTTGTGCATTCATTATTCTCAGAGGCGACGGTGAATATATTCAACGAATATTCCGTGAAAACTTAGTCCTTACGCTTGTAAAATAGCACCGGCCATTGCTGCAGTGATGAATAAATTTTTGCTTCAGAAAATGAAGCTACAATCATGATATAAGTTCCCAGTATCGAGAAATATTTCTTAAATGCATTACCGTGAAAGTTATTCTAGGAGGATACTTAGAGAGGAACCAAAATAATCCAATAAACACCCAAAAAAAAATTATACAAATGATTAGGAGGCACCGTTTGATTGTAATTAGAGGTGGTAAAAACTAATTCAATTCGAATCATCCGACTTAATCTGTCCGAAACCTGGCTCGACTTATCCTATGTTGACTGAAAAAGTCAAGTGACTTGTGATCCGAGAAATTCGAAACTAAAATAATTCAAAAGACTTGAAAGCTAAATAATTTGAACCCGCAAGATCAAAACAATCCAAAATTCAAAAGATTTGAAAGCTGAATAATTTGAACCCGTAAGACTTGAAACCTGTAAAAATCTGAATATATCATAATTGAATCTATTAATTTACTTATTTAATTTTTTATTGTAAATAATAATTATATTTTTAATTATTTTATAAATATTCAAATTATTACGTAATCACATTAGTTGTCTGTTCAAACATATCAAATATCAATTACTTAATTTAAATTTGTATAAATAATTAAAATTTAATATATCTTATAGTTAGTCATTTGGTCAACTTTAATGAAAACTTGACGTCAAATAAAATAAAAAAATAAAGAAATAAAAAAATATTAGAAAGTTATAATTTAAATGCATTATTAAATTGACAAAAAAACATTTAGTCATTTTAAAATTTTTTTCATTTTAGAGAAACCTAAAACATTAGCAGGAAAAGTTTCATAACAAAGAAATCAAATAACTATAAAATCTTTTATTTTGTACAAATAACATCATAAATTGCACAATAGCAAAGTTACAACTGTTAATTTTATAAGGGTAGAATACAATTCAAACTTCTATCAGATTAATTTAGTGATTGAGTTTTGTTTTTAATATTAACAAAAATTATCAAATAAATAAAATGAAATATTTTTTGTTTTATATAAATATTTTAAAGTAATAAAATGAATGAAATATAAATAAAATAATCAAATAAATAGATCATCTAAAATTTTTAAATTAATTAAAATTCTGATTTTCACAATTGGATTAAAATTTTTTAGTAATATGCAATAGAAATTATGATAAAAAAATGAAAACCTAATTTTTGGTATCAAATAAAAATATCACAATAGATTAACCTAAATTCATCCTAATCCGATTCAAAACCCAAAAATTGAAGTCAAGAATAACTTGAAATTTAAAAAAATCAAAACTCAAATGACTCAAAATTCGATAAACTCAAAACTCGAGTAAACCAATCTGAAACTGATTCAACCCGCTCATTTACTACCTCTAAGTCACGTTAGATATCAGTTAATCACAACTCTAATGATTAGGCCTGTGAACCCTTCGAATCCCAGTTGGCTTCGTAACCAACCCGAGGCATGGTGCTTATCGTTTTTTGTTCAAGACAAACATGAAATTTATATACAAATAAAGTTTAAAAAATTTATATAAAGAGTTCTTAAAGAGTTTCAGAGTAATTTAAAATAATAATAAAGTAAAAAAATTATTAAACATTATCAAATGAAATTATGTCATTAGTTAAGTACAACTATATATTCTTTCAAACTCCATATATTTTGGTCAATAAGAGAATAAGAATTTACGTTCTCTACGTCAATATCTTTTCTCTTAACGGTGATTCCGCTATCTTAGCTCTTGCATGTGCAATCCCATCTGATTGTCCCTGTACTTGTTGGAGAACAAAAAGTTATTTTTAAAAAAAAAATTTCTCATCTAATTCTAACCTATTTAAAAAATTATTAATAATTTTTTAATTCACTTTTTTTCTTACCACTTTTTTTCTTCTCACATGTGTTTATTAGACAGTGTCTCCAGAAAGTATTTTCCAACCAATGATCTCTAGCTTGTTGATATTGGAATTATTTTCAAGACTAAAAATCTCGAGTTTAAATTTACATGAGAGTCAATTAATAAAAAAAAAAAAGAAGAAAAATTATTTCACAAAAAAGAAAAATTAGGGAGCACTACAAGGAGTTTCAAAGTGAAATGATCATTGATCGTTAAATTCAAAAAAAATAAAACAAATAAATACTGTTAAAATCATTAAGTTAAATTATATTATTATTTTAATACTTCTTAAACGACCGTATGTCTTTCCCAAATCAACATTTTGTTTGGATATTGGGATTTACAATAAAAAGAATTGAATGGAAACAAATTAGATTCAAACAACAGCAATTTGTGCGTTTGGATTGATGAATGAAAGAAGTAGATTCCAATGAGACGAGAAGTAAATCCCTCAGACCTCACAAATTCCTTTCTTACTAAAATGGTGAGAAAGGTAGTAAGGTAATACTCCATAATTGGTTTAAATTAGGAAATTACCAAAAGGCCCTTGTAGAAAAATATTGAATGAATTCAATGAAAAAAATTGAGGGGTAAAATGGTCATTTGACATACATAACTTTTCTTTGGGCCTGTTTGAGTTACTTGTTTGATGTTTCTGTTGTTGATTGCTGCAACTGATTGGTAATTGCTGATTCCCATTTTCTATTGCTGATTACTGATACAACTAATGAAGTAATTAGTTAATTTTGTACTTATTGTTACTGTTAAATAATGAAATATCTAATTTAAACATCTAATTTATATAGATATATTATATTAAAATTTTTATTTTTATATTTTATAGTTTTATAATAATATTTTATAAATAATATTGAGAATTTTTTTACTTAATTTTAACTTTTTAAAAAAATATTAATTTTTACGAGATGGCAAAAAAATATAATGTTTGAGATTTTTTTATAAGTGTCAAAATTAAAAAAATTAAAGTGAAAAAAAATATTATTTAAGAATAGTTAAAAAAAGAAAATATTGTATTTATACAAATATTAATGAAATAGATTAACATACCTAATTCATGTGGCAAGTAAAAAAAAATTACATACATATTCTTTAAGGATAATTTAGTTCATATAAATTATTATTAATATTAAGAAACAAAAAGTAGCCTAAAAAATAATAAAAAGTAGTCTAAAATTATTTTTCAATCAACTGCTGTTCGATTCTACAAACAAATTTATTTTCTTTTAATGTTTTAAAAATAAAATATAAATACACCCTCTAAAAAGTTTATCCAAATACTCCTCTTTCTCCACTTTCTTATCATATCTCAACAACAAATTTATTTTTTTTTTATTTTTTGTTTAATTTTAATTTATCAAAATAATTATTAATAAAATTTTTTTCTTTTATTTTAATTTCTTTCTATCTTTTTTTTTTTTTTTTTCCCACTCTACTTTCAAATCCAAACAAGGTTGATCTGGATAGGAATGGTACACAACCGTACAAAATCGCATTGTACGAATAATGACAAGACAAAACGACAATGACACTGTTGTTGTCTTGGCGCAGCGGAAAGGAGGAAAGATCGAAGATGCTTTCCACCATCAAAAACCAATCAATCAGCTCAACATCCAACACGGTGATCATGTCAGCTTATCTCATGATGTGGAAGAAGCGATTACACGCGGAGTTCACACGGCTGCCATCGTTAATGATTGGGTTAATATATTAATTTAACACTAATTTTATTTAAAATAATAAATTTAATATTAATTTAAAAAAAAAATAAATTTAACAATAATTTTACATACGATAATAAATTTAATACGTAATAATTTCATATAAATAAAATTTATCAATTTTAATGATAAATTTATAAAAATATATTTGTTTTGATAATATAATAATCATATAAATTAGTGTCATATCATCGAAACAGATAAATTTTATTTAAAAAATTTTACAATATATTAAATTTGTCATCACATATAAAGTTGACGTTAAATTTAATATTTTTTAAAATTAATATTAAATTTATTATTTTAATTAAATTTAATGTTAAATTCATATATTAGATCAATCATTATTTTCCACAGTTGCATGGCCACTAATAAGTGCACCTGCCGGCCAACCCATCACTTCTGTTTGTCGCTTTGTTATTTTCACCACGTATCTTTTTGACCGGGGAAACACGCCGCCTCTTAATAGAGGATTGTTTTGTTCGGAAGACTAGTCCTTTATTCTACCAGTTTGTTTGTAATGTAAAAGAGATGAGGAAAGAAAATTAAAAAAAAAAATGTTGAGAAAGAAAGTAAAAGAAAAAAAAATTAATTTTTTTTATATTGTTTAGAGTAATAAGAGAAGTATGAGGAAAAAAAATATTAAAAAAAGAAAAATTTGTTTAGATATAAGAAAAAAGTGAAGAAAAAATTTTTTTTAATTAAAAACAACTATTATACCCTCAAACTAAATTAAAGTATAATTATAATTAGAAGAACTTGTACACTTTTTGTCAGTTAAACCAATATTTATATATAAATATTGATAGTTATAAGAAATTGTACCAACAAGCCAAAATTCAAAGAAAGTAGATAGAAAATAATTTATTTATATGAAATGATATTATTATCCTTATATAAAACTTATTAAAGTTTTTTTTTTATTTTGGGTTTACAACACTCAAAATAAAAGAATTAAAACTGAGTAAGAACTAGACAAGCTAAAAAGAAAAAAAAAATCAACCTAAGTCGCAGATGACCGTACGAACAAAATGCCTATCTAGTGACTAATATACAGTTGGTTTACAATAGGGGCAATTTCATATTTTTGTAATCACAACCCCATCCGTGTTTAATTTTCTCTCACTTTCTCTCTAATTTGGTGAGAAAGTTACTTTCTGGACCGTACGCACCTTTTTAACTTTATTTTCTTTTATTTTTTTTCCTTTATTATTCTGAATAGTGAAATTTTTTTTTGGTGTCTGTGCTTTCTTTCTTCTCCAATTCTTTCTCCCCATTTCTCAGCACTCCAAATAACAAGAGAATGCACGGTTCTCTTTTTTCATTTTTTTTTTCTTCGTTTTCTCTAATAAATCTGAATTATTGAGGGTGCCACCTTCAGTAAAAATGTAAAACCAATTTTTTTATTTTATATTCAATTTTCTAGCAATAATCATCAGTGCACTTAATTACTTTCCAAAGTCTGTGAAAGTCTACTAGCTAGCAATATGGTCAAGCATTTCTTGCACTTCGTTCTCTTTTCCTTTGTTCGTTATTAGTGATTAGAATATTCCCAAATTATTTTAAGAGTTACTTCGTGAGTAATTCGAACCCCTCTTACTGATTTGAGTGGCACAATCAGTATTTAAGATTTTATTAGGAACAGACACTTTTATCTTTTCTTTTATAATTACTGCTTACGTGATAGATATTAATTAATTATCAAAAAGTTAAATGTTAAAAATATTACAGAAATACTATTAAAAAGTGTTGATGTGTTAATTTTTAATTGGTATCTGTAAAAGAAAAAGTAAAAAGTAACTGTGTATAACAGAGTAAGTTAACATTATAATGTCGCTAAAACCCAACCAAGAATCTTGATTGTAATCTATTAAGTAATGTAATCTATCAAGTTCAAGTAATATTGTAATCTATCGTACACATAGGGAAATTGACATTAATGAGAATGGAACATTGAACAATACCCGGAGCCAAGCACTAAATTCTTATTTTTTCGATAAATATTTTCAGAAAACTAAAAAATTTTTGTTTCTATGAACAAATATCATATCTTTCTTCTTACTTTTAAGCATTCATCATGTTCACAATTACTATATTTTTACTTATGGACCCATATAAGCCTATTTTAATTGTGACCAAGGCACTTCTTATAAATCATTAGAGCCTAACGAGCCAACCTAGAAGGACTAGTGTACAGTATCGGTAAAATATGGCCCGTAAATCTCTCTTAAAATACACTTATTAATACTTTTTTATCAGTCAATAATTTGTGCACAGAAGGTTCTCATGTGCCCGCTTTGGATTTTTGGAGAATAGTTAGATATATACAGTT
This sequence comes from Carallia pectinifolia, assembly GCA_037832335.1. Lineage (NCBI taxonomy): Eukaryota > Viridiplantae > Streptophyta > Magnoliopsida > Malpighiales > Rhizophoraceae > Carallia > Carallia pectinifolia. The sequence goes on along the minus strand of CM075454.1, from coordinate 5,874,341 downwards.
TTATGTTTATTTTTGCGAAAAAGTTATTTTTACGAATTAAACATATTATCTATGAATAATGATGAAGTAGTTTTACTGTATATTAAGCACGACTCACCCTTCTTATTTTTTCAATATAAAAGGACATGTATGCTATCTTAGAGATAGTAAATATCTTCGCTTACAACCATTTTCTCTTTCATTATTCACCACATCTGATAATAAGTTCATCAAATACCTCACATTCTTGCAGTGTACGAACACACATATTCTGGAAGTATCTATGCCACAGGCACATATGATGTTGGACCATAATGCTGGTCCAGGATTGTTTTTGTACATTCATTTGAGATCTTGCTGAGGTCAACAGATATTGACGACAATCAAGCAAACTATCCAGTACCAGTACAACGATGCTGGACCATTCTTTTGCTTATGGTCACTGAATGTGTTTTGTGGCTAAAGTTGGCCACAGAGCATCGCATGGCCATACCGTTTGAAGCAGTCACTTCAAACCAATACCAAAATCATGTTACAAAGGATTGTGCCCTTTTGATATAGAGCACCAATGTATGTACTAAAATTTGCTGTCTCGATTAGTATTTTAAATGAAAGTAAAATTGATAATTTAAAAACAAGACTTATAAGTTTTATAATAAAAAAATAATAACTTTTAATTTTTATTTTAAAAATTATTAATTTTATTTTAAAATTATCAGTTTTAATTTCATTCAAAATACCAATCGAGATATTAAAATTCAACACACCAACATTTTCTCTTCAATATAAACGTTGCACACATATTTCGGCACATGAACGTTCAAAGATAAGTAGACAAGATATTATAAGCTCAGAGCATTTAGGCGATGGACTGGAATGACAATTCACTCATAAATATCTCTTCATTTTTTTTAGGGCATTTTTATATGTTTAAGACATTATAATAAGATCGTGATTCAAAACGTGTGACTTGTGACAAAGAGTTTATTTTGCACGAAAACGTGAGAAAGAGTCTGAATCCTAATATTAATATATAAAAAAAAAAAATCTACAACTTACGATCAGAAAAGTAACCCATAATTGTTTATTAATGTTTCTAGTATTAGATTATTTGACGAATCCAACAAGGAAAAGGTCGTTTTAAATGTGCCCTTTTGTAAACCGAGTCCGCCCCCTTTTTTGACCTGCCACGGCAACTTGACGAAGTAAAGATTCAACGCTGTTCCTGAATTCAATTCCAAGACATTTCCACAATCGACAAAATTATTAAAGTTATTAATATAACATTAAAGTTAAAAATTTATATGTATATTTATATTTTCTAATAAAATAGGGTGAAAATTATAGTTAAAAATTGAAATTCGACCGACTATTTAATTTCAATTTATTCAACTGAACTTTGAAACATTATTACTCCAAATAATTTTGTGTGTCCACATCTATATTTTGTAAGTATATAAAACTAAAATCTATATTTTGTAAGTATATAAAATTGAAATTAAGAGAAAATTTCAACTTTTCACTATGTGATGTGTGATGACTAATGATTTCTCATAAGTTTGTAAATTAAAACTATTAAAATATTTTATTATTATCAAAAATTCATTATAGTCATCATAGAATTAGGATTTTATAAATCAATTAATACAATTTTAATTATAATCAAATAAAAATTCTATTGATTTATATAGTACTTTAATTAAATCTTTATAATTATAAATTTTTCTAATAAAAGAAAATAATAAAAAAATATTCTCAAATTCTCCTTTTTAAAAGAAAAAAAATCAAGAAAATCTCTCAAATTTATCTTTTTTTTCTTAAAAACGAAAAAAGAACTATGCTGAGGTCTACTTAGAAGAGAAGAAAATAAAAAAAAAATTCTCTCAACTCTTTCTATTTTCCCTTAAAAAATCATTATATTTTCTTAGAAAAACTTTAAAAATTCATAAAAAAATAATACACAATATTAAAATGTTTTTTTTAAATAAAAATAAAGTGAAAATAAATTGTTAAACACCAGGCGCAATATATATATGTATGTATGCATGTATGAGTGAAATTAAGAGAAAATTGAGTTATTATTTTTTAGCCACATCATCGATTTTGAGGATCCTAATTTAATTGAAGTGATTAGAGATGTGTGTGTTTTCAACTAGGAAGTCTGGATTTTTTAACCTCAGTTATTTTCTTCACCTGCCCTCCTTCCCTTTTCCTCACTTGCCCTTCTCTTACCATTTCTGTTTGCTTATTTTTAGAAATATTAGAAAACTTTCATTTAAGTGAAATAATAATTATATTTAAAATTTTAATTTTAGTATGTTATATAAACATTTATTATGTTGTAATATAATATTTAATATTAACAAATTGTTAAAACCATATAACTATCTGATTTTTTTCATTGAGCTCTTTTGTGACATTGATGAATTTCCATTCGACTCTCATATTTGTAATGTTTACAAATTATCTTAATTCAGAATGTTAAATTTGATATCTCATTAAAGGGTTGAGCTCAAAATTAAGGAAAATAGTAAGTAAACTCGTGATTTGGTGGTTTAAGCATACACATTAAATACAATTCTTTAAAAAAAGAATTGTAGGTATTATATTTTAATAAGTTTTATTCTACATATATAATTGCAATTAGGATGCCAAATTACTAATTAGAGGAGAAGTCCACGCCAAAATGAAAACTTCGTATTAGCCAAACAAACGAAATATAAAAGAGAAAAAAAAAAAAACAAACGCCGCCCATAAATGGTCACAGTAGCTGCAAAAATAGTGTCTCTGGAAAGTATTTTCCAATTGGTGTGTTAAGTTATCTCGAAAACTAAAATTCTCAAATTAAAGTAAAAGTCAGTTAATTAAAAAAAATAGAGAAAAAAATATTTTCTAAATAAAAACAATATGTAAGCATGGCAGAGAATTTCAAAGTGAATGAGTGATTGGTGGTTAAATTAAAAAATTAAAAAAATAAATAAATTATTAAATATTATTAAATAAAATTATATTTTTATTTTAATCGAGAAACGTGCATTTTTTTCCAATTAAACATTGGTCGACTGACAATCCTCAAAAAAAGAAATTGTTTTGGATATGGAATGGTACGTAACCGTACAAAATCGCGTTGTACGGATAAAGATAAAACAAAACGACAATGGCTCTGTTAGTGTCTTGGTGCGGCGGAAAGGATAAAAATTGAAGATGCTTTCCGCCCTCAAAAATCAATCGGTCCCACACCCCACATGGCATACACTGATCATCTCACCTTATCTTATGACGTGGAAGAAGCGATTACACACGGTTGCCATCATTAATGGTGTATTTTTTTAAGAAAAGATATATAACTAGAGTGAAAAAGGGTCAATATATTATAATTAATTATTTTTTAAATTTAAATATTTTTTTTTTCACAAAAAAAATAAAGATATTTTTTTCACTTTTTTTATTATAAAAAATAAGTATCTAATTGCCAAAAAATGGGGATATGTATATTTTTAGTTCTAAATTTTTAGATTTTTTTACATTTGAGTTTTAAATTTTTTTTTACATTTTATTTGAGATCTAAACCTTTTAATTTTTTATTAAATTAGTCCTTCTATTCACCAAAAGTGATCAATCTATTAAAAAATAATTTTAACTTTACAAAAAATTATTTAAAAAAAATTAAATATATGAATTGAATATCTTTTTTATCAAAATTATACATGTTACCTATTTAATTTGTATATTTGTTGATTAAAAAAATATTTAATATGCATATTTTATTGATGAAAAAAATATTTAATTTATATATTTAACCTTTTTTAAATGATTTTTATTAAGTTAAACTTATTTATTAATTAATTGACCACTTTTTGTAATTTAAAAGACTGGTATAATAAAAAATTAAAAGGTTTAGAATTCAAATAAAATGTTAAAAAAATTTAAAACTCAAATATAAAAAAATCTCAAAGTTTAGAACAAAAAATATACTTATCCCCAAAAAATGTGTAATGTATTGGCCATACGTCTTCCTTTCGATTTGACTCTTATTTTCCAATCTTGCATGGCCACTGGTGCACCGTGCACCTCCCGCTCCCAGCCACCCCATCGCTCCATTTTTTTGTCACTTCATTATTTTTATTACGTAATCATCAATTTTTTTTGTTTTTAAGTACTTGATTAGGGAGCTGTGGCTTTTACATAGAGAAAACGCGGCCTCCTTAAAATAGAGAATTGTTTTGTCCTGTGGCACTGGCACCCTCAAGAATTTTATGTAATTGGATTGTTAGAAGATTGTTAGAAAATTATGAAAAAATAAAATTGTTTGAATTGGTGAGAAAGTTGTGAGAAAAGAAAAGTAATGAAAAAATAACATAATAATAATAATTTGAAAAGTATTTAAAGACCAAAGAACTATCTTTGAAATTAATATTTTAACATGAAATTTAAAATAACTAATTACAAGAGTGAATTTTTAGAATTTAACAAAAAGAAGAAAATACAAAAAATATATTTTTACATTTAATCTACTTAATAAAATTAAAATTTCAATTGAAATCGTTAAATTTGAATTTAATATTTAATTTCATGTTACTAATGCCAATATAATATAAGTCTTGACCTAGTGGCGAAAAGACAAGTCTTGACTTTTCAACGAGGTTCGAAACTTGTTGTATGCATCCCTATTTGATGTTTTACTAATTTTTGAGTGGGTCATAGTTGGGTTGGATAGTGCCTAACCAGTGCTTAGACGATGCTTAGGCTCGAGCAGTGTTTAGGTTTAAACCCTGCTTAGACACGGGCTCATCATGAGTCGTGCCAAGCCAAACTCATATGTCATGCAGTCTAAACCCAACTCAAGCCCTAAAAGCGAGTCGTGCCTAATTTGAATTTGATACTATTTATACTGGTCATGCTTAACTCGACCCATATCGTGTCAGGACGTGCTAGCTCACGTGCCTAACCCAAACCATACAATGCTAGTCCGCGTGTCGCCCAACCCGTTTGACATGTCAACAAATTGTTTTACAAACTAAACCCCATCTTTAAAGATGTACCCTCTTCATTGATTTGGTGCATTCAAGAGTTAACTTCGTGAGTAATTCGAACCACCCCTGTTACTGATTTGAGTAGCACAGTTAGTTAACCTTATAATCCCGCCAATACCCAAGCAAAAATCTTGGTTGTAATCTATCAAGTTCAAGTAATAATGTAATCTATCCTACGCATAGAGGGAAATTGACAATAATGAGAATGGAACATTGAACAATACACGGAGCCAGCACTAAATTCTTGTTTTTTCGATACATTTTTTGAGAATAGTACAAAATTTTTGTTTCTTTATTTTTGCTTATGCACCGATATTAGCCTATTTTAACTGCGCCCCAAGGCATTTCTCATAAATCATTAGAGCCTGACGAGCTAACCTAGTAGGATCAGTATACAATATCGATAAAATATGGCTCGTAAATCTCTCTTAAAATACACTTCTTAATACATTTTTATTAGTCGATAATTCGAGCACAGAAGGTTCTCATGCGCCCGCTGTGGGTTTTTGAGAATAGTTAAATATATACAATTTTACGTTTAATTCTGCCAGAAGGCTATTTTCACTGATTTATAAATAATGATGAAGTAATTCTATTATATTATAGCACGACTCACCCTTCTTATTTTGTCAATATAAAAGAACATATATTCTATATCCGAGATAGTAAATATCTTCGCTTACAACCATTTTCTCTTTCATTATTCACTACATCTAATAATAAGTTCATCAACTACCTCACATTCTCGCAGTGTCCGAGCACACACATTCTCGAAGTATCCGTGCGACAGGCACACATGTTAATTGGACCATAATGCTGGTCCAGGATTTTTTTTTTTTTTGTGTGTGGTCTCGTGAGATTTTGTTGGGGGCCAACAGATATTGAAGACAATCAAGGTCACTATCTAATACCAGCACACAATGATTCTGGACCTTTTTTTTTTTTTTTTTTGTGGCTTGTGTTCAGTGTTCACTGAATGTTTTTTGTGGTTAAAGTTGGCCACGAAGCATCGCATGGTTATACCGTTTCGTGCCGTCACTTCCAACTAAAACCAAAAGCATGTTGTAAAGGATTTTGCCATTTTGATATACGTTGCACGCATGTTTCAGCAATTACTTAACAAATCAATTTTATTCAAAATGTTTTTTTAGTTTCTCATTCATTGTCTATGCATTATAATTTTTTTGGTTAAATTATATCTAACACTTTATTTCTAGGTAAATATCTAAATTTTGCCCACGATCTTTACTCTTTTTAAGAATTTCGCCCACAACGTTTGTTAGTTTTAAATTATACCCTCGACGTTCCTGCCGTCAATCCTTTTACCCTCCGTCGTTGGTTTGCCGTTAAATTTAATATTTAGTAGTCCATTATCGTCACGTCATCTAATTTGAATAACATGTCAGTATAAAATGATAATATGTCATATCTTGTTTTTTTTTATTAGTCCTGTTCAGACATTTGCTTATTATAGTGTATACAAATAACAGATTATTTATTTTTATTTTTACTTTTAACTTTATAAAATCATAAATAATATTTTCTTTTGATTTTTTAAAAGTAATCTTTGAAATTTTTTTTTTATAAATTATTAGATGCTAGATTATGACTGTATGCTCACATGTTAATTAAATTAGACGACGTGATGATAATTGGACTGCTAAATGTTAAATTTAACGGCAAACTAACTGTAGAGGGCAAAAAAGATTGACGGCAGAAACGTTGAGGGCATAATTTAAAACAAAAAAACGTTGTGAGCGAAATTCTCAAAAAGAATAAAAATAGTGGGTAAAATCTATATATTTGCCTTATTTCTATCACTTACCATGCACTTTTTTCATTAAGTGTGATTACGTGGTAAATATCTAACTGCCACATCAAATAAAAGTTGTCACATTATTGTGCCACGTCATAAATATTTACTTAAGTAGCAGGTGAATTTAATTTTTTAATTTTTTTAGATTTGTTTAACAATTAAAAAAATGAAAAGAAAAAGGAAAAAATGAAAAAAAAAATTTTACCCAAATAATTTCTTTTTAGATAAAATTTCTTTTATAACAATTAAACAAAAAATAAAAAATAAAAAATAATGATCTCTCTTTTTCCTCCTCACTCTCTGTCCCCGCCTCTCTCTCCTCCTTCTCTGTCATCCCACCTCCCTTTCTCTCTCCTCACCCTTCTCTCCTCCCTCTCTCCAAAGCAAACCCGAACAACAACGGTAGAGGAATGAGGAGAGAGAGAGATAGGGAAGGAGGAGAAATATGTTAGGAGAGGGAGAAATTTTTTTATTTTTTTTTAATTGTTAAAAAAAGAAATTTATCAAAAAGAAATTATTTTGGTATTTTTTTATTTTCCTTTTTTTCTTTAATTGTTAAACAAATCTGAAAAAAATATTTTTTAAAAACAAATTCACTTGACAACTTTTATCTGATGTGGCAATCTAATATTTACCACCAATCACACTTAACGAAAAAAAGTATATAATGAGTATTATTAGACCGATAGAAATAACATACTGGGCATGATTTAATAAAAAAAAGGTGTGGACAATAAGTGAAAAATTGAAAGATGTTTTAAATAAAATCAATCGTTAAGTCTTTGGACAATTAAACGTTCGGAGACAAAAAGACAAGATATTATAAGCTCAGAGCATTTAGGAGATAGACTGGAATGACAATTTACACACAAATATCTCTTCATTTTTTTGGGAGGCATTTTCTTTTTATATTTTGAAGACATTATAACAAAATTGTGACTCAAAATATGTGAGAATGAGTCTTTGTCGAACGAAAATGTAAGAAAAAGTCTGTTTTCTAATAGACTTTGAAATGGTAATTTAGTAATTACTCGGCATGTCTTCTGTTGCTCTGACATAAGTTTAAGTTTCAGTATTAGAATTTTGCCCACTCCAATTATTTGGTATCATGCAGAAGCATGATTTTCTGTTAAAAATTTATTAATACTATAACAAGACGTGAGAAAGTACAATTGGACTTAACAATATTTAAATAATAAGTCTATTTTTTTTTTAACAATAATTGAACAAAAGTCAAATAAATAATAATAATTTTAATATTAATCGAAACATTTAATGATTATTATACTTATAATGAATTTTTTTATTATAAAAAATGGAACTCATCATTGTTTATTAATGTTTCTGGTAACGCAAAAGATTGTTTGACGAGTCCAACAAGGAAACGGCCGTTTTAAATGTGCCCCTTTTTCTTAATTGAGTACCGCGTCGCCGCCGTTTTGACCTGCCACCGCAACTTGACGAAGTAAAGATTCAATGCAGTTCCCGAATTCAATTCCAAGACATTTCCACCATCGGTATAATTTCTATTTTTAGTGTTATTGTATGATTAATGTTGAGAAAATCATTAAAATTATTAATGTCAGATAATGATTATGAGTCTTAATATTTAAAGAAATTCAAATTTTAAAATAAGAAAAACTCGTATTTAATATAAGATATTTATTTTTCAACATACCTTCTTGATACGTAGTAGATTCAATTAGTACGTAGCACAAAAAAATTAGATTGAAACAAACCAAACTTATTTAAATGGACTAAATTAATAAGTGTAGATAAGAGGAATAAATCAAATTCGATATTATATCAAATAATGATTATGAGTTTCAAAGCATACCAAAAACTCAAGATTAAAAATAAGAAAAGATCACATTCATTATAAGTGATATTAGAAATTTATTTTTATTTAATATGATATACTTATTCTATAACAATTAATATAATATTAAATATCATTGATATAATATAAAATGTTAAAAAATTATATGTATATTTATACTTTCTGAAAAAAGTCGGTGATTCTCAACAATTCTTAGACACAAAAGATTTTATGTGACAACATTTCCTTAATGTTAACAAAATCAGAAGACTCTCATATTACTGAAATAAAATTATAGTTAACAACTCAAATTCAGCCGACTATTTAATTTTAATTTTATTCAACTTAACTTGGAAACATTATATTATTCCAAATAATTTTTGTATGTCCATATCTATGTTGTGTTTGTATATAACGTAGAAGTTTAGAGAAAATTTCAGTTTTTTTTTCTCTGATATATGACTCATAAATTTGGTAATTAAAAGTATTAAAATATCTTATAATTATCAAACTTTCATTATAGTCAGGACATGATTATAATTTTATAAATCAATTAATATGAATTTAATTCTAATCAAATAAGAATATATTAATTTATATAGTATCCTTATACTCTAATTAAATATTTATAATTATAAAATATTTTAATAAAAGAAAATAATAAAAAAGAATAAAAAACTATTCTCAAATTCTTTTTTTAACCAAGAAAAAAGATTAAGAAAATCTCTCAAATTTATCTATTTTTTTCTAAAAAATGAAAAAAGAACCATGCTGAGGTTTCCTTAGAAAAGAAAAAAAAAGACAAAAAAAAAACTACTCCCAAATTAAAAAAATCATTTTATTTTCTCAAACAAAGCTGAAAAAAATTTCTAAAAAAATAATACTAAATATTAAAATATCTTTTTATTTTTTAAATAATATAAAGTGCAAATAAATCATCAAAAAATATCATTAAACATGCACATTACACGTGTCTATATATATATATATATATATATATATATATATATATATGTATGTATGTATGTATGTATGTATGCATGCATGCTTATATTAGTGAAATTAAGAAAAAATTGAGTTATTATTTTTTAGCCACATCATCGATTTTGAGGATCTATTTTAGTTAGAATAATTAAAAGTGTGTGCCTTCAACAATCAATTTTGATTATGTGGCATTGTTTACTTAATTTTAGAAATATTAATATACTTCTATATTTTTTAGTAAGATCATCTCTCCTTGATTTTAGAAAGGATAATGATTCTTATCATAAAAACCTTCTTTGATATTTATCGAATTTTTAGTTATTAACATTTAATAGATTGATTTAAGGATAGACTCTATGTTTACCGTTAGCTAACGATTTATCAATTTTATTTTCTTTTCCTTAGTTAAGTTTAGTGAAACATTTTTTGGTATGACTATCATGATCCTTTTAGAAATATGAGAGAACTTTCATTCAAGTGAATTAATTATTATATTTCAAAAAAAATTAATTATTATATTTAAAATTTTAATTTTCATTATATTATATAAATATTTATTATATTGTAATATAATATTTAATATAAACAAATTATTAAAAACATATTAATATTTAATTATTTTATTGACCACTTTTGTGACATTAATAAATTTCCATTCGACTCTCAAACTTGTAATATTAACAAATTGTCTTAATTCAGAATATTAAATTAATGGTTGAGCTCAAAATTAAGGAAAGTATTAAGTAAACTCATGATTTGGTGGTTTAAGCATACAAATTAAAAGCAACTCTTTAAATGAAGAAAGACTAAAAAAAAATAATATTTTGTAGGATTAATATATAAAAATTTCATTAATTTTGTGTGAAGTAACAAATTTAGTATCAATTTTAAAAAGTAATAATTTACCCTCAAATAATTTTTCATAACAAATCTAATATATATTGATGTTATATTAACAGAATTTGTCAGTCTTAATGACAGATTTATAAAGATCTGTTTATCTTAATAACATGATAATCATAAACATTAGTGCTTGAGAACACATATAATTGTCACTTCATATATACAGATAAATTATATTCAAGAAATGTCATAATATACTATATTTGTACAAAAAAATTTAAAAGGAAGAAATAAACTGTTACTTTTTAAATTAGTATTAGATTTGTTATTCAATGTGATTTTTTTAATATTAATCTTATTTTATATCATTTAAAGTATTACTACATAATTTACCTCTATTTTTTAAAATTTAATCATGACTAATATTACTATATAATTAAATGTGCTGCAATAAAAGTAAGTCACTAAATTTTTTTTTATTATGTATTATTATAGGTACTATAATTTAGAGTATGGGTGTAATGGCAGAAACTGGTGATTATAAGGAGTGTCAATAATATAATAATTTTAATTATTTTTATAATAAGACTGATAAAATATAATATAAAAAATTATAACATTATTTTTATTATAAAAAATTTAATACCATTATAAAAACATTTCGTATTATCCTATTATTGAGACTCTTCCGTTTTCTTCATTTGGTCGTCCCATCTTTTTCATATAATTTAGTAAGTTTTATTATATGTAAATAATTACAAATAGGACACCAAATTACTAATTAGAGGAAAAGGCCACCCAATAAAATCTTTATATCAGCCCAAAAAAAAAAAACAAAAGAAAGCCAACGCCGCCCATAAATAGTCACCGTATCTGCAAAGACAGCTCTATATAACCTCCACCTAAGCCTCATTGTCTCCGTCTCCTCCGTCGGTTCCGCCACCTCACCACCAGTTCAGCTCCCCTCCCACTCTCTCTCTCTCTCTCTCTCTCTCTCTCTCTCCAGCTCACACACGCGCCAAACAACGAAGGCCGTCTAATACAGAACAAATCTCCATCTTCTCTATCTCTTGAGTTTCTTTGTCAGAAAGAAAAAAAAAAAAGGAAAATCTGTCTTTGTGTTTTTTGTGTTTGTTTGTTTTCATTCAAAAGTTTCTTGGGGTTTTTGTTATCTGTGCATGGCAGTGAGTTTATTGGCACATGACGTGTCTGAACTGTGCCTCGGTAAGCCCCCGCTGAGGTCTCTCTCCGTCTCCGCTACCGTCGGTGACGCCCTCTCCGCTCTCAAGCGATCCGCCGAGCCTTTTTTGAGCGTCTGGAGCTGTGACCACCACCACCACCACCATCATCGCCGTAATCCACGGAGATCTGCGGCCGTCGTTTCCGGTGATGTAGGTGAATGCCGTTGCGTCGGTAAGGTCTGTTTGGCCGATGTTATATGCTTCTTGGCCAAAGATGAGAATTTGAAAAGGCCATCAATAGCCCTTCAAGAGCCCGTCTCCGTTCTCGTCCCCATCGCCGTTCCTGGCCTTGTCAGGCACCTCGAACCTCACGCCAGGTAACAAAAATAAGAAAAAGATTTTTGCTTTTACGTTTTTGTATTTTTTTTTTATTATCAATTGAATTTAATTTTCCCTTACATATAAAAATTGATTTGATAATCGAATTATTATTTGTTATTTTCGTTGTAATAGCCAAATTAATAATTGGGTTTTGATATTTTTCATAATTTAAACTGAATTTTTTTTTTCAAATTGCCATATTTTCCATGTTTTTATTATTTTATGGATTTTGGAATCTGTACTAATGCACTATTTGGTATGCGATCCAAATTTTTGTATTCCAATCTGTGTTGGTTAAGCAAATATATTATCATTTATTTCCCTTCCAAGCTAGTAATTCAAAGAATTTTTGGAAGGATATTTGCAAATTAGACAATTTTAAGTAGAGAAAAGGACATTTGAGCTGTGAACATGGGGGAGTGGTCAAGTATGGTCGATAGTGATTTGTAACTGAAGCTACTCTTTCTGGTTAAGATTTGATTTTGTTAAGATACGTTCGCGATCTGCATAATTTGACAGGGAGTTTGAGTAGCTTCTGTAGCTTTCCGTTTTTTGCTTTCTCAAGAGCTAGTGTTGATTAAAAGGTGCTGTCCTATGTATAGTTGAGTTAGACCTTATTTAGATGCTTAATTGATATGGAAATAGTAGAGTTCCAGAATTTTTTGCCCCATTTTGTTGTCCAAATTGTAACAAGTTTTTTACTTTCTACGACGAATGTTTAACTTTTTGTTAAAAAAAAAGAAGATAACTTTGTTTGTTATAAAAAATAAAACTGTTCGTTGCAGAAAATAAAAAATTCTTTTCAATTCGGGCAAAAAAAATCGGGCAAAAAATTCTGAAAGTGTACCCATGCCCTGATTGATATTCCATCCCAATTTGCATGAATGAAAAGACCATCAAGTAACCGATTCCCATACCAGTTTTAACTGGGAATTGTTGGTTCTGGTTTATCTTTATGTTAATGTAAATGAATTGTGTTTTGAGCAAATAATCACTGTTGCGGTAATGATTTTCAGCTTATTGGAGGCTATAGATGCCATTCTTGATGGCGCACAGAACCTTGTGATACCAATCCACAGCCCCATCTCTAGAAAAAGGCTGATACACAAACCATCGTCCAACTCCATCCTCCACAACAACAGTCACGAGTACTGCTGGCTCACCCAGGAGGACATAATCCGCTATCTCCTGAATGCCATTGGCCTCTTCTCTCCAACTTCCAACTACACCATTGAGTCCCTCAACATCATTGACAAAGAACCCATCTTCGCTGTCCACTTTGACGATCCTGTTTCCGCTGCATTACCCCTGATCTCCTTGTCCCTTTTAAAACAAACATCCATTGCTGTTCTTGACGAGGAAAGCAGGTTGATTGGGGAAATCTCACCGGTCACATTGAACTCTTGCGATGAGTCAGCGGCTGCTGCGATAGCAACACTCACAGCTGGGGATTTGATGGCTTATATAGATTGTGACAGCCCGCCAGAGGATTTGGTAAGACTGGTGAAGAAAAGACTGGAAGAGAGGAAATTAGGGGCAGCTGTAGATTTGATGGATGATGAACCAGGGATCTTGTGGTCACCCTCCTCTTCATCCTCTTCACTGTCTTCATCAGATGAGGAGTTTGGCCTGGGAAGGACGAGCACTGGGAAATTGAATGGGCATTCTATGAGAGTTTTTAAGAATCCTACAGAACCAATTGTGTGCTCTCCATCAAGCTCGCTGGTTGCGGTGATGATTCAGGCACTTTCGCATCGCGTGACTTACATGTGGGTTGTTGAGGATGATGGCTCTTTGGTTGGAGTTGTTACCTTTGCAGGAGTAATGAAAGTTTTCCGGGAACGCTTGAAATCTATGGTGTAAGGCTGTGAGACATTTGCATACGTGGACTTGAGCAAGTCCAGCATCATTTGCCAACCCCCCCTCGCCTTCTTTGTTTTCTCTCTCTCTCTCCTTTCGTCGTCTCTTTTTTCAGCCTTTGTGCTTTGCACAGCTATATTATATGTACTCTAAGGTAATACATTTATGAACTGGGATGGTGTGGATCCAATACTGGTTTGCAATTGGGGCATTATTGTTTTCTGGATCCAAATTTGCTCTCAAAACTTATATAGTAGTTGAGAGTTAAGAAAATGATTTGGTGCCTTTTTTAAAAGCTCTTTTGAGACTTAGATCTATATTCCCAATGAAATCCCTTGAGCAATTGAAATTCTTCACGACATTACTAGGAATCGTTGATGTGATTTTATGTTATAAGGTTCGGTATATAACGAAACAGATGCAATTCGGACAAGAGCAGAGCCAGCCAGGGCATCAAGATGGCATGAGTTCAACACCCTTGTGTTAGATATATCTTGACTCCGGGCTGACAGTTAAGAAAAACTTCCTTCTTTCTCTTTAAGCCCTTCTAAAAGGCGAGCTACAAAAAGACTAATAAACTTGATGAACATAAAGGGGGAAAAAACAACCATCATCTTCATCAATTGTACAATTATGCCATCTCCTCTCAGTTGAGTACTTGAGCATGCTTTGGAAACATGGGATGCACTTCGGATGAGGATGGGGGAGGGAACTGGCAGAATGTTCCTTGCATTCAATCATCGATACGCAAAACGGCAAACTATGTTCCCTAATCTCTATCCTCAAATATCATTCTACATTGTATATGCTGGGTAGCATACAAATTTCAACTAAAAGGACCAAGAACAATATGGAAGGCACGTAATATTAAACCTTTCTTCAATGACACTAGAAGAATATCTGGTTGAGCTCAAACACACACGATGACAGGGCTTCCCTTACTTGGAGATTGTCAGAGTCCATTTCAAGTGCATCTTCATAGAGCCTCTGTGCTTGTTGCAACAGTTTCACCTTCTCTTTGCTATTAGATGGCCGCAGATGAGATCTTTGCTGCAATGCCACCCCCCATCTGAACAAGGCTGTAATCCACAAATGCTAAACAAATCAGCAAACATACACTTTACCGAACTACTCAATCACTACTTCCAATTATGTAACTCACATAACATATAAATTTGCCGTGGAAACTTCTAAATTGCTATGCTTACCAGAACTCCAGGTAAGACAACAATCTTTGATCATTTTGAGTTGTAAGTGGGTTCAAATTAACATACTAGTCTATAAAAACGTACTTCTTGCAGTTATTTAGTGCCATTTAATGATTTATAGCCATAGAATCCATGGCTTCATTCTGTGAAACAAACTTTTAATGTCAATGCACAGTATCAAGTGGTATTAGGCACAACATCCACACTCAATCCTCTAGCAAGGAAACTTACCATCTGGTGCGTAAATATTGCCCTTGGACAACATGGCATCAAATTTATCAATTGCAGCCAAGAACACTTTGTCAGCATCAAAAGAAGCTTCCTGACATTCAAAGAGAGAACAATATGTGAGTTGGCAACAACTGTCAAATTACTAAATGGTAAGCTGCTGAGACATTATTTCTCAGTTGTTCAGGTGAAGTGATCATCCTCATTCAAGTAATTCACGAGCAAAAATTACACTGGTGTTAATTAAGAAACCAGCAACAATATGCTACATGTGAGAGGTACTTTACAAAAAATTAAAAAAAAATACATGTGAAGGTGAAAGCTTACTGGTCCAATATCTGCAATCAATTGTGCACGAAAGGAGAGAGCAAGGCCCCAGTTATACAAGGCCCTCACGTCACTCCCATCAATTGATAAAGCCAGCCGATATTTTCTGCCTGCCTCTACTAGAAGTTCTTCGCATTCTTCACACACATTCACAAGTATAGATGCAACTCTATCCTTATTCATCACTTTGTAATCTAGACCATTGAGAATCCTACCCTGAATTTTGACAGACGAGGGATCCCTCCTTGAGAGGATATTTCTCAACTCACGACTTATCTTTAGCTTCAGTTCTCCATGAAGAAGATATGCATTTCCCAGTTGGCCGACCGCTAATAAACTCATGGGTTTCATGGCTACAGCTCTAGAGAGTAACTTGGTAGACTTGCATAATATGGTCTCTGCATGCTCTTCATCATGCCTGCCCCTTATGGACTCCTTGGCTAGTTTCAGGAGGTTGTTAGCTTTTGTAAGATATCTATCAAACACGACATCATCTGAAACTGCTGAAGGACGCGAACCAACTTCACCTTCCAATAGAGACTGCTTATCAGGCAAAGGCAAATCATCATTTTCCATCTCTTTTATAAATTGAGATGTGTAAATATCCTCCCCATTCATCTTCTTGCTGTGAGAAGACCTGTATGTTCTGCTCTCAAACATTTGCTGCTGAATAAAGGAGGCTTCTGTTTCCATATTTTTCAAGCTGGCGCCACAGTCGGCAAAATCAATCACATTGTCATGGGATTTCCTTCTCTCAATTTCATGATTTTGGTCCATGTTCCAAGTGATATGGCTATTATTCACAAAACGCAACTTGCTGCTTTCATAAGAATACTCACCAGTACTATTAATAAATCTTTTTGGACTCCCATCTATCTCCCTAAAATTTATTTTTGCACGTTGAGAATTTATCCTGAGTTTCCCTTCTCTATCCCAATCCAAATGCGATTTATTTAACAAATCACGAGATAACACATAATTTTCACTTCTGTTATCATTACCAACAGCTTCCAGGACCTCTTCTTCAATTGCTGGATGTGAGTTATTTCCTTGCGTATGATCATTTCCCAACTCCTCAAGAGTTCGTTGCTTGATATTGGCTTTCTCTGTTGCTTTATTAATCTTTGAATTAATCGATTCCTGTCCAAACAAACTCCCAAAAAATTGCCAGAACTCAACCCCAACATCACCCATTTCCTTCTTTTTTCTATTTGATGTTTTCTGGTTATCAAGGGGCACACTGTTATTGTTTCCCATGCTATCAACAATCGCCCGAACGTCACTTCTGGCATTCAAAGCATTTAACTTTATTGATTCAATTACATTCAGATACATTTCCAAATCAGTAAGTACAATTTCCTCAGTATCAATAGCTATTTGTATATGATTCTTAAGATCATCAACCTTATCTTCAAAGCCATCAAAAAACCCCAACAAAATCCTCAATCTCTCACCATAAACCCTAAAGATTTCCTCTCTTGCCCTTCTCTTACTTGCGTTTACACTAAAATCATTAAAGCTACCACCACGAACAAACCCAAATGAAAAACCAGCAGCAAAGACCAACGCAGTAGCTGGAAACAACATAATTGACCAAACCCTGATCCTCGAAACCGCAAAAGCACAGAAAACGCCCAGCAGAAACATAAAGACATGTCTTTTGTCATCAATTCCTATGGACACCAGAAGATCACGCAGCCGAGTTGACTCACCGGAGTTGGCCCAGTCACCAGCGAGTTGCAAGTCGTCCCAGCCACCGTAATGGGCAGCAGCAGAGGCAGCAGAGGCTTCGATGGCAGAGAATTTTGGATGCCTGGGAGAGGAGGGAGGTCTTGCATGGGCAAAGTGGAGGAATTTTATATTATTTTCCCGAGAAAGTGACGGAAAGTTGAGGAGGAAAATTCGAGGGAAGTGGATTTTCGTGCAGTGAATTGAGCTTATAGAGATTGTTAGGGTCTTCATTGGTAATTTGATAACTGTTGAATCAGTTAACTGAACGTTGGCATCAAGAACTCGCAGACCTGCCAGCGGTAGGTGATGACTGACGAGAAGTGGTGACTTCTTTTTTTATTTTTCAGTTAATATAAAAAATATTATCGAGTTTATTTAAAATAATAAATTTAATATTAATTTTAAAAAATATTAATTTATTCCTCATTAAATATTTTTATAATAAATCTAATAAATTATGAAATTTTTTAAATAAAATTTATATATTTCGATAAGATGACGCTAATTTATATGATTATCATATTATCAAATAAATATATTTTTATAAATATATTATCAAAACTGATAGATTTTATTTATATAAAATCATTATATGGTAAATTTATTACAAAAATATTTAAAGATAAATAAATTATTATTTTTTAAAAATAATGAAAAATTTATTAATTTAAAAAATTAATAATATTTTTGTATATTAACTCTTTATTTTTTTAGAAAGAAAGACAGTGACTTCAATTGAATTGAGAAAAAGGCAAAAAGCAATCTGTCATTTTCTTACAAAAGCGTATCTTACGACAAGTCGCTCAGTATAGCTGAACTATTCTCATAATCGTAAGCGTAGCTAAGCTTATAACTCACAAGCTGGCAATTTTCCTTCATAAATACAAAAAATATATTACACGCATAAAATAAACATGACAGAAAGTAAAGTGCATATTGTTAGAAGAAGTAATTTGATTAGTTATTCAGTAGTTCTTCCATTTTTTTGGTATGATTCTAGTTTTTGCATTCTTATCCACACCCTCAAATAAAAGGAATTTGTTAAGGTGTGGTTTCAAGTGGCTCTTACAAATTTAATAGGTTTTAGACTTATTAATATCATAATTAGGTGAGAAGGAGACACGACTGTACTAGTAGTGAGCTTGCTCAATGGAATGGTTAAATAGGGATTGCAACGAGCAGACTCTCAACTTCAACTCATATATACCATGATGTACGATGCATTTTTTTTCTTTTTAAATTCAAAAAGGAAAAAAAAAAGTATGCTTCATAAAAAAAAGTATTTTGAATTATTAATACTATTAGTTATATTTTTACAATTATTTGTCATTTTATTACATTTTGAGGAGTCAAAATATTTAAATTTTGTCCATGTCAATTGTCATTTGAAATTTTATAGTCAATATTTCACAATCTTATGAAAGATATTTTAACTCAAAGTTCACAGCTCCATTACCATTCAGTTTGCATAAGCAACCCAAATTGTGTAAGAAGTTTATTGTTATTAATAAAAAAATGGAGCATGAAATCTTCAAAAGCTTCCATAGAGCAAAGACACAAGTATTTACATTTGAATTTAACTACTAGAAGTCACTAATAATAATATGCACAAAATTTAAAGACACGAAAATTTATGTGATTTAACTTAATCTATGTTTACAATAAAAATAGTCGCAGAATATTTCATTATGAAATAATAAGATGCACTTAATATACCTTAATGCTCGAAACCCCAAATACACCTAAAGTCACTGAACTTTCAATATTTACTCTCAAATACTCAGTATATATATTTTTCACTCAGATAATATTCTCTTTTAGAACGTTGACTATCTTTTATAGCCATGAATCTCGACCAAATGTCATTGCGAAAATCAAGGCAACATGATAACTTATCTTGTCCATTTCAATGCAAGCAAATTGCCTACAACTTGCCACTAGTAACTTCGCTATTCTCCCTTTTTTTTTTTTTCTCGATACAATCAAAGGCATAAAACACACTTCAATAAATCTCCACCTGCCCTTTTGATTATGTCATGACATTCATAGTTCTTTTCAAACTATATTTTTTGATACATCAATTATTACAAACAAAGATCAAATCCAAATTTAATCGTAAGGATAACCTTCATCATCATATTTGTAAGATTGCCAATTATACTCATCTATTTCACTGAGACCACTCCTTGTGATATAATTTTATGAACAAAATGATACATGATATCAATTTATTTAGTTCTCTCATGATACATTTGATTTTTGGTCAAATGTATAGTACTTTGACTGTCACAATGTACGATAGTAGGACCTTGTTATAAATCCAAGTCATTAGCGAAACCTCGCAACTATAATATCTCTTTCACCGCTTCTGTATCCATCATGTATTCAACTTTTATTAACATCATATAAACTTTTCATATTTTATCTCACATTTTGTACGTTCATCTACTTAGTCCACGGTTAATGTCAACATAATCCTAAGATTTATTTTATGGAAATCAGACATAAAAGTAACATGAAGGTCAAGGTAGATAAATCAAATCATAATCTCCAAATTAACATAACATTAATTCAAAAGACAAGCAAAATATCTATGAAAATTAAATAATCCAACCGTCAAACTTGGTTACATCTCTAACCCTAGTTGGATGTAACCTAGTTTGAGGTTTAGCAATTCATACTAAAAACCCAAAGACAATAAACAATTGACCGTAATGAAAGTCATGAAATAGGAAATAAGAGATGAAAAATGCGTCTGGATGTGAGGAACTTGAAGCCCTAATTGGTCCCCATCAATCACTTTGCTTTTTCTCTCCTTTTTCTTCGAAATTGTGTTTTCTTCGCTATTATGGTGTCCCCTAATTCCAAATATTTTATGGTATATATATGTATTTCTTTGGGTGTCAAAAATACTCCCAAAATAGCCTTAAAAAATGTGTACTTCAAAAAGAATTAGGAAAGTCATAGGTTGAGCGAACAAACCATACCGACACTGGATGTGAACCGGACCAGTGTTGGTCTACCATCTAGAGAGCAAACAACCTTGACTAGGGCCAGTCTAGCAACAGTCAAGTCTTCTGAGATTTGAGCTGAGGAAAACTAGACCCAAACCGGTGCATGATCAATGCTGATCCAACAAAAAATAGTCTAACCACGAATTTTCATTCTCTCCACACTTCTCACATCGAGAACTGGCCTAGACATCAAGTCGTGATCTCGAATTCTTCTAGATTCCCTCGATAGGTCTGATTAACCATCAAATTTCATTCTTTTTTCGCCAATTTGCCCAACAAAACACAAAACAATAGAAAAAGTAAAAACCACTAAGAACCCTGTAAATTGCGAAAATAATTCATCATTACACCACTAAGAACCCTGTAAATTGCAAAAATCATTCATCATTTTAAGCTTCTAAACCACAGAATACCTATGCAAGTATCAAATATATCAATGACTAATACCAAAATTGCTTGCTTTGGAGATATGTGTCTTGAAGCAAATACTAGATGCAAACTATTATTTAAAAATGTGAGGTAAGTTCCACATATTATTCTTCAGTTAATCTCTAAAAGGACACTTGATGATGAAGATTATATTACAATCTTTGGCTAGAGGTAGCAAACGAGTGGGTAGGTCAGTTGTGCATCAAATTGCTTCAGATTTCAAGTCAGTTGAGTCTTGGTCATTTGGATCTATAGTCATTCGGATTTCAAGTATCTTGGGTCTCAAGTTAAAAAGGACTTATTATTTGTCAGTAAACAAAAAAAAAAGTTAAATAGTGAAGAAAATATTTTTCGTGGAAATAATGTGTTATAATTATATATAAAAGAAAATAAAATTTGAATTCAAAAAATAAGAAGAAATATTGTGTTTGTCAGCTAAAGAAATAATATGAAACAATATGCTATTACATATTGACAGTCATAAATACAAAAGATCAGCAAAATAGTTATGCTTTCGAATTGTCATAATTAAAAGCATATATACCACAAAAGTAGTTCAATAAATTTATTTTTGTAATAATAATTTTAATTAATAATAATATTACAAAATTTACATTTTATCTCATTTTTATAATTGAAAATTTTTAAATTAAATGATTGATAGTTACATATAAAAATTAGCATTCATAAATAAAAGTAAACAAAATTTTAAAAAAATTCAATTAAAAAGTATCTAAAAATTTGAGTCTACATTAAAATGAATTAAATTTTGAAGTCAGGTTTGGTTTAGATTAGGTCAGGTTATTGCAGGTTTCAAGTTACTCAGGTTTAGGAGATTCGAGTTTCAAATTATTCAAGTTTCAACTCATTTCAAATTCTAGCTATTTGGGTTTTGGGTCGTTTCAGATATGGATATTTAGGTTTGGAGTTACTTCGAGTTCAGGTGGAGTCAAGTTGTGGATCATTGAATTTTTCAGTTAATGTAGGTTAGGTCAAGTTAAGTTGCCAGTAAGTTAAGTCGGATTACTCGAGTAGGATTAGTTTTTGGTACATCTACCTTCAGCGATGGAAACTGGAAGCTCTCTAAATGTTCTCTTATTGTAGCAAAAGGAAAAAAATGTGACACTTTATATTCAAAAGGGATTAAGCTCTATGAGGGAGATATAAATTTAGTTGAGTTATGCGAACTATGACGTATATAGCTGTGTCACTTAATGAGAAAGGACTTCAAATCCATACTAGAAAAAACTTCTCTTTATGCAAAGGACATTATTACAAACATGCACTCATTGTTTGACCGAAAAGTAGCGAAGAATTGTATTTTGCAAATCCTCATCTCCTTCCATGAAACGTCATATCTTGAATTTTGTCCACTATGATGTTTATTCTATATCTGTTCAGTCTCTTGGAGGTGCATATATTTTGTTTTATAGACAATTACTCGAGGAAAATATGGACTTTTACATTAAGATCAAAATACCAAGTTCTAGACATGTTTAAACATTTTCATGTCAACATAGAAAAGAAACAAAGAAGCCATTAAAATGTGTTATAGCAAGCAATGTAGGAGATTACATAGATCCTTTTGAAAAATATTGCAAATACCATGACATTAGACTTAAGAAAACTGTTCGGAAAACATCACAACATAATGGCATAGCTGAAAGAATGATCACACATTTAGATTTTTTTTTTTTTTTTGAGGAAAAGATGGAGATTTTATTCATGACTGTAACCTCCTTACATCAATATTAGCAAGAGAAAAAACATAACTAACAATTTTAACATCTAGAAAAAATTTGCCATTGTGCTTAAGAGCCTTTTTTGCCATTACTTGTGCAACACAGCTTGTCGCTTTAGGAACACGATGAAAATGAAAGAAGCTAGTGGAGAGAGGCCGGATGTCCTCCACAATCAATCCAAAAGAGATTGTGCCATAAAGTTGCTTCTAAATTACATTGATTGTAGTGAGGTAATCCAACTCAACATATATACTTTGGAATCTTCGATCTTTTACCTTTTTCATCATTGCTCGAATATAAAAATTTTAAGAAGCTGAGTAGAGGAATCCCTATCAAGGCCTTCAAAAATAGCAAGCTCTATATGCCCTCTCTGATTCATAAACACATAGCCCAATCTTCCTCTGCCTGACCTAATTGTCGCATTTGGATTGATTTTCAAAGATCCTATATCCAACAGTGTCCATAATGCCTAGCTCATCTGTCTTCTATCTGGACAGACTGCTTTCACCTTATCCTTATAGCCATTGTATAATGTAAGCACTTGTTTGATGACTAGACAATGGTTTATATCAGTTCTTTCCATAACTAGTTAGTGCCTAACAAACCATTGCAGCAACTTTGAGAGGCTCATGGCCATGAGAAGATGGGAAGAAGAGAACCTTTCATAAAAGTTGCCTTCCAAGCAATCTTTGATGTGCAACCCCAAAGGGCTAAGAAGCCAAACTCTAACCACCCAAGGACACTATATTTGGAGATAAGAAATAGTCTCATCCAACAAGCCACATCACCAACATGTGGTATTTAACATTATCCTTTCTACAATAAGTTTGCAGAAAGTCTTTGAGAGCTCTCTATAAAAAGTGCTTAAGTTTACCTAGCACTTGGAGATTTTAGAGGTGTTTCTATACACAAGACCTTGGTTAAGAGGATAAAAAAGTCAGATCACATGAACTTGCCAAATTTTTTTCTAGATTGTATGCACCTCTCATCGTGTAATTCTTGAAGCGATCTGCGTGCCAAACTAGCTTGTCTATTTCCTCCTAAAGACTGAGAAGGATTATTAGGACGTGGACACTTTCATGGGGGAAAAATGATTGTTTGATAACACTCGGCTTTCAAATCTTTGTGTTATAATCAATTAAGGATTATACCAAATTTGATTTAAGTAAAACTCTAGGCAAATAAACTTTGAACCCAAGTTGATTAGGTAACCAATAATCCTCTCAGATGTTCACTTTAGTGTTATCTCCAATAACCCATCTTGCTCCTGTTTTGATTAACTAACGTGATTGTAAAATACTTCACCAAGAATAGCTTGGCAAATATCCTGGTTTGGTTGTCAGTAGGCTTTCTCATTGATTGTAACGAGCTTGTAAGATGTACGTATTAGGCTTATTTCTCAAGTATGACCAAATTAGATAGGTGGAAATCGCGAAAGTCGATACCACTATTGGCCTTATTAGTTCGCATATTGGCCCAAGAAGCCTAGTGAATTAACCCACTAGAATTGATTTGCCAATATAGGTATTTATCTCCTCTACAGAGTTTGCAATAACAAAAAACAGCTTATGACATATGTTGAAATATCTTGGAAAATAGCCTTAGATAAAATTTCTTTATCTACATGTGACAAGAGTCTCTCCTTCCAGTTGCTCAACTTCTTTTGTATTCTATCCAGAATTGATCCAAAGATCTTCTTTTTCGAGTGACAGATTATCATAGGCAATCCAAGATACTTCTAAGGGCCTTTTGATGACATGATATCCAAGCTATTACATATAGCATTTTTAAGCTATGATGGTGAGTGAGACCTCAGATTTGTCTAGGTTGATCCGTTAGCTTGAAGCATGGTTATAGGATTGAAGAATGCGTTTAAGATGTTGGCACTTTGAAAGTGATGCCTCAATGAAAAAGAGGCTATCATCTGCAAAGAACAAGTGAGTGATTGTCCGGACTTTCCCACACATTTGCAACTCATGAATCTGACCCTTATTGGTAGCTCTGTCAAACATAAATGATAATCCCTCTACAGTAAATAAGAAAGGGTAAGGAAATAAAAGATCACCTTGACATAAACCCCTCATTGGCTTAAAAGGCTTGCCTAGAATTGAGTTCACAATTATTCAATATGAAACTGAAGAAACGCGTCTCATAATCAATTAAACAAATTGTGCTGCAAAGGTCATTTTTAATATAATTTGCTCTAGAAAGTCCACTCCACCTGGTCATTAGCTTTATTCATATTTAGTTTGAGTCATATACGCATTCTCCACCCTATACATATGCTTCATGCTATGAAAAAACTCAAAAGCAATTAAAAATCGTTAATGATCAAGCACCCTAATACAAATGTGCTTTGGGCCTCCAAAATAATAGAATGAGGACTACACTTTTAATTAATTAGCAAAAGTTTTAGTGACAGTATTAAAAATCACATTGCAAAGTCTTCTAGGTTAGAAATCCTTACACATGTTTGGAGAATAGGCTTTGGGGATTAGATAAATATGTGTCTGGTTAATATGACTTGGATTCTTCTATTATTAAAAATTTTTAATGCCTTAGCCGTCGCATTATCACTAATGATGGGCCAAAAATAATGGTAAAAAATTGTTGGCATGTCATCTAGCCTTAGAGCCTTTGTGGGATACATTTGAGTTATGGTTTGGTATATCTCTTTTATTGTAAATTTACATGTCAGTTTGTTGTTCATATGATCAGCCACTTGTGCACTAATTGTATCAAGTATTGGTTGCAAGTAGAGATTACTTTGAGACTAAAAAAAAACCTTCAAAACAGGGTTTGAATGCCTAAGCAATATCCACATCAGTCTGAACGACACTATCGTTGTCATCCACTAGCCTACGAATGAAATTTCTTTTCTTGCGTTGGGTTGCTTTTGCATAAAAGAAAATAGCGTTCTTATCTCCCTCTTGTAGCCATTCCACCCTAGCTCGTTGTGCTTATATGGCCTCTTTTCACTTTAGGAGCTCATCAATAAATGATTGGATAAAGCTTAGTTTTGCCAAATTTTTTGAGATCAACGCAATATACTCAAGAGCTTGGCTGTTGCGCACTTGGAACCTCCTAAGATATATATTTACATGGCCGAAAGTAGTCTGTTTATACCTCTTCAGCTTGGCTCCACCATGAGATAATGTTTGCGACATTTGATGTAAGGAATAAAGTTGACGAGCACGCCCCCACGATTTTTTAACCACATCTTCACATGATGGGTCTCGTAGCCGCATCTTTTCAAATCGAAAAGCTTTGTTTCTCATCTGCCTTGTAAGAGACGTCACACCAAGCTTGATATTAACATGTTATGATCAGAACCAAACTTGTGAGAAACACAAATCCCAAGAAAAATATCAGCAAAACAATCATTAATTAAAGCACGATCTAACTTTTCACGGAATTTTTCACCATCTGCACTGCCATTCATCCATATGAAATCAAAACCTACAAAACTAGTGTCATGAAGATTACAAGCATCCCTTACACTCTTGAAGTCATCCATGAGGTTCATAGCTCCAACCCTTCTTCCACTGTTCTCATAGTTGTACATAATCTCATCATAATCGCCAACACAAATCTATGGTTTGTTCATTTGACTATGGAGGTTTTTAAGTACTTCCCATGTCGACAATTTATTTTCCTCTCCTGGCCAGCCATAAAACCTTGTAAATCTTCGTTCTAATATGGTGTTCGGATGATGTTTGGAGAAGATCACCCAAAAAGATTTCTAGAGTAAACCAAGCCCAATCGCCCTGTCTTTGTCGGCCCCTCAGCAACTCACAAAAAAGTCATTCTCAAATGGTATCTCATGCAACTATAACGTTGTTTCTATGAGGAAAACCAAGGTAGAAGTTTGAAGCTGTAAAAGCTTTTTAAGTCGATTGATTGCTCGTGGGTTCCCAAACCCACAACAGTTCCAATCTAGACAGCTGATCGCTCCTGGTAGGGCTGCTTATTATCCTCTGCCGATATAACATATGTTTCCATTGGTGTTTGGATCGTGCTATGAATCTTCTGCTTTTTAAGAACGTGATCTATATTTTCATTATGGAGTAAAGGCTCACTAAGGGTCAGCTTCCTCTTCCCAAGAATAGAGGCATATTGCCCATGTTGAAAGCAGCCTCTCTTTCTAATTTGTTTTTTTTTTTTTTCCACAAAGAGATTTGGGCTTCTTCTTGTAATGTGATCTTGAGTGGGTATTGGGGCTATGACCTACATTTGGACGTATCGATTGCATGTTTAGATCTTAATGTGGAGGGACTCTTATGGTCACTTGAGAGTATTTGGTTGCAACACACATTTGTTTACATTCCAAAAGAATGAACGCTCTAAACTTGAAGGCAAGTCGAGACCACGTATTTTCCTGAGATATGTATGTAAAGAATTTTAACAAAGGTTGTGGATCGAGATTCCCTTTTTATTTTCTTTGAAAGCAAAAAAAAAAAAAAAAAAGTATTCCTAGAATTTTTTTATTAATTTTCAATTTTCAAACATTATTTTTTTCTAATTATTTTTCTATCTTTGAATCAATTTTTAGTATTTACTAGGAGGACATGAAAAATAAATATAGAGTAGTCATTGGTATTACAAAGTTTTTTTAGCCAATTTTTTTTCTAAAAATCAAGTTTTAAGGTAATACTAAATAAATTTAAGGTAACAACAAATATATTTAGTATTAAATTTTTTAAATTTTTTTTAAAATTTTATAAATTAAATTCATTTTATAACTATTGTGAGACTATTTCATTGTCTTCTCAACGACACTCATCTATTAAATAAATAATTTATTTTTAATAACATAACTCACAGTATTTGTTAATTTTATTCTTTTTTTTAGTAAAATTAACTCATAATCTAATATTATTCAAATATTATTTTTAATTTTTTTATTCAAGTAAATTCTACTTATTACGTAGTATAAAATTATAAGTAATTTATACTCATTTAAAAAAAAGTCAAAATACAAATTCTTAATAATAATATTTTGGATGGAAATTACAGAATGTGAGACCATGCAATTGCCAGTTGCCACAACGGAACAAACACAGCAGAACTCCAAAAATCAACCCTGTACCCTCTCTGTAAACGTAAATCCTCCAATTTTAGTCTCCCCAACCAATTCCCTCTCCATTTCTTTAAAATTTGAGTACTATAAAATTTAAATTACAGCTGCCATCCTGCGGGTCTCTCTCCCTCCCTCTAGTTTTTATAAGCCACACCCAACCAACAGGCAAAACGATCTCTCTCTTTTTTGTTTGTTTCGAGAAAACAAAAAAGAGAAAGAGACACAAATTAGAGGCCTGCAGAAACAGAGAGAGAGAGAGTGGGTGGGGGGAGCAATGGGGAAAGGAGGAGAGAGGGTGCAGCAGAGGCGATTCGGAGAGACAGAAGGAGAAGAGGGAGTAATGGCGACTGACTTCTTCTGGTCATACACAGATGAGCCTCACGCTTCCAGGAGAAGACAGATCCTCGCCCAGTACCCTCAAATCAAGCAGCTTTTTGGCCCTGACCACTGGGCCTTCCCCAAGGTCTCATCTTTTTCTCTGCATTCTGTGTTTAAATACTCCTATCTCGCGTTTTTCTATCTGGGTTTTTGATCTTAAAGTAGTTGGCTTGGCTGGATTTGTGGGCTTCCTTTGGATGGTTTTTTTGGGATTTATACATGTTTTCTCGTTTCTTTTCCTTTTAGATCGCTCGGTTTTAATGGATTTAGTGTGTTTGATTTCCTGGTGTTTTTAATTGCACCCATTTGACTACAGTTACCCTCTCTCTCTCTCTCTTTCTCGGTAGTGGTATTTGCATTTTCTTATTTTTGGGGTCTTTTTGGAGATTCTGTTAGCTGTGAATTTGGTCCGGACATGTCTATGTAATTTAGAGATGGGAAGTTTTAGACATCTTCGTCTGGTGCTGTTCTTAAATTTAACTTGCATTTGCTACAATTGTGTATGTGCTTATGTGATGAGACTTTCTGGAATGTATATCTAGATTTTAATCTTTCTTCTTTTTATTAACTGAATATAATGCATTGAAATTGTTTATCACCAGCTTTGATGTTCTGCAACATATTAGTACTTGTATTTAGATGGATGTATGTTTGCTCAAGCAGGAGATTGTTTTCCAATTCCAACTCCTTGTGGTGGTGGCTTGTGCTAAATGGCCCCTTTCTTTTTGGCTGGACTAACAGAATTTATGTAGCTTTATTTGGAATATGAAATAGATTCCATCCGCTTCTTGTCCTTCTTGCACGACAGAAAACTTTTTATCATGCTGTTACATTGTTGGGTTTCGTAGATTCAGCTTGCTCGATATGACAAATCATCGACAAAGATTAACTGTGCTCTTACTTTTCTAGACTAGAGAAGGAACCTTTGTGCATTGATTCTTCTGAGCTTTGTCCATGCTCTGCTCTCTATATGGTTCATGTTCTAAAACGATGGTATTGCAGGTCACTGTGGTTGTACTTCTCCAGCTCTGTACTGCAATGTTGGTTCACAATGCGAGCTGGTTGAAGATATTGGCAACAGCCTACTTCTTTGGCTCTTTTCTCAACCATAATCTTTTCTTAGCTATCCATGAGCTCAGCCACAATCTTGCTTTCTCTACTCCAGTCTACAACCGTTGGCTTGGGATTCTTGCTAATCTTCCTATTGGTGTACCCATGTCTGTAACCTTCCAAAAATATCACCTGGAGCACCATCGCTTCCAAGGAGTAGATGGCATCGATATGGACATACCAAGCCATGCTGAAGCCCATCTCGTGAAAAATGTTGTCGCAAAATCTATATGGGTTATCTGCCAGCTCTTCTTCTACGCTTTGCGGCCTTTATTTCTCAAACCAAAGCCCCCAGGTTGTTGGGAGTTCGTCAACCTTTTCATTCAGTTAGCCCTTGACGTGGCCATGGTCTATTTCTGGGGCTGGAGATCTTTTGCTTATTTAATCCTTTCCACATTCGTTGGAGGTGGAATGCACCCAATGGCTGGTCATTTCATCTCAGAACATTATGTCTTCAAGCCAGATCAAGAGACATATTCTTATTATGGCCCCCTGAATTTCCTTACATGGCACGTGGGATTCCACAATGAACACCATGATTTCCCAAGGATTCCTGGGAACAAGCTTCACAAGGTGAAGGAGATAGCACCAGAATATTATGAGAGCTTAGAGTCCTATAAATCGTGGAGCCAGGTCATCTACATGTATATTATGGATCGGACGGTTGGGCCTTTCAGCCGGATGAAGAGAAAGGTGTCAAGTACTACAAAGAAATCTGAATAGGTGTTCTCATCCTTCACTCTTTTTGCGTTTTGTCTTCTTTTTCTCCTTGGCCACATATTCCTTTTTGGATTGGATCTCTTTGAGGAAATGCAGTTTCTTGTGGAAAGGAAAAGGGAAAAGGTTCATTTGTTTGTAACATTCTTGAGGAATGAAAATTTTGTTTAGTGGTATTAGCCTCTTATGCTAAGCCAATCAACGGATTTTATTCTTCGAAGGAACTGTTTGTGTTCCCAAGACGCGATAGATAGTGCGACCATGGCCTTAAGATTTATGTATTCTATCAGTTGAGAGTTCATTTTCTTCACTGAGATAGCATTAACAATTGCTCGATTCATTTATTTGGCTTTGGTATATATAACTAGGTTTGTATCAAATATTGCAATCTGAAAGTGTCTTCTCCATGTTTGGTTTGGAAGTAGAGAATCGCCATTATTAGCCTCACACAATAAGTTTTTGCAGCTAATTTTTTGGATTTTTGCATTGCACATATTTTTGTCAATAAAAAGGATGCTTATGAGTATATCGGTTATAACATCTATGAGTCCAAGTTAGAGTAATTATCGTTTTTAAATACTCAGTTCAATCACTCTCATAAGGGCATATCTACCATTTGAGTACTGGTGGACCTTAATAAGTTTCTCTTTTGGTTTTAGTGTTAACGAGTAATGAACCTATGCAGTGCCCGCGCACAGCTGCATTGGCAAAAAGACTACATTGCGGAGACTCGAATCCGAATTAATGCAGGGAGAGAAGCAACAAATTACTATCAAGTTATCAACTTGCATAATTTTTTGCATTGCACATATGAACATTGTAGATCCTGATTGTAGATCCTGAGATCTTTGACTGACAAATGTATTTGTCTAGGTCAAACTCTGAAAGTAGTCTTTTCAAAGGAATGCAAACTGATGCAAAGCAATTTGTTTAGAGATTGTTAGTCGTGGCTGATGAAAAATGGTAGGAACGATTTCATTCAAATAAGCAACTTGGATCAATGTAAAAATACAACTAGTATTGAAGACCAAGATTTAAAAAGGCACTAAAAATGCAACAACTGTTGTTTGCTGAAATTGCCCCGGGTTCCATTGATTCCATCGGAAATTAATCTCTTTTATCCAGCGTTTGCCCGAACATCAATGCATTTTTTTTTTCATCTGTTACCAGAAAATCCATTTTCGTTTCCTTAACTTGATTATCTGAGAAATAAAATATGTACTAGGTGTCCAAAAAACACTTGCTTCCGGCCGCGAAAAATCAGTTCACCCAAGACAGCTTAACAAATGAAGTTTCGTAAGGAAAATGACCGGTTCCATTTATTTTTACGAGAAGGGGTGGGAGCCCGATTGAAATGTCCTGATTTTTATCTTGATATGTTTAAAAATAATAATTAATTATTAATTTTTTGTAATTATTATGATAAAAAAGAGTAATAAGAAATAAAGTGATAGTTTATATTTTAATTTTTTATTACTCTTTTTATCAATAGAGTTACAATAATTTAATAATTAGTTGTTTTTTTCAAACATATCGAGACAAATCCTCAAGACAAACTGTTCGGTTCCAAAACTAAACTCTTATATTTAATCTGTACATTGTGTGCATTAGTCTCGGACGCTACGTGTGGATCACTGAGCATATTCATCTGTGGTTGTGAATGGTGATTAACCATTGGAAGTCTTGCCAGAGGATATTCATCATCGCTATCGTAGAAAACCCTTGGAGAATGCAGATGGTCCCCTGCAGCATGGCGTCGATAATACATAAAATTGTATGCCAGCTTCAGACTCTTATTAACCATCCGAAAAGGAAGGAGGAATTCAGCTTTAGCTAGAGAAAAAAATCAGCAGGTAAAGTTTATTGGCTACGTTTTTTTTTTTTTTTTTTTTTTCGTTAACTTATAAGAAGTATTAATAGACATATAAAAAAAAAAAAAAAAGAAATGAGGTTGACTATCTGCATTGTCAGACTCCCAATATCATGACTGCAAAATAAGCAAGTTCCTGCATTTTTTTGGTACTTTGGAATGCAGGCTGCAGATCAAACATGTGATTGGATCACAAGTACTAACTATGAAAATTCTTTGCGGATCATTTTAAAAAAGGGAAATACATGGTGATTTAGATTAGGTGGAATTAAAGTGTAATAAAAGTGATATCTATTATTAAAATAATTAAATTTAAAAAATAAATAAATTATTAAATTATTAAATATTATTAAATAAATTAAATATTTATTTGAATTTTTTTAATCTATGTCTACGTAGTAGTGCACTTTAAAAAACTTCATTTGATGGTACCTAGGGAAGCATTTATAAACATTAAAATGGGATTAAACGCAACCAAAAATTTTTGTCACTCAAAATAAAAAATTGACATCATCTCCCCTTTATGTTTTTAAATAAGAAATTTTTGGTTTGTGGGTTTTTTATTAAATATATGGAGAATATGACAAATTGTCTGTACGAAAAATAAATAAATATTTGAGATTATGTAACGTGATCACTAAATTAAAGTAAAGACAGTAATCACTAATTATTGTAATTTAGTGGTAAGTGTCGAATGTTATCAAATTAAAAGTTTTTCGTTTGAAAGTTGTCAAGACATTTGATGGGATTAAACATACTCATTTTTTTTATAATATTAGACTATATTATAATCATTTAGGTAGTTTAGAGGTGGTGGGGTTAAACATACTATTCTCCTTTATAATATTGAATTATACTGTAAACATACAAATAGTTTAAAAATTATTCTAAAAAAAAAATAATACTCACTAGTAGGATTGTGAGATACTACCTTTATCTTCATATTTTAACTAAAAAAAAAAAAAAGAAAAGTAAAGACGGCAAAGTGGTGCGGTCCAACTTGTTTTGTCTTGTTTGGTTTTTTTCTGTTCTTTGTATATACGTGGAAGCCCAATTGGCTTTAAGCGATTCCTGAACGAATCTTCTTCGGAATCCCACTAACTCTCCAGTGCCATCCTAGTCCAAGCATTAACAATCATTAATTAATTAATTAATTAAATCAAATTGTCCCTTCATCTCAATTCCATTCCATTCCCATGGTGGAACTACTGGAACAAGGAGATAAACACAGAGAGAGAGAGAGAGAGAGCGTAATTAGTTAGCGCTTAACAGAGCCGCACGCACAGAAAGAGAGAGAGAGAGAGGGAGATGGACCATGTGCTGCAGTGGCGGCTTTTACCTCTGCTAGCGCTGCTTGTTTCCTTTCTCTACTTCTTCTACTTTCAAAATTCTTCCAAGGTCATTCTTATTTTACATATGCTTGCCCCTCCAACTTGTTTACCAATATTTTTTATGTTTTTGAATTCAAGTAACTGTTTTTTTTTTAAGCAATGGTTATCATTATAGTTTATATTTCTGGGTTTTTTTTTTTTAAATTTTTGGTTTGGTGGGGTTGTTTTATTGCAGCAGTCTCAAGGAGGGGAGTGCAGCCTTCTTCCATACAGCCATTACTTTTTGACTAGCAAGAGGATTGTGACACCACAAGGGGTCATCTCTGGTGCAGGTCTGTTTGAGGAAACAGTTGAGTGTGTGTATTATTGCATCACTTTTCATAGATTTATCATATATGTTACCTTTGCTAGCTTGGGATGGATTAATGTAAGCACGTAATTTGCTATTCGTAATTCAGTTTGTATGTTGTTATTCTTTGTTTATTGCTTAACACGACTTTGATGGTCACTGAATTCGTTGTCCTCTTGATATGGCCTACATTTGTTGTTGTTGTTTCTGCTTTTTTAGCTTTTTATTTTTTTGCTATGTTTTCCCATGAGGAATATTTACATCCCAATTATGGAGATTTCTTAACTCAAATGCGTGATTGAGCAGTTGAGGTAAAGGACAATTATATAGTATCCATAATTAATGAAGAAGATTGGAAGGCTAAATCTAAGACGGAGCATACAGTTGATTATGGCGAAGCTGTGATCATGCCTGGCTTAATTGATGTGTAAGATGCTGCTCCTCTGGATAAACGAGAACTTCTGAAATGAGTTGGTTATTTCCTTGTCTGTGAATTTATAGGCAGCAACTAAAATTCATCTTACAATGGCAGACATGCTCATCTTGATGAACCTGGAAGAGCTGAATGGGAAGGATTTGCTTCAGGCACTAAAGCTGCTGCTGCTGGTACAACCTCCCATACATTTTCACTAACTTGTGGATATATCTTATGTATACGTATAGGAATCCTTGTTTTATGTCTGTTTTGAGAACAATTCAAAAGTTCTCCCTGTTCAGTGTAGTCTCTTCATTATGTTTCTGCACAATATGCCAAATCGTGTTATGTGTTGTCATGTGGGATGTTCATAGACTTGATTTTTTAAATTTTCCTATTTTTCTTTTCCTTCTGAAGGGCTTGTTTTCGTGCAATATCAACATCTGTGCTACAATGCAATCTTTATATTGTTTTCTTAAATATTACTACCATCTTTTGTGTATCTCAGGTGGAATTACAACATTGATTGACATGCCTTTAAATAGTTTTCCTTCAACTGTTTCTGCAGAAACTCTAAGACTCAAGGTATGAAAGTTGAGTTGAATTTTACCAGTTCGTTAAAATCCTTGACGAATATCCGCAGTTCCAGTTTGATGGTCTTGCAAAGCTGAAGCTCTTGTCTTTCTAATGCTTTTCTACTTTCCATGCGCTATCTAGAGCTTGTTATCCAAGTCCATTCATCAATATTTTTTGAAGAATACATGCAAAATTTTCTTCATGTTTGTAATTTCAGATCATTTGACTAACTACAGGCCCCCGACGTTTCTTTTTTTGACATGCATGTAATAGATTGAGGCAGCAGAAAAGAAAATCTACGTTGATGTTGGTATGTTCTTCAAATATATGTATTGAAACAATACCTTGCTATGTCAATATCTAAAGCACCTACTACCTTTGTCTGAACTCTATCGTGATTAGGATTTTGGGGAGGCCTAGTTCCTGAGAATGCATTCAATGCAGGCTCTCTTGAAGCTCTACTAAGCGTAGGTGCTCTTGGTCTGAAGGTAATCGTCCTTGGATGCATGTCAAAAAGTTCTTTTCAAGTTATTTGCTGAGAAAACTGTACGCCATAAGATCTTCATTCTTGAAATTTATGTTTGGCCATTTGTGGTAGTCATTGTTTTATGGAGAATATGCTTGTCTATATGTGTGTATGTGTGTGCAAAAAGAGAAGGAAATATACATAGATTAAATAGGATTTTGTGTTTCCATCAGCATAGCATATTTTTAGAATACTTAGAGCATCTTTGTTATATAAACCTGTTTATTCATCGTTAAAAACTTTGATCATTTCTGGTTATCAAATGTTTTTTCCTAACTCCCACTGTTCTTGTTTTGCAGTCTTTTATGTGTCCTTCGGGGATAAATGACTTTCCTATGACTAATGCCAGTCATATCAAGGTCTAGTTTTTTGCCTGCCCAACTACGTTTGTACATATTCTTGCCTTTTCTTAATATCTTTGTCAAAATTTGGATCCTCGAAGGTCCTCATCATTGATCGTGGCATACTCATTTCATTTCTGCCATGTTGACAGGAGTTTCTTTATTTGCTTAAGGTTCTTTTCATGTGCTTCTACAGGAGGGACTATTAGTGCTAGCAAAATATAGAAGACCTTTGCTAGTCCATGCAGAAATTCAACAAGATTCTGTAGTCAATTCTGAAAATAATGCAGATGATCCTCGATCTTATTCTACATACCTTAACACGAGGCCAGCGTTGTGGTAAGATATTGATTATGAGCATGAGAAGAAGTAAGACTAGTGCTAAGCTATATTTTTCGACCTGCCCACTCCCTTGGGGCTGCATGACCTAAATTTAATTAGACCAGATTTATTAGATAGCATACGGTTGGGTATTTTTGATGATGGTTCACCCAGTCTTGTGCTTGATGCATGCCGTGCCCTGTCGTGGTGCAAAATGTTGGCGAAAATGGAAATATGTACTCAACTTGACCATGGGAAATCTGAGTAATCCTAATCTTAATTATTTCATATATACCATAGTGGCATGGTCAAAGCTTGTTGTACTAGCAGTCTGCAATCGAATTACATCTTACCAAGTAACGGAGTTGCCGGGGCATTCTCATGTGAGATTGACATATATACCGATCACCCTGACGTTTATCTATTATGCTTGAAGAATAATTGATGTGTCTGTTTCTCAACCAGGGAGGAGGCGGCTATTCGGGAGCTCTTGACAGTATCAATGGACACACGAAGTGGTGGTCCTGCAGATGGCGCTCATCTTCATATTGTTCATTTGTCAGATGCAGGTCCTTCCTTACAGCTTTTAAAGGTAATGAAAAATTAATTTCTAATTTTGGTTTACTGCATTAGAGCCTCTACAATTGAACCAATGCTTAGAACTATGTCAAATATAGTCCTTTTGATTAACATTCTTTCTTTCAAATTTTACATCAACTCATTTTCATTTATACTGACATCCTGTTTAACTTTTGCAAAAAATGCTGACATTATGACTAAGCATTGGTTAAAGTGGCACTCAAGCAATGTTAATAGCATTGGCAGGATCTTATATTGCCAGAAATTTCCTTTCATTGTTTTCCAGAATGTTCTTTCAATTCATTTTTCATGATGTTGCCTTTTTCCATGTTTTACACAGCAAGCAAAAAGTAATGGCGATAGTATAACAGTTGAGACATGCCCTCACTACCTAGCCTTTTCATCAGAAGAGATTCAGGAAGGAGACACTCGTTTTAAATGTGCTCCACCCATCCGTGATGCAGCCAATAAAGATGCTTTGTGGAAGGCTCTTCTGGTAGCCATGAATTTTAGGATACCCCAAGTCTACTATTCATTTTTCACGTCATTGTTTGTTTCTACTTGATCTAAAAATCTGTATTTTAGGCTGGAGATGTTGACATGTTGAGCTCTGATCATTCGCCAACACTACCTGAGCTTAAACTCCTTGATGAGGGAAATTTTTTGAAGGCTTGGGGCGGCATATCATCTTTACAGGTTACTATTTCTTCATTTAGCGACAACCCTGTAGATTCTTCGACTACTCCAAAAAAAAAAAAAAAAAAATGTTTTACTGATTAAGAACCATTTGCTATCTGTTGCTTGCCTGAAAAGTTTTCTTGATCCATAGCCAATAATGTTTATGTCATCTGCATTAATTTTATTACTGGGTAAGGTCTAAGTTTAAGGGCTCTTCGGCCATACACGTGCATTTTATCCAATGATAATTTACTATTTATGGTGGGGAAACAATGGATCCTGATGAATTTAGGCGTGACAGTTGGCTGCTTGAAAATACCTCTAGAACCGCAAGAGCCATCTTTTCCAAAACTTTCTTTCACAATTGTAGGATCACAATATTTATCATATGCAAAAAACTAAAGAAAAAGCATGTTCCTTTGTTTAATATTGGTTAAACAACCAGAAGTCTGCTCGAGTTTGCCAGTTCCTGTTATTTCTTTTGAGAACTCACAGTTATAGCACATACAGTTCGTTCTCCCTGTGACATGGTCTCATGGGCGCAAATATGGAGCAACATTGGAACAATTGGCGTTGTGGTGGGGCGAGAGGCCTGCCAAGCTTGCCAGACAAGATCTGAAGGTGGAGTGAATTTCATTCATTTGCCTTCTAATGGATTTAATTAAGGTGTGTGTGGCTTGGGAAAATAAGACAGTAATCAGGAGGTGATTGCCTAATGATCAATCACGTTACTCTGACCTGATTATTGCAGGGGGCAATTATGGTTGGGAAACATGCAGATTTTGTTGTATGGGATCCAAATGTGGAATTTGACGTCAATGATGATCTTCCTGTGTATATGAAACATCCGGTATGCTTTTTAATTTATCTACACGTATTTTCTGATTTACTGAGCTTCTGCTTGTCAGGACTGTCTTCTTTCTTTTCCTTTCCTGTGCAGTCCTTCCAAATAGTACGACATACTGTATTGTTAAACTTGCTTTAACATACTAATCATCAATCACAGTTGACATTTGCATATCATCAACATTCATCTACACTTCTCAGTAACTGGTAAGTCTCGCGAAATCACAGCCATCTTCATTGTGTGTGCAGAGTATCTCAGCCTACATGGGAACCAGACTTTCTGGAAAAGTTTTGGCAACTTTTGTACGAGGGAACCTTGTCTACGAAGAGGGAAAGCATGCCCCTGCTGCTTGTGGGGTTCCTATCCTGGCAAGATAGTGGAATTGTCTGGAAATGTGGCCCTATAACCAATTTCCCAAGGAAGTGCGCTGCAGGTTTGCATCAGTGTATCTCACTGATTGTTGGGTTTTATTTACATAGCTGAGATTCCGTGTCACTCACCTGTCGTTCTGACGGAAATTTCAGGCAGAACACTGCATCTGGATGGGCCAAACCTTGTCTAATCTAAAATATTTGATGTTAGTGAAGTGTGAAAGTGTCTCACTCATCTATGTAGTATATATTTCGTTCAATTGTCTCATCTTTGAGTATATGTTTCTTTCACCAGTATTGAAATGTCACTGTCAGTGGCTAACAAATCTAACAAATTACATTAAAGACCTTTTGCATCCAATGGAATTATGTCATAGTAAATATATTTATGATACTGATGCATCTGTGAATAACAAAATTTGCAACATATGTAACTAAGATTTGTTTGTATGTAGAGTATGTTTCAATTTAATATTGGCTCTAGTTTTACCTTGAATGCTTGTTATAAGCTTCACCATTTAAATTCTCATCCGTACTCGGGCGGTAGATGCCCTCATATGAGTGGATTTAAGTGGGTACAAAACGGACAAAAATGCAGTCCAATCCGCAAATCTGATGACCAATATATCCGTGATGAATCTTTTTTTTGGTAAAAAAAAAATCTCAACCGTGTCTTCATGCTATTGTATGATGAGGGAGCTGATACTAAGATTTTCATGGTGAGTATTTTTTTTTATATATAATAATAAGTCTAGTCAAAAATAATAATCAAACTGGAGGAATTGAGCTGACTCGACCGGAGCAGAAAGCATCATTCAGGAGTCTACGAGTCAATTGTAGTGGACTTTTCCACCGTGAGCATTTTCTTTTTGCTCATCCGCCCGCATAACACTACCCGAACTGAAGAAATCGCCAGGGACTCAACACAGAGTCCACTCGAGCGACCTTATAATAACGTCCTGTGCAATAAAAAAATATAGATCCTCCGAGCTTGCGATTAGTTCTTAATGGTGATAGATAAAGAGTTGTTTTTGTTCGTTATTAATTAGTTTTTTTTTTAATCCTTTTATTCAAATGTTAAATACAATTTATTTTTTCAAAGGAAAATTCACGCAATGTGTACGGGAACCAACAAAATGTGTCAATAGATGGATGAACTGTGCACGAGGACTGATGAAAGGAGCAAAATATTATTTGCATTTTTTAGATACAGAATTAACGTGAAAGGTAAATTTAAAAAGAAATAATAAAATGCCTAAAAATGGAAAAATACTGAAATATGAAGAGTGAATTTTACTTTTTGTCTTTTATTATTCAATCACTTTGTACAAATGAAAAAGTTAGAAAAAAAATATTTTGACAAGTGCTGCCTCTTGTGCGGCACTGTTTAGTGTGTTAGAAATAATAGGAAAAAATAAACAAAATATGGACATAAAAATAAAACAAAGGATATATATAATAACTTAAATGTGCGAATACAATGCTTTTAAGAATAGATTGCGCTCTCGTGTACGAAATAGTTATAGTGCAATAGTTATGATATCAACTATTCTCTAAGGATACGTCAGACATTTCCACTGATATGCACTTTACAAGTATGGTAATAGAAACAACACAAACTTAAATAACCAAACAAATTTCAGAATGCTAGGGAAAAGAAGACTATGGTTATTGTATATCTTGGAAAAAACTGATTGGTCCTTTTATAGTGGTCTAGGTATAAAGTCACATAAAATGAATAATGAGCATTAAGACTGTGTTTAATTGTCATAACGACTACTTCCAACAGTCTGTAACGATTGTAACGACTAGTTTTTTAACAGTCAAAAACGGCAAGCCAGACCAAAAAACTGAATGATCTCAAAAGAATGGGCTCGAGGGTGGCTGGTCCATCGCTTAGGGTCACATGGGCTCGCTCATATCGAGTCTGGGTCTGAGTTGCGCAAGACCTCTTATGAGTCTTTTATTTTATGCAGCATAAGAAAAATGTTGGTTTATATAATAAGTAAAACTTAACTTCTCTTTCTCATATGAGATTCTAGTTTTTATTTATACTCTGTTATTAAATAATACTTGACTTCTCTTTCCTCTGTGAGATTCAGGCCTTTTAAAATACCCTTTTTATTCCAACATTATTGTTTACAAAGCAAAAGTTGCAAAATCTTAATACCTTCTAGTAGTGTCGTATCTTGCTATTGCACGAAATGTTTTTTTTAATTGTTGTTGATGTTAATCCAGATTTAGGAGTTAATTATTGTTTGAGTAGAATTAGTGTTGTTTAGTTTGTTTTCAGTATTTTGGTAAAATTAAGATTTTAATATTTGCTACTCTATAAGGACAGGGTGTCGACGATTGTGTATGTGCTTATCATATTATTGTGTGACGTTATTCAGTTTAATAAAGTTAAGTTAAGTTAATTAAAATCTAACAATAGTATCAGAACTTGTCGATCGAGAAGTCACCGCCACAAGTTTTAGATCCAGTTGATCAAAAACAAAGGTCAATCCCAGAATTGTGTTGAATTAATTTGTGTTAAGAGCCAACAAAGTAGAGCCATCAGATATCAGAGTAGATATCTGATCTGAAACGAAGAAAAAAAAAAACAACACCATCGAAGTAGTCGGAGCACCACTGAAGAGGCACCGCAAATCGCCATGTGCCACCGCCAAGCGTCGCTGTAAATAGCCGTTCAGTCACTAGAAGCAAGCCCCAAAACTGTTGGACCCTGATATTCACTTCTTCTACCACCACGCACTCAGAATTTGCCTGGAAAGTCGCAAATCTATGAAGAGCCAAAACGTATAGCCATCGCTTCCCTCTTTGTGTTCGCTTTCTTTAGTTACCTTCGTGGGTTGGAAGCACTTTATTTCAACTCTCCGACGTCTATGCGCCGTCATCTAGCCTGAACAACATTGGAACCCGTTCGAAAAGCCGGAAATTTTTTTGTCAAAGCCAACGCTGATCCTTGCCGTTTCTACTGCCATTCACTTCAGGAGCCTCTAGTGTCTTTGTTGCTAATTGGACCTTGCTTGTTGGCCGCTGCTAGCATTCCTTCCATCGTCGGGAGTAGTTGTGAATCTTGATAGTAAGCATTTATCGAGGAAGCAGACAAAAAAAAAAAAAAGAAGAAAAAAAGGTTAGATCTAGAAAATAAATATTGGTGCGATGAATTTGAACATGTATCGCTCAATTCTAGTCTCAGTTCTCGTTTTAGATGGAAAAAATTACAACCAATGGTGTGTGCAGATGAAAGGCTTGTTTGACTACAATGATTTGCTCAGTGTTATTGTGAACAGAGTTGAAAAGCTTGCTACACATGTAATAGAAGCACAAAGAACCGCACATACAGACTTGTAGAAGAAATAAAAGGGGGGGCTCTATTTCATTCATTAGGCCGTGAATAATGAGAATTTTGAGAAGATTGTAGAAGCAACTTCGTTAAAGCAAACATGAGATATTTTGACAATGTCTTTTCAAGGTGCAGATAAAGTTAAGAAGGTAAAATTCCAAATCTTATGACGTCAGTTTGAGCTATTACAGATGGAAACCTGAGAAACAGTTTCA
Source organism: Carallia pectinifolia (assembly GCA_037832335.1). NCBI lineage: Eukaryota > Viridiplantae > Streptophyta > Magnoliopsida > Malpighiales > Rhizophoraceae > Carallia > Carallia pectinifolia. Next base: position 5,832,713 of record CM075454.1, on the reverse strand, counting down.
GTTTATATTAGTAGAGTTCTCACCCTAACAAATCAGATGAAAATCTATGGAGAGTAGCTCAATGATCAAGTTAAAGTTGAGAAGATCTTGCGGACACTCATATCGTGATACGACTACATCGCGGTTACATTTGAAGAAGCACACAACTTGTCCCAGATGTCAGTTAACGTATTAACGGGTACGCTGCAAGCTCATGAACACTGCAACAAATGAGAAGTGCATTGAAAAGCCAATAGAGTAAGCCCTCTAAAGTAAAGCTCCCATCAATGGTGAGTAGAGTGATCATTCAAAGTATAAGCAAAGTTTCTCTCACAGAAGAGGGCAAAGATGTGGTGGTTCCTACAACAATAGAGATCGATGAGGACACTATAATAATTATGAAAATGGAGACAAATATTACAATAATCAAAGGAATTTAGACTAGACATAAAAGGTCAAGGTCGTGGTACAGGGCAAGAAAGAGGTCAAGGTAGAGGACGACATGACTAATCTAATGTTGAGTGTTATTTATGCCACAAGTGTGGTCACTATTCTCATGAGTGATCTTCGAAGGAGAATAATCAGACAGCTCATTATGCATAAGAGGGAGATGGTGATGGAAATCAATACCTCATGACTCATGATAGTTACTACAGTCACTGAAACGTTAAATTACAATACATGGTTCTTGGACACTAGATGTACAAATCACATGTATGGAAAGAAGGAGTTCTTCGTTGATCTTAATGAGTTAATCCAGTCCACAATCATATTTGTTGATGATAGCAGTGTTCCAGTGATGGGAAAGGGGCGTATTCTCATCAAGTTAAAGAACGGATACCATAATTACATCTCAGATGTGTTTTATATGCCAGATATTAAGAACAACTTTCTTAGTTTAGGTTAATTGTTTGACAAGGGGTATAACATTACATTACGTGATAATTGTCTCTCAATTACTAACTGCAGAGGTACACTTATTCTCAAATCTCATTTAACGAAGAATCAGATGTTTTGAGTTAATATTGCTACAAATATTTACACTTATCTTAGTGCTGTTGTGAAAGACAAGTCTTGGTTGTGGCATCTTCGTTTTGGTCATTCGAATTTTCGTAGTTTGAAACTGCTTGCACAGGATAATATAGAGACAAGTTTACCCAGGATAAATCATCAAAATTAGATATGTGAGGCTTATATTCTCGCAAAGTAGAGCAGATTGCCATTCGTGGAAAGGAGGACTTGGCGTGCAAAGCAACCACGTCAGCTCATTCATTCTGATATTTGAGGCCTAATGAGTGTTTCATCAGTTGGGAACAATAGGTATTGTCGTACCTTTATTGATGATTTTTTTTAAAAAAAGACTTGTCTGAAGGGTTTTGATTGCTTTAAAATGTTTAAGGCTTTTGTTGAAAGGTAAAGTGAGTATTATATAAAGATTTTACGAACTGATAATGGTAGTGAATATACCTCTAATGAATTCACGGAGTATTGTGGAACACAAGGAATAAAGCATAAAGTTATGTTTCTCTATACACCACAGAATAATAGAGTTGTTGAAAGGAAAAACAGATCGATAATGAATATGACAAGAAGTTTGTTGAAGTCCAAATGAGTGGTCAATCCATTTTGGGTAGAAGCTGTGTTGTATTCTGTTTACTTGTTGAATAAGTCTCCAATAGCAAGTATTCAGAATGTCACTCCTAGTAAAGCATGGATCGGTTTCTAGCCCAGTGTGAGGTATTTGAAGGTGTTTGACTCTATTGCTTATGCCCACGTTCCTGCAGAGACAAGGATAAAACTGGGTGATCGAGGAGTGAAGACAATTCTTCTTGGCTATTCAAAAGGATGATATAAGTTGTTCAATCCTACAATAAAGAAGGTAATTTGAAGCAGAGATGTGACCTTTACAGAAGATGAAACTTGGAAATTTGATGCTGAGGAGCAGAATGATTCTCAGAGATGTCCTGTTGCTATTTTGGGAGAAGAGAAGTCTCAAATTGCAGTCCCTAATGTAAATAGGGAAGTTGTCGTAGTTCCTGCTCAGATTCCTACACCACAAGCTCCCCAAGAGAATCAAAGACCAAAGAAAAATTGCCACTAATCAGTTAGATTGCAAGATTATGAGGTAATCCCTAATAATGTTATTAATGATGATGGGGATATGGTGCATTTTGCGATGTTTGCAGATTATGAACATGTGTTGTTTGAAGAGGCGATTCAAGACTTTAAGTGAGTAACTGTAATGATGAAAAAATTAAAGCGATTGAGAAAAATAATACTTAGGAGCTTTACTAATATTCCACGAGGTCTCAAAGACATTGACGTGAAGCGGATTTTCAAGACTAAAAGGAAGTCAAATAGAGAAGTAGAGAGGTACATAGCAAGGTTGGTAGCTAAAGGATTCAAACAACGTCCTGATTATGACTACCATAAGGCATTCTCCCCTGTTGCTTGCATGGAAACTGTCATGCTTATTATTGCTTTGGCTGCTCAAAATCATTAGAAAATTCATCAAATGGATGTGAAATCAGCTTTTTCTTAATGATCCTCTTGAAGAGGAAGTTTTTGTGAAGCAACTTCCAGGTTTTGTAAAGGAAGGAAGTGAAGGTAAGTTGTATAAGTCAAAGAAAGCACTATATGGCATGAAGCAAGCACCTAGATCATAAAATAAGCACGTTGATTCTTTTTTCCATGAAGTTAATTTTCAGAAGTGTCCGTCTGAGCATGCCTTATATATGAAAGTTAATGGTGATGGTAATATTTTATTGATGTGTTTATATGTTGATGACTTAATCTTTGCAGGCAACAATCCAAGGATGATTTGCATACATCGTCATGACTCTTGCAATCATGAAAGTACTTCTAACAGCTTGACTAATCACTTGATATTGCGAGACCAGATGCTGTAATTTGTGAAGATGAAAATTTGCGAGCATCATCAAGACAACATTGATTCAATTCAGGTAATTTTCATAGTTTCAATTTGTCATCTATATGTTCATACTTATAATATTTTCATGTTTTTTCTTGTGGTGGTAAATTTAGCTATGTTTGCAAGTTGTTCCTGCATGATTGAACTGTTTGCCTATAACAGGCGATTTGACTGAGGCAAAAGTTGTCTATGAGCAACTTTGTTTTATGGTGAAGAGGTAAGGATTAAGTTCTGTGTTGTTTTCTCAAGTTTTTCTTTAATATTAGGCACAGTAGTCTATGCCGTAACTATTCAATCGTTGCTAACCCACTCTTCACTATCGAATATAGGTCAGCTATTGAACTTTTGGGCCCCAGAAATCAAGACCTTCCTAAAATTGTTTCAGTATTTGATGAGGTTAGTTGTGAATTTTACAAATTGGCTAATATCTTTTGCCGATTGCAGTTCTAAAGAATTTTGAACTAGAACACTATGGAAACTCTTTATGTCCATAAAAGTTGGCAATATTCTATTGAGGGCTCAATGTCATCTTTAAAGTACAGTCTTTCTATAACATATTGTTGGTATGTTTTTTTTTTATTTTTTTTATTTTCCACCTTCAAAATTTTCCTTAAGTATTTAGTCACCAATATGGTTCTACCGTGATGTTCATCCCATAGTGACATCGAAATTATTAAGGACAATGATTTTTGGATGATTTAATTTAATCTTATATATTATTTAGTTTTGTAAGATTGGATATTTTTAAAATGGATATGCCAAAATAAGTATCCTATTAATTTATCAATGTCATAATAAGTCATTAATTTTAAATTATTTATTTGTAAAAATAGTAAACAAATTTTATCTTTGATTCTCTATGGACAACTTAATGACATTTTTTTAAAACATGTTCCATGTTGTGATACAAGATGTGAAACTTTATTTTTTAACCAATTATCTAAAACCCGCACCTTGCGCAGGCTAATTCCTAGTTTATTACTAAGTCTATAACTTTGGAGTGCTAGGTGTCATAGTTTTCAACAATTTTTTTTGCCTTTTTGCTCAATTCTTCAAGACATCTGCATCCCAAAATTATTATAGAACAATTGAACTAGAAATTTTAATGTTGTTTTAGATTCATTAATATTAAGAAGTTGAAGAGATGCAGGCATCTTTTTTCGAGATTGAGTGGTAATTTGAGGGGCATTAGTATTTAGAAGCTGAATAGATACCTACTGTGGAGAAAATTTTTTAGAATTATGCCTCAAAAAACTTTTAGAATTCTAAACATCAAAGTATACTTATTTGTAAAGTTTGAAATGAATGATTAGCACATCAAGAGACAAAAGAATGAGTTAAAACTGTTAAAGAGATATAAACAAATAAGAAGAATGAAGTCATTTGCAACTTCATTTGAGAGGCAGAGAAGACAATCTTTCCATGAAGTCCTTTTAACTCAAGTACGGGGTTGAACTGCACAGTCACGCTACATGTATTATGTTATTGTTTTTTTTCTTTTGCTCAATAAGAAATCCCAATCGTTATGGTTTTGGTATCATAAACTTATATAAATTATCTTCATCAAGTATAAAAAGATCATGGGCTTCAAACAAAAATTAGACATGTTAAGTGTCTCTTCTTCGTGTTGGGATAAAGAAAATATGGTCTTCAATAATTTTTTTTGGGCAAAATTTCACGTTTTAGTTGTTTCACGTTTAAAGTTATTTAAATATCTATAGTTTGTTCTTTTTAACAAAACAAAAATTTTCACACATCTGCGCATAGTGCAAGTAGAAAAGTTAGTTTCTAGGAAAGCTAATCCACATGTTTTAATCCCTGAGTTTTGAGTACTGTTATAAAAATAGAACCAAACCAGCCAGGTCAAGCAAAAAAATGGGGATCCACTCTCAGGCCTAGTTCACCTTAAAACTAGGCAGTCTAAGGCGAATTGATCTCGTTCCATCCGATTCGGTTAGTTTGTACCTTGATGAAGTGGCGTTGTAAGATTGTGCCATACCGCCAAATAATTTGGGTAAAATTTGGAGAGTAGAGCCGAACCCAAGCTCTTCAAAGTTGGCTGAAGAGATGGCGCGCCACTGCTCGAACAACTCCCGTTAACGAAGTGGGTGTCAATATCTATATATATATATATATTTTTACACACACACACACACACACACACACACACACACACACGTACGGCTGCAAAGAAGCTGAATCGAATTGAAATTTGCCTAATTCATTTATCGGCCCGTTTATTATATGAGTTTAAAATTAAGACTCGGTATTAGTATTGTTCAATAATAAGCCAAATTCGAGCCAAACTTGTATTTAACAAACTGAACTTTCGAATTTTTAACGAAATATATCATTTAATTTTATAATATTAAAGAAAAATTAAAAATATTATTATTATACATAAGATAAAAAGACAACAAATGTTTATTGAAATAAAATTAATTAATTAAAAATAAATGTTTTTTGTTAACGTTTAAATGTATATATATGTAACATATAATTTTGAAAATGACCCAAATAAAATTACTTTTATAAGATAATAATTGAGTTTTTTAAATTATTATGAAGACAAACTATAAAAGAGTTGGTCGTGAACTTAATCGAGCTAAGTCTGTACTGACTCAGGCTCAGCAGGTTTATTAAACAAGTTTTAGATCTAAGCTCTCCTATCGCTTGTTTAGCAAAATGAATAAGTTCAAGTCGAACTCTTATCGAAGCTACCGAGCATTTAATAAATGCATCGGCTCGTTAGCTTCAATATTTGTATAATTATTATGTATAATTTTGTGTTTAATTTGATATTTATTTATGCAAATATTATTTTTATTAACGAATTATATATCTATTTGCTATTTTATATTTTATAAGTCAAATGAATGTAAAAAAAGTAATGGAGCGTAAGTTTGATGAGATATGCATTTTTTTTATTCCTAAACTTTTATACTTTTTTATATTTGAGTACTAAAGATTTTTGATATTTCATTAAATCATAAATCTTTTGATTTCCTGCCAAATGAGTTCATTTATTGACGAAAAGTGGTCAATTTGTTAATAAATGAGTTTAACCTAACATAAATTATTTTTAAAAAGGTTAAATGCATGAATGAAATTTTTTTCATAAAAATACTCGCGTTGCGTATTTAATTTGTGTATTTGTTAATTAAAAAAAAACTTAATGTGCATATTTGTATATGAAAAAAAATATTTAATTTGTGTATTTGAAACTTTTTAAATAATTTTCATTAAATTTAACTTATTTATTAACGAATTGACCACTTTTCGTAAACGAAAAGACTGATTTAACGAGAAATCGATAGGTTTAGAACTCAAATAAAATTTTAAAAAGGTTTAGAAATCAGATGTAAAAAAGTATAAAAATTTAGTACTAAAAAAAATGCATATCTCTCTGTTTGGTCCTACATAGGCAGATTTTTTTAACTCAGCATACTACTTGATTTTTTAGTTATAGTTTCCTCTACACTTCCTATACACAAGTCGAAATTAGATGATTCTTAAGCCAAATCGAAGTTAAGAGATAAGGCTATAATTTTCGTGTTTTGTCCAAATTCAGATTCTGTCTAAAAGATGGTCAAAATTTGGTTAAAAGTCACAAGATCAAAACTATCCAAAATTTTAGAGTCTTTTTCCTACTCCAATCTAAATTTTTAGGTCTTCTAACTACAACCTTTTTAAGGTGTTTAAGGCCAACATAATAAAAAAAGGGGGGGGGCTCTTAGAGGCTATTCTTTTAGACACAAGACAAAAAGACACAAAGACTGTGGAGGAGAAGAATATAAGGGAGGAACGCGAAAACGTCGGATACGAGTTTTTCAATTTATTTTTTCTCTTTTCTTTTGAACTTTATGATGTTTAATCATAATTTGTCTTAGGATTTTAGTATGAGTGGCGAAAACCTTAAATTAGGGCGAAAGGAATGGAACTTAGTTTAGGATTGAATTATTTGATTTTTGCGAATGTTTAGTATTTCTTTTGATTTATCATCATTATATATTGAGAACTCAATTTGACATTTATTTTAAACTTAATTATGCTTTTGTGTCTGACTATCATGAAAGTATTCATAGGATTTTGTTGAGATCGATAAATGAGACACAGTTGTGTACAAAATAGATAAATATATGAACTGTGAGTCAAACATGAGATAAGTTTATATACGTTGTCATTAGAAATTCTCTATTCTTAATCGTTTTAATCAACTTTTGAGTGAGTTCGAGAGAAGATCACAAATAGATTGAATGCGGTTAGAGTTACTTGACAAAGAATATTGTTAAAGAAGAAGAATTGACGTTCAAATCATTAATTTACTAAATTCATATATTTAAGCTCTTTTCGGTGAAAATTTATAGCCCTGATAACCTTTATATTGTGTTAAATCCTTATTTAAATTGCGATTAGTTTTAATTAGTTTAATTTGCTTAATTAAGTAATTTATTCATTAATACTCTTTTTAGATATCAAACTTTTTGTTAAATAACTTAAATTGCAATTAATTCTTTTTTTCCTTGGGTTCAACACTTGGAATATTCACCAAATTTCATTAATACGATCGACCCTATAAGGTTGCAGGATTTTCTTGGTCATGCAGCCCTATATATACATACTCAGAAAGAATCTTTTGTCTTTTTTGTTTTCAAAAATTATTTTGAAGAAAATACATAAAATTGTTGGATTAAAAAAAGGAAAATAATGGTTTTAATTTAGAATATTTTCTTAGGTTAAAATATTTTTTTCTCCTTAGAAAAGCAGAAAAAAATACTCAATATAAAAACATATCATTGCAATATACTCTATAATTAAGTTTTTTTTTTTGACATAAATTAGTTACTTCCACCAATTGATTACATTAAATATTTTGTTGATTTTATCATAAATTAAATTATAAATTACATATAATTGAATGGATCAAATACAATTTAGACTATTTATTTATTAATGTTTTCATCTTTAAAAATGAAAATGCATAAATTAGCTTAAAATAAAAGTATATAAATTTGAATTTACTTTATCTTAAATTTATTTGAATTAAATTATTTGTCTCTATCAATACATTATTTTAAACAATTTTAACATATATTAAATTATTGAATTTCTTTGTCCTTAATTACCTATCTCTATGCAATATGTTTCTTAATTTTTTAATATTATAATATGTTAAATTATAAATTACATGTGATTTAATCTTTCAAATATAATCTTGCAATATGTATAATACTTATATTTTACATATCACATTTTAAATTAATTTTTTTATATATTTAATATTAAATATTAATTTTACTAGTTCTACCTTGAATAAACCGGTTGAAGTTTTATCCTCGTGACTTTCAAATGATCGATTCTCAGAGCGTCGGTTTTGAGGGGAAAAGAAAACGTCCCGACCAAAATTGGTGAAGATGTGTTGAAAGACAGAGATATCCTTATTCTTAACTGAAACTACACCCTCACCGAAACAAAGAAACCCATATTATGGTTGCCATTTTTCCGCAGCATTGATCTTCATTTCCAATTGAAGGCAAAAACAGGAGACGATATCAGAAGAAAACAGAAATGCAAGTTCTTGCTTTTTGGAAGAGATTGCTTTGTGAATATGGCTAGACACAACACTAAGAGAACCCTATAGGTTTAACACACCAGTATTAATAAACGACGTGTTAGTTTTTCTCTCTCATTTTTTTTTTTTTTTAATTTGACCCGCAAATTGGTCAAAATATCTAGGGAATTCCACATATTCTCCAAGTGTCGCGAACTCTTTCTTGTCTTTTTCTTTTTCTTTTTCTTTTTTTATTGTTTCTTTTTGTAGGGTGACGAAACAGAGCTTTGGATTAAATATAGTATTATAAGGAAAATAAATACAAACTAAAGACAATCTTTTTTTCTTGGTTCATGAGTCTCAAAGTTTGAACTTTGATTGTTATGACTAAGAGTCTCCAATAATCATACCATCAAATAAAGCACAAAAAATAATAATAATAAAAAAAATAAACCATACCATGAAATAACACGATAGTAGTAAAAAGGTCATTATACATTACCGACAAAAATTAAAAATTTTTATTTGGTTCAATTTGAGCTTCTGCAAATTTTAGATTATTACTCAAACTACTGGATATTTGTATATGCTTTTCCTTAGGGTTAAAGGGGCATCATCATAGTTGTGAAATTTTGAGCCAATTACATATCACTTTAAATAGAAACTACCTCAACGCCTTTGAATTGGCCGCAGACTAAATAATTTTCACTTAGGAAAATTATCTCACCCTCTTTCAGTGATATTGGGATGAACCAACATTTCTGCCAACTTTATTTCAGAAAAAGGCTTTAATAATGTAGGCCACATCCACATGTTTAATAGTCCCAGAGAGACCTCACCCATAGTGGGTCGATATTGGGGATTGACATTCAAGCAAGCAAGTGCAAATTTCACAGTATAGACCACACCTTCAGCAAGTTTGTCTTTAGGAGGAGGGAGACGTTGGTCTATCACATCTTTCAACAGTGCTTGATCAGGACCAGCAGTTGAAAACATTGAGGACGAAAGAGACAAGGCCAGATCGACGGGATGCCTTCCCATTAGCACTTCCAGTACTACTACTCCAAAGTTATACACGTCACACTTTTCATCTACTTTCATAGTGTATGCCAACTCTAAAAAAAATAAGAAACAAAATTAATGAGAACCTATTACCCCTTTTGTTTATGCTGCAACAATAATCTTATCATTTTTAAACCATACTAATTATCTTTTTGTTTTGTTTAGCAGCAATTTTCTGTTACTATAATGCTACTGTAAGGATTATGTAACTGTCAATCATTAAGAATAGTTTTGTGGTCACCTAATATAATATTTGGAATGAGAGTTGGGCTTCCAATCCGAGACTCCTATCGTGTGACAGGAATAAACATTTTCACTAGCTAACTTGAAAGGCTAATTTATTGGAGAAGAATTCAAGATATATACTTACCTGGAGCTGTGTATCCAAAGGTGCCTGCAAATGATGTCCAGTTAGAAGAGTCCGGCATCAAGAGCCTAGCCGTGCCAAAGTCAGAGACATGGGCTTCATAATCCAAATCCAAAAGGACGTTGTTGCTCGAAATGTCTCTGTGAATGATCGGAGGGGAGCAGTCATGGTGCATATAGGACAGTGCGTTTGCCATTCCTTTCACAACATTCAGTCTCTTCAGCCAATCCAACTTCTTTGCTTCTTCCTCGTTGCTTAAAGCCATTTTCAGACTTCCTCTTTCTACGAACTCATAAACCAAGAATGAGTGTTCTGCATTTGAACAGAAACCATACAATTTCACAATGTTCCGATGCCTTATATTCGTCAGCACATGGATCTCGGAGCTAAATGATTTCGAGTCGATCATCTCACTGTCTTCAGATTGGTGCAGTTTTTTCACAGCAACAACTCGACCTGCTGGCAGAACAGCCTTGTAAACAACTCCGTACCCGCCGGCCCCAATTTGGTGATCTGGGTTGAAACGTTCTGTGGCCTCAATGATGTTTTTGTACAAGATTTTACCATCATGACCCCATATGGCAAAGAGATCTTGACATTCCACTGACCTGGGTTCTCTCCTTTTAAGCCTTCGGCGGAAAATGAAGAAACCTCCAACAAGGACAAAAGATAGACAAAGGCCGCCAAAGAGCGGGAGAACAATCATATTGACCAATTTGCTGTGACCACTCTTACCCCCAGACTTGGTAATGGGGATTAAAGAAAGGCATGCGTTCAAACCTGTAGCATTGCCACAGAGGTTTGTGTTGTTTCTCAAAGCTTCAAATGGAGCTTCCCGGAAGGCTTTGATATCTGGAATAGGGCCCTCCAATCTGTTATACGATATATTCACTGTGTTCAAGGCCGATAAATGATCAAACTTTCGAATTTCACCGGTCAACATATTGTGGGAGAGGTTCAATGCCTCTAGTTTGTCCAGGTCCCAAAGCTTTGGTGGTATCTCCTTTGCCAGCAGATTCCAACTGAGATCAAGATTTTGTAGAGATTGCAAATTTCCTATCTCTGAAGGAATGCTCCCTGTGAACATGTTGCTGCTAAGGTTTAGGAAGATTAGTTTCGAGCACCCACCAAGTTGCTCTGGAATGGGTCCACTTAGATTATTTGCTGCCAAGTTAAGATGTTCAAGATCGGATAGCATTCCTAGCTCCGATGGGATTTGGCCTGAGAGTTGGTTATTATTAACAATAAGCTTGAACAAGTTCAATTTTCCCAATGCCTTTGGAATCCTCCCAACAAGTAGATTTGAAGACAAGTCAAGTGAACGTAATCGAGTTGCTTTATAAAGTTGGGCGGGTAATCCACCAGAGATGTCATTCATGGCGATTTTCAGAGTGGACAGATTGAGAAAATCTTCCCATTTCCATGCAAGATCACCGTAAAATTTATTATCACTCAAATCTAAATAGTTCAAGCGGGGGAGGCTACCAAAAAAGTCAGATATGTTTCCAGTAAGTTGGTTTCTCTCGAGCCTGAGTCTCAATAAGCTACTGCAGTTTCTCAAACTTTCTGGGATAGAACCAGTAAAATAATTGTCAAAGGCTCCAAAATATAAGAGTTTTCCACCAACACATACGTCTGGTGGCAAATGGCCAACGAAATTGTTGGAACTTAACTGCAAAATATACAAAAAGGTAAGATTGGTAATCAATGGACTGAGTGCGCCAACCAGTTTGTTTTCCCCTAGGTTGAGATAAGCCAGGTTTGACAAGTTTTTAAAAGAGGTTGGGATTGGCCCTGTGAGATTATTTTCAGTGAGCCGAAGATCGCTGAGAGACTTCAACATTCCAAGACTCGGCGGTATGGAGCCAGACAGTTTGTTGTGATAAAGATCTATGACAGAAAGAGAACTCAGCAATCCCAACTCTGGAGGTATAGAGCCAGAGAGTTCATTCTGATCAAGCTGAAGTAAGTTCAGGGATCTCAACATTCCAACTTGTTGAGGTATGGAGCCAGAAAGTTGGTTTTTGGAAAGAAAAAGGCTAGTCAAACTTGTTAAGTTCCCTATAGAACTTGGGATTGAACCGCTGAAGCCATTATTTGATAAATCAAGGACCTCAAGCCTCTTCATCACTCCAACTTCTGTTGGTATGGAACCGGCTAGATTATTATCTTGAAGAAACAGATAAACTAAGTTGGACAAATTTGTGATGGAGACAGGGATAGAACCTTCAAGATGATTTTCCTGCAAGTAGAGAAAAGAAAGTGAGTTGAGCCTGCCAATTTCTTCAGGAATGGAACCATTGATCTCGTTCGCAGCGAGAGACAACTCTCCAAGATTAGACAATGATGCGATTTCCGGTGGAATATTACCAGAAAAACGATTGCTAGACAGATCGAGATGGATGATCTTGGAAAGATTACCAATCTGTGAGGGGATGGCTCCATATAATGAGTTGTTAACGAGGACAAGGTGTCTGAGATTGGGAAATGACAAAAAGCTGAGACTTTGAAGCGTACCCCATAAACCAGAATCTGAGATGTTTATATTGATAATGCGTCCCGCGGAATCGCAATATATGCCATGCCAATTGCAAGGGCTGCTTCCAACAGTCGGATTCCAAGAAGATAAGAAAATTTGGCTTTGGTTGTCAAGACTGGCTTTCCATCTTAGAAGCGCCTCTGCTTCAGTTGCCACTTTATTTTCAGCAGCAGCAGCAGCAGCGAGAAAGAAAGTAGGGGTAGGGGAAGTGACAGAAATGAAGTAATAAGAAAATACTAAGATGGGAAGGAAGGAGAACAAGATGGGAAGCAATATGGGGTCTGGTTTATCTGAGGAAGAGGCCATGACTTTGGTGATCATTCAGAACTTTCAATGGATGTGTTGTATTTGTAGGAACAAAGTCTTTTATGTGTTATGGCGCCGTATTCTATACTCTCGTAAGAAAACTTCAGTTGGAAAAGGAAAGGTATAAGAGAAGTAAAAATTTGCATTTGTACTGTTGGCCGTGGGTGGAGTGTGCGATCTCCTGCTGTTATGCAATTGCGTAGTGTTGTTTTATGCGTTTGGCTGGCCGTTCGATTTGGGAGATTCTTCAAAATGGGGCCTAAAATGAACTGCTTAGTGAACGGTCCTGATCCATGGCTGATCGATTTGTATAGCGTGGTGGGTCCCAAGAAGGTATTTTGACCTGCAACGATATTCATGTGCGCTTAGTTTTGCATTATCTTACCAATAATCTTGCTACTTAGCTACATAGATTGATAATTTATCGGAATTCATAGATGAACCTGATTTTGATAAAAGTAAATTGCGGTGAAACTATTATCACCGTTCATGTCTCTATCCTTAATTGTAATGTTACGAATGTACAACTAACGTTTAGGACTTAGGAGTACACAACCCTCTGTGTGAATATGCGTCTCACTTGTATTAATACACCACGTTGGTATTGTATTTTCGTCATCTATAATTCTCTGCTTGAAGGGAAAAAATGCGGATATGGTTGGCTATTAAGGGACCACATTTATTGGTCTAAAAAATAAGAAAGTGGGGGTGGTCCAACAATAATTCTACCATAGAATATTAGGTTTTTGAGTCCAATAATACAAAACAACCGGATAGTTATAGTATGTCCCCACCGAAAAAACTTAAGTTTAATCCACGTAAGGATCCTCGTCCAAGCGACTGTGCGCTGGGACCACTTAGGGGCCTTGCAACCTCTGTACCCGACATTGTTATTCAGCTAATCCAACGTCAGGAAAATGAAAAGGGCTGAAATGTGGAAAACCGGATTGGATGCTGAGACTCAAATGGAGCCATCCGTAGCCAAGCTCAAGCAACATACATATATGGTGCTAGGTTATATAGATATGGACACAGAAATGTAAATATGACGACACGTTAATTTTAAAAAAATTAGAATACAAATACGACATAAACATTTGTGTGTATATATATATATTTCAAAATAAAATATAAATTATAACTTAAAATACAATATATATAAATTTAATTTTTATTATTAAAATAAATCTTATAAAATATATTCTTAAAATATATTTAAGATCTCTAGTAAATACTAATAAAAAAAATATAAACTCAGAAAAAAAAAATCCCTCTCTCCTACATTTGAATTAAAAAAAAAAAAAAGAAGTAAAAAGCAATAAGAGACTAGGCTGATGGCGGGATGTGACAGGCGACAGGCCATTCCCTTTTTTTTTTTTTTTATTTTTTAAGCCGTGTCTGCGTATTTAATACGTATCTTCAGCGTGTTATTGGCGTATCTGAGCAGTAGACACTTTTTTGTGTGTTGGACACGTATCCACGCCGTGTCCAATGCGTGTCCATGTCCACGATATGTCTGATGCGGACACTTTACAAAAATGCATTTGTCCGAGCATCCTTGCATTTGTGCATGGCGTTCGACTTGTTTTCATAAAAATAATGATAAATATTTTAAAAATTATATTATGAAATATTTTAAAATTTATAATTATAAAAAAAAATTTAATTTTTTAATATCATTAAATTAGAAAAAAAATAATAATTTTTTTTTATAATTATAAATTTTAAAATATTTCAAAACAGGATCTATCAAATATACACTATTATTCTTTCTGTAATCTGTACCACAAATTATGTCCACCTATGCTATGATCCCGCCTTTTGTGGACCCCACCAAGTGGTTCGCCTCCTCTATTACCCTGGCAGAAAGTTAGGGCATTGTTTTACCGGGATAAGGTTATAATAAACCTTAAATTTTTAGAGAATTTTATAATTAGATTTTAAAATTTTTTGAGTCTTTAAATTAATTTTAAACTGTTAATTTTTATTTCATATTAGTCCTTTTTTCGACAGGAATCGATTAAGCTAGAACATGCATAGTTTGATCTAATTAAAATAGTATAAAAAACACTCAAATATATTTTAATAATACAAAATAAATGCACGTGCGTGTTTCGCTAAATTTTTTTTCTTCTCTCTCACATATAAAAGGCAAAAATCATAAATTCTCGTAGTAAAAATTTATGATTTTTATCTTTTATATGTAAGAGAAAGAAGAGAATTTTGGTAAAATATATACATAAACATGTTTATCTACTTCTAGGATATATTTAGATATTTCTTTTGATTCAGTTTAGGTTAGGTCAAACTAACTTTCAACTAATTTAAGTAATTCTTGTCTAAAAAACGTGATGAATAGAATTCAATAAACCGTCAAAAGTTTTGAGTAAAATTAATCCTGATGTTATTTGAAAACTCAAAAACCTTTAAAACTCAATTGCAAAACTTTTTAAAGGTTTAAAATTTCTTAATCACTTGTCTCTTGTTTTACCAAAAAAAAAAAATCTTGTGATGGCACATCATAACCCCTTTCTTGACTACAAACATCTCTGGTAAAGGCTAACCAAATGTTGCGTAGATCATCAGCTGTCTATAAATTAAATTTAGGAAAATATTTGGTGGAATTCTTTTCATTTGATGAAAGTGATGTGAGTTTTTATATGATTAAATTTGAAAAAAAAGATAAAATAAGTTAGTTGTAAGATGTTATCAAATCGATTGTATAGTCATTTTGGTGCTAATTAAGTAATATCCATATAGCGAAACTCAAGTTTGAGTTGCAATACGTTTCTAGCAACCACAAAGTTTCAACTGAACACCAATTGTTTTGCTTAACACAAAACACATATTTGCAAATCACAACTACAATCTCAAATACGCCTTAATATTTTTGTGGCCATAGTCTGTGTTTTTTATTTTTTATTTTTCTGTTTGGGACAACACGGAAAACATATGCACAACTAGAATTAAGGCAGCAATAGTTGCAGTGCAGAAAAGTTGTAATGTAGAATACTCCTGTTGACTTGGCCTATTCTCGTTTCAATTTCCAAGTCTTCCCCTTTGCAATATTGTACCGGCAAGAATTCCTTTCAATTGGGTTATTGGTTGGGGATAAGTATTTTTTTAGTCTTAAACCTTTAAGTTTTTTTTACGTTTGAGTTCTAAATCTTTTTAATATTTCATTTGAGTCTTAAACCTTTTGATTTTCTACCAAATCAGTCCCTCTGTTTAACAAAAGTGATCAATCTATTAAAAAATAATTTTAACTTTACAAAAAATTATTTAAAAAAGATTAAATATATGAATTGAATGTTTTTTTTATAAAAAAATATGCATGTTACCTATTTAATTCGTATATTTGTTGATTAAAAAAATATTTAATATGCATATTTTGTTGATAAAAAAATATTTAACTCATGTATTTAAGTTTTTTTAAATAATTTTTATTAAATTAAACTCACTTATTAATAAATTGACTATTTTTTGTAATTTAAAGGACTGATATAGTAAAAAATTAAAAAATTTAGAATTCAAATAAAATGTTAAAAAGATTTAAAACTCAAATATAAAAATATTTAAAAATTTAGGACTCCAAAAATACTTATTCCTTATTGGTTGTCCATCCCATCATTTTCTTGTTGTTTTCCAAGGACAGTATTTATGGAACCAAGTCTTTCATGGGATCTAGCGCCGTAGTCTATCCTCTATTAAGAAATGTTCTAATCAATAAACAAAATGGAAAAGGAAAGGTCTAACCGAACTAATAGGCTATTAATTTTCAAAAGAGAAGTTTTAAGTGACCAAAAAATTTAGTTAGAATTCAACTAACTAGTTTGAATTAAGGCGAAATTACTTATATAGGGTATTTGCTATTGGCATGCAATTGGTGTGCAGGAGAAATTTATTAAACAATGCTAGGGATACAAATATTTCTAGTAAAACATCAAACATTGTTTTTTTTTTTTTTTTAAAACACGGAAAACCTTCGGACCCGTAGGGTCAGTGTAGAAAAGTTGCAAAGTTGCAATATAGACTACTCCTATTGACTTGGCCTGTTCGTATTTCAACTTCCAAGTCTTGCCTTTGTCTTACAGAACGGGTAAGAATTCCTTCAATAGAGTTATTAATTGTTAGTCCCATCATTTTCTTGTTACGAAAAAGATAGGCCTACGTATATTTTTGTACTGAAAGTACATATATTTAATAAAATAATAATATGTTTATGCTTTTTTAGCTACAAAATTATCCCAAATGAAAACTTTTTCTTATAAAAAATCTCATATAATGTCTATATTTTATATTTTAAAATAATACTCATCTAAATTTAATTTTTAATTTTCTTTAAAAAAAAAATTATTTTTTTATACCTTTCGGTACCGTTACCGAGCTTTTCTCGGTACTCTTAGTTGGATCCTTCTTGTTATTTTCCTGAGATATTGTTTCCTTTTCTCTATAATTGAATACATTTTCACTACAAAATAAAATGCAGGGCGACTTGGTGTAAGTTAAGATTTAAATTGGTTAACTTTAGAGATTTCAGATCCAATGTCATCCTAGGAAACAATAATTACTTCAAAATAATAAGCATCAAAATAGAAGAGAAAAATTTTTAACTGCTATTTTCTTGGTTCATTTCGGGGAGCTTGGTTGGCTTCCCTGCCTTCCTTGCCGTTTTTCGATGAGTGGGCTTGGGGAGCCAATCCTTTTTTGTTCAGAGGGTAGCCCTGTACAGAAGGTTTCTTGCTCGCTCTCTGCTCCGGTGGTGGCCACCGACTTTTGGTTGGTCTTCCTTGCTCGTCTCCTGGCTTTCCTACAGCTCGGGTTCTTTTTTGCGCTTGTGAGAGGCGCTTTGTCGAGTTCCAACATGCTCCTAGCCCTATGTTGTGGTTTGACTGCCATTGGCCTATTTTAGTTTTGTTGTTCCTATCCGGCGGTGGTGTTTCCGTACTGTTCTCTGTGGGACGCCTATCCCCCAACTTTGTTGTGCATGGGCCTTGGGCTCTCTTACCCGATTCTGATGGGCTGGTCTTTTCCCTAGGCTTTGGGCCTAGGCTTGCTCTTCTGTTTAGCTTGACTGGTGGGCTGTAGGTCTAGGTTGATGGACTGTGGTAGGCTCTAGTTTTATGATATGATGACCTCTCTCATGTGGTGGGCTTGTTGTTATGGGCCGGCGCTTTGTGTACCTTTTCTTGTTTATTTAATGGATTTTTTTATCAATGTTAAAAAAAAAAAGAGAAAAATTTTTGGCCTCGTAAGAGTGGTTTCAAAATAGTAATAAAATGATAAGAGTCGTTGAAATGTTTAATTTATAAAAAAAAATGATAAATTATTAAATACTATTAAATAAAATTAATTATTACTACTTAATTGTGATCATGTGGTCTCACTCTATTTAGAATGGCAACCAACAACTACTTGATATACCGTCCGTTGCTCACGGCACATGGATGAGCGACTAATACCAAACTGCCCCAATTTTCAAGTCATGTATAATTTTGTTTTGTGATAAATTCATAAATAGGTCAATAATTTATATGATTTTGTCAACCGGAGTGTCTTTCAAGTTGTTCAATTAAGGTCAACAAGTTTTTGGCTCAAAAAAAAGGTCAATAAGTTTAATAAATTTGTTAATTTAAATTTTCCGCTAGTCAAACCATCAAATTAATGACGTAGCGCTTGGAACCCATCACCGTATCAGCCACATCATCTCCTCTACTGTTAACCCTATAAAGCATGGACATACATATAATTGATGTATTGAATTTTTATATATCACTTTAATATTCTTTTGACTTAAATTATTGTTTTGTTTTCAAGAAATTGTTTCATTGATTTATTTTCTTTTATTTCTTTGTTAGGTAAGCTAAGGAGACAATTTACGTGCGAATTGGATAATTACAACATGAAAAAAAGAGATTATCGATGCCTCTAGGATAAGAGGACAAAATCAAAATCTTTAGAATTAGAGATTCCAATGCGCAGAACTTAAGAGAAGACTGAGCAACTAAGGGTTTGGAGGAGAAAAAGACGTTTACAGAGGAAAGGTCGGCTAGACAGAGGCAGGACGGCTACAGAGAAATCAATGGGGAGCAAAGGAGAAGGCCTACAGCTTGAAGAATGAATTCCAAGTTTTTCCTTCTCTTTTCTTTTTATTCTATAAACTAAATTTATTTTTTTAAGGTTATTGTGATTTAGTTCGTTACTTTGAAGATTTAGTTTTATTTCGTTTTCTCTATTCATATTACAAGTTTATGATTGATATTAATGCTTTTGAATAACTAACCATTATTTAATTGATCTGTGAATGCGGAAGAGTATTGGCAAGAAAATTTCACAACCGTTTAGAATGCAAGTTATAACTTGACTTGTGTGGATTCAACTGGATAGCAACAGAATTTAATGAATCAACCAAAATTTATTATTATTATTGGAAAATAAAAAAAGTAGACATTGATTAATATATTTGATAAGTCTTGGGAAAGCTATCAAAGAAATTAGAGTTATTTAGCCATAATATGAATAATTAAAAGTGATTGTCTTTGGATTAGAACTGCATTGGATGGGTATAAGTGAAATCCAAATATCTTAGTCTTATTTTGCATTGGTTAATTTTTTAGTCAATTTACAATTTGATTCGTTACTTTCCTATTGTGTTGACTAAGTGTTCAGTTAATTTCTTTAGATTTAATTCACTTTTTCTTTTGTTTAAATAATAATAACATTAAGAAAATTTTGTTTACTTGGTAAACAATCCTCAAGGGAACAATACTCTACTCTCTATTGTATTTCTTGAACGATTTCATATACTTGCGAATTTAGTTATTAATAATAACATAAACACGGCACAACACAGATACCATGACACGCCAATATTAAAGAAAATATAACATGGGCATAGCTAGAACACCAATATACTTCTACAAATAAATATATAAAATTTATACGTTTTGCATGACTAAAACCACTGAGAAGCCGTTCAAAATTTTTTTTTAAAAAAGTGAACATTGCAAAGAATAGAACAATATAACACAGTATCCAGCCATCTACCTTATCCCATATTCTTATAACTATTTTAATTTAAATTTTATTTTAATTCACTTTTATCCCAGTGGTTTAAAAATCAAGACTAAAAAGGCCAAAAAAAACACCCCCTCCCAAGTCTTAAGTGGACGTTGTCCTTACCGTGCAGGCGTGTTGATGTTGCCCAACGCCGTCTGAGTTGCAAGAGAAAAACTGCGTATGTCCCCGCACGAAAATTGTTGTCGGATTTAGCCATGTCCTTGGGGTGTCTAACCAAAACACATATGTCTAATTTTTTTTTTTTTTGGGAAATTCTTCTTGGCAACGCCTTAGGAAAGTGAGCTAGGCACACAAAACGTGTCTGTATCTCAAAGCTTGCCATATGTTAATTGAATTTTTTTTAAAGGCATAATGAAACGTTTAACAAGGGAGGGTAAATAGGAAAAACACAAATGAGCAAATGTTTAGTGGAATATTTGAGTTGACGATAAATTGGGTTAGGATAAAAGGGTGGATAGGGAATTTGACTTGCAGTTTCTTTACAAGCAACTAATGAGAGATTTTTTTTTTTTAATTGTTTTAGTTTGGAGGGTAAGAATGAAAATTGAAAATGGACAAAAATATAAAAAATTTTAAAGAATAGCCCAATAATTTTTTTTTGTGGTTTTATCTTTTTTAAATCTGAATTATTTTTTTGTTTAGCGAAATAAGTTACTGTTCATATATAGTAAAAAAATGAACGATAAATTAATTTTATCATCTTCTTTGTTACTTGAACAATGATATATTCAATTATAAAGTTATCATTTTTTTTTTGTCTATTAAAAAACTCATTGAATCATGAGTTATATAATGAAATAACTCTCTTATTTTCATAAATCCTACACAATGTGTGTCGTGTATTTGTATTATACTGTGCCCATGTCCATTCATTTTAAAACAAAATTTTGTAGATTCCATGAAGATAATTAGAGCCTTTGAATAACACTTTTTAGAATAATAACGAAAGTAGTTATTTAATATATATAATCTAAAAATAGTGATAAGGAAAATTTTCTTTTTGAGAATGAAAAGTAGTTATAAAAAGAGCTAATAAATTGATAGAGTATCAAGGGACCATTGTTTTGAACATTACTAACAATAAACATAGTCAAAAGCTAAATATAATATGTAAAATAATTTTCATAGGAGAATAAAAATTTATAATTTTTTTTATCAAAATTATGTGTAAATAATTGCACGAAGTCTTTTCAAAATGGTAATGGTAATGGAATTGAATAATTATGTAATATATATGTATAATTGTTAACCCTTTGAGCACTTGTCATGCGGGAGTTGGTGGCACCTTGCACCAATTCCTGACATGGAACTTTGAAGTGGCTGGGCACTCCTTGAGGCAAGGTGGAAGTTGAGAGGGTCAACGTAGGCATGAGCCTACATGTGGGTCCCAGTGTGGTCCAAGGCTTGGGCTAGACAAAGGATGTTGGGTTATATGGTCGTGGGCTCCATCAGATGGACCATGGACTTGGGCTAAGAGGCCCAAAATATAAGACTGGGTCTTAGCCAAGTCTGCATGGTACTGCGTGACACTGAGTTTCCTATGATGTGTGGAACGTGGGGATGTGCGGGTGTGGCTTTATCCGATTGGCCGAGCATCGGGATAATGCTCATTAGATAGATAAGGCTTATCGAGATTAAGTGATCGATGATCGTGAGAGATAAGGCTTATCAAAATCAAGTCGTGGGATAAGATCGTGGGAAGATGAGGGTTATTAGCCACGATAGAGATCGTGGGGAAATAATGTTTATCTCTAAGTCCTAGATAGCTGGGGGTGTCAGCTATATATAGACCCTATGAGCTTGTCATTTGTACTCAATGAGAGAAGAATCACTTAGAGAGAACGAGTGAAACACTGTTGAGAGTTCAGTGACTGTTCCTTTGTATTACTTGAGTTAAGTAATAAAAGGTTGGGAAAGGCTTCCTGTATGCTCTTGTGCTTTTTTTGAGTGTGTGAGTTGTGTGCCTGTTTTATAAGTTCCATTGTGCAACATCCTTGTGTGTGCGGTTGGTTGAGACTAAGTGTGACTTAATGCCATTACAAGGAAAAATTTTGAGTAAGAAAATTAGCCTTGTGATAGCTGGTATCAGAGCATAAAGGTTTGACTAATGACAGGTGGTTCGGATCTTGATACTGTATGCGAGTGTGTAGCCAAGCTCTTTAAGGTACTCGGTGAACTTCTGGACGGATCCAAATTTTACTGTGTTCCAAACATTGGTGCTTCATGAGCAGTACATAATCGATCTGCAGCGGTAACATGAGGTGGTAGCCTCTAAGAATGCAGCTTTTCAGTTGGTGAGATGGCAGCAGAAATAGCCATCCTCAAGAAGACTATAGCCTCTCAAACAAGCGGAGGTATTGTGGAGGGCTCGACCAAGATGAAGGTGTTAGAGTCTAAAGCCTTCGAGGGAGCGCGAGATGCCAAAGAGATCGAGAAATTTCTATGGGATATGAAGCAGTACCTCAAAGCTGCTTGAGTACCAGACAACGAGAAGGTCAATTTGACCAACATGTATTTAGCCAAGGATGCCAAGCTGTGGTGGCAGACTCTGTTGGATGACGATGCAAGTGCGGCAGGCCCAAGATTGAGGCGTGGGAGAGCCTGAAGAAGGAGTTGAAAGACCAGTTCTTGCCCTGCAACACGTCATGGGTTGCGAGGGAATTCCTTAAGAAGTTGAAGCAGAGTGGCACAATGCGTGACTACATGAAGGAATTTAGTTTCTTGATGCTTGATATCCAGAACATGTTGGATGAGGACAAGATTTTCAACTTCCTTTCCGGTTTTCAACCCTAAGCTCAACTCGAGTTTAGAAGGCAAGGTGTGAAGGACCTTCCTTCAATGATGGCTGTAGCTGATGGTTTAGTTGATTTTCGAATCAACAAGTCCTCTAATTCAGATGCTGGGAAGCAGCTCAAGGATTAGGGCAAGAATAAGAAAGATGGTAAGAAGGATAAACACAACGGTGGTGACAAGGACAAAGGCAAAGCTGTTCAGGAACAAGGTAAAGGCAGAACTAACTCGAGTTGTTTCATATGTAATGGACCACACAGGGCCAAGGACTGCCCCAAGCAAGAGAAGTTAAGTTCCATACTTGCTGAGGAGAGTGGCATCTCGGATGATGTTGGCTCCTCTCGTGTCAATCCTCTGCAGTTGGTGAGTGCTGTGCAAGTTGGACATGCCCCACAATTCAGCTTGATGTATGTGAAGATTGGGCTCAATAACAGCGAGATGAAGGCAATGGCTGATACAGGTGCCACCCACAACTTTGTTGCTAAGAGGATGGTGGAGTCATTGGGCCTAAAAGTCACCAAGACCGGTAGTCGAATGAAGGTAGTCAACTCAGCAGCCCGGGAGGTGCTTGGCACGACACTGGGTGTGGAGGTAACTATGGGCAGTTGGTCTGATAAGCTTAACTCACAGAGGTTCCATTAGATGATTTTGACATAATACTAGGAGTTGACTTCTTTGTGAGTGCAAAAGTTGCTCCGTTGCCTCACTTGGATGGTCTCATGATCATGCATGAGGATCATCCATGTTTCGTAGCTTGAACATTTACTCCCTCTTCCAGTATTGGTGGGAAGTCGAGTGGTATGCTATAAGTTATGCAGGTGGAGCATGGTCTGAAGAAGGGAGAAGTTACCTACCTTGCGGCTTTTATGGAGATCAAAGAAGGTATTGTTGCGGAGGTGCCTGACAGTGCAGCGGATCTGTTGGGTGAGTTCACTAATGTAATGCCTCCTGAACTCCCTAAGTGTCTCCCTTGAGGCGTGCCACTGACCACAAGATCGATTTGGTGCCCGGTTCCAAACCACCAGCACAAGGCCCATGTCTCATGGGTCCACTAGAGTTGGTAGAACTGAGGAAACAGTTGACGGAGTTACTGGATGTAGGCCTAATTCAGCTCTCCAAAGTGCCATATGATGTCCCGTTGTTGTTTTAGAGGAAACACGATGGCTCCCTATGAATATGTGTTGATTACAGGGCCTTGAACAAGGTAATGTTGAAGAACAAGTATCCCATCCCACTGATAGTGGACTTGTTTAACAGGCTAGTGAGAGCCTCGTATTTCACCAAGCTAGATCTGCATTCTGGATACTGGCAAGTTAGAATTGCAGAAGGAGATGAAGGGAAACCACGTGCATCACTCGTTATGGCTCCTACGAATTCTTGGTGATGTCATTCAGTTTGATAAATGCCCTTGCTACTTTCTGTAATTTAATTAATGATGTATTTCATGGCTTCATTGATTATTTTGTGGTTGTATATCTGGATGATATAGTTGTGTATTATGAGTCCTTGGAGGATCACTTGTCCCACCTAAGATTGGTGTTGTCTAGGTTGAGAGAGCACTATTTATATGTAAAAAAGGAAAAATGTGAATTTGCCTGACAAAAGATTATGTTTCTTGGATACAAGGTAAGTCAAGGCTGGGTTAAAATGGACGAGAGAAAAGTCCAAGCAATAGTAGAGTGGGCGGCCCCTACCAAAGTGTCTGAGTTGAGATCCTTTCTTGATTTGTTTAACTACAGGAAGTTTGTGTAGGGTTACTCTAAGAAGGTGACCCCATTGACAGATTTACTCAAGAAAGATAGACCATAGAGGTAGACCGCAGATTGCCAAGAAGCCTTTGACAAGTTGAAGGCAGCAGTGTTCACGGGGTCGATCTTGACGCTGCCTGATTTCGAGTTGCCTTTTTATGTGTTGACTGATGTCTCAGATAAAGCCATTGGAGGTGTATTAGTACAAGAATGCTACCCAATTGCCTATGAGAGCTAGAAACTCAATGAAGCAAAGCAGCGATACTCAGCTCATGAGAAGGAGATGCTTGCAGTGGTGCATTGCTTTCGCACCTGAAGGGTATACTTGCTGGGTACCAGGTTCGTGGTTTGGACCAAAAATATGGCTAACACATTCTTTTAAACTCAGAAGAATCTTTCTGCACGGCAGACACGGTGGCAAGAGTTCTTAGCTGAGTTTGATTTCACGTGAGAACACAAGCTAGGAAGGCATAATCAGGTTGCAGATGCCCTAAGTTGCCAAAAAATGTAAGAGACGATTGCTGCCCTCACTCAAGTGCAGAGTGACTTGCTAGATAAAATCAGGGCGCAGGCTCCTCATGATGCCACATATCAGCAGTGGTACAACAAGTTAATGAGGGTGTGGTAAGGCGATACTGGCTCAATAATGATTTATCGCATGCCAAAGGTAATCGTGTGTATGTTCCCAGTGGTGTAGGCCTTAGGAAAGAGATACTGCGGGAGTCCCATGATTCACAGTGGGCTGGTCATCATGGTGTTGAGAGGATGATGGCCTTACTGTCCCGCAACTACTACTGGTCAAAATTGGAAGTCGAGGCATATGTTAAAACGTGCATCATTTGTCAGCAGGACAAGATAGAGCGACAGAAGGAGGTAGGTTTATTGCAGCTGCTGCCTATCCCTACGAAGCCATGAGTGTCAGTTTCGAAGGATTTCATTAGCAGATTCCCGAAGGTTGATGCCATAGGATCTGTCATGGTAGTGGCAGATCGGTTTTCCAAGTATGCAGTATTCATTCCTGCCCCCTCTTCATGTCACGTAGAGACAGCCGTAGAATTTTTCTACAAGTAGGTAGTTAAGTACTTTGAGTTGCCTGAAGATATTGTGAGCGATTGGGATCCTTATTTCACTAGCAGATTCTAGACGTCTGATAGCTTCAATATTTACAAAGATATTACGTGTAATTCAGTATTTAATCTGATATTTATTTATGCAAATATTATATTTGCCGATGAATTTACTTCTATTTGTTATTTTATGTTTTGTAGGTCAAATGGATACAAGTAGGAGTAATTGGGGCAGATTTAATACTATTCGGGTAGATTTCACAGTTTTGCACACTACTCGATCTCTCAGCCATAACTTCCTCTACACAAATCGGAATTGGATGATTCTTAAGCCGAATCGAAGATAAGAGATAGAGCTACAACGTTTCTGTTTTGACCAACTTCAGATTCTACGTAGAAGGGGTTAAAATTTGGGTTCGAAAATACAAGGTTCGAAACTGTCCAGAAAATTTACTAATCCTTTTCCGACTCGAATTTGGACTCTTTAGGGCTTATTTGAGGGGACCATAAATATAGAAGTTACAGAACATACAAAGGACTTTTGGAGGCTATTCTTGTAGACACAAGACAGAGAAAAGGCATAGAGAGCGAAGAGGAGAGGAGCATAAGGAAGGTACGCGAAGACGTCGGAAACGAGTTTTTCGATTCCTTTTCTTTCCCTTCTTTTTCTTTTGAATTCAATGATATTAGATATTTTCTTAATTTTAGTTTTTAGCATGAGTGGCTAAACCCTAAACTAGGACGAAAGGGATGTAGCCTTGTTTAGGGTTGAGTTATTTGATTTTTGTGGATGCTTAGTAGTTCTTTTGATTTTATTGTTATTATATGTTGAAAACTTAATTTGATTTATCTATTTTGTTCTTAAATATGTTTTTGTGCGTGGCCATCATGAAAGTAGTCATAGGATTTGTGTTGAGATCGATAGATGAGACACAATCGTGCACTAAATAGATAAACATATGAACTTTTAGTCAGACATAAGATAAGTTTATATGATGTCGTTAGAAATTTTATATTCTTAATTGGTTTAATCTACTTTGTGTGAGTTCGAGAGAAGATCACAAATAGATTGAATACGGTTAGAGTTGCTTGATAAAGAACACTAACTAAAGAAGAAGAATTGACATTCAATTCATTAATCCACAAAATTCATATAATTCAGCTCTTCTAGGTGAAAACCCATAGCACTGGTATCCTCAATCTTGTGTTCAGTTTAAATTAAATTGCCTCTGATTTTCCATTAGTTAAATTTCTTAATTTTTAGTTTAATAATTCTTCTTCTTATTAATTTTATCAAATATAAAACCTTCAGTTTAAATAACTTAAATCATAATTAATTCTTTGTTCCCTTGGGTTCGACACCGAGAATATTTACAGGATTTTATTACTACGATCGGACCTATAGACTTGCATGATTTTTACCCGGTCAAGTTTTTGGCGCTGTTGCCGGGGAACGAAGCATTAATTGTGGTTTTTGTTATTTTTTTTAGTTTTCAGATTTAGCTTAATTTAGTTTTATTTATTTATTTTAAGTTTTAGTTTACTTCTTTATTTCTTTTTCACGATTGCAGGTAGTACATGCAATTGCGAGCATTTAATAGCACTAATCTTCTTCCCTTGAACGTCGAGATCGAAAGATTTTGTCGACAGAACTGGGCATTAAATCGCGCAAAGATGGCTGAAAGAGTTGGTGACGCGGATGGCAAAATTATAGAAGAGCAAGTACTTAACAATGGACAAGAGGTGAGAGAGTAGGCGAGAATTAGTATGAAGGACATCCAAAGGCCTGTGATTGGTCCTTCACCATCTTGCATCAGGCTGAGTACAACAGCTCGTAACTACCAGCTCAAGACCATGTTTTTTAATATTTTACCATCGTTTCATGGTCTACCAAGTGAGGATCCACTTACTTTCTTGCGGGACTTCTACAGCACGATAGAGACTTTTTCTCTTGGGAGATGTTCAGAGGATGAGTTGAAGATGAGATGCTTCCCTTATACACTCAAAGATAAGGCGAAGAGTTGGCTCATTAATCTTCCAGAGGGATCACTCACTACATGGGAGCAAATCTACAATAAGTTTATGCTGAAATTTTACTCTCCTCAAAAGATTGCAGAATTTCAGAACAAAAACTGTTCATTTTCACAAATGGATGCAGAGCCATTTCACGAGGCATGGGAGAGGTTCAAAATGCTTCTAGTGCAATGCCCACACCATCAATTTTCCAAGCCACTCCAGATGCAGTTCTTCTACGATGGTCTTGTTAGCAATTCTTAGATGTTTGTGGATTCAGCAGCCGGAGGTTATGTGGGTAACAAGTCAACAGATGAGCTGTATGATATTTATGAGTTGCTGGCAGATAACTCGCAGCAAAAAGCTATCAGAGGGCGTAGAGCTGGAGCTTATGAGATATCTTCACACGTTGATGTGACATCAAAGATAGATGACTTGTCTTGTCAAGTACAGTTATTGTTGAGCAGAGACTTGGTAGAGAGGGAACAATGCTCTTACTGTGGACATTTTGGACACATCGAAGCTACTTGCACAGGTAGAGACTTAGCCAAGTCGGTGGAAGAGATTAATTATGCTGGAGCTTATGCTAGAGAACAACATAAGAATGACCTATACTCCAACATCTATAACCTAGGATGGCGCTACCATCCAACTTTTGACTGGAAGGAGCAGGGAAATACAAAGCAAGTAGTACCACCAGGGTTTCAGCAGCCGAGAACCCAATTTCATGGTCAACCATCTCAACCTCAGGAGAAAAAGCCACAGATAGAAGACATGTTCATGCAGTACATGTCGAAGATAGATGAGAGAATGACACAACAGGATGCTGAGCTGAGAAAATTGAATCTAAAAATTGATCAAGTTGCATCTACTCACTAAGCCTCGATTCATGCTTTGGAAGTACAGGTGGGTCAACTTGCCAAAGCAATTTCGACTAGGAATCGAGGTCAACTCCCTAATAATACTGAGGTGAATCCAAATGAGAGTGTTTTAGCCATTGCATTAAGAAGTGAGATGGTAATAGGAAGTCTTAACGATGCTCAACAAAATTACAAGCCCACAGAAGATGGTGGCAAAGAGGAAGAACCTGTGCAAGAGAAAGCGACGAATGATGAATAGAGAGGGCAGGATAATATTGAGGAGCCAGTGCCACCCACGCCTCCCCCACAAGTCAAACCATATGTTCCACCAATCCCATTTTCCAACAGGCTAAAGAAGAGGAATGAGGACAAGAAATTTCTTAAGTTCTTGGACATGTTTAAGAAGATCCACATCAACATTCCTTTTGCAGAGGCAATTGCACAGATGCCTTCATATGCAAAGTTCCTGAAAGAGATTATATCAAACAAGAAGAGACTCGAGGAACACGCTACAGTTGCCTTAACTGAAGAGTGTAGTGCTATTCTTCAGAATAAACTACCTCCAAAGTTAAAAAATCCAGAGAGTTTTACTATCCCTTGCACCATTGGTAGTTTAGGTATTGAACGTTTTTTGTGTGACTTAGGTGCAAGTATTAATTTGATGCCTTTATCTCTTTTCAGGAGGTTGAAGATAGGAGAATTAGAGCCAACCTCAGTGTCCTTGCAGCTAGCTGACCGGTCCATCAAGTATCCATATGGAAAGATTGAAGATGTGGTAGTTAAAGTGGGAAAGTTCTATTTCCCAGCTGATTTCTTAGTTCTGGATATGGACGAAGATGTGGACATCCCAATAATCTTAGGGAGGCCATTCCTAGCCACTAGTAAGGCCCTCATCGATGTAGAACAAGGAAAGCTGACATTCCGGGTAGGAAAGGAAGAACATGTATTCAACATGTTCAAAGCATTAAAGAGTCCATCACTACATGATACATACTTCATGATGGAAACATCAAAGGCACCCAAAGAAGACCCAAAGAGAATGGATGTAGACTTGGGAAGTGCACTTGAGATGTTATTTGAGCAACCTCTCCTAGCGGCAAAGCCGAGCTCAACACTTTCCATCGCGAAGTTGGCTCCTTTTGAGCTTAAACAACCTTCTCTCCTTTTAGAGCATAATTGTATGGGAAACGACTTCAAGGAGGGAGAGAAAGTGCTTCTCTATGATGCCTACAGTGGGACAATCCTGTGGAAACGAAAGAAAAACAAGTTGTTGGGACCATTCACAGTGCACAAAGTGTATCTTCAAGGGGCAATCGATATTTGGAGCAAGAAGTTTGAGGTGATTAAGGTTCACAGAGGCAACTTAAGGCCTCATCCTCTTTGCGATCATCCTCCTTAACTCTAGGGAAGAACGTCTAGCTATAGACGTTAAACATAGTGCTTGTTGGGAGACAACCCAATATTTATTTTATATTTTAATTAGATTGATAAGTTTAATTTAGTTTGTTTTCTTTTCTTTTGTGTGTAGGAACTTGGGAAGGAAAAGCATGTTCATTACAAAGCAACAAATTACAAGCTGCTTGGTTCAGGGAGTATTTTTTTACCCTCACCTTTGACCTTATTTTTTTGATACATATATATTGTTATCTTAAGTGTGGGGGTGCGCATGAGTAGAAAAGTAATCATTTTGATGAGCATATGTGTGTTGATTGGAATATTTTTATATATGTACACATATATGCTAAAAAAGGATCTGAGAATAGATTTGAAAAAAAAATAAAAAATAAAAAAATGCATGACCTAGTTCGGACATGAACCGGACTTGGGCCGGTCCCATTCTAGCCAATTGTCTTGCTACACTGGACCAGACCGGACCTAGTCCAGATTCGAACCAGGTCCGGTCCAATTATGCAAAAAAAAAAAAAAATATTTACAAGAAGTGTTTTTAAAACCCAACGTTGCCTTCCCACGTTTCTATCTTCTTATTCTTCTTCTCCTATTCCCTTCTATAGCCAACCCAAATCAATTCATATTCCCTTTACTGAAATCTTTCTTTATTGCGCAAATATCTTATTATATTCCCACATATCCAAAACCCAAGCATCCATAATCCTTAAAGTTTCTCCCATTCTTCTTTCCTCTACCTGTCTTTCTCTTAAGGCCCTCTAGTTTTATTTTCCCTAAGCTTTTGGTTTTTCTTCTTCTTAGAGAGGGTTCTACCTTGGTTATCAGTTATTGCACCAGATTTTGGAGACTCCAGAGCACCAATTTCTTCAACTTATGGATGCTCTCGCTGCTCGCTCACCTCCTCCTTGATTTTATCCCATTTTTTGCATCTAGTTCTTTTTATTGCTTGCATCATTTTTGTTTTTGTTTTTCCTTTTCCATGACTTAGATTCTTTAGGATTAGATTTATCTGCTTTCTAGGATTTCAGCTATCACATATTTTTGCTCTCCGTTCTCTTCTCTTTGTCTTTACTTTTCTTGTCTCCTGTTATTGATTCTAAGGTTGTTTGTTCGATGATGGCAGCGCATGTGAGGGTTGCTTTTATCCTCCGCTCTGTCCGGGTAGTTTATTCATCTTTGTTTTCTTTTCTTTTCATTTATGTTTTTATTGCAACATTGAGGAAAATGTTGGTTAAGTGTGGGGGAGAGGTGTTATTTTAAATTTTTGTCAAAATTTTTTGCTCTTTAATGCTAATATTTGTGTGCTTGCATGATTTTACATGAGCTTCACTTGAATTCTATTTAAGTTGAATTTTTGGATGTCGATAATAGTACTAATGCATGTAAGGTTAGTCTTTAAATATTATTTGACATTAGCTAGTTAAAGATAGTTAGTAGTGAACTTGTTCTCCACTTGAAAAATTTTCTGTTTCTAATCTAATTTTAAAGTTGTGCGATGATCTTTTAGAAAGAGATGCTTGCTTTTAGAGATCTTCATGTAGTTTTTAATTATGTACACTCATTTAAAGTACTTGAACAAACGTTATCTTCTCTTCTTTTAAAGAATTTTGGGGATATGATTTAGGAATTGAAAAAAAAAAAAACAACAAAAGAAAACAAGGCTTGCAAGTTGTTAATAAGTTATCTACTCCGCTGTTTTGAGTTACTGAGTAACTGGGGGTCGGCATTACAATTGTTGGCCTTCACGTAAAAAAGTAACTTGAATTATGAGTATGCAAAGCACTCTAAATATCTATTTGTGACGTAGGAACACTAATCGGAGAATCTACGAAGATCGACCCTACGTAAATTTCTTTTTATTTTAAATTTTTATTTACAATTTGTGTTTGTATTTTCGAATCTAACTGTTGTAGGCTCGAGATTTACGCTCGTTACAAATTTCTGGCATGCTCAGTGGGACCTCTTAACCTTTTATCTCTTGTTCCTTAAAAAAGAAAAAAAAAGCAAAAAGACGCAGCAAAGAAAAGAAAAAAAAAAGGAAAAAAAAGCAAAAAAGAAAAGAACCGAAAAAAGAAAAAAACAAGAAAAAGAAAACGAAAAGAGAAGAAGACAAGAAAAAAAAAGCGAAAGAAATTTTCCAGCAGGTATCCAGCACACCGTTGGCGCCAAAGAAGAATATCTACTAGCAAGAAGGTAACTACTCTACTACCCGCATCAACTACACTACTTAGGTACGTAGGCTTAGAAACCTGTGGACGGACATGATTTCTCGCCATCCAAACCCGACAAAATATTGAAATGGATAGTCCACAGCTCGCACAGCCACAAGATCTCTCTGCTGACTCTTTTACCGCATGGAGGAGTCGATTACCCCTTCGATCGAAGTTGGGGGCAACACGATGAAGCCTGCTCAATAGAATCTGACTCATTCTGTAGAGATCAACACAGAGAAATCAGAAGAGCCCTCTACCCCAGCCTTTCGTGGAGCTTCATCTTTCAACACCGACATTGTTGCCGTCATGATGACAAACACAATCAGCACAGAAGAAAGGATTGTAGAATTGGAGAACAAGATTTTGCAACTGATCAGAGTTGTGGAAGAAAAAGATCAACAGATCGCCGCTCTCAAAGGAAAGGCCTCGATCCAAGTTGATCCCGAGACCCGCGAAGAGTAACCATATCCACCCGGTTTCACTCCAGAAGCCACACCAGCCTACGTCTTCACTACAAAAAAGCAACCAGGTAGTTCTACATAACTGCTACCATCAAATTCTATAGTTTCGTTATCTGTTCAATAATTGCAGGATATGATAGCCAATATGATCTGCCTTGCAATAAGTTATATCCTTCCAAGGATCACAGATGTACGTCAAACCGTACACCAGACGGATTGAAAGTTCAACATACCTTTGGACTACCAGCCGCCCAATTTCAACAATTCGACAGATGAGACGATCCAAACAGCACATCGCCCACTTCGTTAAAACCTGCAACAACGTAGGGACTTACAGAGATCTCTTGGTGAAGCAGTTTGTTCGTTCACTCAGGGAGACCGCTTTTACCTGGTTCATAAATCTTGAGCCAGAATCAAGCGATAGTTGAACAACTATAACGAGAGTTCCTCAACAGATTTTTCATCACTCAAAGGATAGTAAATATGATGGAGCTTACCAGCACTAAACAAAGGAAAGGAGAGCCCGCTGTCGAATACATCAACAGATGGCATGCTCTCAACTTGGACTACAAAAATCGTTTGACCGAGACTTTTGCTGTGGAGATGTGCATTTAGGGGATGCATTGGGAGCTATTATACATTCTACTGGGCATCAAACCCCAAACCTTCGAAGAACTGGCGACCCGCGCGCATGATATGGAGATAAACATCCAAACTTCTGGAAGCACAGTTCCTATTCAGCTAGACCAACAATGAAGCAGAAGGGAGACAAAGAAGCCAAACAACTTAAGTAAAGGCAAGGAAGTGATCACTGTTGAAACCACGCTAGTAAAAGTGGGAGTTAAAGTAAAGGTAAATCCTCCAACCCAAATAATTCAGCCAAAACAGTAGGAAAGGTAGAAGGTGACATTACGAGAGTTGGAGCAGAAGCAGTATCCATTTCCTGATTCAGACGTCCCAGACATTCTTGGCCAACTCTTTGAGGCAAAGCTGATCGAACTCTCAGAGTGCAAACGACCGAATGAAAAGGATCGAGTCAGCGATCCAAGATTTTGCAAATATCACCACATAGTAAGTTATCCAATTAAGAAGTGTTTTGTCCTGAAGGAGCAAATCATGAAGCTCAAGAGCCATAACAAAATCATTCTGAACCAAGAAGGCGTAACCTCGGCAAACCAGATCACTATCACTTCAAATCCCTCAAAGGAGGTGACACACCATAGGGAGGAACCGCTCAATGATAAAAAGTCGACAATGGATAAGGTATATGAAACTCTCCAAACTCTTATCGCTAATCCTCAAATGTTTGTAGCTTTTCAATCAACAGAAGTGTGGCGGAATCAAGTCAGCAATGCTCTCCATACCTTAGCCGGATCTCTGCCATCAGGAGATTCCAGCTTAACGGATTATCAGGCGGCCCGAAATCACGTCGAATGGTACTCTGCTATCTCCTTTTCAGATAAGGATCTCCTGCTGGGGTCCAAGCCCCACAATCAGCCATTGTATGTATTGGGCTATGTGAGAGAATAGAAGGTACGATGGATTCTAGTCGACGATGGCTCGGCAGTTAATATTATCCCAAAATCCACCATAAAGGAGCTCAGCATCGGCATTGATGAGTTATCAGACAACTGCTTGATGATTCATGGCTTTAATCAAGGAGGACAAAAAGCAATTGGGATGATTTGCTTAGAGCTAACTATCACTAATCTTACTTCTATCACTCTATTTCATGTGATTGATGCACGTACCACATATAAGATGCTGCTAGGACGACCGTGGATTCATAGAAATGGAGTTGTGCTCTCAAGTCTGCATCAATGCTTCAAGTACTACAAGGACGGCGTTCGAAAAGTCAATGCAACTTAAATTCGTTTGATAATGCTAAATCATATTTGGCGGATACAGTCTTCTACACCTGACACGGACAATCCGGAGATCATTCCACCAAAAGCTACCTAGACCGGGGGTATCCACAAAAAGGAAAAAGTCGTCAAAGACTCTGTCAATGCACAATCTCAGACTCTGACAAATGAAAAGCTGCCACAGCCTGCTGAGTTTCGTCCGCAAGAGACTGCATCCTCAAGCTCCACTCCGTTCCTACATTACGTGCCGAAGTCACAACGTCCAGAAGTTCAGCCCCCTTTCTCTTATTGCATAAATCCTAAACAGGAGGAAGGACAAAACCAGCCCAAAACAGAAGTGCTTCACAACTTAAAGAAAACTCATGCCTTATCACTCCTGAGGATTGAGCCGGTTTTGTCTTCAAAACCACTGAAAGGCTTTGTTAGACCACTTATGGGGGTAGTTGAATATGACTCGCTTCCAGAAAGAAGAACACACGAAGGATTCGATCCTAATGCATATAAGCTCTTGCCCAAGGCAGGTTATGACTTCTCAAACCTGAGCACATTGGATACATTGCCATCCACATATGGCACCACTTCTCAATCATCACATTCCCGATCCGGCTTAGGCTATTAGGAGAAGTCACCTGTGCGGATCACGCTAAAGAGCCAAAGCTGAGCAACTGATGCACGTGCCATCACCAAGACCACCAAACAATATGGGCCCATCCAGTCGAGTAGGGAAGATGAAGTCAGAGGCGCTACATTCCATGTCACAATTAGCGAGGATGCCGAATCCAAATCATCAGACGATGAAGTAAAAGAAACTCCCCCAGAACTTGAGGATGGTGGGCAGGCAACTGTTGATGAACTCAAGGAGGTCAACCTACATTTGAAAATGCTTTACTTACAGCAGAAGAAGAGCAGAAATATGTTCAGGTATTAAGTCAATACAGGGACTTGTTCGCATGGAATTACAAAGAGAAGCCCGGACTTGACCCGAAGATCGTGATGCACCGCCTAGCAGTAAAGAAAGGTGTTTCTCCTATCAAGCAGACACAACGACGGTTCTTCCTGGAACTCATTCCACAAATTGAGGAGGAGGTTAATAAGCTGATCAATACTGGCTTCATTCGAGAGGTCACCTACCTAACATGTATTGCCAACATAGTCCCGGTAAGAAAAAGAATGGACAACTAAGGGTATGTGTTGACTTTTGAGATCTTAACAGGGCATGTCTGAAAGATGACTTTCTATTGCCTGTAACGAAGATCACGGTTGATGTAACAACAGGCCACGAAGCACTATCGTTCATGGATGGTTCTTGAGGATATAATCAGATCAGGATGACACCAGAGGATTAGGAGTCGAGGGCATTCTACACCATAAAAGGTATATATTGCTACAAAGTTATGTCGTTTGGATTAAAAAATGCAGGCGCCACTTATCAACGTGCCATGCCAAAAATTTTTGATGACATGCTGCACAAGATTGTAGAATGCTATGTCGATGATTTAGTGGTAAAGACTAAGGAGCGCAAAGACCACCTAGAGGATCTCAAGACAGTGTGTGAAAGATTCCGCAGGCATCAGCTCAAAATGAACCCTCTCAAATGTGCATTCGGTGTCACATCAGGAAAGTTTCTTAGGTTCGTGGTGTGCCATCGTAGAATCGAAGTTGATCAGTCAAAGGTTGAGGCAATTCAAAATATGCTTGAACTAAAAAACCTACACGAGCTGCAAAGTCTACAAGGAAAGCTGGCCTACATTCGCCATTTTATCTCCAACTTAATTAGGAGGTGTCAACCTTTCCATTGGCTGATGAAGAAGAATGTCAATTTCGAGTGGGACGAAACTTGCAACAAAACTTTTGAGAGCATAAAGAAGTACCTTCCAAATCTGCCAGTCCTGAGTACTCCAATTCAAAGAAAGTCATTGATTCTCTATATCGCAGCGCATGAAAGGTTTTTGGGAGCCCTGCTTGCACAGGACAATGATCAGGGAAAGGAAGTTGCCATGTATTACTTGAGCAGAGCACTAAACAGTCCAGAGCTGAACTACTCACCTATCGAGAAGACATGTCTAGCGCTGATCTTCGCTATTAATAAGCTAAAACATTACATGCAGGCTCACACGGTACATCTCATTGTTAGAGCTGATCCTATCAAATATATCGTATCTAGACCAGTCTTGTCAGGACGACTTGCCAAGTGACCAGTAATTCTACAGAGCTACAACATTGTCTACGTGCCTCAAAGAGTAGGCAAAGGACAAGCTTTAACGGACTTCCTTACAGACCATCCTGTCCCATCCGATTGGAAGTTCACAAATGATATTCCGGATGAAGAGGCCTTTTACATCAAGACACTGCCACGATGGACAATGTTCTTTGATGGTGCAGCAAGGCGTGATGGTACTGGTGCCGGCATAGTGTTTGTCACTCCTCAACGACAAATACTACATATGCTATCATTCTCGGTGAGTTATGTTTAAATAATGTTGCTGAATACCAAGCTTTAATCATTGGTCTTCAAATGGCTGTCGATATGAAGATTTCAACTATAAAAGTCCATAGAGATTCTCAACTCGTCATCAACCAACTTCTCGGGTTGTTTGATGTGAAGAAAGAGGACCTTGCGCCTTACTATCAGTTTGCTCGACAGCTAATGGATGAATTTGAAAGCATTACTTTGGAGCATGTGCCTCAACGAGAAAACACTCAGACGGATGCATTGGCTAACCTGGCCACTTCTCTTACAAAGTCAAAAATTCAGGTTATAGTTATTGTTGTATGCCAGAAGTGGATTGTGCCGCAAAATCATCATGGACAAACTGCAGTAGTCAACGCTGTATCTATACGTCTCGCGGAGGATGAGGATTGGCGCCAACCAATCATTGACTACCTGTAGTACGGGAAGCTACCCAAAGATCGTCGTCATAAGACAAAAATTCAACGACGAACTCCTCGTTTTATATACCTCAAAGATGCTCTCTATCAAAGGTCTTTTGATGAAGTGTTACTTCGCTGCCTAGGGTAATGAAGAGGCAAAACAAGCTCTCGCTGAAGCACATTTTAGTGTTTGTGGCGGACATCAATCAGGGCCTAAGTTGCACTTTCAGCTCAGAAGAATGAGATACTACTGGCCAACCATGGTACGTAATTCCATTGAGTTTGCTAAAATCTGTTAAGCTTGTGAATTTCATGCCAATTACATACATCTACCAATGAAGCCACCGCATCCAACTATCTTATCCTGGCCCTTTGAAGCTTGGGGTCTCGACTTAGTGGGGTCCTTGCCAAAGTCGTCCTTAGGCCACCTCTACATCCTCGCAACAACAGATTATTTCTCAAAATGAGCCGAACCTATTCCACTTAGAGAGGTAAAAAAGGATCATGTTGTCAACTTCATCCAAACTCATCTGATCTATCGCTATGAAGTTCCTCACTTCATCATCATCGATAATGGCAAGTAGTTTTACAATAGCTTGATGGATAAGCTGTGTGAGAAGTTAAAGTTCAAGTAGTGCAAATCATCCATGTATAATGCCCCGACTAATGGTTTGGATGAAGCATTCAACAAGACCCTGTGCAACTTATTGTAGAATGTAGTCTCTAAATCTAAAAGAGACTGGCATGATAGAATTCCGGAAGCATTATGGGCATATCACACAACTTACCGGACTCCAATACAAGCAACACCATACTCACTTGTCTGCAGTGTTGAAGCAATACTGTCGTTAGAAACATAGATTCATCTCTACGCATGGCTGTTCTGGATGGACTCACAAAGGAGGAGAATGCTCGCCTACGTCTGGATGAGTTAGAAATCATCGATGAAAGGAGACTCGAGGCACAATGGCCACTTGAGTGCTGTCAAGTCTGGCTCACCAACGCTTTCAACCATAGGGTTCACACTCGATCATTTCAAGTTAGGGATCTTTTCTTGGCAGTAAGATAACCCATCAACTTGAAGCACCAGCTTGGTGACAAGTTTACTTCTAAATGGGATGGACCATACTTAGTGTAGGAGGCCTATACCCACAACGCTTACATGTTGTTAGATCAAGAAGGCGTCTAAGTCGCCCCGATCAACAGAAAATTTTTGAAGCAGTATTATGTATAAAAAAAATTCAAAAAAAGGAAAGAAAGAAGGAAAATAAAAAATTCACAAAAAAAGAAAAAAAAAGAAGAGTAAAATTTAAAAAAAAAAGTTTATAAGTCCTGATCCAGAAAGTCCAAGCGAAAATCCAAACCTGAAAGTCCAAGCCAAAACACTTGAGCCCAAATCAGAAAGCCCAAGATCAATTCAGAAGCCCAAACACTTAAACCCAAATGCAAAAGGCCCAAGATCAACTCAGACGCCCAAACACTTGAGCCCAAGTCAGAAAACCTAAGTCCAACTCCAAAGCCTGAAAACCAAGTCCAGAAAACTAAACACTCGACCCCAAATCCAAAACCCCAAGTCCAAAGACCCAAACACTCAAACCCAAATCCAAAAACCCAAGTCCAAAGGCCCAAACACTTGAGCCCAAAAAAAAAAAAAAAACCAAGTCCAATCCAGAACCCAAACACTCGAGTTCAAATCCATAAGCCCAAGCACAAATCCAAAGTCTGAAAGCTTAATCCCAAATCCAAAATTTGAATACTCAACATCCAATCTAACTCCTGACCCGCATGAGTATAAACTGTGAACGACCCAAAAATATAAAAGCGATTGTAAGTTTAAGTCGAGTCACTGCTTCAGTCTCGTTTCAGTCTTCCCTGCATATCAGACATTTGTTCCTCTACAGTAGAAAAATGGAACCATTTACAGAACAACAAGTTAAGGAAGAAGAAAGGTCACCCCACAAAAGATGACACCCAACTATTGCGCAATTGCAAATTTTGGAGGATTTCTTCTACAACAACAGAGGTATTATCCCTAACTCATCATAGATTCTCTAGCTTGTCTCACTACTACTCCCGCTAGGGGTAGTCGAAGGAAAAAATGTATATTTTTAGTTCAAGAATCAGAGAAACAGGGAAAGAGCGGTGCTGAGAGATACTATTTTCAAAACACAGCCTGCCGTTACAGCTTCACCCTCAAATGAACCAGGCCCGAGCTCTACCACTGCAATGGTCTCTCCATACGATGTTAATCAAAGCCGTAGCCTATGGGAGCATGCATACTGGTATTGGTTGTTTTACGGAGTCAGTCAAGGGTTCATCCCTCACGCGTACTTAAGTCCACGAGGGACTTTTCTAGTAGGAAGAAGTCATTCCGGCGAAACTTTATCTCTCTTTCCAGAATATTATGGCAACATCAACCGGTTAGAAGGTTTTGGCAACGTCAATCTCATCGGCCCACCAGATTAGACCAGGCTTGACTTGGAGTTACACCTTGAACCTCACTAGGACAGCTGACAGGGTAAGATGCAATGACTTTGGCAGCACGCAGAAATGACTCTTGCGACGAGTGTCGACTGCTACCTCTTCTGGAGAAAGGAACGTGGAGGACCTCACTAGATTCCGCATATTTACTTTTTAACATGTCAAAATTTAAAAAAAAAAAAAAAAGCTTTTTGGTGTGTATATATTCTCTACATGCTTGAGTCACATAACTCACCCCCTTTGAGTCTTTTTCTCTCTTAAAAATGAGAATGGCTAGCCCCTACACTTACCTCAGGAAATTCTTTGATCAGAAGGTTGGAGGCGCACAGGTTAAGAAGAGAATGAGTAGTCCTTCTCGAGGTATCCCTAAAAACCCTCAAAATTCAATCTCCAACGGCGTCGGTGTCATGGATTTCCAACCACTCTCCTTAGTTCACATCTACTACAGAGGGATGAGAAGCTGCAATCATCCTCATCTTCTTTCAGATGCGGTGACGTACAAGGAAGTTCCAAATACTCTCCTTACGTTTAAACAGACTCGAGAATCATCACTACAGCCCATCTCCCTATGTGCAGGTTTTGATGTTCTATAGTCCTGGAGCTTCCTTATGGGAATGTTCAAGTTCTTTGTCTACGAATCATTCTCACCAGAGTTATGGAACTTTAAAAAACTTTTGCGAGCTATGGAAACTCAACATCAGCGGAAGCCAAAGTTTCAATTTTTATATTGGTGGGAAGGCTGACGTTCTCAAGATCATATTGATTTTTATTGCGATCCAACAACAGTAGGTCTAGCCGAAGTTAGCAGACTCCAAGATTCAATGTTCATTAAGATGTTTCAAAATTTTAAACTGGACTTCAAGACTCGGTTCGGATCATATTCCAAAAATTCGTCCTTACTAACCCTTGGAGTGAGAGTATTTGTAAACACATATTTATTTATTTATTTAAAAAAAAAGGTGTCGGTAGTGGCCAACCTTGAATTCAAGGTTGGCAACTGCCAACCTAAAATTATAAATGCCACCAACCAAATGATTTGTGGTAGATGCGTGAAAAAGGCCTATAAAATAAGGCCTACCCCAATTCAAACATCATCTACCAAAAATTTGCAAAGAGACAAATAGAAATAATTAGAGAGAAAAAAAATTAGAAAATTTCTTAAGAAAATTTGTCATTTTCTTACATTTTTGTATTCTGCGGTATTCTCTCTTAACTCTTTTTTGAGAGATATCTCAGGTACAAGCCCCAAAAAAATTGTTGTATTTATTTCCAAGTGTATTTTTTAAATTATACTCTCTAATCGTATCAGATCTAGATCGATAAGGATATAAATTTGAATATTACAAATCCGGTTGAGATCCAGTCTCGGTTCTCAACAAAACTCACACAGTTCAAGATAAAGTTGTGAAAATTTACTGCTGTCAAGATCAAGCTCGTGCAGCCCTTAACATAGTTACGTAGGAACACTAATCGGAAGATTTACGAAGATCGACCCTACGTAAATTTTCTTTTATTTAAATTTTTATTTATAATTTGTGTTTGTATTTTTGAGTCTAACTGTTGCATACTCAAGATTTATGCCCGTTACAGTGGTGTCTATGGTTTTGTGTGTGCTTCTAATATTATTGTGCAACGTTATTCAATTTAATAAAATGGAGTTAAGTTAATTAAAATCTAACAATTTTAATATAGCTCAGTAATAGTTGACTTATTATTCTTTTAGCTATTTTTAGAAATATCTATTAACAATAAGTAACTCTTATAAACTTAACTAAACATCCTAAGTTGGGTAACAATGTCTAATTCTATTTAATTTTGTATTAATTTGACAAAAATAAGAATAAGTATAAAAAAATGAGTGTGTAAAGACTTATAGGCTCCATTGAGAGAGGTCACACGCCTATCACTCTGTTCTTTTTATTTTTTCAATTTTTCATGATTAAGTCAAAAATTTTTAAAACATAATGTTATTAGGATATATCTATATGCACAATAATATAAATTAACGAAAAACTAAATAAATAAATATATAAGTTATTAAATATCATTAAATAAATTGTATATTAATCTATTAAAAGTGGACTACTATTCTAAAAACAACTTGGGATTGGGATGGATAAGATAGGATGACATGTAGAGGTTTTAGATCACTTCAAATTCAAATTATTTCGAGTCTAATCATTTTTGGGTTAAGTAATCTTTAAGTAATTTCGGGTATGGGTTGCTTGGATAGGGTCGAGTTTAGGTTGATTTGTGGGTTAGCCAGGACATCATTTTTTATGACGTGACATATTCATAAAAATTTTTGAAAAATTTAAAAATTATAAAAACTATAAAAAAATCTTTAAAATCAATAAAATTACAAATATAAAAAATTAACTATTTTTTTAAAAAAATCTAAAAGCTCAAAATAAAATCGGTTAATTCATAAAAATCTCAAAATATTAAGCAAAAAATATGTTGTTAAAATTTATAGTAAAAATAGTAAAATATATATTTTTTATAATATAAAATTTATGATTCAAATATTAAAATTATTCATTTTACTTTTTTTAAATTTTCTTAAAAAAAAAAGAGCATTTGATCCATTGGTTGGGTCACTTGTCACTTAACCCGAACCCATTCTTAATTTTTCAAATCATTCGGAATGTGTTTTTTGGGGGTCGGATAAAAATTGACGCGTTTAATGGCACAGCATGTGGGGCGGCATGAAAGAAGAAGTTTAAGAGTTCGCATTTTCCGATTTTTAGCTCGACATGTATACAAAATTAATTAATTATTAATTTTTTGTAATATTATAATAAAAGGAATAATAAAAAATAAAGTAATAATTTATATTTCAATTTTTTTACTTTCTTTATTAATAAAATTACAAAAAATTAATAGTTAATTGTATTTTATATATGGGTATGATATTTTTTATTTCTAATTTTTATTTTTTTATATTTGAGTTCTAAATCTTTTTAGTATTTAATTGAGTTCTAAACTTTTTAATTTCTTACCAAATTAGTCATTTTGTTTATAAAAAGTGGTTAATCTGTTAA
Source organism: Carallia pectinifolia (assembly GCA_037832335.1). Taxonomy (NCBI): domain Eukaryota; kingdom Viridiplantae; phylum Streptophyta; class Magnoliopsida; order Malpighiales; family Rhizophoraceae; genus Carallia; species Carallia pectinifolia. The sequence goes on along the minus strand of CM075454.1, from coordinate 5,790,077 downwards.
TAAATGAGTTTAATTTGATGAAAATTATTAAAAAAAGGTAAAATAGGCAAGTGAAATATTCTTTTATTAACAAATATGCACATTAAATAGTTTTTTACTTAACAAATATTTAAATTAAATATATTAAAGTACATACTTTTTGATAAAAAAATTTTAATTAATGTATTTAACCTTTTTTAAAATAATTATTTAATGTTATAATCTTTTTTTAATAAATTGATCACTTTTCGTTAATTGATGAATTGATTTGATAAAAAATTAAAAAGTTTAAAATTCAAATAAAATTTTAAAATAATTTAGAATTCACATATAAAAAAATATAAAAATTTAAAATTAAAAAATATCAGATTTCATTTTATATGTATAATGGGACAAAAGCTGAGGACAAGTTTCTCCAGCTCCTAAACCAAACTCTGGGAGGAAATCATAAATTGGCGAAGCTTTAGGGACTATTCTGAAATTTAAGACAGTAATTATGGTGGTGGCTGGCTTATACTAGGTTTTTCATTGGCTAGCGTGAAGGGAAGGGATCGTGGTTGTGTTTGTGCGGGAGGACGTAGTGGCTGAGCTATAGCTTTCCTTTCCTCGGTGGGGGTTTTAGAGAGAGAGAGGGAGAGAGAGAGAGAGAGAGGGATGGGAGGTGGTGGGTCAGTGAAGGAGGTAACATCAAAGGCGGAGCTGGACAACATAAGGAAGAATGAGAAAGCTGTAATAGTGCACTTCTGGGCGTCATGGTGCGAGGCCTCCAAGCAAATGGACCAAGTCTTTTCCCACTTGTCGACCGATTTCCCTCACGCCCACTTCCTCAAGGTCCCCCTTTTTTCTTCTCTTAATTTTCTTTGGGTTTTTTTTTTTTTTGTTGGTCTGAATTGGGTGATAGGTTTTTGTTGTAGGTTGAAGCGGAGGAACAGCCGGAGATATCTGAGGCCTATGCGGTTGCTGCTGTCCCTTTTTGTGTTTTCTTCAAGGTAAGCTTTTCCGGGGTTTCCCTCTTCTTGTTTGTTTTTTATCCCGAATTATATTTATCCTTGTTATTTTACTTTTCCAATCCAGTTTGGCTTTTGGGTTGCTTTTGTGTGTCTGTGTGTGTGTGTGTGTGTATTGTGCTTGCATAAGGAATGCTATTAGACGTAATTTTTATTGTATACAGTGTTTTGGCATGTTAAATTGGAATCAATTTATTTATGTTTGTCGTTTTGAGGTTGTTTTGAGTTAGATTGGGGGAGGGAGAGAGTTTATGTATGTTCGGTTTGTTGCTTTGAGAGAGAGAGAGAGAGAGAGAGAGAGATGGAGAGAGAGAGAGGTTGAAACGTTGATTGTTCCAATGATCATCTACTCTGCTTTCACTTTTGTTGTGATTGCTTTTGCTGTGTAAAAGTTTTAACCAACTTAAAAAATAAACATTTTTTTACGAGCTTTTGGCTCTCTGCAAACAGTAAGCCTGAGTGTGGAATTTGATCTGGATGATGATTCTAGTTGATGGGAATATGATTGAGGAAGTGTGGAATAATGGAATTATGATGTTATTTTTGAGATACAAAAATAAATGATGCCAGTTTTTAATATTTGTTCTGCATTTGTTTGCTCATATGTATATGTTGAAACCTAGAAACGATTTGCTTCTTTCTCCCTAAAAGTTTGCTCCAAATGTATGTATTGTGTGGTTATTTAGAATGTTATTTTTTTCTGAAGTGTAAGAATTGGATGGTTACTCAAAATGTTATTTACTCCATCAGAATGGAGAGATAGTTGATAAATTGGAAGGTGCAGACCCTTCGAGTTTGGCAAACAAAGTTGCCAAAGTTGCTGGGTCGGTTAACCTTGGGGAACCTGCAGTTCCTGCCAGCCTTGGCATGGCTGCTGGGCCAGCTGTCCTTGAAACAGTCCAAGAACTTGCAAGAGAAAATGGTTCTTCCCAAGTGGCAAAACAAGTGCAACCTGCGCTGAGTGATGCACTGAAAAAACGGTTGCAGCAGCTGACCGAATCTCACCCTGTTATGTTATTTATGAAAGGAACTCCTGAGGCACCTAGGTGTGGGTTTAGCCAGAAAGTTGTTGATATTCTGAAGCAAGAGAATGTTAAATTTGGAACTTTTGACATACTATCGGATAGTGAGGTGCGTGAAGGCCTGAAGTTGTTCTCTAACTGGCCGACATTTCCTCAGCTCTATTGCAAAGGAGAGCTTCTGGGTGGATGTGACATAGCCATAGCAATGCATGAGAGTGGTGAACTGAAAGAAGTTTTCAGAGACCATGGGGTCAGCACCGTTGGTTCTGATGACATGAAAACTGGTGAAGATGAAAGTGGAAAGGGTGGCATTTCTGGATCCACTGGCTTGAGCGCCACCTTGACCTCTCGACTTGAAACGCTGATCAATTCAAGCCCTGTTATGCTTTTCATGAAGGGAAAACCAGATGAACCCAAGTGTGGTTTCAGTGGGAAGGTAGTTGCAATACTTCAAGAAGAAAAGGTTAATTTTGAGAGTTTTGACGTTCTTTCCGATGATGAAGTCCGTCAAGGCCTCAAAGCTTATTCAAATTGGTCCAGTTACCCTCAGTTATATATTAGGGGTGAACTCATTGGTGGATCAGATATCGTTATGGAAATGCAGAAAAGTGGTGAACTTAAAAGGGTTTTGGTCGAGAAAGGGATTATTCCAAAAGAGACCCCCGAAGATCGTTTGAGGAGTTTGATTACATCCTCTCGGTGATGCTCTTTATGAAGGGCACTCCAGATGCTCCTAGATGTGGTTTCAGTTCCAAGGTTGTTAATGCTTTGAGGGAGGAGGGAGTAAACTTTGGATCGTTTGATATATTAACTGATGAGGAAGTGAGACAGGGAATAAAGGTCTTCTCAAATTGGCCAACCTTTCCTCAGCTTTATTACAAAGGCGAGCTGGTAGGAGGTTGTGACATCATTATGGAGCTGCGAAACAATGGAGAGCTCAAGTCTACCCTATCTGAGTAGGATTGCCAAGATAATCTCAAATAGTTGCCGGGCAGTCCTAAATTTTCTATTATGTCACTGATGTGTATGGATGACCTGTTCACATATGTTTGCTCAATATCATACTTTGTCCTTGAAATCCTAAACTGTGATATACTCTTCTAGCATTAATTTTCTGCAAGCATTAACTTGTTAAGAAAATCTTGCTGGATTGTGAATGTCCTTTCTTGCTGTGCCATTGTGGTTGAAAAAATATGTTTTTGGATTCACTGATAGCGATTTGGTTAGGGGATTGCGGATTGTTCAGTTCTTATTAACGAGTTGGGTGATTTACTTATCTATTTTGTTGGAATATGCCGCTTGTTTGATGCCTATTTGTTTTTTTCATCCTTGAGAAAGAGATACAAATTATAATGAGCATTGACATATACTTTGGCCCAGTTCATTGTGTTAGTAGAAATTACCGGGCCAATCATTATTACTGTTGTGCAGTTCCTCCTTATGTTTTCAGGTCAGACTGTGGCCGGGCAAATTGATTTCGTAAATGGTCTTGTAAATTGATACTATAGTCCATCTGTAGCACATGTACAACATTAGCCTCTCCTCTGTCATAGGTTCACTGACTTGTTCCTTCATGACTCTTCAGTTTTGATGGCAATTGAATGAGGGAAAAGCCTAATAACCACCAACTGCAGCAGATTTTGGTTCACAATAATTTGTCACTTCATGCACCGGGCCAGGCTATATAAGCTTTTCTTGCCAGATGAGCTTAAATTTACACTAATGAGCCAATAAAAATATCCTTAGAACTGGTTAAGTGACTAAGGGAAGGAGATTGCAGAACATTCAGAGGGTACAGTTATTGTGTTAGGCGTAAGTTTTATCATCTGGTCGATAACTCTACAGTGTTTTGGCATCTATAAAAATTACGTCTAATAGCATTCCTCTTTTTGGTCTGAAAAGGGGAAAGGAGAAATGATATCCTAGTCTTAACAGGGAGAATTGCACTACTCACACTGTAAGGTAGGCAGGCTATCTACTGAAGAACCAAGAGAACAAACTCCAACTACTATGAAAATCTTTTCTACTAACTTGAAAATGGAGATATTTGGTATGCGAATATCATAACAGTTGCCAGATGACTCCCACTTTTTTAGTATCTTTTCAGCTTCTTCAGCTTTACCAAGCTTCACTAACAAGTTCAGTATGTTCATGTGATCCCTAGTTATGCACCTCCTGCAATCATTTTATTCTGAATCCCATATTCTCCATACCTTAGACTTGTTCCCCAGAGTCGCATTTAGCGATATCAGGTGATTAATAGCAAGTCCCATCCATCTTTTTTAATCTGCCCTCGGATCATCTAAGGGCGTCAATTGCTTTGTCACTGTCATCAACGGCAGCATTTGAGACAAGGAAAAAAAAAAAACAAAAAACAGAAAAGCAGCAACTGCATATCTGTTCCAGTCCATAGTGTTTGGTACCACAAAAATTGTTGCAGATTCTGTCGCTCTAAGTTATCAGAAGAGACACTCTTATCCTTTTTTTGGGTCAGCACATGAGGGACCTTCTCATGCTCACCCAGGTTTGTATCAAGGCACGTGCTGTCATTATAAGTTAAGGGTCATGAGCCATGGTTTGAGGCTATGAAATCTGAAATGGACTCTATGTATACCAATCATGTATGGGATTTATTTGATCTACATAAGGGATAACACTCATTTGGTATAAATGTTTAAAGAAAGACTAATATGGATGTGAATGCAGGGATATACAAAACTAGGCCTGTGGCTAAATGCTACAAGGGTAAAAATTTAATTTTAGAGTTTAATTAGAGTTGAGGGACATACAAAACAAAAGCAATGAGTTATTTTGATGAAACATTTTCAATTGCATTCCAACAGCAAAGGTACTGCGCTGGAAATTAGAGTTGAAGTACAAGCAGGAATATGCAACTGGTAAGAAATTCATTGTCTCTAAATTTAACAATTACAAGATGATTGATGCTAGACCAATGAGAACTATAAATCATTTTTCACAACACAAAATGTTTATGGAAGAAACAATTGTTGTGAGTTCTATTGTTGACAAATTGCTCCCTCCATTAAAAAAGAAAAAAAAAATGTAAGATAATCCTAAAACATAAGAAAGAGGATATTTCTCTTGAAAGTCTTACTAACTATTTTCGTGTAGAACAAGAGTTTCATATGCAGGAAGAAAACAAAAAAAATGACTATTATATTCCAAAGGTGCATGTTGTTGAGGAAGATCAATGGAGCAAGCTGTAAACAAAAGGAAGAATCAATCTAATGATGGTTCAAGGAACAAAAAGCATAAAAAGAAGGGCAAGTGTCCTTTATACTATAAGAAAGGACACTATGAATACGAGTGTGGCCTTTTCAGAAAGGAAAAGGAGAACATGTATCTTTACGAATAACAAATGATAAATCAATTGCTATGATCATAAACATCAATTTAGTTAAGGACAACACTACTTGGTGAGTTGATTCTGGTGTGACCTGACATGTTTGCAAGAGCAAAAGCTTCTTCAAAATTGTGAAACCAGTGCATGATGACACTATTATGTACATAAAAAAAATTCTATTGTAGTTCCTATCATGTGAATCAAAGAAGTACAATTGAAATTCACTTCTAGAAGAGTTTTTACTTTTACTAATGTGTTTTATATTCCAGAAATAAGAAAATTTTGAATTTAGGTAATCTTTTGAACAAATTAGATTCTTAATTGTATTTGAGGTTGATAAATTTTTACACTCCAAAAGGGGTGTATTTTTAAACAAAGGTTACCTTTGTAATGATATGTTCAAACTCAATATTGATGCTAATAATAAAGTTCATTCTTTCTCATGGTACAATAGACTTGAACATATAGACTATTAGAAAGTTGCATCATATGATGGAATTGTATTTACTGCTATATTTTGACAAGTTAGAAAAGAAATGCACAACATGCCTGCCAACAAAAATAACAAAAAGTACATTTCTAAACAATCAAATGTCTTCAAATATGTTGGAATTAATTCATAGTAATATGTGTGTTTTGCATAGTGCACCAATACTAAGAAGAAAGAGATACTTTGTCACATTTACCATTACTCAAGATTTTTTCATGTCTACTTGTTGCATACAATAAAGAAAATTTTTGATAGATTCAAGGTATGTGAAACTAAAGTTGAATTACAATGTGAGTCTGTCATTAAATGCTTGCGATGTGAAAGGAGATGAGATTATTATGATACTATATTTTTTGAGTCCATGAAAATTGTTTTATGAAACTATTGCTGCTCACACACCAAAACATAATAGTATTGCAAAATGTACAAATCACATGTAAAAAAACAAAAGTTAATGTTATATAGTCAAATTCTGGCTTGAGCCAAGGATTTTGGGGTAAGACATTACATACAACATGTCGTATTTTAAGTAGAATTCTAACCAAAAGGAACAAAATAACCTCATATGAGTTTTGAAATAAAAGGAAGCTTGCCTAAGTTATTTGCATTTGAGACCGTAGTAATTGATAAATCACTCAACCTAAAAGGAGAAAGTTAGGTGAAAGAGAATTTGAATGCATCTTCTTAGGAAATGCTTATAAAAGTAAGGTCTATCAATTAATGACCATAAAGTCTAATAGCTCAATATGTGCATAGTCATTAAATCAAGAGATGCTATTTTTGAGAAAAAAAAAATCATCCCAATTTCTAAGATTCTATTATAGGGACAAGTTCTTGATAATGAAAATCATGCTATGGCAAATGAAAATGAAAATAATGAAGCCATTGTACTTGTAAGGAGCAAAAGAACAAAGAAAGTAGAGACTTTTAGTCTTTGTTTCTTTACCTAGCTAATTAAGAGGACAAAAAAAAAATCAATGAGCAGTCAAATTTTATATTACTTCAACACATAAACTGATCACAAAACATTTTATAAAGAGATAAAATTCACAAGATTCTATGCTATGGAAAAAAAGTAATAAATTATGAAATGGACTCAATTTTAGGTAATAAGACTTAGAAATCGGTAGACCTTTTACCTGGCTCAAAGCCAATTGGATGAAAAAGAACTTTCAAAAAGAAATGAAGGTCAATAGAATCGTTTGACAAATTCAAAACTAGTCTAGTTGCAAAAGACTTCACACAAAAGTAAGGGATTGATTATTTCAATACATATTCATCAGTGGCTAGAATTCCCACAATTAGGGCAGTCATTACACTTGCTTTTATCTATGGCCTAGTAATTCATCAAATAGATATTAAAACAATGCTCCTAAATGATGAATTGAAAGAAGAAATGCATATGGAGCAACGTGAAGGGTTTTTTAATTCTTAGTCAGGAGAAAAAATGTGCAAACTGGTAAAGTTCTTGTACTGACTAAACCATTCACTTAAGTAAGGTTACCAAAAATTTGATCAAATAGTACTTTCTATTAGATATAAGATTAATGAATCAAATGAATATACCTATAGAAAATTCAATGAAGGAAAAGATGTCATTATTTCTTTTTTTGTACATGACATAACAATCTTTGCAATTGACCTAGAATAAGTTGAAGTTACGAAAATGTTTTTTTTTTTTTTTTGGGTATAGAAGTTATCAAAATGTTTCTATCAAACAATTTTTATGTGAAAGACATGAGTAAGACTGATGTCATCCTTGGAATTAGAATTTTGGGAGACAAAGAGAGCATACTACTTACTCAATGTCATTGCATTGAAAATGCTCTCAATAAATTCAATCAAATTGATAGCATTCATGCCTCTACCTTGTTTAATCCTAAGTTGAAGTTTACAAAGAATGTTGAAAGTCCAGTATTAGAACCTACGTTGCACAAATAAGGACACGACGACACAGATATAGTAGACATAGCTATATGTACATGTATATGTATATATATATATGTGTGTGTGTGTGTGTGTGTGTGTGTGTGTGTAATAAAACCTTGTTTATAATATCTTCTTTTATTTAAGCACCAGATGTGGTAGGCTCTGCCTCCCGAGTTGGATGCTTTTATCTGTTCTTATTTATTGTATCTGTTATTATTTGTTTTCTTTACTATTTATGTTCTTCTTTGTTATCTATGTTTTATAAAACCTAAAGTAGACTGTTTCTTAGAAAATCGTTTATGTTTTGGAAAAGAGGTTTTAACAGAAGATTTCTTTTTGAAATCATTTGGAAGGGGAGAAAAATTCAAATTGTTTACAAAAGCTTCCCAGTTCTTGACTGGTTCGCTTCATTTCCCATTTCAAATGTTTCTGGAGTTTAATGTCTTGGCAAATCTTAAGTCCTTCCTTTTAGGTAGAACTTATTAGTTCACCATAAGTGAGTTTATCATAAGAAATAGGATTTCCTATGGTTTCTATGAGTTTATTACGGACTTTTTCTCCTAGGAGAGTAGGGAGACCTGCAAGGAACTTTTCCTTCTAGAAAGATTAATTTGAATCTTCCCTAAGCATTAATCTAGTGAGAAAAGTGTTTTTGTAAAACTGAAAATACTTAACTTCTTACATCTAAGATTAGATAGAAGTTTAGCGTTTTTGTCTTTTAAATGAGAGGGATCTCCTACAAAATGTAAAAAGATAGTTAGAATCAGTGTAGAAACTGAATTCGGAATAGGGTTTCCTGATGAATCAAGAATGGGTGTTTCTGCTTCATCAAGTTTTACAGAACTTAATATTTCTAATCTTTCTGCTTCAGTAAGATGGTAATCCCACCATCCTTTAAGCTGTCCAGTAAATCCTGCAGTAAGGATTTCAGCTATAGCACGATCAGAAATAGTAAAATTCTGAGAACGATGAGCATTAGCTGCCATCGTCATTTGGTGTAGAATGCCCAAAATATTGTATTATGACATTCCATCTATGTTCCATTTATAAATGGAATAGGCACTAGACTTGGTTTGAGTGGACAATTGTTTAGAATCATTATCAAGATCTGGAGCCCTAGACATAGGAACTGTACAAGGAGTCCAAATGAGTTTATTGAGTTTAGGAATATCTGATTCTTTACTAGAAACAAAAGATGTTTCAAATTCATCAAGAACTTGAATGGTTTTAGAAGAGTTTGTGGGAAGGCTAAGCCTAACTGGAGTGTCTAGAACAACCTTAGAATTGGAGGATTCTGTCGATCCTAAAGATTGGAGTTGTTGTTTAACATGATCCAGAAAACTGGTTTTTTCTTTTTGAAATTGTTGTTTATTGGAAGATGAAACTTCAAAAGGTTTAAAAACTAGGTTTTTATTAATCTGAACTGTTGATAAATCAGGTTTTTGGATATGGGATTCAATCCTAGTTAACTGATTACCAATAGTATGAAGACTAACATTTGAAAAATTGTTTTGTTCAATCAAACTCTTTAGATTATTCATCTTCAGAGTTTGTGGGGATTTTATAAGAGAAATCTCAATCTGAGTTTCACCTTGTTTAAAAGAACATTTTCGAGGAGGAGGGTGTTCAGACTGAATCTGTTTTCCCTCAACTTCCCAAACTGGAAGTGTTTTTTGTTTAGAAATAGGATTGATGGTTTTAAAAAATGAATTATTGGGTTTTTGTAAGATATCAGTTGGCCATTCAAAATATGGAAATTCTTTTGTCCATTCTTCAGAGGTGGTCGTGTGATATTCGAACCAATCAAAGAAAGGAACATGAACTTGATGCTGAGTTAAAAATGTATAAAAACATTTTTGTAATTCAAGCAAAATATCTTCAAATTGCATGAAAAACCAAGTTCTCGTTTCTTTGTTTTTATCAGAATAAAAATCTTTTTTAAGAAAAGTTTTATCAAGGAAAGAATCCTTTTCAAAGAATCCTTTTTTAAGAAAAGTTTTATCAAGGAAAGAATCCTTTTCAAGAACATTTAAAACATTTTCTGTGATGGCAGAATATGTTGGAGAAGTAGGCTGAGAAGGAGGGCTGTCCTAGTCAACCTGTTCTACTGGTTTAGTGGACGATTCACCTGTTTGGTAAACCAAATGAGGAATACTAGTGGAATAACTAGCATGTTTAAAACGAGGGTTAGGCAAATCTGAGGTAGAATGCCTAAGTTTAGAAATAGGAATGTTAATCACGGATGGAATTTGTGAAACATTTCCTATATTTATTGTGGACATAGAATCATCAGAATATCTAGAACTTAAAGATCTAGGAATCCTGTGAATTTTTAAAGTAACTTTACCATCACTAAATTGGTTTATCTGGACCAAATTAGGGTTTAAGTCAAGAGGAGGCAATTCTGCTGGGGGAGCAGCTCCTTGTAAAGTCCATTCTTCAGGAAAAGTGATATCTTTCCACTGAATGGGTTTAGGGATCCTAACATTAGACCTTGTGAGATCTGTTTAGATCAAAAGTGTTTCACCTTTTGCAGACTTTTGCAAATGCTGTGTTGGGGTAAATGCAGATGTCATGAGTTTATAATGAATGCGAAAAATCAATGCAACTGGAATGGATCCTGGAAGCATATGATAATTAAGGGTTTTAACATTCAAAACAGTAGCTTTTAAAATATGTTTATCATTAAGAGAAATGGTCAAGTCTGGATAACAATCAAAGGAGATTGGTCCCTATGTTTAGAGTGGATTCAACTGTACTAAGAAGAGAGTCTTGAAATTTTTGATGTCGGGCATCTCTAAGGACAGCTAGAATAGAAGTGTCAAGTCCTTCACGAGTGAGGGGTCTGAAAGCAACTTGGATGAGTCCAATATGAATATACTGGAATCCATTGGTTTTATGTTTGTTTAAAGATTTAGGGGTCAAAAGAGTGATTTCCTTTAAAGAATCTGAAAGAGGAATGTCTTTATGTTCAGTTTTAATGTGAAGATCGGTTTTAAATGGGAGTTTAGAAAATATAGATTTAGACAGATGATATATCTGACTTGGTTTTATACGGGGTATTTTCCAATTACAAATATTTTTAAAATTTTCAAAAGTCATTTCTTCACAGTTTACTACTCTACGGATCTCAGAAGAGTCTGAGGTAGAAGAGTTTAAGAAAGAAGTAGATCTACAAAAATTTGGATTCATGTTTAATAATAATAATAACAGTGTCTGTAATAGACTACTCCGGTTATACCCTTGCAGCACAAAGACTTATAGCCCTGTGCATCAAGACTTACTACTGCTATCCTCTGCTCTGGGTTCAGTTGGAATCTAGTCTGGCTTACAACCACTATCAAGACTATTACCAAACAGAACAAACTTCTACAGATCTACAACCTTCCTAGGCTCTGATACCAAAAGATCACCCGGGATCTGGGGAGGAGTAGATCTGAACAAATACTTTTGAAAATAGTAGAAAGAAAATAACTGAAACAAAAACGAACTAAACTATAAACATAGATGTCAAGATTATAGAACAAATTTAAAGTACTGGCGTTGTTTCACTTGAACTAGATCCTCAATCTCAGAGAGATTCTCAAAATCCTTATGGTTCCGGTTTCTAGCCTTTATATAAAACATAGACAACAAAGAAGAACATAAATAGTAAAGAAAACAAATAATAACAGATACAATAAATAAGAACAGATAAAAGCATCCAACTTGGGAGGCAGAGCCTACCACATCTGGTGCTTAAATAAAAGAAGATATTATAAACAAGGTTATATTACATAAAGGGAGTTTACAAGGTTTGAATAGAAAGGACCTTTACAAGTTGAGAGGACCCTTTCAGGAGAGCTGGAGCTTCCAGGGTTGACCGTTTTAACAGACTTCTTGGAGGAGGAAGGATGTGACATTTCCTGGGACATTTGTTGCATGATTGCAAGGTATTCATCCCTGGTTTTAGCAGCGGAGAGTTTAAATTGCCAATGAGACTTCTCGGCTAGAAAAGCAGTATGTTCTTTGTTCATGGCTGGCAGCTGGGGGTTAGAGGTCTCAACAATAGATTTTAAATGAGCAGTGAGCCATTTGTCAACTGCAGGAAGTTTTACATTGGAGGGAATATCATACTTGTTCCATCATCTGATATGGAATGTTCTGATAACCATGGTTCTAGGTTTATAAGGTTTAAAAGCATAGTCCCATTTTAATACCCAAGGAATAAAAAAGTTGATACAGAAAGAGAAAATTTTGGGGAATTTCTTTTCTGAATCAGGGGTTTTATAGTGCTTGTCAAAAAGTTTATAACTGGTATGAGTTCTTCAGGAAAGATCATTCGAGTGCAACCAAAATAATCCCACTATTGGAGAAATCAGTTTGGAATGTGTTTAGGTTGAAAGGTTTTATCAAAATAAATAAGCCAGGTATGGCCTCGTTTAGAGTTTTGATAGAAGAAGGCATTGAACCATGCCTGTTGATAATCCCAATAAGAAAAATAAAGGTTCGAGTCAGGATTTTCAGGGTTAATTTGGATGACTTCCAAAAGAAATGGAGAACCATATTGTTTAGGATGCAAGAGCTCCATGATCTGGCACGTGGAATAGGCATAGTCTTTGTTGGGATCAAAGGCTGTGTCTGTGAAGGTTTTCCATTGGCCATCAGGTTGTTTTACTTGATATTGGAATTTGAATTTTACTGAGGGATAGTCTGTTTCAGAAAGAAGGGTCATATAATAGGCAACAGGTTTCCGAAAATCCCAAGGTTTATATTCCCAATTAGGGCCAAAAGTGTTTAAAACAGCTCCATAAGGAGTCCCTTCATGTTTTCCTAAAGTTGGAAGATATCATTCTTCAAGAGCAAAAAGGGTTTGATGAAATTCTTTTTGTTTATAATCAGTCCACTTATCCGAGGATAAGGGTTTTGAAAATACATTTTGAGATATCTCCTAAGAGGAAGATGAGATAATCTTCTTTTGTTTTAAAGTAGGTTTAGAAACAATACCTGAGGGTGTCTCTGCCACATGTTGGGGTTATTTTTGAGGTTTTGGAGGGCAAGAATCATTTGAGGATGTTGAGTTAGTTTAGCAGCCCATTCTATGACCAGTTGTTTTTTATTTTCTAGCTCTTTTGCCTTGGCAGCCTCTTCCTCCTCTCCGGCGATGTCAGCCCAAGATTTTTTTATGGTATTAAGAACTCTAGGATTATTATCCGCAGTGGTTTTAATGGCTTTAATGGCTGATGACAGCAGTTTAGAGGTTACAGGTTCAAGCGGAGGGCTTTGGATTGTTTCATCCGAAACCTGAGTTTTACCTTTGTCTTGGGTTTTGAATTTGGATTTTTTAGGAGGCATGATGAAATAGGCCTGTTTTGGAGAAATTCTCGAGTTAGAAAATCTGGTAGAGAATTGGTTTCTCCCTTAATATACTCAATATCAAAATCAAATATACTAAGTATAGCCTGCCATCTAGCAAAAATTTGTTTAGAAGCAACGTTTTTAACATCCTTTTCTAAAACTTCTTTTTGCAGATTTACAATATGTCTGAAGTAAAAACTTCCGATTTAGTAAATCAGAATGAAATTTAGAAATGCAGAAAACAATGCTTAAAATTTCTTTTTGTATAATAGGATAATTGTTTTGAGCACCTTTTCAATGACCAGAAGTATATTGGATAACATATTCTCGTCCATTAGAAAGCTGTTTTAAAATACCACCATATCCAAGATCAAAAGTATTTGTTTCAACTATCTTGGGTGCCGAAGGATAAGGAAGAGATAGGCAAAGAATATCCTTAACCTGTTGTTTAATTCTCCGAACAGTGGAAGTATGATCATCTGTCCAGGGAGGAGGGTTCTTTCTAAGTCTATTATGGAGGGGTTCACAAATTTTATTGAGATTGGGATAGAAGTCAAGAACATAGTTACGACTTCCAAGAAATCTCTGAAGTTGAGTTTTATCTGTGATTTTATCAGGAAACTTATCAACAAAGGATAAGGATCGTTGTATAGGAGTGATGGTTCCTTGGGAAATATGATGTCCAAAGAAACGAATATTTGTCTGGAATAGAGACATTTTAAGTTTAGAGATGACAAGACCATTTTTCTTAGTAATAAAGAAAAATGTTTTTAAATGTTTAAAATGCTCATTTAAGGAATGAGAAAATACCAAGATGTCATCAATGTAAACAATGATGAATGGTGAATATGCAGCAAAAATGTCATTTATAATTCGCTGAAATTCACTTGGCGCGTTTTTTAAACCAAAAGGCATAACATTCCACTCATACTGTCTAAAAGGCACAGTAAAAGCGGTCTTATAACGGTCTTGTGGGACAATTTGAATTTGCCAAAAACCTGATTTTAAATCAAATTTAGAGAATATGTATGCAGAGTGCAATTTATTCAACAGATCTCTTTTATTGGGGATTGGAATCCTAATACATTTTAATGCAGTGCTTAGGGGTTTATAATTAATGACTAAACGAGGAACACCACATTCAATTTCAAAATTCTTGATTACGTAGAATGCTGCACATGACCATGGTGATCGTGATTTTCTGATTAACTTGTTACTAAATAAATCATAAATTTCTTGTTTACAATGAGCGAGAAGTTCAGCCTTGGTAGTAATTTTTCGTTCATCAAAATCCTTTTCATATGGTAAATCAACCATATGTTGTTTACGTTCCCAAAATGCTGTTGGCAAATCAGAACACAATTGTATTTTGTAAATCAGAAATCTTCTTTTTTACAAAATCAGTTGAGAGTTGTTTCTCGATTTGTTTTAAAGAAACAGAGGATTTACAAACAGAAAGATCTGTCTTTTTGGTTTTAATCAAATTGTTTATCTCATTGTGATAAATGCTGTGAGCTTTTATCAAATGTAAATTCTTTGTTTTAGGTTTTTCAATAAAAAGAAGCTTATGTTTTCGAGAGCATTTATTATTTTGAAAACAAATACCATGATAATCAACCTCGTAGGGAGTTATCATATTGATAAATGGAGTACCCAAAATAACCGTATGATGGATATCATTTACCAATTAAAAAGAAGTTAAAATTTTAATGTCTTGATTAACAACATAGGCATCAACCTTACCATTGATTGTTAATCGAGAAGCATTAGCAGTTGAAAGTCTCTCAGAAGTTGTTTGATGTAAATGTTTAGGTACTAAGCCCTCTTTGATACAATTCAGGTCTGCACCTGTGTCAAACAGAGTAATAGTATCTATTGAAAAATCATTTGAAAAAATGATTTTAGTTTTAATCAAATATTTTTGAGAAGTGATTGTTTAAAATGGTGGTCAAATCATAAGGATTTGACTTGGATTTTAATGCAGTCATTGTTGTTGAAGGAGATTCCAGAGATTCTTGAAGTTGTAACAGATACTGCTTATGAACTTCTGGATTATCAATGCTCTTAATGACCTGGAGAACAAACTCTTGATCTTTAGTAAGAACATTAACCTGTTTATCATAATCAGAACTAGTCTTACTACTAGTATCACCTAATTCATCAATTTCAAGAGAATGTTATGAAGAATTAGCATCTGATTAAGAAAGTTTAAGAATAAGAGATTGGATTTTTTGACGAATTTCTTCATCAAGGTCAATCTCTTGAATGTGTTTATGAAGTTTACAAAACCTAGCCATATGACCTGGTTTATGACACTTAAAACACACAACTTGTTTAGATGTTGAAGGTGTCGCTGTGGAGGAAGGATTTAAACGACACTGTTTAGGAAAAGATTTCTTTTTCAAAGGTGGTTTTTAAAAAACTTCCTTGGAAGGAGACTGTTTCTTAGAAAACTGTTTATGTTTTGGAAAAGAGGTTTTAACAAAAGATTTCTTTTTGGAATCATTTGGAAGGGGGGAAAATTCAAACTGTTTACAAAATCTTCCCAGTTCTTTACTTGTTCGCTTCATTTCCCATTTCAAATGTTTCTAGAGTTTAATGTCTTAGTAAATCTTAAGTCCTTCCATTTGGGTAGACCTTATTAGTTCACCATAAGTGAGTTTATCATAAGGAATAAGATTTCCTATGGTTTCTCTGAGTTTATTACGGACTTTTTCTCCTAGGAGAGTAGGGAGACCTGCAAGGAACTTTTCCTTCTAGAAAGATTGATTTGAATTTTCCCTAAGCATTAATCTAGTGAGAAAAGTGTTTTTGTAAAATTGAAAATTACTTAACTTCTTACATCTAAGATTAGATAGAAATTCAGGGTTTTTGTCTTTTAAATGAGAGGGATCTCCTACAAAATGTAAAGAGATAGTTAGAATCAGTGTAGAAACTGAATTCGGAATAGGGTTTCCTGATGAATCAAGAATGGGTGTTTCTGCTTCATCAAGTTTTACATAACTTAATATTTCTAATCTTTCTGCTTCAGTAAGATGGTAATCCTACCATCCTTTAAGTTGTCCTGTACATCCTGCAATAAGGATTTCAGCTATAGCACGATCAGAAATAGTAAAATTCTGAGAACAATAAGCATTAGCTGCCATCGTCATTTGGTGTAGAATGCCCAAAATATTGTATTCTGACTTTTTATCTATGTTCCATTCATAAATGGAATTAGCACTATACTTGGTTTGAGTGGACAATTGTTTAGAATCATTATCAAGATTTGGAGCCCTAGACATAGGAACTGTACAATGAGTCCAAATGAGTTTATTGAGTTTAGGAACATCTGATTCTTTACTAGAAACAGAAGATGTTTCAAATTCATCAAGAACTTGAATGGTTTTAGAAGAGGTTGTGGGAAGGCTAAGCCTAACTGGAGTGTCTAGAACAACCTTAGAATTGGAGGATTCTGCCGATCCTAAAGATTGGAGTGGTTGTTTAACATGATCCAAAAAACTGGTTTTGTCTTTTTGAAATTGTTGTTTACTGGAAGATGAAACTTCAAAAGGTTTAAAAACTGGGGTTTTATTAATTTGAACTATTGATAAATCAGTTTTTTGGATATGAGATTCAATCCTAGTTAACTGATTACCAATAGTATGAAGACTAACATTTGAAAAATTATTTTGTTACAGCAAACTCTTTAGATTCTTATCTTCAGAGTTTGTGGGGATTTTATAAGGAGAAATCTCAATCTGAGTTTCACCTTATTTAAAAGAACATTTTCGAGGAGGAGGGTGTTCAGTCTGAATCTGTTTTCCCTCAACTTCCCAAACTGGAAGAGTTTTTTATTTAGAAATAGGATTGATGGTTTTAAAAAATGAATTATTGGGTTTTGTAAGATATCAGTTGGCCATTCAAAATATAAAAATTTCTTTTTCTATTCTTCAGAGGTGGTTGTGTGCTATTCGAACCAATCATAGAAAGGAACATGAACACAATGCTGAGTTAAAAATGTATAAAAACATTTTTGTAATTCAGGTAAAATGTCTTCAAATTGCATGAAAAACCAAGTTCTCATTTCTTTATTTTCATCAAAATAAAAATCTTTTTTAAGAAAAGTTTTATCAAGGACAAAATCCTTTTCAAGAACGTTTAAAACATTTTCTGTGATGATAGAATATATTGGAGAAGTAGACTAAGAAGGAGGACTGTCCTGGTCAACCTGTTCTACTGGTTTAGTGGGCGATTCACCTGTTTGGTAAACCGAATGAGGAATACTAGTGGAATAACTAACATGTTTAAAACGAGGGTTAGACAAATCTGAGGTAGAATGCCTAAGTTTAGAAATAGGAATGTTAATCACAGATGGAATTTGTGAAACATTTCCTATGTTTATTGTGGATATAGAATCATCAGAATATCTAGAACTTCAAGATCTAGGAATCCTGTCAAATTTTAAAGTAACTTTACCATCACTAAATTGGTTTATCTGAACGAAATTAGGGTTTAAGTGAGGAGGAGGCAATTCTGTTGGTAGAGCAGCTCCTTGTAAAGTACATTCTTCAAGAATAGTGATATCTTTCCACTGAATGGGTTTAGGGATCATAACATTAGACCTTGTGAGATCTGTTTGGATCAAAAGTGTTTCACCTTTTGCAGAATTCTGCAAATGCTGTTTTGGGGTAAATGCAGATGTCATGAGTTTATAATGAATGCGAAAAATCAATGCAACTGGAATGGATCCTAGAAGCATATGATAATTATGGGTTTTAACATTCAAAACAGCAGGTTTTAAAATATGTTTATTATTAAGAGAAATGGTCAAGTCTGGATAACAATCAAAGGAGATTGGTCCCATATTTAGAGTGGATTCAACTGTACCAAGAAGAGAGTCCTGAAATTTTTTATGTCGGACATCTCTAAGGACAGCTAGAATGGAAGTGTCAAGTCCTTCACGAGTGAGGGGTTTGAAAGCAACTTGGATGAGTCCAATATGAATATACTGGAATCCATTGGTTTTATGTTTGTTTAAAGATTTAGGGGTCAAAAAAGTCATTTCCTTTAAAGAATCTGAAGGAGGAATGTCTCTCTATTCAGTTTTAATGTGAAGATCGGTTTTAAATAGGAGTTTAGAAAAGATAGATTTAGACAGCTGGTATATCTGACTTGGTTTTATACGGGGTATTTTCCAATTATCAATATTTTTAAAATTTTCAAAAGTCATTTCTTCACGGTTTACTACTTTTACGGATCTCAGAAGAGTCTGAGGTAGAAGAGTTTAAGAAAAGTAATTTCTGTCTAAATCTCCTTCTCAGCCTACTTCTCCAACATATTTTGCCATCACAGAAAATGTTTTAAACGTTCTTGAAAAAGATTTTGTCCTTGATAAAACTTTTCTTAAAAAAGATCTTTATTTTGATAAAAACAAAGTAATGAGAACTATGGTTTTTCATGCAATTTGAAGATATTTTGCCTGAATTACGAAAATGTTTTTATACATTTTTAACTCAGCATCGAGTTCATGTTCCTTTCTTTGATTGGTTCGAATATCACACGGCCACCTTTGAAGAACGGTAAAAAAGAATTTCCATATTTTGAATGGCCAACTAATATCTTACAAAAACCCAATAATTCATTTTTTAAAACCATCAATCATATTTCTAAACAAAAAACACTTCCAGTTTGGGAAGTTGAGGGAAAACAGATTCAGTCTGATCACCCTCCTCCTCGAAAATGTTCTTTTAAACAAGGTGAAACTCAGATTGAGATTTCTCCTTATAAAATCCCCACAAACTCTGAAGATAAGAATCTAAAGAGTTTGATTGAACAAAACAATTTTTCAAATGTTAGTCTTCATACTATTGGTAATCAGTTAACTAGGATTGAATCCCATATCCAAAAAACTGATTTATCAACAGTTCAGATTAATAAAACCCAGTTTTTAAACCTTTTGAAGTTTCATCTTCCAGTAAACAACAATTTCAAAAAGACAAAACCAGTTTTTCTGGATCATGTTAAACAACCACTCCAATCTTTAGGATCGGTAGAATCTCCAATTCTAAGGTTGTTCTAGACACTCCAGTTAGGCTTAGCCTTCCCACAACCTCTTCTAAAACCATTCAAGTTCTTGATGAATTTGAAACATGTTCTGTTTCTAGTAAAGAATCAGATGTTCCTAAACTCAATAAACTCGTTTGGACTCCTTGTACAGTTCTTATGTCTAGGGCTTCAGATCTTGATAATGATTCTAAACAATTGTCCACTCAAACCAAGTATAGTGCCAATTCCATTGATGAATGGAACATAGATGGAATGTCATAATACAATATTTTTGGGCATTCTACACCAGATGACAATGGCAGCTAATGCTTATCGTTCTCATAATTTTACTATTTTTGATCGTGCTATAGCTGAAATCCTTATTGCAGGATTTTCTGGATAGCTTAAAGGATGGTGGGATTACCATCTTACTGAAACAGAAAGATTAGAAATATTAAGTTCTATAAAACTTGATGAAGCAGAAACACTCAATCTTGATTTCATTAGGAAACCCTATTCGGATTCAGTTTCTACACTGATTCTACTATCTCTTTACATTTTATAGAGATCCCTCTCATTTAAAAGATAAAAACGCTAAACTTCTATCTAATCTTAGATGTAAGAAGTTAAGTGATTTTCAATTTTATAAAAACACTTTTCTCACTAGATTAATGCTTAGGGAAGATTCAAATCAATCTTTTTGGAAGGAAAAGTTCCTTGCAGGTCTCCCTACTCTCCTAGGAGAAAAAGTCCGTAATAAACTCAGAGAAACCATAGGAAATCCTATTCCTTATGATAAACTCACTTATGGTGAACTAATAAGTTCTACCCAAAAGGAAAGACTTAAGATTTTCCAAGACATTAAACTCCAGAAAATTTTAAATGGAAAATGAAGCGAACCAGTCAAGAACTGGGAAGCTTTTGTAAATAGTTTGAATTTTCGCCCCTTCCAAATGATTCCAAAAAGAAATCTTCTGTTAAAACCTCTTTTCCAAAACATAAACGGTTTTCTAAGAAACAGTCTTCTTCGAAGTAAGTTTTTTTATAAACCACCTTTGAAAAAGAAATATTTTCCTAAACAGCGTCGTTTAAATCCTTCCTCCACAATGACACCTTCAACATCTAAACAAGTTGTGTGTTTTAAGTGTCATAAACCAGGTCATATGGCTAGGTTTCGTAAACTTCATAAACGCATTCAAGAGATTGACCTTGATGAAGAAATTCGTGAAAAAATCCAATCTCTTATTCTTGAACTTTCTGAATCAGATGCTCATTCTTCAGATCATTCTCTTGAAATTGATGAATTAGCTGATACTAGTAGTAAGACTAGTTCTGATTCTGATAAACAGGTTAATGTTCTTACTAAAGATCAAGAGTTTATTCTCCAGGTCATTAAGAGCATTGATAATCCAGAAATTCAGAAGCTGTATCTGTTACAACTTCAACAATCTCTGGAATCTCCTTCAACAACAACGACTGCATTAAACTCCAAGTCAAATCCTTATGATTTGACCACCATTTTAAACAAACCACGAAAACCCAAAACCTCTAATCTCTCCATGCAAGATTTGCAAGCTGAGATTAAAACCATTAAGTTAGAACTAAAAACTTTAAAAGATAAACAAAATAATGATTCTCTTTTATTGCAACAATTGCTTCAAAAGAATTTCGTTGAAACAAGTGACACTGAACCAGAGGTTCAAACACAGGTTTCAAAAGAACTTGATCTTTAAAACGTTTTGAGAGAAATCACTTCTCAAAAATATTTGATTAAAACTAAAATCATTTTTTCAAATGATTTTTCTATAGATACTATTGCTCTGTGTGACACAGGTGCAGAACTGAATTATATCAAAGAGAGCTTAGTACCTAAACATTTACATCAAACAACTTCTGAGAGACTTTCGACTGCTAATGCTTCTCGATTAACAATCAACGGCAAGGTTGATGCCTATGTTGTTAATCAAGACATTAAAATTTTAAGTTCTTTTTTACTGGTAAATGATATCCATCATACTGTTATTTTGGGTACTTCATTTATCAGCATGATAACTCCCTACGAGGTTGATTATCATGGTATTAGTTTTCAAAATAATAAATCCTCTCGGAAACATAAACTTCTTTTTATTGAAAAACCTAAAACCAAGAATTTACATTTGATAAAAGCTCACAGCATTTATCACAATGAGATAAACAATTTGATTAAAACCAAAAAGACAGATCTTTCTGTTTGTAAATCATCTGTTTCTTTAAAACAAATCGAGAAACAACTCTCAACTGATTTTGTAAAAAAGAAGATTTCTAATTTACAAAATCTTTTTGAAAAACAATTGTGTTCTGATTTGCCAACAGCATTTTGGGAACGTAAACAACATATGGTTGATTTACCATATGAAAAGGATTTTGATGAACGAAAAATTCCTACCAAGGCTCGACCAGTTCAGATGAATGCTGAACTTCTCGCTCATTGTAAACAAGAAATTTCTGATTTACTTAGTAACAAGTTAATCAGAAAATCACGATCATCATGGTCATGTGCAGCATTCTACATAATCAAGAGTTCTGAAATTGAACATGGTGTTCCTCGTTTAGTCATTAATTATAAACCCCTAAACAATGCATTAAAATGGATTAGGAGTCCAATCCCCAATAAAAGAGATTTGTTGAATAAATTGCACTCTGCATACATATTCTCTAAATTTGATTTAAAATCAGGTTTTTGGCAAATTCAAATTGCCCCACAAGACCGTTATAAAACCGCCTTTACTATTCTTTTTGGACAGTATGAGTGGAATGTTATGTCTTTTGGTTTAAAAAACGCGTCAAGTGAATTTCAGCGAATTATGAATGACATTTTTGCTGCATATTCATCATTCATCATTGTTTACATTGATGACATCTTGGTATTTTCTCATTCCTTGAAAGAGCATTTTAAACATTTAAAAACATTTTTCTTTATTGCTAAGAAAAATGGTCTTGTCATCTCTAAAATTAAAATGTCTCTATTCCAGACAAATATCTGTTTCCTTGGACATCATATTTCCCAAAGAACCATCACTCCTATACAACGATCCCTATCCTTTGTTGGTAAGTTTCTTGATAAAATCACAGATAAAACTCAACTTCAGAGATTTCTTGGAAGTCTTAACTATATTCTTGACTTCTATCCCAATCTCAATAAAATTTGTGAACCCTTCCATAACAGACTTAGGAAGAATCCTCCTCCCTGGACAGATGATAATACTTCTACTGTTCGGAGAATTAAACAACAGGTTAAGGATATTCCTTACCTGTCTCTTCCTGATCCTTTGGCACCCAAGATAGTTGAAACAGATGCTTCTGATTTTGGATATGGTGGTATTTTAAAATAGCTTTCTAATGCACGAGAATATGTTATCCAATATACTTCTGGTCATTGGAAAGGTGCTCAAAACAATTATCCTACTATACAAAAGGAAATTTTAAGCATTGTTTTTGCATTTCTAAATTTCAGTCTGATTTACTAAATCAGAAGTTCTTACTTCAGATTGATTGTAAATCTGCAAAAGAAGTTTTGGAAAAGGATGTTGAAAACGTTGCTTCTAAACAAATTTATGCTAGATGGCAGGCTATACTTAGTATATTTGATTTTGATATTGAGTATATTAAGGGAGAAACCAATTCTCTACCAGATTTTCTAACCTGAGAATTTCTCCAAAACAGGCCTACTTTATCATGCCTCCTAAAAAATCCAAATCCAAAACCCAAGACAAAGGTAAAACCCAGGTTTCGAATGAAACAGTCTAAAGCCCCTCCGCCTAAACCTTGTAACCTCTAAACTGCTATCATCAGCCATTAAAGCCATTAAAACCACTGCGGATAATAATCCCAGAGTTCTTAAAACCATTAAAAAAATCTTGGGCTGACATCGCCGGAGAAGAGGAAGAGGCTGCCAAGGCAAAAGAGCTAGAAAATAAAAAACAGCTCGTCATAGAATGGGCTGCTAAACTAGCTCAAGATCCTCAAATGATTCTTGCCCTCCAAAACCTCGAAAATAAACCCCAACCTGTGGCAGAGACACCCTAAGGTATTGTTTCTAAACCCACTTTAAAACAAAAGTAGATTATCTCATCTTCCTCTTAGGAGATATCTCAAAATGTATTTTCAAAACCCTTATCCTCGGATAAGTGGACTGATTATAAACAAAAAGAATTTCATCAAACCCTTTTTGCTCTTGAAGAAGGATATCTTCCAACTTCAGGAAAACATAAAGGGACTCCTTATGGAGCTGTTTTAAACACTTTTGGCCCTAATTGGGAATATAAACCTTGGGATTTTCAGGAAACCTGTTGCCTATTATATGGCTCTTCTTTCTAAAACAGACCACCCCTCAGTAAAATTCAAATTCCAATATCAAGTAAAACAACCTGATGGCCAATGGAAAACCTTCACAGACACAGCCTTTGATCCCAACAAAGACTATGCCTATTCCACGTGCCAGATCATGGACCTCTTGCATCCTAAACAATATGGTTCTCCATTTCTTTTGGAAGCCATCCAAATTAACCCTGATAATCCTGACTCGAACCTTTATTTTTCGTATTGGAATTATCAACAGGCATGGTTCAATGCCTTATTCTATCAAAACTCTAAACGAGACCATACCTGGCTTATTTATTTTGATAAAACCTTTCAACCTAAACACATTCCAAATTGGTTTCTCCAATGGTGGGATTATTTTGGTTGCACTCGAATGATCCTTCCTGAAGAACACATACCCAGTTATAAACTTTTTGATAAACACTATAAAACCCCTGATTCATAAAAGAAATTCCCCAAAATTTTCTCTTTCTGTATCAACTTTTTTATTCCTTGGGTATTAAAATAGGGACTATGCTTTTAAACCCCATAAAGCTGGAACCATGGTTATCCAAACATTCCATATCAGATGGTGGAACAAGTCTGATATTCCCTCCAATGTAAAACTTCCTACAGTTGACAAATGGCTCACTCCTCATTTAAAATCTATTGTTGAGACCTCTAACCCCCAGCTGCCAGCCATGAACAAAGAACATGCTGCTTTTCTGGCCGAGAAGTCTCATTAGCAATTTAAACTCTCTACCGCTAAAACCAAGGATGAATACCTTGCAATCATGCAGCAAATGTCCTAGGAAATGTCTCCTCATTCCTCCTCCAAGAAGTCTGTTAAAACGGTCAACCTTGCTCAGGATGATGAAGACTCTAGTGAAGAAGAAGAAGTTGACATGAATCCTTTTTCACGGGATCCTTATGATTTGTAAAACCTGCAAAATTGTAAACAGAATCTGTTTCTGTACTGTTCTTTAAAAATTGCCACCGGTCAATGAACAATAATCACTGTTCACATTTATCTCAAAAATGTCACTGGTCCAGCAACAGTACCTAAACAGTACCTTTTTTCCATATAAAACCAAGCTTCTGCCTCATTTGAGACTCAAAACTTGGAATCCGTTTCGTCTCTCCTCTAAACACTTCTCTCTAAACCTTTGAAGCTCTAGCTCTCTTGAAAGGGTCTTCTCAACTTGTAAAGGTCCTTTCTGTTCAAACCTTGTAAACTCCCTTTATGTAATAAAACCTTGTTTATAATATATTCTTTTATTTAAGCACCAGATGTGGAAGGCTCTGCCTCTTGAGTTGGATGCTTTTGTCTGTTCTTATTTATTGTATCTGTTATTATTTGTTTTCTTTACTATTTATGTTCTTCTTTGTTGTCTATGTTTTATAAAACCTAAAGTATAAAAGCTGGAAACCGGAACCATAAGGATTCTGAGAATCTCTCTGAGATCGATGATCTAGTTCAGGTGAAACAATGCTAGTACTTTAGATTTGTTCTGTAATCTTGACATCTATGTTTATAGTTTAGTTTCGTTTCTGTTTCAGTTATTTTGTTTTTACTATTTTCGAAAGTCTTTGTTCAGATCTACTCCCCCCCAGATCCCGGACGATCTTTTGGTATATATATATATGTTAAAAGTAAAAAAAAAAATATATATGTATTACTCTTCAAAGACAATAGTTCAACTCATCTTTAATGTTTGACTTTTGATTGACATCGACGACAATTCCTCCACCGCTTCTTTTCATCGCCCAAACTCCTCACTATCTCATCCCATTGCCTCTTCTCTCTCTCCTTGAGAAAGATAAAAATGGTGACAACAAGCCAAAACTGATGTGGCTTCAGCACACACATGCTAATGGCAGTGGTTGGACAACACTTACAGTGGCACTCACGAGTTCCATATTTGTTTAGGTGGGTTAGGCAGCCATGCTAGGCTTGATCGCCTTTTGCTTTGTTGACTCTTGCCTGCTCCAACTAGAAGCTATCTAGGTATCTCGAGAACAGCCATGGAAATGAGAGTAGCGAGAGAGGACTAGAGCCCAGTAGAGATCAAGAAGGGAACAAGACTGGAGTGTGTGTGTTATATATATACTAAAAAAATATGAAAATAGCCTTCCTGTGTCCAACACACTCTCTTTCCATATTCAACATGCTTGTCCGAATATTTGTTTAAAATTTTCTTTTTGAACACTTTTTGGCGCGTCGGACACATATCCATGACATGTCAAACACAATATAGCTATATAAAGAGAAGTATCCGTGCATCCTAGATTACAACTTGAATATGCTGAGGTAATAGTATGGCTAATTTACATAATAACATGTATAAGGCCATAATTGGTAAAATTAGTAGGTTCATGTATAGGCTATACAATAACATGTATAGCCTATGCAACTGGTAAAATTAGTAAGTTCATGACTAATCTAAGCAACATGAATTGGGATGAAGTAAACAAAATTATGAATTATTTAAAGAAAAACTAGGATTATGACAAAAGTTAAACATATTACTCTTCTGTTTTAGAAGGATACTCACATGCTAGTTGGATCACTGATAAAAATGATCATGTTTATGCTAGTGGGTTAATCTTTTTGCTTGGTAGAAGTACAATTTCTTGGAGTTTTGAGAAACAATCTTGCATAGCATATTCCACCTGTGTCTATAGAATGTCGACACTACGACACTGGCATAATTTAGTAAAGAAATAGAATGGTCAAAGGACTTGCCTTATGAGACTCTTTTCTGGCCAAATCCAATAGCACCCATATCTATAGATTGTGAAATTGCTACAACTCTAGCAAGAGCTTATAATCAAGCGTATAACAAAAAGTCTAGATACATTGAATTTAGGCATAGTTATAACAAAGATTTGATAACAAATAGAGCTGATTATGATTGGTTTTATGAGGTCAAGTCAAGATATGATTGATCTTTAACAAAAGGGTTGACAAGAGACTTGATAAGAAAATATTTAGGGTGATGAGTCTTAAGCCCACAAAGATTGATCAATATTGATAGAACATCAACTTAATACTTGATACAATGTCAAGTGTTGAGTTCAATGAGTCATAATACATCATTAGAGTGATTAATGTATTATACTTAGTTGTTTCCATTGCAAGGTGATATAGTAGTTGGTACTGGTATTATATAAAGGAAGGTTGATTTTTATACTCATTAACAAACCTGATAAAGTGTTTTATGGCGGCAACCCTTGGATTTTGCTTATGTGGATATGGAGGGACCAACAGCAATTGTGGGTGTATGATAGTGATCAAAATTAGGATTGCAGATGAAGAAAAAGAGCCTCATAACTACGACGTTTTGACCCTATGAACCCCCGCACACTCCAATCATCTTGAACCAAAAATAGCCAACCACACGATTCATTATTGCGCATGTTAAGTGTGTTTAACTGAGAACTTATTAGAGACACAATTTATGATGCTATTTGTAGATTAAACGAATAGGTTTGACTGCGTAGCAACACAGTAGTAAGTATAAGAAGAATGTGCAATCTATTTAATAATCCACATGTGTTTTTTAATTAAATAAATCTTTTATCAGATTACATCGTGTACCTACTTTATTGCTCCCACTATGTTACCATGAAAGTTTTCCCATATCACAAAATCACACGTGAACAATTAATCCAAATAGACTTGCTTTTGTTGAAAAAAACGTAAGTTAGATTGCTTGTCTTAACAATCAATAAAGTTAGTATACTCCCCACCGAAAAAGTAAGCATTCTCTAAACCAATCCAATATGACCCGAATTGTAGATGAGGTGACAACAATAATTACAAATATTTAGTTATAAATCTAATTGATGTTGTTTGTATAAATCTTTTTCGTTCTATTATGAGCTAAATTTTAGTAAGATTGAGTTGTTTTAAATCAACTTAGGTATCCTCTCATAATTATTGCATTTTTAGATTCACACTGGATATGCCAAAACCAATGCATACTCTAATCTTTTAGTTTATTTATAATCGATATTACAGCTAACTTATTACAAATAGTCTCTTTTTTTAATCCAGTCTTTCCTAGAGTAACAGTAGATTCGTGTAAGTATTTTCAACTATGCTACATGCGGTGATGCCATCGAAGTCGCCAAAGTCAAAATCCGCCAAGGATTTCTTGGCATATTGCCTGTTATTTTCTGCTAAAAATAAAATCATCATCTCATCTGTATATACCGTGGTCGTTAAATTCAGACCGGACCGGCCGGTTTAACCGGTCAGACTGGTGACCGGCCTTAAATCCGGTCCAGTTTAAAGCTTAAACAAGAGGCTAACCGGACTGAATAAAAACCGGTCGACCGGCCGGTTCGACCGGTAAACCGGCGAACCGGTGTCCGGTCGACCGGGTCTCCTAATTAAGTTTAAAAAAAGAAAAAAGGAAAAAGATATGAAAGTGTTGCTGTTTCTTCGAAATCGACGGTTCTTTCTTTCGTCTTCCTCACAAAATCAAAATCGAAGTCTCGAAGCTAAAATCGAATATCCTATTCACTTGCCCCTGTCTTTGATCGGCACTCTCCCTTCCATCCTCTTGGTCCTTCTGGAATTCTTCTTATTATCTCCAGTCCCCAGCCTCCTGCCTCCAGATAGCAACTCTTGCTTTTTGAGAAAAGGTGCGGCGACGTGGAAGATTTGAAGACTTTAAGGAATTAGGGTTGCAACATAATGAATGCTTCAAAGACCATAAAAGACGTATATTTTTACATAAATTATGCATGTGCCATTGTAAAAAAACCTCTCTGTCTCTTCTTTTTTTTTTAATGGAATTTTCTCTCCAATTCTATGAACTTAATATTTTCACTTAAAAATTCATTTCTTATCCAATCATATTAAAATTTAATTTTTAAGATTAAAACTATATCAAAAAATAAATAAATAATTTATAATTAAAGTATATTCGTTTGATATTATTCAACACTTTAGTATTAAAAATATTATTAGAAGTGAAATTAAATTATATGTTAACGAGAGAAATAATGATGTATCTCTACTATAATTGTATTCTTTTTATGTTTTTTGAATTTGAGAACATATAAAAATTTTTAAGCATTTATTTTAATTACGTATTATACTACTTTTTTTTATTTACTTATTTTTTTCAAGTATTTTCATTTTATATTTTAGACTAAAAGTTTATTTTTATAAAATAATTCTTAAATACCGGTTTAATTACCGGTTAAACCGGTTAAACCGGTTCGACCTTAACCTACTAATTTTTCCAGTTCGATGGTCGATCCGGTTCTGACAACCTTGGTATATACTAGCAGGTGACCAAACAAATCTTACAGTTTATTTCTTCTTTTTTTTTTTTCTTGAGTTAAATCCATATAAAAAAGAAAGAGCGACGGGTATAATAAAAATTAAATTCCAAACAAACTTTTGACCAACAAACCAGTAACTACTTGAATTAATACTTAATAGAGGCTATTTCTTTGAAAGAATGCGAATCCAAGGAGCAAAACATGGTAGCCTAATGTATTATGAAGAGTCATGATCAAAGGCAATCGACTCTTACCCTAGTGCGACAGAAAATCATTTGTCTTGGTTTTCCCATAATGGGAATCATCTATGGCTCAAAAAAAATAACAATAATAATAATGGGAATCATCTATGCGGCGACAACTTGGAGGGCCCAATTATGACTGTGAACCAGCTGGCCGGATGTGAGAAGGAGGAATGTGGTCCCTCCGCTGCCGGCGATATTTGGCCTTGGCTAAACACAACTAAGATAATGGGGCAGAACGCAAAGTCTGTCTTCACCAGACATTATCCTAAATTATTGCTCCTTGTAGCTTATCCTTGTCTAAAGGCACCGGCGAGGAATCTCCGCTTTGCGACGTGCCCTGCCTCCTGTTATATTAAAAAATAAAAAAGTAGGATTATATGAACGTTTATTGAAATATGTAAGAAATACGTAATTAAATTATCAATATTTAATAATTTATTTATTTTTTATTATTCAACTTTAATCTATATTTTATAATTTAATAAATTATATTATTACATAATTACTACACTTTTACGGTTGCGTGTCCATAAATTTCTACTATCAAGAAGGCCTAATTAGGACAAGATTTTGCTCTTACTTTTGGGATTTGCCAAGGGATACGGCTAGCTGTCTAGAGAATTTTTGTCTGATTTTTGTCTAATTGGCATGTTAAAGTGTAATAAACTTTTGGGTTTTTCTTTTAGCATGGAAAAAAATTTAATGTTTTTTTTTTTTACATTTTATTAATACGGTTAAATTATACTTTAACGGACAAAAATTTTTTCAATACTAACCTTTTCCCTTTTTCGATCTTAATTTTAGCACACTTAGTGCTGTCCAAATTACCTTTCTGGCCCCCAAAAGGATGCAATACACGATTTAAGTGGGGTCTCAGTGAGTAATTTTTCGATTCGGCTTCATTAGGTGGCCAAATAAAAAAATTAATTCGATAATATTGTATTGTAATAACAATTATAATTTATATAATAACAATTTATTGTGACTAAAAATAAATTATTAATCTTTTCACATTTTATTATTATACTTACACATATATCACCTATTGTTAGGTTATAAATACTGTTTGACTAACTTTTTGTTTAGCCACAAAAGTTTACCGTTACAGGTTATATTCTTTCCAATTCCAATACAAAATGAGGGGTTATTTTGCTACGCGAAGCCTCAAACATCATCCACCAGTATAGATCACTCACGGAGGCTAACAACTTGGGGATTACTCACAAGCTTGCTTCCAATGCCGCATGAGACCCGTACAAAATGCGCCAATGGAGAACAACCTAAAACAGCAGTTCAGAATACAATGAGGCATAACAGGACGCAACAGAAGAGGAAAATTAGGATTCTGTGCAATGACTTGTCTGCTTGCATCTCCTGCCTTCTCATCCTTGGGCTACTGCCTCCCATTAGTTGATGATACGAGTTTGGGTATACATATAAGCTCTCAGAGTTCCCAAAAACTGTGGCATAAACCACCCCACCAAACACACCTACAAATGGGCGGTGCAAGCTAGGCAGGGCAGTTCCTCCAAGACTAACCGATGGAGACACAGGAGGCTCTTCAAAACTGTCATAAGGATTGGGATTATAGTTGTGGCTCCGGTAAGGATTTCGATAAGGACGCCGCTGACCGGTTTGTTGTGTGTTCAAAACCAGAAATTCAGCTCCGCAGGCTGCTGGTCTGGGTGGTATAACCACACCTCGATAGCTTGTCTTGCGTTCAAGCTCAGCCTCAGCTGGTGCTTGGCCACGACCGTAGAGGGGGACCACAGAAGTGTGGGATATCTCGGTCTTGCATACCGGGCATTGCGGGTCTGAGGCTAGGGAGACGCTCTGGACATGCAGCCACTTATAGATGCAAGGCCAGCAATACAGGTGCCCACAAAGCGTGACTACTGGCTCGCGAGCAAATTCAAAGCAGATGTTGCAGTCAAAGAAACCGCCAAGACCTTCTGATCTGGTTGTTTCACTCCCAACTGATCTCCATTCCTGTGCGAAATACTCATCGAAGTCCATCCTCTGCTCTCAAAAGCTCTTGTTCTTCAACCGCCAGTCTTCTATCTCTGCAATAGCATGAAAAATGAGACAAGGTTAATAGAGAATATTTAGCATTCAACCAAAAATCCAGCCAGGCACTGTATTAATCTCGCAAATCAAACAATGTCTTTCACTTACTAAAAGCATGAAGAAAATTGGCTCGCATATAGAAGAAGAATTAACGAGCATCTAAATAGGCACAAAAGATGATAAATATTCAGAAATAACCAGGGATAGAGACATATACCAAAACTGCAGGCCCACCTCATAATGTGATTGAATCTCAAGTACAAAAGGTCGCTATTGAACCACTAGTATACTAAAACAAGTATCAAAATATTTATGATTTCTTGATGTTATATATTGTCCATATACAATATCTAATAAATGTGGCATGATTTTTAAAACTAATGAAACAAAACACTACAAAAAGAAAATATGAAGGGGAGCACACAAGATGTTCTTTAACAAAGAGAAGTTGAAAAAATATTTCAATTCATAGGTTTGTAAATAACAAATGGGAAGACCGATCTTGTGTTTAGGGAAGCCTTTAATGTAAGTGATATTACAAAAAAATATTATGTAACTGAAATTAAATCTTTAATATGAGTAGATGATAATTATTAAATGTTTCTTCCAACAAAATAATAGAAGAAACAAATTGGCATGAGTTGCAATTTGTACTTAGGATCCTTAGATAAGAGGTAAGCAGTCCAGCAGTTGCAAGGCCTAGGAGCAAAAGTGTCATTCTTCTAAAAATAACAAATAACAAATAACACAAGACTTGCAAGAGCTTCGTTCCCATTTAAGGAAGAACCCGCGGGTCTTATGTGACCAGATCACCAGGATTTATACCGAGTTTACCCCCATCAGGTTCGATAAGTGACCTGCCCCAGCCCAAGGTCCAGAACACCAGGTTTCTTGTATGACAGAGCGAGATAAGTATGCACATGCTTAAAATAATCAAGGGAAACAACGAGCCAAGGAAGGAGGGATTTTCTAATTAAGATGAGGAAAATGTAAGAGCGGTAATTAGAACCAACAACTTTTCCAGACTATGTGAAATGTTCATATTTTCAATCTGTTTCAGTGACTTTCTATTTGAAATTACGAAGTTCACATATTTCGGAAAAGGCTTGATGATAAATGGCTCAACCATGTTGGTTCCAATTGTGCTCAAACATCACAATTTTCAATGCTTTGATCATCGAGTAAAGGGTGTTCCAAAAAGTGAAAAACTGTAATAAAATACAGACAAAAAGCAGAGGGTGAGAGAGAGATTAATTAAGGAAGCTTACTTATCCTTTTCAATCAACCACAATGCAAGTAATCTCAATCTCCACCTACATAAGTGATGATGAAAGCTAAAGACTGAATAATCAGCAAAGCAACAACTTTAAGAAAGGGAACGCAAGAAACATAACATAAAAATTATCCTATATAAACAAATTATAGGTCACTTGCATTAAGTCACGGTTTGGTGAAGTATGAAGGCCACTGGCATTAAATTATAGAATTAACTTGTGTTTTGAACTAAATGTATGGCTTTCAAGCAAGGATTAGTCACTACAAACTGCCTGTACAATATCAGTTATGGGGAAAATTCATCACAATTTGAAGTCTCTGTATGACCTTGCTGCTTCTACAAGTTTAGTTTCCCTATTAAAAAATGCAAACTTAAACACTTGGTCAGTCGTGACAAAAACAAAAACGCATTTCTTATATCCAACCAACCTCAGAAAACACAGCAACATGAAAGATAAAAAATTCGAACAGCCCCCTATCTAGAAAGTCTAGACCATGTTTTCCGTAGCCTTAATCAATAATATGCGCAAATATTGACTGAAATTAACACCCAAGAAAAACAATGAGATGATAACAGGAAGAAATGTGAAAGCATGGTGTTTAGTGCCATCCAAAGAAACATGACAAGAAACTTGTAAATATTTAATGTCTGATAAAACGCATAGAGATGAATATAATATTTGCTCTCTGGAATCCCATCCATTATTGTAATGGACCCAACATTAATGCTGATAAACTGGCACAAAGTCCATTAAAGGGTAAGCATTAAGCCAAAGTGTTATCCACCTCTCTATCCCGAATAAACAGAAATTCTACAGCCGCCACTGTCAACGTACCAATAGGCTGCTGCTATCATTTCTGTTGATATTTACACACCAACCCAACTCCCAGGAGCATTTAATTTCCAGAATCAACACAACACAAGGACCACATGCATTCACAAATATTGAGAATACCATTCCACCCCATCTAAGCTCCGATCATAAACACGTGGCCTTGAACAAAAAAAGGAAATACCCAACAATAGAAATCACAACATCTCTGCTCCTAGCTAGGATTAGGAATCAAAAAGCAAAAAAATAAAAATAAAAAATAAAAAATAACTAAAATTGCACATATGTATATTTTGAAGAGCAAGGAGACTCTAGTATTATTCGAAGGGATTTACTACAGACAATTATTTTTTACTCTTTATTTTTTTAAAAATCATCAATAAAAAAAATTAATACGTCAATAACTTTTAATGATAAATTTATAATATTTTTAATTTTTAACTTTTTTATAATTAATCAACAGATACCCGTATGATCAATTATAAAAAAAAACGTAAAAGTAATTGTTTCTAGGAAAATCTTTACTCGAATTAACCTTTTTTTTTCCAGCTTGGGAAGGGGGCATTGAATGATAAAAATGCCAATTCCCAAAGAAAACGACAAAGGGCTAACCATATCTACACACATTCAGTGGAGTAGCCATACTGTGAACTTAAAAAACGACACTATCAGAGAAACTACATCAAAAATTATATACCAAAAAAAAAAAAAAAAACCCAAAAGATTCAAATTCGGTAAGCCAAACACAAAATCAGAGATCGAATTCAAAAATATAGATCAATTTCAAACAGAGATGATGGGGAGAAAACTACAGCCCAACTCCAAATTTCCCAAAAAAAAAGAAGAAAGTGAAAAATAAGAAGAATGAAACAAAATTAACAAAAAAGAAAAAAGAAGGCTACAGGATCGGCAGCCTCTGATTCCGAGAAAGGCACAATCAATTAATTAATTAACCGAAATTACTAATAAATAAATAAATAAATAATGATGCAATTAATTTACCTCGGAAACTATCACCAATAATAAAAGATAGTCTGTTCCGTTTCGCCTGTCCCCAAAGCTCCCCTAATTAATGGATTTTCATTTTCTTTTTCTTTTTTATCTTTTCAAAATGTCGAGAGAGAGAGAGAGAGACAGAGTTGAGAGAGAGAAAGAGAGATGGTGCAGGAGCGCACTTGGTAATGTTGAATTCAAATGGAAAAAATTTAATGAATATATGAAATTTTTTTATTATATTTATATGTATTGTGTTGTGTAATTATGTGTATTTTTTATAAAATAATATAAAAAATATTATTATTTTTTTAATTTTTTATTTTTTTATAATTATATAAAAAATATTCATAATTATAAAAATAAATACTTATAAACACGATGGAAAAATTTTATCTATCCATACAATGCAGCGCAAGTCAAATAGTGTCGCGTGAGGAGTAAGGATTGGACGAGTGTGGATCCCGCTTGGCTCCTCTCACTTGACTTCCTCCACTTCCCTTTTTTTTTTTTAATATAACGATTATAATTATTTATACAACAAAATTTATATTTTATAATATAAAAAATTATTATATTATTTTTTATTAAAAAAATAAATACTCTCACACAAATATTATTTATTATTATATTATTGACACTATTTTATTTACCTCTTTATATCGTCCAATTATTTTTCTTATATGAAACCAAACCCACGTCTTCAACTTGGCGCCGCTCGAATGTGGTATCCGGCAGTGGTAAACCACTAGGCCGCATCTTAATATATATATATCTTTTTAATCAAAGAACCTTCGATTGGACACGTCAAGATAGAAACAAAATGTAGAATAGTCTCTGTAAGGGCAAAAATTAATTCGTCCATTAATTTTAATTTTATGCTGTTTGAAATTTTTACTTATAAAGCTAAATATCTCATTTTTAATTATTTAATATATTTTAAATTGTCACTGAAATTTAAAGTCTTCATCATAATTCTTGATAAAGTGGAGATTTCAAAAAATATTAATAGACCTTGAAGAACCCAAACTGGAAGGTTACAGTAATGGAAGAGATGAAAGCCTTGATTAAAAATCATATGTGAGATGTAGTTACACTACCCAAAAACAAAAAGACAATAGGATGCAAGTGGATGTTGACTGTGAAATACAAGATAGATGAGAGTCTTGACATACACAAAGTTAGGTTAGTAATTTAAGGTTTCATTCAAACATATCGAATAGAGTATGAGGAAACTTTTGCACTGATGGCAAAGTTAAATTCATAAGATTTTTCACTTGTTATTAATCTTGATTGGGGACAGGCCTCTTGTCCAATGATCATTCTCTCTCTCTCTCTAAAATCTCCCCTTCTCTCTAAAATTTCAATTCTTTGTTTTTCCTTCAGCCATTACAATTCTATGGCCAGTAGTAGAGGCTCTCCAGCCACTACTATCGGCCACCCCTCACCCCCTTCATCCCTTAACCTCTCCTCTGATCCTCTACCCGTTCTTTCCCCTTTCTTGTCTCTGTTTCCTTTTCCTCCCATCTTTCCCTCCTTTTCTATTGCAGCAATCCCTTTTCCTCCTTTTCCTTTTTTGATCGGTAGATCTAGAAGCGTAGAGTCCACCCATGATCCTTTCGACACCAAATTCGGTATCCTGCTCGAACAAGCTCCCTTTTTGTCATTTTAAAAGCCATCTCCGCCGCATTTTTTTGTTGCCGATGACACCGTCTCTACCACTAGCGCTGTTGTACTTGCAGTTAGCACAGACACTAGAGCTGGTGCGGGGGTTACTAAATCAAATGCTGCCACCTCTGCTGCCACTATCCTCGCCACAGCCAGTCACTTCCTCTCTGTCGTCCTCCTCCAGTGAGCCGCCACAGTGGTCGCTGCCACTGCCTCCGAGTAGGATCCTTTTTGCCTTCTATGGAGTGTTTTAGGAAGGGTTGTACTGTCTGAGTTTTAAATAGGTGATTTGGTGTTTATTTGTAGGATGTAGCTTAGTTTCGATGGAAATTGGTGTCAGTGATATTCTATAGATGTTTGTCTCAGGTTTGCCTGGGTGCAGTTTGTACTGCCACTAATAGTTTTGTTCGACCAGATTAAGTGTAGTTAACTACTCGTGGTTAGATAGATTTAGTTACTAGTCGATTTGTGTTCTTGAAAGAGGATTGTGTTTCAATGGGTTGCACGCTCAGTTTGAAAAAGGTTATTTTGGCTTTATGTATTGTAGGCTTTTACAGTCGAGTTCTTCCTCTACTTTACGCAGGTACTCTCGATGCCTATGTATCGGTCATGTGTACGATCTTGAAGAATATTAATGAAATGGATTTCCATTGTGTCAAAAATCTTCATTAGGGACTTTTTCAGTTAGATATTAAAAATGCTTTTCTTAATGGGAATCTAGAGGAAGAGATTTATATGAAATTTCCTCCTAGTTTTGAAACTGCAGAGAGGGCTAGAAAAGTTTGCAGCTTGAGAAAATCACTTTATGACTTGAAGTAGTCTCTATGAGCTTTGTTTATTAGATTTAACTCTATCTCAAGGGTTTAGGGTATACACAAGGCCAAGCTGATCACACATTATTCACCAAGCTTGAAGTAAGTGATAAAAGGGTTATTTTAATTGTCCTTGTTGATGATATTATAATAACAAGCGATGATGAGGAGGGGACTGTGAAGGTCAAGCAATAGTTGAAAGTTGCGTTTGAAGTTAAGGATCTTGGTTATATGAAGTACTTCTTGGGAAGGGAAATTGCTCGAGGCAAAGAAGGTATTTTCATCTCATAAAGAAAGTATACCCTTGATCTCTTGAAGGAAACTGATATGTTAGATTGCAAACACAAAGAAAATATACTCTAGATCTCTTGAAGGAAATTGGCATGTTGGATTGCAAACCTATTAATACCCCTTAAAAAGAAATTGGAAGATAAAAATTTATAAAGCAGACCTTCTTGTAGACAAAGGCATGTACCAAAGGTTGGTGGGACGACATATTTTATGCACTCATTTGGCTTGATATTACTTATGCAATGAGTGTGATATGCCAGTTTATGCACTCGCCAACACAACAACATTTAGAACATTTAGATGCTCTATTTCACATTTTAAGGTACCTAAAAGGGACTCTTAGAAAAGATTAATTTTTCGAGAGAGGGAGAAATGAGGAATAGAGGGCTTTGCTAATGCAGATTGGTAAGCTCAATCACAGATTGCAGGTCTACTTCAGGATATTGTAGCAAGCTATAGGGTTATTTAGTTATATGGAGCATTAAAAAGCAATCAGTTGTAGCAAGGAGTAATGTAGAGGTAGAATTTCGAGCCATTGCACAAGGAATTTGTGAGTTAATATGGTTGGAAATATTGATGAAAGATCTTTAACTTCAATTGGCACATCTTGTGGTATTGTATAGTGACAGCAAGTCTACTATCAGCATAGTAAACAATCCAATCCAACATGATTGAATGAGCACATGAGGATAGATAAAATTTTTATTAAAAGTGAGGTTAAAGATGGTGGGATCCAATTGGCCTATATTCCAACAGCTCAACAAGAAGCTGAAGTTTTTAGTAAAGCTATGTGTAATCTAGGATTTCAGTCAATTATTGACAAACTGGAATGTTAAATATATATTCACAGCTTGAAGGGGAGTGTTGGAAAGTTTGAGAAAATCCCAAACTGATAGGATCTTGGATTAACACAAATCTCATAATTAATTGGATCAGATTTCAGTTAATATTTTCTATTTATTACTTTTCCTTATGTACATCTCTAGTTTAGAAAAACCATTTTTTTGATATAGCATCCTAACTATACCCATTTCATGTAAATATATCCTTAGAGATATAGCAATCTGAACATGAGTTTTTCTTATTACGATATACCCTCGCCAAAATGATGTTGACGTAAATAATGGTATAGTCGGGCTCTAAGGCATCAGTAACAACAAAACTTGCACAATGTCGTTAGAAGCAAGACCTTGATAGGGGAAAAGCAAGGGATCATGGGGGCTTTTGCTACCACTGCCACTGTCAAAGGCATCGATGAGAGTGCCACTCTTCATCCTCCTCTCATTGCTCAGATCCAAACTACTATCCCACTCAATTTACAGAAACCCTCTAGCCAAATGAAAATCACCACATGAATGGAATTAAAAGGGAAAGAGAAATTCATAGTTCTTGAAAGATCAAAAGTTGCAAATAAAAAGACCAAAAAATATAACTATGTTTAGGATTTATGAGTAAGGATGGTAGCGAGGAGGGTCAGGGGCAAAGATGGCCTCCCTGATTCCCATCCCCACTTTTAAACCCTATCCTCGTCCCCGTCCTCGCCCCATCCTCATTCCAAATGGAAAAATACTTCAAAAAAATTCTGCATTTTGTATAAAACTCAAGAAGACAAAAAAAATATATATGTTCCTAGGCATATGACACACAAAGACTTGAAATTAAAGTATTAATGTATGTTGCTCAATGATGATTCATGGGAGATAAGGAAATCGAAATAGAGGAGACAAAGGAATGCAATGTGGTTAAAGTGGTACCCAAGTTAGAATAGTATATAGCAGCAAGGCCACAACCATGGGGAATATGTTTTATTTTTGATCGTATTCGTTTACAAGTATTTCATAATACTAACAAGATGTTGGATTCCATTTTACACAAAAAGGAAAAAATGAAAAATTTTGCAAATTGTGACCATAATTAAATCAAAATGAGATTGGCCCAAAAACATTGTTAACTGTTGTATCATCATCATGTATGAGAAGGCAATAAAACCCATCCCAATGTAGCAACTTAGAAATCATAGCTCTACTCTTTTGTCTATTTCAATGAGTAAACTGATAGCATGAATTGCAATACTAGTTTTTGCCTCCTCCACATCCTCCTTCAATGAAAACTCCAAATTCTCTATTGAAATTGATTCCAATTTTTGCATTGGTCGAATATCACATTAGATTTCCCAGATCTAAGTATAGCTTTATCATTAATTTCATATTTTAACTAAAAAATAAAGAACTCGAAACAAAGGCTAATATTAGACATTAAATCAAATAGAAATATCAATTACATTACAAATCAAAATTTATTTGCTTAATGTCTATATTCTTCTTCATAAACACCATCAAATTAAGGGGCCTTTACCTTTTTTTACTTATGTGCTGAGTGTGGCAAGTCATGCAATATGTATTCTCATCAACTATATCTTCAACATCATAATCATTGACTGATACTTTTTTTTAATGCTTTTCCTAGCCATTTTGCTAAATCAGAAGCCAATATTTAAAAATTTTAAAAAAAAAACCACACTAAATCAAATTTTTCCCTTTAGGAATACAAGCAAGGGAGTGTGTGTCAGTGCCGGCATGTACATACCCCACAATCAACAAAACCCAAAAAGATAAAGAAAAGAAAGACGAATGATTAAACTTGAGGAGCTCAAACAAAAAAAAGCAAACACCACAAAATCACATGGTTGTCTCGCAATCACCTCCTCAACAAATAAGTGCTCCTTAGATGTAAGGCGGCTCCATACTTCCTTTAACTCTGCGGCTAAGGAAACCACGTTCCGCGACTTCCGCCTAAAACTCCACTTCTTTAATAATAGATCAATCTTCATGACTGGTTGCTCCAAAATCGACATTCTGTTTCGAACAAGTTGGGGCCAGTCGACCAGAGTTGTCACCAGTGTGGAAGAAGACAGACGAGGGCAAAGAAGAATGTGATGGGCGCAATTGGCTTGGGACTGGAATAACTGATGAAGAAGAGGAAACCCAACAATTTTTAATAGCTACCAAAATCGTCAACGATTGCTCTAATTTAGGTTGGAAAGATCGATGTTTTGTTTTGATTAAACGGAAAGAAGAAGTGAAGATCGATGAAAGATCAAGCTATGCCATGATCGATACTTGGGAGGTTTAAGGAAAAAGGGTTAAGTAAAATGACGATAATGTGTGTGTGTGTGTATATATATATATATATATATATATAGGGATAAATATTTTTAAAGTCCTAAACCTTTAGATTTTTTTACGTTTGAGTCCTAAACTTTTTTAACATTTCATTTGAGTCCTAAATCTTTTAATTTTTTACTATATCAGTCCTTTAAATTACGAAAAGTAGTCAATCTATTAATAAATGAGTTTAATTTAATAAAAATCATTTAAAAAAGATTAAATACATGAGTTAAATATTTTTTTCATCAACAAAATATGCATATTAAATATTTTTTTAATCAACAAATATACGAATTAAATAGGCAACATGTATATTTTTTTTATAAAAAAGACATTCAATTCATATATTTAATCTTTTTTAAATAATTTTTTGTAAAGTTAAAATTATTTTTTAATAGATTGATCACTTTTGTTAAACAGAGGGACTAATTTGGTAGAAAATCAAAAAGTTTAGGACTCAAATGAAATGTCAAAAAGGTTTAGGACTCAAACGTAAAAAAACCTAAAGGTTTAGGACTAAAAAAATCCTTATCCTTATATATATATATAAGGATAAAATAGTAAATTAGTAACGGAATGGATAACAGGGATGAGAATGTGATAGGTATGGGGATGGGATCCCTTTCCCCGTCCCTGCAAAAAAAAAAAAAAAAAAGGATCAAGGCGGGGATCTCCAATTCCCGGTCAAACTGGCTTGACCCCATCCCCGTCAGGGCGGGGTGGAGCGGGTACCCACGAGTATGAGGATTTTTGTCATCGAGATTGTGCAATAGTCCCGTGCTTTGAGAATATTTTTAGCTTATTTTTTATTAATTTTAAAATGAAAGAATTTTATAAAATTTTTGGACTTAATTTTGAATTTTTGAATTATTTAAAAAAAAAGTCAATACGCACATGATACATACTTTTGAGAAAATGTTTTTTTTAATGTTTTTATTGTACATATTTGCTAAGTTGGATCAATTTTTATAGGTTTTATGGTAAAATACGTTTTCTATGCGTAGCTAATATTTTTTTTTTTTTGGCACAAAACAAAAATTTACTCTTTACATTTGACCCTTTTTCACTTTTTACTCACTTTGTTATTTTTGTTGAATTCCACCATCTAGGTTAATTTCATAGTTGAAAATTGCCCTCTACCGTTAACTTCGTCATATGGTGCCAAGTTACACTGCATGGCATGTTGCCTCTAACTAAATTTATCACGTCATCTACCACATCAACAACCGAGTACTAACGTAACAGTTTTCAATTTTCTTCTTTTATTTTAAAAGTATAATTTTATTTTCTAAAACAAATTCAAAATTCTGGTTTTAAAAAAAATTCAAATTTTTTGTTTTTAAAAATAAAACGAAAAATTCAATTTCTTTCGTTTTTAAATTTTCTAAATTTTTGAAAAATATTTTTTTATTTCATATAACAATAAAAAAATTAAAAAACTTGAAATGTAGTTTTTAAATTTTTTTTTAAAAAAAATTCCACAGTCCTTCTGGAAGTGGGTCTTCTGCTACCGAGTGAAAAAAAGATCGCTATTGATGGAAACCTTCTTTAAGGTTATTGGTTAAGACAACGGTAATACTGATTGAAAATATTTGTGACGCCAATGATAGCGTGAGGAGTTCTCGAGCCAAGCCCGCAATCTCTGCATGTTGTTTTGTTAAAGTTTGATAATTTCTATCTCAGTTTGCGATTTGGGTGATACCCAGATAAGGAGATCTTGTTACCAACGTCCCCCAGCTCCAGCTCTTAGCTACATTCAGATATTACTATTTTCCTAAAAAATTTCTGATTTAGAAAGAAAATCAAGGAAAATATGTTAAGCACCAACCCGGAACTGTAGGAGAATTGAAGATAGAAGAAGTAGAAGAGAGAGATCAATGAAAGAATTAGATAGAATTTTGAAGAGAAAAGGGAATATTTAGCATTCACAATCTTCATTGAAGCCTTACACAATACCAACTGCGTGATATATCCTTCAGAAGGACTAGATGCCTTCCGTTACAATGATTCTTGCAAACAAAGCAAAGTAAAAATAACAGCTAAGGAAATAACAGAGGAAAGTAACAGCCTGATAACTTTGGGTCTTCTCTTATTGACTTGGGCTGGCTCTTCCAACAGTTAGACTAAACCATCTACTGGGCCTTCTCACCAATGATTCATAACAACTTCCTCCTTTCATCCTTAGGGAAGCAACCTTTAACTGCAATGGTTGGAAGGTTTACTCTCTAACCACCAGTCTGGGGTTTTAATTCCAGACCTATTATTCTCATATCTCTCTTCCTTACTAGCTGTATTACAGTTCTTTTAAGGTCAAAAAAAAAAAAAATTCCTTATCCTCAAGGATATAAATTAAAATCTGGGAATTGGGACTGCATAAAAGTGATATTTTCCCATGTTGCCTCCTCCGGTGCAAGATTTGCCCATTGCACAAGAACTTGAATGACTGGAGCATTTTTTCTTTTGACCATATGCCTATCAAGAATAGCAACTAGTTCCACTTTGAATTGGCCATCATCTTCAAGAATGAAACATGAAACACCAAATGTATAGCACTTCCAGTCGGCAACTGAAGTTTGTAAGCGACAGCACGGACTCGCTTGACTATCTGGTACGACCCATAATATTTAGAAGCCAATTTGAGGTTGGAATACCATGAAGACAGAATATGGGTTCAAAGAATAATTTTGCCACCGTGATAGCCGTAAATGGGTGGTTGAGAGCAATAAAATGAGCGGACTTAGTGAACCTGTCGACCACGACCCATATCACATTCTTGCCGTCCGAAGTAGGAAGTCCTAATGAAGTCCATAGCTAGATGCCTCCAAGCTTGCTCAGGAATAAGAATTGGCTACAGCAGCCCCAGCTATGGAACATGCTCTGCTTTACATTTTTGACAAACTTCATAGGAAGAGACCCATTTCTGAACTGTTTTCTTCATACTAGGCCAAAAGAAGAATTGCTTCAGGCGAGCATACACCCAAGTGCCCCCTAATTGTAGAATCATGCATGGCCTTAATGAGTTGCTTTCGTAATTCACCCATGCTGCCCATGTACAATCTGCCTTTGCGTTTCAACAACCCATTAGTGTAGCTATATTTTGAGCTCGACGCACTTTGGTCAGTAGCAACTGAAATTAACTTACGCAGCATGACATCTCCTCCATAGCTTCCTACAATTTCCTCCATCCATAGTGGAACTACTGTCAAGATTACACAATAAACTCCCTTTCGTTGGCGAGACAAGGCATCGATAACCTTATTTTTTGCTCGCTTTTGATAAGAAATAGTGTAATCAAGCCCCAATAATTTAGTAATCCCCTTTTGTTGGACATAGGTGTTTAATCTTTGCTGGAGTAAATGTTTAATGCTTTCATGGTCTGTTTTGATGACAAACGGCTTTCTTTCCAAGTAGTGCCTCCTCTTAGTGACTGCCATAATGATTGCAATGAATTCTTTTTCATAAATGGACAGCCCCCTGTTTCTCACACTGAACGGCTTACTCAAAAATGCTATCGGGTGTCCGTCTTGCATCAAAACCACGCCCATGCCCTCCTCACATGCATCAGTTTCTAACACGAAAGTCTTTTGGAAGTCGGACAGCACTAACACAGGAGCAAAACACATAGCCTCCTTCAGTGTTTCAAAGGCCACCAATGCTTCTTTAGTCTATTTAAAATTATCCTTATGCAACAATTCTGTTAATGGCCGGCTGATGATCCCGTAGTGCTGAACAAACTTCCTACAATACCCGATAATTCTAGAAACCCCCGCAAGCTCTTCAAAGAACCCAGTACCGGCCAATCTTTCATGGCTGCAGTTTTTGAGGGATCAGTGGAGACACCTTCTGCCGAGATAATATGGCAAAGGTACTCAATATGTGACTGCCCAAAAGAGCATTTTGAGAGCTTGGCATATAGTTGATGTTGCCTCAAAATCAACAAGACTTTCTGTAAGTGAACTATATGCTCCACTATACTAGTGCTATATACTAGTATGCCGTCAAAGAAAATGAGAACAAACTTGTGTAAGAGGGCAACAAATATGTGATTCATGAAGGATTGAAACGTTGCAGGAGCATTAGTAAGCCGGAAGGGCATTACTTTAAATTCGTAGTGCTCTTGATGTGTCATAAAAGTTATCTTAAATAAGTCCTCCTTCTAGTCCATAATTTAATGGTCCATAATTTAATGATAATTTGTACGTAAGTTCAGCTTTGAAAAGATTTTGGCACC
This sequence comes from Carallia pectinifolia, assembly GCA_037832335.1. NCBI lineage: Eukaryota > Viridiplantae > Streptophyta > Magnoliopsida > Malpighiales > Rhizophoraceae > Carallia > Carallia pectinifolia. The sequence continues at coordinate 5,745,701 of CM075454.1, read as the reverse complement.
ATTAAACTCGTCTAACAAGTCATTAATAATCGGTATCGAAAACTTATCCTTTATTATTATCGCATTGAGGTGCCTATAATCAATACATAGACGCAATGAGCCATTTTTTTTTCTTGACTAGTAAAACAGGCGATGCAAAGGGGCTATTACTGTTGCTGATCAATTCTACTCCTAACATCTCTTGTATTTGTCCTTCAATCTCCTCTTTTAGATGATGGGGGTAATGATAGGGATGTACATTCACGAGTTGCGCTCCAGACATTAGTGGAATCCGGTGATCATGTAGACCTTGGGGAGGCATTGAGCGTGGTTCACTGAAAATGTCTTCAAATTCCTGTAAAATGCCTTGCAACTCTTCTAGAACACTGGAAACTGTAGGAGGGCCCACCAAGGTAAAAATGTGGGCCTAGGCTTCATGACCCACCTTTTTAAGTAAGAGTCTAGCTTTCTACCTTTGACTTCCGTTGGAGATAGCTGATAGGCCTGGTCCTCAAGAATAATAACCCGACCATTCTTCTTAAAAGCAATTTGCATGGATTCTGCATCTATCAAGAGTGGGATGTGAAGCCTGATCCAATCCATACCCAACACAACATCATGGGCCCCCAAAGAAATGAACGGCTCATCGATTGTAGGATTTCTGGCCAGTACCAATGAGTGTAACTGCTCAAATTGTTCCTGGAACTCACGTACTGCGCCAGTTTGTGTAATCCTCTTAATCTCCTCCACTGAATTTGGCAGGGACGAATCCCCAAACCTGCTGCGAACGTCATTCTGAAACTGTGACCATGAAGCCATGGGTTTTGTCATCAACCAACCTTGGAACCTTATATCGGCCTTCCCATCCAAGTACATTGCTGCTGTTTCCAATGTGGCTGTCTCCGCGACGTCGTACATACGAAAAAGACGTTCGCACTTACGGACCTAACCTCGCAAATCGTCACCCTCAAATTGTGGTAGCTTAAACTTCAGAGGTTTTAGAGCTGGAGCTTCTCCTTTGGAAGAAGAAGTCGTTGCTCTGACGCTACTTTCCCCTGAGTCCATCAGTTGGATCCGCGGTGTAGGAAAAATACCTTTGGCTGAACCCATAAAAGGAGTTTCTGTCGCAGCTCCTTTATCTTTGGTTGGTGGGTGCTCCGTTGGACAAAAGGCCTCGACAACTGCTTGAGAGTCGCCATGTTCTTAGCTCAAAATTCCTCTTGCCACAACTTCATTGAAGCCTGCATACAGTTCGGGATGGCCTCCAAAACCTGGAGTTTCTCCATGACCAACGACAGCTGCTAGTCGTGCTTCCTCAGCTACTCATCAACTGCCTTTGAACGGGTATTGTCGGCCATGTTCGATCCATGTTGTTGCGAATGGACCCACTAGATCACGAATCTAACCTAATTAATTTCGCGGAATAAATTTGGCAAAAATAATAACACGACACGACACAAGAATTTACGTGGTTCAGCCTAAAACCTACGTCCACGGCAAAGATGATCAGAGAATATTTCACTATCAAAAACAGGAGATTTTACAAGCTGCACACAATATAACTCACTGCCCAAATCTCACATACACCCAATGCCACTCAAGTATTTCTCTTTAAATACTTTCTCTCTCTTGATTCTCTCCCACTTTAGAATACATCTCTGCCAAAATCATGGATATATATATAGGCATTGGAGTCATCTATATGCATTCAAAGTCATCCATGTGAAAAGGATTATTCAAAGTCCAATTTGGCAACTTCAACATTAGTAGGCTAGTCAAGTTTGGCAACTTCAACTATGCTAGGCTAGTCAAAGTTTGGTAACTTCAACTTTATCATTGTTGGACTAAAAATCGAGGCATGTGTTTCTTGCTCCAATTGCAAGACATCAACTTCAACAAATCTCCACATTGGCTTGAATTAGGACAAGGTCATCATAATTCTCTAATCGTCTTTCTTCATACCTCAATTGTTACGAACACCAATCAAATCCAAAATGTGTTTGAATTTGACTGCAGGAATAGGCTTCGTCATCATATTTGCAGGATTGTCAACTGTACTGATCTTTTCCACCATGACTTCTCCTTTTGACATAATTTCACGGACGAAATGATACCTGACATCAATGTGCTTAGTTCTTTCGTGATACATTAGATTTTTGGTCAAATGTATAACACTTTGGCTGTCACAATACACAACAGTAGAACTCTGTTGTAAGCCCAGATCGCCAACGAGACCTCGCAACCATAATGCTTCTTTCATTGCTTCTGTAATTGCCATGTATTCAGCTTTAGTTGTAGACAAAGCAATTGTAGACTGTAAAATTGCCTTCCAGCTAATGGCACAATCAGAGAGAGTGAAAACATAACCTGTTAGGGATCTCCTTTTGTCCAAATCGCCAGCATAGTCAGAATCGACGTATCCCACTATATTTCCACCGGTGTTGCTATTCCTTCTGTACATCAAACCAATGTCTGTAGTTCCTCTGAGATATCGTAAAATCCACTTCACAGCCTCCCAGTGAGCTTTACCGGGATTTTCCATAAATCTGGAAACAACGCTAACAACATGTGAAATGTCTGGACGAGTACATACCATAGCATACATGATGCTACCAACAACATTGTTGTATGGAACTCGGACCATCTGCTCCATTTCCTCATTTGTTTGAGGTGACTGTGCTGCAAAGAGTTTGAAGTGACATGCTAATGGAGTGCACACGGGTTTGCAATCTTGCATTCCGAAACGTTCCAAAACCTTTTCAATGTACTTTTTCTGTGACAAGTACAAGGTTCCAACACCACGATCTCTGTGAATCTCCATTCCAAGTATCTTCTTGGCCGCGCCTAAGTCTTTCATTTCAAACTCACCACTCAGTTGAATCTTCAACTGATTAATTTTCGACATGTTCTTTACAGCTATCAACATGTCATCAACATAGAGCAATAAATAAATAAATGAATTATCTGGCAGCCTTTTGTGATATACACAAGTATCATAATTACTTTTAGAGTAACCATTGTTGATCATAAAACTGTTGAACCGCTTGTACCACTGTCTGGGCGACTGTTTGAGACCATAGAGTGACTTTTTCAGCAGGCACACATGATCCTCCTTCGTTGGATCTACAAAACCTTCTAGCTGACGCATGTAAATCTTCTCGTCAAGATTTCCATGCAAGAATGCTGTTTTTACATTGAGTTGCTCCAACTCCAAATCAAATAAGGCAACTATTGCAAGTAACATTCGAATAGAACTATACTTTACAACAGGAGAAAAAACTTCATGAAAGTCAATACCTTCTCGCTGTGCAAAGCCTTTTGCAACGAGACGTGCCTTATACCGCGCATCCTCAGCTCCTGGGATTCCTTCCTTCCGCTTGTAGATCCATTTGCACCCAACGATTTTCTGACCTTTCGATGGCATCACCAGCTCCCAAGTTTGATTCTTATGAAGAGACTCAATTTCTTCTGTCATGGCAGTGACCCATCTAGAGGATTCTGGACTGGATACAGCCTCCTTATAAGAATTGGGTTCAGAATCATCCATCTCCTCAGCTACAAATAATGCAAATGCAACTGATCCTGATCTATATCGTACAGGTGGTCGGATTTCTCTTTTACCTCTGCGTTTTGCAATACTGTAAGAGTCCTCCTCTGGTTCTGTAGCTTTCGACATCTGCTGCGTAAATTCTGCAGGTTCTGAGTGAACCTCTTACTCTTCATTTTCATATACCTATTCAGCTATACTGTCTTCCTGCACCAATTCTGAAGCCTTCAACTCTGGCTCCACCTGCTTGCTAATTTCCTCGTCATCATCAACCATGATAGACGCCTTCTTCTCCGAGAGCATTGCAGACTCATCAAATGTCACATCTCTGCTGATAATAAATTTAGGTGAATTTGAGTTAACACACCACAGCCTGTATCCTTTGACCCCTTCTGCATAGCCTAGGAATATGCACTTCTTCGCTCTGGGTCTAAGCTTGTCTTCCTTCACATGAGCATAAGCTGGACAACCAAACACTTTAAAATTAGAGAAATCAGCAGAAGAATCGGACCATACCTCCTCAGGAGTCTTCAACTCGATAGCTGTTGACGGTGACCGATTGACTAAGTAGCAAGCCATATTGACAGCTTCAGCCCAAAAAACTTTTGGTAGCTTTGCTTGCGATAGCATACATCAAGCTCTCTCCAAGAGTGTTCTGTTCATTCGTTCTATAACTCCATTTTGCTGTGGAGTATGTCTGACTGTGCGATGTCGGACGATACATTCATTACTGCAGAACTTTTCAAATCCATCAGAACAATATTCAAGACCGTTATCAGTCCTCAAGCGTTTGATCTTCTTACCAGTCTGCTTCTCGATCAAAGTCTTCCATTCTTTGAATTTTTTGAACACTTCACTCTTCTGTTTAAGAAAATACACCCACACTTTCCGTGAAAAATCAACAATGAAAGTTAGCAAATATCGTTTACCGCCTTTGGATGGGACAAAGGCAGGTCCCCACAAGTCAGAGTGAATTTAGTCCACCGTTTGTTTGGTTTTGTGGACAGCAGTACTAAACTTGACTCTGCTTTGTTTTCCGAAGACGCAGTGTTCGCATAACTCCAACTTGCTTATCTTTTGACCTCCAAGCAAACCTCGTTTGCTTAATTCAGTCATGCCTCGCTCGCTCATGTGGCCAAGACGCATGTGCCACAATTGAGTTGTTCTGGAACTTGAATCTGTTATTGAAACATTAACACAACCAATAACTGTATTACCTTGAAGATAATAGAGGCCATTTGACAGCTTTCCCTTCATCACGATTAATGCCCCTTTGCAAACTCTAAGTACTCCACCTTCAACCGAGTACCTATAGCCATTATAATCAAAAATACTCAATGATATAAGATTCTTTTTAAGCTCTGGAACATGACGAACTTTCAATGTTCTGAAAATGCCATCGTGCATCTTGATTCGAACAGTACCAACTCCAACAATAGATAGTGGCTTGTTGTTCCCTAATAAGACTGTTCCTGCATTAATTGATTTGTACGTTAAAAACCAGTGCTTATTAGGACTCATGTGGAATGTACAACCTGAATCAAGGATCCATTCGTCAATCGCGCTACTAGTTGAAACTGTTAGAACAGTCTCTCCATCGGAGCTTTCAACTTCACTGGCTATGTTTGCGGTGTTGGGAAAATCATCAACTTTCTGTTTTCCCTTATCTTTGCGCTTGGGACAATTTCGCCTGATATATCCCCTTTTGTGACAATGATAGCACGTTACTTTACCGTGTCTAGATTTGGATCTAGACTTGCCTCTGCTACTGGACCCTTTCTGTGTTGATCTACCTCTAACAATTAAGCCGTCTGCTTGATTCTCTATGACCTCTTCTGTCATCCGCTTCTTGAGCTCCCTTGAGTTTAATGATGCCTTCACATCATCCAGGGAAAGACTCTCCCTCGGGTATAACATTGTATCAACGAAATTGTCATAAGATGGAGGTTATTTGCACAACAACATAATAGCTTGGTCCTCATCTTCAACTTTAACATCAATATTTTTCAAATCTAAAATTACATTGTTGAATTCGGCCAGGTAATCTTGAATGGGTGTTCCTTCCTTCATCCGGAGAGCGTAGAGACGGTGTTTTAGATACACCCGGTTGGTCAAGGACTTAGTCATGTAACGGGACTCCAATTTAGACCACAAACCATCAGGAGTAGTTTGATCTGCAACTTCACGTAAAACCTCATCAGATAAACACAATAAAATTGTACTATGTGTCTTTTCTATGAGCTCCTCCTTTTTCTCCTTTGTCAACGATTATGGCAGTTCTTGCTCGCCTTTGAGCGCCTTAGCTAGTCCTTATTAGACTAATAATGCTCGTACTTTGATACGCCACATGTTGAAATCATTCTTATCGTCGAATCTCTCCACATCATATTTCGTTGATGATCTTTCTACCATCTCGAAATACTTGTAACCAATCAGTTGGGCTCTGATACCAGTTTATTGCGAATGGACCCACTAGATCATGGATCTAACCTGATTAATTTCGCAGAATAAATTTGGCAAAAATAATAACACGACACGACACAAAAATTTACGTGGTTCAGTCTAAAGCTTATGTCCACGGCAAAGACGATAAGAGAATATTCCACTATAAAAAACAGGAGATTTTACAAGCTGCACACAATATACCTCACTGCTCAAATCCCACATACACCAAATATCACTCAAGTATTTCTCTCTAAATACTTTCTCTCTCTTGATTGTCTCCCACTCTAGGATACATCTCTGCCAAAATCATAGACACATATATATAGGCATTGGAGTCATCTATATGTATTTAAAGTCATCCATGTGAAAGGGATCATTCAAAATCTAATTTGACAACTTCAAAATTGGTAGACTAGTTAAGTTTGGCAACTTCAATTATGGTAGGCTAGTCAAAATTTGGTAACTTCAACTTTATCATTGTTGGACAAAAAATCGAGGCATGTGTTTCTTATTCCAATTGCAAGACATCAATTTCAACACATATTTTCTTGCCAGAGTCACGTTCTTAAGACGAGGGCTCTGATACTTGTTGTTAAGCACCAACCTAGAATTGTAGGAGAACTGAAGATAGAAGAAGTAGAAGAGAGAGATCTAGGAAAGAATTGGACAGAATTCTAGAGAGAAAAGGGAATATTTAGCATTCACAATCTTCACTGAAGCCTTACACAATACCAACTACGTGATATATCCGTCGAAAGCTACTGGATGCTTTTAGTTACAATGATTCTTGTAAACAAAGAAAAGCAAAAATAGCAGCCAAGGAAATACTAGAGGAAAATAACAGCATCATAACTTTGGGTTTATTAACTTAGGTTGGCTCTTCCAACAACTAGACTAACGGTTTGTAACAAAATATTTGTACGATGTATACAGACCAAGATCAAGACTCCAAGAATTGGTGTTAGGACAAAGAAAAATAAAGATTAAAAGATCAAGCCCATCTCTCTCTCTCTCTCTCTCTCATTCTCTCTCACTCTCACATCTTCTCTCTCACACGTTCGATTACTAACCAAAATAGGAAGAAGTAGAATAAAAAGACCGTAAGGGTGGGAAAAGAGTAAACCCAGAAAAATAAGAAAAAATAAACAGGGTTTTTAATAATAATTCAAATTCAAAGATGGATGCTTCTTTTCTCTCAAATCTATGCTGTTGCTGTGTAGATTGGATATAACGATAGCGTTGGATGGGGAGCAAGGTGCTGGAAAGTGGATGGTTGTAGTGCTGGTGGTTGGATTTTGGGTGCCGTCAACAGAAGCGAAGTTGGAGAGCGACCCGTGCGCTGGGAGGATGACACCTGGGGGCAGTAGCGTCTAGGAAGTTCGTTTTCTTTTTCTTTTCTGTTAAAAATCAAAATTAGGATTTTTCAAAAATAAAAAAGTTTTCTCAAAATTAAAAAAATGAAATGAAAAGATAAAATGAAAAAATTTTCATGTCAGCAACTTTTTCTAACGTGTTAAAACGGATCCTATCTGTCTGTTGACCTGACGTCACATGGTAAAGTTAACGACATGTTAACGACAAAGAGTAATTTTCAGATATGAAATTAACGTTAAGTATAGAATTCAACAAAAAAAAAAAAAGTAAAAGGTGAAAAATGACCAAACATGGGGGACTGATTTTTGTTTTATGCCCTTTTTTTTTTCTTTCTATAAGTTTTTTTTTTAACATGTATATCATTTTTTGGAATCTTTCATTTTGTTCAATGATCATATTTAACGTCAAAGCCCCTTCCATCCAAAATTGTATTCAATTGATATGAATATATTAACGTTTAGAGCTCAATTAAAATGAATTAAATATACAAAACTTAATTGTAAAAATACAAAACTTATGGGACTAACCTTTTGTTGTCTATAAAGCCACAAAATTGATCAATGCAAATATCTATCCAAACCAAGGGCGGAAAGAAGTTAACCAACCTAACCCAAGATAGTGCAAGTTTTGTACCTTTTTCGACAATAGGCCACTTTGTGTCAAACTGTAAGCCAATTGTAATTCACAATAAGATATTTTCACTATGAGATGTTTCTCATATCAATATCTACAAGACACTTAATTTCCATAATTATATCTTCTGCTTCTTATATAAACCAAGTACATAGAATGAACAAAAAACTTGATAAGTAACAAACCTGACCGACAATATCTTGCAAGTGTATAGGATTGATTGTAATAATAAATCTGATGAATATTTTGGGTGTCAAGTCTAAGGGAATAAAGAATTAACTATGATTCTAGTTATTTAACAAAAAGTTGATGTTTCAAAAAATTATTAAAAAAGTAAAACTATTAAATTAAATTAAGCAATTTAACTAGTCAAAACTAGAGGCGACTTAACTGAAAGTTCAATACAAGACAGAAGAAACTAGGCCAATGGGTTTTTACTTTAGTTGAACTACATGAATTTTGTGGCATTCATGATTAGAATGTCAATTTTTTTTCTTTAATTAGAGTTTTTTGTCAAGCAACTCTAACTTGTATTCAACCTAAAGCTCTAATTTTATGACCATCAACTAAAAATTATGAGATTTCAAAAGTAATCAAAATTAGCACATAAATTGCAAAAATAATTAGGAACCTAGTAATTAAAAATACAATTATGCACTCAACATTCCATATATATGAATATAAATTTGCAAATATTGAACACATAAATATCATGCAAACATGAAAATAGCTAGGTCCAAATATCACCCTCGCACTTATATGAAAATGTATCCAAAATTTAAACGAAGTGTGAGGGTAAAGAAAAACTCCCTAATTGATGACCGATTCAATGTCTCCTTTCGAAAATATTGACCGTACCTTTGATCTCTCTCATAAAATCAAACCAAAAATAAAATGAACTAAGCTAATTAAATAAAAAGAAAAAAAAACTAAGATAAAAATTGAGTTGCCTCCCAATAAGCGCTATTTTTAATGTCTATAGTTAGATGTTCTTCCCATGAATCTTGAATTAAAGGGGATGATCACCAAGAGGATGAGGCTTTAAATTGTCCCCGTGAACCTTAATCACTCTAGACTTTTCACTCCAACTATCAATCGTTCTTTGGGGATACACTATGCACACTATGAATGATCCCAATAATTACATTTTCTTTCATTTCCAGAGGAATTTTCCACTGTAGGCATCATAGAGAAGCACTTATTCCCCTTCCTTGAAGTCACTTATTGAAGAATTATGCTCGAAAGGAAGAAAAGATTGCTTGACCTTTGAAGGAGCCGGCCTCGAAATGGAAAGTGTTGGGCTCAGCTTTTCCTTTTGGAGAGGTTGCTCAAATAGCATCTCAAGTGCCGTTCCCAAATCTATGTCCATGCTCTTCGGGTCCTCTTTAGAGGGCTTCAATTTTTCCACCATGAAACATATATTATCTAGTTATGGACTCTTCAATGCTTTGAGCATGTTGAATAAATGCTCATCCTCTCCTACTCGAAATGTCAACTTTCCTTACTCCACATCAATGAGCGCCTTGCTAATTGCTAAGAATGGCCTCCCTAAGATAATTAGGATGTCTACATCTTCTTCCATCTCGAGAACCAAAAAATCAGCTGGAAAATATAAATTTCCAACTTTAACCGACATGTCCTCGATCTTTCCATAAGGATATTTGATTGACCAGTCAGCGAGTTGTAAGGACGCTAAGGTTGGCTCCAATTTTCCTATCTCGTGCCTCCTAAAAAGAGATAATAGCATCAAATTAATGTTCACTCCTAAATCACATAAGCACTGCTCAATGCACTATTAATAGTACAAAGGATAGTAAAACTCCCTAAGTCTTTTAACTTAGGAGGTAGTTTATTCTGATTTATAGTACTACACTCATCAGTTAAGGCAACTGTGGCGTGTTCGTAGAGTTTCCTCTTGTTTGTTATGGTCTCCTTCAAGATCTTTGTGAAATTTGACATCTGTACAATGACCTCTGCAAAAAGAATATTGATGTGAATCTTCTTAAACATATCTAAGAACTTGAGAAGGTTCTTGTCATCATTCCTTTTCTTCAGCCTATTAGAAAATGAGATTGGCGAGACATATGGCTTAACTTGTGGGGTAAGAGTGGGTATAGCTACTTCCTCAGTGTTATCATGTCTTCCTTTTTTAGCATCCAAGTTATAAAACCTATAGTAACATCTCTTTAAACAAAAAAAAATCAAAATTTAATATGAATTTCACTTTTAGTCTTGCTAATAAGTTTCTTTCAATTATGTCTCTTTAAATGAATTTCAAATTTTTTGGATTCCTTGTTCTATATTTTAAGACATACTTGAGTATTTTTTTTATACAATTTTAATTAGATCAAATTATGTATCTACCAGTTTAATCAATTCTTATCCAAAAAATAACTCATATAAAACAAAAATTAAAAATTTAGGACTAATTTGAAAATTCAAAAAAATATAAGACTCACTTATAAAAATTTTAAAAATTTAAAATTTATTATGACCTTATCCCTGTTCTTGGCATCATTTTTTAATTCGTTGAAATGCAAGGTCATTGGAGTACTCTTTCATCACACTAGATAATGGTATATTGTACTTCATTTTCCCTCGTTGAGATAAAACGTAGGAACTCACGTTACATATTGATTTTTTAATTTTAGTGGTAATGTTGTCTCCTTGGCTCCGCAAACCATGGAATTTTCAAGGCCTAATCATTCCACCTAGAAAAGCTAAGGGTCCGTTTGGAGACGCTGTCAGTTTTTTGTTTCTATTTTTCATTTTCTGTTTTTTGTTTTTGCTGTTTGTTGAATTTTTGTGTTTATTGTTGTCAATTTTTGTTTTTTCTTATAAAAATAAAAAAATAGATAGAAAAAGAATAGTGAAAGAAATGGTAAAAAAAAGTATAAATATGAAGAGAAAAATAGGAGCGAGAGAAAGAGAGAAAGAAAGAAAGAGGGTAGAGAGAGAATGGTAGAGAGAGAAAAAGGAGAGAGAATGAGAGAAGAAAGAGAATGAGTAGAGAGAATGACAGAAAGAGAAAGGGTAGAGAAAGAATGAGTAAATAGAATAGTAGATAGAGAAAAATGAGAGAGAGAGGGTAGAGAGAGAATGAGTAGAGAAAATGACAGAGAGAGAAAAGAGAGAGAGAATATAGCAAGAACGAGTACAGAATGATAAAGAGAGAAAAATCAGAGAGAGAGCGTAGAGAGAGAGTGAGTAGAGAGAATGGTAAAATAAGAAAAAAGAGAGAGAGTCTAGATGGAGAGAGAATGAGTAGAGAGAGAAAAAGAAGAAAGAGAGAGTAGAGAGATAATAGTAGAGTAAGAAAAAGGAGAGAGAATATGGGTAGACAGAGAATGGTAGAGAGAAAAAAAAGAGAGAGAGGGCAGAGAGAGAATGAGTAGAGAGAATGATAGAGTAAGAAAAAGAAGAAAGAATGGTAGAGAGAGAAAAATGAGAGAAAGAGAGGGAGCACAGAGAGAATGGGTAGAGAGAATGGTTGAGGGAGAAAAAGGAGAGAGAGAGAGTGGGTAGAGGGAGAATTGGTAGAGATAATGATAGAAAGAGAAAAAAGAGAAAGAGGGTAGAGAAAGAATGAGTAGAGAGAGAAAAGAGAGAGAGAGAGGGTAGAGAGAGAAAAGAGAGAGAGAGAGGGTAGAGAGAGAATGGTAGAGATAGAAAAAGGGGAGAGAGGGTAGAGAGAGAATGGTAGAGATAGAAAAGGAGAGAGAGGGTAGAGAGAGAATGGGTAGAGAGAGAAAGAGTAGTGAGAGAAAAAATATAGAGGGATAGAGAGAGGATGAGTAAAGAGAGATATGATAAAGAGGGTAGATAGAGAGAGAAAAAGTTGTGAGAGAAAGTATAGAAAAAAAAAGTGAAAAACAAAATCGGAAAGTTATTTTTATTGTTTTCCCAATCCGTTTTTTTTCTTTGAAAAACACTTTTAACTTTTCAACAAAAAACAGAAAACAGAAATAATAACAAACATGTTTCCTATTTTTTTTGTGAAAAATAAACAGAAAATAGAAAACTTAAACCACTCCAAATGGCCCATAAATGGTTGGTTTCAGTTCACAAAATGAGTATTTTTTCCCAAGGTTTGACTATGGGTGGTCGGGTAATATAAAGGCTAGGAAAATGGTGTATAATTCGGTTACTAGGCCCAAATCTAATTGAAAAGGTTTATTAAATACCATGCCCGAAGGAAGCTTAAAATATCACTTGGTCGACTAAAACTAACCAACCAAAAAAAAAAGAAGAAAAAAAGGTGTTTTTTTTTCTTATGAGATTAGGAGTTAGTCACTTATGTCTGATATATTTCTTTTATTTATTTGAAAAGAAAAAGTTTGACAATTTTATTTAGATAATTTTAAAATAATTATAAAATAATATATATTGTTAAATAATTAAAATTAAGAAAAAATAAGAAACAAATAAATTGTTTATTAAAGAAACTATATAACTACTAAATGAAGCAACTTAATATTACTCTATCTGATATTTTATTTTAAAGTGAAGCAATCTAGTATTACTCTATTTGATATTCTATTTCTTTTGGCATTCGCAGAAAATAAGAATTGGAAAAATATAAGTGAGCTTAGTCTTGAAGGAATCAGTACAAAATTACAAATGCAAGCCACGAGCTGGAGCTGCAATCGCTACTGGATCATTCCCTAGACTTAAGACCCTTTACTTAAGATCCAACAAGCTACGAGGAACATCCTTAAGTCAATGTAGCAGCTCTTAACCTTCCCAAAAACTAACATTTATTAACTTCTAATTCTTCCTTAATGCATTATTCTTCATATGTAGTTAATTATCTTCCTAAATTTGCAATTGCTTATTTAATAGGGTCCCACTATCTAAAAAATCTTGAAGAACTGCACTTGGATTATTCTTAGAGGTGGCAAAAGTTAATCCGACTTGAATTACCCAATTTAATCCGACTGAAATTCGACTCGACTTGACTTACTTTAATTAAAAAAGTCAATGATTCGTAACTCGAGAAACCCAAAATTGAAATAACTCGAAACCCGAATAACCCAAAACCTGAGTAATCCGAAACTCGGAAAACCCGAAACCCGAGCAACTCGAAACCTAGGTAACCCAATTAACCCGAACTCATGTTTCCAACAATTTATACATCTAATTATAATATGTTTCCTGCTAATTAATTGTATATTATATTGACAATAAATATTATTAGGTGGATTATATTATTTGATATTTTTAAATAATTAAAATTTAAATTATTCACATTTAGATGAATTATTTTAAGTATTATGGTAAAACATACAAATATAATTTTTGAATCTAATAAAAAAAAATGTTACAATGGATTAACCCGAGACCCGCTTGAATCAAACTTGAAAACTGAAGTAACCCAATCCGAAATAACCTAAAACCCGAAATATTCGAAACCCGATAAACCCGAGACTCGATGAATCTGAAATCCGATAAATTTAAGACCCGAATGACCCAAGACCCGAAAAATTTGAAACCCGATAAACTCGATACCCGATAAATTCAAAACTCGAATAAATCAAAACTTAAATAACCTGATTTAAAACCAACTCAACTCACCCATTTACCACCTCTAATTATTCTTCTCTCCGGATGAAATCTTCCTCCAAAGCATTTGGGCTCTGGTTTCTCTTAAATCGTTGTCCATGCGAGAGTTGAATGGTTCCCTATTTATTCAAGGTAAATTCTAACACTTTTTTTTTTTAAAAAAAAATTGCCATTTAGCTTATGTGGGACCGCTCATCACGGACATCAATCAAGCACCAAAGTTTCGAAGCAATGATGTTTATACTAAGAGATTGCGAAAGCCCTCTCTCGTCAACGCTATCAATAACAATGAATTTCAAACGGTAAGTTTTGTTTTCGTAAACAAGAAAAGGTAAATTTCGCTTCTCCAATTTTTTACATATTCTTCAACAATTGCTTAATGTTTTGTGTAAATATAAAATTAGGTTGACAATTTTGTGAATTTTGTCAACTTAGATCATGTATTTTTCAAAATTCAATCAAGTTAAATCAATCGATAGTTATGCTAATAAAGGAATAGTCGTCGTTACTATTCCTTTGTTATGCTAACATGTAGGTAAAATGAAAACTGTACCAAATAAACAAAAAAACAAAAATAATTAGACTACCACTAAATTAAAATTGACCAAAGTTAAAATATTGCGATTCAAATTAACAAAATTAATAAATTGACAACCTGAATTGCTATTAGTCTCAAAATTGTCAAGTAAGTGGTCGAGTACGCGCACACTCCAATTCATTCTTAACTGTCCATGTTCCTTTTCTTTTTTAGCAATAAATATTTATGTTCCTTATTACCAAATAATTTTTAGGTTTATACAAACTAAACCAGCTTCAAGAACTGGATATCAGCAAAAATAATCTCAGTGGTACCTTACCTCCGTGTATGGCTAATTTGACATCTCTTAGGCGATTATCTCTCATCGACAATCAATTCAAGGGAAATATATCTCTATCACCTCTAAGGAATCTAACATCCCTTGAATTCTTAGAGCTTTCATACAATCAATTCAAGATTCTAATGACACTCAGCCCATTCTTCGACCAAACGAAACTCTATGCCTTATGGGCTGAAAAAAATAATATACATTCAGAAACAGAGCAACATAGTTTGGCCCCAAAATTCCAGTTAGACGTATTCTCATTGGCTGGTTACGGTTACGATGGAAAGTTTCCTGAATTCCTTTACTACCAGAACAAACTGCGATTCGTTCATTTCTCAAACATCCAAATGAGCGGACGATTTCCGTATTGGTTGTAAGAGAACAACACGGACTTGGATATACTCCGCTTGGCCAACAATTCTCTTTCAGGACAACTCTGGTTGCCAAGACATTCGACACTTGGACATTTCTCTAAACAACTTACACGACCACGTTCCAGCACAAATTAGGGCACATTTTTCAAAAAAAAAAAAGTTTAAGACTAAATTAAAAAAATTTATAAATATTTAGAATTAAAATGAATGTAATCCCGAGAGCATTTTATGATGTGAAAATACATATTCCTCTTCAAAAGCCACCCTCAAGCTGATCCTGAACCTGAACTTCCTTAGCAGCTGTCGCAGCAACTTGGGTTTTTCTCCATCATTCCCAACAATATGTTCCATTTCAGTCGCTGTTTGAGGCGATTCCAATGCATAACTTATAAAAGCATCATCTTCTTTGTGTTCATCCATGTAAAACAGTATTTGGGTCAATTTCAAGATCGAAAAAGGAGCTTCTTTTATTTATTCAAAAGAACCAAAAATGAAAAAAATAAATAATAAAGCCTAAAAGAAAAATACACACACGCACACACACACACAAAAAAAAAAAAAAAGGAAAGAAATATAAACCTATGACCAAGAAACAAGAACTTTTGCTTGCCAAATCAAAAGAAGCAGAATTGATGGATGAAAAGCATGTGTGTACCTCGTTTAGATACTTAGATCTTGCAAGCATTTTAATTAAGCAAAAGGATTAGATAGATGCATTGTCGGGTTTGGGTTTAGAGAGAGAAGTTAGGAGAGAGTCTGGTGCCTTTTTAATGTAAAGAAAGAAAGGAAATAAACAAAGGCCTAATATAATGGTTGTTCGCCGCCGTCGGCCACTTTTTGACCAAAAGGTGCACCTTTTCTTTCCTTCTAACAATGATTTTAAGATGTGCCGCAAAGTGAAAGTAATTAGGAAGAAATTGCTGCAGAAGGGGGAGCCTTCTACTCTGGTGGCGGCTGCGGGGATGACGCCCCATGAAGAAGAAATCTACAACTATGATTTCACAAGAAAATGAGCGTCAAACACAAACTCTCTATTTTGTAGTTGGCAGAGGAAAGATAAGAACAAAATTGTGAATCATACTTTTAAAGCTTGGTGGGCGGCGGAGAAGGACGGAAGAGGACTTGAGTCGATGGTTTTGGGTTATGCTTTTAGCATATTGATGTAGGACGATGAACAGCTTAAGTCGGATATCCATTTGATAACTAAGAACGTTCGAGATCCACCCAAAAAGTATAAAAATCTACCTAAAAATTATTCTGAAAGCAATATTCAATTAACATAACAAGTCTGAAAAATAATAATATTACGAACTCTATTTATAGAGCTTAGTAAAACCTAAATAAAAATAAAATAACCGCTAATAGATAATTACGAAAATAATTAAAACTAAACACGTAATTTAACACGACTTAAATTAGGATAACAATTAAATAATTAAAAACAAATCTTACGTGAATCGAAACTTTCGGAATTTTTTATAGGAAAAGAAACCTTTATCAACAACTGTATCATTCCCCTCCAATTGAAAAGAACTTAACTCCGTTGAGGAAGACGCCAAGTAAATATCAAGGAGCTCAAAATCCATCAAATAAAACTCATCCTCAGGAGTCCAAGTAGTATCAGAGGCATGACAACCTTTCCACTGGATAAGAAAGCGTCAAAATCCTCCATAAGAAAAAGCAACGTACTCATCATCTAGGATAGTCTCGATATCCTGATCACGTGAAGTAAAAGTAAGTGTCTTTGACACAGTAGTACCTGCAGAAAGATTAGAAAGTAAAGATGGAGGCTCGAAAGTGTCTCGATGAGGTGTCAAATCCTCCACGTTAAAAATAAGACTAATATTTAAGTCAGGTAGCAAATCAAGTAAATATGTATTAGTTATAAGTTTTTTAATGATGGAATATGGGCCAATGGCTCGAACTTATTTTTAGGGAATTACTCAGCACGAATGTGAACCATGACAAAATCACCCACATTAAAATACTTATCTCGACGAGGCACACCAGCTGCAAGCTTATAACCAATATTATTTAAAACAATCATGTGCCTAATCTCAGCGTACAGGTTATGAATATGTGTAGCAAATTTTTCAGCAAGTTCAGAAGATCAAAGATCAGAAGGAAGGGGAACAATGTCAACAGGTGTGCGAGGGATATAACTATAAACAATCTCAAAAGTACTCTTACCAGTAGATCGATTAACAGAATTATTGTATGCAAATTTAGCAGTTGGTAAAATCAAGTCTCAGTTATCTTCTTTTTCACTCACTAGACACCTAACCAAATCTCCTAAATTTTGGTTAACTACCTCAATTTGACTATTTGTTTGAGCATGAAATGCAGATGAAAATTTTAAATAAGTCCTAAACAATTTTCAAAGTGTCTTCCAAAAGTAATTAACAAATTTAATATCTCTATCAGACACAATAGAAACAAGCAAATTGTGCAATTTAACAGTTTTTCTGAAAAATAACTTTGCAATATAAGATGTATTAGTGGACTTATTACATGGAATGAAATGAGCTATTTTAGAAAATCTATCTACAATCATAAAATCATTACCATGACCTGCCCTAGGCAAACCAACAACAAAATCCACACTAACATCACGCCAAGGTACATGTGGAACAGGAAGTAGTGTGTACAAACTAGCATTATACTTTTTAGCCTTAGCAACATGACAAGTACGACATTGTGACGCAATCCTGGACACATCTTTCTTCAAGGAAGCCAGTAAAACTTATCATCAATAAGTGCAATGATCTTATCCCTTCTTAAGTGACCAGCTAACCCACCAGCATGCATTTCCCAAACCAAAAAGTCACGAAGTGATGTACGTATAATGCACAACTTATTAGCTCTAAACAGAAATCCATCATGCACAACAAACTCAACATAGCTCCTATGATTTCCATCACTAATAGACTGAAATATAATACCAAAATCAGGACAAGCAAAATACTCATCATGCAACCTCTCAAAAACTATAACATGAACATGCAATTCCTGAAGAACATGCACAACTCGACTTAAAGCATTAATAGCTTTGTTTTCCATACCAGAATAATGTTTAAATACAAAAAAATATTCATTAAGAAATTCAACTCATTTAGTATGCTTAGCATTTAATTTTTTTTTAGAATTCTAATAACGCAATGCTTGATGGTCAAAAAATAAAACAAACTCTTTGAGAAACAGATAATACCTCCAATGACATAGAGACTGAATAAAAACATAAAACTCCTTATCATATGTAGAATACTTCTAGTTCGCTTCATTGAGTTTTTCGTTAAAAAAGGCAATGGAGTGTGCTTCCTGATTCAAGACTCCTTTAATGCCAACTGTCGAAGCATCACAAGCAACTGAAAGCACCTTGTTGAAGTCAAGATGACTCAGAGTGGGAGCTTAACTGATTTGTCTTTTGATGTTTTTGAAAACTATGGAAGCTTTCTTAGACTACTAAAAATCTTCCTCTTTCAACTAATCAATAATAGAGGTCATAATAGTACTGAATCTCTTAATGAATCTCCAATAAAAGAAGACTAAACCATAGAAACTACGGGTTTCAGTAAGAAACTTAGACTCAAGCAGCTCTTGAATGACCCAAACTTTTGCATGATCTACAGATATACTATGAGCAGAAACAATAAATCCTAATAATAACACCTCAGATTGCAAAAATGTACACTGTTAGCATAAATGGTAACTTCCCTAAGAGTAAGAAAAACTAACCGCAGGTGATCTGGGTGTTGTTTCTCAAACCTACTGTTGATAAGGATGTCATCGAAGTAGACCACTAGAAATCAATTTATGAATGTCTTCAAAACATAAGTCATAACTCTTATAAATGTACTGAGAGCATTTGACAACCCAAATGACATAACTAGCCACTCACATAATTCATCATGCGTCTTAAACGCAGTCGTCCACTCATCCCCAGGTCGAATATGTATCTGGTGATACCTACTACGAAAGTCTATTTAGAATACCAACTAGAACTAACTAGCATATCAACATATCCTCAAGCCTAAGAATGAGAAATCGGTACTTGATGATGATCTTATTGATAGTCTGACTATCAACATACATCCTCCATAACTCATCTTTCTTAGGGGTCAACAAAGTAGGGACAACACAAGGACTAAGGTTATATCGCATAAAGCCCTTAGACTACAATGCTTCCACTTGCATATTTAACTCCTCACGTTCCTTTGAGTTTATCCTATAATGTGAAAGATTAGACAACTGTATATCAAGAACTACGTTAATGGTATGCTGTATGTCCCACATGGATGAAAGCTTATTGGGAAGGTCATCGGGCATAACGTCTGCAAATTCCTCTAACAATTTATCAAAAGCAGGAGGAAGAATAGCTCGAGATGTGCTCGACTATGGACTGACCTCTTAGAAATAGCAATTACTAGGTAATCATTATTCCCTAACTCCCTTTCAAAGGCCTTATAATCCAAAATGTGAAGGCCCTTATTAACAGAAATAGGGGGAAAAAGATTTGGATTTTGGTCTCATGTTCTTAACAGAGGGTTTAACTGGGTTCAAGATGATGTTTTTGCCTTCATATTTGAAGACATAAGTATTCTCCCATCCATGATTAGTCACATTAGGGTCGGGGAGCCAAGAACGACCTAGAAGAATATGAGCTACATCTATACGTAAAACATCACAATAAAACTTATCCTTATAGTCGCCTAATTAAATGGGAATTAGGCACCGCTCAGTTATTGGTAAAGTGGTTTTATTCACCCAAACTATGTGAAATAGTTCCGGATGTGGTTCTGTTTTAAAATTGAACCTTGAAAGAGCAGACTTCGCAACAACATTCACCTCCATCAAGAACCAGCTTACAACTGCGATCTTTAGATCTAATGTAGGTGTGGAATATGCTTGCACATTTCCGCGCGTCATTGTCCACAATTGCAAACAAAACACACCTAACAATAACCCAGTGCTGGTTATCATCCTCGAAGTCCTCTATGAATTCATCATCTTCACCAGAGTACTCCAAGGGATCAACAACTTGATTTTCACGCTCTAAGAGATTATCAGACTCACGGTCAGGATGAGGAGAGGCAGTGCCACTCAACGGGAGAGTTACTCGCACGAGATTCGAAAGCAGATCCTATCAGACGAGAAGTGGAAGGAGTGGAATACAAAGGAGTGGACGAATTAATAGATTTGGATTGAGAAGTGAAACTAGAAGAACATGAGGTTTTGGTTGCAAGCGCTCCAACAGAGGGAGACGAGTGCGTGAATGAAGAGGTTTTGATGTACTTTTCAACGTCTAAGGCCTTATGATAAGTCTCTTTCAAAGAATCAGGACTAAGTAAAAGAACTTCCATTTGTGTCTCAGGCTTGGGACCGTTAACAAAACGGTTGACAGTAAGGTAAGGGTCTCCATACAACTCACACCTAAGGAAAAGCTCTTTGAATTTAGATATATAAGCAGTGACACTAAAAGTCATTTGCCTAAGATTGAGAAGCTGAGTATATAGCTGATTCTTATGATAGGAAAGAACATATTTAGCTTTGAACTTCATTTTCATGACTTTCCAAAGGATAATTGGAAGTTCACCTAAATGTTCAGATTTACAAAGTTCATTCTGCAAAAATTTTCTAGCAGACCCTACCAATTTCATCTTTGCAAAATGGACACACTCAAGATCATTCATACCATACCACGTAAAATAATCCCCTAAACTATCAAGTCAATCCATAAACACTTTAGCATTCAATTCACCATTATATTCAAGAACATCTAACTTAATCTTTCTAATAATGTCATTGTAATCTGGATGTGCATCTATGTGCTATGGCCTATGATACCTATCACGAACTTGAGTATGCACATCTTCACACAAATCATGAATAAGTTACCTACGTGCACCTTAAGGAACCTAACAAGTAGGAAATGTATCATGATAAAAATCCTCTTCATCAATATGTTCATGTAGGTTTTTATCGAGAGAAAACCTAATAGTTGGTCTTAGGGTAACTAGATTCCTAGGGCCCTGCGAGTGAGACGTAATTTTTTGGGCATTGACAGAACCCCTAGCATGGGTTGCCCTAATTAGTTGTCCAACAGACTCATCAACTAGTTATTTGTCCAAATGTTTCAAAATTGCATGCAATCTAAACCCTTATCAGCAACTGCATCACATTTATTTTTATTGAAATGGATAGTTAAATGAGAGGTGGGACGTAGATGTATACATTATTTATATGTTTGTTGCATATCAAGTTTAATTATAAATTTCATAAATTTTTGTAATTTTTTTTATCCTCTCAATTAATAATGTGCAGTAGTGCTAAGATTGATATATAACAAGGGTATGAAATAGGTGGAAAAAAAATAATCGCATCTTTCCCTGCATCAGATTTCCTTGTGAACTCTATTTTTTTTTTCAATAAATGAAAACTATTATTATTATCTCATACATATTTATATTTTTTACTCGTTTTTAAGATGTATTTTTAATTTTTCAGAATTGTTAATAGGGTCAACTACTAGATTTAATAGTTAAAGCTACTCAATTGAAAAGAATCTATTAACATTAAGGACTCGATATAAATGTATAGAACTCAATTGGAAACATTCAAAATGCATATGACTAATTTTTTACTCAACCTAAAGTCTTCCAGCCTAAAAACAACATGTTTTCTTTTTTCCCCTGTTAATTGTCCACTATTTCATAAGTTCATACGCTTTGGGGGATTTTGGAATGAGAAATTTCAAAAGTTCCATGAATTTAGTGATTTTCTTCGTTTCGCATTCGCAACCAAATAAGAGAGGGTGCCATTTGATAATTTACCAAAACATTGAAATCCTTCAATCGCGAAAACTGAGAATGGAGGAGGATTTTGATAAAACTTCTACCAAAGGGTTTTTACCAATTTAGCTTTTGTAGTGTTACACTTACAATTCTTTTTTCTTTTGGTCCAAGAAAAAGATTCATCCCAATACGTCAGTCATCGAATCTCTGGGCTAAGGTTAAAGTAACCCTTGTATGCATGCCTCATTTAACCCAACTCACATGAAGAAATCCACTACCTAAATACTGATGAACCTGATTGGACCTCCGTTAAACTGACCACAGTAATTATCGAGTTTGGAACTAGTATCGTGCGAGCACAGTGCAGCTTGACAGTCAAAGGAAGGCATTGCCTCCAAGCGCAAGCATTGGGACTCAACCCAAGTTATGAGTGAGAGAAGCACGTCGATTTGCCCCCGACCTACCACGTAGAGTGATTTTACAGCTCACAATTTGGGAAAAATGACATTGTACCCTCGCATTTTTGCGACCGAGGACATTCATGTAATTATAGAATTATAAAAGTGGGGATGACTTTGTAAGTCTCTACTGTAGGGACCTTATCCTCATTCTTGCAAAAAAATACATTCGTGAAATTATGTGATTGTGCAAATAGAAATTTTTACAAGAGTGTTTTCAGTTAGATCGCCCAACGTTAATTTGTTATAAATAATTAAGTTACTGTACTTGAATACTTAAATAAATTTATAATATCCTGAAACAACCGAGCCACCTTGTAAGTATTATGTGAATAATAAACATTTTTTGGCATGTCTTTGTGACATAAATCAGTCATTATCAAACTCATATAAACTAATACTGGTAGATAATTTCATTTTATTGTACAATGAACATTCTTGATGACAAGATCGCAAACTCAATTATACATATTATTCTATGGTTTTTGTGCAATGAAAAATAAAACTATGTCTAACTCTAAGCCCTCCATTGTTATAGCCAACATGAACTCGATTCCACCATCCACTTGGGCGTAAGAGACATCTTAATTCGTGTTTTATGCGTGCATAATTTTTTACGTATTTATTTTTTAAATAATAATAAACATCATAAAAATTTCTTCATAAAACTTCATGAATAGCGATTAATAGTCTAAAATTTATAATAACATTAAGCGTACATAGGGTTTAATTTTAAAAAAAAAAATCAAAATTATCAAATATCTGTTGTGATATCTACAATAATATCAAAACATGCTAATTTTTTTACTGATTTATTACTAGTCACTGTTTGATTTAAAAGTTGTTAAATTGTGGTCTATGACTCACTTATTGAAGTGGATAATAAAACTTTTGCCATTGCCAAATGGAAAAGAAAAGAATCAAAATTGCGGAATCAAGGGCACCATTGTGTTCAATATACTAGGTATTGCCTCTTATAATTTGTGATTTTCTGCGTTTGACCTTTCTAAGATGTTGACATACATAGATGAAGAGAAGCTACAAAACTGATAGATAGATGAGATGATGGACAACAAGTTTGCTCTCTGGAGAAAATTAAAAGACGAAATAATATTTGATTCAACTCATTTTATTTGTTCGATTTCCTCGCTATGCAGAAGTACAAGGAATATCTCCAGCAGGTTCATCAGGGTTACCTGGGCGTTGCTTCTCAACTGGGTCTGGGAGTGGCGACTCGGTTGGGGGAGGCTTGCATGGCCTGTTTGGACGGACTTGATCAACAGTCTCTGGGTGGATTTCAAACTGCCATTGACAGTGAGAAAAGCATTGGATTAGTAAGGCAAATCCTACAACAGAGCTTTCTGTGAGCTTTTCAGGCATGACACTGTTTATAATTCATGAAGATGCCTTGAAGTGTATTTCAATGTAAGAGACTTCCACACTATGATGTCTCCACAAAAATTGATATAAAGCAGTCTTACCCTTGAGTTCTTTTTTTTTTTTTTGTTTTTTTATAACAAAAAAGTTATTTCCATTACTTGGATTTGCAATCTCTAGCACTTTAAAAAAAGAAAAAAAAATTGTGATCTCTAAGATACAATGGAGTAACCTTACCATTGACACCAAGGCTCGCCTTCACATGCAAAAGGTTTTACATCAAACCTAGAGATAAAAATGGCGGGGGAAAAAAAAAAAAAGAAGAAGAAGAAGAAAAAAAGGGAAAAGCTCAACTCATGAGACCAAACTCACCTTGTAACCACAGCCAGCTACACAGGCAAGGAAGCATGCCTGGACATCAAGAAGAAAGATATGGTTTAATTAGGAATTTAACCACTGGCATTTTCTCCCATCAATGGAAATTAAAAACTAGGAAAAGAAGAAAAATTCCAGCCACAAAATTCAACTAAGCCATAATTTAAACTACCTGGACCTGCGTTCTGCACTATAGTATTAAATTCATCAGAGTGCAGTCGTAAACAATTGACTGCATTCCATCATCTTAATATCAGCATTTCTTTCAATAATCATTTCTCATATCTAATCAATAAGCAGTGCATAATCATGTAAAGACCAGCCAAATCTGGTCTACAAAGCCATTTTCCCAAATGCAACTTCTTTGTACCATGTGTAGCTTTTTCATCACGACCATACCAACAGCATTTTGATACTCAGACAAAAGATCTCTACGACATCTTTATTTCTTCCGATAAAAGATTTCATTGGAATTTTAGAAGCAAATGGCTACCAGAGCTCAAAGCTGCCATTTATCTAATATATCCAGCTGCACATTACTGAATTCTTAAAAAAACCATATCTTCTCACCAAAATCAACCTATGTTTACCAACTGTCCAAGTTCATGAAAGCAATATCGAACCTCCTACATACAGCAACATGTGAAAGCAATATCTATCACCTCAACAATAGGAATTCATTGCATTTCTTGCAGCTCCAGTCAAAAAAATGAATGGTACATATTTTAAATGAGAGACAATATTATCTTTCCTCCTCATAAAGATAAATTGGACAAACACTACCTTAAAATTGAAGAAATAAACTCCAGTTTACTGTTTAAATGTCTCATTGAGTAAAAATGTAAAAGGTCAACAAGTGTCACCGCCAGGCCAATTCAAATTTCATTTGTAAAAGCCCATCAAGATCAAAATGGAACTCAAAATTTATGCCACAAAGTGATTGGAAACTTTATAAATGAAAAGAAAGGCAAAATACCTCAGAATAACTGGAAGCTCCAGGAGAACGGTCAATGTAGGCACTCCACTGCTTGTCCTTAAACACAGGATCCTTATAGCAGATGTGGTCGCACTCTGCCAAACCTGGCAGTCTAACAACATCAGCAGTTTAAAGCATGATGTAATAATTGACATTAAATATTGGTTAGCAATTCATTTAAAGTTGCCTAAGTCAAAAAACTTTCAAGTCCGCACGATTCCATGTAATGAGTCTCAACAAATCATGATTCCTCTTGTTAAATGCAAACATATGCGCAGGGAATTGTCTTAATGAATGCTGGGGGTAATCCATTCAGAGCAAGAGCTGGATCTAGGGCTGCTCAACGAAAGCTCCGTATCAAATCTTACATCAACTACTTTGTGCGTGTTTGCTTGTGTGCGTAGATTATACATATATATAGAAGAGGAGTACTCACATTCCTCCCACGTCTCGGAGTCGGTGTCGCAGCCTTTCTTGCAAAACACTCTCCCTGTGAAAACCCATGCCACTGATTGATTACACTGATCAAATCCAAACGGGGTCTCATATTAGACACTAATTGATACCAATTCTACTAAGATTCATTCATTCATATGAGACGTTAATTGACAACCATAGTTCTGCTAGCCAATCACACAATTAAAAATATCAAGGAACCCCACCCACACAGAAACTGATTGCCTTCTTGTCTAAAAAAACAAAAGAAGATAAAATCGGCAAAAATGGATTAAAAATAAGAGTAGATGAAATTGGAAATAAGACAAATAACAGAGAGAATTGAATCGATATAGAAAGGGATCGACAGAAATGGAATCAAATTACATGGAATCTGAGTGAGGGCCGCGAATTTGTGGGTGCATTGGCTGCCGCAAGAAGGAGGCCACTGCTGCGGTAACATTTATATCTCTCTGTCTCTCTCTGTTTCCTTCAGCAGAAGAAGAAGAGGAATAAGAACACGATAACACAGCAACGTAAATGTAAACGCAAAAGCAAAGCAGCAGAACCGCGTACGCAAGATTTCGAGTCGTTTGAATCGTCCAGAAGAACAAATAACCTGGACTGGATCTGAACAGTTACCTGGTTGGTGTGGTGGTTTCTCCGGCCGAAGATGACGGCGCCGCCTTCTTCCGCTCGCGCTGGATAAATTGCTCCGCCGGCGACCAGCGCGCTGTCTTCTTTTTTTCGCGCTTTGCTCCCAAGACTTCTTATCTCGCCAATGAAGCTGATAACTCATTTTACTTGATTTTAGAATTTTTCTATTAAGATTATAATTTTTATTTTTTTAGTGTTTGGTGTTAGAGGTTTCATATTATGATATAAATGGTTAAAAAAAAACTTAGTGTTGCGGGGCTTAGAAACTAATATGCAATAAGTAGTATTAGACCATGCGATTCACAAATTTTTTTAATCAAAAAAATAAAAATTTATTAAACGTGTCGAATTTTTTTATCGAGATTATAATAATTTTTATTTGTTTGAATCTTATTCAACAACGTTAAAAAGGCTGATCCACCTCCCGACTGTTTGTTTGAGTCTGATTAACAATACTAAAAGGGTCAACCTACCTCTCAAGTATTAATGGGTCACTAGAATTTTGATAGATAACCTTGAATCTAACGTTGCGTATCACTGTTTACACTAGAAAGGGTCTCCAGCATAATCAGTCATAAAAAGTCGTAGACGTGAAAGTTTAAACTCAAATACGTCAATTTACTACTGAACTAATACATCAAGTGATTACGATTAATAAATTTATGATACATTTTGTATTATATTAAATTGTGTGGTAGATTATAGACCTTATTTTCTTTTTTTTATGGGTCATTTTTTCAGACTCATTTATTTGGTAGCGAATGAGTCTTGTTTTATTCTCCTTTTGTTTTGTAATTATTTTACCACAAATTTAAAGAAGAGATTTTAACCAAAAAAAAAAACAAAAAAAAAAAAAAATCTAAATAAGTATATATATATTCCGAAAAGCGAATAGAGTTTATATTCTTCAAATTTACACAACATCCACAATTTTTACCTCTTTTTTCTTTCTTTTTTTTTTTTTTTTTTTTTGTAGTTCTAGTATGGGAAAGGTCTAAATTACATGACATGAAAATTACATACTAAAAGAGACAACAAAAATCGTAAAAATAAGCAAAAGTATAAAAACCCTCAATTACTAAATTTTAAACTTATAAGCATAAGAAAGTTATGAATTCCTTACCATCATCTACTTTCCTATAGTACTAATTCAAGTACATTAATGAATCAGAAGACAGTTTGTTAAAAGAAAACATAAAAGAAAATTTACAGCTTGCACCAAATATAATGTTTCTAACTTGTTTTTCATTCATGTACCGTACAGTTCCATGACATTACCTTACTTTAACCCACCTTACCTTACGCTACGATATCTGTTCCCTCATCCCTAATTATCACAGGGATAAAAAGACAACGTTGAAGACGAAATTGCAAAGAACAAAACATTTAAGAAAACAAAAACTAACATGTTTAGGACCAGAAAAATCGTTATCCCGTTTCCATAGGAATCGAACAATCAAAATAGGGAAAATATTAAGGGTACATGAATAAAGTTCCATGAAGACGAAAATGTTACACGACAAATATTCTTTTCAGTGTGCTTTGGTATTAAAAGTGCGGCATGAGAATGGAAAATCTTACCCCTAAAAGTTGTTAACATTAAACCAGCATGAGCGACATTATAATACAAACTTATCCTGAAGAAGGTTATAGAAGTTAAATTACTACAAACACCTGGGAAGCCTTTCTCTATAATTATGGAAAGCAAAGAAGATGCAAAAGATGGGAACTTTATCCACCTTGTCATAACCCCTAAAATAGATACTAGTCAGGCTCCAAGAATTTTTTACTACAATATGACTCCAGGAGATATTAAAAGCCTACAAAATGTGTGGGGCAGGAATTCCAGTTCTGCCAGCCAGGAGCTCGCTGAGTTCTCGTTCCTCAACTGGTCATCAGACACCGTCCAATTCAACCTCTGGGCTCCGAAAAAAATCAGCGGAACCGAGGAGCCATAAGCGTCGTGCGGAAGTTTGTTACGCATCCTAGCCTCCTTTCTTCTTGTGGTCTTTGGACTGTTTGATATCCTTTGTAAGCATTCTCGGTGCTATCGCCATGGCCATAAGCTCTTGGAATAGCAGCTTACAGGCATAAGGAATATGAACCTGTGTGGTACAACCAACCACCAAAACATGGAAGATGTTAGAAGCTTTCAATACAGAGAAAGAGCAGAAAACGGCACAAGATTAAAAGGGGAAAAACGAAGACGAAGAAAGCAACCTGAACAACGTCAGTTTTGTTTTTGCAACCTCTGCATTCAAAAGAATTCTTCCTGAGATTCGCGATAGCAATCAAACCGCAACGCTCACAGACATGTACCCTATACGCATCACTTTGGTCAAACAATCTCTCCTTCAGAAAGTGTGCTGCACCATGTGCTATCATGCAATCTCGTTCCATTTCACCAAAGCGGAGGCCACCATCACGTGACCGTCCTTCTGCAGGCTGCCTTGTCAGAATCTGCACAGGACCTCTTCCACGTGAATGGATCTTGTCATCAACCATGTGCTTCAGTCTTTGATAGTAAGTGGGCCCAAGGAAGATCATAGCTGAAAGCTTTCGGCCTGTGTGACCATTGTACATGGTCTCAAATCCACGCATTTGGTACCCACATTTATGCAGAGCTCTACTGATATTGTCCACCTAACATAAAATGAAAAAAAAACTTTAAGCTGTGCAGTTGAACCTGATATAAAGAGATCCAACTCAGTATACTCTCCAACACCATACCAGATTGCCAAACAACGACAATTGCAGACCCTATTGTCCACTTACAACTAAAGCCAACAGGCTTTCACCAAAAAAATGACAATATGTACAAATGCTTCATAACATGTTAATTTTATCCCCACTTATATTTCAAAACTCAAAAATTATTGCAACTTACAGTAACATCTGTAAATGGAGTGGCATCTCCTTCTTTGCCCATGTGAGCTGCCACTTTTCCCATAATACACTCGATAAGCTGGCCAATAGTCATTCGGGAAGGAATAGCATGGGGATTCACAATGATATCAGGGGTAATGCCTTCTACAGTCCAAGGCATGTCTTCTTGAGTGTACGTCATGCCCACTGTTCCCTTTTGACCATGCCTGCTGCTAAACTTGTCTCCGATCTGAGGTATGCGGACAGATCTCACCCTTACTTTCACAAATCTCAACCCATCAGCGTTTGTGGTCAGCAGAACCTGCAAGTATTCAAACTGTCAGAAAAAGTAGACAAGTGCAAGACATACACATAACCAACCAACCCTAAATACAGCCTACAGACACCCCTAATAAAGTCAATACGGCAAATAATCTTAATTTGAGCATACTTGATCCACAATTCCTGTTTCACTGTGACGTAAGCTAATGCTGTGATCACGCCTTGTATAACGTGAAGCCTGCCCCTGAGCTTCATCCTGAGAAATAGGAGTGGTCTTTCCAATGATCACATCTTCACCCGAAACTCTAGTTCCCTGGCAGCACAACAACAGGTTAACCTCAAAACATCAGTGAATATAATATTTTCACCCAACCACGATAACAGTGATATGGCTAAAGTAATATGCTTACAGGAGGTGCTAGACCATCATCATCCAATTTATCGTAGGAGCCATGACGCATGCCCTGAAAAGTTCGGAATTGACTGCTCACTATTTTATGCAGATAGCAACATACGCACAATATTTTAAGAACTAGTAACCAACCATTGTATTAGCTCTGTCTGGACGCCCAAAGTCCTCTTTCACAAGCGTCCCCATCTTTTTCTCCTCATCCCTAAGAAATAAGAATGCAAGTATCAAGAATATGATTTCATGAACAAATCAACAGAGCTCAAAACAGTGCTGCCAACTTGCTCACCTATATGAGCGGAAGAAAAGTGATCTGAAGAATCCACGATCAATGGATGATTGATTCATAATGACCGAATCTTCTTGGTTGTATCCTGAGTAGCAAGCTATAGCAACAATAGCATTCTGGGACACAGTCAAAAGCATAGAAAATGTCAAACAATAGCAATCACAAAGCAAGTAAGACTGAAATACACAAAAAAAACGTAGTTACAATGCCGGCAGGAAGCTGCCTAAAGTGAAGGTGCTCCATAGCTCTTGTAGTAACAAGAGGTTTTTGTGGATAATAAAGAACATAGGCCAATGTATCCTGCATGCAGCAGTGAAGAAGAACCATAGATCATTAGAAATAACATAATTAAAAATCAAATAAGAATCATAAAGTCCAGTTCAGAAATCAAACCATTCGAAACTGGTAGTTGGTGACATAAATTCCCATGGCTTGCTTGCCCATAGCTGATTGATATGTATTACGAGGAGACTGATTGCACCAACAGCATGTCAGTATAACTGAATTCATGTGGACATGTTACACTGATACTTCTAAATCATCATTGAGTTACCTGGTTATGATCAGGAAATGGAATGATAGAAGCACAAACCCCCAAGATCAATGAAGGATGGATCTCACAGTGAGTGTAAGTATCAGCATACGCTTCAGTGGGATTAAGCCGTCCTTGAACCAGATCCTGGATGAAATTTTAGCAAGCATTAGCATATCCCAAACCACCCAATGGTAGATAACAAATAAATAACATCATTTAATGGTTTCCCTGGCAAAATCATGTTTCTTACATGAATGGTCATGGAAATCATAGTGGTCTCCTCTTCCTCTGTATCAATATATTCAATGAATCCCTTTGCCACGAGATCATGCCAACCACCCTCTTCTGGAGATTCCTGAGATAAGTGGAACAACACTGATGTAAAAATTGGAGAGGAAAAAGTATTTCGTTAAAAGAGAGATTAAATGTTATTAGCTCACTCTCTGCTGCAGTGCATAAATATCCTTTTTCTTTATAAGAAGCCTCTGCTTCTCCACAATGAATAAAGGACGGCTGCAACGGCCATAGTCAGTGTAAATTCGCAGCTCTTTCAATCGAATATCTCTAACAACCCCCACTTCGGTATTGACATCAACCTGTACGAATAGTAACCATCAGCGTTTCCAAAGCTAACAAACCAGATGACTTAGTGATCAGTGTCCAGTCTAGACAACTAAAAATCTAAGTAGGAAATCTAATCTAAGAGCAGTAGGAGACTTATTTCTGCCATGGTATTCCTCAATTCCCTCCTAGCAATGCCTTGCTCATAAAGCAAGGACAAGAAGGCAGAAGAATGTCCAGAAGGGCTTTTAAACTTGTAGATGTACTCAATTCCCTGTGTACATCTGATCTTGTATCTGTTATGCCTATTTGTTTCAGCAAGTAAGTTTAATTGCAATTTCTCAGGTAACTGGAGGCAGTATCATAGGGTTGCAGGTCTTCAAACAGGGAAACAAAGAATGCGAATGACTGATAATTTAACAAACAATGCCAATGACTCTGCTAATTCAACCAACAATGAGATATATTTGTTTGCATACATTTTGGTTTTCAAGAATGACCCCTGATGTAATAGTAGGGTTACTCAATTCTGGCATGTAAGTCACAGTTTCTGACATCACAGTTTCTAGCCGCATAACAGCCTCTCTATATAAACAAGGGTAAAGTTGTATACATCTGACTCTTCCCTAGATCCAACAGTGTGCCAGCGACCTGCAATTGAATGCCCTTTTTATACATTTTGGTTTTAGGTACTTAAACAGATCTTTCCCTATAAACCCTGAACCAAGTATAAACACAGCTCATATAATCTGAGATTAGAATGAATTTCAACTCTAGTCCCATAAAATAAGCACAAAAAAGGCACACGCCAAAAATGTATGAGCTCTCACGCGCACGA
Organism: Carallia pectinifolia; assembly: GCA_037832335.1. Lineage (NCBI taxonomy): Eukaryota > Viridiplantae > Streptophyta > Magnoliopsida > Malpighiales > Rhizophoraceae > Carallia > Carallia pectinifolia. The sequence continues at coordinate 5,714,076 of CM075454.1, read as the reverse complement.
ATAGGAACTGAATTTTCAATCAAAAATGCCAAGTCAACAAGGAAATAAAAAATCAACCATACTCACCCGCCTCCTCAGACGTCTCAATGTCTTTACCAGCATATCAGGGTTTCGATGGATACCCACCCAGCAACCATTAACAAAAATTTTGGTAGCTTGGGGAATAACAGCGGGTGATATCTCCTGCAATTGAACGGAAAAGTGAAACCCAAAAGGGAACAAACTAAACATCATCTGTGAGCACAAGGAGGTCACAGTATGAACCTCAAAGTTCTCAGTGCCCCATTCTTCCAAAAATTCCAAAATGGGGTATGCTGCTGATCCAACAGTAATGTACACCATCAAGGCAAGGTTCTTCACTAGTCCACAAGCCTAAAGTTACGTCCAAAAAATCCAATCAGAAACCAAGATCAATTTTCAACTTCTTGATAAAGCAAAGTATTATCTGATAACACAATAAAATTAATTTACTTGTCCTTCAGGTGTTTCAGCTGGACACATCATTCCCCATTGTGAATTGTGCAACTGCCTGGGTTTGGCCAATTTCCCTGGTTGAAAATTGATAAATTTAAGTGGAAGAGAGGGAAGAGTAGAGCAAAAGAGAATATAAGACATTGCGAGATCATAATGATGCCATAAAGGACATAGCAATAAGAGTGCAACAATCTATGCAAGCTCAAACCCTTGGAATGCCAAATGCGATAGAATACCTTCACGACCAATAGGAGAATTTAGTCTTCTCAAGTGTGATAAGGTAGAAGCATATGTCAAACGATTCAACACCTAAGGAAAACAAAAAGAAAAGTCATACACTTGTAACTGGTATATGGAGAAAAAATGCAAGGGGGGGGGGGGGGAAGAAAGAGAGAGAGAGACCAATCTCTAGATCAATCGAAAGGGATAGTGACTCAAACCTGTGACACTCCTGCCCTTGTACCGGCAGCATTGGCTTGCCCCCAGTTCCCAGTTGCAAGTGAGTATTTAAGGCCACTGGTAATGGTTTTAGCTTTAATGGCAAATTGTAGATTTACGTCCTTCCCATTATCAACACACTGCCATTGTAATGTGGAAGTCAACAACCCTATTGCAACATTTAACTAGGACATTTATCAACACAGTGTTTCTATGAGGCAAAAACCTTCTGCACATAAGACCTGACGTCCCTGGTCAACTTTCTGAATAACTGCACCCAATAAAACAAAAAGTTTCAGCTAAACTAAAGACAAGAAGAACGCAATATCAAGCGTCTGCTAAACACCAGCAGCCTGAAACAAACCATTCTAAAGAGGCCCCCAAGTAAAGGGCCGGCAAGGTCAAGCCTCTTATTTCCATAATGATCCCTGTCATCTTCTGCTCTCCGGCCAAGTGCACAAAGCAGAAGTCGATGAATAATATAACTGGCATAAAAAAAACAATTCTCATTAGTCAGAATTTATTAAAATACATCCAAATTATACAGACCAAACATACCCAAAATAGTAAGCCTTTTTTGTCTCACAATATTCTCCAACTCCAACATGAGGAAGCATTTCCTTCTGAAGGATTTCTTTGGCATATCTGTAATATAGTACAGAGGATTCTTGGTGAGCTATGTAATAATTCACACAAAAAAATGCTGCATAGGAAAATTTGCTACAAGAAGACATACTTAATCCTCTTTTCCCTAGTTACACCAACAGTTGCTCCACGCTTTCCTATATAATCCAGCGCAACCTACAGCATACACCGCCTGATCAGAAAGTCTCAATGGCAACATGGTAACTGAAAAAGGAGAACAAAGACATTCTAGGCGCCAAAATACAAAGAAAATTCAGCGTATAATTGAGCAATAATTTATTTATACCGCGTAAAATTACACTGCTTAAAAGTTCAAACTGTTGCATGAGATAAGGAGGACAGAAAAGGCAGCCACCTGTTGATTTTGAATAACAAATGCTTCTTCCAAAGAAGGCCGAAGCAACTCCATCATTTGCGTATCAGAGAAGTCGTAACATATGTGCTCTAATATGTCTTTGTCAGCGACGAATCCCAAAGCCCGAAAAACAATTATAATTGGAATTTCTGTTCGTATATAAGGAAGAGTAGCACGAATATACTGCCCTGAAGAGCCCTGCATAAATTAAACAAATATAGCCAAAGTGAGGGAAAAAAATGCAATTCTACAAGCAGCTGCTGCTTCTCCGGCAACTGTAAATGATAGGGAGATCTGAATCACAAAGTCAACTTCCAAGAAAAAAGCAGTTCCAGTACCCCTTTGGCACTAGTCCGAGAAAGCATCCGTACAAACATGGTACTGGGTGGCCGGTTTTGAGACTCTGCCATGGAGCGAACTTCTGCCACATAGGCATACTTGTTTGGCTGCCTCTTTTTGAACACATAGACATGGTTAGTGCTCATCTTCTCCTGCGCAATGAGAACTTTCTCACTTCCATTAATAATAAAGTATCCACCCTGATCATATGGACATTCTCCAAGCTCTGTAAGATCTTTCTCTGAATTCTGGTACAATGTGCAATAACTTGACCGAAGCATTATAGGAACCTGAAAGCACAAAAACAAACATTATAGAAACTAACAGATTGGCATGAACTTAAACTTTCAGAGAAAGTTCAATTTACAAACCTTCCCAATAAAAACTTTAGTGAAATCCTGAGTTTCAGTAATTTCTTCACCATCATGCCCTTTTCTTATAACCCTCTTTGTTACGTCCACGTACAAGGGAGCTGAGTAGGTCAGGTTTCTCAACCTTGCAGCTTTAGGGAATAAGGTTGCAGTTTCTCCATCAGATTCTGTCATCATGGGCTTACTCAAATAAATCTGACCAAAGCTGATCTTATAAATAGTCTGCAGGAAAAGTCAACAATGTTATGGCTCAAAATACAACACAACAAAACCACTAAAATGCTGCAGTTAAAATCATCTTCACCCACCATTTTCATAATCTGTTTGCTCTCACTATTTGAAAAGCCTAAAACAAAGCCTCCTCAGACCAAACCAGGCAGAAACAAAGCAAAGACAATACAGATACTCCTGGCACCATACTGAAAAAGAGAATTGGAAAATGGAAAACGGAAAACGAAAAACCAATTGACAAATTTTCAACAACAAATTCAAAGTGCTCCAAACTTGCACTTCAAAAACCTGTAATTCATCAACTCAAACCAACTACTTAAATCAGCATCCATATTTTGATAAGCTCTGTTCCAATTTTTCCTAAATCATTGAAGCTCCAATTTGCACAATCAATTAAACCCCCAAAAGTACACCATTCAAGCTCCAACCGAAATAGATAAATTTGAACCGAAACCCACTGGAAGAAACGAACTTTCCTCCCAAAAACCTCATCACCAACTTTCCACGCCAAAAGACCCAAAATTTCAACCCGCAAAGCGAGAAAAACAAAGTCAAAAACCCAAAGGACTACCTCGGCTTTCTTAAAAGAAAACAAAAAGGGGACTACCTCGGCAACATCGGACTGGTGGCCGGGGTTATGCTGGCTCTCGGGCCGAATCTCAATATCAGCGGATTCGTCAACGATTTCCTGCATGGTGTTCTGAATGAACTCGTCGAAGGAATCGAGCTGCTGGCGGACCAACCCTTTCTCTTCGAAGTAGGCGGAGATGACAGCCCAGGCGTCCTCCTGGGTGATCTCTTCGTCGCCATCTTCTTCCTCATCCATCATCTCCTCCTCCCCGTTCATCGGCTGATCGTACTCACGATCGTCCTCCATGGCCGCGATTTCAGCCCTTATTAGTTATAATTCAACAAATCCCCAAATTTCCAAACCCTAGGGTTTGGCCCTCGCTTGCGTCTTTTTCAAATTTCCTTTTTTTTTTTTTCTTAATCTTTTTTCAGTTAAACGTATTTTATTTATTCAAAACTTTCAGTTGTTTTAATTTTTAGTTAAAGAGTCTGAGTTGCTGCGGCGCGGAGAAGAAAAATAAAAAGGGCTGCAGGTACCACAATTCGCTTGATAGCAGCACTGAAAAATTGCACAAAATAAGGAGGAAAGGCGGTTTATATAGAGGGGGGGGGGGGGGGGGGGCACGACTTGGGAGGGCCGCGGCCAGAGGCGGTGGGTTTTTTTTTTCTTCTTCATTTTAAAAGTTTTAGGAGAACTTTTTTTTTTTTAATCCAGAAAAAAAAAGGCCTATATCAAATTTGTTGGTTATCCGATTTTTAAGTCGAATTTGAAGTAACTCTCATTTAAATAATTTGTTTAACCATCTTATAAGAATTAGATTCACCGTTCAAGTGCTAATAGAGTCAAACAAGTTTCTCTTGTTTGAACGGAATATATATATTTTAAGTCTTAAATCTTCATATTTTTTTATATTTGTATACTAAATCTTTTTAAAATTTTATTTGAATTCTAAACCGTATGATTTTCTATCAAATCAATTTTTTTGTTAATGAAAAGTAATTAATCTGTTAATAAGTTAGTTTAACCTAATTCAAATTATTAAAAAAAAGTCAAATGAATGAATGAAATTTTTTTTATTTATAAAATATGTACATTAAATATTTTTTTAATTAATAAATACGTAAATTAAATAGGTAGTATGCATATTTTTTTGATTAAAAAACATTCAATTTATGTATCTAACCTTTTCTCAAATAATATTTTGTAAGATTAAAATTATCTTTTAATAGACTGATTATTTTTCGTCGATAGATGGACTAATTTGATAAAAAAAATTAAAAAGTTTAAAACTCAAATAAAATTTTAAAATGATTTAAATTTTAAATGTAAAAAAAAATAAAAAATCAAGATTTAAATTATGCACATCCCTTGTTTGAACTTGATCATTTATATTCCTTTTATCGGCATCGATTATTATAGTGTTATAATGGTGAAAAATTTACTAGCTGGCTACCTTCGGGAAATCGGAATGACAATTGTATGTTTAATTTATTTAACATATCAGCATTAATAAATAAAAGCTAATTTTAATTTTGTCTAAGGATTTGTTATTTCTTTGAGATCAATTGACAAATTAAACTTATGTGGTAGTAATAATAATAATAATAATAATAATAATAATAATAATCTAAATTCTGAAGAGTTAATTTTTAATTGTTCTTTGAAATTTGACCTAATTAATCTTGTGAAAATATAATTTTTGGATAAGAAATGAATATCCTTATTGACGCTATTACTAGCAAAAAGAATCATAAGTTAACAAAATTTTTATCAATCTAGATAAATAACTTTCAAACAATATTGCATCATACACTAACATAATAGAACAATAACTATATTACCTGCACTGCACAGATTTTATAGTGGTTATTGGGAATCATAAACAAATAAAGAAAATCATTTTTTGGAAAGCTCTTTATTAAAATTAACAACAATTTTCACTTGAAAGTTATAGATCTATTATTGGAAAAATTTATTCTACTCTGCTTCTAGTTTTCAAGGAAATTAATTGGGACTATATCTTGTTTAACAAATTGAACAGTTTCTACAAAAAATTCTCCAAATATGTGTTGTTTTTTATTAACATGGACAACAAAAAAGGAGACTGGAATACAAAAATAAGAAGCACAAATTGTAGTAGGAACAAAAAACACAAATTATGAGAAAATCATACTTGCTCTTCTCCGTCTCTTTCTCATTCAACAAAGTCTTCAACTAATTAATATCTTTCAAAATTTAAAAACCAAATCATTATTAACTTTCAAAAATAGAAATCACCTACAATCTTTGATTGATTAAAATGACATCTTTGAGAGAAAGACATTGAGATTGAATGCGAGAACAGCCCTTTTTTTTTTTTTTTTTTTGTGAATCCAAGACTTTTTTGTCTCTCATTCATTGTACAATCTGTAATTATTTTGAGAAAAAAAATCCATAAATACTAAAGTTAAATCCTTAAGTATATAAAATCTTATACGAGGCAACAAAGATAGCAACCATTACATCTAGTCATTAAGAGCAACTTTTCGCCATAAACATGTATACACAATTGATTGATTATGTATGTACTGATTGATCTAAACATTGCAGTCTAACCTTTAAATGCCAAATCCACAGCCATAATAAACCACATCGAGGTGTACGAATTTCCATTGTAGAATCTTGAATAAAAACTAATTGAGCGAATATATATATATATATATTGAGAGAGAGAGAGAGAGAGAGAGAGAGAGAGAGAGAGAGAGAGAGAGAGAGAGAGAGAGAGAGAGAGAGAGAGAGAGAGAGAGAGAGAGAGAGAGAGAGAGACGTCTCGGAAGATTTTAATTATAATTACACTATATTCATTAGGGATTGTTTGACTTAACTTTTAAAGGAGTATATTTGCATTTCATTTTGAAAAAGTAGAGAAAATTATGTCTAGTAAAGTAAAATTTTTTGTACTGTTCTTTAATTCTGTTGATTTTCTTATATGACTTCCTAAAAGTAACTAATTAAAAAGTAACTCAATACTATTTTTTACTGTTTTTTTAACTAATTTTACTTTATAATATTAATAATAATTTATTTAGACTAAATTACCTTTAAAAATATCTATACAATTTTATTATTATTTTTACTTATCAAATGAATTAGATTTGTTAGTTATTATTTTTTTCATAAATATTTGTATAAATAAAATATTTTATTTTTTCAAAAATTTTTAAATATTTTTTTCACTTCAAATTTTTATTAATATTGACACTTAATAATATCTCAAACATTATATTTTTTTATTATATAGTAAATATCAATATTTTTTAAAAAAAATGTTAAAAAAATAAGTGAGACAATTATTAATATTATTTATAAAATATTCATTTTAAAATAAAATTAAAAATCTAAAAAGAAGTTTGTTAATATGATACACTGATATAAATTAAATGTTTAAATCAATCATTTCATTATTCAACAGCAACAACAAATAAAAATTAGTTAAATATTTCATTAGCTTTTTCAGTAGTCAGCAACAGGAAACAGTAATCAGTAATCAACAATCAGTAACAACAACCAACAACAGTAATTAGTAAAAGTAATATCGAATAGATGAGCCAAATAGGACTTAACCCTCTCAACCAGCCTCGTCAATAAAAAAAGTCGACCATAATAAAACTATAGGAAACTTCAAAACTTGGAATGTTAAATAAACAAGAAGAATATTTTAGGGCTATACCCAAAATATCAAGGACTATCATTTGTTTTTTTTTTTTTCCATGTGCACCAAGTCTGATATTGCATAAGAAATAAAATCCACTTGTTTTTTTTTTTTTTGAGTGAAAAGAATGTCAGTTTTATTGATTGCATGAAAAATTCATTACATCCTTGTCAATTAAAATGAACACATCAGGAAATAAATGTCAACTCCAATTGATGTTTCCCGTGGTCCTTAGTGCTTTCCTTGCCAAGGCATGTGCAACGCCATTAGCTTCGTGCGGAATATGATTGCAACTGAAATGTCCAAAAGCATTAGAGAGTTCTCTAATGTCTGCCGCTATCAATTGTTCCTCCGTCATTACTAGATTTTGATTCCGAATGGTTTGAACCGCAATAAGACAATCTGTCTCAACAGATAGTTGGGCTAGTTGTTGGTGTTTAGCTTCCACTAATGCCGCCTTTATGGACATAAGCTCCACTAACGTCGGACTAAAAGAGCCCCTCAGCTAGTGGGAATAAGCCCCAAGGAGTTTACCTTCATGGTCATGAAAAACAAAGCTAAGGCCCCCGACTTGCTCCCCCACTGCAGCATCCATATTTACTTTGATATGTCCTTTGACTGGTGGTGTCCAGCTACGTCTTTGATCAACGTCTGTCTGGTGACGACACAACTTTTCATTAACTGTAGTGTAGTCTGCTAGCACCTTATTGGCAAGTTCAATAACTTTAAATATTCCCATTGCCTTCTTTTCCATTACCCACAAGTTCATGCACCTCTAAACAGCCCAAGCCTGAATGACAAAAATTGTTGCTTCTGCTTCTCTCCTCTCTAGAAAAATAATAAAATAATATGACCAAAATATGACCATGTAGATGACTAGTAGGGTAGATAAAATAATAAACGAAAGCAAAGTAACATTAGGGTAGATAAAATGATAAACTAAAGCAAAGTAACACGACATGGTATGTGAGGAAGAAGAATGACGTAGAACAGGTAGTCCAAGATTTTTTGGATTGGAAGAACTATTAGAAGAAGCCCAAAGACAGATTCTAAAAGACTTGAGAAGACTTAATTCCCAAGCATATACAAAATTTTCCAAGTATATTTTAAACATATTTCTTGCATATTCTGAAATATACATATTTTAGAATTGTGTGATGATATTTTCCTTTTCCTTTTGATTTTGTCATTAATGTATTTCCTTTTTAAGTTATAGAATTTAGCTATAAATACCTATCTAAACCTAATGTCTAAAGTATTCCACAGAAATATCTTTGTCAAAGTTTCACTTTTTAAAGTTTAATCGTATATTAGTCTTATTATCGTTAAACACTGTGTCAAAGAGAATTGAAGAATTCCAGGATATGATCAATTTTGTCTTCTTCACCTTAGAATTACAAGCCAACTTATATAACAAACCCAAAACCCAAAACACGATAAACTAAATATAATAAACCCTCCACACTTCTAGCCAAGACTCAGGAAATATCAAAAATCAAATTTTTTTAGACTAAATATAATAAACACACAACCCAAAACCCAAAACATTGCAAACTAAATGTATCGATTCGCTTGTTCTTCGCTCTCAATATAGGATCCAAATAGTCCACAATTTTCAGTAGCGCCTTGTATTTAAGATCGACCACTGTTAATATTCAAATAATTGACGCAAAAGCAAAGAAAAAAAATCAAAAGCAAACAAAAAAAATAAAAAGTGTAATTGTTGAATGGAGTAAGAACAAAGTTCAGTTTTATTTAAAGTGACTTTTATCCTACTTAGGCTTAGCTTGACCGTGCACAGAGACTGTTAGAAATGCAACTCTTGAAGAACACACACAACTTTACTCAGAGTATCAGCAGCTTTGTTTTCTATACCAAAAAAATGTTTAAGCACAAAAGAATACTTATTAAGAAATTCAACCCATTTAGCATGCTTAGCATTTAATTTCTTCTTAAAATTCAAAGAACGTAAAGCTTGATGGTCAAAAAACAAAACAAACTCCTTAGGAAGCAAATAGTACCTCCAATGACGCAAAGATTGAACAACAGTATAAAACTTCTTATCATATGTAAAGTACCTTTGCTTCGCTTCATTGAGTTTTTCGTTAAAAAAAGCGATGGGGTGTCCTTCCTAACTCAGGACTCCTCCAATGCCAACTCCTGAAGTATCACAAGCAACTTCAAACACCTTATTGAAGTTAGGATGACTCAGAACGGGAGCTTCGCTGATTTGCTTCTTGATGTCTTTAAAAGTTATAGAAGTTTTACAAGACCACTGAAATTCTCCTTTTTGTCAAGCAATCAGTAATAGGGGTCATAATGGTACTGAATCCCCTAATGTACCTCTGATAGAAGGATGCTAAACCATGGAAGCTGCGAGTTTCAGTAAGAGACTTAGGCTCAGGCCACTCTCGAATGACTCGAACCTTTTTAGGATCCGCAACTATACCATAAGGAAAAACAATAAATCCTAAGAATAACACCTCAGATTACAAGAATGTACACTTTTTAATGTTAGCATACAGTTTAGCTTCTCTAAGAGTAAGGAAAACTAACCGCAAATGATCTAAGTGTTCTTTCTCAGACTTATTGTAGATAAGGATGTCATCAAAATAGACCACTAGAAACCGATTTATGAATGGCTTCAGAACATAAGTCATAACCCTCATAAATGTGCTGGGAGCATTTGATAACCCAAAGGGCATGACTAGCCACTCTTATAATCCATCTTGTGTCTTAAACGTAGTCTTCCACTCATCCCCAGGCTGAATGCGTATCTCCAGGCCGAATGCATATCTGATGATACCCACTACGAAGGTCTATTTTAAACAACCAACTAGAACCAGCTAACATATCCAACATATCCTCTAGCCTAGGAATGGGAAATCGTTACCTGATGGTAATCTTGTTGATAGCTCGACTATCAATACACATCCTCCATGGCCCATCTTTCTTAGGGGTCAATAAAGCAGGAACAGCATAAGGACTAAAGTTATGTCGTCCAAAGTCCTAAGACAACAATTCTTCCACTTGCCTAACTCTTTACATTCCTTTGGGTTCATCTTATGGTGTGAAAGATTAGGTAACTGTGAACCAAGAACTAAGTCAATGGCATGATGTATGTCCTACATGAGTGGGAGCTCTTTGGGAAGGTCATTAAGCATAATATCCACAAATTCCTTGAGTAATTTATCAAAAGCAAAAGGAAGAATAGTTCGAAGTATGCTTGAATGTGTAATAACCTCTTTGGAAACAACAACTATCAAATAGTCATTATTCCCTAACTCCCTTTCAAAGGCCTTATGATCCAAAATGTGAAGGCCTTTATTAGCAGAAACAAGAGGAAGAGATTTGAGTTTCGGCCTCGTGTCCTTAACAAAGGGCTTAGCTAGGTTCAGGATGATATTCTTGCCTTCATACTTGAAGACATAAGTATTCTCCTGACCATGATTGGTCACATTAAGGTCATAGAGCCAAGGACGACCTAGGAGAATATGAGCCACATCCATGAGCAGAACATCACAATAAACCTTATCCTTATAGTCACCTAACTGGATGGGCACTAAATACCGCTCAGTGACTGGTAAGGTGATTTTATTTACCCAAGTTACACGGAATGGTTGCGAATGTGGTTCTGCCTTAAGGTATAATCATGAAAGAGCAGATTTCGCAGCAACATTCATGGTACTCCCTCCATCGATAACCAACTTATAATTGCAATCTCCAGATCGAATGTAGGTGTGGAATATGCTTGTTCGTTTCCACGTATCATTGTCCACAACAGTAGATAAAACACGCCTAACAACAACACAATGCTGATCATCATCCACAAAAGTCCTCAATGAATTCATCATCTTCACCAGAGTACTCTAAGGGATTAACAACTTGATCTTCACTCTCTAAGAGATCATCAGACTCTTTGTCCATAATGAGAGCACGATCGGGACAACGAGAGCTAATGTGACCCTTTTCATGGCAACGAAAACACTCAACGGGAGTGTTATTCACACGAGATTCGGGAGCAGAGCGTACCAGACGAGAAGTGGAAGGAGTGGAGTGCAAAGAAACGGAAGCATTGACAGGTTTAACTTGAGAAATGGAACCAGAAGAAAATGAGGTTTTGGTTGCACGCATTCCTACAGAGGGGGACGAGCGCGTGAATGAAGAGGTCTTGATGTACTTCTCAACCTCTAAGGCCTTGTGATAAGCTTCTTCCAAAGAATCAGGACCAGGTAAGAGAATCTCTTTTTGGATTTCAGGTTTGAAACCGTTAACAAAACGGTTTAGAGTGAGGTAAGGAACTTCATACAATTCACATCTAAGGAGAAGTTCTTCGAATTTAGAAATGTAAGCAGTAACGCTAGAAGTCATTTGCCTAAGATTTAGAAGTTGAGAATAGAGTTGACTTCTATGATAAGAGGGAACATATTTAGCTTTTAACTTCATCTTCATGACTTCCCAAAGAATGATAAAAGGCTCACCTAAACGTTCAGCTCTACGAAACTCATTCTACTAGAATTTTCTAGCTGACCCTACCAATTTCATTTTTGCAAATTGAACACGCTCAAGATCATTCATGTCATACCATGCAAAATAATCCTCTAAACTATCAAGCCCGTCAAGAAAACACTTCAGCATTCAATTCACCATTAAATTCAGGAGCATCTAACTTGATCTTCCTAGTGATAGTGATGTCATTGTGATCTAAACGTGCATGCATGTGCTATGGCCTATGATACATATCATGAACTTGAGTATGCACATCATCACGCAAATCATCACGCACATCATCATGCAATTCATGAATAGGATGCCTACGTGTACTCCTAGGGACATGACGTGTAGGAAGTGCATCATAAAAATCATCTTCATCAATATGTCCATGTAGATTTCCATCGGAGGGAAACCTAATAGTTGGTCTCGGGGTGACTAAATTCCTAGGATCCGGTGGGTGAGGCGTAGGAAAATGGGCATTGACAGAACCCTCAGCATGGGTTGCTCCAATTGGCTGTCCAACAGACTCATTCACTGGTTGTTTGTCCAAACGTTTTAAAATTGCATCCAAATGGGTGGACAAATTAGCAAAGTCATTTCTAAGGCTGTTCATGTCGGATTGATAGGCAGATTGTGCGGCATGAACTTCAGCTCGAAGCTCATCTATTTCAGAAGCAGGCCTGGCAGCAGATTTGGCTGTTTCTCGAGTATTAACCATGTTTTGTGAAAAAATTATGCTAAGATCAACACTAATTGCAAAATGTAATATAAATTTAAACTACTATGATGCACACAATCAAAATAAAATATGGTGAACGAACGATAATACTATGAGACAACAAAAGTATGGGTAATAAAGTATGAAAAAATGGACGGTATAAAATTCTCAGTGATGTGAGTAAAGGAATAGTAAATATGAGGTAATAAAATAAAAGGCAGAATTTTTTTTTTTGGACCAAACACAAATTACCTAATTAACAACTAACTAAAAATATTAATCAAATCTTCAAAGGAAGAAAATATACCTCAATCCTTAATTTAAACCTTTTGGGCAACTGTAATAACATTGATTGGTGAGAAACCCCAGCAACGGTGCCAACAGAATCCGGCGACGTTAGCAAGCTCCGGCGAGGGCTAGAAAGTGTCGTGGAAGGTCCAACGGTGATCAGGTGAGGCGCCGGCGGCATCAACGAGGCCTGGAAGCGGACGGACGGTATTCGACGACAGTAGCGTTCGCAGGAAGAACGACGAACGGCGTCGTACTAAACTCCGATCCGCGTGACAATGATGGAAACAGGCAGATCGGTAGTCGGAGAACCTTTTCGGGCCAGGTTAGAGCGTCGACGGCAAAGAAAAAGGCGGTGATCTAGCGGTGGTGCAAGAGGAAGGTAGTGACTTTCAGACGCCATTCGAGGATCTTTCGGTAGGATCTCCAGCCCGTGGAAGGTAGGGGTAGGTAGATCTGGCAACAGTGGTTATGGGTAAGTGGGTTTCGGGTGTTGCCAGCGGCGGCGCGTACGGCGGAGGCGGCAACGCGTACGGCAGAGGCAGCGGTTCGGCAAGAGGGACGGCGGCAACGAACAGAATCTGATTTAATGATTTTTGTGAATTTCAAGGTTTGTTGGGATTTTTTTTTTTGGGTGCAGGGATGATTGGAAACAAATTTTGGAACGTATTTTTTGGTGGGATTTAAGATCGAAACGGGTTGGATCGAGGTTTCGCTCTGATACCAAACTGATGTAGGACGAAAAAGGAAGAACAACCTAAGTTAGAAATCCACCCGACAACTAAAACACTCGAGAATCCACCCGAAAAGAAATAAAAATCCACTCGAGAGAAAATTGTCTATAATCAATATTCAATTGCATCAAGTCTAGAAAATAACAAAGGTTCAAGCTCTATTTATAAAGTTCAACAGATAAATCTTAGACAGAAATAAACAACTGCTAACAGATAATTATAAAAATAACTGAAAAATAAATACGTAGTTAACACGCTCTAAATGAGATAGATTCTAATAACTGAATAAAAAATCCTATCTTACGTGAACTGAAACTTTCGGAATTTCTTCTAGGAGAAGAAATCTCTAGCAGCAACTGCAACTGCATCAGTTAATTTTTAACTACAATGGAGGAGAAGTTTAGGACAATATGATTTTGTGGGAATGTATGTAATGTCAATAATTACAGTCTTAAAAAAAAAAAAACAAAGTCAAGAATTACAGTCAATTGATAAAAGGAAATCAATAATAATTGAAAATAAAAAATGACAATGAATGACTTTAAATTCTAAAAGGAAAGAATTTTATCATATATTATTTTGGAGCCTTATCAACTTTTTTTTTTTTGTGTGTTGTTTTTTTTTTTTGGGTCAAATTTTTTAGTATATTGTCAGCTCATCACATCTTAGCTTGGACCATGGAGAAGATATCTCTTAGGCTTAGCCTCCTCTGTACAATATTGGCTATTGGGTTGGCTTAGGTGCAAAACTTTGTTGATTGAAGGTCTTCGACAAATTAGCTTCCTGGATCTTCCAAGTTAAGGATCCTAAGTACTTCTTATTTTCCGCCATTGTCTATGGCCACAACCAAGGTTGTGTTTGAATAAAATCCTAAAAGAGAGGAAAGTAAAAAAGAGGATATTATCAGAGGAGGTTAATATTCTCTCATCGTTTGTATTTGAGAAGAGGTGATGAAAAAGAGGAAAATAAAAATTTCTTATTTGAGAAACAGTATAAAGTGAGATAAAGAAAAATAATATGTATAAAAATTTTAATTTTACCCTCCAAAAAAAAATATTATATTATAATATGAAAAATAGTTGATTAGTATAATATTTGTACAAATTTTTATTAAAAAAATTAATAAAAATTTAAAGAATATAGAGTTTTTTTTTATTATTTTAGATAAATTTATAGTTCATAATATATGATGAGGTTAATAGAGTCTTTTAACAAAAAAAATAAGAGAATTAATAACTATTCTACCATTTTCCTCCTAATTTTTAGAGGAATAGTTTTAATGTGCCATGAGAAAAGTTATCTTTTCTCTTCCTTACTTTCCTCTCTCTTAAAAATATTTCTTAAATACAAATACTTATCATTTTTCTATACTTTCCTCTTCTTCTTCTCTTTTTTCCCTCTCTCAAATACAATGTAATCCCCATCACCGTCCTAGGACTCCTATGGGATAAACATATTTTTAGTCCTAAACTTTTAGGTTTTTTTTACATTTGAGTCCTAAACCTTTTTGACATTTCATTTAAGTTCTAAACCTTTTAATTTCTTACTGTATCAGTCCTTTAAGTTACAAAAAATGTCAATCTATTAATAAATAAGTTTAACTTAATAAAAATCATTTTAAAAAGGTTAAATACATGAATTAAATATTTTTTTCATCAACAAAATATGCTTATTAAATATTTTTTTAATCAATAAATATACGAATTAAATAACTAACAGGCATATTTTAGATAGAAAAGACATTCAATTCATATATTTAATCTTTTTTTAAATATTTTTTGTAAAGTTAAAATCATTTTTAATAGATTGATCACTTTTGATAAACAGAGGGACTGATTTGGTAGAAAATTAAAAGGTTTAGGACTCAAATGAAATGTCAAAAAAGTTTAAAACTCAAACATAAAAAAACTAAAGGTTTATGACCAAAAATATACATATCCCGGACTCCTACTAGCCTTGGCCATTGTTGTTATTAGTGTTGAGGTAGGTGGCTTGAATTGCTACTGTTTTAAACAGATAAGTAAAAAACTATCTGTTATAATCTAGTGATTACTAAATTTAAAATTTATAGTGAGAATCTATTCCAAAAATTTCCAAAAAGAAAATTGATAAGCAGAAAATCCTGATTTTGTGGGGTTCTTGAATCCACGGTATCTTTTTGGCCACCTATCCATTCCATGCAACAAAATTAGAAAGCATGCGTAAAAATTTCCAATTAATACAATGAGTACGTGCAATTAGTGTGTGCAGGCACATTACACAAGTTAATAAATGAGTTTAGTTTTTAGGATGAGGAAATAAAAGGGAAAAGAAAGGAGAAGGGGCATTGTGTTTAGCACAATTATAAATTGTTGGTTTGCATATATCTAACAGCATACTAAAAGCATTCCCAATTGGAAGAGGAAAAAATTCACATTAATAGTTGAAAGAGATAGCAATGACATGAATTAATTCGAAAATATGTAATAAAAATCTACATCAATAGAATAAAAAAAGTTCACATCAGTAAAATATTATATAAGGATAAGAAAAGATTTATGTAATCAATTATAATTAAATTTGATATTAAAATTTAATATTGTATTATTGTTAGCTCGTATAGTCTCAGGATGGTTGTCTTCATGTCAAACGGGAAGGATTCCAAGAAGTTCCTCTCGCTTGGTTCTGGGAAGCACTGCAATAAAATAATATATATAAAATAATTTACGCATCATTACCACCATAGCAGGTTTGCCCGAGAGGTTAAGGGGGAAGACTTAAGATCTTCTGCACATAAGTGCGCGTGGGTTCGAACCCCACAGCCTGCAAATGCTACATCCCTACATTTTCGTTTTAAGCTTGAGTGAGATTACTGAGGCCGGGAATTTTCCATTTGAAATAAATAAACCCTGTTTTTCATTTTTTTTGTTTTTTTTTTCCCGTAGAATAACAAATAATATAGTATATCGATTCAATTGAAAACCTACTTTTACCAAAAATTGAAACCATTAGTCAGGAATTTGGGGCGGCACCGTGCTTGCTACATCTAAAAGCTTGAGAAACTCACGGTAGCTATACAACGATGAAACATTTAGCTTGGACTTGTCATAATTTAGACTTCTTATAATCATATTGTTCTCAATTGTAGGTTAATTAAGATACAATCTCAAATTGAACCTTGCGATTTTTTATTTTCAAAATGTTTAGTCTTGTCTCACACTTTACATCTCAGAATGTACTATTCTTATAGAGAGAGACGCCTTCACATCTTTTTAACTCGAAATAACTGATAAGAAGAAAAGTTTGTTGAAATTTTTTTTAATTATTGTTCAGTTCGAATTTTAGTTTTTAAATTGATGACAAATCAACTCAATTTTCAGTAGTCAAGTAACAATTTAGTGTACACTACCTATTTCTAGTCTAGCCAATTACATGAATATGGCGTCGAATTAACATGCAAAATTTAGGATTGAGACTTGTTCGCTTTATGTAGTGAACTAGGTCTGTGCAATGCGTGAATTGCAGAAACCAAGATGTGATTTTCAAGTAATTTAGTAAGGATATAACCGATAAAAGTTATGTGTGGTTTGTAATGATAATGTGTTGTAAACATTAAAAAGTATTAGATAAGTTGGCTACAAAAACGAGAGAAGAAATTGAAGATGGCAGAACTTCAAAATCCCTCAAAAAACTCTTCCTCTCCAAGCTAACAAATCTCCTGTTTCCATATTCTTCAAAGTTTCTTATAAGTCCTCTTAATAAAGTTCAAGTTTGTACATTTTTTGTCTATCGCTTTAATGTTTTGAATTTTATCTGTTCATTATGGGTACGTTTATTTCATATGATAAGATATGATAGAATAGACTAGTGGCCAAGTATCTCATTTTAACCCATGTTTGGTTAGTTAATAAGATAAGTATAAGAAAGACTAGTGTAGGCTTACTCTCTCATGAATATGTGATAGTATTATCCTTCTAATTCTTATGAGTTAGTCTATCTCATATCATGCATTAGTGGTAATAAATTATATATTTATTAAAATATTCTCTTAATTAAAATAAAATTTAAATATTTTTTTTAAAAAATTAACATAAAATTTAAAAAATTCATTTCTCTCTCATACTCTCTCTCTCTTCCCTTCTTTCCCTCTCTCACTCCTCTTCTCTCTCTTTCCTTTCTCTCTCCTCCCTCTTCTCGCTCTCTCACTCCTCGTCTCTCTCTTCCCTTTCTCTCTCCTCCCTCTTCTCTCTCTCTCACTCCTCATCTCTCTCTCTTCCCTTTCGCTCCCCTCCTTCCTCTTTCCTCCCTTCCTTTCTCTCTCCTCTCTCTCCTCTCTCTCTCTCTCTCTCGTGCTCATTCTTTCATTTTTTTCATATAAATTTGAAAATTTATCTTTTAAAATTTATTTAATTTTTCCTCAAAAAATTTAAAAAAATATTAGTCTCTTTTTTATATTTTAAAATTTATTTGTATAAATAAAATTAATGCTTAATTTTAATAATATTTTTTTATACAAAATTAAAAAATTATAAACAATATAATGTATAATAATATATAAAATAAATATTAATTTCATTACTTAATTTTAATTATTTTTAATAAAAATATTAAAATTAATAGTAAATATAAATCAATTATCTCTAAAGGTAAAAAAGTAATTTTGATATACTATATTATTTTGTCTCATATCATCCAAATATTAAATATGATAATTATTTTATACTATTTGTTAACATCCAAACATAATCTAAGTTAATAATTTAGCCTATCTTATACTATATTAACCTATATTATCTTATATCACACTATTTAATCTGTGTACCAAACACACGTTATGGGTTCTATAAGTAGAATTGACATTTCTACATATATTCTTCCTTATTCAACGGATAATTCTAAATTTTTTCTTTGCAAAGTTTATGCTGATATTTCTGCCACTTATTTTTCAATTGTTCAAAGTAAAAGTCCACTGACCAGATCTAGGAATATCAATTTTGTGAGCTCTAGCAACCAAAGAAAGCTTTCAGATAATTGACTGCAGAGAATTAAAGAAACATGTAGTCCTACTCATGAACATCCACACAAGTCACCTTCATTTTTCTTTATCTCTCTGGATTATGACCTTTTAGATAATAAATTACCAAAATCTGATGACACCCAAAAACATAAACTTAGGAATGAACTTTGATGATTATATATTTTTTTTAAAAGAATGTCTAGGAACTATTAAAACTAAACCATGTAACATAAGTATTTAATAAACTAAATAGATATTATGACAGATGATTTCTTTAAAAACTTCATATTTGTACCAAAAAAAAAAGAGTATACATATTTTATTAACATGCGTTTACTTATAGTTTATTTCTCTTATAGTTTATATATATATATATATATATATATATATATATATATATATATATATATATATATATATATATATATATGAACACAAAAGAAAAAAGAAAAGCATAATAAATAACAACACAACTCTACTTTTTTTATTCATAGTATTACAGTACCCACAACATTTTAATTTACAACACATTATACAACCTTCTCCTCTTCCTCCTCCTTCAATTTTCCAGAAGATTATTTTAAGCAAACCGAAACCGAGCACACATCATATTGCACAATATTATTTTTCACCAAGCACAAGCATTATTTATCAATACATAGTGAAGGAAATAATCACGTTCTTGTACGGACATATGTTCACTCCTCTGGCTCAGTGAATTGATGGCAATCAATTCCTTTACTAGCAAATGCTTTGACAAGTTTTGGAAAGAGCTTGGCTAGCATGATTTTGAAACCAGTAGAAGTGGAACTGCTTCGATTTGCATTCTCAGCTTGTCCACATCCAAATGCACAAACTAATGGAGCTCCTTCCATATATGCCTTGCAAGCCAAGAGAACGCTGTTGGAGCGTCTTCTTAAGTGCTCCTCAACCAGTACCTCAAAATGCTGCATCAGTGTAAACGATACTTCAATAGCGAAATATTTTTCAGACCTTCAGCAAGATGATTTAATCTCCTGGTAATTGTTTATGACATGGTTTTATGAAAATAACGGTAAAATTTGCAAACCCACATGGAGTTGGGGTCTGTACTAGAAGAAGCCTGAATGGACACTGCGAGGAAGCCGATCCAACACGAGGGTTGTGTTTAACTGATCACGTCAAGATCAGGGCAGGCTTCAACTAGTACAGCTCCCATTTGTGCAAGTATCAAAGGAAATAGACATTGGGTTATGCAATGCATTGACAGACATCTTGGGATAGTTTCAAGGGATGGTGTGTGTGTCACGTTCAAAATGCCTTTAAGATATCAAGACTAATTCATTGAAAATATTACAGAGTGGAGACTCTTCATGGTGGAAGGGGAAGACGATATCCCTGGTTAGTTTATGTACCATTTCAATAAAAAAAAAATTATATAGACAAAATATTGCTGTAAACCTGGTTACAGAACTGATCTTACCTTTGGCGGCTGCCGAACAAGATAAAGCATGGACCTCCAGGTAACAAGAAATGCATTTTCATTGTAACCTACGGAGTTTTTCTCACCCTCTGGTCTTCCCATTTGCGTATCATACCCAGCCTCGTTAAAATAGGGTTTTTCATTAAGCACTAGGGCCTGGATGGAGAGAAGAACTTGAAGAACAGTGGAGCTTTCTGGATTCCATTGTTCATTGCCAGTGCCTGTCCATGTATTAAGGAGACTGAGACAGACCTTTCCAGACTCATACAAATTGGGGTTGACGCGAAGCCCACGAGAATGATAGTACACCAGCTGTGTGGAAGTTAATATTAACAAAACAATAAGTTAGTAAGCAGGTTATCTGGTGATTATAACTGTGGATATGCTCTATTCAACATTCCCTCCAAGTAGGTTATCTGGTGTAGGAATAATAAGCAGACTCCTAAATCAGACACCCTGAGCAAATTGGATGTTCTTCTTGAGAATATGATTACCATATTCATACAGGTGTGTAATCTCAACAAGGCAATAGAAGTTAACATTCAATGAGCCAGTCCTTTAGTTTAAACATAACGAAATATGTCAGTGAGCAGCCATACTGCTTCAAGTGCAACCGAAACAGCAAAGCTATAAAGATCTAGATCAAGTAACATACTGGTGGTTCATGCGGATACTCTGGGGGAAGATATATGTCAAAGAAGAACAGCCCATCATGATATGGAGTTCCAGGTGCACCAATGATAGCTGCTCTAATGAGATCCATCCTTTCCTCATAGATACGGACGAAGATTGATTCTGTTAAATAAATAATCATAAGCAAACTAAAAGTCAAATAAAGAACTTTTGACACAGGACCTCAAAAATGAAGTAGAAAGATGGAGTGATACCTGGAATATCTTTCTCTAGAATGCTCCATTCTTGTTGAACCTTCTTCAACCATCCTCGTTTTGGCTAATCAGATGAAAATGCAACAGTTATAACGGCTTTCTAAACCAGTTAAATAGTAAATTACTGGAAAATTTAGTAGAGTTTCTCACCTGAGATAATGGCACTTCCTGTCCAGCACCATTAAGAAAGTGGTGGTCAGAGCAATCACCAACCATATCAAATTGCCTGAACTGTACTGGACTCTTGTTGGCAGATGGATGGGATCCTTTGCTCGCCAGAACATCACAGACTTCCCTCTTTAGACTAGTCACTTCAATTTTCTGCATTTCCCCTTTTACCAAAGGTTGCATTTCTGTGCAGAGATAGCTGGCTTCTGACATTTTATTTACGCTCGGACTGGAAGACAGATTTCCATCTGCAGAGATGCATCCAGTTGATCTGGAGCCAGACAGCGATCTCAATATACTTGCTGCAATATTCATGACAAGCCCAAAAGTGGATCGAGGATGGGAGAAGGAACTAGATTCCCATGGGTACTCTTTGTGCTCTTCATCAACTCCATTAGAATTTAATAAACCCTGTAATAATGTAGCCGTCTATTAGTTTCCTGTTATGAATGCAAGCTTCTAGAAGAAAACCAATGAGCAAGAAAGTAACCATTCAACTGTTGCTTCATCTCTGAGCTGTGATTCTCATCAAAGCAAAATTTTATCTTGTAAACAAAGCTTCAGTAAAATATACACTCTATCATCAAGGAAATATTTTATTCCTCCTTTATTATCAAGTGAAGTCCAGTCTTTGCAAATTTGTCCTAGAAATTAGTAGCTCACTCTATCATTTATCACATTGTAACTGCTGAACTACCTTACAATCATTGAAGAGTGAGCTGGTATGAACAGTTCCTGAATTTCATAGCCCTATTCTTTGACTTGCTTATCTAAATTTTGTAACTAATCCCTTAATTTTGGTGTGTAATATCTACTTGGGATTGCAAAAGGCTGTAAGAATCATTTTGCACCATCTGCTACTATGCTGTTCTTTATACGCGTCTACATGCTAGAGAGAGAAAGTGGGAGGGAAAATGACAGAGATGGCCCTACCTTGCCTTTCGGGCTAGCAAATTCTTTTTCATGATTGAGCGGCTCTTGATTCGATTCTTCAACATTTTGTTCATATGGCAAGGAAGTAGTGGACGTATCATCATACTTATCAATCCGGAAAATGTCGTTAGGTGCAACCTGAAACAAGGTCCAATGAAGTACTTAACATTGGTGAATCAATCAGTGCAAATAATGGGTCAACAAAACAAAATAGACATCCATTTAACTGACAATTATCCATCAATTAGTTTACTGGTGATCTCAATATGACTTGTTTCTTAAAGTAATCCATGGAGCAATTATTTCTTCAGCTGAAAACTTTTTGCTAGACACACGTAGCACAGACCATTTTTGTGACCTGTATGTCAACCTTCTCTATAGTCCCAGACTTTGTGGACTGTCCAACACCTAAATATTTGTTCTTAACTATCCTACAATTTCTCATAATAACTACCAGAGGGGCAAAAGATGCCAGTGGCTTAAAGATCCGTGGTTCTTTGGAATGTGTATGACAAAATGAAACAATGGTTTAGGCTATTGCTCCTTGTATTGCAACACAATTTATAGCTCGCAACCAGCATCACGCAACAATGTAAATTATTCTATCACGAGCTTATTAAAAACTTCCAAACACTTGTTAAAGCTTGTACATTAAGAAGCATAAATGTGCAGTTTGGGTGAAAAATGAAAATTGCTAGAGATCATACCTCATTTCTAACACCAGAAGCCCATAGCACCTCAACAGCACCATCTTTGAAGCCCGTAACACAGCCAATATGGGACAAATTATGTTTAGAAGCACAATCGCTCTTATCTCTGCAGTAACTTTCATGTGTAGGACTAACATCTTTACACATTCCAGTCTCTCCACTTAAATTTTGTTGATCAGCTTGACAGATATTTTTAAATACTATGTCACCATAGCAGTAAGAGTAGTCCGGATGCTCAACCAGTTCATAAGCACTCACAGTTTCCATTATTTGGTTGCTGCTCACCTCACTAGACTTGTTCACCCCAGTGGTTTTCCATTTTACATTAACAGTTCGTTCCTTGGCATCCACACTGCACACATGGCCCCACCTTTGGTTGCCAGGCATAAGTAGATCATCACATGTATCCTTCTCCAGTACAAACTGCCCTGGAAAGAAATCATGAGCATTAAGGATATTTATAGGCAGTAAGGCCTGTGCATCTAATCCCAAAGAGCAGCCACCATCCTGCCAGACAACATCAACTGCGGTCTTTACCTTCACAACAACAAAGATTTCCTGAAAATTCAAAAGCAAGTCGGGTCTGCTAAACTTATTTCCTTCCTTCTTGGGATCTTTAATGAGTTCAAAGTCTGAACCATCAAAAGGCATCTGCTCATTGACATTGTTGCACTCAGCCAGAGGAAGTATGCACCAGTCACCTAGGTGCCAATTTTCATGTGGAAAACATGACAGCAGATTAAGATTTTTTGCATCCTGCACACGTGGGGGAGCAGACAAATCATTGCCAACAAGAGCACAGCCAATCCAATCAACGTACAATAGACCTGCATTTACAGCCGAGACAGTGCCTATATTCTGATTTTCCTTCCAATAACCACATAGCCATCCAGCTGTTTTAGAGACAGTTGAGAGCTTAACTTGAACTCTCTGCCCTGGATAATATGGGTATGTTGAGTCTTCAACTAAGCTGGGAGAGATAGGTAAGATCTTGTCTTGATCCTCTGCCATTATCTCACACTTTGCCCCATCATCAAACAGAACCGTGACATGGTCAACAACTTTATCGACCCGTCCAATCCATGGCCCATGAACCACGTAATCCCCAGCTGAAATGGAGCGGATCTTCAAAATCTTCTTTGAATTGATGCCTTTGATGATTCTTCCATGAATATTTTCCAGGTCAACAGACAATTTTAAGTTTACAACTCTGCCCATCTGACCAGTAGGATCAGTTACAGAACAAACAAAGTCACCATGCATGAAACCCCTCTCAAATGAAAGGAAGTCATCAATTTTTCCTATGCTCTCCCCCAGGCTTGACAAGATGCTACAAGCCTGCCCATCATACAAAAATTCGAGTTCGTCTGTGTCTTCACTGCTACCACTTTCACTGGAACTTTCCCAAACAGAGTCAATAGGGAACATTTCCATCACTGAAAAAATGTGTATATTTTTAGTTAGAAAGAAGCTTATTAAAGAAACAGAATGATACAGCAACAGGAAAGCCATGGAACTGCTACACTGGTTTCACATATTAGATGAAATAATGGATGGAAATGCCCTCCTATCTTCACTTTTTTCTTATAATTTGAGAATGTTCTGCTATAAAATACTGGCAATTCTATAATTTCAACTAGGAGTGGACTCATCAAACCAACCACATGCAACATGAGTTAAATGAGACACTGCCTATTATCAACATTTGGTGCATTCAATTCAAAGGACAGTCTAAAAAACTGCAACACCAATGTTAAACACCATTTCCTGGGAGCTACTTTCAGTTACTTTGTGGTTATCAGCAAACATTACAAATTTAGTACACCCAAATGTGTGTGCATTTGAACATTCACATACTTGTGTTGCTGAGGAGGAAGAAAGAAGGTAACATTAAACTTTCTTTCTCAAACAGCATGAAAAATCCAAGAGCTTTGCTAATCCAATGCTAAGATAAAGAACACTGAACTAAACAGTAGCCTGTCAAATTATCAAAGTAAACAAACCTGCAAGACGCTGAGATCTGCTAGTATTGAAGAAAATTTGCCTTAAAAAGATAACGGGAGCCGAATCAGGCCCCCTTAATGCCAAAGGAGATTTGCCCCAACACAGGGATATGGGAAGCCAACTAAAGACCCCCAGTTGCCAAAGGAGATTTGCCCTCCAGGGATAACAGGAGTCAGCTAGGACCCGAGATGCCAAAGGAGATTTGCCCAGTAAATGGACTGAAACTTCTGTATTCAAAAGGAGATTGAGACACTAAAGTAATATATCCAAGAGCTACTCTGGCAGATTGAATGTAGCTCACTGGAGAAGAAGTAATTGGTGGGAAAGGAGATCTGCCCCGTAGTTAAATTCCTGGTATACAATAATAATAGCCGCCTGCAACAAAATACGAACTTTCTTCTATTGTTCCGTGCCAGAAAGCTGCCTAGCTAGAGGAAAATTTGATAAATTTGCCAAAGGAGATTTGCCCAGAAGAGCTGAATCCTAATCATATAAAAATATATAATCAATTGAAGATTAGCTTTTCAATCAAAGCAAAGTCCTGTTGCCAAAGAAGATCTGCCCAAGAGCCAAACTTCCTGTCAGGACCAAACCACCAAAAGAATTTGCCAAGCAGAATTCACAGACTCGATCAACCAGACGTTATGCGTTTGGTAGCTTCAAAAATAATCACGTGCTTTCCAAACTTCAAAGAAAGCCATCTCAATATCTGCTTTTAGTTTCCAAAAGTGAGCATTTTCCCATCGAATGAACCTTCCCGTTCAACCTGAAACGACAGCAGCTGTTAAGATCTTCTCACACGCACATGTAAATGATGTCAAAACTTAGAATGAACCAGAATATCAAATAAAAGGTTGAGAAAGAGTAAACAAGCATAATATTATATGATAATCATGAGATTCCTGAAAATTAACATTTTACGAAAATTAAAACAAGCATCAAAATCACAAGGAGGTTAATTCACAGTGGCATGGAAAACAATATCACAATAGAAAACCAGTCTGTACATTCTCAAAACCTTCAATTTCATTTTTCTCTTGCCCCTACTTTTTTTTTTTTTTCTTTCAATCTCTTGCCCTACTTTCACAAACCTTCTTTAATTCAAACATTTTGGATGTATGCTTGTGTGCCTTACAGAAAGAAAATCAAAGAGAAAGAGAGGAAGAGAGAAGAACAAAGGTTGTATCACCACAAAGAATATTTCCTCATGCAAGAATCAATCTTACAAGCCATGCTTCACCAAAAAAATAGTCAACAAAGAAATACATGTAAAAATTCCCGAAACTGTGTCCTTTAATAATGAACATGGATAATTTTTTTTCCTATTTGGGGTGATAGATTCCTCACTAAAAAACACCATAGCTGTTGGCAACTTATACATACAAAGATTAATGAGCCATACAAGATCATGAATGGATCGTAACGAACTGATCTACAAAAATTCTAATGAAAAAAGAACAGAGAGCCTTATAAGGCTCTACAGAGTCACCAAATTCTCACAAGGATTGGCCAAGCACTCATTTACCGCCTTTAGCAATCACATAAACCTTATGACCACTTCCAGTAAGCCTGCTTTGAATGCGATTGCTGTTCCTTTCTCTCCATATGTTGTAAAAAAGAAGTAAGTCACACCAAGCAAGTCCAGGAATTATAGCAGATAACAAAAATTCACAACATAAAAGTACACACCAAACAAGCAACTCCAAAAAATTTATATTTCTATCTAAGAATGGTTGAGTACTCAGCTGCAGTAATATCAAGAATGCAAAAACAAACAATAATAATAATAATAATAATAACCAAATAAAGCAGCTTTAACTGACAGAAAATCCAGGGCCATAGACATGAACAAACACTAGTCGATGTGGGAATATTGTGTTTGTAAGTATTAAGTGTGAATATGTATATTGAAGAAATCATAATATACCTGAGAGAATTTAATGCACCATTTGCCATCTGTGCCTACAAGTGAAGCCATAACAAGTCTTCCAGAGTAAACGACGTTCCTATGGATTTTCTGGCGCTTTCTTTCACTTATAGCTCACTTTTCTGGGCCGAGAAAAAGAAAAGACGAACTGGAGGGGGGGACATCAGAGAGGCCTTAAGTAACTCCTCCCTGAATTCCCATCTATCAAACCATGAACAAAGCTATATCAAACACAGAATGACCCCCGTCTCTCTGTGATCTCCTCGGACTCTGTGTGTATGTCTCTCTCTCTCTCTCTCTCTCTCTCTCTCTCTCTCTCTAAAGATACTTACAAGTGGAGGAGGTTGCGTTTAGTTGAACTGAATTCAATTGGAATGGGGGGTTGCTCGGGCTCATTACGAGGACCCTTCTTCAGGAGTCCAATAGGATATAAGGAGGACTATTGAGAGCACACGCGGCACAGAATATATACCCACCACTATCTGGCAGAAATACTGTGACATCAGTTAGTCTAGTTGAATTCACTTTCTTGCTCCTTTTAACACAAAGACATTTGTTACTAACAGTAATTTTTTATTTTATTTTATTTTTTTTAATAGACGTTAATCATAAATTAACATATCAACACTTTTTAATAATATGTCTGTAATATTTTTAACATTTAACTTTTTGACAACCAATTAATACGTAACAGTGTTACGTAAGTAACAACTGTAAAAAAGAAAGTAAAAATAATTATTATTAACATTTCTCTTAACATAGATAACCATTATAAAGAAATTTGTGTCCTTACTCAAATGTAATTAAATTTTTATTTTTTAAAATTGTTAGTGATATTTTTTGTTAGAATTATTTAAAAACTGATTAATCCTATTTACATTAACTCGTGTATATGTCAAAGCTGCAGGAAATTTTAAAATTTTTGAATTCACAAACTAAGTGCTGATTAATCAGTTTTCTGTAATATTTTTAGAATTCGATGATATTTTTGTAATATTTTTAATATTCAATTTTTTGACAACCAATCAACACCTACTACATAAACAGCAACTGTAAAAAAAAAATAAAAATAATTATTACTAACATTTCTCCTAACATAGGTAACCATTATAAAGAAATTTGTGTCCTTCCTCAAATGTAATTAAATTTTGATTTTTTAAAATTGTTAGTGATATTTTTTGTTAGAATTATTTAAAAACTGATTAATCCTATTTACATTAACTCGTGTATATGTCAAAGCTGCAGGAAATTTTAAAATTTTCGAATTCACAAACTAAGTGCTGATTAAAGATTCTGAAATCCACTAAATTCAACCTAATTGACCCTTTTATTATTAAAAAAGAAAAACAAAATCAAAATCATAAACTCTGCAGAGTCCCGTCATCAGACCCTCAAGGCTGAAAACAAAATCGCCGTTCAGATTGATCATTTTGTTGGAAATCCGACAATTAGTATGAAGTTATAAAGCCTGAAGTAGAGAACACTGGATGCGGTCACTTTTAGATGTGCCATGCAACTTGGGTCCTTTCGGGTTGATCATTTTGTTGGAACTCAAGTCCCATTCAAGTCCCATGCAAATTATTCACAATCATTTTGTTGCTCAACTAATGCATTTAAAATTCTCGATTTAATACATGATACGTTGATTGTGAATAATTTATTTACTGCTCAAAAGAACCCTCGTTAATTGAACTGGATGGACAGATCAGATATGTACCAAAGAAAGAGATGCCACTAGATATGTCCCAAACATCGTTATCTTTTGTGTAACTAGATATTTGTTATTTTATGCCTTCTTTTATTATATACAATCTATTAAAATTGATTCAATTTAATCTATAAGTAGTGAATTGAATTGAGTGAATTAAGTAAGATGACGGATTATGTGCAGATAAGAAATCATTTAATCTGTCGATAATGGATTGAATATCAGTGAATTTGATGCAGATATATCTTTAAAATCGACTAATCCGACTAATAAACATCTCTACTTTTTACAATAAAAATTAATAAGATATATATTTTTTTTATTACAAAAAATATCTCGATAATTATAAAAAATTAGAGACATCATTGCATTGAAACAAAAATTCAGATATAAAATCTCCAATAACTGTACTTTTTTTCTTTTAACGTATTATTATGACTAGTAATCTCTCTCTCTCTCTCTCTCTCTATATATATATATATATGCATATACATATAATTCAAATATTTTTACATGTAAAATCAACATTAGAACAACAATTACATAAAAAATAATAACTTTTACAAAAACAATATAAATGTCGAATTTTGATGTGTGTCAGACACGTATAATGGCTGTGTACTTTTTTAAATTCTTTTTATATATTATCTTATCTTTATTGCATTTTAAACAAACATTATTATTTTGAAATTTAAAAATTTTTTTAGGTTAAATATTATTTTTTTTACTATTTCTTGTCCACATGGCACTCAGACTACTTACATATTTTATTAGTCCTTTTGTAATTTGTATGTATTTGGGGTGCGTCATATTTGCATGCTCTAACTTTTATATCTAACATAGGTCATATTTGATATAAATAGTTATACTAACAATGTATGCAGGTATGTATTTTATATTTGTTGGTTATGGCTATGACAAATTTAGCACATTGATATTATAATATTATATACTAAAATTTTTAATCATTTAATTAATGATATGAATATTAATGAACAAATTATATAATTATATATTTTTTTCATCTATATATATCTTAACGACTGACTCTTTTCTAACTAACCGTGACATGCTATGAAAGTTGACAAATATGGTCTGTCTTAACAGTTTTGTCAAGTTTAAGTGTATTGTCTACAACTTTTTCTACATATCTTTGCTTAATATGTTCTCAATGGCCTTAGACGTTAAACAAATACAACTTTTCATCCATATGCAGCTTGTCACGTAATTTATATCCAGCTGTCCGTATCATCGACCAAAAATGGACCCATCGGCAGATTGGACACTCTTAACTATTTTGGTACTCAGAATCGTTGCTAGAAACCTTCCATTAATTCAATGCTCGTGTCATTAGAAGGTAAACTCATCTAGCTTTTCAAACGTATATAGCACTGAATTCGCATTCATTTGATTACATGCGAGTTTAAATTTAGCTGTCAATGAGCAGTGTTTTAATCTAACATTTATGTCTCTGATTCTTCAATCTTCGAACTTCATAAATTGACTTTCAATCAACATTGCAAAACTTGAGAGTCTTCTTCTCCATTGTTGAGTTGATTATAAGACGTTCTTTACTTCTTGTTCATCATTTAACTTACCAGTTGGCTCACTCATCTTCGTGTCCTTACATTGCTTCCATTCTTGTTGTATGTTTGTTCAGTTTAATCTTTATACTAATCATATTTAAATAAATACATTCACATTTCTCAATATTTTGTTATCATCAAAACTAAATGTGAAATCTTAAAATCACAACACTAAAATATTTTTTTTTCCTCACTTTGCCGAAACAATCAATAGATAAATTTATTTCTAAACCGTCTTTTTCATTAGTTGAGTTTGTCTGGTGCTTGCGAGTACTTGTAACACCTTTGGAAAGCACAGGGACATTGGAGCAGAAGATAACCACTTCATAAGCAATCATTTTTACTAACAACAATAAGAAAGCTTAAAGTACTTAATGATTCTCACAAGTTTACCTTACTAAAATGTAAAATCCCAGTATAATACCAATTAGATTCTCAACAAATTTTGCTTCAAAAGCTTGAGTGACGTGATCAATTGTCGTCCTCTCTAAAAGTGTTATTTGCTTAATCTAATGTATGTTCGTCCAAATATGGTCATATGTATTCGTGTCTACATAATTTTCTTTCCTATCCTTCAGGTAGTTCAAACTTGGATCCGAGCAGAAAGCTAAAAAAAAAACAACCAACTTATACCAATTATGACCAATCGACCATGTAATGACAGATGTGTGAGGTCGATCAACGTAGAAAAACACATACAGAAAGACTGTTCTGTTCTCTCTCTCTTTTTTTTTTTTTTCTTTTTGGGGTATTTAATTGGACAATTTCAGTACAATTTCTTTATCAAGAACATGCATAACAGAAAGGACGACCAAACTGACCAAAAAAAACAAGAAAGGACGACCAAATCAGAATCTTTGATAGGGACTTCAAGATGTCTCCATTACCATGAGCATATTCTGATTGCCATGGTTTAGCCAAAAGAATGTTCTCTATGTACAACGTTATTTATATTTATAGTAAAACAAAGTTACAATATCACAGTTTGTCGAATCATGATAATTTCATTGACTGAACCACATAGTACATGACAAAATTCAACTACAGTATGTTAAAATATTTTTCACAACATTGAATTTAGCGGGTAGGACCAACCTAATTGAAATGCAACTTATTGCTAAGATTTCTTCTTTCTTGTCTGTTTAAGAGATGCTTGATTATTATTGCCTTGCAAGATGCAATGCTGCTGGCATTAGAAACCAGAAAACTGTATAAAGCACTTTTTATTTTTTTATTTTTTGAGAATAACTGTACAAAAGCATAGTGCTGGTTTATGAAACCCATGAACTAAGAATATACCCCCCCATTGCCTGAATCAATTCTAATGGTAGGACCCACAAGCCAAAGAATCCTAGTCGTTCACATTGGATATCCAAAAATTGACGGCTCCACTTGAACAAAAGTGATCCTTTTCATTAACATAGTGACTTACTCTTTAAGAGCACTAACTAATTCACTATCTAGCTGGAAAGTGGCGTGACTAATTCCTAAACCTCTTTTTCACTTCAGAAATGACCATAACAGCACACGACAAACATTTTAAACCTATATGTCTCCTCTTTTTCTTTTTGTGGAATACAAGTGTTAAGTGTGAGTTCTTTATTCGAATTGCAAATCGTCTATGTGGCCTTGAAATGATGCCAAATTCATTTTTGACCCCCTAGCGATCAGAAGAGTTCATGTTCTAACTACTACTACTACTGCTGGAGAGGAGAGGTTTTAGCTTGAAGTCAACGTCAGCAAAAGAGCTGGGCAGCTTTCTAGCCAGCAAAAGGAATGAGAATTTGGGGAAAGATTTTTCCAGTGTCAGACCAGTACTGCCCCAGAGTGGCACAAAATTGGGCAGCGAATATACAAATAAAGAAAACGTTTTATTTTTTTATTTAAGTAATTTTAAAATAATTATAACACAAATAAGTTATTAGATAATTAAATTGAAGAAAAAATTAAAAAAAATTATTAAATACCGTTGATGAAACTTTACAATTATCTTAAAATTAGTTAAGTGAAACTACTGAGTATTATTCTTCAAATAAAAATGGTGATCACTTTGTTATATATTTTTCTGTAAAACAACTATTTTTATGTAACAAGTATAGTTATCTTTCATATTACAAATATAATAATGATATATACTTCAAAATAAAAATTGAGTTAAATTAGAAATTTTTATATGTATTGTATTGATAAAGTTGAGGGATAATTAAGCTATTTTTCTTTAGTCACATCATCATTTTCACATAATGTGACGACTTTTCCTTTATTTGCAAATTAAGGAAAATTAAAACCACAAAAAAATCTATTCCCAATTCTCCCTTTATTTTAAAAAAGGAAAAAGATTCTCTCAAGTTCCCTCTTTTATTTTCTTATAACATATATATATATATATATATATATATATATATATATATATATATATATATATATCAAAATTTCATTCCCTTTTTCTTTCCCTAAAATAAAAATAAAAACTACTTTCAAATTTCATTTTTAACACCTAATATAACTCAAATTAGCACTTTTTAATAAAATTTTATTACTATTTTAAAACTATCTAAGTGAAACTACAAACTTTTTTTTATCTATCAATAGGTAACAAAGATGAAGTAACGACAGTTTCCCCAAGATTTAGAAGCTACTGTTTCTATACATTAACCCACAGAAAGTGAGTAGCCCATTGAAGCAGCACAACCGATGAATGTGGACCGTAAGTCCACAAATATGCTCATTAGGACTGCGAAATTTCTTAGTTCTATTACTTTTTTGACAATAACGTATGAACTGCGGTGTCAACTTATTGTCATATATAGTTAATGGTATCTATGAAACGTTACATACGAAATGCTCATCATCTGCTTATAGGCAACCATACTGGCCGTTGGATCGTCCAAATGCATCATCTTACATCTGTGATTCAAGCAATTGCATGCTCAAGTAATGAGATCAGTTGTAACACAGCACAAAGGCTGCACCTTTTTGGGTGATTTTATGTTGGGCACGGTTTAAGAGCCAGAAATTTTTTACCTGAGAAAGCTTTTCGATTGTAATAAACTTACAATTTTTAGTGATAATAGTTATATTTTACGTAATAAAAAAATAAAAAAATAAAATTTTTATTACTTAAAATATAAAATTTGTTACTTAAAATTGAAGATTTATTACCGTCGGAACAGTTTTCAGGCGACAAAACAATCTAACAGCCAATTTTTTCCTTTTATGTTTCTGAGTCACCTTTTGAATGGATATTACTACGTTCGGAATGATATTGTGGGCTTTCCTCACGTTTTGTGTTTAAGACTTTATTTACTGTTAAAAAGAACAATCCCTCTATCAGTAAGTAAGTATTGGTATAGATAATAGAGATTTATCATCATTTAATTAAAAATTTTGAATTCAAATTTTAAAAATGCAGTCGTTTTAAATATTTATCAAGAAACATTTACCACCCACGTAGTTCTACCTAAATCAATCTGGATTAATTAGCCTTCGGACTGGATATTAGATAGTTCTAGAAAAAAAAAAAACACTTCCTTAAAATAAAAAAAAAAAGAGTAACCAGTTGAAGGGTATGGTCATGGAACAGAAAGAACCAACATGCTCATCCATTTTTGAGTCAAGTTTTGTACTGTTGGACTTTGAGATGCCCCATCAGTTTTCCTTTAAGAAGAGAAGCTTTATGACAACGTATATTAGCGTATATGATAGATACAAAGTGATATAAATCGTTAAATTGTAAAAAAAATATTAAATTATAAATATAAAAAATCAACATACTCAGGAGCCAGATATTTTTTTGAATGGGAGTAAAAGATAAGAGAGTAGAGATGCTAAATTAAAAAAAAAAAAGAAAATAAGGACAAAAAAAATACAAATTCTAGTGGAGGCAAAACCTTAATTTTAATAGAGGTAATTACATAAATTCTAAGTAATTCACACCTAAATTATACAAAATTTTTTACTTTTAATGGAGGCAACTGTCCCCACTATACGTGACTCTACTATTAAATAAATCGTATAAGATATCTTATATATCTTGCATATGTATATTGAATATGTGTCAGAGAGGTCACTATGCTCTATCCCACTCTCTATGTTTGGCTGAATTTGGCAGGGTTTTGAAGAACATCTCCACTGCCCTCAATCCCAAAGGTAGTTTCTTTTTCAAATTCATCAAGAACTAATTTTTCAAAGGAAAATACTTAATAGATATAAGTTAGGTGTTATAAGGTGTTATAAAAATTGGATCAAAGTGATATAAATTGTAAAGTAATATAAATTATTGGATGATTTAATTAAAAAAATAAACAAAATTAATAAACTATTAGATACTGTCTTAACTACTTGTGTCTTTTTAACTCATGTCAATGTAGTGGTACTCCTTTTCAAATCGCTAAGACTCTATGCATCTGTGATCCGTGTGCTCTTTTGGGATTCAATAAGACCAGAGGAGGTTTTGACTACATACTAGCGCTGTATTAAAAAGGTGTTAGGCTAAGAACTTAAGTCTCAATAGGCTAAAGCCCATGGAAGTGTACAAATTTCCATTATCACTATTCACTAATTGTCAATTACAGTAAAGAGTGTATTGAAAAACTCTCTCATGTATGTCTATTAATTGATCACAGCTGTGGGTACTTAACATTAGTTAAGAGCGGTGAGGGGAAAAAAATGATTAAGAGTAGCTGTTTAAGTATTTCTTGTTTCGTAACAGTTATTGAATGCTAACATTCATAACGAATTAACAAAATTTTCAATGCAATTTTTGGTGCTAGCTAGCTATTGTATCAATTGAATTTCCGACTTAGCACATATTATATTGATAACATAAAAGGGCATACCCAATTATCAATTTGGTTAAACTTCTAGGTGTTCTGAATGCTATTATGTTTACGATCTAATTGTTTCTGTTGCAACAATTTATAATAAAGAAAAAAAATTAAATCAAGATGCTGTCTATTCGTATCAACCATGTTTGGAATGCCATACGAACAAAAGTGAGCAATTATGCACACATGCTGAGTATATATATTGGGAGTGGGGGGAGGACGGCTGACCAAACACTTGCAAAATAATTAAGATAGCAATTTGATTATATATGCACGCAGGTTATATATATATAAGTGTGATTACACAAGCAGACCAACATTAATTATTTTGTTTACTTTCGAGCACCACCGGCAATATTGTTGTTGGAACATTATTAGTGTATCCAAGTGGATCTAGTATGCACAGCATATGTGAGGAAAAAAAAGGGAGGCGCTATTTACACGGCCAAAAAAGCTTCGTACACGCAAGAGAAGCAATATAAGCTCTACTTCTCCTCTTTATTTTGCGTGCATGTAGCTTTTTCAGACGTGCAAATATCAATTTTCAAAAAAAAAAAAAAAAACTTATAATGATAATAGAAAAGTGGAAGGAAATGAACTCACAATTTATCACTACAGGCACAGGGTGTTCATTAAAAAAAACAAGAAAAACCTAGGGCCCGATTGGAGACGCTGTCAGTTTTTTATTTCTGTTTTTCATTTTCTGTTTTTTACTTTTGCTGTTTGCTGAATTTTTGTATTTATTGCTGTCAATTTTTGTTTTTTTTTCTATAAGAATAAAATAGATAAAAAAAGGATAGTGAGAGAAATGGTAAAAAGAGTATAAAAATAGAGAGAAAAATGGGAGAGAGAGAGAGAAAGAAAGATGGTAGAGAGAGAATGAGTAGAGAGAGAAAAAGGAGAGAGAAAGAGAATGAGTAGAGAGAATGACAGAAAGAGAAAGAGTTGAGAAAGAATGAGTAAACAGAATATAAGAGAGAGAAAAATGAGAGAGAGAGGGTAGAGAGAGAATGAGTAGAGAAAATGACAGAGTGAGAAAAGAGAGAGGGTAGAGAAAGATCGAGTAAAGAGAATGATAGCGAGAGAAAAATGAGAGAGAGGGTAGAGAGAGAATGAGTAGAGAGAATGGTAAAATAAGAAAAAAGAGAGAAAGTCTGGGTAGAGAGAGAATGAATGGAGAGATAAAAATGAGAGAGAGAGGGTAGAGAGATAATAGTAGAACGAGAAAAAGGAGAGACAATTTGGGTAGACAGAAAGGAGAGAGAATCTGAGTAGACAGAGAATGATAAAGAGAAAAGAGAGAGAGAGAGAGAACGAGCAGAGAGAATGGTAGGGCAAGAAAAAGAAGAGAGAATGGTAGAGAGAGAAAAATGAGAGAGAGCGGGTATAGAGAGAATGAGTAGAGAGAATGGTTGAGGGAGAAAGAGGAGAGAGAGAGAGCGTGGGTAGAAGGAAAATTAGTAGAGAGAATGGTAGAAAGAGAAAAAGAAGAAAGAGGGTAGAGAAAGAATGAGTAGAGAGAGAAAAGAGAGAGAGAGGGTAGAGAGAGAATGGTAGAGATAGAAAAAGGGAGAGAGGGTAGAGAGAGAATGATAGAGATAGAAAAAGGAGAGAGAGGGTAGAGAGAGAAAATAGAGAGAGAAGCTAGAGATAGAAAAGGGAGAGAGAGGGTAGAGAGAGTGCAGAGAGAAAGAGTAGTGAGAGAAAAAAATATAGAGGGATAGAGAGAGGATGAGTAAAGAGAGATATGGTAAATAAGGTGGATAGAAAAAGAAAATGTTGTAAGAGAAAGTATAGAAAAAAAAGTAAAAAATAAAATCGGAAAGTTAGGGGCCCGTTTGGAGTGGTTTAAGTTTTCTGTTTTCTGTTTATTTTTCACAAAAAAAACAGGAAACATGTTTGTTATTGATTTTGTTTTTTGTTTTTTGTTGAAAAGTTAAAAGTGTTTTTCAAAGAAAAAAATTAAATTGGGAAAATAATAAAAATAGCTTTCCGATTTTGTTTTTCACTTTTTTTTCTATACTTTCTCTCACAACATTTTCTTTCTCTATCCACTCTCTTTATCATATCTCTCTTTACTCATCCTCTCTCTATCCCTCTATATTTTTTCTCTCACTACTCTTTCTCTCTCAACTCATTCTCTCTCTACCCTCTCTCTCCCTTTTCTATCTCTACCATTCTCTCTCTACCCTCTCTCTCTCCTTTTTCTCTCTCTATTCATTCTCTCTCTACCCAGACTCTTTCACTTTTTTCTTGTTTTACCATTCTCTCTACTCATTCTCTCTCTACCCTCTCTCTCTCATTTTTTTCTCTCTCTATCATTCTCTTTACTCGTTCTTTCTCTACCCTCTCTCTCTTTTCTCTCTTTGTCATTTTATCTACTCATTCTCTATCTACCCTCTCTCTCTTTTCTCTCTTTGTCATTTTCTCTACTCATTCTCTCTCTACCCTCTCTCTCTCATTTTCTCTCTCTACTATTCTGTTTACTTATTCTTTCTCAACCCTTTCTCTTTATGTCATTATCTCTACTCATTCTCTTTCTTCTCTCTTTCTCTCTCATTTTTCTCTATCTACTCATTCTATCTCTACCCTCTTTCTCTCTCTCTCTCTCTCTCTCTCCCATTTTTCTCTCTATATTAATATTCTTTTTACCATTTCTCTCACTATCCTTTTTCTACCTATTTTTTTATTCTTATAGAAAAAAAAACAAAAATTGACAGCAATAAACACAAAAATTCAGTAAACAACAAAAACAAAAAACAGAAATTGAAAAGCAAAAACAAAAAACTGACAGCGTCTCCAAACGGACCCCATTGTTTTCCCAATTTGTTTTTTTTCTTTGAAAAACACTTTTAACTTTTCAACAAAAAACAAAAAATAAAATCAATATCAAATATATTTTCTATTTTTTTTGTGAAAAATAAATAGAAAACCAAATCCTTTCCAAACGGATCCCTATTTGGCTGTTTTTTTAAGTAGCTGTTAAGTAGCTATAATATATAATGTTTCAGAAGAAATTATACGACGTGACAGAGAAAATATAAAAAAAATTATACAACGTGATAAAAGGAACTATACGATGCGTGTAACTAGTTACTAGAAAATTTTTTTATACACAACGTAGAAGCAAAAATATAAAGAAATTATATAATGTGATAAAGGAATTATATGACCTATGTAACTAGATTTTTAATTTTTATTAATTAATTATATGTCGTACAATTTTCTTTAGTATATTGTATAATTTTTTTTATTTCTTTTGTCACGTCGTATAATTTTCTTTATTATATCGTATAATTTTTTATATCACATGGTATATAACAGTTACTTAATAGCTAACTTAAGAAACAACCACTTAGTCATGTCCAAAAAAATAATACGCAACATAACAAAATAAAGTAACCCAATAATTGGTGAATGCTAGACTAATATATATACTCTAAATAAACCAGGCCCAGCAATTCTTTTCTTGGCACTTTCCAATTGCATAGTGAAATCCCACTAATGAAATTTGATAGTGCTCTGGTTGGATACCAATACAATTTAGAAACGTGTTCGACTTCCGACATGCATTTCCATTGTAAGACAACTTTTTTTCGAATATAAGACAAGTTGCTTCTTAATAATGTATGTGTAATTATTAATTCATTGACGTTTAGGATCTAAATTCGGGTAGCAGTATCTGCTTTAGCAACACACAACATCAGACTCGCTTTATAAAATCCAAAGCACATTCCAATGATTGGCAAAAGATTGATCGCTATAGTTCTTAGTTTAATGCCGTCCTCGCTCGGAGTTGTGGAATTACAACCCGCTCTGGCAACCTGAATTGAACTGATTTGGCAAAAAGAAGGTGGAGGACCCGTTCTTTTCGAAGAAAAACTTTTTGGTTTCAGAAGAGTAGTTTCAAACTAATAAGTCTTCAAATTAGTAAAAAAGTAATATAAGTTATTAGATACTTATATTTATGTAGAATAAATAAACAAATAAATAAATGAACTGTCAAATACTATTAGACGACATTATATTATTAATTATTGTTACTTAACTGTAATTATATAATTATATTCTTTTTTTTAACCCTAGTCCAAAATATCCTGAAAAATTTAAGGGTAAAGTTGCAAGCCACCTAAACCATGAATCGCATGTATAAGACACATAATTGATACCTATGTAACTAGGAATCTTGTAACCATTTTTTGAAAAAAAAAAAGACAATTTTATTATTGCTTTTTTTTTTTGAGCAAAGACACTTTTATTATTTAGTTGTTTCTCTTTTTTTTTTCTTTTGTGAATCAGTATAAGTAATTATATTAATGAAAAAGAAAATTACAATATAGTTCATATACTTACATATTTTTGAGATAAATTATTGTACAAAAATTGAACATAAAATATTACTATACATTTTCACTTATTGTAATATGCAATAAAATAAAAAAATTAGCCAAGAAAAATATAAATTAATTTCCTAAAATCTTATGTCGATCCATGAGTTGATCTAACTGACTTGACCTAAAATTACTCAAACAAAGAAATAACTCGACTTGAAAATAATGCGAACTCACTCGACTTGATTTGTTTAACAACTCTCAATTTGCTTGTTTTAATTATTTTTGTCTTAAACAATATTTTACTTTTACTATTAGAACTTTTTAAAAGTGATAACCTTTTGCTAAAAAAAAAAAAGTGATAACGCTGTTTTTTAAACGTATAAGGCTTTATCTCATTCGAAACATTCTTCATTTTGTTGATATCCATGTTCGCAACATTTTTATTTTTTAAAATCAGTCTGTTACGTTATTTCCATCATACTAAATCAACCTAGCAATCAATTCTTTTGATAAGTTCATTGATGTGGCAACAAATGAGATTCCATGTCATACACTAGTTGCCAGGTCGTGATGATGCAACATTTTTATTTTTAATTTTAATTAAAATAAAGTTTAATTATTTTTTATATACAAATTTTAAAAAAATAATCTCTCCTCCCTCTTCCTTTTCTCTCTCCTCCTTTCTCTCTCCTCCTTTGTTCCTTTCTCTTTCCTCGCCCCTGTCTCCTTCAATGTTGATCATCTTTGACTTCCCACTCATTTTTGTGCAAGTGGTTTGTTTGTTTAGTGGTTCAATTGTCAAGTTCTTCTTAGTCTCTTTGCTTTCCATTGCTGGTTGCCTTTGTTCTTCAATTACAAATAGTTTTTTTTTTTTTGGTAATATATATTTTGCATTGTGAGTTTAGGGCCTATTTATGTTTTGCACCAACGATTTTGAAAATTAACAAAAAAATATTGTCTGACTGACCGATGTTAGTAAAAAATGGAGGGATTTTGTGAAATGACAATTATACCTTCATATATAAATTACACCATTTCGAACACAAGAAAATCATTGTATTAATATAGTCAAAAATCGTATACAGATCTAATGCAAAGACAATGGAAAAACTTACATAAAGTAAGAATGCAGCACAGCTAAGATGACCAACTACAAACTCGGTCTCACATACCTTTTACTAATTGGGCCCATAGGCCTTTAATGAGGGTAAACACCAAACTACAACTAAAGCTATATAAAACCAAAATTTCAAATAGATTTAAGTTAGCCAGACAAAGCTGCCGATAACAACATCCATTGCACTTTGGCTGAACTGTGAAAGAAAGAGATTGGATATGCTCAGCAATGATTTCCAAAAAATGGACTTACATATTACACAAAAATACAAACAATAAACAAACAACTCTTATCTCAAACAGACACAACAAAACCCTTGCTAGCCTGATT
This sequence comes from Carallia pectinifolia, assembly GCA_037832335.1. Classification (NCBI taxonomy): domain Eukaryota; kingdom Viridiplantae; phylum Streptophyta; class Magnoliopsida; order Malpighiales; family Rhizophoraceae; genus Carallia; species Carallia pectinifolia. The sequence goes on along the minus strand of CM075454.1, from coordinate 5,673,739 downwards.
TGGAGGAGACGAAGACAACAGAGGGAGACAACAGAGTCGTCAACAGTGCCCACAATAGCATATAGTGGAGGAAGCTGGATATGATTCCAAAAGTGGTGGGAAGACCATGGGTGACTTTTATGTAGCTAGATCATGAGGAGTAAAAGCGCATAACAGTACAGATGGTGAAATAGATAACTACAGAGGAGATGGAAAGAAGAAAGGGAAAGAGAAAGGAAGAGAGAGAGAAAAAAAATAAAGAAGAGGGAGAAGACAGGGGGAAGAGAGGGAGGGGGAGCAGAAGCAGGAAGAGGAAGGTGGGGAGCGAGGCTGGTGGTGGTTGTTTTGTTTGAAGGGGTGCTCAGAAAGAGGAAAGGAAGGGGCCACTTGATAGAAAGAGGATCCACTATCTGAATTCTGATGTCCCTTTCATTGTGATAACTCATATATAAATTAAACTTTAAGGGAGACAACCTTAATCTTTTCATTTTGCGTCACTCTCCATCTTTGAACTATCTTTCTCTTATTTCTAAACTCTTATCTCAATCTTCATCTCTCAAACTCTATATGTTCTCGTTGTTCTCTCTCTCTCTCTGTCTCAATCTGCAAGTTTTGGAGAGGGTAATAAAATCAAATGTTTACGACTTTTTATGGATTGGAAGTTACTGCAACAAAAGTATTAACAACATCCAATTCGTTCGATTCCAATAAACTCTTGCTTCTCTCTCGTAGTTCTTGTCTCTCTCCCTCTCTCTCTTTTTCCTTTTTTTTCTCAGTTTTCATGACCTAAGTTTCTTGTGATTCTTGTTTTATTGTCATTAGAACTTTTTATTCTTTGGATTTAGAGAAAAAAAAAGAAACCTCAACTTTCTCGTGGTTAAATCTTATAGGAGTGTGAATCTGAACGTAGGTTTTGCTCCAAAAAATCAAAAATCAAGGATTTTTTATTGGCTACATGGAATAATATTTTGGGCACTTTAGATTAATTATTGTCACATTTTTGTAATAAAAACTAACATTCATTAACAGCAGTTTAACGGATGGTGTTTATCATTATCTGCACTCAATACTTAGTATTTTTTTTGCTAATTTTAGAAACTATTAGTGCGAAACGTAAATTTGTCTTAAACTCAGAGTAAGAAATATAAATTACCAAATTTTTTGATCTTGAAGTTGTAGTCAAATTAGCATTTGACTATTGCTCCCATTCTTCGCTTTTTCGTTGTCAGGTTAAAATTTTGGAAGAGGATGACTACGTAGCTTACACAACCAGCGCCTCAATTGCCACACGGACAGATGGCAGGTAACAATTCGTCAGGCATGTGGAGGATGTTTTTGTCTTTTCAATTGAAAAATGCTATAATAAAATTTGTACAAAAAGGGTAAAAAAGGATTTTTAAAAAATAACTTAATTAATTTTAAATTATATTCTCTGCAACTTTGCAACTCTCTCTCTCCTCAAGCTCTTTCAGAAATCCTGTGAGCCAAAAATTTAAGAACTCTAATGGGTTTTTTTTAAACTTGTTTTTTGGAAGGGGGCTTACAGTTTGGTTGTTATTATGAACACCAACAATGCAATCCAAGAGAAAATTGTGGTATAAAGATGGCGACAATTGCACGAAAAATCAAGAATAGAGGGAGAGGCGCTCGGTGGCAGTGAAAGCAAAAGCTCAAGCCATAAATCCACAAATCAAAAAGGATGAAGAGAAGGTTGTGGACTCTATTATAGTCTCTAAGCTCTCTAAACCCTCACTGCCTATTGCAGGTTTGCCTCTCTTTGACTCTCTATTGCTATTATTTCACTCAATTGTAGTGAAGATTGAACTTTTTTTTTTGTTTTTTTTACGAATTTTGTACTTCTCTCCCTTACCATTTTTAGTCAATTAATAAGAATTTTCTAATCTAATATTTCACTTTTAAAACTCTTTTTTTTTGTTTTTTTTTGAAACTTAACTTTTGAGCTTGGCGAGTAGAGGAGTCTTTTTGAGTATATCCAGATGATTGCGGGACTGAGAGGCTCAAAGGTTTTTGGATAGGGAATTTAGTCAATATTGTCTGCACTGTGCACTTCAAGTCCATTCATTTTTATACTTATGATATTGTACAAAAATTGGCTCTTAAAATAGTCTGGGAATGGGGAAGCCACTAACTTGAAGAGGTTTGTGGCTATTGCTGCTCCTGGAATAACTGCCACATTACTTTGCTTGCCTATGGACACTGTAAATTGCAAAATGAACTCGCTTAATCTCAATGGTTTTCTCGCTATATATAGATCTTGTAAGGCTGTAACTTTGTAAGAACATGTTTGAGTCTCTGGAAGAGTATCTTGGTGATAACATTTATGCTTTTCCAGATCTTACGCTATCGAAGCCTTGTGCGCCAAGACGCCCTATGTATACTATAATTTTGTAATCAAAACTTGTGAAGTAGTCTTGTGCTTTGTTAATGGCATTTGCATCGAAGTAACTTACACAAGTTGTCATCAAACTAGGAAATGCATGCTTGATTGAATTTTTCCCTTATTTTTACGACTATTTCCCCCTCGGTCCACTTTGTTCTTGTTTTTTCTATTTGGGAGTGTGCAGGTTCTGGAAATACTAGTTACCAGGCTATTGTTATATATTTAATTTCTTTTTTTCATGTCATAATTTTATTATTTTGTTCAATTGATGCCCTTTGTTTACGTTAGGCTTGATTGCCGTCAAAATGGATTTTGATTAACATTACAAATATTTTGAACTTTAACTTCATGCTCATGCTAAAGTCAGATGAGAATGGGTAAATTTTTACCAAAATTTATCTTCAGGTTCTTATTTGTTTTGTTGGTCCAATTAATGCTTTTTTGGAGCTGAACTTGCTTTCATGAATGACTTTCTGCATTTGTGGGATCAAATATTGGAATCGGGATATGAGTCATCTCAATTATGAGTGAACAGTAGTTGAATGTCTTTGATTTCATCTTTGTTTGCTTGTCGAAGTTGGATTTGTAGTTTTTGTTATTGTTTGGAAGTAAAAAATGAAAAAAAAAAATCAAAATTGGTGGTGCTTTGCCAGAATGTTTCGACCTTTTTTTTAATATTTTCTCGTTCAAGAAACAGTACATTCTCGGTAGGATCTCAAAATAGATGTTGTGGTCAATTTAATTTTGAGTACAGAGAGATGTGATGACCTTGGATGTTGTAATGCAAACGCATATGTAAAAGTAGAATGGAGACCAGAGGCAGAGGAAGGAGGAAGATGCGGTGAGTTACACAAACCTAACGTTGAGTTAAGATTTTTTTTTTTCTTTTATGTTTGGATCGTGTTTATGATAAATCTCGTGAATGAGAATGAAAAGGTACATGTAGTGGTTGTTGATATTTCTGGCGGTCGCCATGAGACCGACAATGTCTGCGATTTCAAATTTGTGCCAAGACATGATGTTCTCGTTTGCTATACTTACATCTATCTTTTGTTGTAGTGGTTGTTTTTGCTTCAAAAGTATTTTATTTAGCTTAATAAAATGAAATAGGAGTAAATATCTTTGTTTTGAAGGAATCTTTATAATTTTTTTTTGGTTGCCAAGAGAAGATAAGGGCTATTGCCTTCGGTAGGCAGTCTCCTAGTTTTATATATGGAAGTGACCGTTGTAGTCTTATTAATTTTGGGTACATGTATTTTTGTTGGTTGGATCTCTATCTCTTTGTTGCAGGAAAATACGGTTCAGGCCTTTATACATGTCTTTCACCTCTTGAAAATAACAGATTGTGTGACAGTGTGCACAAGTAAGTTTAACTTTCTTTTTTTCAAGAGGTTTTTGATTGAAATTTACCATTGAAAGGCTTTTTGATTGCTTTTTTTCCCTCTTGGTGTTGTCTCTTATCAAATAAGTTATCCATAAGAAGCTGTAATTGTCAGCTATTTGTTACTACCGCTGCCACTACCTTCAGACCGGCACTTCAGACAAGTAATAGCATTGATATTGAGTCATGTGGTCAGTATTTAATGCCGATTCTCCTTTTTGAGATGGCAAAGGTTGTTTTTGGAGGTCATGCTTTGTGATCTAGTTCATTTACTAGTGATGTCAATTGCAGCATCAATTTACTTAAAGTATGTTGTCCCTCATAAATCTTGTAGGTCCAAACATCCAAGAATTCAAATACCTATGCATGTAATCTATGTGTCACCTTTATTGTAGATCGACTTGCAATATATTGGATCCACTAGCTGGGAAAAGTGGAAAAGGCCAGCAGAGAGGGCATTTTATTTTATTGAATTCACTATTTTATTTTGTGAATTTTCTTCAGTATCTTCACTATTTATTTTGCAAATTGTCTTTAGTATATGTCTCTCCCTATTTTTTCCCCCCATATTATAGGCCTAACCCAACTTGTTTATGGAGATCCAACGTTGGTGAGGGATAAAGTAATGAAATCTTTGAAGCTTGGGCCTTTTTTAGTGGAGGACTTCATAGCTCTTGCTGTAGGTAGATCGGTATGTGTCTATGTGCTAATTGAGACTAATCTATAATCTCCTAACAAGATTTTATGTTTTCAGTAATAGTAAAGATGAGCTATTTGTCAATGCAGTGTAACAACTTTTGCATTTTATCTCACAGGTGAGCTAGTTACATGATAGTTCTCTTGAACAATATATGATCCGGATACGTTTGAGTGCAAATTATGTTATGCCTTTGTTTTATTCTTCTTATGAACGTAATTATTTTGTCACAATTTTCAATGCATCAATGGTTGTGTTGTGTTGGTTTCTTCTTCAATGCTGTGTTTAAATTCTAGTAAATGTTGTAGCATGTTTTTTTAAAATGTTATAATCTGAAAAAAAAAGCTAGACATGCAATACGCTGAATTACGACATTAGATTTTAAAAACTTTTAAAGTTTTTAGTAGTCAATTAGAAACTGTGGTTCTGAAACAAATTGGATAGTTTTTGTCTATTTAGCTTGTTTCATGGATATAATATAAGAAATGTACGACCGAAACTTGTGAAAGGAAAAGATCATATTGGTTCTAGTTTTTTTTATGTGAACCAGCACTATGTCTTTTTGTGATGTTCCTGATACTAACAACTACTGAGCTACTTGTGTTCTTGTTTCTGTTGCCTTTTACAGTTACTTATTGGCACAACACTTAATTCTTATTTGATTTATATAATTATATTTTCCCCATTCCAATGATTTTCTCTCATTTGGTCTCATTTGGTCTTATGTGCACTGATTTCCTTTCAATAGATATTTCCTCTCATTTCATTTTAAGTTGTGAAAGAATTCCATGGTTTGGAAGCCCTTAGACATACTTGGTTTTTCACTGGATACACCACCAAATTTAAGAACATCAAGACCTGAGAGGCCACTTTCAGCTTCCAGGGGTAGGCCTAGGCTACCTACTTCACGTTCTTGCTTTGTTGAGCCCACATCTAATGAAAGACCAAGACGAGAATCATGTTCTCCCTCAAGAGGAGGAGCCCTTAATGTATTTATGCACACCAGTGGGAGTTTTGTTCTTGTTGTGAGTCACAGACATTCTACAGTTTATGACAATATGAGTCTCGTTGTAATTAGAACAAAAGTGGTTGAAGCAAAAACTAGCACATCCCAAACAAAATGGCAAGCATTCTCCTCATGGTAGCCTCTTTGGGAAGTCTGCCTCTCTAGAAGGCTCAAGCTTTGGAAGAATGCTCTCAAAGAAATGTTGGGACATGGCTATAAGACACATGGTATGTATCTTTACAACTAGGATAAATGTTTCCATTTTAATCAAGACTGGCACGTTTGGATACAGAATATAGAAATATATACAGGGACAGTAGATAGAGTACTTTGAGTTAATGTAATTGTTGGATAAGATTTTTTTTTTTATTTCCACGTGTTTGATGTTATTGAATGTTTAAATTATCCCCAATTGCAAGACACATTGCTATTAAGTTATTGAATGTTCTTTTTATCTTTATTACCCTAAGTGATTGTTTATTCTAAGTTCACTTTTTAATTTTTATGCAGGACACGAGGCAAAGCATTCCAAATAATCTGAGGTCTTTCTAGCATCTTTGATGTACAATATGAGATCAGGGCATGCACAGAGCAGAACAGTTGGTGTAGCAGACTCTCCTCTTGCAACAAGCAGCAATGCTAGTTAAGAAGTGAGTGTCAATAATAACAATTGTTGTTTAGATGGGTGCAAATTAGAGAATGATATTGGGACTGACAGAGGCCGATCTCCTTTATGAGGCAGGTGATGGTTGGCCTAAGAACTGAGATACAAAATGATTTTCTAATCACCTTATACATCACTGTGGGTCATATGGCAGCCCAAACGATTGGAAAAGGAAATCAATTTTTGATTAGTTTATTGTTCCAATATTTGATGCAAAGTTTGTCAGATTGGTAGGCAATCATGTTTTATGTAATCAAGAATAGATATCTTAATAGGAAGGTAGCATATAAATTAAGGTTTATGATCCTGCCTTCTTGTCCACCACGTTAATTGGGTCTGCACAAAAATTTGAGACTATATCCTTTGGGCTTGAATCACCACCCATCCTTAAGGCAAGAATAGGATTGGGAGTTCAACTGATGTTTCCTCAAAAAAAAAAAAACCTCACAAAGTAAAATTTGGGAATTTGTCCTTTAAAGAATCATTTAATGATTGATCCACGGGGGCATTAGGTACTTTTAATCTTTTTTTCTTTGCTTTTGCTAGTTGCCTTATCCAAATTCTAGATTACAGTAATATACTAGCGGCTTATGGGTACACAAATTTATAGATTCATTTGAATAGACAAGTTGTATATTACATGTAAAACATTTTACAATACACAAATAATATTTTCTATCACAACATTAGACAAAAGCATGTTTTCAGTCTTCCCATTGACTAAAGCCTCAACGATAAATATCTCAATTTCGCACAGCAGCAGCTCTTTTAGTTGCCGAGGAAGATGTACACTTTGATGGCTTTGAGACAAAGAAACCTGCATATAATTGGAGCTGGCTAAAGAACCAATAACATGAAATTTGAATGGCAAAGATTTGGTTCCAGGAATATGGTTAGACAAGATTTGGTTTCAGGAATATGGATAGAATGACAAAGAATTGCTTATATTAGATTATTATTTGGGGGAAAATTGGTCATTGGATTTTCTTTTTTTCGAAATTACAAGAGAGATTGTTAATTAATTTATATTGAATGTTATTACTTCCTATTAAACAGAATGCAACTTTATTATTTCCTAATTTTTCAATATTGCAATACTTTTTTTTTTATTGGACCTCTAGTGTTATATTCTTCGCTAGTTTTGACCTAAAAAAATTAAAAGGAACATAATTTCATTTAAGTGATGCAATATATATTTTTTATTTTTATGTCAATTATTTAACTTTTTATAATTTTTAGATTGCTTTTAGAACAATCGTGCATGCTAGTTGTTGACTTTTTTTTATGAGGAAGAGTCGTTTAGTAGTTTATCATACGATGATATTGCTATATTTGCTTATTCTAAGAAAATTAAAACATTTATCTCTGTTAATTTTCCTAAAAAATTAATGTGTAAGTATAAAAGTACAAATCTAATCTTGGAAAGAACTGGGATATGAGACTGAAAAAATTATGTTATCATGTAGTTCAACAAACTTTTAAATTGGTAGTTATTAATTTTATTCTTTTTTATTATGAATAAAATTTATTTATAATCTACCACCACATAAATTTAATTTTTTTTATTTTTTAAAGAAACTTCACTCATCGTGTTAGACAAAATTTTAAATAAATTATACTAAAATAACAATCTCATCGTATGATAAACTACTCAACAACTTGACTATAAGCCTCCAATTCAGTTTTATTAATTTAAAAAAATTCAGTGCAGCAGTAACCAAACTGTGGCATTAAGCGTTAACAAAGCAACAAAACAACATACAAGTTGATTAAAATTTTTTTAATTTAACTCATATTTTTTAATAAGTATAACTTATTCATAATCTTATATTATATAACTAATGGACTCTATTTCAAATTAAAAAATGAAAAAATAAATTTGTGTCATGTAATATAATGAGTGAATTTCACTAAAAAAAAGAATAAAATTAACAAATATTGTAAAAAACAACAACCAAATGAGAAGGAACGAGATGAAGAAGAAGATTTTCCTTTTTTTTTTAAGCTTGAGATGAAGAAGAAGATTTTTTTTTTTTAAGCTTAAGATGAAGAAGAAAATTAATAAAACAGAAACTTCTAAATCTTTCCTATTATTACTAATTTACTACAAATAAAATAAAATAATAAAATAAAGTATTATTAGCATATTTGTAAGTATTTAAAAAAAAAAATCTAATCTGCTTTGTTATTCAAGTCTTTTGTCGACCAAGTCATCCCATCTAACGGACTAAACAAAGTATAGTTTGGATACAATTCATTTTCTTTTTTTTATCATTAATATTTTTTCGTTCCCCATCAGTTATAATAGAGGAGAAGAGGACCACTGGAAACAATTTTTTACACTTATTTCCTTATTTTTCTATGACAAATGATTAAATGATTACGACACGTATTTCTTTTATACAACACTTAGTCACTTACTACAACAACATTACTTTTCCCATATGACACTTCACTTTTGACATATTCCTTCTATTGCTATTGTATGATATTTGGCCCCTTTCCCTAAATATATTTACTCTATCTATTCTTCCTGAAGCACCATTACATGACTGTCTCTTTAGAGGTTTTTTGGTGGCTAACATATACGACACAACAGGTAAATTATATGATCCAATAAATAAGTTATATGACACATCAAAAAAAACTACACGATACGCACAACTAGCCATTAAAAAAAAGTTTCTACTGGTGCATATGACCTGTCATATAATTTCTTTGATATGTCATATACTTTCTTTTTAATTCCTCCACCATCTTGTATAATTGCCCGATTTTGTCGTATATTGATGGCGACCAAACATACAACCAAAAAAATTTTCCCATCTTGCTATTCGAAGAAACTTTTCGGCTGTTTTTTAGGTGACTGTTTCGTTGCTGTCATATACAACATAATAGGTTAATTATATATGACCCAGTCAAAAATTATATGACATGTCAACAAAATTATGGCATGTGTAATAAGCCATTAAAAAAATATTTAAGGGCTAGTTACACTTGTCATATATTTTTTTTTAACATGACTGTCCGTATAGTTTCCTTAATATGTTAAATATTTGAAGTGACATGCTATACACGATAAATACGAAACAACCATCTAAGAGACAGCCATGTAGTAACATTCCTATCAATTTTAGACATCTTATCTCATTCCATAAGACATTTTTGTTTTTTTTGCAACACACTTGGGTAATTCCCGTATGAGCACCACTACATGGCTGTCTTTTCAGTGGTTGTTTGGTGGCTGTCATATAGGACACAACAGAAAAATTATATGATACAACAAAGGAATTATATGACATTTTAAAAAAATTACATGACATACAAAACTAGCTATTAAATTTTTTTTAATAGTACATATAACTTGTGTCATATAATTTGTTTGATATGTCATGTACTTTCTTTTTAATTTATCCCTCATGTAATATAATTGACCTATTGTATCGTATATTGACAGCCGCTAAATAGCCAGCTAACATATAGCAAAATTTTTTTTCCCTTCTCGTACATATCTTCTTTCTTACAACAATTGGTCAGTTCCCTATAACACATTTTCTTCTTTCCTACTACACATTTATTTCTTTAGTACAATACATTATTTTTTTATACGATGAGTGAATAATTATCTTTTCGTTTTTTCTCCATCCCCTCTCTCTCTTTCTTTCCCTCTTAACCTCAAATCTTTGTTATAATTTTTCAATTTAAAAATTGGAAACAAATCTAAATGTTTTTCATATTGACAAAAATTACAAGTTTTATATATTTTTAAAATAAAACTTAAAAACTATTCTACAATTTTTGAGAATTTTTATATTATAAAGAATAAAATATTCAAAAATACACTTTAAAAATCTAATAAATTCAAAATGTTTTATTTCCTTTTCAATCACTCTCTCTTTCTCTGCCTCTTCTCTATGATTCACGCTCTCTCACATTGAGTCATCATGACATTTCAGGACTCTTAAAAGAGATGGAAAGTGAATTTAGAGGAATAAGGAGAAATGAAAGGATAGCTTGAGAGACAAGCAACATGTCGTATATTATATCACACCTGTAACAAGCAACATACTAAAAAAATTTTATAATGGTAGGTTACACGCATATATATTTTACTTTGACATGTCTTATAGTTTCCTCATGTCCTATATTTTGTTGCTTGTGTCATATATTACAACTACAAAACAGCCACTTACAAGACAGTCAAAAAATTTTTCTCATTAAATGTTTATTTCCATTATCCTTTCAGCTACTACTTATCAAAATATCTAAACATTTATGCGATTACAATATTTATTATTTTTGCATCTTATTAATTGTAAAAAAATTAACTTCAAATTAATTCTTTTCTTTCTTCAGTACCACTACATGACTGTTCTTAAATGGTTGTTTCATGCCTATCACATATGACACAACAAACAAAATATACGACACAGAGGAGGAAATTATACAACATATGAAGTAAATTTATACAACACTGGCAACTAGCCATTAACAAAAAAAATTTATAATGGATGGTTACATATGTCATATATTTTACTTTGATACGTCGTACAAATTTTTTACCATGTCATATATTTTTCATGTTGTGTTATATCTGACAGCTACAAAATAGCAACTTAAAGGACAACCAAAAGGTTTTTCCTATTAAATATTTACTTCCATCATGCTTTCAATTACTAATTATCAAAATATCTAAACATTTATGCGATTACAATATTTATTATTTTAGTATCTTATTAATTGTCACAAAATATACTTTAGATTAATTATTTTCTTTCTGCACCACCATTACATGGCTGTCCTTGAAATGGCTATTTCGTTAAGAAAACATTTTTCTAATGGCTGGTTAAATGTGTCATACATTTTACTTTAACACGTTGTATAGTTTATTCTGTCATGTCATGTATTTTCCCTGTTATGCCATATATGACAGCCACCAAACGGCCATTTCAAGGGCAGCCAAAAAAATTTTCCTCGTTAAATACTTACTTCTATTATACTTTCAGTTACTACTTATCAAAATATCTAAACATTTATATAATTACAATATTTATTATTTTGGTATCCTATTAATTGTCACAAAATTTACTTCAGATTAATTCTTTTCTTTCTGCAGCACCACTATATGGCTGTCCTTTAAATAGCTGTTTCGTGCTTGTCACATATGACACAACAAACAAAATATACGACACAGCAATGGAAATTATATGACACATGTAAGCAGCCATTAATAAAAATTTTTTATGGTAGTTGGTTAAATGTATCATATATTTTACTTTGACATATCATATAGTTTCTTCTTTCATGTCATATATTTTGTCTTTTGTGTCATATATGACAACCACTGAATGGTCACTTCAAGAGCCAAACGGTTTTCTTAATTAAATATTTACTTACTTCTATCATGCTTTCAGCTACTACTTATCACAGCATTTAAATATTTATACTATTAAAATATTTATTATTTTTGTATCTTATTAGGGAAAAAAAATTTTATTGTACCTTAAGTGGTTGTGTTGGTGACTGTTTCATATAACATAACAAATAAAATATATGACACTAAAAAAATTATATGACATATCAAAAGAAACTATATGACACATGTATCTTGTCGTTAATTTTTTTTTTTTAATGACACGTGTAACAATTCGTATAATTTTCTTAACGTGTCATATATTTTACTTATTATGTCATATATACAGCCACAAAACAGCCACTTAATGGCAGTCATGTAGTAATGCTCATCTTATTAATTGTCACAAAATTTATTTCAGATTATTTCTTTTCTTTCTTCAGCACCACTACATGACTGTTCTTTAAATGACTGTTTCGTACCTGTCACATATGACATAACGAACAAAATATACAACATTGCAGAGGAAATTATACAACACGTGTGACCAGCCATTAATAAAATATTTTTATAATAGCTAGTTTAACATGACGTATCTTTTACCTAGACATGTCGTATAGTTTTTTTCATCATGTCATATATTTTTCTTGTTGTTTCATATATGACAGTCACCAAACGGCCACTTCAAAGATAGTCAAAATGTTTTTCTCATTAAATATTTACTTCCATTATACTTTCAGCTACTACTTATCAAAATATCTAAACATTTGTGTAACTACAACATTTATTATTTTGGTATCTTATTAATTGTCACAAAATTTACTTCAGATTAATTCTATTAACAGTTTTTAACCAAACAATCCCAAAGCTCGCAAGTTAGCTTGGCCGGTAGGGCACTTTACCCCCCTCCTTTAGCCCTGAGTTCAGAACGCAACATGTACTTTTCTGTTTTTTTTTTTTTGGGACAATTGCTTCTTTTCTTTTTCTTTTTCTTTGTGTAAAACTTCTTTCCTTTCTTTCTTTTTTCTTTTTGAGTTTCAAAGTTTACAATTTAATTTTTTAAAATTAAAATTTATTAAATGTGAAAAGCTCATACACTTAATTATCCTTTTAATTTTATTTTAGTTACTTTTAATAGTATTTGAATAAATTTTTCTTATTTTTATAGAGTCTTTTGAGTAATATTTAATCTTTTAATGAAACAAATTATTACCAATGAACATTAAATAAGAAAAAATATCTATAAACATATTGTGTATCTAAACAAATATTTATTTATAAAATTCACATTAATTTTATCAGTTACAATAGTTATGCAAAAAAATTATTTTTTCTACAATCACAAAGAGTCTATTGTGTAATCAAATAAGAGATAAATAATTAAATGATTAAATTATTTTTAATATAAAAAATACATTTAATTAAATCTCAAAAACAAAAAAAATAGTTTTAAAGCATTAAAATTTATGAGATATAGTTATAATATTTATTATGCAAACTAATTAATAATATTTCTTATTTTTGATCGCATAAATTTTTATTTTTATTATAAGTAGACATATGGAACTCTCCTCCCTAAAATTTTTTTTCTGACTTCGTCCCTATTCATATCGTATACATAAAATTTACGAGATATAATTATAATATTTACTATACAAAATAATTAATAATATTTTTTTATTTTTCATCACATAAATTTTTATTTTTTTTATAAGTATACATATAGAATTCTCCTCCCTAAAAACTTTTTCTAACTTCGTCTCTGTTCATATAGCATACATCGTAATGGTGTCTTCTACGAAAAAACAAAATCAACTTGCAACGTTGAAATTTTGTTTCCCGCCCGCCCTCATAATTTAAGTCATCGTCAACCACACCAAAAACTTTTCCTTCTCTTATTTTACTCATATGCCCTTGTTCGTTTACATTTTCTATCCTTCGTATTACATAAATCAATAATAAAATTTTCAATTCTGTGATTGGCTGCATGCGTGTGTGCCAACCATGTTGCTACCATTGTGTAAGCTACTAAGGATTTCCCATTTTGGAAAGGGCAGTAGTCTGGGGGTATGGCTGCTGTAAGCATTCATTAATGAAAGGAACCAGCTAGGTGCACCAAGTTTAATGCACTGAGCTAGGTATCAAGAAATATTTTATATATATATATATATATATATATACAAAATTAATAACTAGATTTAGATGAGTGTATATATGTGTGTACGACTCTATATAGAGAATGTGTATGCTAAACATTTCCCTTAATGAATTCACATATTTTAGGCCTTCAAAATCCAAGCAAAACAATGTAATTTACGTGGGAATATCAATTGTTTTGCTTGACCACTAGACTCAAGTCATTCAGGTTCACAGAGGGACCGAAGAGAGAGAAATGGAGGAAAGAGAGATTATTTAATTTTTGTTAATTTTTATATATTTTTTAAGGGTAATTAATTTTTTTGAATTAAAATTAAAAATTCCACATCATTATCATCTGATGACACGACATGTTGGTTCCAAGTCATCATCATCTGATGACAAGACATGCTGGTATGACAAGAATTATATGACATGGCATCTCAATTGTTGCCATGTTAGCGAACTTAATGGAGGAGTTGACAGAAGTAACATGACAGATCGATGTTAACAAATAAAATGGACATTGATCAACAAACTAAAACATGTTCAGGGTGAAATAGGGTTTTTTTGCCTTTTTTGAAACGTGATAAATTGTCAAAAGAGGAATATATTCTACTAATTTAATGGAAAATTGACAAAGAATAGAGGAGGAGGAAGCAAAATTAATTTCTGGGAGAAGAAGAATTGAACTATCAACATGAAAAGAGTGTGATTTTCCACATGATATTGGCTTTTATCTTCCCTCCATCGATAATTAGAAGTGTCAAATAGGTCAAGTCGAATAAATTTGAGTCAATTACTTCAAATACAAGTCATTTTGAATCATATTACTTTTAAACCCAACACGTTAAGGTTATTTTGGGGTTTGAGTTATGGAGATTCGAATTTACACTAATCCACTGGCTTAGCTATTAGTTTTTCAAAAAATTAATTTTTACTAATTTTTATGTCACCATATACAAGAATAGGTGAAAATATATTATTATTATTATTATTATTTATTTTTATGCATTACTTTATAGAAATAAACATTATATATTAATATTATTTATAACATATGTATACACATTTACATGTGTAAAAATTTTAAATATTATAAATATAATAAATAAAGCATAAATTATAGAGAATAAATAATCTAATAATGCTATAACATTATTAAATACATAAAAAAAACTATACAAATTAAATGTGATTAATATGTTTGCATAATGTATAAAAATAAGTTGTGTGTATATGTGTGATATGCATATACTGATATGTATAATGTGCATATATAAATAAACTGAGAGTAATGATAAATATCCCGAAAATCATATTATGAAATATTTCGAAATATATAATTGTAGAACAATCATCAAATTTTTTTCTTTTTTTTATTTAACGGTATCAAAAAAATTGATAATTCTTTCCATAATTATACATTTCGAAATGTTTCATAATATAGTTTTCGGGATGTTTAGTAGTACCCATAAAGTAATAAGTAAACATTTAAGGAAATATGAGATAATATTTTTTCTTCAAGAGAATATTGATGAGATCTGCAGCTGATACGATAGAATTATATATTTTCATAACATATAATCCATAACTCAAGTACTAAAATATTTTATTCTACTTCTTTTCTTCTATTCAAAAAAAAAAAAAAAAAAAAGTCGTGTCACAAGTCAAACGGGGACTGGCCTTAATTTTTGGGTCGTTTCAGTTTTTGATCTTTTGTAGTCGGATTAGGGTCCTTATTTTTTTGATAGGTTTGGGGCAAATAGAATTTTAGCACCTCTACTGGTAGTCATAATACCAATTGGGGTTTTTTGTTTTCATTTGGAAAGTTCAAGGTGTAATTGATCAAATGTAAACTTCGAGGGTGCAATTGAGAGTTGGAGTCCAAAATTGGGCTTTGTTTCTTTTGATAATTCTTCCACAAATATATTAAAGGAATGATTATGTGGACGCAAAATTCTATAAACACAAATGGGCAAAAAAAAAAATTTATACTACATATAAAGTATTTATGCTATACTAATAATATTTTGTACGATATGAAAGAAATTTACATTAATATCTATTATTTTAGGGTTAAATGCGTTTAATCTCCCTATGGTTTGGTTATTTTGTATATTACCTCCCTGTGGTTTCAATTTAGGCATCAAACCTCCCTATAGTTTTTGATTTTGACAAGTAACCCCTTTATGGTTGTCAATTTTGACAATTAACCCCCTTGTGGTTTCAATTTAGACATCAAATCTTCCTGTGGTTTTCAATTTTAGCAAATAACCCTCCTGTGGGTTTTAATTTTGACAATTAACTCCCTTATCAGCAATTTCTTGAATATATTAACAAAAAATAATAATAATTAAGTTGTAGAGTACAGTTAAAAGATACATTAAAATTTAATTTGAGAAATATAAGAAATATTTCTTTAGTAAAAGGTATTAAAAATATTATAAAAAATGTATTTAACTCATTTTTTTTTATATCAATGCATTATGAAAAAAATTTCATACTTCTGTCGAGGACTATATTTAAACCCATTTGAATTCCACTTGAAAAAAATGTAATTAAGCCTTTTTTTTTATATCAATGCATTATGAAAAAAATTTCATACTTCTTCCGAGGACTATATTTAAACCCATTTGAATTCCACTTGAAAAAAAATGTATTTAAACTACCGCCGATGACTATATTACATTTTTTTCATAATGCATTGATATAAAAAAATTGGGTTAAATACATTTTTTATAATATTTTTAATACGTCGAATTCAAATTGACATTCTCTACTAAAAAAATATTTCTTATATTTCTCAAATTAAATTTTAATGTATCTTCTAACTGCACTCTACAATTTAATTATTACTATTTTTTGTTAATATATTCAAGAAATTGCTGATAAGGAGGTTAATTATCAAAATCGAAAAACATATGGGAGTTATTTGCCAAAATTAAAAACTATAGGGAGGTTTGATGTCTAAATTGAAACCACATGGGGTTAATTGCCAAAATAAACTATAGGGGTTACTTGTCAAAATCGAAAACTATATGGAGGTTTGATGCATAAATTAAAACCACAAGAAGGTAATATGTAAAACAATCAAATTACAGGGGGTTAAATACATTTAACCCATTATTTTACTATAAATTTGTTGCATATATTAAAAAAAGATTATTCATAGATAAACTATAAAGTAATTTACGTGCAGTGTAAAATCGTTTTGCATTTATAAAATTAGAGATTTCTCTTACTAACATTAATTTCCCTCGGACTACAGAAAACAAATCCCGTAAGGGTAATTTTTGTAATTTGTCCAGAACTGTATGGGCAAAAGTAAAGACTGCTAATAACGTCATTGCAATTAGCAGTAAGCACCTTTAGTTATACAATTATCTGCCACGTGCATAAAGTAATGCTCAAAAGGCAAGTCGGCTCAAGGTGCAATAAAGTGAATAAACTATTACGAATACGGATATTCCATGAGCGTAATCATGTTTAAGTGGAAAGTGAAGGCAACAAAGTGCCTCAAAAAATGCTAGTTGTTCTTCTTCAAGTATAGTTTATTCTACTAGTGGAAAGATGAGTGATAGTGCAAAGAAAGTGAGTCCACTATTAGAGGCACATTGCTTCATGGGGTGGGAAATAGTTCTACATTATAAATTTCGTGACCCTTCAGCCACCCATAAAACATATGTAAATGTAGGGACGATCAATCCCAATTGCATACATATAAAGAAAATCCATAAAGGTAATACTAGTTGGGGTGTGATCTATATATTAACTCTTGTATGAATAGGGTTCCAATACATAGCTCAAAAAAATTATTCAAGAAAATATTCGTAATATAATAAATTTGAAATTCTTTGTAACTATAATCATAAAATATGCAATTAAAAAAGAAAAAAATTCATTATCTTTCTCATTATACATTATATTATTGTAATTACACAAATTACAACAATTGTGGCATTACAAACACTTATCGGAACATATATCTTCAAGACATATACATTTATCCATATGAATATGTGCATGTTCCAGGGGCATTTGCTCCAAAAACCCATACGTTCTGTCATTTTCCAATTGCTGGTTCTCTTTACTTCGTCATGGCAGGATGTTTGTTTGTGCGTGGAGAGAGAGAGAGAGAGAGAGAGAGAGAGAGAGAGGGAGGACATCTCACGAATTGCATATTGTTGTGGGAACACTATATGAGAAAGGATGTGTATGTATTGCATGGCTATAGAGGTAAGAAAAATTGATCCGACCTAACAAATCGATCAAATTCATTTGAAAAATTTAATTTGAACTTGATCTAAAAGTGTTTTGATTGAAAAATGATCGAACTTGAATGACTCAAAAACTTAAGGTTGGATCCGAGCCGACCCACGATAATCATCACCCAATTTGGATGTTTATGAGTTCGAGCTTTGCTTGAGCCACTTTAGGGAACCGGGCTTTTTGTGCCAAAATATTATAAAAAAGTTGTGCATGATAAATGATCCTCCCCTAAATGTTTGTTTGGATTATGAGACACTGATGAGAAAAAAAATTGTGAGAAAAAAAAGGTATGAGAAAAAAAAAAGTTTGGATAAATCATAAATGAGAAAGAAAGAAAATAGAAGAGAAAAAAAAAAGAAGATCGTGAGAAAAAAAATTGTGTAAATAGAGGAGAAATAAGTGAAAAAGGTAATAATAACAAAAAAATAATTAATGCTTTTCTTTTCTTCCTCTTTCATACAAACCAAGCAGACCCTAATTTTTAGGATGTGGAAGCTAGTGTGCTAAAAACTCCTTTTTACACAACAATTTATAAAAGGCGAGAGAGAGAGGGGACAAGATTTAAAACAAGTGAAGGAAACTCATCCTAATCAAGAATTGAGTCAACGACATAAAAGAGAAAGAGAGGGTATATGCATGTGTAAGCACCCAATGACACTAATTTCATTCATATCTTTCCAAATCAATATTGGAGGAAGTGGGTGGTGCAGTGCAGTGCAGTGTTTAATTTGTGGATCGGGATGGAATGCTCTGTCATTATTTCTATCCAAAAATGTTGGGAAGTTACAGTTAGAAGCACCAAAAACATGTGCATAAACATTCATCGGTTCAAAGTTTTACCCTCTTTTTCAACACTAAAAAAAAAACAAAAAAACAGGCACACTCCCTCTTTCCCTCCCAATAGTTGCAACAAAGTATCAAAGTTCCCCCGTATAAGTTGGGACTTTAGAGACAATTTGAGGCCATTTTCCTTTTAAAAATGATGGGCAGAAATGGACGTGGAAGATTTATTTTTTTTGTTTAATATTAATTTTTGAAGTTAGTAGTTCAGCGGTTGGAGATGAGAGAGACGAAGATATAGGCAAAAATTGAACTTCACTCATAAGGTTGAGACGCATAGTTTTAACAATTCTAACTAATTTGCAACCTCATATCCGATTGAATTTCATTCATCATGAATTTCCACAAGCAAACATAGAAGGGGGCCGACCATGTGTTAATCGTTGTTGTGTTGAGCACCCCCGGCCCTTCCATTGTATTTTCACCGTTTTAATGCACCTGTTGTTAAGATTAGTGGAAGAAGTAAAGTAACCCAGCCCTTTTTATTTTTTTTTATTTTTTGCACAAATAAATATACAAAATTTTTAAATCATTATAAAAAATTTATAGAAGGGTAAACTTCAGTATAACCGTAAAATTACTCTTTTATGATTAGTCACCGATTTACAACCACAATTTGAGTTGCATAAATAAAAACAAAAGAACAAAGAGACAGTGTACATACCAAAGTTGTTAGAACCGGACCGGTCATCGAACCGGAAACATTATTGGGTCAAGGTTCAACTGGTTGAACCGGTCGAACCAGTATTTGAACCAGTATTTAATAATATATATGTGTATAAAAGTAATTATAAAAATAATATTTATAAATAGTGATTAAATATTAATTTTTCTAATTTTAAGGATGAAATTGAAATTTTTAATAGATTTAGGACTAAATTGAACTTTTAAATTAAAGTTAATGCTTAAATTATAATTTAAATAACATTTGAGGTCAAATTGTAATTTATGAATTTTTTAATTTTATTGGACCGGTCCAACCGGTCCGATTTTCACCGATTTTTACAAATTTTGACCGATTCTTGACCGATTTTTTCTAGTTTTGACCGGTCTGAATCACCCTTCGAAATTTACCAAAATCGGCTCGGACCACCGGCCGGTCTCCGGTTCAACCGGTCCGACCGACCGGTCCGGTCTGGTTCTGACAACAGTGGTACAAACTGTACAATACACAACTCGAAGGGAAAGCCACCAAGAGAAAAAATCTCACAATTTAAAGGGCATTTAGTTTAACTTTTAAATAGTCCAGATTGTTGTTGCATTTCGAAAAGCAGTAGGAATAGTATTTGGTAAATTTTGTTAAAGGTTATTGCTTGTTAATAGTTCCCTCGAAAGTGACAAATCAAAACAATTGCTACTTTTTAATCAAAACAGTTGTGATGGATAATTGTGGACTACAACAACCCTATACTCTCTAACTACTTTTTCTCTCACATCTCTAAAATTTTGAATTTGACCCCAAATAGTTATTTTCATATTTAAACAGTAATAGACACTAAAAGCATATTTTGTTTATTAAGCAACAACAATTAATAACAATAATCAATAATAACAATCAGTAATAACAATTAGCACTAACTAAATCAAAGAGACCCTACAAGACTTAAGTTTAAACCTACTAGAAATTGGGCGGGACAACTAAGGAATAAATATCAGCTCCAGTACATAGCCCAGATTTCACGGGTCTAGAAATAGGATGTCCCAGAGCCAGAGGGGTTGGTTGTAGCCAGTTTCATTCAAGACCAACTAAATCCCTCATCAAGACTAATTAGGTCAAGTCCTAATGCAACCTATTTTAGTAAGACTAATTATGTTCCACCCCTGCAATTCGGGCTATTCGGCCTAAAATCCCTCTTTCATTATATGGGACAGCCCAACTAATCACAGTTCTCACTAACAATATATGATGTTCACGCAGCCATGTGGTGGACACAGAACGAACAATATATGATGTTCTGGGTGTAGGTTAGCCAAGTGATAGGAGGAGTGCCCCCCACTGCCTCAAAAGGGGGTTCGAACCCCCGTCTAAGCCACACCCACGCCTCCCCCTCTATACCCAAGCATAGGCTCCCAGCCAATCCGGCTATTAACCAAAAAACCAATATATGATGTTCTAAGAGATCCGACCCAATCATATGGCCGCTAAGCGCAGTCGCTAGATTGGGTTGCCCTTAGGTATCAGGTACCTCGGATCTCAAATTAGAATGAGTTCTCATGATGTAATATAATTGCCTCTCAAATTCTATCAAAGATAATTTTTTTACTGCCACCAGCCAAGTCGTTTGATGGTAGAGCAATTGAGCTATCGATGCTAGCAATTAGGGTTAAAAAAATCTTGGCACCGACCAACAGACAAAAAAAGAAAATTTTTTATTAGCAGGACATTCTCCTATTTCACAAAAAGGAGAGGAGCATTTACAGGTGCTTTCAGTTTACTAAAGCTCAACTACAAATAACATAGAAAGAAATGCCAAAAATTCAAAGGGAAGGAAAAAAATCCCCGTCAATGTACCCCGGAAAAAATAAGGATGGAAAGGATACTTTGCCTTCTCAAACTGAATGCAATATCTCTGCCTCTAAGATAACCAAAGTGTACACCCGATAACTCAGGATGGAGATCATGCTCATCCAAAAGCGTAAGAAACTTTTATCTCTGAAGTAAGAAGCAATGCAAGCTATTCCGATTGCAGTATAGTCATGGAAATCCCCGTCTAAGCAGCAACTGCAACCTTTTCATGCTTCCTCATGACCACTTTTTTCGGCTTTGGATCAACTTTTGTTTCTGGTTTCTCAATTCCTTGGATATCAGTTATTCTCAATTTAGTCAATTCCTGAAAAAGAAAGAACCCAAGGAAGATGAACAATCAACTTAAATTTAATAATGCACATTAATAACTGATCAACAAAAATGATCTTTTGCACACCTGCCGATGTCCTTTGGTCCTGCGATAATTCTTCCTCCTTTTCTTTTTAAAGATAATCACCTTTGCATCTAATGCCTGAGAAAACAAACATTGTAAGGAACACATGCTTCATTGATCTAAAAGGGTAATGAAGATATAATGGCCAGAGCAATGCCTTATTATACATGTACTTGATGTACGTGACAAGAAAAGGATAAAACTTTCAATTAGGTGCAGCAACATGTCAAAAACATGACACCAAAATGGAACCAATTCCCCATCACTGAAATAAGGCATAACATTTCCAAATTAACTGTCTTCAGCACACCTCTTAGTGGGGCTTCAAACACTGATTTCTCAGACAAAGTGGCGAATGGGAGGCAAGGGATTGGATATGGGCAAAGCAGGGGGTAAACTACCCACATAAAGCCATTCAGACTCTTATTGAGGAAGGAAACACTAATAACCAATAGACGGCTGACGAGAATTTCCAATCTAAGTTCCTGAATTGTTGATTATTCCATCATGTTAGAGCCTATGTTTCATATTCAAAAAACTCATAACCAGGACTTTTGTCAGGAGCAAAAAATCTAATTCTGTCCAAGTCAAATCTTGGATAATGTAAGGTCTGTAAGTTTCCCTAGACGTGATTGGTTTGTTTCTCTCTTGCTATCTATTAATCAACTAAACAGCTTACATGAGAACTAAAACTACAATAATCAATTCTACTGACAAACTGTTAGTCCAAATATACAGCAGCTGGTCAGGAAAAAGAAAAAAACCAGACACGCGATGCTGATTGTCATTATGATCCATAGATCCACAAAAACTGATACTCTCTTCCTTTTGTGACAAGTTTTCTAGAGAAAATTTTCAAAAGCATATGTATCACCAAAGGAAATGACAAATTAAAATGGACAAAGTCTTGCACAAACCCGTGCTTCTCAGCATCACTATATGACAGAGAGAGAGAGAGAGAGAGAGAGAGAGAGAGAGCAGATGGCACACTCACATGCTCCTCAACAACTGCGTGAACAGATGCATCCGGTACTACAGGCCGACCAATTATTGTTTGTGTAGCAGATCCCAACAAAAGTACCTTGTTCAGAACCAACTGCAATAATGTAAAACATAAGAAAACATCAGATTCACCAACTTGGATTCAACCATTGCAAACAAGTTTTTAAATTAAATTAACCCCATATCAATGCCATTTAGCTCCTTAAAGCGGGCTTTATTCTTCTATGAAGGCAATGAATAGACAAAACGCACCAAGCAGCTAATGCCAGCAAAACAGCCATGATGGAAATGAACAAGAGTAACCAAACTAAAAGTCTCTTCTTAAACTAATAATCACTAGTTTAAAGTGCTCGGCATATTGTTGGGCAACAATTCTCTGCCCACCCCCCCCCCCCTCCGCGGGGCGTGGAGGGGGGCCTGCACGGGAAAAAGACCACTCCTTGCTCCATAACCAGGGAACAACTCCAAATGATAGTGCATATAAGGGGAAATCTCAAAACCACAGGACACAGTAAACAGCCAGAACAAAGTTCAGAATCTCAAGTTAGCACAGTGGAGGATAACCAAAACGGTGAACTAATAACCATATCACCAGGCAATAGCAGATATGCAACACGGACCCTCCCAAGAAACTTGCAACTTTAACGAACAATGGTATTAGACAGGAAGTACCAGTCAACACCCCATTACAAGTTACAAACAAGCAATATCAAGAAATTCACAACTCCAAGCAGAGATTTGGAGTAGAAAAACCACAGAATAGAAGAGCAACTTACCTTGTCGTTTACTTCACAGAACTTCAATCTCTCGGTGAAAATAGAATCCCTATTGCTCACCTTAAACTGATGCGACCCAATCTAAAACACACAAGAACCACCATAAACTCTACTATGAACGAGCTATCCCAGTATCCAATAAAGAGAACAAACAAAACTTTAGCAAGCATTACAAAAAAAAAAAAAAAAAAGGAAAATGTGGGAGTCCATGGGAATGAGAAGAACCTGAACGACGGCGAAAACAGGCTCGTAAGGCTTGAAAACCCGGTCAGATCGCTGCAGTGGTCCAACCACTTTGTACCCAATTGCGGCGGCCTCCGCTTCTTTCTCCTCTGCAGAGTACTCTCTCTTCAATCCCTCCCCTCTCTCTCCGTCGTCCACCTCTTCCTCATCGTCCTCCACCTCTTCTTCATCGTCCTCCTCGGTGTCGCCGCCATCCACAGAATCAGACGAGAAACGGCGGTGGTGCGGCCATAGGATGTGCCGGAACAGGTCCGCAGCGGTGAACATGAGAGGGGATTCGGAGGGTAAGAGGTTTTGGATTGAGGTGGGGGCTGAGCGAGAAGAGATTGGTTTAAGAGAATGGTGGAATGATGCGGAGTGTGTAGAGAAGAGAGCCATGGCGCGACGGCTTAGTGTGTGGAGACACCGCCTCTGCGCCATCGCTGGTGGTGCTGGTCGTTATTGGTGTGCGACCAAATCCAAAACGGGAGCTCGGTATGTGGAACACCCGCTAGGGTTTTAGGTTTTTTTTTTTTCCTGCTCAACCACACATAAAAAAAAATTTTTATATTATAATCATCTTACAATAATTGATATATTTTTATAACTGTAACTAGTAAATAACCCATACGGTATGTGAAATCAGTAATTTTTTTTTTTGTGGTTTAATTGCTTAATTATGTATTATATTATTGTACATATATTGACTTTGTTATTTTTTGTGCCTTAATTTAGTATTCTACTTAAATACTACACTTTTCATATTTATTGTTTGGGGTAAATTAAGTTTTACACCATTTATTTATTTATAGGGTAATTACCATTTACACCAATAATTTTAAAAAATTACAAAAAATATCATGTAGTTATATTTTCAATAACAAAAAATATCATCTAGTCATCTGCCATTACTTAATGTTTGATTATATTACAATACTGCAATTATAAATGTCCAAAAGTGACAACAATACCCTCAGTTATATCTGAACCTAAAATGATCGTTTAAATTGTAAAACTACACAAACCCACAACCAGGAACTAAAAATCACCAAAGTTAGAAATTTAAGGGCAATCATAAAAATTCTTCAACAATCTCAAATCTCAAAAATTTTTCGCAACAAAATTAGTACTTTCTTCTTCAAATTTTTCAGTTTTCCTTCAGCCTTTCAGCCTTTCTACTTCTCCTACCCACCTGTAAAAAATATGTCCCAAGCAAGTTCAAACTCAATCAACTATGAAGCACAAACTCCATACTACCCATGATTCTTAGACGTAAAGTTCCTAAAAACAAAACAAATACAAAGTACACACACACACACACAACAGTTGAACGAAAAAAACAAAAACAAAAGGATTAAATACTAAAGAATCTATCTAATCAAATGTAAATACTCATATTACCTTGTAGAAAAACTTTAAACCATTTTGAAATCCAATGTATCAAGAACATGCGAGACGAAGATAATGCCACTCCCAGATTTAATATTGGCAAGAGGATGGGTGGCGTAAATCCTAAATTAAGCCATGATATTATGATAAAAATATAAGGCCCAGAAGAACCCACCTAGTAAACAAGTCAAAATAACCTGGTTTATGTCTATATTAACGCCCGAGGATTCAAGCACAATTTGGATTGCACTTCAATTCTAGTGGAAACTCACAGGTAGAGTGGAGACTTCCATGCCTTGCCATTCTAAACTTCAATTTTTTTCATCCCACGGCAATTAACAAATTAACCAACAAAAAAACTCTCAGACCCTACTTTTCTCAAAAAAAAAAAAAAAAACCCAAGAAAACGCTAACCTTGCAAGTTATAAACAAACCAGACACTACTTTTCATTGAAACCCCACGTTTGAACAAAACTCTCACTTTCAAATCAACGAAAAATAAGAAAAACACATCAATCTATCTGTAAGGAAGAAAAAGAACTACGGAAAACTCACAAATTTCAACGAAAAAACACTGATTTCATTGGGTTTGTGTTGGATCGACAGATGGTTTCGATATTCCCTAAGAAATTGTCGGAGAGAATAAGAGTTTCAGGAGGCGGCCGTGTTGTGAAATGTAAATTAAGTTTTTTGTCTTTTAAATATATAGGGGGCATTTTTGTCTTTTCACAAATTCTGTCTACATTGACCTTTTTTCGTTAGTCAAATGATGTTTTTTGTAATTTGTGAAAATCATTGGTGTAAGTAGTAATTACCCCCTAAATAGATGGTGTAAAATGTAATTTACCCTTACTGTTTGATTTATTTTGAAAAAAAGTGTGAACAATTATTCTGAAATAAGTCTTTTAATTTTTTTTAAAAAGAAATAATTAGTAGTATACCTTCAAAAAAGAGTTTCAGTAAAATAATTATCAATATAAAAAGCTTGTTATTTCTGTAATGCACTCTTTTTTTGAATTTTTGTTTGAATGTAATCAAGATTGCAAATAAATGAATTAGCGTAGAATAAATAAGAATTAGGAGATTTTTGTAAACAATATGGATATGAACCTATAATAACACCCTCCACATCTAAAGAAAAAAGAAATTTACATCTAAGAAAAAGAAATATAAAAGGTATAAAAAATCCTATAAACCATATAAAAGATATAAAAAACAACAATAAGAAAATGTACCTGAATATACAAAAAGACAGCCATTTAGAAAGAAATATAAACATAAACGACTAGATAAAAATAATTAAAAAAAATAGTATGTTATAAATGTGGAAAACCTGACCATTATAAACGCTAATGTAAATTAAAAGATAAAATACAAACTTTAGATATGGATAAAGAATTAAAAACTAAAATTTTAAATATAATAGATGATACCTCTGATTCTGAATTCTCATCTGAAGATAATGAAATAAATATAATAGAATATGAATCTGAAGTTGAATATTCAAGTGATAGTAATAATTCAGGTTTATGTTGTAATATTTGATGCAGACATATAAGTGTTATTACAAATGATAATAAAGCTAGTCTAATGTTTGAAATAATTGATAAAAGGGGGTGGTCACCTGGGCCGACAAAATCTCGCCCGACTCCCACCCGACCATAGGTGGCAAGGGGACCCATGAGTAAGATAACATTTAAAATATTTAAGATTTTAAAATTCATTTGAAATTCAAAAGTGGGTTTTTCGGAGTGGCGTACAGTGTCAGCAGACATTTCTGGGGAGTTGGAAAGACGGAAGCTTCCCCAAAACGTGAAATAGAAGACAGAAGGTCACTTATTCCCAAGGTCCCAAGGCACAGTGGAATATCAGAAGTTAGGAGTGGCTTCGAGAGATCGTTCCATTGTAAAGGAGGATGAAGGAAATGAGGATAGTGTAAGGGGGAAGGGAAGTGACTATAAAAATTACGAGGGTCGTTTGGTGCGTGCTGTATAGAAACGAGGGTTAGGCGAAAAAATAATCAGACGGCAGATTGGAGTACTATGGAAATTTGGGGGAATTATTGTTAAAATTCATTGAAAGCGAGCTTATATCATCCAAGCGTCGAAGCGATAATGTGATTTGTTGGGCGATAACAAGTAAGTTTGATGTACTTTTAAGGGGGTTGGCATATGTAGGAAATTAGTTTATTAATTTAATCCAATAAATACATGCATGTAACAAAGATGTTGGAAATATGAAATTGTTGTCTAACAACAGCGGATATAAAGCATAGCTTAGGGTAATTAGTGGTTTAGAATGTGATTTGAAAACCATTTTATTGATGCTTATGTGGACGCTATAAAGTTGATAACTAGGGAAAAGAGGAATTTTTTTGGAACCAAATAGATGTGGCAAAGTGTAAGATTGAAAGGCTGATAAGTTTAAAATGCAGGGAGGTCCTGGGAAAGAGCACTATCAAACATGGCAAATGTAGCTGATAAAGTAGTTGCAGTGGGGTCATTAGAGTCTGACTGTGAAAGTAGTGATTGGGAAGAAGAATACAGTGAAACTCTGAGCAGTGGGTGGGATAATAGTGATGAAGCACCTGTACTGAATGATAGACGGTCCGAAAAAAGCAGCAGATTGTCAAAACCACAGATGGACAGGGGGATGAGGATACAGAGACCGTTAACAGGCTATAATTGTTTCCAGTAAGGAATAACAGATTTTAATGGATATGTTTTAGAGCGTAAATAGAATATTATGCATATTATGTAATGAAAACAAACAGTGATGTTGTGAAAAGTTACAATTTGTTTTTGTGAGTAGGAAGTGGTACATGGCAACGGCTGCAAGAGAGGGTCGAAGGGGCTTAAAGCTATGTAGTGTAAGACTCTATGATGCTGTAATATGAATTAGCTTGTGGGAAGTCCTATAAGGTCAATGAATTTGTGCATGATCTCTTGATTTAAATGTGTGTTGTTTAATTTTGCAATGTTTTTTAAATTGATTCAGCTAAAGGTCGGGGGGAAAGTTCGAAGCAATGGGCTGGATTGGATAATGAGTCAAAGAATAGATTTGAGAAGGAAGCTGTGTCATTGAACGGTGGTTTTGGAAATGTACGGTTTAAGAATTATGGAAGTAGTAGCAGAAGAATGCAAACACGCGGAAATGTTGCCAGTGTGGTAAGTGTCAATAGCCGATATAGTTGTAATATATACAGATGTTATGAATAAATTAATGCTAACTTGCTAAGTTTAATTGAGCAGGTTGTGTATCATTCACGTTGCAGTCCGCAACAAATGATGAAATTAGTGAGAGAAATAGGGAAGCGATCACACGTGCCGAAGATAGTTGGTGAGATGGGATTTGACAAAATATTGCGTGCTCAATGTGGAAATATGCCTAAGAAGTTCATTGCATTGCTGTTGGGTCACTTTGACCCATTTACATGTGAGTTTTCAGTAAGGGGGCAGCAGGAGAAAATAACTGGGGGGCACGTCGCTGAACCAATGGGAATACCAAATGGTGAGGTTGCAGTTCCGACGAACGAGAAAGCGGGAGAAAAAGTTTCAGAGAGTTTTGCTGCTCTTGTAGAGAAGTTACTTGCTAAGCAAAGGCGTTGTAGTGGCACACGAAATAGTCAAGCATGTTTAGTATCGAGAAAGTTTCTTGTTGGGAAGCAAAACTTCAAAGACCTTAGAGTAGTGTTGTGCAGCGTTGGCAATGAAGATTGTGTATTGAGGCAGGCCTTTTTACTCCTTGCGTTGGGTTTGGTGCTTTGTCCAACTTCATCACAGACACCATCCCCAAAGCTGCACAGTGCTGTAGCTGCGTAAGAGATGTTAAACAATATGGTTGGGGTGATTTTGTGCTATCGTGGTTATGTGAAGAGATAATCGCCTTAAAGAAAGGCAAGAGGAAAAGGCATGACATTGAGGGGAAGCGAAGCGTGGGGGGTTGCTTGCTTGTGTTAATGGTAAGTGTGTACATAAGGATTGGGAGTAAAAGTAATCAATTAATATCACCAACCTTATCTTCATATTGTTTTGATGAGTGGTTTTGTTCTTAAATTCATTGTAGCTATTCTATTTTGAGATGCTCCAATTCACGGTGTTTGAGGTGCGCCCTGTAAATGCACATCCACTTGAGTTTTGGACAATAAAGAGGATTCACAAGCGAGTGCAATTGGAGCTAGAATACGCAAGTTTCAACCCAACTGAGGTATTTTATGTTGTAAGTAAAGTATTTGAGTTTGTGTAGGACATGTTCAATAGGGCATAATAATAGAACCAAAGGGTCTAACAAGGAAAATGATAGGACCCCACTGAAGACATTTTGTTTGTAGGGATATGAACAGTGACAAATTGGTTAACATGTTTGGTGTACATGACAGGGAATTGGGACAAATCATAGGTTCAAGGGCATTATGGTAGGCAATGAAGTTATGAATCGTAAAACGTGCCGTAGGGATGAAGTAAGTTGGGACAATTGTGGTATAAGCTATTATGGAGGTGCAGAAGCCTGTGCACAAAAATTGATCAAATCTTTTGAGAGCATAAAATGTTGCGATGTTTACCTTGTACAGGGAGATGGCGAGGTCGTGTGTTTGGCAGAAGCTTTAATGGAAAAGCACATAGTAGCATTCAGTGCAGAACTACGCAGTGAGATTGCAAAGCACGCAGCAAGGTCCAGGAATTTCAACAAGGCATCTGATGGGAAGAAGGTGCATGCGGAGATGGACAATGATGGAATCGGAAGGGTTGACTGTGGGAATGCTCCAATAGTGCACACAAGTGAGTCCGTCGTTCGTGGAGAGCCATCGCAAAGGAAGCATGATTGAATTGTTGGCTAAATTGCTGTGATAAGGCAGTCGAATTAAGATAGCTAAGTATTGCCCATGTTGTTTGACAGATGTTTCCGTAACTAATTTTCAATTGTAAGCTAGTAGGCATGGTGTGTAGTTACGGAATGTAATTGGTAATGACGTATTGTAGAAATATTGGCCAGCAATATTCCCATATTAAAAGATGAAACTTACTTTTAGTTACCCTTGCAAAGGCAAGCAAAACTACTGTCAGAAAGTGAAGGAGAACATAAAAGGCAGAGTGCACCAGTGGTTGACCCGTTGGTATGTTTACTCAAATTCAATATCACTTTTCCAAGTCCTCCAGCGAGCTACTTAAAAAAAAGCACACATAATTTGGAAATAGACACGTGTGACACCAAAGTTGCCAATTAGCGAGGTGTTAACTGGCTCGTTGTGCAACCATTCCGAACAGCAATTGATTGGGCGAGAGTCAATTGGGCATGGGAGTCTATCACCTGTTTGCCATACACATGGTACGTACCAAGCTTTGGTAGACATACACCATACCAACATTAACAAGTGTTAACAACATTGTATACTTATAAAACATATATTCTTATAATATAAATTACAATTTCATGATATTAGCTGGTGCACTGCAATGCACTTTTAACCCAGTCCTGAATTATTCCTTACATGTTTATCCATTAGGGTAGTGAAATTGGATGTCACGTACCTGCAATGTTGTATCAGTGGCACCAAATGGGTTGAAATTTTGGGTGGATAGTGTCTTCAGCTATTTTTTGGTCTGGGTAATAGCCTTTTGCCGATTTTTTTTCTGTATCATACCAACCACCCTCTTTGTCCTCGGCCTTCACCTTCGTTTAACACTTACTGGATCCTTGAACTTTATTGAACAAGAAGTATGGTCCACAACATTTAGTTCTTCATTGCATACACTGTTGGTGCCAGTGTCAACACCTCCACGCTCAGCAAATATAGACTGTCAATTCTCCAAAGTATGTATATGTTCATTCAAGCCCTTCACCATATACTCATACTTACTATCATCCCCAATTGCCACATCAATTGCAACATAAAATAATTTCTCCAACTCTTTTGTTCTTCTATCCTTGACAGACATGTTATTCCCACCAACTTTAAAACTCCTATGGCAGCGGCTTACATCCTTTCTCCACCTCCTCAAAATATACATGTCAGTCAACACAAATACTTCATTGTACAAAAGTACCTTAAATGTATGGCAACACAAAATTCCTTTGAAATCAAATAGTTTACAGTCATAATTTACTACCTTACTCTCCATGTCAAACTGAACTTCAAACCGTTTCTGCTGGGCTAGCTCCCCACCAACCTTCACAATCTCATGTACTTCATAAACCCTTTTGCTCCCGGACTCTGTTTGTAATTTAGCATCACAATACATAACATCAGTCATTTGTTTTTGTACAAGCCTAAACATATTACTTGTGTATGCTTTCTGCAGCTGCATCTCAAAAGGGAAACGTGTTACACAGGGAACTTTAGTATGTTCTGAGAAGTAATCTTCCTTTACTTCTTTTTCAACCTTATCACGGACAGCAATTTGGTACTGCTCAACAAATTGAATGAGAGTGCTGCGAGAATGAACATAACCATTAAAGAATGAATGCATGCTCTCACTTCGCTGTGTCGAAGACATTCCTGCCCAAAAGTGACCTTT
The DNA here is from genome assembly GCA_037832335.1 of Carallia pectinifolia. Lineage (NCBI taxonomy): Eukaryota > Viridiplantae > Streptophyta > Magnoliopsida > Malpighiales > Rhizophoraceae > Carallia > Carallia pectinifolia. The sequence continues at coordinate 5,642,185 of CM075454.1, read as the reverse complement.
CACATAAACTGGAGCCCATTGCTGCCTATTCACATAAAGGTATGCAAGCCAATCATTTGTCTCCAACTTATAATCTGAAACCATTGTCTTCCAACACTCCTCAAACTCTTCACTATTTCGGGAATCATAAACATCATCTAAAAATGTATCTTTCAATCTACCATACTCATTATTTTTTTGGAAATTTTTGGGGAAATTTGCACAAAATGTGCCACAAGCACCACCTATGTCTTGACACTGGAAATACTATCTTCACTGCTTCACATATGGCTAGACATTGATCCGTAATTATGGCATCGGGGGGTTTACCATCCATACACTTTAACCATTTCTCAAACAACCACTTGAACGTTTCAAACTTCTCGTTGTCAACTAAAGCACAACCTAATAGGATTGAATGTCCGTGATGATTCACCCCAACAAATGCTCCACAAGGTATATCATATTTATTAACAAGATAGGTTGTGTCAAATGTAATCACATCTGAGAACTCTTTATAAGCTGCCCTACACCTCCCGTCTGCCCAGAAAAGATGCTTCATCCTCCCCTCTTTGTCTGGCTTAATTGAAGAAATAAAATCCCGACTTTCTGTTTGCATTTCCCAAAACATCATATGCACAGCTTTTGCATCGCCTCCTACGATATGCAAACGACGAATTTTATTTACATGGTTTGTCAAATCAACACGAAGACATGACAACTCTTCATGCCCACCAGCATGATATATAACCGATTTGACGTTGTCTGTTGGCCTTATCCCTGCCTTATCATTCAACTCTAATTATCGCTTTGAATACTCATCAACGACCCTATGCTGCCTAATAAATCTATTTGATTCTGGATTAACCTCGTGATTGTGCTCCAACTCTACCTTTGTAATTATCCATATTCCTAAATACTTCGCACAACATATTCGACCTTCGCATTCTATCCTCCCGCTGCTTCGTTGCGACAACACATTGTTCCGCTTTGCTTTGTGTGTTCTACCTTTGCTGCAAGCAATTGTAATCCACCTGTCTTCACCCGTATTCAAGTCATTCTTCCCTCCTCACTTAACTATTCCAAATCCCTTCGCCTTTGCATATGCCTTGTAAAATTCATACACTTCACCTCTGTCATTGAATGTCATTACAACCTTCGGTTCTTCTATTGCCATTTCTTCATTATCATTATTTGTGCTCATTATCACATTTTCACAGTCCACTAGCCAATTATCCCCTCTTTCTCACGTATGTACTCTTCCACTTCACCTTCCATACCCATCTGAACTATAGCATCTATTGACACCACCTGTTGCAAGTATCAAACACTTATATCAATCCTAACCATCATTACAAAACATTTAACCACACTTTCTTATTCATTCTATTTATGTTTGTTCCATAACTACTCCTTATTATACACACTCTTATTGTTATCACTGCCTTAATTACCCACAGACACATGTTTCTACTATTAATTCTTCCCATTTTCCTTCACATACAACAAACTCCTACACATATATACGTCAATATCCTACTTGCAATTTTCATACTTTTTCCTCTACACGCATTTCAGCTCAGCAAATCATTGCTACTGCATCTTATGTTCCCTCCATTCACAACACTTTTACTTTTACCAACTTATTTCTATTGTCATCGTCCTAACCTACTACTATGAATGCTCTTTAGTACTCCCTACTATAAAACCCACCACTCAATTTAACGTTTTTGGACTTCATGAAAAAATCATTTTATACTTTCCGAATAGCTATACACTAGTGTTCTCTACTTTATAGCCATTTATTGCACATGAATATACATTACAATTCAGTACATTAGCTTAAATTTCTTTGCCCAAACATAATTTTTGCCATAGAAAGAGATGTTTTTCTTACCAAATATGCAGTTCCTTTTGTACACCTTCTATCTACATAGCTTCATTTTCGCTTACTTCATTCTACTACATGACTGCTTTCCATGCCTTCGCGCACTAGATCGCCACTTTCCACTACCTTCGCGTAATTTCCCCCAACATTTTCCACTCTATTTCAAACATTTGTCCTATGGGCCTTTGCTGGAAGCTATCCTTACTGAGGACCTCATTTCAAAACCACTTCATTGCTCTACTTTCCACAACTTGTTATCTGTCCTTCTTTCCTGCCTTTTATTTCGTCATCGCACCTTCGTTAGTCAACACCCGATTCATTCTCCGAAAATTGGCGCAAATTTTTCTCTTACACTTTTCATTTTGGGGGCATTCTGTTACCGCCCAATTTTTCATTCCTTCAACTAGGACCATTGTGCGCTTTTGTTTTATTATCTTTTATTCCTCACCACTTCAGTCGGGTATGTATCGAGTGGAAAATGTCGGCCCGTTAATCTTTTGCCTTGATAAAATATCAGACCCTGAAATTAAAAAGGAATATTTAAATAAATTAAAACTGAATTAGTAGAACAACCTGTAAGAGAATGTGAACCATACTTCGTTAGAAATATATGGAATGAAGGGATAAGTAAACAACAAACTAATAAATCAGTAATATGTTTAGAGGAATTAAAAGAAGAAGTAAGACAAAATAAGCGAGAAATAGATATTTTAAAAAATGAAATAAAAGAATTAAAAGTTTTAGTATATAATAATAATAAAGGAAAAGAAAAGGAAGAATCAAGTTATTTGAATATAATAAATAAAACAGAATATAAAAAATGGTATGTTAAAATAAAATTAGTTGTTAATAATGAGTATACAAAAGAATTAATTGCATTAGTAGATTCAGAAGCAAATCTAAATTGTATACAATAAGGAATAATCCCAACACAATATTATAAAAAAAACAACAATAGTGCTCAGAAGAGCCAATGACAACAAAATGAATATTTCATATAAATTATCTAATGCACATATCTATAATAAAGGAATATGTTTTAAAAATGTATTTATAGTAGTTAAAGATTTATCACAAGCAATAATATTAAGAACCCCTTTCTTAACTCAAATATACAATTTCTCAGTAACACCTAAAGGAATTATTACTACTATATTAGAAAAAGAAATATGCTTTGAATTTCTGCTTACACCAGAAATTAAAGAAATAGATTCACTAAAAATTGAAACTATATGTAATACAAAAGAAATTCTTTTAATACAAAAACAAAAACAAATAAAATACTTAAACCAATAAATACACTATAAACAAATTAGTGATCAATTGAATACTCAAGAAGTACAACAACGAATCAAAGATATTACATCTAAATTTGAAAATGAAGTATGTTTTACCATACCTAATGCTTTTTGGCACCGGAAGAGGCATACAATTTCTTTACCTTATATTGCTAATTTCACAGATAAACAAATTCCAACTAAAGCTTAACCAATACAAATGAATGCTGAATTATTAGAATATTGTAAAAAAGAAATTCAAGAATTACATGATAAAGGATTAATAAGACCTAGTAAGTCCCCCTGGTCATGTTCTGCTTTCCATGTTAATAATCAAGCGGAAATAGAACGAGGAGCCCCTAGGTTAGTAATAAATTATTAACCATTAAATAAGGTTTTATAATGGATAAGATATCCTATACCAAATAAAAGAGATTTAATTAAGAGACTAAGTGGTGCAGTAATATTTTCTAAATTTGATATGAAATCAGGATATTGCCAAATACAAATAGAAGAAAAGGATAAATATAAAATAGCATTTACAGGCCCTTCTGGACATTATGAATGGAATGTCATGCCATTTGGTTTAAAGAATGCCCCATCAGAATTTCAGAATATAATGAATGATATTTTTAATCCATAAACTAAATTTACTATAGTATATATAGACGATGTATTAGTATTTTCAAAATCTTTGACAAAACACTATACACATTTAAGAAAGTTTTTGAATATAGTAAAACAAAATGGATTAGTAATATCAGTAAAAAAGATGAAATTATTTGAAGTAAAAACAAGATTCCTAGGATATGATATTCATGAAGGAAAAATAACACCAATATGTAGGTCAATAAAGTTTGCAGATAAATTTCCTGATGAGATTTAAGAGAAATAACAATTACAAAGATTTTTAGGATGTTTAAATTATGTCGTAAATTTTATACCTAATATTAGGTCTATATGTGCACCCCTATATCATAGGTTAAGAGAAAATTCTCCTCCTTGGACAGAAGATATGACTGATATAGTTAAAAGGGTTAAGCATTTAGTAAAGCATCTTCCTTGTCTAAGAATACCAGATGAGAATGCTTTTTTAATCATAGAAATATATGCATCAGATGTAGGTTATGGAGGAATATTAAAATAAAGAAAGAATACAAAGAAAATAGTAGTTAGGTATTACTCAGGAATATGGCATGGTCAACAAAAAAGATATTCTATTGTCAAAAAAGAGGTTTTAGCCATAGTCTTATGTATCATGGCATTTCAAGATGATGTTTTCAACCAAAAGTTTTTATTACGAATAGATTGCAAGTCTGCAAAATTTATTTTAGAAAAAGATGTTAAAATCTGATTTCAAAACAAATTTTTGCCCGTTGGCAAGCATTGATTTCAAATTTTGATTTCACTATTGAATAAATAAATGGAACATCTAATTCTTTGCCTGATTTTCTGTCTATAGAATTTTTGAAGAATCATGAGCAAACAAAAGGTGACTCATGAATTCTTTAATACGTCGAATAGTGAAGCGTCGAATAGTCCATTGTCTTTACGACAACAGTTTGTAAGACCACAGTCGTTGAATACTCAATCGTCGAATATTCTGAATATAGATTTGAATAACCAATTTTCTGTTTTAGGAAAAATACCTTCTCCGACAAAGCCTCAAACTAGTCCCAGAAATTATAAAGATATAATGGAACTGAAACCCCCATCTGCACCTTCTACCTCTTCAACCTTACCATATAGACCTCCTTCTCTTGATCTTAAATATATTATTAAAGATGTAGAACATATATGTGTATTAGAACTAGAATACCAAAATATTCCCATCATCGATATTGTGACAAGGATGTTTCCCAAAAATAGTGCTTTCTTACCCCAAACTCAAGAAAAACAGAAAGTTTTATGAATACATCCTTATAAACACCTCCTCAGCTGATATCGAACACACTCTAGACAAAGACCAAGAAATCCAATATTCCAAGATGAATATCAAGAAAATACTTACTTTTGCATATTGGAATAAAATGATTGATAATCAAACTAGCAGTTTTACCTCAATATTGCATGACCCCATATTAAGCCAAAGACATCATATCCCTGAATTCCTGTTAAACCAAAAGAATGTTCCACCCATGTATAGATATATGAGGTTTTTTGGACCATGTGACCCCATGGTATTCAACTATTATGATTATATCAGTGCCTGGAATAATGGTCTCATGGTTGGCAGCTACAGACATTCATGGTTTCTAAGAATATTAAATGAATGTCCCATAATATTTCCTTCCTGGTTCCATGCATAGTGGTTAAGATTTGGTCATTCTGAACAAGTCTTCCCCAATAAAACTCTCGATGGATACAAACTATTTTTTGACTCTGTTCCTGAACTCCCAATATCTCATACCTGGTATTTCACAATCACTTTTGATATCCCCTAGATGATGAAATGGAATTTTTCTGTTCAAAGGATGCACCCACCACCATATCCACCCTCTTTAGTCCAGAATATTCAAATTAAATGGTGGAAAAAGCTCCCTCAAGATTAAGAATGTTCAAATGAAGTCTCTCAATGGTTAGCCAAACAACATGTTCAAGGTCCTTATGATAGTTCTCCTCTGGCTAATCCTTTCTCCAATTCTGAAAAGAAAATACAAGATAGTCTCTCTACTGCCAGCTCAAAAGAGGAATACAAGAAAAAGTTAATGGAAGCTCTTTCTGAATTATCTCAAGACGATGATATTATGCATTCTCCTGCTCACTTGTCAAATGAAGATCCCGATTATGATCTTGGACAAGACTACGGCAATGTGACCGATGAGCTGTATCCCACTCAATATCCCAGAAGACCACAATAAGTGCTTGATAACGTAAGCCGTGACGTCAATCTTCAATAATATAACTATAGTGCTCAATGACGTAAGTAATGACGTCAATGTAATACAGCTGTCAAGCTAGCTGTCTGATAGAAATAGTTTTCTTTCTCTATAAATAGAGGTTTCTTTGGCATTTGAGAGTAGAGCGAAAAACCCACGTGAAAAACACACACACACTCCTCTATTATGTCCAGAACTTTCCCCTCTGTAAACCTTGAATATCTCTTCTCTCTGTGTGAATAAATTTATTAATATTTGAATATTTCTAGAAGCTTTATTTTCAATATGGAAGATTATAATCTTCCTGCTTAGATAAGTGAGGTAAATCACTGTATAAGTCAGAATTCTGCTTTTTCTGATACTGTCAATCTTTCACAATATCATGCATGTCCTGTTCATCATCATCAACCGCATTGTATGGCATCAGAGCCTAGATCATGGCCTTTGAATAGGATGATTGTTGTAAGGGTTGGTCATTTTAATACTCAGACTCTAGATATGAATTACTGGTGGGAAGTTAAGAGTCGTCTCCATGTCATCAAACCCTATAAGAAAACAGTTAGAGATGCTGTCATAGCTACTAGAAATTGTCAGAATAATTTTGATTGATAAAAGAAAGTATATAAAAATTTATTAAAAAATTCTAAAGCTATTACCACTTCTTTGAATATGTCATACCTTCTCCATCTGGTTAGAAGAAAAAAAAGAATAAAAAAGATTGAGAGAGATCTAGAGGTTCTTAAGGATTACACTACAGGACTATATATATAAGGGTGTGTATTAGTCTATAATACTAAAATAAAGGGAGACATAGATAAGGTGTGTGAAAAGCTTGAATAAGGTTGTTAGTAGCGTTGGTCAGCTGAACAAGTACGCAGGAGGTGGAAAGTGGTCCCGGAAAGGTGGTCCTATTACTTAAAATCTGTTCAGGTAATTCATACTATGTCTAAATTCTCTCGAAATTTTAGTAAAAGGGCTAGTACATCTTCTTATATAGAAAATCCTGATATTGTAGATTATAATAGACATAGCATGCAAATAGCAAAGATAGAACAGACTTTATATAATTGCAATATCCCAAAATAGGCTAAAAAAGAAATATATCAAATAGGAAAATTTGATAGTTGGAAACATGAATACATTATTGATTCTTGTGAAAAGAACTTTACATATAGACCCAAATGTTCAAGAAATAAGTTTATTAGATGACTCTATACTTGAAAAATATAAAGAATCTAATCAATTTATTCATGTTGGAATGGCATAGATAGCTCTTAAACCACTTCACAAATTGGGAATAGATACACCTATCCTAATCTGCCTGCGTGATGCTCTGTTACTAGATTTCTAGCAATCATTACATGCTGTGTTTGAATCAAATCTGGCTAAAGGCCCTGTATATTTTAATTGTTATCCAAATTATGCTATGTCCTTGTTTGATCAAAATATAAGTAAAAGTTTAACTTTGAATTTGCAAGTACCAGAAAATATGCTTCCACGATCAACGAATATTCCATTAATACATAGAATATATTATAAGATATTACCATCCACTATATCGCCAAGAGCATTAATGAAATCCCCAAAAGGACAAACACTATTAGTAGAAGTAAATAGTGAAAGATCATTTGTTGAAACACCAAAATTAATAGATTGGAATCAAATAACTTTTCCAGAAAAATGGATACTACCCAGTGTACAGATACCAAGACCAATAGCTCCTAGGTTAAATCTAGCACAAATATTACAAGATGAAAATGGTAATGTTGAAATAATATTTCCTTCAAGAAGAATTAAACATTTAAGAATTTTTTCTTTCAGAAAATCTACAAGCAATATACCTTCAAATCTTCCATCTTCATCTAATACCACTATAAACATACCATTACATAATACTACAGAATCCATAAGAATAAATAATCCCTTAGCAGGAGTAGACTTTCATAAACCAATTCCACATCCCATATATCATGTGCAAATTAAAGATTCTTCTAGACCTTTATCACCTACACCAAGTGATATGCAAAGTCAATTACATTAATATGAAATTTTATATAAATAGAGAAGAAATAAACAAAGAATTTAACTCAGACAAAAACATTATTAAACAAATAAAATTTTTAATAATACTAGTCAGACTGAAAGACAAACCTTAAAAGAACAATATTATAAAGATTTAGAAAAATATCAACAGATAATACCTTTCTTTGAATGGTATGATATACATCAATATGTTTACAATCATTCAAATATTAATGTACTTAAAACTAGTATGCAAGAATGAGAAATTATTACTCATAATAAAATAACATCTATTCATCCAACTATGGAAGAATATACCTTTAAACAACATGGACAGATAGTAATAGCCTCACCATTTAAAATGCCTGCAATAGATCCTAACTCACCTATAATTACTCAAAAAGATGTAAGGAATATACATCATCAGTCTAATTATACTAATAAAACATTACATACTATAACTCAGCAATTAAATATTATAGAATCAAATATTGCCTCTCTAACTCCTCAAATAGACAAACCTTCGACTTCCATATCTTCATCTTAATTTTCGAAATTACAAATAGATCAACCTTTATTTCAAATACCAGAGATTCCCCCTGAATTACAATTAAAGCAAAGTCCCTCAAATACAAATCTTCTTAATATCATAACTCAAAAATTAGAAGAATTAAAAGTTCATGATCAAAAAATACAAGTAGTAACAAAAAATAGTCAGGATAATCAAGAATCTGAAAAGGAATTTACTATTAAAGACCTAGAAGAACAATTTCAAGATTCAATGAATATAAATAAAATAAGAGGACAAGGACAAGGACACATTAAAAATACTACTAAGAAATATTCAAGAGCAGTTACTAGTTATTATTATCCTAGACCTTCTCTACCTGATATAATGAGTGAAGAAAGATTGCAAAATCCTATAGTTACTTTTATAGGCGAAGGCATATATGAATGGAACATAGATGGATATAGTGAACATAATATTTTGCAAGTTGTAGAACAAATGACTATTGCTGCTTCTGCTTATAAACATAGAAAGAATTCTGATAAAGCTATAGCTTGGAATTTAATATTTGGATTTACTGCCTCATTAAAAGGTTGGTGGGATAATTATCTTAGTCAACCTCAAAAAGATTATATAATAAACTCTACAAAAACTATACAGAGCACTTTAACTGATCCTAATACATCAGCAATTGTATTACAAGAAAAAATCCAAGAAAATGTTGTTGTTGTACTAATATTTGCAATAACTAAACATTTATACTTAAATACTACACTTTTCATATTTACTGTTTGATTTATTTTGAAATAAAAGTATGAACAATTATTCTGAAATAAGTCTTTTAATTTTTTTTAAAAAGAAATAATTAGTAGTATACCTTCAAAAAAGAGCTTCAGTAAAATAATTATCAATATAAAAAGCTTGTTATTTCTGTAATGCACTCCTTTGAATTTTTGTTTGAATGTAATCAAGATTGCAAATAATTATGATTTGTGCAAACGGAGGTCACACATACATGAAATAAAAGACATGATTTATCATTATTTTCAGGATATGAAATTTACACAAAAAATTTCAGCATGGTCAATTAACACAAAAAAAAAACATAAATTTGAATCCAATTAAATGTTTCTATAACAAAATTTACACATAAATTTTTAGCATATGAAATATCAATTAACACAAAAAAAAAAGCACGAGGAAGAGAAAAAAAAAACGGAAGAGAGAAAAAAAATTAATTTTTCAATCGAGAATAAAGCAAAGTACATGTGTAGGGATTAAAGAAGGCAATACACATGAGGAAAGAAGAGAAGCAAATTAAACAAAAAATCATCTTTACGAAAAAGAAACACAATGTACACAGTTGATGAAATATTTACATTCCAAAAAAGCCTAAACAATTAATTATGAATAAATTTGCAGAAATATCATCTTTTGTAGTTCAAATTGAAGAATTAGACGAAGAGGATACTACAACTCAAGTTTTTTGCAACTTAAAGATCCAATATGTTTACCAGAAAAAAGCTCTAATGAAAAACCCGTGGATTTTTTTGGGTGCAACGCTAAACGGTAGGAAATAACAAAAATAAAAAATCAATAAAAAGAGTAATTATTTTGTGCAAAATACAACATACCTGTAAAAGAAAAAGATATGGACAAAGTGGTGGATTCAAGCATTGTTGCTCTTAAAATGCTTTCAATAATTATTCTGCAACTAATAATACAAATAAAGAATATTAATGCTTTTTTATAGTGTGAAAAAGAAAATTAAATAATGTTGGTATTGAAACTAAAATTTTAATTTCAATAAAATACTAACAACGACTACAATTAAAATACTAATAAAGACTTTTAATAGAATACTAAAAAAGACAACCGTTATTAAAATTTTAATTCTATTAGAACACTAAAAAAGACTACAATTGTTAAGATTTTATTAAATTAAAAAATTTAAAATTCTAAAATTTGATTTTTTTTAAGAATTACAGCACCAGATATTTTCATGTAAGCATGTAAATATTCCCAAGGCTTCTAGTAAATAACTCGTGTGATAAGCGAGATTAATAAATTTTTTTGAAAGATTTGATTAATATCATATTTATGTTCTACATATATATTAAATAAAAAGTTAAAAAATAAATTAAAAAATTAAGAAAAAATTATAACTCAAAAAACTTAAATAACTATAATTAATTATGAGTACCAGTCTTGAAATAAAATTATTTGGATGAAAAAGTTAAAACTTTAAATTAAGAAATTTTGTTAAAAAACATAAAAGGACAATTATAATTTCAATAGAGTTTAAGATCTCATATGCATGTGGTCTTTTCAATAGACTTTCAATTATTGAAACTCTAATTCTATTTAGACACTATATAATAAAGATTCCTACTCTCTCACTCCTCGTCTCTCTCTCTTTCTTTTTTCTCTCATCCCCCTTCTTTCTCCCTATCACTCCTCGTCTTTCTCTCTCCCCCTCCTCTCTCTCTCACTCCTCATCTCTCTCTCTTTTCCCTTTCTCCCCCTCCTGCCTCTCTCTCTCTTCCTTCCTCCCTTTCTTTCTCTCTCTCTCTCTCTCGCTCATTCTTTCATTTTCTTTCCTATAAACTTGAAATTTTAATTTTAAAATTTATTTAATTTTTTTAATCATATTTTTTTAAAAATTTGTTTTTACTTTATTTTATTTAAAATAAAAAATAAAAAATCTAAATTTTCAATATTATTTTTTTTTAATTTTTACAAATCTTTTTAAGAAAATAAAAAAGAACTTTTTTTCTCTTTATGAAAACAAATTTGGAAGTAGCATTTTTTTTTCTTTTGAGGAAGAAATTATAGGTAAATTTGAGAGATTTTTTTAATCATTTTTCTTTTCTAAGAAGGAGGATTCATGAAATACTTTTTTGATTATTTTATTTTATTATGAAATTTGTAGTTGTAGGGACTTAAATATAGTCAAAGTATGAATATATAAGTCAATAAAACTCTTGTTTATTATAATTAGAGTTATATTAATAGTGAATCCTAATTCTAATTGTAATAGAATTTTCACAATTATAAAATATTCTAATATCATTTTTAATTTATAAATTTATGAGAAATCGCCACATGTCATAGAGAGAGACTTAAATTTTCTTCCAGTTTCGACTTTATATACTTACATATAAATTCTATAATATGAATCAGAAAAAATAATTATATTTTTTATTGCATATTTCATTATTACGGTTGTATAAAATATGTTTATTATTATAATATGACTATTTTGACATGATAAAAATGTATGTCCAAAAACATTTTCTTTTTTGTTTGTCTTTTTTTTTTTTGAAAAAGTCCATTTACCTATATTAGGACCTACGAATTGGTATTTTCATAGCCATGTGAGCGAGATTATGTTTATCATATCATCGTCATTTGGTTTTAATTGTTTTTTTTATTAATTTTGGAAAAAATTATAATCAATTATAAAAACTATTTCATGTATTTTTTTCTTATCTTTTTTAAAATTTTTTTTTGGGTGCAATCTTTGTTTAAATTAAAATAACTTAGAATTGAACGACATTTTTTTTTGGAACTGTAAATAAGTTTTTAATTTCACACTTGTAATGTTTAATGTACATGAAAAGTATTTAATTGATGTGATAAAATGAATAATTGTGCAATTAAAGTCACGTTGCTCTATTTCTCCACTATTAAATGAAATGACACTTACAAACTCTAGTCACTCACTTATTTTTTAAAATATATCCTCTACATTTGTTTTATAATCCTTTTTATCATTTGTTCATTAGTTTTCCATCATTTGTACCACGTGTCATTCCAATCATACTTCAACGTAAAACTTTTTCTTTTTACAATAATTAATTTCATTTATTTTTTATACACTAATTATCAATTGCAGTTATATTCAAGTAACACATTTGATGAATTTTTCATGCAAAAATAAAATGTCTAAAATAATTATTTTATTATTTAATCAGTAACTATTAGTGTTAGTTTAACCAAAGATTATAATTTCATTTTATTCATCAATAACAGTATCAACAATTAGTAATCAACAATTAGTAACAATAATTAACAATCAACAAGCAACATTAACAACTAGTAACAAATAAACCAAACACCCCCTAAGAGTAAAAAGAGTCAAATTCATAAGATTAACCTAGTTGGTCGGATCAATATATAGAACCAATGTGACCCAACAACCTTGAAAGATCAATCCTTTGGATGGTTGAAGCAATCAATCGATCAACCTAGTAATTTTGATTGGGGTTTTTCTCTTTTCATCCTTCTTGTAAGTTCTTATCGATATAATCCATCAATATAATAAAAAAAGATCACAGTAAAAGATATAATAAAAAATAGATAATTATAGTAGTAAATTGTTGATATAATTTGAAAAAAAGTAAATAATGTTGAAAAACAAGAGTATATTTTAAAAAACTAGAATCTTAGATGAAAAAGAGAAGTCAAATTTTTCTTAATAAAAGTGTATTTAAGAGGCAAGAATACCACGTGAGAAGAGAAGCTAAGTTTTAGTTGTTTATAAACCAACATGTTCTTATACTTCATAAAATAAAAAACTGATAAGAGGTCTAGTGCAGTCTAAATGTAGGCATAATTGAGGGGGCTCATGCGACCTTATGCGGTGGAACAGCTTTGGCAGATCCACTCCCAAGTCCAATCATTTGAGACCATTTAGAGATTTTGGTTAAATTAGCTATTTTTGACTAGCTGTTTTTTTACTGTTAGAGAACTAGCCGCTATAGCCATTAACCGCTATTATTCTGACTATTATTCACCATTATGATCATTATTCATCTTTATGAGCTTTAAAACCTTAACTAATATAAATATACCATCTTCTTCTTCTCCAAAACATATTCATTTTCTATACTCTTCTTCTTCCATATACTTCTCTTACTGGGATTTGTTGGGTTAGTCAGATTAGAGTTGTTTCTGTCACCTCGCTATTTAGAGTGTACATTAGTAAGAAGGTCTGTTGTATCATGGGACGATAGTCGTTGCAACCTACTGTACTGTATTGATTTGATATCGGGGGCAGAAACTATCCTTAAAGATAGTGCTTAGCACACCACAAACATTTCATATCTTTATTTATTTTTATTTACATCCATTTACTGTTATTTTACTTTATTATTTCTAACAAGCAGCAAGTCCAAGGTTAAATTTTTATACTAAATTATTTTATCACAAAAGAACCTTAAATTTATAACTAAAAGGTTTAACCTACTATATTAAACTTTTAACTTTAACCAAAATTATTTTTTTATAATATATCATAATATATATTTTATTTCACATTAAAAAATGTATTTATCATAAATATAAAATAAATAAGTGGAATTTTATTTTAATATAATTATAATAAAAATGTTTGCACTGCTTTACAATTTATGCTTTGTTTAGAGTTAAAGTTAAGTGTGAAAGAAAGTTTTGAGAAAGAAAATTATGAGTAACAAAGTGAAGAAAAAGAAAATAATTTTCTCATTAATTGTTTGACTATATGAGAAATTTGTGGGAAAGAAAATAAATGAAAATTATAATTTTTGTTTGGTTGCGATGAAAAAGTGAAAAAAAATTTGATATTTATAAGATGATAATTTTGCCTTTATGTACAGACTAAAGATGGTTTAATAAGGTTCTTTTTTGTACGCTAAAAGATAACAAAATTTTTGAAGCATGAAATTGCTAAACTATGTATTATACAAAATACTATATAGGTCTATCTCTGTAATATATTTTTTAAGTTGAATAAATAATATTTTATATAATAGCCTATTGTGAGTAATTGTTTTTAACTGTTATTTTTTATGAATAAAGGGGCATAAACAATGAAACAAAATCAAAAAGCAAAAGGATTAATATATTAAAAAAAATATCACCTTTATGTAAATTAATAAATATATTGTCAACTTTAACAATTAACAAATGAGGTTCCATATGAATTTTTTGTAACAAATATACTACGTTGTTAAGAAGAATGGACAAAAGTAGTCCAAGCTAGTGATGGGTCGCGATGAAGTAGATCTGATGCTAACATATGTTAAAAATACAGGCCATGTAAATCCACATTAATTTAAAAGTATATTGGGTTAAATAGACCTATGAGCCCAACCCAACTAACTTATTAAATTGAATTTTCTAAAAATTAAAATTATATTGTTTAAATCAATCTTATTAAATTAAAAAGTCTCTCTCTTGTCTATTTTTCTCTCTCCTCTCTTCCTTGCCCCAACTCTCCTGTTGCTTCCTCATTTGCTCTCTTTGTCTCTCTTTCACATGTTGTCCATCATGAAAACTAATTTTTGCAAAAAGTCAAAATAAAAAAAAGATTCTCATCAAGTATTGGCTTGCATGCTTTGTTTTCCTCTATTGTACTTGGCAAAATTTTTGTGGTTTCTCTTGAATCCTAGATTCTAAATTTTTAATAGATTCTAAAGTCTTTAACACATAAACCCCTTTCATTTTGTTTGGGGGCAAAAAAAAAAAGAGAGAGGAATGTGAGAGGAATGAAAGTGTGAGAAGAATGTATTCCATCATTCTTGTTCTTGGGAGAGAGTAATGTGAGGAAAAAGAAGTTAAAAATATTTTATTTGGAGAATGAGTGAAAAGTAAATTGAAAAAAAATAATGTATGTTTTAATGCCAATTATATCCCTAAAAAATAAGAATAAAAAATAAAAGCAAGGTTAAAAAAATAATTTTAGATTTATTAGTCGTTTTTTCAACTTCTCTTTAATTGTGGGGGGATTGGGTTTATTGTAGGGCTCAGGCAATATACCCTTGGGGCCCACCTTTTTTTTTTCTTTTTTACTCTCATTCTTTTTCAAACATGGAACCTCTCTTCAATTCTCTTCAATTCCATTCCCTTTGTAGGGAATCCATGCTCCTAAACAAGGGCTTCTGGTCCAAGCTCTTGAAATTCCTATTAGTCGAGAGCAAAAGTCTCTTGTTTATAGTTGAGATTTAAGGCTATTACTCTGTTTAAAGACAAAACTTTTTACTTGTTTTAACCTTTGATGCTTCATAGCTTGATTTTGATGCTTGACATTCATCGACACTTTGGTCTTGTTTCTTTAAAAGTACTAAAGTTTAGATTTTAGATCAACATTAGAAAAGATAATAATTTCTCCAATTTTCTGTTTCTGGGTTATTTAGATTTCCTCTATATGGCATCGTTTGACAAGATATTATCTGAATTTAAGCCACAGAGGAGAAAGATTCGAGAGAGAGCGAGAGAGAGAGATTTTGTGTGTGTGTAAGAGAGAGAGAGATACAGAGCAAGAACTCTAGGATGCATACTGGAGGTAAATTAGAGAAGTTATACAATGTCATTGCCGGCTAAGAAACCAGACTCAAACTCCAATCTGTGTTACGCTCTAGATTGTTGCTATGGCTTTAGTAGTGTCCCACTTTTGCTTTGGCCCCAAGCTATCTTAGATTGTTGAACAATGAAGCGAAATAATAAAATTAAGTTGGATTTTGAAATAATTTGGTGCCTTTATTCACTAAGAAAACTTGCCTTTTATAGGCTACATCAACAAGGAAATGAAAAAATCATAGTGCAAGACTTCAACTTGCTCAATAAACATAGAAACATGAGATAATGCTAACTAACTAAGAGGAACTGTAATGGTCCACTACCTAACAGGCTTTGAATGAGTCTTAATCCTACTTGGCTCCTAAAAGTTAGGAATGTCACATAACATCCCTTCCCCATAAAAAGAATCCTTGTCCGCAAGGATTGGAAATTCTAAAATTCTTGAGAAAAAAAAGAGTGATTGACCCACATAGCCTCTGACTCGTTCTTTCCTTGCCATTTCACCAAAACTTCTTTCTTTCTTCCTTTCGCTTGACTTCCTAAATTAATTTTTAGTTGTTGCTCCTCAACTTGTGCACTAGATTCTAGCAGCTCAACAACTACATAAATTTCATCCCCTAATTTCTTCTTTAATAGTGAGACGTAGAAAACGATATGGACCTAGCTGGAAAGTGGCAACTCCAATTTGTAAGCCACATCACCTATCCGTTCCACTGCTTTAAATGGACCATAAAATCTAGCAACAAGCTTTTGCACCTTCTTTGAGTGATAGACGTTTAGCGATAGGGCTGCAATTTTAAATAGACCTAATCACCTACAACAAAAGTTCGTTCCACATGTTTTTTATCATACACCTATTTCAGTCGGTTTTGTGCCAATTTGAGATACTCTCGGAGCTCTTTGATCATCTCATCTTGTTGAAGCAAAACTTCCTCCAAAATTTCCACTTTAGCTGTCCCAAGTACATAAAAAAGGAGGCTTGGTAGAGCTTGACCATAGACTATCTCAAAATACATCTCCAAGGTTCGATTCACAACCTCTAATCGTCCATCCATTTGAGGATGGTAAGAAGAACTGAAATTAAAGTGGGTACCTTAGAGTTTAAAAAGCTCCTTCCCAAATAGGTTGGTAAACATCGGATCTCAGTTATAAACAATAGACTCCAGTAACCCATGAAACTTAAATATATTGTCAAAGAAGAGGTGAGCCACCCTTGAGACTGTGTAAGGATGATAAATCAACAAGAAATTGGCATACTTTGAGAAACAGTCGACCACCACTATAATTACTGACTTTCCCTTGGAAAGAGGCAGACCTTCAATAAAGTCCATTGAGAAATTAGACCATACCTGTGTTGGAATAAGAAGAGGGTTTAATAGCCCACCAGGTTTTTAAAGATCAAACTTATGCCTCAGATAGACATCACATCCATGGATGAATTTCAAGATCGTTGTTGTCATGTTCTTCCAAAAAAAAATACCTCTCTAAGCCAATGCAAGGTTTTAAAGAACCCTTTATTACCACTCCCATGAATTCCTTCCTACGGCTTCGAAGTTAATTCAGAATCCTTTGGCAAATAAATTTTATTTTTGAAAAATAATCCACCATACTGTACTTCTCATTGTCCAATTGCTTTATCCTCTTGAACCTACTATTGAAGTTGTTGCAGCTTAGGATGATTGCGGTTCTCCATTTGAATTGTCTCCAGCCACTATGGAACGAGAGTAGAGAGGGCTAGGATTTTAAAGTGCCCATGCCTTGAGAGGGTGTCGATGGTTTAGTTTTTATTGCTCATACAGTATTCAATGCTGAAGTCGTAACCAATCAATTTCTAAGCTAGCGCTGTTACGATTTTATAATAATCCTTTGGTCCCTTAAATACTTTAGGCTCTTTTGATCAGTCTGAGCTATAAAAGGCTGACCCAAAAGATATGGATGCCACTTTTGGACTGCAATGACCAAGGCCATTAATTCTTTTCTCGTAAATTGATAGAGAAAGATTGTGCTCATTGAGACTGGTGTCGCAATGTGCCCTTCGATTGCAGCAAAATTTTGGTTTTTTTCTATAGGCGTGAGTGATTTTATAAATTATAAATTATAGTGTTTGATCAATTTCGAAGAATCAAGTTATACTCAAAATTAATGGTCGTAAGACTTTTTTCTCTGACCAATAATTCTATTTGGAGTTGTTACCAATATTTTTATGTGTTATTGGACTCCGTTTTATTAGCTTGTAGGATTCTCCTATCCCACAAGCTATTATGACTTGATCTGTTAACTAGAGATTTGAGCTCGAAAGTACGGTTACGCAAAGAGAATATATAAAATACAACACTCCTATGACACTCATAATTGATACTTTCTTTGACTACTCGTAGCTTATAATTTTATTATTATTATTATTATTATTATTATTATTATTATAATAAAATTCATATATTAATCATACATCTATTATTTAAGAAGAAGAGTCCTTCAACTCCTTTGATTAATCTATTTATTTGATTGAGGTAATAAAAACAAAAAAAAAAAGGTGGTGATTCAAATTTCATTTTTTGTTAATAAAAAGGTGCCTATTTTATATGTACTACTTCTTTAAAAAAAAAAAAGGTGATACTTACAAACTATTTTGAATTTACTATAAAGTGGACACATACATACCGATATAATGAATTATTAAGCGTGACTCATAGAAAAGTTTTATTATATCCAAATCATATTTTAATTCCTTAACTTTTAAACCACCATCGATTGGAATATACAATGTATCCTTAATATTTGTTTCACTTTATTCTATTCACCTCCTAGTTTTTTCTTATTTAAAAAAAAAAAAGAAAAAGGATTTTGGTCCACAAAATATCATTTTGATCCTATGCTAAACCCGTCTCAAGTCTTCTTCTTCTCATCTATCTTTCTTTCTTACCTTTCACAAATCTCAAAAGTGGTCTTCTTCCTAAACTACCTTGCTGCCTTTGTCCTCTCTCAATCTTCTCTTTTTTTTTTTTTTTTTTTTTTTTTTATAGTTTTCTCTTTTACTTAGTTCATCTTCATGGTAGGAGAAAAAAAATTCAGCAGTCTCCAAATCCTAGACTAGTTCAGTTAAATCTCTTTTTTTTTTTTTTTTAAATGTGTCTATGAGATACAAAGATTCTGAGGTTGAATCAGAGAGCTCGAAGTTCATTTAGAGGGTTTGGGGGCTAGATCTAGGCTTCAATCAAGTTGTTTGAGGTGAGAACAACGAATTCTTTTCCATTTGTTGATTTTAATTTTTTTCTAAATTTATTTTTTTAAAGAAAGATAAAATGTGATTCTGATTTTTTTTTTAGAAAAAAGTTGTTTTCCCTCACTATTTTGGGTTTTCCCTACAAAATAAAAATGTTACTTTTCTATTAAAAAAAAGGGGTCTTTTTGGCTTCCAATATGCTAATTTTTTTCTTTATTCTGAATGTTAGTATGTGCACAGTAGGTGATAATCTTGATTTTTATTTTTTTCATTAATTTTTTTAAAAAACAAATGTGTAATAAAAAAAAATCTTAAAGTCGATTTCAGTAGTGAGTTTGGGCAATTAGGCTTGAAACAGTCGCATTAGGAAGTTAAGAAAAAAAAAATTGGACTTTTCATAATTGTAAGTACTGTTATTGAGTCTTCGATAATCAAAAGTTGGCCTATTTTATTTCTGAGTGGACAATTACAACTTGAGTTTATTCTGTTTACTTGGGCTCCATTCTGTTTGTTTTGGATCATATTTTATTCACTTCAAGGTCTTTAATAACTTGTAAATTATCTTATTTTTATTTCCTCATGTAAACTCAACTTGCAATTTAGGGTCTTTTTTCTTTTGCATCTCTAACTCTTTTCTATGTTTTATTCAATATCTAGATATGTGGCTTGAGTTAGACTACTAAATTTGTCCTCTCATTTATATTACAATTGTTTTCTTTTTTTATTATTATTAAAACTAGAAGAAGGTGTAGCTTTCTTATTATACCATTTTAAAAAAATTTGAAACGAAAGTACTTTCACGATGCGATGTGGTGCAATTCAGTCAAGAGCGGCTCTCCTATCGCCCCTAAGGGATCACTTTGAGACCAAAATAATTTTTTTTTTATTTTTTGAATTTAATATCAATTCAGTATATAGTAGTCTATTTCCTAATTTAACATCACGAAGCAATATTTAATTTAAATTAAAATCAACTAAATTGACAAGAATTTAACGATATACTTGGTTGCTGATTACATATTGTTTCTTCCTTGCACTTTCTACTTGCTCTCTCTCTCGCTCTCTTGATTTGATGTTTTTTTGATTTTATTCTTTGATTTCATGATGGTGCCTAAACTGTCTTTTCAGCTTACTATTTATAGTAAGATTTGGTGCTAATTTTGGTGTTTTTTAATTTCTTTTCTTTGTATGTAGATTGTTCCTAACTAATAGGGATGTAGCCTATATTGTATCCAAGCAACTAAGGATTGGAGGAGGAGGGCGGTTGAATGGAAGAAAACGGCAGAAAACAACGGTGTTGAAACTTGCCCATATGCTCAATTAATTACTTAGATTTCCTAGTAGCTAAGAAACCTTTTATACACATGCTTTTACCCTTTTAACCTGTTAGAGTTGTTAAATTTCTATCGGCTCCTAGATCATATGATTTTGGGCTTCTATAAGGGTAGGTAGGCTTGGAGGTCTAATAAGGTTTTGGGTCCATTCTATATGTACTTTGATTTGTAAAATGATTTATTTGTATTAAATTCTTATATAGTGAGCTTATGAGCCCATGATGTGGATTATTTTGATTTCTTTTTTTTTATTATTATTTTTAATAATAAAATGAAAATAAATAAACAAATAAATAAATAAGTCAAACATAATAAGGCGTCTACAATTGGTATTGAAGAAAGTGATGGATCACTTGTTCTGAGTGAAAACTACGCCAATACCAATCCTTAATGCATCACATTCTATGATGGATGGTTGAGAAAAAGTTGGCAGTGCAAGGGTTGGAGCTCTCCTCATGGATTCTTTAAGATTTTTGAAGTGTTTTTCCATAGTTGCGCCCTACCTAAAAGAATTCTTCTGAAGTTGGTGAGTGAGGGGTCGAGTAATGTTCCTATATTGTGGAACAAACTAGCGGTAATATCTTGTTAGGCCTAAGAATCCACGAAAATACTTCACTATCGTTAGTCGGGGCCAATAGATCATTGTCTAGACCTTATTAGGATCCGTCATCACGCTTTCTTTAGTGATGATGTGCCCTAAGTAGCGAATCTATCTTTGCGCCAAAGAACACATTTCTTTTTTTGACAACAAGCTGATTAATCCTTAAAATTCCAAGTGCAAACCGAACATGATTTAAATGTTCATGCCGCTCTTTACTGTAAATTAAAACATCATCAAAAAATAACAAGATAAATTTTCAGAAATATTCTTTAAAGACATGAGAGCTAGAAAAGTAAAGGACACATTTGAGAGTCCGAATGACATTGTCGAAAATTCATAATAGTTATGGTTAGTCTGAAAAGTTGTCTTCGTGATATCCTCTAGATGCATCTGAATTTCATGATAGTTAGATCGTAAATCAAACTTTGTCAACTGCCTTGCCCCATGAAGTTCACTGAGCAACTCTTCAATGAGAAATTGGAGGTATTGGAAAGGCCTTACATTAACTGGAGCACTTCTTAGCGGTAATAGAGTTTAGTGATCATATTCTCATTGAGGGGGAAGGCCAACTGGAGGGAAGAACACTTCTGGATATGCTTGCTCTTGTTGGACCCACTTATCATCGTCTACGATCTCCCCTTGCTCAGGTGGCTCTAATTAACTTGTAGTAAGGCACCTTTCTCTTGAGTTCGCTATAGAGTTTTGTGGATGAACTTTTCACGAACCAAAGAGAGAGGGCAGCAGGTACGCCATGGAGAACCATCTTCCCCTGCTTGGAATTGAATTGCATCTCAATTTTCTCGAAATCCCATAAAATGGGTTCAAAAGTCTAGAGCCATTGCGCTCCCAGTACAACATTATAACCTTCCAGAGGTAAAAAGAAAAAAAAAAGAAAGTTAATCTTAAATAAAGAGCCTAGAAGAGAACAAGTACCTCTTGGCACATCCCTTGGCTTGTCAATCGCTCTCAATTTGCAACCATGACTCGAAAAGAAAGTGCTAGAATAATAATCAAGCCTACTATATGGGTAATTCCTTTATAGCGGAAATTACAGGTTGAGCCAAAATCAATTAGAATGGTAATCACCAACTCCTTGATTTTAGCTTGGACTTACATAATTTCTGGTGTTTGGAATCCAACCAAGGCATGCAATGATGTTTCTGGAGGTTCCGCTTCTCCTTTCAGCTCTTTTTCTAACTGAGTTTCTTCCTTCATTTATTACTTCATCTCTATTAGAAAAAGCTTTTTGCATTAGTGGTTAAAAGAGAAAGGCTCATCACAATAGAAGCACAATCCACGATGCCTTTGTTATTGGAGTTTTGTAGGAGTAAATTTTCATATAGCATTCACAGGAGGATTAATGTTGTTGTTGGTCGAATGCCCCCACAAGTTGAACCTGCCCTTGAAGGCCTCAGGTGTGTTCCCTCGAAACCCAAGTCCTTGGTCACTAGATTTCGTTTCTTTGGTGTTACGACTATCGTAGATCCTGGCCAAGCTAATTGCTTCATTCAAGCTTTGGGCTCGTTGAGCTTGAACATCTAAATGCAAGTTATCTTTGAGGCCACTACTAAAGGCTTTGACATCTTGCTGATAGGAGAGGACTCCAGCTTTGGAAAGGAGTCAATCAAATTGGACCTCATAATCTCAAAAAAACTCCCTCTTTCAACTTGCAAAGATCAGCAAATGCATTTTCAAATATCAATGTTCCATACTTGCTCAAGATATCGCACATCAACGCTTCCCATGTTAAGGTTGGTTGCATCTGTTGCTGCCTTTGTTATTATAGTTGAACGTCTCATTCTATATAATACGCTACAATACATATCTGGTCTTCCATCACATTCCTTGGAAAATCAAAAATTGCTCAGCCTTACAAGTCCAAAAAGTTGGATCTTCCGTGTCGTCATATTTTAAAAAATCAAGTGTTTCCAACTTCAATGCTACACCAACACTTTTGACCTCATCCTTGGTATTCTTTGCAAACGGACGAGGACGATTGCTAGATTCTCCCTTTTTGGCACGTGATAGTTTTGTGAGTTATTGCATCATCTGCCCTAACCCAGTGCTCAATGTTGTCGTCTACTTTTGAAGCTTTTGAATTTTGGGATCTTGTTGTGCCTCTGTCATAGTTGGCTCTGATACCAAAGTATTATGCTCTAGGTCATTGCTATGGTTGTGGTAGCGTCCCACTTTTCCTTGGCTGTGAGCTATCTTGGATCGTTGAACAAGGAAGTGAAAGAATAAATTGAGTTGGGTTTCGAAATAATTCAGTACCTTTATTCATAAAGCAAACTTACCTTTTATAAGTTATCTCAACAAAGACATAGGAAATCATGGTGCACGGCTCCACTATGCTCAATAAACATGAAAACAAATATGGAAACATGAGATTATGCTAGCTAACTAATAAGAACAATAATGGTCCACCATCTAACAGACTTTGAATTAGTTTAAATCCTACTTGGCAGCTGGAAGTTAGGAATGTCACATAACAATCTACCACTAAAGAAATGGTTGCCAACTAGTCAGGCTTTTGACTCAAGAACAGAAAAGTCTTAAAAAATGTAAGGCCCGTTTGGTATGATTTATATTTTCCATTTTTCGTTTGTTTTTCAGCTAAAAAATAAAAAACAAGTTTGGAAAAGATTTGCGTTTTTGGTTTTTGGTTCCATGCACAAACCACTTTTTTTAAAAAAACAAACCAAGTTTTGCACCACAAAAAAAAAACTTTCCTTTCCTGATTTCAAATCGCTGGCTTCTTTTTGTCACTCCGGTAGCTTCTAAACTTAAATCTCTTCTTGTTTCTTTCTCTATCTCTCTTCAAGCCGCCTCGTCCTCTAGCGTTCCACTCTCTCTCTTTGTCCTGTCATCTACCCCCAAATCCCTGGCCCTTTCGTTTCTTGTTGTTGTATCATTTGGCATCTTCTCCATAATCCCTAGCCCATCTTCCATACTGCCCAATTCGATGTCCAACAGCTTGTTTCCATACTCCCAAATCCCCACTTCACTTTTCCTCATAGGTAATTTTGTGCTTGTTGATTTCTTTTGGTTGGAACTTAACTTTTTTTTTTTATCTTTTTCTTTAAAAAAAATTGTTACTTGAATGACTGCTGCCCCTTATAAGTGTTGGAGTTTTATGATCCTTCGTTATTATTTGAGTGGATGAAGTGCTAAAGTTTTTGAAGAGGATCAAAGTCAGTCATGGCTTGCTTTTTAGACTCATCAATTTGGATTTTGGCCCTCATCGGAATATTATTCATTCATCAATTTACACATACTTACCACAACTTGCCAAGCCAAAAATATAGACACAAACACAAACCTGTGAGAAAATTACGAAAACTCAGAAGATAACTTACAATAACACTACAAGCAGGATCACCATGGAAAGATTTCTGCAAAGTGCTTCCATAGAATAAACATTTCTTGTTTTGATCATCTACCACCATAGCATATAACTGTTTGGTTGAACAAAAAACCAAGAGCCTTGGTTTTATAGTCGTGCCGTTGAACTGGCATAACCATTGAAGAGTCAAATAGGTAAGCAAATAAATACAAATGGTGCCAACCTACTTGTTGGCAGGTTGTGTTTGTGTTTATGATGAATGATATTAAAATTTGTGTATATGGAGATTTAATTTGGTGCAGCTGCCTAATTTTTCCCCAAATTGGGTGTAGGAAATTGTAATTTTACTAATGGGTAATTTGGTCAAATGGTTTGGTATTCGGGATATATGTGTAGCAGCTAATTCAATATCCAATACTTTGTGATGGAATAATGAGTTTGTTATGGCTTAGAGGTCGTGTGTTTGTGCGTGTGTGTGTGTGTACGTGCAGTCCTGTTGTTTGTGGCTGTGTGGAGAATTGGATTATTTTTTTCCCTCATTCTTATTAGGTATTTAAATTTGCCACACAATGATTATGTACTAACTTATGTTCAAATACCTTTGTGAAATCTTTTGATGATATGAGCTATTATAAACAAAGTCGATGGGGATTTCATAGACCATTTTAGTATGACATTCATTGTCAAAAACTGTTTTTAAAATAATTATAGGGCATTAGGAATCACTTGATGAAGGGTTGCTTGTGTAACTTAAAATGGTTCAATCAAATCCTCTATTTACATCTTTTTAATTCATTTATTTGTAGTACACTTACTCTGCTCAAAAAGTTTAAAAAGTATCTCCATCTGTTGGAAGTTGAGATAAATGGAACCTTTGATGACTTTTGTTTCTACATCTGTTGGAGTTATATTAAATGACAAATTGTGCATATGAGTGGAATTTGCTTTGTGACATTTGCCCTTGTGAGCCTTTGACCGTAAATTAATTTGTCAATTTGTGCAGCTAGGAACTCCAATGAATGCACGTAGCTCATAGGTTTTCCTTCTATATTGATCTATAGGAAAACTAAAAGAAATGCATTAGGTTCTTGAGGGTGGTAGTAATGTGGTTGTCGGTATTCTTAATTGATAAGACTGAGTGAAATTATGCGACACTGAGTAGAATTTGCTATAGAAATAAAAATATCTTCATCAAGATTTTGCCACTCTAGATAAGTAAATATTCATTATAGGCCACATTCTTTGGGGAACTTGATTTATATTAGTAGATGATTGTGTCAATGGTTAGCTTGTTTTTTTAATTCATTTTCTTCATCAATATTACATGTATGGACCTATTGATTTGAATTTTTTCTTTGTTACTTTAATTCATTTTTTTTTCCAATGTGTGAATTGATTATATTCCCCTAATTATAATTATATATGGCCAAATCATGTCAATCCATTCTTATAACTAAAGATGAGGTGCTTAAGGTTGAATCTAAGGTTATATGGCTAGAAAAAGCTGAGGACCTCTATATTTCCTTCATAGAAGTTGATGTTAAAAAAGGCAATGAAAAAAGGGATAAGCATAAAAACAGTCCAGAAACTTTACAAATTTTTTCAATTAAGTCCTACACCTCTTAACTTTTCAAATCAGTCCTATATCTTTGAAATCCCTTTCAATTAAGTACATATTTGGACAGAATTATGGTCAACACATTAAGTAGCCAATTTGACTAACAGAAATACGATTTAAAAAATAAAAATTCCGAATATGAAAAAAAAAATCCCCCAAATGCTCTTTCTTCTAGTGTCAAAGAAGGAAAAATCCCTTTTATTACACCGACTCATACATTTTGATCAAACCCCTTTCATCATCGCTTAGATTACTTTTTCTTTAGCCAAGGGTTAGGTGTCTGTCACATTTACTGATGTGCATTTCTTAGGGTCTTGCAGCAGAGCATGAAAGACAAAACGGCGAGACGGCAACATCGAGGCACCAACTGCATATTGACAGCACAGAGTGACTACCAGTCGGAGGCGACGGTGAGTTTGGTAGTGACGGCGGCCTCCTAGCAAGACGGCGGCCTCCTAGTAAGCCTACAGTGGTGGAGAAAAAATAGTAGTTGTTAAAGGTCTTTTCTGTTGCTTTGTGGTATCTTTGGATGAAGTTTTCTTTAGATCATGATTTGACAAGGGAATGGACATAGGATTTCGTTTTTAATCATTGTATTTTTTTGTGATTGAAGAACAATGACAATTTTAGTTTGTATAATCAATTTTGAGTCTTGATTTCTCTTGTTAATCATTACCATAGAGATGTTGAATATTGTCGGAAGAGAAAACTCACAGAACTGAGATCTTGAGGTGGCTAAAGGAACAAATTAGGAGGTTGGGAAATTGATTTTCTTAGGCCAACCTTAGTGATCAAAAGTGTATTTGGGATTTGTTTTTTTTTTTTTTTGCGTATTTGGTGTTTTTTTATTTTTTAGACCGTATTTCTATTGGCTAGAAAAGCTGCTTAACGTGTTTGTGTCAAATGTGTACTTAATTGGAATAAATTTGAAAGGTATAGGACTAATTTGAAATAACTAAAAGATATAGGACTGAATTGCAAAAATGCATAAAGCTTTAGGACTTTTCTGGTACTTATCCCAATAAAAAAAACCACCACCTTTATGAAGAATGCTTAGAAGACAATTCAAAATGAATATAATCAAAAAATTGGTAAGAGTTATTTCTATTTTCAGCTGAAGAACAAGTTCAACGCCCTTAGAACTCGTTATAAAAATTTTAAGAAAATCATCAATCAAACAAGAGTGAGCTATTCCTCTGCCATCATTACAGTTTCAGCTTTTGATGACTAACAAGAAAAGTTTACTTAGGTAAACATTCTATTGAATCAATTTGTTTTTAGTTTTGCATTGTTATATTCAAATATATATTAACCACGAATTATTATGTTCTTTTGTAGGAGATCAAAAATGCAAAACGATTTCAA
This sequence comes from Carallia pectinifolia, assembly GCA_037832335.1. Taxonomy (NCBI): domain Eukaryota; kingdom Viridiplantae; phylum Streptophyta; class Magnoliopsida; order Malpighiales; family Rhizophoraceae; genus Carallia; species Carallia pectinifolia. The sequence continues at coordinate 5,614,804 of CM075454.1, read as the reverse complement.
AAGAAGTGTTGCAAAAATTATGAGAAGTTGTGTATAATTTTTGGAGATGCAACAACAACTGGATAATATGCCTATACTTCAACTCAAAGTTCCTTTAGTAGTGAAAAGGGAGAGAATAATGAGAATGAGAATAATTAAGAGTTTGAAGAGGTTTGTAATGATACTGTTGGTGTCCACTAGGATAAAAGGGCTAAAATAAGGACTAATTCAGGAACAATAAGAAGAAAGGAACCTAACTTGCTTTAGATTATATTGGCTAATTGTTTGGCCCAAATGACGAAAAATTCATAGGAAAAAGAATGAGTTGTTTGAGAAAAGGATGAATCCATCTTCACGAGATTCAACTGCTTGCAATGGACATGTTTCTGGGCCTACAAATCCCAGTATGCTTTCTATTGATGCTTACATGGAGGCACTTCATCAGTTGGAAGAACTAGATAACACAACATATTGCAAGACAACCCAACTATTCAAGGATAAAGCTAATAGAATATTTTCTTGAAGATGTTAGATGTAAGGAAAAGAGTATGGATTCTAAATATGACAATGTAGTTTATATTTGATGGTTTAGAATTGTAAAACGTAATTTATGTGTGTTTGGAACCTACTGTCTTTATTTGTTCTTATTATGACTCTTTATTGTTTATTATAAGTTACTAGTTGAATTTGTGATGTTAGATTAATACTTAGGAATCTTTGTTTGTAATAGAATCAAATCAATCAGTTGAAATGAATTTAGAAGACCATGACATAGAGAAACTATTGTCAGATTCTAATGATGAGATGAAACAAACTGTGCTAACAACTCTTGCAGGGATTTATTCCTCTACCGCACAATTTCGACATCAACTAATACCACAAAGTATTTCCAAATTGTCAAGCTATGAGTGGATGGTTGAAACATTGAATGGCCATCTAAATACTTGTGTTGATTTGTTTAGGATGAACAAGGCAACATTTCTTACTTTGTGTGAAGAATTGAATGCGAAATTGGTTGTGTGGCACCAAGTTTGCGAGTGTGCAAAACAATTAGTATTATTTCTATATATTGTTGGGTAGAATGAGTGTCAACGAATAGTTCGTGATTGGATGCAACATGTAATTGAAACTGTCTCTATACACTTCAAACAGGTCCTAAAAGCACTATGTTCCCTTACCAAGTTTGTTATTTCTCCTCCAAATTTTGATTAAGTTCTATTGGAAATAAAAAATAATCTAAAATATTTCCCTTTCTTTAAGGTTAAAGTTCAACTCTTGCAATAATTAGTTCCTTTCTTTTGAATTTGTACTTTGATTAGTGAATTTATTGGCAGGATTGTATTGAAGCTATAGACAGTACTCACATTTTTGCTTGTATTCCAGTTGCTGACCAAATCTGATATTGTGGAACTACAACCACTCAAAATATAATGTGTGCTTGTTCATTTGATATGCGATTTACATTTGTTATAACTGGTTGGGAAGGCACAACAAATGATGCAAGGATACTTATGAAAACTATTTCTAGACCAGAAGAATATCATTTCGCCATGCCTCCACACAAGCAGTATTATTTGGTTGATTTTGGATATACTAACATGCCTGAATTCTTTACTCCTTATCTTGGTGGGCATTATCATTTAAATGTCTATAGGTAGAGAGAGATCGGCAGGACAAAAGGAGTTATTCAATTACACGCATTCCTAGCTGCATAACGTGATTGAAAGATACTTTGGAGTGCTGAAAACAGTATTCCTAATCTTTTCATAGATACCTTCATACCAGTTTAAAAAGCAAAGGCAAATTGTTCTTATTTGTTGTGTAATTCATAATTTAATTAGAATGTATGGACAATTAGATGATTTTTTTTTTTACAGTATGATGATAAGAATGTTGAAGTTGAACATGTTTATGAAGATCCAACTTCAGAATCCCATGAAACAATTAATATTGGTCGAAGGCAACTAGAACAAATGGGTCGGGTTCAAAATAGGATTGCACGAGATTTATTGTAATGACATAATATTTGATGTATGAATGTTATTTTTTATAGTAGATTCTCTTTATTTTGTGTATTAGTTACTAGAAGTATGAATATTTTTGAATAATATTTATAATATTTTAATTTTAATTTGACTCAAAATGTGATTTCTCATGCTTTTATTGTTAAGAATTTATACGAATAACATTTCTTATAAAATACACATTTTTATAATAAAATTTTTTTGGTTGAAAAAAATTATTGTTTCCGAAAAAACAAAAATTGACAACAATAAATACAAAAATTCAACAAATAACACAAACAGAAAAATAGAAAATAAAAACAGTAACAAAAAATTAGTAGCGTCTCTAAATGGACCTGTAGTTTTTTATTTTTGTTTTGATTTTTGTGCGAAAAGGTTTTTCTGAAGAACAACATGTGAAAGAGAGAGGAAGCGATTCGTGAAGGAACATCAAGAGGTTTGGAGGCAAAGAGGAGAGGAAAGAGAGACAAAGTGAGTGAGAAAAGAGAGAGAATTTTCTTTTTAGTTTTTTTAATTTAATAAAATTAATTTATTATGGTTAAATAATAAAATTTATATAAATATTATGATTTTAATTTTTAAAAAATTCAATTAAATAAGTTAATTGTGTTGAGCTCATAGGTCCATATAGCCCAATATTCTTTTAAGTTATTGTGAATCTTACTTGGTCTGTATTTTTAATAAATGTCAGTATCAGATCTACCTCATGATGATACGTCACTAGCTTAGATAGTTTTCGTCCTTTTTTTAATAATGTGATATATTTGTTACAAAAAAATTTTACGAAACTTAAATTGTGAAATTTTGAGAGTAGTGATATATTTATTAATTTGTATAAATGCCATGATGGTTTGAGGTATTAACCCAAAGGAAAAAAGTTCATTTCTATAATTTCTCAAAGTTGGTTAAAACATTACAGGGGTTAAAAAAAATAAAACATAGAATTTTTGTGATTTACACTACTAGGCATAAGGCTGAAAGCTAAAAGCATGATAAATTTGTAATTTTATCTTATAAGCTAACATAAACATTTATTTTCTCCATCTTTTTCAAAAATTTGGTGAGAAAGATTTCCGATGGTTTCCACTAAGAATTTTTCTTATAATTTTCTCACAATATTATTTCACATGCTTTCCCAAGTAGTTGAATATTATTTTTCACATTTATTTTCATTCTTACTATTATTTTTCTTATAATTTTCTAATAAATCAAACAAGGACTTAGTGTATGTTCTACTTTACTTTTTATTTTAGTACAAGCTATTTTGTATGAGTATCAATACATGACTCGAAATTTAATATTTTGGTTAGTATTCTAATTGAAATTAAAATTGATATTTTTGACACAAAACTAATATTTTTAAAAATACAAAAATAACAGGTGTTTTAAAAATTATCAATTTTATTTCAAAAATATTAATTTTAATTTCAATTAAAATACTAATAGAAATACTAAATTTTAGGACATCAAAAATTTTCTTTCGGTAGATAACAAAAGATAATGTACTTTTTCACATAATATAATGCAATGAAGTTAGAACCGGACCGGATCAATCGGTTCAATCGATTAAACCGGTGACTGGTATTAGATCCGGTCTAGTTTTGGCCTAAAAATGGGATGCGGACCGGACTGAAAAAAAATCGGTCAAAAATGGGAAAAACCGGCAAAAAATCGGAACGGTTGAACCGATTCAATTTAAATAAAAAATTTTGAAATGATAATTTGACCCAAAATTTTATCTAAATTATAATTAAAACTCTAATTTTAACTAAAAATTTCAATTTAGTCCTCAATCGATTAAAATTTTCAATTTAATCTTTAAAACTAAAAAAATTAATATTTAACCATTATTTATAAATATTATTTTTTCAATTAATTTTTATAAATTATATTTTGTTAAATATACTAATTGTAATATCCTTAATGTATATAAATATTATTATAATTCTTAAAATACACTTTATTTTAAATATTTATTATCATTCTTATATAATATAACATTTTATATAATTATATAAGTTATATAAAAATTTAATTTTTATATATTTAATATTAAATACCGATTTTACCGGTTCAACTACGGTTATACCGGTCAAATCGGTTGAGTTTTGGACCATAAATCTTTTCGATTCACTGATCGGTTCGGTTCTTACAACTTTGATATAATGAAATAAGAAAATTAAGCAAGAAAATGATAATTAATTTTAAACAAATAGCAAGTGACCATAACTTAAATTGGAAATGACCCGAGCTGTTGACCGGTCTGGTTTGACACGCTCATTTCCTTCGGAAGAAAGCAAAGCTCCATTGATTTTTTTTTTTTTTTTTTTTGTTTTAAAGGCTCTCTCTGTCTGTTCTTCTGCGATTTAAATTTCCCGTCTCATCTATTTTCTTAAGCAAATCTCCGCCTCTGCGTAAAAGAAAGAGGAAGCTTCGGCAGTTGTATACAAACACAAAACGAAAAATGGCGGCCCGGTTCGGGTTCCTGTCCTCTGCACCGGAGAGCATGATCGTGACAAACACGCCGTCGGCGGATCTCGCCCTAACGAACCTCGCCTATTGCTCGCCGTCCGATCTCCACAACTTCGCCGTCCCGGGAACCAAGCTCTTCTTGGCCTTGATCGCCGATTCCTTCGTTCTATCGCTCTCATATCCTTTCATTTTCCAGCCGCTTCTCGACTTTCGTTTTGCCTCTGATTTTCGTTAATTTCTGTTTATGATTGGATCCGCCAGTCGTTGCCTATGGTTTGATAAGATGATCGAAATGTGTTTGTTTTTAATCTTCAGATTATATGCTTTAATAATAATTGAACTTTTGTTGGCCTTAACGGCGGGTTTACTCCGCACGAGGCCGTTGGTCCTGGTCGCATTGCTCTTAACGCCATTCAACGGCGGTACGCTAGGGTTTCCACTGGTGACACCATATCCGTGAGCAGGTCAAATTGATTATATCTTATTTATTTATTTATTTTTTTGTTTGTTTTTTTTTTTTTTCATTTGTTTGGCTGATAATTGGTTTAGGTTTATCCCTCCTGATGACTTCAACCTCGCGTTGCTCACGCTTGAGCTGGAATTTGTGAAAAAAGGGAATAAAAATGAGCAGGTATTTATGAATTTGCGATACTATTATCGAAATTCAGAATTTTGTTTAGGGTCTTGGAATATAGCAGAGGTTGATAATTTTTTGTTTAAAATGTTTGTTTGTTAGATTGATGCTGTTGAACTGGCCAAACAACTTAGGAAGAGGTTTATTAACCAGGTAGCGTCAACTTTTTCCTCCTTACCGGTTAGATGATGTTGATCTGTTCAGTGTGGCTTTTTGTTCTGATGGTTATGGAATCTGGTGTTTTATGCAGGTTATGACATCAGGGCAAAGGGTATCGTTTGAATTTTATGGAATTAATTATATTTTTACGGTTACTCAAGCTGCAGTGGAAGGAAGAGAAAAATCTAATGATCTTGAAAGGGGGATGATTTCAAGTGACACATACATTGTGTTTGGAGCCTCTAATGCCAGCGGCATAAAGGTTGGTTTTCATACTTCTATTTTGAGCCTGTATTTGTCTTTGTTCGGTTTTCATGTGCACTTGTTTCATGCAAGATGTATTAGTTTACCATGCACGAAATTTGTAAAGCTATTTTGATGTGTTCCATTATGATTCTCACATGTATAGTTTCTGGCACACGCCTGTTTATGTTCCTCTGTATTTTACAGAATTATATACCTGCTAAGTTCATGGCCTATAAAAGCATGCTTTTGAGTTGTTTGTGATGACATGTAATGGTTCATCGCAAGCGATGTTTCATATTTGGTATTTTTCTGAAATTTGTTTTTTCCCAGTTTACAACTATGGCTTTTGGCTAGTTTGTAGACTTCATTGATTGGTTCCCTGAGTTTAGTTAAAAGTTAATAGATTTCTCACCTTTCATTTTCATGCAGATTGTTAATCAACGTGAGGCTGCCAGTAGCAACATCTTTAGGCAAAAGGAATTCAATCTTCAATCATTGGGTATAGGTGGCTTAAGTGCAGAGTTCGCTGATATATTTCGTAGAGCTTTTGCCTCTCGGGTTTTTCCACCTCACGTGACAAGCAAGTAATGACAAATTCTTCAGGTTACTCGAACAAAGCTATTTCTATATTTATGTTCTTGATAATGAAGCCTTGATGATATAGATTGGGGATTAAGCATGTAAAAGGCATGCTGCTTTATGGGCCTCCTGGAACCGGAAAGACTCTCATGGCTCGTCAAATTGGAAAAATCTTGAACGGAAAGGAACCAAAGGTTTGGAGTGACTTAATTGACAATTTTTGTGTGCAAGTGTGCTTTCACTAGAAGAATGTGTGAGTATGCATGTCTTTTTATGCCAGCATGATGTGATGATTGCAGTTTGCTTTGATTGTATTATGTCTTTTCTCTGGATTTGGGGACTTCTCAGTCTAAATTTGATTGTCTGGGAAGTTCGACAAAAGTAAAAATTTTCATTTCCTCCCAAAATATATTTAACAAGTGGTCATCATGTATTCTATCCTTATTTCATGGTTTCCTGACGCATTCAAATGATTCGGCTCTAAGCTTTAATTGTTTGTTGGCTTGACCATGGTATATATTATACATTTTAGTTGCTGGTTATATTCTGCCTTGCATAAACACTATGAGAAATTATGTTAGATCAAACCAATGAAATTGTGCATATGTGCTACTATCAATTCGAATTATTTTAAACCTTTAGCTAGTGGCACTCTAATTAGATGAAGCGTAGGCTATTGTTGGTTTAGTAACCATGAGAAATGTGCTGGAGCTTGCCTCTTGGAAAAATGTGTAGCTTTCTAAGTTCATATACTGTTTTCTATGAGCTTTCAGGATTAAAAGTCTGGTTGAATATTTGTGAATAATTTCAACAGTGAAATGTCAGTAACCATGGATTTGTGATTAGTTATTACTATCTAGTTCAAGAATCAAGAGTAACACATTTTTTCACTTTTTGATTTGGAACTGTAATAGGTAGTCAATGGCCCTGAAGTCCTTAGCAAATTTGTTGGTGAAACAGAAAAGAATGTCAGGGACCTGTTTGCAGATGCCGAAAATGATCAAAGGATGCATGGTAAGAAACCTAATTAGTCAAGTAAATTTTGGATACCTTTTTTCTGATCCTGATGCCATCATGATCATATCCTTTTCCTTTTCAGGGGACCAAAGTGAATTGCACGTTATAATTTTTGATGAAATTGATGCCATATGCAAGGTAAGAGTTCGCTCAGCTCTGCGTTAACATTTAATTTCCTTCTTATTGGATAGAGTATCATCCATGGTGTTGCCGTTGAGTGATGTAATGATTAGGGGTCCCCTGAGTTAGAATCTTCCAAATGCATAGATAAGATTTCCAAGATAACCTATTAATAGTGACTATTTATATCAAGCGTTAGTTTTTTATCAATGGAGTTTTGTATCAATGGCCAACATGGAATGGGAAAACATAAATTGGAAGATGGGACAAATTATGAAGAGAAAATAATGATCAAAATGGGAAAATGTTGACCCTATGGGCAATAAAGAATAAATCAATGATAGGCCAATTAAGATATGCCATTGTGCATTAGTGGTCTTTGTGAAGAATTATACTCAAGCAGTTGTGGACAAATGGGCCATTTAGGAGCATATCTGTTCACCTTAAACAAGATATGGCCAACTTGGATTCCAGTTGTGCATGCTTAGATCTGAGGTTTATTGACTGCAGCCAAGCACCCAATGGTGCTTGCTTGCTATTGTAATGCCTGTGATGTTTCTTGTGTGTCTGATTTAGAGTAAGCTTAAGCCTTGCTTATCTTACATGAGCTTTTGTGAAAGTGGTAGAAATGATAAATGTTTGTTTCATATTATTGCAGTCAAGAGGATCGACTAGAGATGGTACGGGAGTTCATGATAGCATTGTTAACCAGCTACTTACAAAGGTCAGTGACAATTTGAAGCTCTTTGTAACCTACGAAAATTTCAACAATTTTTTTTTCCTTCTGATACTCTGTAGTTTTCTTCATCAATATGCCAATGCCTTAGTAGCATGGCTAAAGAATACTTACTTTTCAGATTGATGGTGTGGAGTCTCTAAACAATGTCTTACTTATTGGAATGACCAACCGAAAGGATTTGCTTGATGAAGCACTTTTGAGGTCACTCTGTCTTTGTCTCTCATTCTTTCGCCATATGCTTTGTTACTTGGACCATTATGTCATGAGAGCACAAGTGGCTAATAACTACAAAGTTTACACGTACTGTTTGTACCATTCAGATCCACTGCTAGATATTTGTCCATTGTGGGAACTAAATGAAATGCTAGTAACTTTTTATTCTTTTTTCCAAGATTTTGGGCGCAAGATTGACAATTTCATTCTGATTGTTTTTCCGTTTTGAATTCACAAACAAAACTGATCTGGTTGTAAGAAATATTCTTCAGTGACATTTTTTCTTCTACATTTTAAAATTTTATTTCTTCTGGTTTGTAGACCAGGACGATTGGAGGTCCAAGTTGAGATAAGCCTCCCAGATGAAAATGGTCGGTTGCAGATCCTTCAAATTCATACAAACAAGATGAAGGATAATTCTTTTCTTGCTCCTGATGTGAATCTTCAAGAGCTTGGTATGTGAAATGTGATGCGGATTGTGGCTTTTTATATTTTGATTAACATTGAAGTTGAACTATCAGAATTTGAAGAATGGTTGACATGCTATGTATATACATGTAGACTTAGGAGTGGTCTGAGAGCATTGTGGTCTGTGAAAGTGAGCAACTATTCGTATTCCTTTTGGGGGCATGGGGAATGGAGTAAACGAATATGACATGTGGTATTGATGTATAAAATTTGGTAAATAGAATAAATTTTACAATAAGTAAATGTTGAGTGGGGGACAATTTCCTTCAGGTATGGTTTATAAGGTTTTTTATGGTGTCCATTTGCAGCTGCTCGAACCAAAAACTACAGTGGGGCAGAACTTGAAGGTGTTGTAAAAAGTGCAGTGTCATTTGCTTTGAATAGACAATTAAGTATGGAGGATCTCACGAAAACTGTAGATGAAGAAAGTATAAAAGTTACCATGGATGATTTTCTGCATGCACTTCAGGAAGTTCCTCCTGCATTTGGAGCCTCCACTGATGACCTTGCACGATGCAGGTACAGCTAAAAGGAGTTGAGAAATTAGATGTTGGTTTTGTTGGTCTCGTTAAAGTCATGTGGAATCAGATTTTAGTATTGAATAATATTCTTGGAGATTTTGCATTGAAGATAAAACATTGGGCATGCGATGATAGAAAGCCTACTTCGTAAGTAATAATGACTAATCTATGACACATAACATGACTTGTAGACTGAATGGCATGGTTGAATGTGGTAATCGACACAAGCATATATATCAGAGAGCTATGCTGCTGGTGGAGCAAGTTAAAGTCAGCAAAGGAAGTCCACTGGTTACTTGCCTACTGGAAGGCTCAAGTGGCAGGTAAGACTTGTCCATGTTTTCTCACTTTGTGCTAATTAGTTTTTCTCTTCATCATTCGAATTACGATGTGTCTGAAATTCAATTTCTTAAACAGTGGTAAGACTGCGTTGGCAGCCACAGTGGGCATTGACAGTGATTTTCCTTATGTCAAGATAGTAAGTTCTGTCCCAAATGACTTGTTTCAATTTGTTATCCCACTTTTAAGGATCCTTATCCATTTATGATATATCTATTTTTGTTTTTTTCTTTTTTCTAACAATAGGTATCAGCTGAAACTATGATTGGTCTGCAGGAGAGCACTAAATGTGCACAGATTGTTAAGGTTTGTAAATGTCAATTTACAGGCTTTAACAGAGATGTGAAGGAATGGTTTTTCCTTTTTTTTTTTTTTGTTTCTTCTTTTCCCCTTATTTTTCAGGGACTTTTACTCCATTGCTAACCCCTGCTTGCAGGCAATTGTCTTCATGAAGCAAACTATTCAATACTAAAATTTTATGGCGTTGTTTCATATATGGCTAGTAAATTTGCTTTCATGCTTTCAATTCGGAAACCTTCTTCCATGTTACTGATGTCATGCTTTGATAGGTTTTTGAGGACGCGTACAAGTCACCATTGAGCATTATAGTTCTCGACGACATTGAAAGGTATGTGCTTTCAAATGTTCAGTTTCATCAACTATAGTTTCTCGCTTAGGTCATAGTATTTTATTGTTGCTTATGTTTTTGTCATGATTGACTTGATCATAGCACTTAGTTACTAGTGCATGTTTGCATGAATTTGACATTTTATCAAACTCTGGCTGATTTCTTTGATCCTGCATCATTTTTGAATATTCTGTGCATAATTCACTGATGCTTAGGTTACTATTGCAGATTACTGGAGTATGTTGCCATTGGTCCTCGCTTTTCAAATCCAATCTCTCAGACATTACTGGTCCTCCTTAAACGTCTTCCTCCAAAGGTCATCTTCTTTTGATTCTTGACAGTTGAAAATTTTTCGTACAATTTGTGCTCTGTGCAATGTTTGATTGTGGAACTTTAACTTGAAACAATAATGACAAAGGAAAAAAAAAACGAAACCAAAGGTGTCTTTCTTTGACTATATTACAGTGTATTATGTGTAATTCATTATTCTTTGATAAGCAGAATGAGTTCATTAAACAATAATTAAAAGATAGCTACATGGTTCAGAGGTCCACCCAGGAAAGTATATCATTCTCTACTCTTTTACCATAAAGTTAACAATTTGAAGGTTTTAAAAAATGCCATCTATGGCACAGGTTTTTAATGGGGAAATGGAAATTAAAAGCACTCTCTCTAACCACTTGGTATAGCCAAGGGGGTCAGATCTGGGGTTTGAAATGTAGACCTCATAGATAGTTAAATCTCCTTTTCCCACTGCAATTGGACCAGTTGTCTCTCTCTCTCTCTCTCTCTCTCTCTCACACACACAGACGCACGCACGCGCGCACACACACACTATGCTTCTAACAACTAAATGTTGTGTCTGCTGTTATCTCACCTTCTGTTCTGTACTCTTAGGGGAAGAAACTTCTGGTAATAGGGACAACAAGTGAAGTGGGTTTTTTAGATTCAATTGGCATTTGCGATGCCTTTTCTGTCACATTCCATGTTCCCACATTGAAGAAGGATGATGCAAAGATGGTAACCATATGCTGTTTCCCCTTTTTATTCATTTTGCCTCATGGCATTTATGAAATTAACCTGCTGTTTTTGCCTTCCTATCTCTTTTCTATCCTTTTTGCTCCTGAATTTTTGTCCATGCCAAATCTTCTGGAAATGCAAATCATACAAGTTTTCATAGTTTCATCCCTTGACGGTTATTCATTCTTCTTCAGAATATTTGGGCATGGTTAGGGCTGATTGGATATGTGAACTAGTTGCTGAATATTGTGTCTATAATTAAGTTGACATGATAATATGGGAACATTTTCCTCCAGTCCAGGAATTTAGTGGATCAATAGTAACCGTAGCTCTGCGTATATTTGATTATATGCCCCTTCTTTCTCAATTTATGGTGATGTGAAAGGATAAGAGTTAAACGGTCAGTGCACTGTGTATGATGGGCCCAGAGCACTCAACTGTAAAATTATATGAGTGCTAAGGTTTTATTGGCAAAAGGTGATTTACCATTCAGGAAATGAAACCATTTCAGGAGCTTCTGAAATAACTAATCATGACTCGGGGAATTGTTAGCAAGTTTAATGGCTGCTACAACAAATTTTTGGACTTTAATGCTTTGTTTGGATTGCAAGAAAGGAAATGGAAAAGAAAGAGAATAGAAAATAGTACAGTAATGATGATATTATGATTGATAAAAAGTAATGATTAGAGAGTTGTGAGAAAGAAAATGAATAGTAATTTGTGAGAGAAAAAGTAAAATTTAGTTGTTTGGATTGATAGAAAATGAATAGAAAAGAATATGAATAGAAAGTAGTTTCCTATCATTTTCTTTTCCTACTCTTTCCTATGCTTTGCCAAACAAAGCATAATACTTTTTCGCCATTCCCAACCCCTCCCTCCGCCTCCCTTAAGCAACTAGTTTTTAGATTGCAGATGGTTGATAGAAATGTGTCCTTGAGGAGTGGGCTCCTGCATTAATCTTAGCAGATAAAATGTCACAGAAGCATACACCTTTTTTTTTTCTTTTAATGTTAATCTGCTATTACCCACCAGGTACTGCAACAACTAAATGTCTTCGCCGAAGAAGATGTGGATGCCGCTGCAGAAGCCTTGAATGATGTAAGCTGCTTAATTGTTTTTCATTTGTGCCTAATATTGTGAATGCTAGTGACAAACTTCAGATATTATAGTTAGTGAAAACATGGAAACCTGTCCAATGCATTTATTTTCGCACTGCATATTTAGTTTGTGAAAATAAGTGGAGACCCATTTCTCAAGAGGTTACCCATATTTATTCCCCAGAAATTTCCTTTTATATTTAGTTTCAGTCTGACCTTCGTTGATCTTCTCTCCATTTCCTCCTTGCAGATGCCTATCAAGAAGCTCTATATGTTGATTGAGATGGCAGCCCAAGGGGAGGATGGTGGAGCTGCAGAGGCGATCTACTCTGGTCGACAGAAGATCAAGATTGCTCATTTCTATGATTGCCTACAGGACGTCGTCCGCTACTAATTTGATCCCTAACCAAATTCAGGCCTGCCTCTTTTTTTCTCTGATTTTTGTATTCTCTTCTTGTCTTTATTCTTTTTCTCCCACTTCGCGATTATTTTTCCTCATGGTTTTCTCCTTTTTGCGGTGATTATGTTGTAATTTTTGGTTGTGGGGGTCGTGTTATACTTTTTTGAGGCATATAAATTATGAATTAGGTCATCGGATGAATTTCATTATTTTTCCTCATGGTTTTCTCTTATTTTTCCTCATTGCATCCCTTTTATTTCGTGTCTTCCGACTAGTGGTTCATTTATATCAGTGCACACACCCAAAACGATGGGTTCTGGCCACCATTGGTAGTCATGCATTATGCTCAAGCGTCATGAGAAAACGACGTGGACATTGACGTGGTAGGCGGTTTGGGTCAACGGTTCATTGCTTGAATTAATGAGTAACTGATTTAAAAGAGCGGATGCGTACTCATTTGATGATTAAGTCAGACGAAGTATCAACTGTAATGAATTTTTAACTGTGTAATTATATTAATAAAATATAAAATAATTAAAAAATATATTTTTTATTATTTTATTCTATTTTTATGTAAAATATTTATGTGTTTATATAAAATTAATGATTCGTTGTATTTTATATTTTATATTTTGATACTTTGTTTAGTTGAATCATTTGAGTCGGAAACTTTTCATGATTAAATGGGGCAATATGTATTTACTTTTTGATATTTAATATTCAACTGGGTAAGGGAGCGGAGGTGGCTTAGAGGGCTAAAGATGATGACATATGGGGCCCACGATCTAATCGGATGGTTGTCGTTTTCTTGGGATCGAAGGCATTGTTAGAGTGAAACATTAAAAGCTTTTGCCATCCTGCAATTCTAGGAGAAAGATTCTTGGCAACATTTACGGTGTGTTGGATTGGATCGAGAGAAAATGTGTGGAAAGGTAAGGAGTTAGAAAGAAATTAGTGTAAAAAATAAGTTATTTGAATAAGTTGAGAAATTGTAGAGAAAGAAAGTGTAGATAAAAGATAATGAAAAATTGATATAGTGATGATTGAAAAAATAATTCCTTTTTTAGGGAAAGAATGCAAAACAAACATGCTATTAACGAAGGCATGCGGTCGGGCATGTATTATATATCAAAGAATTGTTATATTGTAAATATATATTAAATTTTAAAAAATAGATAAATTATTAGATGTTATTAAATAAATAATGTGTTTTTTTTGTGTCTTATTAAGGTTTTTTTACGTAGTCAAACTCATTGAAGAATAAATTCTTCCTACACAAAAAGAGAATTAAAAAAAAAAGTGAAGCATGACCCTTTTTTTTAATCTTTTATTTTAGTTTTGCTCTGTAAAATGGGGTGCGTTTATGTTAGAATGATATTAGAAATTGATGATGTGTTGGAGACAAGGATCTTGTCTGTGCGGAAGTAGAAATTAGAGGTGTAATTGAGTGGTTATATTCTTAAAAAGTTCGGTACCTTCATCTAATAGAAGCTTGCTTGAAGTTCCATGGCAAAGCTCGTTTTATAGACGAGTTAAGTTTGAGTAAAAATAAGTTTTAACTTGTTTCATGAACAATTTATAAAATTATTTAAGGTTTATTTTAACGTTGTTAAAATTGTTCTTTATAGAAGTTTTAGTGGTTTGAGTTCAAGATTTTTATTTTAGAGATATTGAGTTCAAATTTTAAGAAGGAAGATGTGGGATTTATGGGAGGAGAGAATTACCCTTATTTTATAGTTCACGGCCCAATGAACCTTCTAATATATCAAAAAAAAATTGTTAAAATTTATCTCATATGTTGTTAGAGTATATTTGATTATTTATTGGAGTCATAAAATTTTTTCCAACTTCAGCAAGAGTAAAGTGATGCATATTTAATTATTTTTAGATTCAGCAAACATGAATACTCTGCATATCGAGATATTTTTTTATATTTCTAATTACACACGAAAAATAAATATTTATTTTTTTTGGGGGTGGTTTATGCACAATTGTTGGATAGGTGATCGTAGCCCCTAAACACATATTTTATATTTGTGGTGCAATATATTGAAAAATTTGCTCCTAACATCCTAAACTTTTATTTTTATTACAAAATACATACCAAATTATCAATAATTATAAAAAACATATTATACTATCAATGTGATATCAAAAACCACATTCTGTTAAATGGTCGTTGGTAGAAGTTTGATTTAACAACAAAAATGTTATTATAATTATTCAAAATGACCAAAATATCCTCATATACAAAATTTGATTAAATAAAAATATCATTAATAAAAAAATAGAAAAAACTAAAAATGTTATCCCAGATTGTCATGCTAATTTAATTTTCTCCATGAGCAAAATTTAATTGAAGTAATGAGGGCCTTCTCAAATCGAAATCTGGCGAACAGTGTCGGAGTGGCTCAAGCGAAAATCTAGGCGATGGGAATGTGGTGGGACAGCAGGAGAGGGCAGTTGAGAGAAGTCCAGATCGTCGGATCGAAGACAACATCGAGGGCCGTACGGTCGTTGCTAGAGGTGGAGGAGTGGGAAATTTAACTATTTTTCTCCATTGGTCCTGTCATCGCCAGAAAATTCCGTTTCATCGTTTTCTGCAAAATAAAGCTTTTTTTTTTCACCTTCAAAAGGCACTGCAGCTAGAGAGAGAGAGAGAGAGAGAGAGAGAGAGAGAGAGAGGGACATCGGATTGAAAAAAAGTTGGTGTTTTGGATAGATTTGTTTCGAATTTTATTTAAGTTGAAATTAGGAATGATATTTTTAAAATAAAAATTAATATTTTTGAAACACTTGTTATTTTTATATTTTAAAAGTATTAACTTTTGTTCAAAAATATTAATTATAGTTTCTTCCAGATAAAATTTAAAATAAATTCATCTAAACATGTAGTTGTGCACTATTGGATTGTGGCAAAATAAGCGTATTTTTGTATGTCGTTCGTTGATTGGGTTGTGATGGAGATGAAATCGTGTAGAAATTTGAGAGAAATAGATGGATGAAAGAAGTGGGGCAGGGCTCTGCTTTATCAGTCTCTTATCTTTTTCTTTATATATAAGGGCACTTTCGTTTTTTTATGATTTTCATTTATTTTAAATTACTGCAGTTAGTCATGATATATTTTTTGTAATTACTGATAACTTGGTATGTGTTTTGTAATAAAAGTAAAGTTGAGGATGCAACTTTTATTTGTGACAAGGAGGACCGTAAAATTCAAGCTTGGAATGTCACCCAAAAAAAAAAAAAAAAAAGCTTGGGAGCTGCAACTTTTGTCTTTGCTTGCCGAGAAGTCTTAATTAAGGCTGTGCTAACTGCAATCTCAACATACGCAAGGAAAAGACCAGAAGATATGGTTGATTCCGGTGGAAATATCAATATTTTTAGTTTTAAATCTTAATTTTTTTACGTTTAGAAAATATGGTTGATTCCGGTAGAAATATCAATATTTTTAGTTCTAAATTTTTAAATTTTTATAAGTTTGAATTCTAAATATTTTTGTCATTTCATTTGAATCCTAAATTTTTTGATTTTTTACTAAATCAGTCACTCTGTTTACCAAAAGTGATCAATCTATTAAAAAATAATTTTTAACTTTACAAAAAAATTATTAAAAAAATATTAAATATTTCAATTGAATGTTTTTTTTATCAAAAATATACATGTTACATATTTAATTCGTATATTTGTTGATTAAAAAAATATTTAATGTGCATATTTTGTTAATGAAAAAAATATTTAATTCATGTATTTAACTTTTTTTAAATAATTTTTATTAAGTTAAACACATTTATTAATCGATTGACCACTTTTTATAACTTAAAGGATTAATGTAGTATGAAATTAAAAAGTTTAAGATTCAAATGAAATATCAAAAAAATTTAAAATTCAAATGTAAAAACATTTAAAAGTTTAGAATTAAAAATATTGATATCCCGATTCCGGTATAACAACATAAGACAAATCTCACAATGCTGGCAAAAAATGTCCATGCCAATGGAGCAGGAGGTCTCGGTTTCAGGGACTTGCAAGCATTCAATCTTGCACTGTTAGCCAAAGAGAGCTGGCGGCTTCCACAAACTCCAGATACCCTATGCGCATAGGTGGTGTGAAGAATATATTTCCCATCAGGATATTTCTTAGAAGCGTAAAAGGGGTAAAACTGGTCTTGGAGCTGGCAGAGCCTCTTGCACGGGCTAGATCTATTGGTCAAAAGATTACAGTGGGAAATAGGAGAGGGTAGATTGAAAATATGGATAAGTTTAGGTGAATGTGGGTCGATTTGTTGAATATTAATTTTGAGGAACTAAATTGCAAATATGGATAAATATGGAGAGGGTAGAATATTTGAGAATTGAGTGACTATGTTGCAAACAATGATAAATTCAAATAAACGTTGACTAATTCGATAAATAACAAGACCTTAGGGACTAAATTGCAAGTAACAATAAGTTAAGGTGAAATGTGGGTTGATTTGACATATATTAAGCATTGCGGGACCAAATCGTAATTTTGATGAGTTAGGAGGAAAAGCGAACAAATTTGACCGGGGATTGAATATCGAGGGTTTAGAACGCAATTTTGATCAAATTGGGAGAAATGCACGAAATAAAATAAAGTTGAGAACAAGTTGCTCAATTGTAATTTCCGGAAAGAATGAGACGTGATAGTGAATGAAAGGTTAATATTGCTTGCCTCGTTAGGCAATTTACGGCTAATGGAACCCAAAAGCTGACTGCGGCAATGTTAAGGTTAAAAAAAAAAACAAAAAAGCCAAAAGGAAGATGATCACAGGAGAATTTTATGTTACTGCGTGTTTGTATTGCATGTATCCTTAATAAAGTATAAAGGTGCATGAAAACAACAAAGGAAAAAGGAAAGAAAAGAGGGGAGCTCGAGAGAAGGAGCTCATATGATAATCAAGTAAGAAAAAGGAAAAAAAGAAACAAAAGTATGATACTTGTATGCATTATGAGAAGGGACATGACATTAGTACTTAATTACATGCATGTCATTACTTATTGAATATTATTACACTCACTCGTCCTGCGATGACAGGCTATGAATCTGACAATTTCCATATCACACCGAGCCTGAGAATTTTGGATCGTAGTACTTGACATTGAGACTTAGATAATTTTTTGCTTGTTAGACGCATTGTGGGAGTTAGTCGGGGGCGTAACCGACATGTCTATCATATTTAGGAGGGGTCGAACGTTTAAGAGATTCTTGAGAATCTAGACTTTGCGAGCACTGGCAGATCTAGGTGGCTGCGAGAGTGGGCAATTGTCCACTCTCAAATTTTAAATTATATATTTTTAATAGATAAAATGTTACTAATATTAACCCTTAACCTAATAGTTAGAACTCTTACCCCCTCAATTTCCTTCTATGCCCACCTCAATTCTTTGAAAACCCAAGTTCGACTCCTAACTTCATTTTTCTAGTGGTTTTTTTTTTTCATTTCATTTTTTTTTTTTTTGCTTCTTTGCCTATCTCTGGGTTTTTTTTTGGCTTGTCCAGATGTTTCTTTCTTTGGCTCCTTACTTTCTTTTTAATTTTTTGTAAAGAAACCAATTTCTTTTTTTTAGCGTCTTCACTTTTTTTTCTTAGCAATTCATTTATAATGTATTTACTAAAATAATTTTTATTTGTTTTTAAATTTATGTTAATAAATTTTAAAACGTTACAATTCACATAATATAAGAATAATATTTATTATTTAGAATAATTAATTTAATTTTTTATTTTTTATTATATACTAATTTTTGTTATTTTATTTATATATATAAATTTTGCTCCCACTGAAATTTTTTTCTAAATCTGCCACTGTTTGGGAGAGTGTTGTAGTTATGTACAGTGACCTGGGCGGGAGTAAAACTAGGTACAATTCAGGAGACCATTTTGTGCCATTAGGGTCAAGCAGTATAGTGTACACTGGAGAATGGTTGAGTGCGGTGTGTGAGCTCAAGCATCCTCTGCTTAGATATGACCGATAGATAATAAGAGATATTACTTTTGTTTCCCTTGGTTTGGTAGACTTTAACACCACGTCGTTATGTAAATAAAAAGAGTGTTTGCCATATATTTATTTTCTGCGTCTTATCAATAAATTGAAACTAATTCTGGAACCGTAATTTCTAAAAAGGAAAATAAAAAAAAAAAAGATATACGATGGATATCTTAAAGCACTGATTGGAAGATTTTCTTCCGTTGATGTTTATCCCTACTTGACATAAAGAGAGTGAGATTCACAGTATCTTTTGACTAAGGTCACGAGGGTCGGTGGGTAATTTGTAGATTTGGTAGAAGGTTGTATTCTCGGTGCCCTAAGGGCAACAAGTCCCGTAACACTATAAATTTAGAGTTTATTTATTTATTATAAAATAATTTATATGTATAAAAAAAAAAACCTTGTATGTGTAATATTTACTGAAAAAAAAATTTTTTTTTTAAATATATCAACTTCTGTCCTTTGGCTCTGATTGTGAAATTAGTTGAAAAATATTTTTTTTTTACTTTCAAAAGACAAAAACCAAAACAGCCATTAAGAAGTCCAACAATGACAAATTTTCGAGGCAGATGAATACCGCGATATCAATATTTTTTGTTCTAAATTTTTAAATTTTGTTACGTTTAAATTCTAAAAATTTTTGACATTTTATTTGAGCATTAAACCTTTTGATTTCATACTACATCAGTCTTTTAAGTTACAAAAAATAGTCAATCGATTAATAAATGAGTTTAACTTAATAAAAATTATTTAAAAAAGCTTAAATATATGAATTAAATATTTTTTTCATCAACAAAATATGCACATTAAATATTTTTTTAATCAACAATATACGAATTAAATAAGTAACATGCATATTTTTGATAAAAAAGACATTTAATTCATATATTTAATCTTTTTTTAAATAATTTTTTGTAAAGTTAAAATTATTTTTAATATATTGATCACTTTTAGTAAATATAGAGACTGATTTAATAGAAAATTAAAAGATTTATGACTCAAATAAAATTTTAAGAAAGTTTAGAACTCAAATATAAAAAAACTTAAATATTTAAGATTAAAAATATTGATATCATGATGAATACCAAAACCCAATAACCCAATCTTGAATGGGAACCTGAAAAGGGAATAAAAATCTTTTTCCTAGATATCTCGAATAAGGACACCAAGTGTTGATTAGAACCGAATCCCAAATATAAAATCTTAGAATGAAAAAAACCAAATCCCAAACTAGAAAGAAAAATGCCTCTATTATGCAATTTAGAAAAAGAAAACTCTTTTGTTGGGTAATTTACATTTGACACTTTAAAAATAGGATATATTTATAGTTGATATCTCTTAATTTTAAAAATTACAAAAAATATATTAAAGTTTGATTGCAATTACAAAAAAAAAAAAAATCCTATCAACTAGCTGCTAATAAAAATTAATTTTAATTACAAAAATATCATTATAAATAATTTGAAGAGTCTAAAATACCCTCACATGCTAAAATACTTTGCATGTAAAATATTTAAAATTAAAAATAAAAAAAAAAGTTAACCTTTTGAAAATTGTTTTTCGTATCTTCCTCTTCAACCTTGATAATCTCCAACACTGTCATGTTTTGCAATAACTTCAACACCCCATTTCTTGGATTTGTTGTTCCACTCCAATTTCCTATCTTAACCAACTTAACAACCCTCCATTGAGCTTCCTCCAACTCCCTTTTTAGCTTCTCATTGATAAAGCCGAAAAAAGTAAGCGTTCAAAGCCTGAGTTTGCACTTGTGTCAGCGGATCTGACAACCCATTGCCAACACCTTTCAAATTCCCTTGCTTTGACACTGGCAGCTTGGTGTTCTTCTTCAAAATGTAATACCTGATTGCAGGAACATGCTTTCCTGATTAACTCTCACTTGTGACATATCAAGTAATAGCAACAAATAGATGTTTAGCAACAACATGTTGATCTTTTGGTATGTTTTCAGGCTTTAAGGCTATGCTGAAGCAAACTCCAATCGGGTTATCAAGGGAAATCAAGGTAAAGGTGCGATTCCAAGAGCCCAAATTGGGTTCAAGAACAAGTTGTTCATTAACACGGTAAGGACCCAGTTTAAGAAAGTTGCCAATCATGGAAGAGCAACCAGGGCTACCCTAGAGCCAAATGAGAAGTGGTTTGGGAAAGAGGCAAATTTTTTTTTTTTTTTTTGAGGAAAACCTTTTTTTTTTTTTTTTTGGCAAAGAGGCAAACTTGAGTTTTGGGTTTAGTTAATTCTTAAGGTTTCGCAAAAAAGAAAAAAAAAATTACAGTTAACTGGAGATTCATCTTTCTCGCCTCCTCATTTTCCATGTATATGATGTGGGGCTCTCTTGGTTTTATTCATTTGCCTCTTCTTGGTCTTGGATTGAGAGAAAAAGATGGAGATTGAAGCTTTATCTTTTGAGTTTTGAATTTGGATCGAGAGAAAAGGATAGAGATCCTATAAGTTTTGGATTTGGATTGAGAGAAAGATAGTGATTGAACTAGGTTTAGAAAATGAAATTAGAGATTTTGAGAGAAAAATTGACGGTTTAATTGTAAATGATTTTAAATTTTTTTTCTTTAAATATATATAAATATATATATGGAGGCATTATTGTCATTTCACATTTTTTATTTGGATTGACTGATGACTACTAGTCAGAGATGTCAGTTGTAGATTAATTACATTTTTAAAGTGTCAAATATAAAATATTCATTTTGTAGAGTTTTAAAAATATATAAGAATCTAATTTAAAAAGTAATAGTTGTCCTTTGAAATTAAAACTTTTGTCACTGTTAGGATCTAGCTTTGGCAAAGTGCATGATATCGGCTTTTGCTGGAATTGCAAAGAGCTTGATTGCAATAAACAAAAATAGGCCAACGACAAAACTCTAGTTAACCGGCAACGACACTCTAATCGGCCAACGAGGACGTTCTGATAAGCCAGCAATTGACGTGGCCACTCTCTCTCTGCCTTTCGTGATCCCTCTATTTCTCATGCGTAGCAATCTTTTCTTCTGAAAAATGACTTCAGCTCGTTTGGAGTTAAAAGTCATTTTCATTAAAAAAAAGCCAATATTTTTTTATTTGACTTTCGACATATTTTTCGATGACTATATTTTTACTGCACTATAAACGCTGAAAAATGAGGAAAATATTTTTAAGAAAAGTATTACACAAAACAAACACACCCTTAATTAGAAAAATGAAGAGTAACATAGTTTGAAATTGGCACTTAAAAGGGTCTAGGAATGAGGAACCACTAGCTTTGAGAAGTTGGCGCTGCAGTTGAAATTACTGTATCGAAGTAACTTACACAAGTTATCATCAGACTAGGAAGTTCATGCTTAATTGAATTTTGCCTTTGCACACTATGCAATTCGTAATAGAAGTGCGAAAAAATCATCTGATAAATGCGACATTCCTGAGACTGGTGGTCGAGATTCTACAGGGAAGCTTGAAATTCTTTTTTCTCAGGATGCAACTTTGGCTGCTGTTTTGAAATTGGTTTAGTTGCTTCTTTAAATAAAATTTCTACTCATTGCTTTTATTTTTTGTAACTTTGTTTGAACGACTTCATGTGTGACCTTGCATCCTAATGTGTTTTTTTCTTTTTTAATTTGTTAAATGATAACAAAATTGTTGAATATGTAGTTTGCTGCAGATTTTTAACGTCACTTAGTCGGGTAGTAAATCATTTAAGGATGGTTTTAGAATTGTGCTTTTTAACTGCAAAGTGTCAGTTGACTTTCATTCGCATATGTTGTGTGTTATATATCTGCTTAAGCACTTGTTTCATCCCCTAGTTCACCTTTTCAATTGCTGTCCAAATCTTATTCCATAGCTTGGTTCCATTTGGCAATTAAAGTGCCTCATTAACCGTTCGGTTGTCTTTCTTCAAGTTGTTTATCTAAAATAACAGTTATTGTAGTGACTGTAGGAAATGTTTCTTTGTCAAACTACATTACATCCTTTTTAATTCCTATGTGGTTGCTATTTTCAATTGCAAGTTTTCTGAAATGTTTGTCAAATTTGAGATTTTTTTTTATGTATAATTTGCCACTTTTCGTTTGGGCACATGGTACCCTCATATGGTATTTCACCCTCGGTCAACTTTGTTCTTGTTGTTGTTATTTGGGAGTGTGTGGGTTATGGGAATACTAGTTACCAGAGTGGTGTTATATATGTCATTTCATTTGTTTATGTCAGAATTTAATTATTTTGTTCAATTTATTCCCTTTGTTTACGTTTAGCTTGATTGTTGTCGGAAAGCATTATTGATTAGCCTTAACAATTATTTTGAACTTCAACTTCTGCTCTTGCAGAAGTCAGATGAGAATGGGTAATCCATGGGTTTCTGCCCCAATTTATCTTCGGCTTCTTGTTTGTTTTGTTGGTCCAATTAATATTATTTTGGAGTTGAACCTGCTTTCATGAACGGCTTTCCGTGTTTGTGGGATCAAATACTCGAGATATGGGTCGCCTTGATTATGAGTGAATAGTGGTTGAGTGTCATTGTTTTCATTTTTGTTTGCTTGTCGAAGTTGGATTTGTAGTTTTGTTGTAGTTTGGAAGCAAAAAAATTTCAAAATTGCTGGCGCTTTGCTAGAATTTTTGGACTTTTACTTCTTATATTTTCTCTTTTCAATATACAGTTCATTCTAGGCAAGATCTCAAAATGGACGTTGTCGTGAATTAATTTTGCATATTGCTTGACTCATCCCTTACGATACATTTACGCTTCCGTACGACAATTGCTTAACTTCCTACGACACCTTAGTTCTACGACACCTCTAATTTATTTGTAGGACAGTTGCTTAAAGTTTCTATATAACTAGAGGTGTCAAAAAGTCGGGTTGGGTTGGGTTCGGGTTGGGTCATTTCGGGTTCGGGTTATTTTCAGTTGTGTTACTTTCAGGTCACGTTACATTCAGTTCGGGTTCAGGTTGGGTCGTTTCAGATTCGGGTTGGATTCGGGTCGAATTCGGGTCGAATTCGCACTGAACCATTATTTTTTTAAGTCATTGTTTACTAAAATAAAACATTTCAATTAAATTTAAAACTCATTTCTATAATGAATTAAACGTTTAAATTTAATTTTTGCGTCATATATATTTATATTTTACGAAAATAGTACTAATTAATATTTAAAAAAGATAAGTCAAAGGTAAAAGTCAAAAAAATTTTCACTATTTTGTCTTTTTGTTAACCCAACGGGTGACTCGGATCCAACCCGAATCCAATCTAAAATTTTCGGGTCATTTTCGGGTTGGGTCATTTTTGGATTCGGGTTGAAAAATCGGGTTCCTGACCCAATTTTTTCGGATGGATTCAAACGGGTTATCGGGTCCGGTCACTTTTTAACACCTCTATATATAACACTTCTAATTCGTTTGTACGACACTTTGACTTATTTCTTACGACACGTATAAAAATTAACAAAAAAAAACTTTAAAACTATTTTTTGGATTGTCAAAGTGTTTCAATTTACTTGCAACAAATTTACTTTTTGGCATGACAATTGATTAAGTCCCTACGACACCTTTAATTCATTCGTACCCTACAACACATATAATAAGCATGAATAAAAACTTAAGAACTATTTAAAAAGTGCTGAAACATTGTTTATTAAAAAATTATATGGAATTAAAACGTGTTAAACTAGCAAAACTCATAAAATTGAAACACTTTAACAATCCAAAAAATTCAAAACATATCTTTATAATTCTTATTGTATTACTAAAA
The DNA here is from genome assembly GCA_037832335.1 of Carallia pectinifolia. Taxonomy (NCBI): domain Eukaryota; kingdom Viridiplantae; phylum Streptophyta; class Magnoliopsida; order Malpighiales; family Rhizophoraceae; genus Carallia; species Carallia pectinifolia. The sequence goes on along the minus strand of CM075454.1, from coordinate 5,590,387 downwards.
AAATATTAGTTTCAAATAAAAAACTTAATATAAAGAAAATAAGAATTGTAAGATCGAATAAAGATTTCACCGATTTTACGATTTATATCGAGACTCTAATAAAATTCTATCTCAAAAAGATTCTACCGCAATCTAAATTGTTGACTTTATATATAATTGTAGAGTCATAAAATCTTACAACCTAGATTGAGATTTTAACAATCTTGTTCATACGACACTTGGGTGGTCCCTTATTACACATTCGTTTATTTTGGTATGACACATGACTAATTCCCAATGACAAGTTCATTTCGTTTGTACGACAATGTGCAATTTTCTGGGACACATTTGGTTCTTTCATAAGAAACTTGAGTGATTCTCTAGATTCTTTATGATACCTTTGTTCGACTCCTATGTCAAGTTAACGATTCTCTACGACACCTTTAATTCAGGCATATGACACTTAGGTACTTCTCTACGACACTTCAATCATTTTATATGCCACTTTTGTTTCTTTTGCACGACACTTAGGTAATTCTCATAAATATCTTCATTTATATAATTCACAATTTTTCCGTACATTTTTGTTTTTTTCATATGACATTTCCCAATTTTTCCATGACAGCTACATTTCTCTTAAACGTCACTTGTGTAATTTCTTATTACATGTTTATTTTTTCCGTACGACACTTGATAGATTCTCTATTATACCCATGTGTGCCAAGTATGTTGCTTAAATGATTCTATACAACATGTAATTTCATTAATACGACACTTTGTTGATCTCTATGACAACTGTAACTCTCTCATGCGACGTCTGGGTCATAGCCTTCCCTCTATTTCTCTCTCTTCTTATGCCAATATGTTTCCCAATCTCTCTTTCCCTCCCTCCATTTAAAAAATAAACAAAAATTTGGACAATTTATAAATACACAAATTATTTTGAACATCATTCATATGCAAAAAATAATAATAGTAATAAAATTTTGTCTTCTTTGAATACAAAACTTAAAAACTACTCATATTTTTTTCAAGCTTCGCATATGCAAAAATTCAAATCACTTAAAAATTACACAAATTATCATACTCAAAATATTGCACAAGACAATCAATTCAACAGTTACTCTTTCTCTTTCTATCATCCTCGCTCTTCTCTATCTCTAACTCTCTCTCTCCCTCCCTCACTTTTTTGCCCATTTTCTATGCCACATTTATTTCATTCCTATGACACCATACCCATTTCACATGACACTTTTGTTTCTTTTACACGACACTTGGGTAATTTCCATAGATACCTTCACTTCATTCATACAACTTTTGATTCTGCTCGTTTTCTTATTAACTCCCTAACAGCAACTAATTGAAAAGTAGTTTAATACTACTTTTTACTACTTTTTGGGTTACTTTTCACTTTTTAATATTAACAATAATTTATATGGACTAAACTAACCTTAAAGAAAAGTTATATAATTTTATTATTATTATTTTACTTACCACATAAATTAGATATGTTAATGTATTTCACAATATTTGTATAAACATAATATTTTCTTTTTTCAACTATTCTTCAATAATATTTTTTTCACTTCAATTCTTTAATATTGACACTTAAAAACATCTCAAACATTATATTTTTTACCATATAGTAAAAAAATTTAAAAAAAATAAAAATCAAGTGAGAATATTCTCAATATTATTTATAGAATATTATTTTAAAAATATAAAATTATAAAATATGAAAATAAAATTTTGTCGATATGATATAACTAAATAAATTAGATGTCTAAATTAGACATTTTATTATTTAACAGTAACAATAAATATAAAATTAGTCAAATACTTCATTAGTTTTGTCAGCAATCAGTAGCAGCAATCAGTAATAGCAATTAGCAACAGTAACATCTAACAGGTAACTCAAACAAACCTTAATTTTCAATAACAGCTTCATTTCATTTGTACGACACTAGTCTAATCACCAGCGACACCTTATTCCTTTCATATGACAATTGAATGATTTCCTATGATATCTTTGTTTAACTTTTATGCCACTCAAACGCTTTATACAACATATTCACTTCAGTTGTACGATACTTGTGTGCTTCTCTATGACACTTTTGTTTGTTTCGTACGACGTATGAGAAATAACCTTCTTGTCCTTTCTCTATCTCTTCTCTTTCTCCACTCTCGACCTAAAAAAGCAGTACTCTTTCTCTTCTCTTTCTCCACTCTCAACCTCAAAAATCAGCACTCTTTCTCTTCTCTTCCTCCACTTTCGACCTCAAAAATTAACACTCTCAGCCTCTATCTCTTCTTTTTCTCCATTCTTTTTCCACTCCTGAAAAATTATATTAAAAAAAAAATCTAAATGTTATTCATATTCTAAAACATTTTCAAAATTAAATTTTTTTAATTCTTTTTCCACTCTTGAAAATTTATATTAAAAAAAATCTAAATGTTATTCATATTCTAAAAAATTTTCAAAATTAAATTTTTTTTCATTTTTAATAAGAAAAACTTAAAAACTATTTATAACTTTCTAAGAATTCTCATATTAAAAAATATTAAATATTAAAAATAAACAAATTATCATACCCAAAATGATAACAAAATTCACAAGTATACGAAATCACTTGAGTAATACAATGATGAGTAGAGTATTGTTCTCTTGAGGATTATTGACCAAGTATCAAAATTGTCTTAACTCATTGTTATTTAAACTCAAGAAAAATTTAATAAAATCTATGAATTTATCCCAGATAAGAGAATCAGAAAACAACTTATAAATTATAAACTAACAAGAATTTAACAATTGCAAAACAAATCTAAAATATTTTGATTTCACTCGTACCCATCTAACCCAATCCCAATTCGTTGACAATCACCTTTAATTATTCACATTATGGTTGAAGAATCAAAAATTCTTTGATAGACTTTCCCAAGACTCAACAAATATACCAATCAAAGTCTACTATTTTATATCCCAATAACAATCATAAAACCTCAATTGATTCATTAAGCTCTGTGGCTATTCAATTGAACTCACACAGGTCAAGTTATAGCTTATGTCAAAAACTATATTTCTATGGAGATTATTACCTAGGTCTATTTGAGAATTTTCTTGCTAATACTCTTTTCCAATCATAGATCAATTAAATAGTGGCCAGTTATTCAAAGGCCTTAACATCAATAATAAACTCGTAATATGAATAAAGCAAATCAATTGAAATAGAATTGAATCTTCAAAGTAACAAGTTACATCAAAATAACCTTAAAAAATAATTTAGTTCATATAAGAAAAAGAAAAGAGAAGAAAAACTCTAAAAGTCACCCTTCAAGTTGTAGAATTCATCCTTCTCACGCTCTCGTTGATGTCTCTATAGCCATTCTCTTTGTCTTTCTCTGTACAGCTCTGTGAGCCTCTCTAAATGATCTCACCACTTGTCTTATGATTCCCCCTTAAATATCTCCCAAAATAAGGCTTGTAGAGTCCAATAATTACAATAAAAGTAAATAAACTGAACCAAATTCTCAAGAACAAAGCTATAATTCAAATAAAAAGGATATTAAAATTGTATATAAAAATCAATATATCACAAAACATTGAACACTTTAAAAATACAATAAATTCAAATTTTTATCTTTCTTTTTCAATCATTCTCTCTCTTTCTCTATCTCTTCTCTCTCACACACTCTCTTTCACTTTGTGTACCTTTCATGTTTGGGATGGATTGATAAAGATGGAGAGAGAAAAGAGAGCAGGAGGGACAAATGAGAGGAGCTAGAGAGAAAACAAAAGAGAGATGGAGAGAGAAAATAGAGCAAGAAAGGTAAACGACACAGGTACTTTTCTACAAAAATTGATTGATTCTCTATGACACATTGGTTCTCATGGTAGTCACATGGATGTTTCTGTAGGAAATTTATTATTTCAGGCATACGACATTTGAGTGCTTTCCTATGCTATCTTTCTTTCTTACATACGATGTGTGAGTAATTACCGTCTCATTCTTTCTCTCTTTTCTTGCCCTCTCTCGACCTCATGAATAACCAACAATTTTGAAAATTAAAAAATTCAAAATAAAATATATGAACGTAATTTATATGCAAATATATATTACAAATTAAAAATATTGTCTATTTTGAACTAAAAACTTTAAAACTATTCATTTGTATGACCCATAGATACTTCCTAACGATAGTTGATTTTTTCATACTACACTCCAATATTACTTATGACACCTTAATCCCTTTGGCATAAATGATTCCACGCGACATCTTTTTGTATCTTACACGTCACTTAAGCAATCACTTACGTCAACTGTATTTTTTTATACGACATCCAAATCACTTATATATCTTTGATATCCATAAACTTGTTAAGTTTTAAAAATTATGTTATCAAAGAATCAAAAAAAAGTTACAAACTATTTACAAATTGATGAAAATTTGGATTTGGAAAAAAATTTTATATTTAAAAGTAGACAAATTATCAAACTCAATAAAATTTACTCACTATGGCCTTCCAAAATGTTCAAAGTTCTCTATTTTTCTTTCAATCCTCCCATGTCTTCATCTATCCCTTTTCTCTCTCTCTCTCACTCCCTCTCTCTCTCTTTCTTTCTTTCTTTCTTTATGTGGCCTTCATGTTTGAGGTAGGTTAATAGAGATAGGGAAAGAAGAGAGAGCAAGAGGCAAAAATAGGAAGGGATAAACAGAGAGGGATAACAAGAGATCTAGAGCAGATAGAAAGCAAGATAGATAAATTGGAGGGAAAATAGAGAGGGAGAAAGAATTAGAAATAATTAGACATATACATAATTTTTTTTCAATTTTAATGTTTTTCGCTTTTTTGGGAAATGACTTTGTTTCACTCGTATGTCACTCGAATGATTCCTTGCAACACCATTATTCAAACGTACGACAGTTGGATGCTTCTCTACTACACTCTTGTTTCTTTCGTATGACGTGTGACAAATTACCTTCTCGTTCTGTCTCTCTCTCTCTTTTGTCTTTTTTTACCCCCTTTCTTTCCTTTATCTCTCTCTAGACCCCTATCGACCTCACAAATCGACAAACAATTTATTAAATTTAAATATTAAAAAAATCATCATGTCTTTCGTATTCCAATAATTTTCCAACTGCTATTTAAATATTACATATATTAAATACTTACTTTCATTATACTTTCAGCTACTATTTATCAAAATATCTAAACATTTATCAGATGACAATATTTATTATTTTAGTATCTTATTACCTGTCAAAAATTTTTGTTAAGATTAATTATATTAATCAATTACATGTGGCCAATATATATAGATAACTTGAGTTGAAGCTTACATATTTATATATATATCTCCACGTTTCTCTTATTCCCCATTTCTTAGTATTTGGTTTTTGTTGTTTGATTTTAAATATTAGCTCTGCGGGTAATGTTATGCCTCTTGATGTGTTCTATTTTGAGTAATAATATTGTTGAATGACATTGGAGTCTCTAATGAATGTAACACGCAAATTTTACTATATATCTCCGATTGCTTATAAGCGCTATCTTATCTTGACAATGGCCCACTCCTCCTGGCCTACACGTTTTAATAAATCATTAAATAGATATATACTTTGTGAGATTTTTTAAATCAAATTAATGTAGAATCATAGTGCTGGTGAAAAATTGAACTTAAAAAAACAAACAAATGGGCTTTTATAAGCCGTTGGATAAATTGCATAAACATCTTAATACTATTTAAAATTAATCTGCCGTAATGGAGTCCAAAAGAATTGAAATTGCAACAGCAATTTCTTTTCCCAGCACCTCAATCACAACGAAACAACATCAAAAAACGTGAAAAAAAAAATTCCTGATGTTATTGTACTGTTTTGCCTCTTTGTTTACCATTTATACCCTTTATAATTAAATAATCAAAAACTAAATAAGAAATTCTCTCATTGGCTGCACGTGTGTGTGCCATTCGTGTTGATATCATTCCATCAGCTATGTAGGATTTCCCAAATGGGGGGATGTACTAAATTTATGAGTGGAAAAAAAACTTTGTAAGACAAGTTTTGTTATTTTCTAAAAATCATATAGTCCGTAAAAACACTCAAATATTTTTTTTTAACCTTTTCATTAATTTCATTTTTTCGATGACAGACGGTAACTAAATTAACTTCCAGTGCAAACTCGCTGTAATAATAAACAAAGAAAATGGGTTACCTCATTCGAGGACTTCGGCACCAACCCGTGTTATAATTATTGGAAAATGTGGTATATATATATACAAGAAAAAATATGATGAAATGGATAATCCAAAAGGTTGGGGAAAGTATAACATCTTGCACAAATCTTCCCATCCGCCAATGAATGATTGAAAAAGGTGAATGAAAAAGAATATAAATCTTGCTAATAAAATTCCTAACTTGAATCAGTATCTGGGATGCCAGCAACAACTTTTCGGTGACGCTTGGAGGGCCTCTTTGGGCGCCTGGGGCCTCTCCGAACTGGAGTACCTGCCACTCTGTCTCGTCCAGCTTCAAGTGCCATTTGGATTGGTGGTTCATTAACCAAAATGGGTGGTGGAGGTGGAGGATATACGGGAGGAGGAGGAGGAGGAGGAGTGGCCATGCGGGCTACCACTACTTCTCTGTGGTATTTCTGCAGATGGCAACATAAAATTTTCCGACTAAAAAAATGCAAGAGAGAGTTGATCCACGATAGGAAATTTAATAACATAATAGAAGCAGAATTCAACGAAAATTTCATCAAAACTGAGCTGCTGAATCAAGGCTAAATTGTACAAGAGGAAATTTTCATGAGTGCGACTTGTTGACTAGCAAAGTAGTCACCCTTCAAAGACCATACTAAACATGATGCATTTAAGACATAAACAGCAGGACACATAGTTATTACCTGAACAACAAAGTTGCGCCTTTGGCAGTCCAAGAACATGTTGACAGTCCAATTCGTTTTTGCCCATATCTTATCCCTCACCATGGAAAAGCAGAGTTGATCCCTTGAAGTAAAACGGTCAACTTCATTGAACCAAAGGCAAGTAAAGAGGTTGCTGATAGGAACATGCTCCCTTATTATAACACATCCTTCAGGAACATCTGCAGAGGCAGTCACCATAGGTTCACATCAAATATGGAGGAAGAAGGGGACATAAGCAAAGAAAAAAAAAAAAAAAAAAAGAGGCAGCAAACATGAAGAAAGAAAGCAAAGATCTGGATCCTACCACTTGTAATTGGAAGCTTGGCCTCAGAATAAGGGGTCAAACCCTCGTTTTTATAAAACTGAATCTGAAAGTCAATGGAGGCATTGTCATATTTCCCAGCAGCTTTGTTTGCCTCAGCTTCCGTAAACACGTCAAAACGTTTGTAATGTTTAGAAATAGCAAAAGTGGCATTTGCTCTCCACAAGTGCCTGAGAAGAAATGGAACAGACTAATTAGTGACCAAGGTTTCTTTCCCAAGGGACCACTCTAATTTAGCAGTGTTTGATCCTGGCATATCACAGTTTGATAACCATCCCCAATAGTTACCTCTCATTATAAGCTCATTACGACACAATTAACTGACAGTCTACCCAATTTATTGTGAGAGTCAAAGTTTTTGAAGGGCGAGCATGTTATAACAATAAGACTATTCTATTATCACTTTAAGGTCACAAGTTCAAGTGGCAGAGACAACCACTCTTTATAAACAAGGGGAAAACTGCTTACATGTGAGCCTTCTTTAGCCCTCAATATGGGAGCCTTGTGCACTAAACGCCCCTTTTGCTAAATAATTGTAAATTTGTACTCTAAATGCACCCCAACCCCAATAGACCAAACCACTGTATGATATGAGCCAAGGCCGGCCCTTTGCTAACAGAAGAACTCACAAGGTATAGCTTTTGAGACTCTTGTAAGAACATGATATTACTTCCAAAAATTGCCAGAAGTAAAATGAAACTACCAAAACCAATGGAATTATATCTAGAGCTTGAAAAGGTTTAAGTAGTGGATAGTTTATTGATGAAAAGTAAGGAAAAAAGTTCTATTATGGAAGAATTCATCAATATTTTGTATTTATGATAATAATAAAATTTATTATAAGATTTCATTGAATTAGTTATTCAAGAAAAATTTCCTACTTGTAGAGATTGAATTATTTCGTATTTAGTTTCTTAACTATCCCTGAAAATAGGACCTATGTTATTTTCATTGTTTAGAGACTTGATATGAATACTGAATTGATATTGAGGACTGAGTTTAAGTCTATTTTCAGGTGAATCCCCTCATGTTATTAGTTTTGGGCGGGTTACCGTGTAAGGTGTTCTTTTTTCTTGTTTGTCCTATATCATCAGCCTTAGAGCACCCAGTGCCTTGCAACATTGTACCAAACATAAAACGCCATAAGGTAACCTAATAAAATGAAGAAAATTATGGATATGCTCATATATCAGAGTCATGGATGGAAAAATACTTGAGGAAAATGCAAAGTACCTTTCAAGAATTTGATATGGATCAACAAGAAGTTCAAGTTTCCCATCAATCCACAAAGAGAAGTGAGCATTTGGAAATAACCTGTGTGGTAAGAGCTTTGGAACCTGCAACAAGGATTAATTGGATTATCAAGCTAACAAATGTAGCACCTCGCACAAGTAACAATACCAAAACGAATGTAACTACAGTGCTCAACTTATATTTTTCTGACTTTATGAGAGAAATAAACTAGGTGCTATGAGCTTTTTAAGTATAATGCTAATATTCCCAAAGAATTCCACTACATACAATAAGATAGAATTTCAAATCAATACACAGGACCAGCACGGCACCCATTTGATGTTCCCTCTCAAACATTTTACACTTTGACCACATGCAATTTCTTGGTACCATATACCATAAGAAGACCTGAGCACATTCCACTGCATGCATCTTTCCATCATCTCATGCTGTAGAGACTAGTCAATCAATAGGAATCCCAAAATAGAATTCAAATCCAGTATCATAGATGGAGAGATAGAAAATCTAAGCTAACTCTAATCAAACATTTAGAAGACAACAGAGTTTAGAGAATTTACTTTTCCATTGCGCCGACCATCTGTATATGGAAGATTATGGACCACAACAACTCTCCAAATACCGATCTTCCTGGTCTCATCCAGAGGACTATTGTTCCTCAGATATGCTTCTGTTTCTTTATCCACGAACATAAAGAAGCAGACAGTCTTCCTAGAATATTCACTGATGTTACTTGGCTGGTGTATGTCATCAAAAGCTCCTGAGGAAAACAGCTTATTCAGTAGGCAATCTGTTGGTTTAGAAAAGAAAAGGGAAATCATCAATTGGAATTGCGATCCACAAAGCAATACCAAATATTGCTGAGACAACAACCACACCCTGGCACTGATCCATGGCAGCCAGGTCAACTTCATCCACGTCGAATCCTGTATTGCGGCCAGGTTTTTCCCCTCTGACAAATCTAACATCATTCAAAAACTGAACGTAAAGATGTGGGTTGACAGCCAATAGAAACTAGAAACTAGGGAATGTTTCAAAGATACAAAATAAAGCAACTATATTCCAAATGTAGCAGCCTTCGGTCATTAAAATGTACAGCAAGAATTTCTGTTTTTCCTTTTATCTTCTTGCAGCAGGGGAAAGAAGGGGAGACAGGGAGACAGAGAGAGAGCACACCCGCAATGCACACTCATTGATTCTCGAATATCATAAGAATCACTTCTCTGCTTCAAAGTAGGAAACCCACCAAAGTCGGAACGTCCAAATTCTCCATCTCTGCCTCGTGGATCCTCGTATAAATATGTCAAATTCTTAAGTACCGGGGAATATGAGGGGACCTTTGGCATTAAAGCAATCGCTTCTTCCACAGGAAGGTAACACACAGGACATGCTGTAAAATAACAGCCAAGGCATATCACATTTGATGTAACATATTCACTCAATATATTAGCACCTTTTTTTTTTTTTGAGTAACAATATATTAGCACCTTAATCCCCTTTCTATCTTGGAATGTGCACAAGTTAACAGCCCTCATTCAGGAACCCCCAGCAACAAATGTTAACCTAGAAAAAGGATGGCTGCAAAAGACGGAGAAAGCATTTGAGCGGGGATGAGAAACTTACGCCGTGGTCCAGTTCTTTTCTTATCTGCTGGTGGGGGAGGTAATGTGAAACTGTTACAAGGATGCCCTGGAGGAAGAGTGTACCCTTGGAAGTATTCTTGAGGAGGAGGCGACAAAGTAAGCCCTCCAATCAATCCTCTAATGATCGACGTTGTATTCTCTCCATTTGTAAGGAACGTGTTGTCATCGACACTAATGTTTGGCACGCGGTCACCTTCTTGCTCATTTTCACCTAAAAACAAGCCAAATTGCCACATCACTTCGATAGTTGCAGGTGAAATAACAAACATATTTCACAAAGTGCACTTCTTGCAATTGAGGCATTCAGGCAAGGGAACATCTCAAAAGGCTTAAAAAGCTACCAGATTTAAGAATCATTTCATGTCCACACCAGATTGTCTTTCTGCAAGTAAAAAGAATCAAACTAGTCCCATTGCTAAACAAGTGTCTCTCCTCAGTAAGTTATTGAACTATAATCTTAAACGTTACTCAGACCAATGCACAGCATACGATAACTGCAATATCCATTACGTAACTACCAAAAAATAAAAAATAAAAAAAAATGCAATCTAAGCATGATGATAAGGAACAACACTAGCAGCACTATAATTGCATAAGAAACGGAACATTGGCCAATCAAAAACAGATGGACGGACAAACAGGCAGACCTTTTGCAACAGACAGAACCCAGACCAAAACCACGGCCGAGACAACACAAAGTAGAAGCATTCCGACCTTTTTGCGGCCAGCAAATTTACAGATCCAATGGAAGAACCTTTCCTTATCCTTAAACATCTTGACAGGCTTAGCACGGGTTGTTGTTTGAATAGGCAAGAGAGCACCACCACCACCATTACTGTTCTGCTGTAGTAGCAGCTGTGACGGCTTGTCCAAAGACCCATAACTCGCAGTGCGGATCCCCAAAGGCCCTTCAGTCATTATCTCTCCTTAAACTCCTCGCTCAACAACGCCACTCTCATCTCATCAGTCATCCCATCTCATCTCCCTCTCATTAAAAAAAAAAAACACAGACACACACACACAAAAACACTAGTAGTGCTTTCGCCGATTTTAGTGCCAAAATGATGTCATATAATTCACCAACAAAGATAGGTTGTGAAGAGAAACAACAAAATAACTAAAACCCAGTTCACCAAATCGACAAAAGATGGAGTCTTTTTGAACCTTACAATCAGTTTGGGCACTCAAAATCCACCAGCAATCATTGGGTAAAAGAGGAAAACGGTAAACACCCAGTTCACGAAATCAGCCCCCAAGCTCCTAAGGCGCTTTCAATTCCCACTAGAATGAAAGCACTTTGCCCTCCTCTCTCCTCGACAAAGTTGTATTCTCAAAAGCCCAAGAATTGAGGATAGGTTTGAGGCTGTGTAGAAAGCTGTATCAAAACAAAACTCTTATTTTGTGCAAATAATCCAGTACACAAGAGAAGCAATTTCATTCAGCGGAAACAAAAGAAGGAAAAAAAAAAAAAAAGAAACAGAGAGAGGAAGGGAGAGAGCGAGTGGGGAGAGGGTGGGAAAATTTGTTACTCGGAGTTAGAAGAGAATAAATCCTTTTTTTTTTTATTTATCAAAGAAGAGAAGAGAATAAATCCAGAGTTTGTTGATTGGCGGATAAGCATTTTGAGTCAGCAAAAGTGAATATTGATAGTTGCATGTTAATTTTGAAAATAAAATTAATTTATAATTTAATATTATTTTATTATATAACGTAAAATTATTAATAAATTACACTCATTTAATTAAAAAATAGAGTTAAAATAAAAATTTTAATATGTTGATAATAACTTTCGGTGAAATCGAGGTTTTGTGTTTTTTTTATTTGTATTTGTTTTTTTTATCAAATAAGGATTGGTGGCTGTTTATTTTCTGGTGTAACAAACATTGTAATTATTATTCGATTATAAATTCATGGAAATAAAAGGGAAACGTGGGAATAATTTGATAGGCTTAGGCAGTTAGGTTATCTTGAACCATATAGTTTGATATGGACAAAATCCGAAGATGATAACTAACCTAAGTTTTCTTTCCCGTTGATCTCTGCAGCCGTGTTCTCCTTCGGGATAAATAATTTTTTAATTCTAAATCTTTAGATTTTTTTATATTTGAGTTTTAAACTTTTTTAACATTTCATTTAAATCTCAAACTTTTTGATTTTCTACCAAATCAGTTTATCTGTTTAACAAAAGTGATCAATCTATTAAAAAATAATTTTAAATTTACAAAAAATTATTTAAAAAAGATTAAATATATATATTAAATGTCTTTTCTATAAAAAAATATGCATGTTACCTATTTAATATGCATATTTTGTTAATAAAAAAATATTTAATTCATGTATTTAAATTTTTTAAAATAATTTTTATTAAATTAAACTCATTTATTAATGGATTGACTACTTTTTGTCACTTAAAGGACTGATATAGTAAAAAATCAAAAGATTTAGAATTCAAATGAAACGTTAAAAAAGTTTAGAATTCAAACGTAAAAAAATTTAAAAGTTTAGGACTCTAAATATGCTTATTCCGTTCTCCTTCGGCGTTGTTGTTCGGCGCTTTGGCATGTTTTTTTCGTTTGGCGCTTTGGCAGCCGTGTTCTGCAGCCGTGTTTGGCGCTTTGGCATTTCTGATGCGCGTTTAGCTCTAGGCTGGTGGCCTGCCGTCAGAGGCCATTTGCAGTCTCGCGACTGGGCTTTGAGCCCATCTCTTATTCTGCCTGTGGGCTTGGTCTTACTTGGGCTATGGGCCCAGGCTTGGTTTCCTTGCTGGCCTGCATGATTGTTGTATGGCATGGGCCCTAGTGGTGGTGGGCTCTGGTTTGTTTAGTTGGGCGGCACATTTTGTTTTATGTATATATTACTAGTGTAGGTTTAAGTTATGATAAAAAATAAAAAAAAAAAGTGTAGGTTTAAGTTGGACTGACCTTCTTTATAAATTATTATATTTTAATCTAATGAACTTTTTTTCTGATAAAAAAAGAAAAAAGAAAAAACCTAAGTTTCTATCCAATTTATTTCTTGTTTTTATCAACCGTTCAATTTATTTAACACATCAGAGAGTGATATATTCGAAAGAATAAATAAGGATATGAATAAAACAATTTACTATTTAATAGACATCAAATAATTACTTGGATGTGAATCCCCCATAAGATTGATGACGCTGGCCGGTGGGAGCCTCGAGAGCATTTGATATTTCTCTTCTTATCCCATGTTTTGTCGTTTTATGAACACTTAGAAATTTAGGTTTTTTTTTTTTTTTTGAACTTGACTACGTGAATAAGTAAAAAAGCACACTTGAGAAGCACGTAATCTACTCAAGGATATCCAATAATTTTTTTTTTCAAATTCTTTACATCTTTCATAATCTAACGGTATAAATTATTGTATATCTCACTCACTAAATACTGTCATCTATTTTTTTTGTTTTGATTATTAGACACTTGGAAAGAGGTAAAATAGTTTGCGTCAAGGACAGATATATAAGCTCTCTTCGAAAATAAAATTTTTAGTCAATTTTAGTTATTAATAAACTAATTGTGCAAACTGCTAAGATTATAGACAATTAATTTTAAGATAGTCATTGATTAATACAATGGATGTGTTAAAATTTTTCATTATTATATTTCTATTTCTTCGTACCTGCACACATAATTTACATTATACGTTATTAATTAATATCCTACATTTATTTGCTTTACATTTCTAAAGAACTCTATTATGTGAACGTGACTTTTGACATGAATTAATAAAAACAAAAAGTGCAAAACTAATTAATTGTACAAAGATAGAAACACAAACGTGCGACCTAACAATAATAATTGAACTTTTCTAGACTTGCATCACTCTCATTTTAATAACTCATATCCATCTAGCATTTCTCATTTAACAATGACATTGTTTATTATGAATTTGGTAATTCATATCATATCAAAGTTCCAAAGGGAAAGATGCCAACATTACAAATTTTTTTGTCTTCTGTTTTACACTTTGCATCATCTCCAAATTGAAACACTCAAAAAACTTTTTGAAGAAACAAAATTGCATCACTCGAAACGCTCTTTTTGCCTTGTGTGTTGAGTTGCTATTATCTTATTGTCTCAAAGGGACAAAAAAAAAAAAAAAAAGTAGAGCATTTTTCTTGATTGGACCTGAATGAAAAGAAATGCATGGCCAAATCTCTCTTATAGTTGTTGGGCTACATCTCTCAAGTAGGCAGCAAACGTTTTGATCTTCTGTAGTCAGCCAACTTATTTCATAAACTCTACAAGGCTAAAAGTAGCTTCTTCAACTTCTACGCCCAAGTTATAACATAGAGTTTAAATCTCTAGTTAAAAGTAGCTTAGTATTGCTACCATCCACAAATTGATGAAATTAAAGCTCAAATGCAAAAAATAATAATAATAATAATAAATAAATAAATAAAATGAAAGAAGAAGCACACTACTATCTTTTCCTCTAACAAAAAGGGTTTGCGAAGACAATATATCTCAAAAAAGTCAGCAAAATGTCAAATTTGCTAGATTTTAACATAATGTGCATGGTCACTTGGCATATGTCATATTTAATACAACACAATGGATTAGGAGCTTGACATTCCACGTGTTTATTTTGCTAGATTTTTTTTTTCTTTATTTGAATTGGAGAAAGCAGAGTTTTTGTGGGAGGTATAAGCACAAATTTCATGCTCGCTCCTAAGTTTTGCTCGGCTGGGCGTTGTATTATTCTCAACAATTATTTCGTCGTAATATTCATAGTTTAGTACAAGATTCCATGGTCATAAAATTTCCTAGTGGCCCTCCATATGAAATGACAAGAATTAAATCTTCATTTGATTTAATCTTAAAATGGTCATCGAATTAAATTGACTTAGACAAGATGGAATTGAAGTAATGGTTCTAATAAAATTTGAACAGATTCGTGACCAGTGTGGTAATGGTTCCGAAGCAATGCGGATAAATTTATATTCAAGTTGTTGTATTGGCGATTGTATATTTATAAATTAATATTTTAAAAAAAATGACCCGTAAAAAGAATTTATTAATAAACCAACTATTTTTAATTTTCATGATCTATTGTTTTTTTTTTCTTTATCCTCAACAAAAATTATCTCACAAATATATCAGTTATCGGATCGTTGAGTCGAGGTCGAGTTTTATAAACATGTTGCCTTCCTCATTCAACCTTCCTTATAAAGAGGACCCACTAACGAAACAATACTAAACTTGAAAGGGGTCTCCCACAAATTCAACAACAACAATTATTGAATCTGAAACTCATGTCACGTAATATAGTTGTTTAAAACAACTACCAAACACAAAGTCAAGAAACGCTGACACAAGAATTCAAATTTAAGTTATAAGTAGAGAAAGCGTGTCAAGTTATTACTAGAATACTACGTCTAATAGTGTGATCTATGTTAAATAATGACACGGCATGACATCTTACGTGGCAACAAATAATAAATTCCAATTAACCACTTCTACCACATCATACTTCTTCTTGTCTGCTGGTAGGTAACCATGCAGGACTCCTTTGCTCTTAAATCTTGTCTCTTTCTTTGTCCCCTCCCCTCTCTCTCTCTCTCGTTTTCTCTCTCACTCTCTCTCCAACCAGAAAATCGAAGCACCCAAAAAGAAAAAACTAAAGAAAACACTAAAACTAACCCCAAAATCCAAAACCCAATTGAGAAAGAGATCAAAGATTTAGAAGCTTAGAGGATGGAGAAGAGAGGTTTAGTGGTAATTGGAGAATTGTACAGGAGGAAGAGATTAGAACTGTGGAGATACCATCTCTACTCAATGTTTGTAGAAAATAATAAATACCAACGATCAAATCTGTCTCACACACATAATTTTGGGGACAAAAAAAGAACATAATAAAACCGGACGGAGAAAAAAGGACCAACGACCGCAAAGATTACCCGAAAAGAGTAGAATGGCTCACTGATAACTTCATGCCTGAACCGGGCGCAGCGGATGGGCTGAGCCAAGGGTATTCGATGTAAACCGTCCTTCGATAGAGGAGGCAGAAGTGGCGGAGAGCGGCACTGTGGTCCCGCCGTTGGAAGTGTTGGAGGCGGTACTGCTGGCCATAAAATAGAAAAAATAAATAAATAAATGAGATACAGAGGTTATTGAGCAGAAAACGGGTTGACCCGGAAGAGCAATCGGTTTTTTCTTTTATTTTTCCTAAAAATATTTATTTGTTAATAATATAAAATAATATTCATTAGTTAATTAATATTATAAAAATAAAAAGTATGCCTTGTCTGCCAGCCGTTATTCCCATCTGGGAGAAAGAGAAAATAAAAAGTTTCTTTTTTTATTTTTTCATTGTGTTAAAATATAGTCTTACAATTTATTAGATTATAAAATTGGCAGAAATAATATTATTTGTCTTTTTATTTTTTTTAACAGAGAAAAAAGTTAGAGTATGCCTCTTTCAATTTAATTTATAAAAAAAAATTATTATCTGAATATTGTTAAATTTAAATAAATTTTTTATAAATAAAATATAATTATTACTAAATTTGAAATTAACGACTCACAATCAGTAATTTAACTGAATAAATTTAGAAGCTAAAATTTTCAGCATTGTAGTTAAAATTTAAATTAAATTATAATTAAAAAAAACACATTAATTACCACTAAATTACTATTATTTCCGATAATATTTACCTTTTTACTTTACACCACTTTTTAAGCTAAGACGATATGTCATATTTAACTTGTCGGTGTCTACGGCAGTCGCAGATCTGATTGTTCCTTATTTCTCCAGTTGGGCCCCAACTCATGAATCCCTCCATAACAGCCTGGTTGTTCCTTCCAATAATGCTACTGGAACACAACAAAAAGTAAAGAAAGATTTTTTCTTGTTTTGTTCTTTGCACTCTCTCTCTCTCTCTCTCTCGCACTTTCTGTATGATTTTGCAGTTAATTCTTGCTGGTTGGATTTGAGAAAGGAACTTACCTTCAAGACATGTAGTTGAGAGTAGGCTGCGAACTGGGTTTCAACTTTCAATGCCTACTCAGCCCACGTACTCTCTGTTTTCAGGAGGGTCCATTACATGAGTAAATAAATTTTTTTTATTATATTTATACGAAATTTTTTTACGTAATTATAAATATTTTTTATACAACCGTAAGGGATAAATATAAAACAAAAAAAGAGTAATACTTATTGTTTCACTTTTTTATTATTGTGGTTGTATAAAAAATAGTCGTGGTTGAAAAAAAAAACGTGTGAATGAAATAGGGAGATTTCATTTGGCCACCGAGTTTTTCCCTTTCTAGAAACCTCGACTTTTCTTTTAAACTAAAATTTTAAAAATCAAATCAATCATTAAATAAAAAAGTTTAGCAGTTCAAAATTTAATTGGTTAAACTGTAAATGAACTAATAAAATTGATATTTAATATTGAATATATAAAAATTATATATGTATATACATTATATATAAAATATAAATATGTAAAATATAATATTATATAAGAATGATAAGAAATATTTAAAGCAACTTATATTTTAAAAATTATATTTATATAAGATATTAATATTTATATACATTAAAAAAATATTATAATTAGTATATTTTAAAAAAATTAATTTATAATTTAATGTGTAATATAACTAAAAGAATAATTAAGTTAATATTATATAATTTCAACAAAATATAAGTTGAAAATATTAATTTAATTTACTTTTATATATAAAATTTCTGAAATGTGATATTATAATTAGTATATTTATAATTTAATGTAAATTTTGAGTTTTAAATTGGTTATAAACAATTCATAATACACTTCCAAGGACCAAAAAATAATGAGCTTTTATTCCCGAAATTTAGTTTCCAACGTGGTATTTGTCCAAGAAAGCCATTCTGTTGCCCAATGCAATATTTTCATTTCTCAAAATCCAGCGCGCTTTCAGAGGAGTTGGTTTTTTATGTTTGAACTTTCGGATGACATAGTGCTTTCAGAACGCTCCACGTCACCTGACACCCCTAAATGAACCCAAAAAAAAAAAAAACGACCCAATTTATCTTACACTTTAAATGTAGTATCTATCGTCGACCACGATAACTAATTTCCTCGTTAATTTTCAGTTAAACTGACTGATTTTTTTGTTTTTTAATAATTCATCGATCCTCTAATTTTTAGGCATAACCGGACTGAATCATAAACTAATTTTTTAATTTTTCAGTTAAACTATCCGATTCAGTTCAATTCTCACAATCATGCTTTAAACCCTTGTCTAAATCCAACAAAACCCATATTGTCCTGGTTTTAAACTCAAATCCCACCCCTTTCTCGTACACCCACTTCACTTCATTCCTCAATGATCCTACCTTCACCGTCGAATTCCCCTAAATCCAAAGCGTTGGGGCCAAATTTTGCAGGCTAAATTGTTATGGGTTTAATACAGTAAATTAAATAGTGAAGGGCTTAGAAATTCATCAGGTAGACCCGGATGGAAAAATAATCTGTGACCCAGAAGCTGCTTCCTGATGTGTCGGAAAAAAATAAAACACATAAAAGAATGAAGTAATCAAGGAGACGTGGGTGGCGAGGTGGTTCTACGAAGTAATCAAACGATCCTTTCAGTCATTCCTCTTTTCTGTGTTTTGTCTGTTTCTCAGTTACAGAGAGAGAAACGTAACAGAGAGACCTTTTGCTTCTGATGGAAAGCGTCGGATTCGGAGGGAGGATTTTCCAGAAGAAGAGGAACTTGGATCGGAGAAGACGTCAAAGAAGAGAAGAGAAAGAAGGTTGCAAACAGGATGTATTTTACTTCTAAAAGAAATTAATTAATAAATGATTTTGTAAAACACCCTTGGATGCTTGATCTCCCACTGGCTGCCACCTGTCCCTGTGACGCTGTGATGCGCTAATTCTGTGGATGTGTAATCGTCCCCAAACTTTTAATGCCCATAATTTAATTTATTTGATTTTTTTTCTTTTCTTTTTTCCTTTTCAGTCAGACCTCCTTCCTTTTACTTTGCTGTTCCTCCAAGTTTGCAATTTCGAGATTCTACAACTTAATTTTCCATTAATTATGGATATGCTATGTCAAGTTATTCCAATTAAGGGTTTTTACATTTTTTTTCATTGAATTTTTAAAGCTATCTTACTAGATCCCTGAAGTTAGAATGTAATATTTAGATCAAGTTGATAGACGGAGAACTTGGAGACCAGGTAGTACTCTTTTTTTTTTCTTTTTAGCTCAAATTACATGTTAATATAATTGACAATCAAAATTTTTATTAGAAATTAATTATACTAATAGATAATCTGCGCGATGCGCATAATTGTAAAATTTATTAAAAATTTTATTTTTACTTGTATTTTATTTAAAATAGAAAAATTAAAAAAACATTCAGTTGAGCATTATTTTTTTTTTTAAATTTGATTTGAACTAAATTTGATTTTATAGTTAATTTAGATCTAAAAAAATAGATAGTTAAATTAGATTGATTTTAGGATAATTTTGGAGAAGTTTTTTTTTCTTTTTAATAAAATAGTTTTTTTTAAGTAAAAATAAGTGAATTTGCGATAATATTTTATTATTAGTAATATAAGTAAAGGATACTTGTGTTTTTATAGTATAAATAATTCTAAAATTCATTGAAATTACAATTGTAATTTTAATGAAATATTAAGAAAGACTAACATTATTAAAATCTTAATTTTTGTCAGTACAATTTATTATGGAACACTACATTTTTGGAAAATTTATTAAATTAAAAAGTTCAAATAAAAAATAATCAAATAAAAAACTTAAATAACTGTAATTAATTATAAGCACTAATTTTGATGTGTAATTATTTTGATGAAAAAGCTAAATATGAAATTGAGAAATCTAGTTAAAATAGAGTAAAGAACAATAATGCAAATAAAGATAGTTATGTTTTTATAATGTGAAAAAGAAAATTGTATGCATATAATAATCCTAAAATCTATAGAAGTTATAATTCTAATTGAATATTAATCAAAACTATAATCACTGAAATTATAATTCTATTATAATAGTAAGAAAGATTATAATTGTTGAGAATTTATTAAATTAAAAATTTTAAAAATCTAAAAATTTAGCTTTTAAGAATTCCAGCACTTAAGACTGTCACGTAAATATGTGAATTTATTCTATTTTTTAAATCCCACAAGATGTGTGAATTTTTTAATTTATGTCATACTATAATAATTTTAATATGAAAATAATAATTTGGATAACTTTTGTTTAAAAAAATTAAGTAAAAAAGTCACAAGTATATCAAACCGATCTGAACAAATGCTTGCTCAAATTATTATAATTTTTGCTTGCTTATATATATGGATAACTTTTATGTGAAAAATACTTATTTGCTATTTTCTTTTAAATTCTTTTCTTTCGTATCAAATTATCAACATTTTAAAAATTGAGTGATCAACCATTATTACAAAAACTATCAGTAAGATTATGATGAAATTACAATAAGTGATTCTATATATGTAAATGGAAAAACAAATCAATTATTTGTTTTGGACCAAGACCATGGCTATCTGTGTGCTACAGCGACCATCCATGTGGGGGATAGGAGAGAACGAAATCAATCAATATATCCAACGTTGCCAAGAATTAGAATTATACAATCAATTAGATAAAAATAAAAGAAAACATAAATAATAAAAGAACTGTCTCAAGAAGATAAAAGAAATCTTAACTGATATGAAAAGTAACCAGTACAATAAGATTGAAACCACAATTAAAAAAAAGGAAAAAAAAAGAGAGAGAAAGGAGAATAACTATTTACAATAATTATAAAAAGCAGGAAGCATGTCATATAATCTAAAAGGAAAAAATTAGGCTGCCAGAATCGGGCATCTGCCCGAATGTTTTTTTGTGCAACAAGACAGTGATTTTGTGCAACCAGACTAATATTTTATGCAATAAAAAAAATATATATTTTTCTATATTTTTTTGGTTGCACAAAATAGCAGGCTTGTTGCACAAAATCACTGTCTTGTTGCACAAAAAAATATTCGGGCAGATACCCGATTCTGAAGATGTAATGACACTCAATTTAAAAAAGACTCTAGATCCAAGACAAAGATTTCTCTCTTTTATAATTTAATATATTTTTAATTTCTAAACCTGAGTGACGTGACAGTGAAGTCATAATATAAAAACTTTAACATAAAATCTACAAATTTTAATTTAAAAAATTAGATGTTTTGTGTACATACGTACATATATATAGAGTCCAATAATTGTCCAACATGTACGTATGCACATACGTACATAGATTTTTTGTGTACATATATATAGCAGATAATGGTCCAATGATAACAGGATCAATCTCTAACAAAGGAAGAATTTTAAATACAGAATAACATATAAATTGCTGAGAGCGAAAGAATTATTTAGGGGCCGTTTGGTTATTTATTTTTACTTAAATAAATATTATCATATATTTCATATTGATTCTGATTTCAAACTAAAATAAACATGTTATAAAAATAATTATTCCGTTTTTAATTCCACTTGATTCTGTTTCTGATTTCAATTTCGATTTCAATTAATAATGATAACAAAGAAGAAGTATGAATAATATTGTTATAACCAAAATGATATTGTAGATATTATAAAATAAGTCATTGTTAATAAATAAATTATTATTAAAATTATGAAATTGTTATGCAAATAATTTTATTATTTATGGTTATTATTAATATTATAAAAATATAGATAATAATAATATTATTTATAATGTAATTATTATCTTAATTTTTAAAATATTTAATTTTATTGTAATATACAAACATTTATTATCATTATAATTATCATTAATTATTATTATTATTATTATTATGTATAATATTTATATGTAATATTTTATTATAAAACAATTTACAAAGGGAGAACGAAGATGATGAATGAGAATGATTAACTACTTAAAAGTGGGAGGTGATTCCATAAATGAGGAAATCTCATTCTCAAAAATAAAAAAATAAGAATACAATTTTTTTTTTACCAAACATTAAAAATAGAAATCACTCATTCTCATTCTTATTCCTATTCTTATTCTAAACGAAAAAGGACCAACTAATTTCAACATAAGTTTTCATAGAGACCAAAACTTACAGTTTCACCAACATGGTTATAATCTGTCTTGGAAGTTGAGGCAGAGGACCCACAAAGAAGGTCTACATATGCCTGGAAAAGACTTGTATTCACCGCGACACGTCCCAAGTTGACAGGAATTAAAAACCACTTTAGCGAAAAACAATGGCAGTTCAAAAAGTGTAACCAATCAACTGGGGGAATCAAATTAGAAACAATACCAACTGAGAAGATAAATATTATAAACCAAACAATTAAATTCCTAACATTCAGGATCCAAACAGCCAGGATGCACCCAGGGTAAAAAGAACAAAATTTGGGTCTAAAGATAAAGATAATGATAAATACAAAGAAGAACTAATTTAACAAATTTGTTGGTTTTTAGTTGCTGGTTTATCCACCTCAAACTTTCGAAATAACTGCATAAAGAGAAAAAAAAAAAAAAAAACAGTGATGATCAAAATCATACAATCTAAAGACGGACCAAAATAATAGCAGAAACAAAAAAAGGAGAACGACCACCAATAAGGAACAGAAAATAAACCTGATTGCTGCAACAAATTATCAAAAAAAGAATAATAATTATGCCAATAGATATTCTTACATAATTATATGTAAAAAAAGAAAAAGAAAAAACTGTAATCAAAAAATTAAAATAACTATAACTAATCTTGATAAAGAATTATTTGGATGAAAAAACTAAAATTTAGAATTGAAAAATCTAGATGAGAGAAAACAAAAGAATAATAATGCAAATAATAGATACTTGTGCTTTTATAATGTGAAAAAGATAAATACACGTGAGAATTTTAAATTTATTCTAATTAAAATTCTAATTCTATTAGAAAAGTACAAAAGATTATAATTGTTAAGAATTTATTAAATTTAAAAATTCAAAATTCAGAAATTTAGTTTTTGATAATTTCAATGCCAAAAGCTATCACGTAAACATATAAATATTCTCTCTTCTTCTGTTATTATATTTTATATATATGATTAGCTTGCAGCTATTTGACTTTCGAATTAAATATTGATTGAATATAACACCAAGAACACATGATACCTAATTAGGAAAGTTAAAAAATAAATAATATTATCATACAATTATTGAGAGAGATTAATGACCATCCTTATTATCAGTGAGAGAAAATAAGGAAAAAAATACACATTTCTTTTCTCTCATCTCTTTTTTGTAGCTTCCCTTCAACTACATATTATGAGTGTGAGAGATTTTTAGCAATAATTTTGGGTCTATTTGGGTTAACTATTAAATATTGTTATTACTGATTATTGTTACTGATTACTGATTGCTAATTCCTATTTTATGTTGTTGATTGTTGATAAAACTAATGAATGTTTGGTTGATTTTGTACTTGTATTGCTGTTGAATAATGAAATATCTAATTTAGACATTTACTTTATGTAGATATATCATACGAAATTTTTTTTATAATTCATAATTTAATATTTTTAGAATAATATTCTGTAAATAATATTGAGAATTTTTTTACTTAACTTTTAGCTTTTTTAAAGAAAATATTAATTATTACTAGATAGTAAAAAATGTAATATTTGAGATTTTTTTTTAAGTGTCAATATTTAAAAAGAATTGAAGTAAAAAAAATATTATTTAAGAATAGTTGGAAAAAAAATATTGTGCTTATACAAACATTAATGAAATAGATTAAAATATATAATTTATGTGGCAAATAAAAAATTAATAACAAAATTATATAAATATTATTTAAAGGTAACTAATCCATATAAATTATTATTAATATTAAAAAGTGAAAAGTAATCTAAAAAGTAATAAAAAGTAGTGTTGAACTATTTTTCAATCAATTGTTAAGAAGTCGTATAAAAAAATAAGTAAAATCAAACAGTAATAAAAAAAAATTTACCAAACTCATATATCCCTACTTTTTGAAAATAAAATGTAAATATACTCCTTAAAAACTAATTGATCTAATTAATAATTAATGGTCATCAATGTTCCCCTCCATTGTAACGTTAAAGAATAAATAAGTAAGGAAAACTTAATATGAAAGATTAAATTAAGGAAAGAGTGAAAATATTTTTTCATCTGGCTTTTTATTACAGAAAGAAAGCATCTGATTATAGAAAAAAGGAGTTTATTACAAACAGTCACTTTTACTCTTTCTTTTACAATTACGAATAAAAAATCAATTTATTAACACTTCTCAATAATAAATTTATAATATATTTAACTTTCATTTTTTTATTAATCAATCAACATGTGTCACGTGTTGCAATTGCAAAAATTAAGATAAAAAGTGACTATCATTAATAAAATCATAGAAAAAAGTGGTTAATTGTAATATATCCATTCTACATTTTACTTATAATGTGGCCATGTAATTGAACTCTATTAAAAATTGGCACTTGTCTCGTTGGTGGGATTTAAAATTTTAAATTTCCATAAATAGCCCAATATATAATCAACCATCACATGCCTAATACATTAAAAATCGTAGCCGCATTTCTTGCTCTGCTTAAAAAGCTCCATGGCTGTGAGAGTTGTTTCCTTTTGTAAATTAAACTTTTCATTGTAAGAGCCCACATCCTTCTTTATCTCAGCAGATTTTACCGATATATGGTTACGGTAAACAAATTTAACAAGTTAAAGCTTTGAAGTTGGGACCCTTCTTCTTGTTTTTTTTTAGAATAAGGAGAAAATTCGTTGTGAGTATGTCAGTCATTAAATTTACGGGTCAAGTTTGAAATAATTCTCGTTTAATGTGTCTCATTCAACCTAATTAATAAGAAGAGACTCTCTATTTGAGTAATGTTGGCTCAAGAGATCTCTCTCAAGCTGACTATATTAATTATCGAGTATGAAACTAGTGTTGCGCATGCACAACTAAACTAGTTGCCAAAAAAGGAACATTACTTTTAATACAATCACTAAAACTCAAATTTAAATCAGATGTAGAAAAAATATATCGAATTATTAAAAAATTATTATCTCAAATTAGAAATTGAGACCCAATAATCAACTTAAGTATAAAGCACATCCACTATTTTATTTTTTATTACAAAAGCACATCCACTTTGTTAGATCATTTTAATAATTGTTAGGTTTGCAATGTCCTACTTTTGCGAACTACATCCAGTGTTTTCAAAATCACATTGGATCGATTGGTCGTACTAGTTTAATCGTAAACTAGCCAATCACGGGTTCGTCTTGATTTAAAAAACTTGGCAACACTTAAACTAGTTCAAATTTGGTCAAATTTGGGAAAACCGATCAAAAGCAGCCAATAAATTTGAAAAATCGGTTTGATTTGATGTCAGGTCGATTTTGACCTTAAACATCAAAAACTATTATTCAACCTTAAAACTTCATTTAAATTATTATTGTGTCTTAAATATTATTTAAATTTACAATTAACTTATAGAATGTCATATAAATTTCTAATCTAGAAACTGAAACTTAAAAATTAATATATAAACAAGTTTTTTTATTGATTTTTAGTCAAAAATATTAAATTAAAATATCTAAAATGATTTTCATCAAAATATATAATGTATAATTACGTTTTTTTTTTTGTCTGAGAGCGTCCAGTATTTAGTCCAATGGACTGACTAATCTGAATCGACCCGAGCAGAATCTTAAAGAGTGGTAAAAGTCTCTCAGCAAGTATTTAATACAACTGTATTCCCAAGGACTCGAACTCGAGACCTCTAATTAAGCGGTGACGAACCTTTACTATCCGCACCCGTATTTACTGGTTTTATTTTTTTTATTTTTTTTAATTACTAAAATATATATATGTATATATATATATATATATATATATATTATGGTTCGGTCTTCAAATTATTGCCTACATCTACACGTGTCCCATTTTTATCAACTCTTGAAAGCTACCGAAGCGAGCAAATGTATGATAAGGATAAGCATCCAAATTTAGGATTGCCATCATTTTTGGCAGTTGTTGATGAATCAAACACGCATCATCGTCAGTTATTTATTTATTATTATTTTTTAAATATGTAAGTTTTATAAATGAAAATTCATATGTTAATCCTCTCTGTCACCACCAGACCTCCATTATGACTCCATCAAAATTATTGGACGACCAAAATGACCAAAATGCTCCCTCACTTCTGTCCACACACCCATTCAAAACAAACCCATCATAATCTCGTCGTTTAGTGCCAAAATTTTGCAAAACCATTGGCAAGAAGCCGCGTTTTGGTGTTCAAAATGGAGTACAGGACATTCTTCTTGCGTTGCGGTCGACGTGACAATCGGCCTACGCATCCACATGTATATAACGCTAATCATGAGGACAAGTAGGACCTACCTTGTGGATAAACCTCTGGCGTTGATTGAGATATAGCCACGTATCACCATCGTCAATTCTCAGTCACATCACTCTTGTTGGACCCTTTTTATTCACAGATTAGGATAGGGAAGGACTCTTTTGTTTTTCTTTTTCAATTTTTTTCACAAATTCTTTTACGCCCTGTTTGGGATTTTAAAAAAAAAAAGAAAAAAATATTTTCTATTTATTTTCTATTTATTTTTTATTAATCTAAATAATTATTTTTTTATTTTTTCTCTTATAAATTATTATTTATTTTCTTTCTCACAACTTTCTTTTCGATCATTACTTTTTATCAATTATAATATCATCATTATTATATTATTATTTATTTATTTTTTTCATTCACTTTCTAATAAAACAAACAGAGCCTTAGAAATCATAAATTTATCGGTATTTAGAAAAAAAAAGTACAAATAACATTCTAATCGGTAATGATTGTACCGTTTTACTGTATATAGTTGGTATAATTATAACATTAAATTATTAAAAATATATATATTTTAAATCTAATAAGAACCAAATCACTCGTACAAATTTAAACTATAATTTTATAATGCAAACGAATATCATAATTAGTAAATCTAATATAAATTAATTAATCATACAGCGGAACAAGATCTGCTAAAGCATATAATGCTGCAAGAAAAAACATTAATAATTTAGTGCATGACTATTCGACTATATCCATATCCATATTTGGTGACCAGATAAAAATTGGGAAAATTATTGGACTTCCCTGACGTGGATCATCGCTGGCTGGTCCATGTGTATAAAAAACGTACAACCAGCCGATTTGCATCCCCCAATGATAGCATGCCACGTTGGAATTAAAAATAATCATAACTTGTGCCATTGTCTGCTGGTGTTAATGGGTCCCACGTCGGTCCAAATTTATATTAGGTATATTTTCTTTGTGATATAAGCTTGAGTTGAGTCTTTCCCCTTCAATACCAACCAAAATCAAAAACTGCATTTTCTTAGGAAAGAATAACCATGCCTAGAGCCAAAATTCTATTCCCAATTAATCAACAGGATTTTTTGCGCAATGGCAATTTGAACCAGTTTCACGATCAGCCGCCGGCGAGTTTATCCGATATGGTTTTTGGGTTTTTGGAGGATGGCGATGGGTTGCCGCCCTCGAGCTCTAGCACTAGCAGTGAAGATTTTGAGGAAAGCGAGGCATTAGACTTGGAAGTAGACGGAGAGAAAGAGAACAATGCTAATGCTGAAGAGGATAAGGGCTTTTGGGAGCAACAATGTCAGCTTCTACAAGTAAATCCCATAATTTTCTATCTCTATCATGCATGCCCATGTGCTTTTTTTTTTTTTGTTTTTTTTTTCAATTAATTGGTCGCATTGGAATTCGAACTGGCGATTACACAACTTTAATTTCTGCATAGCATAAATGAAAAGGACTAAACTAAACTATTATCTTTCTTTTGTTTTGTGCTGGATTTATATGGTGTGCAGGCTACATTATGTAGGACAAGCTCCTTGGAATCAAGAATAAGAAACATCACCAAGGAAGCAGTAAAGGAAATGAAACTGGCTGGAACTATTTGTAGCTGTGGGAGATCAATGGCAGGCGGGTGCCGGAATTGCTTGATGACTGAAGTGTCCGCCCGTCTGTCCAACGCTGGATATAATAGTGCTTCTTGCAAGACTAAATGGAGAAGTTCTCCAGATATCCCATCAGGTAATTCGACACAATCTGATAAATTAGTTATTAATCTCAAAAATGGTACTTCGAAATTTGATCAACTGCCTGCAACTTGCACTTGGGATTTCTCAGTTGCATACGATATTCAATCTTACAAACCTTTGTTTGTCCTATATTTTGCAGGAGAGCACAGTTTTCTAGATGTTGTAGACAATTCAAGTCCTAAGAAAGGAGAGGTAAGGATCATAATCGAATTAAATTTTCGGGCTGAATTCGAGATGGCAAAAGCAAGCGAAGAATATAACCGGCTGGTAAGCCGGTTGCCGGAAGTATTCGTGGGGAAAGCTGAAAGATTAAACACTGTGATTAAGACCATATGCTTGGGAGCCAAGAAGTGCATGAAAGAAAAGAAAATGCACTTGGGGCCATGGAGAAAGCAAAGATACATGCAAGCAAAATGGCTGGGCACATGTGAGAGAACTGCAGCTCAGCGGCCGCCCTTGTCAATGGGCTATTCCGGCAGAGTACCAAAGCCAAAGGCGTCCATGCTGACGGTGGACTTGCTTGATTTGTCCTCTAATATTCACTTTCCTCCAGTTGAGGTTGTCTAATTGCCAAAACGAAAATCTTGTTCATCCTCTTGCTTATATATGATCCTTAACAGAGTTTTTCTTTTATTCCAGAACAGAACTCAAAAGGGAAAACGCAAACTTAATAGAGAAAAATTAGAAGATACAAAAAAAATAACTATAAAGTAGTTATAAAAATTTTTTTAATAAAAAAATTTTTTGAAAAAATTTTAAATTAAAGTTTAAGATAATATTAAATAGATTTATAATAATATTAAATAAATTTAATATTTAAAAATTATGTGTATTTATATAGTTATTTTATGATTATTTCTTATAACCTTTAGTTCAGAGGCCACTCAATAAATATCACCCAACAACCATTGATACCAAATCAATTAACTTAAATTAAAAACGCAAAATTTCTTACATGTTGTAGTGAGGAGACGTTTTTAGTGGATATGGGAAGCTCCTACACGAACGTGAGACTGATAAATCTGACCTCATAATTAATAAGCTCGTGTTCTCAACTGTTACCAAATCCACCAAAAAGAAAGAGTCGGAAAGCTAAGCTTAGTTGGTGCATGTTGACAATGATACAAATTTTGTACCTCTTCTCACCAAAAATAAATAAATACAGATAAAAAAAAAAAAAAGAAAAAGTGACGAGATTGTTCGGATGCGACCGATAAAAACATGTTACAGAATAATCAACAAAAGGTTGGATCCAAAGCATTTGGATGGAATCATTAATTTTCTAATTAAACTAGTACATATATTCTGTCAGAGTGAACAGTATTTGCGCCATATCTTTGCAGAACAAGCTATGGTAAAAAAAAAAAAATTAGTTGCAGAACAAGCAGAGTGATAGAGACAATCGGTTAAAAAACCTTTTGGTTCAAAGTTAGAATCCTAGTGCCACTAGGCTAGTGGTTCCATATTGAAAATATTATTTTTGATCACAATTTCATCATTTAAAAGGATATTTAAGATGTTACACTGTAGTAGATTGAAATCTGATGACACTCAAGTGTTGAATGCAAAAAAAAAAATAAAAAAAAAATACAAAGGGACCTTTGTAGCAAAGTAGGGTAACATGAGTGACTTAAGGTTAATTTATCTCATTTGAAAGCATATGGCCAAAATCCATTGCAATTCAGTGGTTAAAAGTCGGTTTCGATTTTAAAGATTTTGAATTTAAATCTAAAAAATAGATAGATGATCATTATGTAATTTATGATTTAATAGATCTTTTAATATATTAAAAAAAAGTTAAAATCTAGTAATTAGTAGTTGAAGTATTTGAGAGTTGATATCTCTTTTCTTTTTTTTTTTTTTAGTTAATAAAAATTTAAGTGACAGAAAGTTGTCCCAATTTAAAACCTAAGGTGAGAGATAATAGATTGACAGGGAATTGTCTCCACCACACCCTGGATCAGCCCAAGCCCAAAAATGCAAGATGAAGCAAATCACTACAAACCCAGGGCCTGAACCCTATCAATAGTTCGAATCCTTAGCTCATGATTGAATTAGAGCCCGAGTACCAAGCCAAGCCCAATCCTAGGCTCGGTCCCTGAGCTCTAGGACTTCACTTTTTCCATGGGGCTTCGATTAGAACAACCTAAGCTAATTGAGGATTACTACTTCTCTTTAAGGTTGTTAGAACCGATCGACCATTAAATTAAAAAAATTATTGGTTTAAATTTAAACTAGTTCAACTAGTAGTTGAACCAATAAAACTAATACTTAAAAATTATTTTATAAAAAATAAATCTTTAAGTTAAAATATAAAGAAAAAATACTAGAGAATAAAGGTGGTACAATATATAAATTAAAACAAATCCCTAGTGCTGGAATATGTTGATCTGAATCCAATTTAGTTTGCCTAAAAGTGCTCGCATTGCGACATAATATAGTTTCTTTTTTTTGGATATCTGTGGTGGAAACGGAAGGATCTGACTGCATAGACCTATTTTGTTTTAGTATTAATATGTATTAATATTATAATGTATTATAAGACAAATGTATTAAGTATAACCTGTTTATAATTTGTACTTTTTGTTTAAACGCAATCTATATATTTATTTTTCTTAAAATGATATTTCAATAAAAAAATGTTATAAATTAAAATCAATGCAATATACAACTTTAAGCAGTTTTCTTTAAAATGTAACTACTTATATTGAATAATAATTTTATTTAATTTTATGGTTTATAACTTAAAAAACAAGACTTATATTCGGTACACTTTATCCCATCTTTCAATGTTAATGTTTATTTATTAAGTATGAATTAAGGCTTGATAATGGATAAAGAATGGAGGATTTATTATGAGTGGTTGAGAAAATTGGAGGGAATGAAGCGGGGCCCATAAAATGTCAAAGAACTCAGAATGGAATATGTAGAATTGTACCAATAAATATATAACTAGATGGATTGGCTTGGTAGTATACGCACTTTAATTATCATCCTCTAAACGAGGGTTTGAGGCTGGGCAAGTGTGCCATTTTGTACCATTTTTCTTGCAGTCAACTATTAATTAACCGAACTGAAAAATTGAATTCGGTTCACCGGTTCACTCTCGAACCTATCAAAACTGATTTTAAGAGCTGGTTCTCTCTGTAAGATTGAACTGTACATTGCACTTCCAATCATCTGTCGCATCAGTCTTAAAAGTCACCCAACAAGGTCCTCTAGGGAATATACAATGCACATTTGACACTTGGGTAAGGTAAGTCACTTCCCATGTCCTTAAGCCTTATCCCACCCTCAACTACTGTCCTCTATAGATTGACTTGGACGTTAGACTACTAACGTCGGAGAATATCTCCTGGCCAAGTTCGTTCTATCCAGCAGGCTTATATTATCACTTTAGCGCACCAAAGCCCTTAGCATCGGAGCATAGAAAACAAAGTTTTGTGAAGTGTCAAATCGCCAAATGCTATTGGAAAATAATATTTGATTTATGAACAAATACTATACATACCATTAAGTTTCTTTGATTCATTTGTTCAGGATTGTTCTTGTTGCTTGTTTTTGCTAATTTCTGTTACTAATTTTTATTTTTAGTTATTAATTTTGTAATTCCTGACAAGTAGAAAAGAAAAATTAGAGTGCTAGATAAAAATTTTGTCTTATTTAAGACACATTTGGAGACACTGTTGATTTTTTATTACTGTTTTTTATTTTTTATTTTTATTGTTTGCTGAATTTTTGTATTTATTACTATCAATATTTATTTTTTTTAGTAATAATAATTTTATTTCAACAAAAAAAATTTATTATAAAAGGATATATTTTTTAAGAAATGTTATTCTTATGAATTCTTAATAATAAGAGTAAGAGAAATCACATTTTGAGTCAAATTAAAACTAAAACACTATAAATATTGTTCAAAAAAATCCATACTTTTAATAATAAGTACACATAATAAAGAGAATCTACAATGAAAAACAACATCTACACATAATAAAGAGAATCTACAATGAAAAATAACATCTATACATCAAATATTATGTCGTTACCATAAATATCGTGCAATCTTATCTCAAACACGACCCATTTGTTCCAGTTGCCTTCGACCAATATTAACTGTTTCATAGGATTTTGAAGTATGTCATCATTAACATGTTCAACTTCAACATTCTCATCATCATATTGCAAAAAGAAATCATCTAATTGTCCATAC
Source organism: Carallia pectinifolia (assembly GCA_037832335.1). NCBI lineage: Eukaryota > Viridiplantae > Streptophyta > Magnoliopsida > Malpighiales > Rhizophoraceae > Carallia > Carallia pectinifolia. Next base: position 5,557,894 of record CM075454.1, on the reverse strand, counting down.
ATTCTAATTAAATTATAAATGACACAACAAGTAAGAACAATTTGCCTTTACTTTTTAAACTGATATGAAAGCATCTGTGAAAGGATTAGGAATATTGCTTTTCAGCACTCCAAAGTATCTTTCAATCACATTACACAGCGAGGAATGCGTGTAATTGAATAGCTCCTCTTGTCCAGCTGGTCTTTCCCCCTACCTATATTCATTTAAATGATAACACTCACCACGATAAGGAGTAAGGAATCCAGACATGTTAGTATATCTAGAATCAATCAAATAATACTTCTTGTGTGGAGGTATGGGGAAACGATATTCTTCTAGTTTGGAAATAGTTTCCATAAGTATCTTTACATCATTTGTTGTGTCTTCTCAACCCGTCATAATAAATATAATTTGCATATTAAATAAACAAGCACACATTATATTTTGAGTGGTTGTAGTTTTCCTTCCATGATATCAGATTTGGTCAGCAACTAGAATACGAGAAGAAATGTGAGTGCCATTTATTGCTCCAATACAATCCTGCTAATAACTTGGCACCAAAACAGTTCATTACCAATTAAAAAAAATTCACTATTCAAAGTACAAATTCAAATGAAAGCAACTAATTATTGCAAGAGCTGAGCTGTTACCTTAAAAGAAAGAAATATTTTAGATTGTTTTTTATTTCCGATGGAACTTCATCAAAATTTGGAGAAGAAATAACAAATTTGGCAAGTGAATATGGTGCTTTTAAAACCTTTTTGAAGTGTCTAGAGATAGTTTCAATCGAGTGTTGCATCCGATTACGAATAGTTCGTTGACCCTCATTCTGGCCAACAATACATAGTAATAATGCTAATTGTTCTTGTACACTCACAAACTTGATGTCATGCAACCAGTTTTGCCCCCTCAATTCTTCACACAAAATAAGAAATGTTGTTTTGTTCATCTTAAACAAATCAACACAAGTATTTATATGGCCATTTAATGTTTCAACCACCCATTCATGACCTGATAGTTTGGAAATACTTTATGGTATTGGTTAATGTCGAAATTGTGTGCTAAAGGAATAGCTCCCTACAAGAGCTATTAGCATAATTTATTCCATCTCATCATCAAATTCGGACAATAATTCCTTTATGTCATGGTCTTGTAGATTCATTTCAACTGATTGATTTGATCATATTACGAGCAAAGATATCCAAGTGTTAATCTACTATCACAAATTCAACCAATAACACATAATCAATAATAAAGAGTCATAATGAGAACAAATAAAGCCAGTAGGTTCCAAACACACATAAATTAAGTTCTACAATTATAAACTATCAAATATAAACTACATTGTTATATTTAAAAGCCATGTTTTTTTTCCTTGCATCTGGCATCTTCAAGAAAATATTTCTATTAGCTTCATCTTTAAACAGTTGGGTTGCCTTTCAATATGTTGTCTCATCTAGTCTTTTTAACTGATCAAGTGCCTCCATGCAAGCGTCAATAGAATGCTCGTTGGGATTTGAAAGTAGGAAGGCCTTTTACAATGTAGCAGGTAAATTTAGGCTAGGTGTGTTTTCTTTAACTGGAAGTGTATGATCAATAGTTATGATCAAAAAAAAAAAAAAAAAGTGTATGATCAATAGTTAGTATTCGTAATTGATGACTAATTGCTCATATAAGATAACGATACTAGCGCTGCAAAAAATTACTGGCAAAAAAAAAAAAGAAATGCAAAAAATTAATAGTGCCGGTAAAGTACCTAATGACCGTACGTTGCACAATAAATTTCCATTATTGAAAATTAGCCTTAGGCAGCTCTTCTAAGGAAAAAGAAAAAAAAATTAACCATTGAAATATGTTACGGAAGACATTCACGATTTGTCTTATTGAGGATTTTTTTTTTTTGCAGTTGTCTTTGAGTGGAGAGGCTTTTCTCTAGGTTGAAAATTAAAGGGTTAAGTTCAGTTGTAGGTTAATAAATTTGAAATTGATCAGATTTGGGTTGCTAATTATAAAATCGTTCAAATTAAGTTAATAACTATGAAACTAGTACAAATGCAGGACAGTAACTTTGAAATTGGTATAAATTCCAGTCAGAGTCGTCAATTTCGCTGATTGGACTACTAAAAGCGTTAGTTATTTTGTTCAGATTGTAGTTTTTAGTTAGGACTCATTTTCTTTTATTTTTTTATTATTAAAATTAAATGTTTAAAATAAATAAATAAATAAACTTAAATAGTATTTATTGTTACTAAAAATGTAATTTTAATAACACAAAAATAAATATTAAATAATATTTAATGTTACTATAAACGTATTAAATATTATTTTAAATTATATTTTTTTAAAAAATTACTTTTCTTAAAAGTTGTGGTAATTTTCTTTTTACGAAAAAACTCTATGGATGGAAATGGGAGCCGCGAAGTTGACAGGAAAATATTGTGCAGGCACAGTTTATTTTTAAAAACATATTATTTGTATTGTGCTGATTACTGTTTACACAGTAAAAAGTAACAAAAAAAATACTTTTACTGTTTAAATAGTATCGTGTCGCTTTTTAAGAAAAGTAATTTTTTTAAAAAAAATATGATTTAGAGTAATAATTAGTACGTTTAGGGTAATATTAAATATTATTTAAAATTTATTTTTTTATTATTAAAATTATATTTAAGTTAACAATAAATACTACTTAAAATTTATTTATTTTAAAATATTTTTTTAATAAAAAAAAACAGAAGAAAATGAATTCAAACGAAAAATCAATTTGAACCAAATAATTTAACGGCGTCAGGAAATTGACGGCTCTAACCAGAATTTATACCAATTTCATAGTTCCTAACCTGATTTAGATGATTTTATAGTTAGTAACCTAAACCTAAAACTAAACTTAACCCTTTTTTAAACTTGATGTCTCTACATTTATTTTTATGGCGTGTTGGTAAGCTAAAAAGAGAATTAAAATGCTTATGGAGGTAATCTCAAAATAAATATATGCACACCACTTGAGGTGGTAGTGTAGTCACTACTCAATCTGTCTTTTCTACTCGTGATTTGGGTTCAAATTTTAGTGATTATGCGGGAGGGCAATATCCTTCTTAATTATATTAGGTTGTATTGTTCTCGCGCAACTGGTTTTAAATTTGGTAATTGTCGCAGTCAGAGTCTAAGAGAGGCCCGTTAAACTTAACAGCTACATGTGGGCAGGGTTAAATAAGACACTCACATAGAGATTACTTCATTCTTAAATTAAAAATCTGATAACTGTCATAACTGTAATGCATCATTTTTTATTATTAAAAATAAAAAACACATGCACATAGTCGGACAGACAAGTGCAGACATCCTATACACACATGGTACTTGGTAGCCTCTTTTTTTTTTTTTTTGTGATCTTGCTTTTTGAAAAAAAAAATGGTATTAATGTATCTTATTTTTATATTTTATTTTTATTTATTATGTTTTCTTTTTTCAATAAGAAATTAATATTTTATTTAATATATCCCATAACTTTAATATTTACATATGCTACCAAACATTCATAAAAGAATGATCTTTACACCAGTAAAAGTTACACTTATGTTCATTGCTTATGCAATTTGTTTACTTTAGTTTTTAGCCTAGTTCGGAGCACACCCTACTGTGTTTGTTTTGCCATTAGAAAAGAAAAGAAAGAAAATTGATAAATTCAAGGCATTTTTCCCATATTTGGGAAGCGCAGGAAAAGTGTTAGAAAAGTAAATAGGTATTGTCAAATCAATTGAAAAAAGTAGCAAAAAAAATTAGAAGCATAATAATTAAAATAATTTAATATATTTCTTTTGTTGTAGAGATATTTTTGTAATTTAAATTTATTATTTAATTATTTGTAAGAATATTTTTATAATTTTATTCATAAATTTTTTTAATTATTTTTTAATATAATTTAAATACAAAATTTATTTTCTCATTATTTTTTATTTTTTTTTTTCACAATTTTCTTTCTTACCAAAATCTTACAAACCAAACAAGTTACAACCTGGTACAATTTCTTTCCTTTTTTTTTTAACAACAAAAGACCTCGTACAATTTGATTAACTATTCTACGACCATTTATACATTACAAAATATAGTTTTTTTTTAATAAAAAAAATTTATCGCAGATATATCGGTCATTAAATCTGTAAGTTAAGGACAAAATAATCTCATGTGTATGTCTCATTCAACTCAGTCCATAGGAAAGGACTCACTACCTGAGTACTATTATACCTGAGCAAGTCTCCTCTAAGCCGACTATAGCAATTATCGAGTTTGTAACTAGTCCGTGCGAGTATAGTCAAACTAGCGGTCAAAGAAATGCATTGCTTTCAAAACGCGATTGTTAGGTCTCGAATCTGAATCGTGAGTGAGGAAAGACCGTTAAGTTACTATCAGACTATTACCTCAAGTTGTCGAAATATAGTTAAATGTAGATAAGTTGTGGTGGCAATAATTGCTTCTAGACAAGCCAGATATTGGTCGCTGAATACTCTAATTAAGAGGTAAAACCAAATTCAAATAGATGATAACAGAAAAAGAGGATGACTAGGTTGATTTGGAAATATTTAGTTAGGAAAATTTTAAAGTAAGTAGATTCAACTAATAACTTAGTTCACAAAATAATAGAATTTATTTATAAAGTCGAACATAATATCATATATGTGTGTGTGCAAGCGCGCGTGTGTATATATATATATATATATATATATCAAATTGTTCTTTTCGTTCTTTGATTTCAGGACCCTTGACATATGGATACTCGTACCGTGTTCTCTCCTATGAGAAACTTTTTGCCTCAAATATTGAAGGTTCATCGTCTTTACCTTCTTTTCGGTTTAATTTCTTTTCATTGTTTTTCTAGGTTTGCTCAAAGCAGATTTTATACCAACAATATAAGGTAGGATTTGAAATGTTAAAATTGATGCAACAGATTTTATGCTTGATAAATTTACTTTCGTAGGAGTATTGGTTATTTGAACTAATTCAATTGATTCACTATTTCATTGCAAAACAATCGAGTTTAAGTTTGATTACGTTGCTTTTGTCGGTAATTTGATTGCATTAATGTACTCAGTGTTTCAGATCATAGGACGAGGCTTACTCACTTCTTCTTCTGTGGGTACGACAGAAGTGGAAATGTTCATTATGAGGAGAAGGGGAATATATAAAAAAGATGTGAGGATAAGTCTATCTTATCAACGTAAACATATCATATTCTTTTTCAATTAGGGCATAATCTTTTGTATAAATTTATAGTTTTTTTGTTTGTTTCTTATTAGAAATTATTTAAATTTTTATATAGCATTTTATTTAACAAAATTAAAGATTTTTATGTGCGGGTATAGTTGCTCTTGTATGCTTCTACAGTATCATATTCTTAGATTCTTTTTTTGGTTAAATGAGATTTTTTTTTTCATTAATTAATTTCAATTAAAACTCAGAATTTAAAACCTTTATTCTAAAAAGCGACTCTAATATTAATTGCTCTATAAGATGTATTAAGGGAGTTGCTGGAAAGCCTGCATGCAGTTTTGGCCAATGTTTCCACATGGTAAATATGATGTTTGTGATTTTAAAAAAAAGGGAAAAAATAGACACATTTGTCAATTTTGTGCGGATGTTCCATGTGAAAATTTAAAGAAACATCATAATCATACCACATTTTCAACATGTGATATCCTTTTAAAGACGAATTTAAGAAATAAGCTTGTGTTATGATGAGATATCCGGAACTGAGTTGAGGTAGACTAGACTTTCTAACGTTAATAGGATGAAAGAAACCATTGCAAATTAATTTCCATTATCAAACACATTGAAATGCCTCATTTTAATTGGAAGGATAAAAAAAAAAAAAAAGAGTTATAGTTTACATGCAAATATCAAAAGAGCTATAGCCAGCCAACATAAAAGTAGATGTGACAAAAACCTAACCTATGCAAACAAATAAAGTTAATTTGTACAAAATTTTTCCCCACGTGAACTAAAGAAAAAGATTAATGACTTATAATTTTAAAATCCTTTAAAATTGAAATAACTTAAAACTCAAATAACTTAAATTTAAAATGATTTGAAATCTTTTGTTAACTTATTTTTATGATTAACTTGAATCTAAATAACTTAAAATTTGAATAATCTAAAGACATAAAACCTAATATATGTAAAACTCGATATGTTCAAAAGTTGACATATCCAAAATTTAATGAACTTGAGACTCGAGGTACTAAAATTTTAATGAACACAACACTTGTTGTACTTAAAATACGATGAACATATATCCAACAAATTTTAGCCCGACCAATCTGAAACACAACGCATTAAAAACTGAAAATCTGAATTTGATCCAATCTGTTTGTTGGCCACCTCCATTTAATATTTATCAAAGGCTTGTACTGAAAGAAAATATTAAAAAAAAGTTATAATGAATGATACTAACCGTCTTAGGGGGTGTTTGGTTTTGCTATTGTTTATTGTTATTATTTGTTGATTACTGCTGTAAATTATTGTTACTGATAAATAAAATGAAATGATAGTGTTTAGTTAAATTAATACTAACTGTTACTAATCAAGTAACAAAATGACTATTTTAGACATCATATTTCTATTTTTTGAAATAGATTTTCTTTTACTTTTAACTAATTTAAATTAGTATTATAAAAATATATTATATGCATTTATAAATAAAAATTAATTAAATGTATGACATGAAGATCAACTATAATTTATAGTAGCTATTATTTTTTAAAAATGTTATTTTTACTCTATAGATTTTTGTCCTTGGAAAAATAATGTTATTTTTATTGTGTAAGTTAATATTCACACAACAAAAATTATAGAAAAGAGAAAAATGAAAGAAAGAAGTCACTGCACTTAAATTAATATTATTTTTATGATAAAAATATGCATTAATACTTACATAAAATTTTAATAAATAATAATATTTTATTATACTGTACACAAAGAAAAGTTGAAAGTAAAAATTATCAATTTAGTTTCTCTCCCGTTCACGCAATTTCAACAAAATAATGTCATTTTATTTTTACTATATTGTTTAAGATTCACAAAAATAAGTTTAAAAAGAAAATTGCTTTAGAGTCTACCCGTACGTTCCTAAGGTCAACGCATACAAAAAAGACGCAGTCACTCTCGTGCATCATTGTACAGTTGACAATAAAGTATTTGGAAAAAGTTACATTACCTGAAAAAAAAAAAGTCTGAAATCCTACCTGAATGCAATTATTTGTATTTGATGTACAACTAACTAGATTTTATATGTAAAAAAATGACAGTGATTTTTTCTTCTTCGTTTTAGTTGCACTTGGAATTCAGATGATTGCAAACTAAATACAGGCAGTTGCATTCGGGCAGCATTTCTGACAAGTTTTTGTCTGGAAATGTAATGGAGCTCAAAGTATTTAGTCCAAAGGTCAATTTTGTAATTATACCATTCATCAGTTGCTAATAAAAATAAAAAATAAAGAAATTCTTATTTTTTCAATCAACAGTTGTTTAGGGTTTCATCAGTAATAACAACACTTAAAAAAATAATTGATCTTTATTTTGCCTTAATTTTTAATTTTCAACAATAATAACATCTCCTATCAGAAAATTATGAGAAAATAAAATTATTTAGATAAATAAAAAAGTTGTGAAAAAAAATTATTGAGATTGATGAGAAAACTGTGAGAAAGAAAATAATTAGAAAGAAAAATAAATAGTAATTTATAAGAAAAAAAGTTATAAGAAAAAAATTATTTAAATTAATAAAAAAATTATAAAAAAAAGTTATGAAAAAAATGAGATGTAATAATCATGTTTTTTTGTTAATTGTTTTCTTTTCTAATTGGTTTCTCCAAAACCAAACACAGCTTAAGGGTGCAGTTACTGTGTCATCAAACCCAATAGTTGTTGAGGACAGCAATTATTCTTTTCACATTTGTATCTCAGGATGTCACGGCAGAACAACAAATATGTTGTTAAAATCAGACGTAATAATTTGATAATAAATCCGCGTGTGTTTTACATTAGCAATCCAAGTTTTAGTTATTATAGGCGCAATTCTCTATCGATAAAAAGTTGGGTACTTGCTATAATTGAAGAAAATTGAGTGTGCTGTAAGTTTCAGATTCAACAATAGTTATAATTTTCAACAGTATAATTGTGCCAGACACTATTAGTAATTGGATAGTAGGTCTTTTCTTATGTGGGTTGGTTAAATGAAAACACAACAGTTAGATAAAATCAGCTCGGGTTAACTAGAGCGATAATTAACATATTTGTAATGCTCTTTTTTATGGAAAAAAATATTGTTATTAGGTCAAGCATTTATCATCACATCAAAAAATTAAATTGTTAATTGAAATGTAACTTTATTTTGTTTAAAACTTCTCAAAGTTGCACCAATAAATCTTTTAAAGCCTATATCTAATATTGAAAGGCTGCACCAATTACAAAACGTTAGAGACTGAGATGTTAATTCTAGAGGCTGAAAAAAATACTAACAATATTAATAAACAATCCCCTCCTTAAAACTGTTGGACTCGAAACTATAACTTTATTTAGATATCAGTTGTCAAGCTCACATTTTTATCATCACTTCAAAAATTGAAACTATTAAAACAAATTATGAATCAGGATGTTAGAATCTAAGGGCCTGTTTGGCCAACCTGTTCAATATTGCTGTTATTGGTTGCTGCTGCTGATTACTGTTACTGATTGTTGATTGCTGTTACTTGTTGCTAATTATTAAAAAAATTAATAAAATATTTGATTAATTTTATACTTACTATTACTGTTAAATAACTAAATGACTGATTTTGACATTTAATTTATATTAATATATTATATTAACAAAATTATATTTATATTTTATAATTTTTATGTTTAGAATAAATATTTTATAAATAATATTAAGAATTTCTCACTTAATTTTTATTTTTTCAAAAAAATATTAATGTTTACAAAATAATAAAAAATATAATATTTGAAATATTTTTTAAATATCAATATTAATGAAAATTTGAAGTAAAAAAATATTTACGAATTATTAAAAAATAAAAGTGTTACGTTTATATAAATATTGTTGAAATTTAATAACTACTAACTAATCATATTCAAGCTGTAAGTGAACAAATTATGAATTTATATAAATATTATTTGAGGGTATTTTAATTTATATAAATTATTATTAATATTACAAATTAAAAAATAACTCAAAAAGCAGTAAAAAGTAATATTGAGTTACTTTTCAATCAACTATTTTTAATATGTTATATAAAAAAATAAACAGAATCAAAAAATAATTCAAACACTTATTTCCTTAGCTTTTTAAAATAAAATATAAATACACCATTTTAAAAATTAATCAAAACACCCCATGAAAAAAAAAATTGTCAATACAACGATTTTTTTTCATGCATCTCCTGGGCCCCGAAGATCTTCTATCATTAGAAGGGACTCTTGGGAAAGTTAAAAAAAAAAAAAAAACATATATCTTAATAAGAAGAAAAAGGAAACACACACCCAGCTGTTACCGAACACATAGCGAGTAAATTCCACAGTACACATACGGTAACCGTAAAAACACAGAACAGCCGAACCCAAACCGGACACTGCGGTCCTTAAAAATCCCGAGAAAGATTCCCTCCCCCTTTCCCACCACAGGCACCCCCCTCGCTTCCACCAACGGTACCACCACCACCACCACCACCACCACCAACCCACTAAACATAGCAATTAAAACGAATCTGTGCAAAAGACCGTACAATTTCCCAGCAGCTTCATTTTCCCAGCCTCATCATCTCAGACAGCGACACTTGGATTCCTTCTTTTGTCCTTCTAGAAAAGTAGGCGGAGGAAAATAAAAAAAAAGAAAAAAAAACAGAAAAATCCAAAAAAAAAAAAAAAAGAAGAACACACAGCAAACCAAAAATTCTTTGTGCTTCCTTTCCTCACCGCCTCTCTTTTTCTCGACTTCTCTCTCGGCCGTCCCCGTGGACCCCACCGCCAAACCCAACACCTCCACTCACCCTCACCAGCGCAGCGCCCACCCCGCGCATCAAGTCTTCACCAGGAATGTCGGGGCCCACGGCCGCATCAAATAAATTATTAATTTACTCCTGGTTTTGACGATTCTTCTGCACGCTTTTTCTCTGCCAATTTTTTTCCCTCTCATTCTCCAGTCACCACATAAGAAATTTTTTTATTAAAAAAAAAAAACCCACCTTTTCTTTCCTTTCTCTTTTTCTCTCTCTCTCTCTTTTTTTTCCTGCTGTTATCCCTCAGAAGCTGTCAAATTCCCTTATACATTAGATTTTGTTGGCAATGATGTCAACACGGCTTAAATGCTATCTGCCTAACCTTTCCTTCCATTGGTGAGGATAAAATAAATTTCCTTTTTGTCTTTTTTTTCTTTTTTTTTCCCTTCTTGTATACTTTGTTTTTGTATTTTGCAGGTTTCTGTATGTATGTATGCATATTGTGGGTATATTAGGAGAGTTGCTGGTGTGATGTAGGATGGGTCATTGTTATTAATTCAAGGGAATATATTTTTGTTGGGTTTGCTTAATTTCAACAACAATTGAGTATACTCTTTCCTTTTTCTCTTCTCAATAACAGGTTTTTTTTTTTTTCTTTTCTTAAATAATTCTAGTCTATTTCATTTTTTTTATTGGCAACTAGGGGGTGGTGACTGTGTGAGATTTCAGGCTTCTGCCGAAAGTGCCGTTTGACTTTGAAACCAACAAAAGAGGGCGAGTTTTCATTGTATGTTCCTTTGATTTAGTGGTGTGATGATCGAGTGGCGGCTTTAATGGTCTGAAAGAAGAAGAAGAAGAAGAAGAAGAAGAAGAAGAAGCTTTAGCTGATGATCTGTTATTGTGGGAATCATGGGATTTTGGTTTGGTTGGATATGAGATTAATACCTTCCTGGGTCTTCCTCTTGCTCTGTCTTGTCTTCATGTGTTCGAATGGTTTCGTGACTGTAATGGGCTCAAAGTTTGAACTTTTGGTTTCGTGACATTCATTGACTTGAACGCTGCAACTTATTGCTTTCACGACACCAATCCTCTTCTTCTTCTGCTGCTGCTGTTGCGCAGGTGGAGAGGGAGATTAAAGGTCAGGGATTTTTGTTCTTTTTTTTTCTGGGTATTTTTACTAGGGGGTTTCAAGGATTGTGTTTTAACAAAAGATAAGCAAAAAAGATGGGAGAAGAGGCTAACTCTTGGATTAGGAGGACAAATTTCTCACACACAGTTTGTTATCGTTTGGACTCTTCAAGATTGGCCTCTTTCCCTTTAACAGTCCAGCCTGAGAGGATCTCTGGCTTGAAGTCGAGGCCCGTTTCAGAAACAGGTTCTCCCAGTGGGAAATCCCTTTCCTTTTCGGATAAGAAATCATATGTTCGTTTCAACAAGCAGAGATCTTTATCTCCCCTTCCCAAAACAGTCATCTCTGACACTTTCAAAGAAGCAAGGTCTGACACGAAGAGGTTCTCTAGTCCTCATCCTCGCAGAAAAGATCATGATAGAGGAATAGTAGGAATGTTTTTCCATAGAGAATCCCACGAAAGTAAGTCCTCAAAATCGGCTTCAAGTACGAGCCCAATTAGGCACTTGGCCCCATTGAAGGGTCATGACAAATCGAGGAGCAAGAAGGATTCTGCTTGGATCAAGTATTTTGACCGTGGTGGAGGAAAAGTTAATTCTGTGGAAGCAGCTGATGAGTGGACTGTTGATATGTCCAAGCTCTTTCTTGGACTTAGATTTGCTCATGGAGCACATAGCAGGCTGTACCATGGAATGTATAAGGATGAACCTGTTGCGGTGAAAATTATCAGGGTGCCAGATGATGACGATAATGGAACCTTAGCTGCTCGATTGGAGAAGCAATTCAACAGAGAAGTCACACTTTTATCTCGGCTTCGCCATCCAAATGTCATTAAGGTGATCAAATTATTGTTGTTTCCTTTTCTGCTTGCATATATTCGATGAACTGTTATGTGGTCTTAAGTTCCAAAGCAGAAGTCTTTTCTTTTCCTTGTATTCTTCTGGACAGGGAAGTCATATGACATAGAATGTTACTTCCAACGAGTTAACAACAAGATTACATGATCTGTTAATTTCTGTCAACAGATGTAAAACTGAATTGGAAATTGAATTATTGTTGCTTGAACTAGTGATCTTAATTCCATTTTATAGTGTCCTTCCTAACTGCATATTTTGATTTGGCAAAACAGTTTGTGGCAGCATGCAAAAACCCGCCTGTTTACTGCATAATAACAGAATATTTATCGGAAGGTTCATTGAGGGCATACTTGCACAAGCTTGAGCATAAATCTCTTCCATTACAGAAAATCACTGCAATTGCTCTGGATATTGCTCGTGGAATGGAATACGTTCACTCTCGAGGTGTCATTCATCGGGATCTCAAACCAGAAAATATTCTTATTAATGAAGAGTTCCACATGAAGATTGCTGACTTTGGTATAGCTTGTGAAGAGGCATATTGTGATTTACTGGCTGATGACCCTGGGACATATAGATGGATGGCACCCGAGATGATAAAAAAGAAATCTTATGGACGAAAGGTTGACGTTTATAGTTTCGGGCTCATTTTATGGGAAATGGTGGCTGGAACAATTCCCTATGAAGATATGATTCCTATTCAAGCTGCTTTTGCAGTAGTTAATAAGGTATGTACTTTTCCTAACCCATGTTTTCTCGAATTTTCTTTGTTATCGTCAAGCACATTTTCTTCCATCCTGTATTTCTGTTGATTAGCTGCAAAAGCTGCCTTTTGATAATTCTGGTTACAATAACGCAATGTAAATTGTACTGCACTGTGGTAAGGTAAAAAGGTTTCCCTTGTTTTTCTGTTATCACGTGTTTCTCTTCTTTTTCTTTCTCTTTTGTGCTCATGGTAATTCTTGCTATTTTTTCCTCATTTATCTGGGTTGAGCCAGCGAAGAGAAAGAGAATGAGACTATACCAAGCATTATTGAATTGAAAATCATGAACTCATATTGGTGGTGTTCTAGTTATACTTTTAATGAAGTTGCTAGCATAATGATTTTTGTACGACCTAAATGATTTATGAACAAGTTGCTGCATCTTAAGACTTATGTAGTATGTGTTGGAAATCCTTATTTTCTTGGTTAAGGGAGTAAGTTGTCTCACGTGTTGTTTTGCATGATATGGGTAATCAAGGTTGAGATGATCGTTGATGGTATCTTTATCAGGAGTTTTATGATTTATATTGGGAACATGCACTTAACAGCTGAACCTTTTATTTTTTTCATCTCAAATTTGTTCCCTTGCACCTCATTCTTATGATACCTAAAACATTTGCTCTTATGAAATCTAGTTCTGATACTAGAAAATTTGGAATGCCTTTTCAGAATTTGAGACCTGTTATTCCTGGAGACTGTCCAGCAGCCATGGGAGCTTTAATTGAGCAGTGCTGGTCCTTGCGACCAGAGAAGAGGCCTGAGTTTTCTCAGATTGTGAAGGTATTAGAGCAATTTGAAAATTCTCTAGCACGCGATGGTACTCTCGATCTTGTGCAAAACCTATGTTGCCTAGATCACAAAAAAGGACGTGTTGATTGGATTCAAAAACTTGGCCCTCCAAGTCCCAGTAGCTTGCCCATGCCTAAACCTAAATTCGCATGATTCTGCCATTGGACTGGGCTCATGTAATTATAAGGATTTGTTTTCTGTGCCTCTTTGTTTGCTAGGTGAAATGTTGTTCATTCACAAACATACATGTAAACAGAAGAAATGTAATTTTGGGTGCTTTGAAAATTGTTAGCTATGGAAGAAGTAATCATATTGTTGTCAAGGTCATGAACTCAGGTGGCCTTAGCTGTCCTTTGAAAAAAATTTTTGCCATTATGTTATATGAAAATCATGATTGCTATCTTCTCTAGTCTTTCTATGCTGATAGGAAAATTCTTTACGGACGTAAATCTGATGGCTCAAATGGAATCAAAACAATTTTATTCTACTTATAAAGTATTTTATAATGCATGAATAACATTTCATAGCATTGTGTAAGAGATTTATGGTTAAATAGTAGATAGTAATGCAAATTTCTTTGATCTATGTAGCATAAAATGTTTTGACTGTAATGGAAAATTCTTATTGAGTCTATGAGAGTTTTGGTACGTTTACTCAATTCCATTCTGATATTGCAAATCATTGCATGACCATGACTTTTCTTCACTGTTTTGTTTGCGTGACTACCAACTTAAGGTCATCGTTTGATGGATTTACAATTCGCGTGCTAAGGAATGTTGTTTCTTGTTTGTGCTACTTCCAACTTGTTTGGCTTTTAAGTAGTACTAGAATGATCGCTTCTCTCTAATCCTTTTTCTCTCTAAAATTCTTTGAAGTCTTCCTCCTTATTATCACTAAAATTCTGGCCGGTGGCGGTGACAGCCATTCTCCTTTTCTCCCTCTCCTTTTCCCTCCACCTCTCTTCTTTGTCATTCCTATCCCTTCCACACTGTTTTCATCTTCTTCCTCTACCCCATTTTCATTTTCAAGGTTTGTTAGTTTGGTTTTTCTCTAGATCTAGCTCTACTAAGGCTACCCATGACCCTCCTGTCACTGGATTTAGACCCCTCTCAAAATTGTCGTCCTCTTCACCGTCTCAGCCAGCGTTTCCCACGACACGCCACCATGTCGCCTGCCTCAAACTCTGCCACCTCGAATGATGTAGATGGAGCTTCCAATGCTGCTGTTGCCTACGCCGCCGGTGACCTCCCTTTGTCGTGGCAAGCGTTGCCTTTGAGGTCGCCGCTGATGTAGCCTTCACTAATGAAGTCGCTGCTGCTCATCTCGCCGGAAGTGGTGTTGCTGCCCCCTCCGTCGTCCGTCGCCGCCACCTCTGAATCCAATGAATTAGGCTATTGTGGTTATTTTTGGGTTGGGGGTACTGCTATGTATGGTTGTTGGTGTTTGGGACTTGAGCTGTATTATATTTATGTTCTTTTCATGTCTTGCTATAGGTTAGAATCGAGGGAAATTATTATTGGGCATACCCGATTGATTTTTGTTGTAGGTTCGCTGAGGTGCGGTTTGTATTGTTATAGGCAGTTTTGTCCGAATGAGTTAGATCTGTTTAAAATCTCGATGTTAGGTATTTCTAGTTTAGTTTTGGTTTTTTCCTCATCAGAGGAATTTGTCTAAACGGGATTTAGACTCAGTTAGTTTGTGGTATTTGTAACCCAGTCAATTGTAAGTTATTTTAGCTAATTGTTACTCTTATTTCGTGCAAGTTTCTCTGATACCCTCGCGTTAGTCCTATGTACGAAATTGTATTATATTAATGCAACATTTTCTTTCAATCAAGAAACTTTCAACTTCTTTTAATTGCATATAGGTTTTGCTATATTTTGTCTTTAGGTGTGTCCCATTATGCTAGCATGCCCAATATAACTTTTCTTATGTTGAGTTTTTTGTCTTTTGGTTTTTTTGTTTGATACAAAGAAATTGTTGCACTGATATTTTTGGAAACTGTATACAAGACTGACACAAAAATGTCGAAAATATCTGCATAAAATAGAGGAACAACATGGCTCAAATGACCTGTTTCTCATAAGGTCAAACCAACCATTCACACAATTCTCTAACAATGATACAAACAGACTAATAATTAAACTTACCTAACCAAAAAGTGTTAATTATATCAAATCTGGCTAAACAAAACTGCCAATGGTAGCATATACAGCACCTTAGCAGACTTGTGATAGAAATTGATTTAATATATCTAACACTGATTTTTTAAAGAACTAAACTACAACCTACATATAAGCAATAGCAAAACACCAATCTCATCAACATATAGCAATATCCTTCCAAATAACTCCAGAGGAGACAAGCGTTAGTGGGTAGCGGTGGCGGCGGTAGTGGCGGCGCGTCGGAGGACGGTGGCGGCGAGGACATGGCCGGCAATGGTGGAGCCATGGATGGCGGAGGCAACGGCGCTAGCAAAGGAAGTAGAAGTGGAAGCAGCGCCGAGAACACCATCTTCAGCAACAACAGAAATGGTTCCAATGGCTACACCAGTGGAAAAGACGACAAAAATGGTGTTAGACTACCGAGGAACCTAGATCTGGAGTTAGAAAGATCATGAATGACTTTATTTGGGCCTGATCTAAAAGGATGCAAACCAAAAAACACCATAGCATTAGTGGGGGAGGAAAAGAAGAGGAAAAGGAGTAGGGTGGAGGGAGAAGAGATAGAAACAAATGGAGAGGAGGAAGAAAAGAGAAAGGGGAATGAGCAAGGTGGTTGCCACCACCGGGATAAACATTTTTTTGGTCCTAAACCTTTAGGTTTTTTTATGTTTGAGTCCTAAACCTTTTTGACATTTCATTTGAGTCCTAAACCTTTTGATTTTTTACCAAATCAGTCTCTCTGCTTATCAAAAGTGATCAATTTATTAAAAAATGATTTTAACTTTACAAAAAATTATTTAAAAAAAGATTAAATATATAAATTGAATGTCTTTTCTGTCAAAAATATGTATGTTACCTATTTAATTCATATATTTGTTGATTAAAAAAATATTTAATATGCATATTTTGTTGATGAAAAAAATATTTAATTCATATATTTAACCTTTTTAAAATGATTTTTATTAAGTTAAACTCATTTATTAATAGATTGACTACTTTTTGTAACTTAAAGGACTGATGTAGTAAGAAATCAAAAGGTTTAGGACTCAAATGAAATGTCAAAAAGGTTTAGGACTTAAACGTAAAAAAACCTAAAGGTTTAGGACAAAAAAAGTGTTTATCCCTTGCGACCACCACTGGCTAGAGAAGGGGAGTAACACTGGAGAGGAGAGAGAGAGAGTTTTAGAGTGAGAAGCTATGGAGAGAGGGAGAAAGTTTTTTTTTTCTTATGTTGAGTTATTAACAGAACTATTGTTACTTGCATGATATGTTTTTTACCTCTACTCATTTTCCTTTTCCCTTGCACAAAATATTTATAAAAAAAAAAAAAAAAAACCCTTTTAAGTGTGTGAGCAAAATGCTTGGTTCATGAATTCGTTTATACCTTGTGGCATTTTAGCTTTTCAGGAAACATGCGCGGTATTAGAGGTTGGGTTCATGGTCTTCCTGTGGCTAAATTGACCTTTTTTTTTTTTTTTTTTTGACGATTTATGCTCTAGTTGGAACAAGAAGACTATGTAGAAGATGCTCTTGTTTGTTCTCAGTTAAATTGCGTTTCAGACCCTCATTGAGTAGTTATAATTATTGAGGCAGAATTTTCCTTTTCAAAAATGGCATAAGATAGTTTTTTCAATGGTGAGAGAGAGAGGGGGGGGGGGTAAAGAAGAAGAAGAAGAAAAGACGAGGCACAATTTCTTTGTTCCTTTTTAACAAGAGGGGACACGAAATTGATGTCCCTACTGATTAGTAATTACATCACTTTCTCTGTGTTTTTTTATAATAAATGTGGTTCGAGGAACGGGGACTTGATTAGTTGCCAGTCAAATTTGATTGGCACTTTTATTGACAAGTTCATGTGAGTTTATTCCTTAGTTGCAAAAATATCCCAGCATTTATTGCCTAATAACCTAACAATTTGCTGAGGGTGACTTTGCATTCATGTGACCACACCCCTGACCCCCCAACCCAAAGCATGAGTATGAAGGCCTATTCAAGGGCAGTGCATTGAATCAGTTGTTTTTCCTTTTCATTTCCCGTGAAGACTCGCAACTTACAGCCTACACAAACACGCATGAAAGATCGTACCGATCAAAATTTTCTGTCTGTTTTTTTTTCCCTCTGGATTTCCTTGGTAGTCTGGTCTCCTTTTGATTTCGAAGTGAACCACTTTTTGTTTAAATTTAATTATGTTTTCATATCATATGAGGGACACTTTAATGTCGTTTAGTAATCTAATCATCCATTGCTTGATTGTTGCTTTTTATTTCTTAAGGAAAAAGTTTGGTATCCCTACTTTGGTATACATACTTAGTATACCTATTGTAACGAGCTTATCTATTTTTGTGACAAGATCGATAAAATATAATACAAAAAATTAACACGTTATTTTTTGTTGCAAAAACAATAAGCACAGTTACAGAAACAATCAAGTTCGTCACAAAAAATACACTTTGTATGTGTATTATCTGACTACCAATATATATATACCAAATCAACCTCATTTCTTAAATACGTCTGGAGATAGTCAGCATTGTGTTCTTGGATTACGTGTGTGTGACCTGGCTTTTAATAAAACTTGTTCGTGTGCAACGTATCCAAGCTTTGTGATGTAATTGGGTCACTGTCCGTGTCAATTTCATGTTCTCATATGTTTTGACTTTTCTGGCTAAATTATTGTCCCAGTTAGGCCAATTCTTGGGACTAGTCCCCATAGGGTGCACTTAGCATTTTTTCTTTAAATAACAAAAATAATATATTATTAATATATAAATTATCGTATTTATAAATTAAAATTAAATATTATTTATTGATATTTTTATTTAATTTTTTTATAAAAAATTCAATAATCAATAATCAAATATTAATTAATCTGAATATAATTTTTTTACAATCCATCTAACCATTGCCACCGGTATGAATCAATCAGGTTGTGAGGGTGCACTTCGGTTGAGCTTTCCCTTGTTTGCCACCAGTACGAATCAATCAAGTTAAAAATAAAAAAATAACTGCCATTTGCGTGTTCCGGCTTCCAAATTCCATCGCCTTTTTTTTTTTTATCAAGAAAAAAAAAGTGAATGAGAAGTATATTGACCGATGTATTTATAGATAGAGTCTAAAGATTATTTATTATTATTTTTATTTAATTTTTTTATAAAAAAAATTTATCACTACAGTATTGTTAGACTCAAGTAAATCCCTTTAAATCTAATTATGATATTAATAAGTGTAAAATTTAACTCTATTCTTATATTTAAATTCTCTTTTTTATTAAAAGGTAAGGTTGTTATAAGGATTTGAATCCAAATTGACGGTGAGAGCAACATATTAAATTATCATTAAACTAATTTCATCGCATCAATGGAAGATGGTTTCCTCTTAACATATTATAATAAGCTCTTCATAAGTTTTTAAACTTTGCATAGCGCAATGACGTGGGCTTCGCTATCCGATCAAGATTGAATCTTTGTAGTGTCACTTCTTTCCCAAAATTGTAATGTATTTGGGTGTCATCCTTATTGGTTTTGAAGGTTTGGTTCAGTGTAGCGTCTAGTTTTAGATTCGACAATCTTTATTATACGCTATGTGAAGATATGTTTGAGTTTATTAATATTCGGGTAGTAGGTTTTTCTTTATAAAAAAAATTAAATGAAAATGTGAACAGATAACTCTCAACTTTGACTTACAAAATAGAATGACTAACACTCTACATTCTTTTAATGAGCTCAAAAAGAAAAGTGGAAATTTTTATAGTTGAGATTATAAAATTCTTTTTTTCAGTTCTTAAATTAATCTTAAACTTTTAATTTTTATTTCATAAGAGTCTTTATTTTTTTTTATTGGAATTGGTTAACTTAGTAATTAGATAATTTGACCAAATTAAGACAATATTTAAAAAGTCTAAATATATCATAAAAATATAAAATATGTATATATACGTATTTTACTAAAATTTTCTCCTTTCTCCCTCGTATAAAAGGAAAAAATCCTAAATTTTTGTTGTTAAATTTAGGGTTTTGGCCCTTTTTATGTAGGAAAAAGAATAGATTTAGGTTTCTCCCTCGTATACAAAATATGTAATTTCGTTGTATTAAAAGTCTAAATATATATGTGCATATTTTACCAAATTTTCCTCCTTTCTCCCTCGTAGAAAAGGAAAAAAATACTAAATTTTCGTTGTTAAATTTAGGGTTTTGGCCTTTTTTTTTATGTAGGAAAAAGAATAGAAATTCAGTCAATACACGCAAATGTAAATTTGTATTTTTAAGGTATATTTGAGTGTTTGTTTATAAGGCCTATGTCTAACTACGTAGATACCGTTTGACAAATTTTTATCCAAAAAAATTTATATGAAATGAAAATTACTTGTCTAAGATTAATTTGAAAAATAAAAAAGGTTTAAGATTCAATTTAAAAAATCTCGATAAATTCAAGACTTCCAATTGACTTATCGCTATCTTAGCCATTCCGCCCTTTGTTGTGGTTTGCAAAGAATGCAATTTTTTAGCTACAATTTATAAATCACACACAAAATTTCTGCTAAAGGTTGCATTTTTTTAAGAAAATTTTTGGTGTTTTAGATGAGTACCCCTACGTTTTCTGATTACCAATTGTTATGAACAACTAGAGAAAAGAACCCAAATTAGTTAACACGGTAATATTGCTAAAAAAAAAAAAAAAAAAAACACGGTAATAGTCTTTTGGATTTGCATGTTAATATGCTAAATTTCCTTCCCCATTTTTGTGGAAGGCATTCCGCCCAATTCAAACTTTCATCTATATGGTGGGGTGCAGAGCATCTCCACTTTAATTAAGTCAAATTCTAAATTCTTAATTAGCTTGCAAAAATTTGAATTGGCTGTCCACAAATGATTCTATCACTATTTGTCTGTCTTCCCTTTTGTTTTGTCGGTGAAAGGAAACAAATCAACTTAAATTCGAAGCTATCCCAGGCGCTTAAAATACACAAACAAACTAAAAAGGAATTAATGTAAATCACATCTGTTTTACTCTCAAATCTAGCTTAATTGTCCAACACACGGATTAACAGATAAACGGTCGAGAACTAACTATTTACATTTGAATTTTGTTACAAACAGTCACTTTTTAATTTATTTTTTACAATTATCAATTAAAAATCAACACATTAACACTTCTCAATAACAAGTTCGTGATATATTTAACTTTCATTGTTTTAATAGTCAATCAATACATGTTATGTATGAACGACTATAAAAAAAAAGATAAAAATAACTGTCACTCACAAAATCCATTCATGTTTTATGTTTGTTTAATCTGCATTTGACTATTTTGTTGAAAGGTTCAGAAAGGAACAAAAGGAAAAAACATTTCTCCATGTCATTTCCCATGGAAACCATTAGCTCCAAGTTAAGGAAAAATGAAAGCAGACATACAAGTAGGACCAAAAAAACGAATAAGTTCCATTCCTTCTACAACGCGCTCCTTTTCAATTGATATTCCCATTGTTGGTTGTGCCAACTTGGAAACCAAAGCTTTGTGGTTGACATCATTTTTTTCTATGGTGGCTACTCAATGGAGGAGTGTAAGTTGATCATTTGCATCTTGCATAGAAGGAGGTCCAAATAATTAGTTTCAAGTTAGCAGAAAATCAAATTCAAATTTAATATTGCTGTTAGAGATAATTGTGAGCTGCTTAGCTCAAGCAGCATCACTCATGTTATGCTATCAAGTGAATGGTGGTACTGTCATATGTGATAGATGTCTGAATTAGTTGCAACTTTCGTTAATCGTAACTATATTTTCGAAATAAGGTGAATTATGATAAAGTAGATTGAGTCTCATTGGTTTTGAAAATAAGACGATTTTTTGAATTGGTAGTTTATAGTGTTTTAATCGCATTGTAAATAATTGATGGTGACTCCAAGTTATTTCTGAAAGTCATTTTCAGGCCTACCAAAAATGATTATGTATCTGTTGCGCCTCCACCTGGATGCACATTGTGACATGCTATTTTGATTGTAATTAAATCTCTATAATTATAAAATGTTTTAAGAAAAGAAAATTAAAGACATAAAGGAAATACAAAGATATTCTCAAATCTTTCTTTAAAGGAAAGAAAATCTCCCAAATTAACCTTTTTTTTTTAAAGAATAAATAATTACTCTCAAGTTTTCTCCAAAAGAAAAAAAAAAAAAACTCTCAAATTCTCATGTTTTTGTTTTCTTTAAAAGGAAAAAAAATTTAAAAGGGAAAAAAATTTGTAAAATCAATTTATTTTAACTAACTATTTTCCCAATGTAATTAACTATAAAAGAAAGTATGATGAATTAATAAATATAGATTTAATTATAATAAAATAAATATGCTATTGATTCATAGAATACTAAGAATTCTACTTTGATTGTAATTAAATCTATATAATTATAAAATTTTCTAACCAACATAAATGAAAGAAGAAAAAAAAAATCTCAAATATTCCTTTACAATAATGAGAAAAGAAAGAAAATCTCTCAAAGTCACATATTTTTCTTAAAAATGGAAAAAGGAACAACACTCAAGTTTTCTCAAAAAATAAAAATAATTACTCTCAAGTTTTTTGAAATAAAAAGAACTACTCCCAAATTTTTTTTTTGTTTTTTTAAAAAAGCAAATAAAAATTTTTTAAAAATAAAAAAAATTATGAAATCAATTTAATTAAGCTAACTACTTTCCCAAATATAATAAACTACAAAAACAAACTTAGCATAAATTACATTTAAAGAAGAAAAAAACTGATGTCTAAATTTTTTCTTAAAAAACAATACTCAAAATTTATTTTTTAAATAAAATAAAAATAAAAATAAATTTATTAATAAATAATTAAATACATTTAAATTCACGTATCGTACGAATTTGAATGTAATGGTATGAGACAACTTACTAAAATAGTCTTTGTCGCCACAACCTTTTGTGTAGGGCCTAAGTGGAGCAAAATAGAATTTCTCGAGGTCCAATTACTCCTACGAGCCCAAGAGTTCATCCAACAAGTGTTTAAAGTTTAAACAAATCATCCCATCCCAAGTCCAGACTCAAGACAAGAGAAGAGTGACAAGAAAGTAATTGGACTAAAACCACGAGGTCAAAGTTGTCCTTTTATTTATGTACATAGAACGTAGTTTCATTTGGGGCTTTCACCGCCGCAGTCACAGACGTGTCTTAGGGTTTTTGGGTCATCGGCACCACTCTCTCGTCTCAGATCCAACAAAATGGCTACCGGCTTCGAACTAGGCGCCGTTCCCTTTAATCCCGACGGATGGGGGCCACCTGACGCCACCACCACCGCATCCTCCGCCGGTCCTGCTGCGAACTCAACTCTCCCGCCCCACGTCCCCTTCGCCTCATTCTCCCGCTCCGACAAGCTTGGCCGAATCGCCGACTGGACTCGGACCTTCAGCAACCCCAACGCTGCTCGACCCAACGCCAAGCAAGGCGCTTCCGACTCTGTTTTCGATTTCACCGCGGACGATTCCTTCCCTGCCGCCGTCGCCGCTGCCGACGATGATTCCACCTTCCGCCTTGTCGACGGGAAACCTCCTCCGCGCCCGAAGTTCGGGCCCAAGTGGCGATTCAACCAGCAGCGGCCGCAGCTCCCGCAGCGCCGAGACGAGGAGGTTGAGGCTAGGAAGCGTGAGGCGGAGAAGGAACGCGCCCGCCGAGACCGGCTTTACCACCTTAACAGGTCCAATCAGAACCAGCCCCGCCGTGAGGCAGCCGCGCTCAGATCATCGGTGGACATACAGCCGGAATGGAACATGTTGGATCAAATTCCTTTCTCGACTTTCTCAAAGCTCTCCTTCACTGCCCCAGAGCCCGAAGACCTGCTTCTCTGCGGTGCGCTGGAGTTCTACGACCGGTCGTTTGATCGAATCACGCCTAAAAATGAGCGCCGTCTAGAGAGGTTCAAGAGCCGCAATTTCTACAAGGTTACCACCACGGATGATCCGGTCATCCGCAGGCTCGCCAATGAGGATAAGGCTACGGTATTTGCTACTGACACCATTCTCGCGACTTTGATGTGCGCCCCACGATCAGTTTATTCATGGGACATTGTGATTCAGCGAGTTGGGAATAAGCTTTTCTTTGATAAGAGGGACGGCTCCCAGCTTGACTTGCTTTCGGTGCACGAGACCTCGCAGGAGCCTTTACCTGAGGCCAAGGATGATATAAATTCTGCCTACTCGTTGAGCGTGGAAGCGGCACTGATTAATCAGAATTTCTCACAGCAGGTTTTGATTAGAGATGGGAATAAGGTCACATTTGATGAGCCACATCCATTCGCCAGTGAAGGGGATGAGGTTGCTTCGGTTGCCTATAGGTATAGGCGGTGGAAGCTTGACGATGATATGTATCTTGTTGCGCGTTGCGAGGTGCAGAGCGTTGCTGAGGTCAACAATCAGAGGTCTTTTTTGACATTGAATGCCCTTAATGAGTTCGACCCTAAATATTCTGGTGTTGATTGGAGGCAGAAGTTGGAGACTCAGAGAGGCGCCGTGTTGGCCACTGAATTGAAGAACAATGCCAATAAATTGGCTAAGTGGACTGCGCAAGCTCTGCTGGCTAGTGCGGACTTGATGAAATTAGGGTATGTTTCGAGGGTTCACCCTAGGGATCACTTTAACCATGTGATATTGGCTGTTAATGGGTACAAACCAAGGGAGTTTGCCACACAGATTAATTTGAACACTTCTAATATGTGGGGGATTGTAAAGAGCATTGTAGACTTGTGTATGAAGTTGAACGAGGGGAAGTACGTACTGGTTAAGGACCCATCCAAGCCGCAGGTGAGAATTTATGAGGTTCCCCCTGATGCATTTGAGAATGACTATGTGGAGGAGCCTTTGCCTGAGGAAGAGCAGGTTCAGCCTCCTGGAGAGGATGGTGAGAATGCACAGCCAAATGGAACTACAAATGATGCGGAAGATAAAAAGATTGACGAACAAGCTTGAAGGTCATTACTTAGTTTTCCTTTTTTTTTTTGGTTCTGTTTCCAACATTACCAGATTGATAATTGCTTTTAGAACATCCAGCTCTGCGCAAACTTTTCTTGTCCATCCCAGTTTTTTGGTTAATTCCTATTAATATGATTTTCTGTGGTTACAATGAACTATAAATAATGATGAATGTTATGAGAATGAAAAATCTGGTGATAGTTTGAGCTTTGGTGTCAGTGGCATGATTAGAACAAGATGGTAGTAGCTGAATCTGAAGTTTTAATGTGATTATAGGCTGGAAACAATGAATAGTATTGCTAAATTATCTATCAAATTGCATTAATTTGAATGTCCTGTCTGCTTTCCAGTTTTGTGTGTATTTTATGCATATGTGTATGCTTCTCAGAATATATGCTTGTATGGCATTTCTTTGCATGAACCTTCCATGAATTTGCACAGAAAGAAAATCAATGTATACTGGTATCAATACATCTTGATACTTAGGATAATCACATCTGCTTCCCTATGAAATTTCTGTTTTTGAAAATTGAAAAGCTTCTTAATGGGAGAAGATATATTTTCAGCAAGAGGTAAGCTTCCTTTATTTTGTGCCTCTTTTAAAGTGTGAAGAATACATTCTAATGCAATGAATTCAAGCTTCCACATGCATTTCTTGAGACTCCTTGTGGATTTTGAGAAACTCGTGATTTATAATTATTTGGAACTTTTGCCTCAAATGTGCCTTTGTTGTTTGTAAGCAGGCTAAATGTTCAACTAGTTACCATACTGTGGCATTACAGGATTTTATATTCAAACACATTTCCATGTACAAGTTTAGGTTTTGTTGGGGAATGCTTCTTTGCCCGCTTTATGTATGGTATTTATAATTATTCCTGCCTTTGTAGGATGAAATGAAAGGCTGCAAAGTGTCTTGTTAATTAAGTTTTAAGCGACAAACTTGACAATTACTGTATTTGTCTCACCCTAAAGGGCCATTTCATTTTAACTCTCCCCCAAGATTTACTTGGTATCCCAGCTTCAATGACCTGAGTCATCATACCCACCAGGCATTCTGTTTGCCATGGCCTTCAAATAAATAAATAAATAAATAAATAAATGATAGTGTTGCAATTGTCATCACATGCATTGTGCAGTTTTCAATCAGCCATCATCATCTTCGGTGCTATCATGGTTTTGGAAATGTTTAACTACAGTAGAACACAAAAGCATACACCCCTGGAAATTAGATGCTGGAACAGGCATTCCGTTATGTTATGGCATGGAAAGTTTTGTCGATATCAATTGTATATGGGGATAGCACAAATAAATTAATTGGAATAAAATGTCAACTAGCATCTGACTATCTACCAATAGATAGTCAGATGTGTTGGGGTGATCTTTCCATGGTTTCCCCCATATACATGCAGTCAGTGCCTCTTGCATGGGATTGGAATTGCCTAGGGCTATCCTTATTGCCTTGATCAGAGTTACTAATGCTGCACAAATTCGCTGAGGGTCTTGGGCCTAGGTGCAAGAACACACTCACACCTGTGGGAGGTGCAATTTAGAAAGAAATAATAGAAAATCTAAAATGTGAAAAAGATAAATAAATCATACAAAGGAGAAAAATTAACAAATAAAACAGGAAAAAAAAAGAAAAGAAAATGACAAACTGGAGGAGTGAACAAAGGGGGAGAGAGGTGGCTTTTCTGTTGGTGAGAATTGTTTTTCCTTTTTGGATGGTTAAGTCACAGATAATCTTTTTTGGAGGGGAAGGGGACAGAGAGAGAGGGAGGGAGACAGAGCCGGATTGGCAGCTTTTCTGTTAGTGAGAGAGAACTTTTTATGTTTTGGATGGTTATGGCACTGGTAATTATTGTTGATAGGAGACTGCTTACAGCAAAACTGAGTTTTGTAAGATTTGTTAGCGTAATAAGGTCTATCTTAGTGTTTATTCAATTTAAAATCTATGGTACACGTACATAAAAAAGGGGCCTAACATTGAGATGCGCATGGATCTGTATCAGGAAGTTGCATCAACATTTTGTGGTTTAAGGTAGTGGACTATTAGCAGGGTATTTTAATTGTCGCATTCGATTTTGTATGAGGCATGCTACAAGAATACTTCTGTCAGTCATATTATGATACACCAATGACTTCATTCAAACTTAAGAGCAAGCGATTATAGAACGTGGCAGATGTACGCAATGAGTTTCACCGATGAGAGCTAAATTCGTTAATGTATTCTCATTGTATGTTTGAATGCTTATAAACAGTGGTTTAGCAGTGATTAAAAACCAAACTGATCATCTTGTGTCTTTTTCGCTTACACAGAATTAATTTGTTAATTGCTTTTTCCTTGCTTGGATGTTGCAGACTGATATTATCTGTTGCCGAATATGAAGGTGTTGCATTTGGAAAAGGTTCGCAATCCAGTATTTGAGCCCAAAATCCCTGCTCTCCCATGCAAAGACAACTTTCAATGTTGCAATCAGGGCGGAAAAATTTTCAGGGAAATAAATTTTAGCCTGGAAACGACAATTAAACCATTTTGATAGTTGTGTGGATCGAGTCATTGTGGTCTCCAAAACGCAGTTGAACTCTTTTTTTTTTTGTTTTGTAACTTTTGGATGCCTTGCATTGAGGAACTGAATGTCTAATTTTCAGCTTTGCCTTCAGGTTTTCTCACTACTGTTGACGGCTCTCTTCCTGGCTTTTTGTTTTTGCATTTTCACCACTAGGAAGCAGTTTGTACTTGTAAGATAATAGAAAGTAAAGAAAAATAAAACAAAATCGCAAACAAAGGAAATATTACAACTAAAACATTGTTTATAAATTCTTGCAATCATATCATCATTAGGGAGATCAAAATTTTCGAAATCAAATAAAAAAAATTGAAGGTTTAAAGATTAACTAATTCAACTGATTAAATTCAAGGTTGAACTAGTTAAAATGATATTTAGTCTTAAATATATACAAAATGTAGTGTCTTTGTACTTCATATAACAAATATTAATGTGTAAAATATAATAATATGCAAGATATAAGTATAGTTTAAACAATTTAATGTGATAAGGTGGATAAATTAAATAATATAACATATTCATACATGCTAGTGAAAGAATGAATGCAAAATGACTAAGTACAAATATACTTTATTTACACATTATAATATATATGCTTTTATTTCCAAATGATTGATATACTTTTTCTTAAATACAAAAATATTTTAATATGGATAAAACAGTTTAGTTTAAAAGAATAAATACAAATATGATATAACATATAATTTTATGTATTTTCTTTTAATGACTATGTAAAAAAAAGTTTCTCTAATTTTCAAGATTAATAATTTGAAAAAGAAACGATAGAAAAAAAAAAACAAGGCCCTTCCTACTAGTATATATTTTAGTTTAATTGAAAAAAGGAGAGTGTGAAGCAACGGTCATCAATTTGACGGTTATTTTGTAACACTGTACTCACGTTTGTTTACGGCTAAAAAATACATTCACTTGCCAACACAAAAAAGTTCTACATGAGCTATACTAATAAGCTTGCTTATTATTGCTTTCATTTTTTTGTTTTTTTTTTGAACATCAGAAAGAACCCTTTCATTAATCTTGCAAATTGGTACACAAGAGACGAACAAGTTCATTAGGGGGGGGGGGGGGGGGGTGAGATATTCAATTGATAGGACAGCTCCTATTCCTGCTTTGTTTTGCTGCCCACTCTGCTACCAAGTTTGCTGTTACTACAAACACGCACTAAATACAATTCATTTTCCGATGCTAAAAGCCTCTGCACGTCTCTTACAATTGGGCTTAATTCCCATGGGCATGCTTTCCCGCCACCCCCCCCCCCCCCCCCTTCTCTCTCTCCCTCGAATAGCCTTGTAGACAATCAGAGAGTCTCTCTCCAGTACAGTAGCGACATGAGCCTATACATGTCAAATAGGCCATACTATGTTAAACATGACCTAATTTTTTTTGAAGCTTAATAATTTCGTGTTGTGTTGTATCTTGACATGGTCTATTTATTTTTCATGTCATGTCGTATTTTAGTTTTAAATTTAGACAATGAGTCAAGCACAACCCATAAGTCTAAACATTATAAATTCGTGTTATGTCGTGCCTGAGTTGTTCATCGTGCCGTGCCTGGGCAGCTCACTATGTTGTGCCTAGGCTGCTTGCTATGTCATGCTTGGGCTGCTCACTATATTGTACGTAAATCTTGAATTGTCACTAAACTGTGATGCACCTAGACCATTAATCGTGTTTAAATTGAGTCACACCATATTATACAAGTAATAATTCATTTTTAATCGTGCCTATATCACTAACAAGTATTTTATGACCGTTGCTAATAATTATTTTTTTAAAATACAAATAAAAATATTGTCTCTAATTTATGATTATATTGTACAAGTAATAATTCTTTTTAAATTTTATTTCAATTTTTTTGTCAAAATATAAAAATATTTTAGTATAGTAAAAATAATGTAAACTATTTGAATAAGTATTAATATATCATATATAATTTTTCGTTGAAATTTAAATAAGCATATTTTATAAATATTGTCTTTAATTTTTGTAATTTATGATTTAAGAAAAAAATAAAGAAAAAAAACTTATGAAATGGTGATATATTTTGTTCTGTTAATAAAACCTACAAATAGAGAAAATATATAAACCATTACTTTTAGCCTAAAAGAAAAAATTAACACTTTTATTATGATTCAAATTTTGTTGCCTACTTCTTCTCATTTTGCTTTTAAACTTATTTTTAAAATGAGTCGTGCTGGGCTCGATTATGGGCCATGCTTAGGCCGTGCCCAAACTTGTGTCGTGCCTGAACTGGGGCCTTGCCTGAGCTCCAACCTATCACGTGTTGTGCTTGGCCCAGCCCATGAGCCAAAAAGGATCTGCCCAGCCTTAGCTTTAACATTAGTTATACATAACTCGAGTCCAGTATTATACAATGCAAGTGTGCTTGACACGACCATGTTGGGCTGGGTCGGACCAGTCCATGGGTTGCCAAACCCATTTGACATGTCTACATAAGTTAGAGATTTAGCTAGGTAGACAGCCTCTCTCAATGCATTTGCCTCCTATTCTGAGTTGAACTTCCAGCAATTAGAAAGTCCTTGTATTAGGGCACCTTCCATATTTCGACTTACAATACCCAAGCCCTGCTTGAATTTTCCAATCAAATGAACTATCACAATTAATTTTTGGAACTCCTAGAGTAGGGGGCTGCCAGCTTGTTGTTAAAATTGGATACTCCGAGCTACTGTAAACCATTGTCTGAGGTGTAGAAGTCATCTCCCTTGGATAAATTTAATAGTGTGATTGTGGGGTTTGGCTTAGCCTTCTCCGTGCTCACCTCATTTCTTGTTTTCCAAGTATTCCAACACATAATTGCCACCTCATTGAGCTTTGCTGAGAGCCCTTCTTGCCCCAATTTCCATGTCAACTCATTCCACCAGACTTGTACTGAGGAGAAACCCATCAATGAGGGGATGTATCCAAGCGGTCAACCAAACCAAGAAGCTCGAGTAGGGTCACAAAAGAACTAAGAAATGTTCCCATGTTTCTTCTTCCCTGCCACGTGCTAGACAAGTGCTACTCTCTGCTGTCTTTTCATTAAGTTCGCCTGTGTGGGAGGCGATCCTCTAACTGCTCGGCAAAGAATATACTTCACTTTTTGCGGGTCTTCAAGCCCCAAATCCTTGACCATGTCTTGTTGGGAACTGCCCCAGATCCTTTCCTTTGATCTATATTGCTTTCAAGTTTCAATCCCTCTTTTTATATGCTAATTGATTGGGAGTTTAAGAAGCCTTATAAGAACAAATTTTTTGTTAACTCAAGAAAAAAAAAAAAAAATGATCATGCGTTAGCTTGTCAAGAGAATTTTTAACATAAGACACTTTCACAATACTTTGATATATACTTTTCGGGTACTAAATGTTGGTTAGTAAAACAATCAAACCAATTTTAAATTTCTATCAGGAAAAAAGGAACGACATTCACATAAAAAAAATTAAAAATCGTATGAAAATCAGGTACTACCCTCATCCTCATATACTCAAGAATAAAATCATGAAAAGAGTTACACGAACGGATGTGAAGCACATTGGTCTTGCGGACCCATGCGTCGAATTTTTCTTGGAATTGTTTTTAATTAAATATTAAATATACAATAAGTAAGTTAAAATGAGTAATAAATAAAGGATCCGACTAGGTGGCTTTCGGGTTTAGGTAGCTTTTGTAGTTGTTTTATATGATGCGATAGAAAAAATTATATAACATAATAGAAGAATTGAAAAAAATTATACGATATGTTATAAGAAATTATATGATAAGTAATTAGTCATTAAAAATCAAAATTTTTTGAATTGGTTTTTTACTACGTGTCATAAAAAAAATATACGATTTCTAACTAACTATTAAAAACTAAAAATTTATTTACACGTTACATAATTTCTTTCAACACCTCGTATAATTTCTTCTATAATGTCGTAAGTCACCTAAAAAACAGCCACTAAGGTTTTTCCATAAATATAATATCATAAGCAATAAGCACCTCTGATAGCTTTTTTTAAATTTTTTTTAACATGGAAAAAAGATCTATCTCATGTATGTTAGTCATCGAATTTGTAGGTCAAGACCAGAATAACTTCCGTCTGTAATGCTTTTATAAATTTTTTAAAAAAAAAAAAAAGAAAAGGAATGGTCGGTAATTGGTTTGACTTGCAAGCCAATTGCGATCCCATACCCATTAATGTTTGGTTGGTGTTGTGTATTGTTTATAGTTGGCAGACGAAAAAAGAAAAAAAAAAACAAATGGCCCCATGTGAAGACGAAGAAAAAGAAAGAAGACGAATTTGTCTTCTTCATTGGTTCATTGCCTATCCTTGAAGTGCACACCGAAGAGAGAAAAAATAAGTTTACAAAACTTTGCTCTCTTATCTCCTCTTCTCGTTTAGTATTTTTTGCATATACTCTCTGAACGCTACTGAAGTGAATCTTATAGATCAAAAGTACAAAATACTAAATGTACCCACAAACTTATAATCTTAATATTTTGGATGTATACTCTCTGGTTGCCACTAAATTGGATCTACTGGATCAAAAACTCAAAATATTTAAATATTAAATATCCCTCTGAAATCAAACTCTTACGGCCCTTAGACGAGTCAAGTCAATCTGTTTGAGATCAAACCCTTGCAGCCCTCATCGGACTTAAACAAGTCCACTTGAGATTAAACCCTTGCGGCCCTCTCCAAAGTCCAGCCAATCCGATTGAGATCAATCCTCTACGGTCCTCACCGGAGTTAAAACATTTGCTTGAGATCAAGTTTTGACCCTTAATGAAATTCATTTCTTTCGTTCAAGATCAAATTGTGTAATTTATTTCTTTCGTTCAAGATCAAGCTCACGTAACTCTTGACGGAATCACAAAGGAGTATTAATCTAAGGATCTACATAGAGATCAATCCCACAAAAATCTAAAATTCTTATTTATAATTTGAAATTATATTTTCAAAGTCTAATTGTTTTAAGGCTCGAAATTTATAGTTTCATCAAATTTTTGACATGTCTGGTGGGATATCTTTATGTCTCGTCTTTTATTCCTTAAAAAAAAAAGGAAAAAAAAAGTCCAAAAGAAAAAAGAAAGGGACAAAACAAGTCCACAAAAAAGTCAAAGTAAAAAAAGTCAAAAGTCAACAAAAAGTTCCAAAAAAAGAAAGAAAAAGCAGAAATTCAACGCATCAATGGCACCAAATAAGAGCACGGCTGCCTCTGCTAGCAAAAAAGCGACTGCTCTATTGCCTGTAGCAACTACCCTATCTAGGTACCCAGATCCATAAACTAGTGGATGAACATGGTTCCTTGCCTCCCAAAATGTTGAAACAGGGGATCTGTAACTCACACAATAATAAGATCTCTCATTCGATTCTCTTGCCGAATGAAGAAGCCGACCATCTATCCATACTGAAGTTGGGGGCAAAAAAACAAATCCTGCACAACATCAGAAACCAACCTATTCTGTCAAAACAAGCATAAAGGAATCCGAAGAATCTTTTACTCTAGGCTTCTATGGAACATAATCTGCCAACTCTGATGTCGTTGCATAACGATGACAAATACAACCAGCACGAAAGAAAGGATTACATAATTGGAAAGAAAAATTTCTTAGCTAATCAAAGTTTTTTAGGAAAAAGATCAACAAATTGCCAATCTTAAAGCAAAGGCTTTAATATAAGTTGATCTTGAGACCAGCGAGAAACAGCCATACCTATTTGGTTTCACTCCAGAAACAACTCCAACCAACATCTTCATGCTCGAAAAACAACAAAGCAGTCCCACAGAACTACTGCCTTCAAATTTTGTCACTCTATTATTTGTCCAATAATTACAGGATATGACGACCAATATAATCTGCCTGCAATAAAGTGCACCATTTCAAAGTTCACAAACGTATGTCAAACCGTACACGAGACAGATTGAATACCTCAGCATGCCCTTGAAATACCAACCACCTAAGTTTCAACAATTCGATGGACGAGGTGATCCTAAGCAACATGTTGCTCACTTCGTCGAAACCTATAATGCAGGAACTTACGACGATCTTTTGGTGAAACAGTTTGCCCATTCACTCTAGGACACCGCCTTTACTTGGCTCATAAACCTCGAACCAGAATCAATTGATAGTTGGGAATAGTTGCAATGCAAGTGTCTTAAAAGATTTTTTAGCACCCATTGAATAGTAATCACGATAGAGCTTACAAGTATCAAGAAAAGGAAAGAAGAGCCTATTGTCGAATACATAAATAGATGACGTTCTCTCAGTCTGGATTGCAAAGATCGTTTGACGGAAACTTTCACAATGGAAATGTGCATTGAAAGGATGCACTGGGAATTGGGAGCTGTTGTATATCCTATAAGGCATCAAAACTTGAATCTTTGAAGAGCTGGCGACTCGACCTAGTGACAAGCTCACTTCTAAGTGGGACGGGCCATAACTAGTTTAAGAAGCATCGACCTAAGCATCCAAATTTTTGGGGGCATGGTTCCCATCCAACTGGACCAGCATAGGGACAGGAGCATCGACCTAGTGACAAGCTCACTTCTAAGTGGGACGGGCCATAACTAGTTTAAGAAGTCTACACAAACAACGCTTTCATGTTGTTAGACGAAAAAGGCATTTGAACTGGTCCAATCAGCGTTAAGTTTTTAAAGTGTTATTATGTGTAGATAAAGGAAAAATAAAAAAAAAAAGAAAAAAAATTTTGAAACTCATGTACATGCCCAATTCAAACCTAAATTCAAACTTAAAACCTAAATCCAAAGCCCAATTCCAAATCCAAAGTCAAAGTTTAAATCCAAACCTAAATCTAATTCCAAATCCAAAGGCAAAATCTAAGTCCAAACCCAAATCTAAACTCGAAGCTCAAATCCAAACTAGGGCCCAAAAATTAAATCCCTGCCCAAAACTCAAATCCAAACTTGGGGGCAAACCCCAAACCCTGACTCAAAGTTCAAAATCTAAACTCAAACCAAAAACCCAAATTCAATAGCCCAAGTCCCAAAAAAAAAAAAAAAAAACTCTGGCTTCACATGAGTATAAAAGGTGAACAATTGAACAACTAAATCAGACTCCTGCCTTATACGAGTATAAAATGTGAACAACTTAAGCAAACTCCTGTCTCGCACGAGTATAAAAGGAGAACAACTAAAGCAGACTCTTGTCTCGCATGAGTATAAAAAGTGAATAACTAAAACAGACTCCTGCCTCACACAAGTATAAAAAGTGAAAAGTGAAAAGTACAACAACAAAACCGTATTCCTTGCCGCATGAGAATAAAAGTTGAAAAGTACAACAATAAAAGCATACTCTTTACCTGCACGAGTATAAAAGGCAAAACGGTAACAACAAAATATACTCCTTACCCGCACGAGTATAAAAGGTAAGATGGCAACAACAAAGCAAACTCCTTGCCCGTACGAATATAAAAGACAAGATAACAACAACAAAGCATACTCCTTGCCCGTAAGAGTATAAAAGGTGAGATGGCAACAACAAAACATACTCCTTGCCAGCATGAGTATAAAGGGCGAGACTGTAACAACAAAGCATACTCTTTGTCCCCACGAGCATAAAAAATGAGACGGCAACAACAACAAAATCAGACTTCTTACCTGTACGAGTAAAAAAGGCGAGACAACAATAACAACAAAAGCATACTCCATATCGGCACGAGTATAAAAGGCGAAATGGTAATGACGAAGCATACTTTTTACTTGCACGAGTATAAAAGGCAAGATGGAACCAGTAAAGCATACTTTTTGTCTGTACGAGTATAAAAGGTGAGATGGCAATAGCAAAGTAGACTTCTAGCTTGGAAGAGTATAAAAGGCGAGATGGTAATAGCAAAACAGGACTCTTGGCCCATATGAGTATAAACTGTGAATGACCTAAAAATCAAAATTCAAAACCTAGTCCAAAACTCTTGGTTTGAGTGAGTATAAATTGTGAACGACCAAAAAGGTGAAAAAAAGATTGAGGGTGTAAGTCTAAATCATTAATCTAATCTCAACCTTTTGCTTGTATTTAGCGCACCTCAAGCTTTTGCACCCTTTCGGCAAGAAATATGGAACTAGTTGTAGAACCTTAGGACTAGGAAACAGATAGGTCACCACGCACTAGATGGAAACTAAGGCCGGTGCAATTGCAAATGTTGGAGGAGCACTTCCGCAACAATGGAGGTACTTGTCCTAATTCATCACAGCTCTCCCAACTCGCTTCATGACTGTGGCTGTATGGAGCAGTCGAAAGAAAAAATGTGTATTTTTTGTTTCAGAACCAGAGAAGTAAGCAGAGAGCAACATAGATAGCTGCTATTTATGTAGCACAGTTTGTTTCTACCACAACTATTTCCATGGTAGATCTCACCAGTATTACTTTGTCCTCAAATGAAGTTACTGGTCCGAGCTCCATTATTACAATGGTCCCTCAAGGTTATTTCGACCAAAGCTGTAGCCTGCTGCAATACACATACTAGTTTTGGAGGTTTTACTCCTTATCATACAGAGCCTCAAGCTCCGACTAGGGATTCATCCTTTATAGGTACTTTAATTTAGGAGGAAGCCTTGCACCATGAGGAAGCTACTCTAGCGAGACTCTATATTTTTGTCCGATACCCTGGTGACGTCAATCTGCAAGAAAGTTCTAGTAACGTCGACGTCAATAGTTTGTTGAATGAGGACTCGGTTGACTTGGAGCTACACCTCAGGCTCCACAAGGTCTGCCAATAAGGATAAGGTGCAACGACTTTTGCAACATAATATTGACTTTTGCAATACGCATCGGCTGCTGTCTCATTTGTCTCTTATAGCAAAAAGAGACGTGAAGGAGGACCTCGTCTAATTCAGTATATTCTCTTTTTTCTAACTTTTTCAAAAAAAAAAAAGAAAAACCAAAAAAAAATCTTTTGTTTTGTATATATTTGTATTCTCAAGTCATAGAACTCACACCTTAATTCTTCTTTCTCTCTAAAGAAAGAAGATGGTTAGTCCCTATGCTTTCCTTTTTAGGAAGCTCTTTTAATGAATAAGCTGGAGACACATAAGTTAGAAAGAGAAAGAGTCGTTCTCTTTGAGAAATCCTTAAAAGCCCTCGAATCTTAGCTTCTGACGCCATCAATGTCATGGTTGATGAAGTTCCAACCACTTTTCTTAGTTCGTATATATTGCAACGTGCAGAAAAGTTGTGATCATCTTTAGGGTTCACAGATGCGGCGACGGATGGAGAAGTCTCAAATACTCTCCTTACGTCACGACATACAGAGGAATCATAACTACAGTCCATCTCTCTGTGTACTGGCCTTGAAGTTCTGTGGTATTGGACCTTCTCCAGGGAGAGGTTCAAGTTCTTTGTTTAGTAGATCATCCTCACCTAAACCAAGGAACTTCAATTTCTATATTGGTTGGATCATTCTGATTGACCTTCAATAATGATGTTTACAAGGTCATATCGAATTCTATGGAGCTTAACATCAGCCAAGCTAGTGGGAGTTAAAGACTTCAAGTTCAATGTATGTCGAGTCATCTCAAACTTCAAGCTGGACTTCAAGATTTAGTTCAGATTACGTCCTAAGGTTCTTTCTCACGAAGCCTTGAAGTAGGGACATTTGTGAAAAAAAAAAAAGTCAAAAGTCCAGCAGCTAGCCAAAGGAAAAAAAAAAGTGAAAATTTTCAAAATCGGCAATGCTGACCTTGAAAAAAGGAAAAAGGACATTTTTCCTTTTCCTTGGTTCACAAAACAGAGGGAACAACAAAAAAAAGAAAAGAAAAAGGTTTCAGAAGACCTCCTTCCCTCATCCTCTTAAAAATTATAATTTTAGTATTTTGAATGTATGCTCTCTGATTCCCACTGAGTTGGATCTATTAGATCAAAAACCCAAGATATTAAAATATTAAAAATCCGTCTGAGATTAAAACTCCTGCGACTCTTAATGGAATCAAATCAGTCCGTTTGAGATCAAGCCCATAAGGCCCTTAGTGAAGTCAAGTCAGTGCAGTCAAGCCCCTATGGCCCGTAGTGAAGTTAAGTCAGTCTGTTTGAGATCAAGCCCCTATAACCCTCACTAGAGTCAAACCAATCCGTTTGAGATCGAGCTTTTATGGCCCTTAGTGGAGTTAAACCAGTTTGTCTGAAATCAAGCTCCTACGACCCTCAGTAGGATTCATTTCTTTCGTACAATATCAAGCTGTGGAATTTATTTTTTCTGTTCAAGATCAAGCTCTTGTGGCCCTTAACAAAATCACAAAAGAGCATTAATTGGAGGCTCTGTCTCGTACGAGTATAAAATGCAAAAAGTACAACAACAAAAGCATACACCTTGCCCACACGAGTATAAAAGGCGAAAGGTACAAGAACAAAAGCATACTCCTTGCCTGCATGTGTATGAAAGGTAAAACGGCAAAAGTCAAGCATACTCCTTGACCGTATGAGTATAAAAAGCAAGACATTAACAGTAAAACATACTCCTTACCCGTACGAGTATAAAAGGTAAGATAGCAACAACAAAGCATACTCATAGCCCGCATGAGTATAAAAGGCGAGATAGCAACAACAATAAAAGTAGACTCCTAGTCTGCAAGAGTATAAAAGGCTAGACAGCAACAACAAAACAGAACTCCTGTCCCGCATGAGTATAAACTGTAAACAGCCCAAAAAACTAAATATCAAAATCTAGTCTAAAACTCTTGACCCGCAAGAGTATAAATTGTGAACTGTCTAAAAAGATAAAAATGATTGAGAGTTTGAGTTTGAATCATTATTCTAGCCTCAACCTTTTACTCATCCTTACTGCATGTCAAGCTTTTGTTCCCTTTCAGCAAGAGAGATAGAACTAGTTGCAAAACCTCAGGACCAGGGAAATGATAAGTCACCACGCACTAGATGGCAACCAAGTTTGGCGCAATTACAAATCTTGGAGGAGCAACTCCGCAAAAATGGAGGTACTTGTCATAATTCATCACAGCTCTCCTAACTTACTTCATGACTACGGCTGTACGGAGCAGTCGAAATGAAAAATGTGTATTTTTTGTTTCAGAGCTAGAGAAGCAAGGAGAGAGCAACACAGAGAGTTGCTCTTTCTATAGTACAACCTATTTTTACCACTGTAGTTGTCCCCATGGTAGATCTCACCAGTATTACTTCGTCCTCAAATGAAGTTACGGGTTCAAGCTCCACCACTACAATGGTCCCTTAAGGCTATTTCGAGCAATGGTAAAGTCTGCTGCAATACACATACCGGTTTTTGATATTTTACTCCCTATCATATGAAGCCTCAACCTCCAGCTAGGGGGGTTCATCCCTTATGGGCACTTCAATCTGAAAGGAAACCATGCACTAGGAGGCAGCCACTCTGATGAGACTTTGTCTCCTTTTCCAGTACACCCAACAACGTCAATCAGCCAGAAAGTTCCAATAGCGTTGACGTCATCAGCCTGTCAAACGAGGACTCGATTGACTTGGAGCTACGCTTTTCCAACCACCCAAATTTCAACAATTTGATGGATGAGGTTATCCTAAACAGCACATTGCTCACTTTGTCGAGACCTGTAACAACACAGGAACTTACGGAGATCTCTTGGTGAAACAATTCGTTCGTTCACTAAGGGCTACTGCCTTCACCTTGTTTATAAGCCTTAAATTAGAATCAATTGATAGTTGGAAACAGTTACAACGTGAGTTTCTCAATAGATTTTTCAGCATTCAAAGAATAGTAAGTATGATGGAGCTTACTAGTGCCAGGCAAAAGAAAGAAGAGCCTGTTGTCAAATACATAAACAAATGGTGTGCTCTCAGTCTAGATTGCAAAGATCGTTTAATTGAAACCTTTGCTGTGGAAATGTGCATTCAAGGGATGCACTGAGAGTTGTTGTACATCCTGAAGGGAATCAAACCTCAAACATTCGAAGAACTGGCGACTTACTCGCATGACATAGAGATAAGCATCCAGACTTCTATGGGCACGGTTCCCATCCAACTCGACCAGCATGGGGGTAGAAGGGAAGTTAAAAAGTCTGACAAAATGGGAAAAGGTAAGGAAGTGATGATCATTGACACTTCATCAACAAAGGTAGGCGTTGAAGTAAAAGTGAGCCCTTCAGCGCCAACAAATTGATCGAAATAATAAGAAAGACAAAAGGTGACGGTGCGAGAATTGGAGCAGAAGAAATATCCATTTCCCAACTTCGACATCCCAGACATTCTTGACCAACTTTTTGGAAGCTAAGTTGATTGAACTCCCAAAGCCGCTACATTCGACCATTTCATCTTGGCCCTTCGGAGCTTGGGGACTCGATTTAGTGGAGCCTTTGCCAAAGTGATCCTTGGGTCACCTTTATATTCTTGCAGCAATAGATTACTTCTTAGGATGGGCCGAAGCTATTCCACTTAGAGAAGTAAAGAACAAATATGTTGTCAATTGACTCAATTTTATTCAAACTCATTTGATCTATCGTTATGGAGTTCTTTGGTTCATCATCACTGATAATGGTAAGCAATTCTACAATAGCTTCATGGATAAGCTCTATGAAAAGTTTAAGTTCAAGTAGTACAAATCGTCGATGAATAATACCCCAGCTAATGGCTCAGTTGAGGTATTTAACAAGACCTTGTGTAACTTACTGCGAAAGGTAGTCTCTAAATCCAAAAGGGGCTGACATGAAAGAATTTCTGAGGCGTTATGGGCATGTTGCACAACTTATCAGACTCCAATAGAGGCGACACCGTATGCACTTGTCTATAGTGTCGACGCATTACTACCATTGAAAACATAGATTCTGTCTCTCTGTATGGTTGTTCAGGAGACTTGACATAGGAGGAAAATGCTCAACTGCAATTGGATGAGTTAGAAGCCCTTGATGAGAAAAGGCTTCAAGCATAACAACAACTTAAGTGCTACCAAGCCTGACTCACCAATGCATTAAATCGCAGAGTTCGTCCTCAATTATTCCAAGTTGGGGATCTTGTTCTTACAGTACGACGACCCATCAACTTAAAACACCGAGTCGGTGACAAGCTCATTTCCAAATGGGACGAGCCATACCTAGTTCAAGAAGCCTATACAAATAACGTTTACATGTTGTCAGATCGAGAAGGCATTCGAATTGGCCCAATCAATGGTAAATTTCTAAAGCATTGTTATATATAGATAACAAAAAGAGAACAAAATTAAAAAGAAAAGAGAAAAGATTGAAAAGAAGAAAAAAAATTTGAAAAACCAAAAAAAAAATTCAAAGCACATGTACAGGCCCAAAAACCCAAAGGCAAAGTTGAGAACCCAAGTCCCAAATCCAACCCAAAGCTAAAGCCCAAAACCCATGTCAAAAATCCAAACCCAGAGCCAAAGCCCAAAACCCAATCCAACCCAAAGCTAAAGCCCAAAACCCAAGTCAAAAATCCAAACCCAGAGCCAAAGCCCAAAACCCAAGTCCAAAATCCAACTCCAAAGTCCAAATCCAAACCCAAGTCCAAATGCCCAAATCCAAAGTCCAAATCCAAACTAGAACCCAAAGCCCAAATCCAAAATTTGAATCTGAACTCAAACCCAAAGCTCGAATCCAAACTTGAACCCAAAACCCAATCCAAAACTTCTGCCCCACATGAGTATAAACTGTGAACACCCAAAAAATCAAAAATCAAAACCCTATCCAAAACTCCTGGTCCGCACTAATGTAAACTATGAACGGCCTAAAAGATAAAAACAATTAAGTGTAAATCATTGTTCTAGTCTCAACCTTTTACTCATCTTCTCTGCATGTCAAGCTTTTGCTCATTTTCAACGAGAAAGATGAGGCCTTAGAACCAAGAAGAGGATAAGGCGCTGCGCACTAGATGACAACCAAGTTCAGTGTAACTGCAAATCTTGGAAGAGTATTTTTTCAACAATGGAGGTGTTTGTCCTAATTTATCACAGCTTTCCCAACTTACTTCATGACTATGGCTGTACAGAGCAGTTGAAACACAAAGTGTGTACTTTCGGTTTCAGAACAGGAGAAGCAAGGAGAAAGCAACACAGAGGGCTAGTATTTCTATAGCACAACCCATTTCTACCATTATTGCTGTTCCCACGGTAGATCTCACTAACATTATTTCGTCCTCAAATGAAGTTATAGGTTCGAGCACCACCATTGCAATGGTCCCTCAAGGCTATTTCAAGTAAAGCTATAGTCTGCTGCAATACACATACTGGTTTTGGAGGTTTTACTCCCTTTCATACGGAGCCTGAAGCTCTAGCCAGGGGTTCATTCCTTATGGGTACTTCAATCTAGGAGGAAATCTTGCACCAGGGTGGAGCCACTCCGGTGAGACTTTGCCTCTTTTTTTAGTACACCCTGGTGACATCAATCGGAAAAAAAGTTTCAATAGTGTAGACGTTATTAGCCGGCCAAACGAGAACTCGATTGACTTTGAGCTACGCCTTAAACACTACGAGGTCGATTGACAAGGATAAAGAGTAACAACTTTTGTGGCACGGGGTATTGCCTTGACTTTTGCAACACGTGTCGATCGTCGCCTCATTTGTTCCTCATGGCAGAAAGAGGCGTAAAGAAAGACCCCACCTAATTCAGCATATCTTCTTTTTTTGACTTTTGCAAAAAAAAAAAAAAAATTCTGTTGTATAGCATGGAAAACTACGTGAAGAGCGTCGCCATAAGCGAAAAGTCCAACATCAAGCTTCCCGCTTCTCATGTCTGAAAGACACTTTATATCTAAGGTCTTTTGATGGAGTACTCCTTTGTTGTCTGGGCAATGAAGAGGCAAAACAAGATCTCGAAGAAGCACATTTCGATGTCTCTGGTGAACATCAATCAAGACCCAAGTTGCATGTCAAACTCAAAAGGATGGGGTACTACTAGCCTACTATAGTACGCGATGCAATGGAATTTTCCAAAACTTGTCAATCTTGTTAGTTTGATGCAAATTACATACATCGACCACTAGAGCCACTACATCCGACCTTTCCGTCCTGGCCCTTTGAAGCTTGGGGACTCGATTTAGTGGGGCCTTTGCCAAAGTCATCCTTGGGTTACCTTTACATTATTGCAGCAACATATTACTTTTCAAAATGGGCCGAAGCTATTCCACTTAGAGAAGCAAAGAAAAAAAATGTTGTCAATTTCATCTAGACTCATTTAATCTATCTCTAAGGAGTTCCTCGGCTCAACATCACTGATAACAGCAAGCAGTTCTACAATAGTTTGATGGATAAGCTCTACAAAAAGTTCAAGTTCAAGTTCAAGTTCAAGTAACACAAGTCATCGATGTATAATGCCCTTGCTAATGGCTTACCTAAAGCGTTTAATAAGACTTTGTGCAACTTACTGTGAAAGGTAGTCTCTAAATTCAAAAGGGACTGACATGATGGAATTCTTGAGGCATTATAGGCTTATCGCACAACTTAACAAACTCTAGCATAGGCGACAT
This sequence comes from Carallia pectinifolia, assembly GCA_037832335.1. Lineage (NCBI taxonomy): Eukaryota > Viridiplantae > Streptophyta > Magnoliopsida > Malpighiales > Rhizophoraceae > Carallia > Carallia pectinifolia. Next base: position 5,515,271 of record CM075454.1, on the reverse strand, counting down.
TGTATGCCCTTATCTATGGCATCGAACCAATACTACCATTGGAAACACATATCCCGTCTCTCTGTATGGCTGTGCAAAAAGGCCTCACATAGGAGGAAAATGCTCGACTGTGTTTGGATGAGTTAAAAGCCCTTGATGAGAAAAGGCTGCCAGCACAATAGCAACTTGAGTGCTACCAAGCCCGACTCACTAATACATTCAACCGTAGAGTTCGTCCTTGATCATTCCAAGTTAGGGACCTTGTTCTTGCAGTATGACGACCCATCAACTTGAAACACTGACTTGGTGATAAGCTCACTTCCAAATAGGATAGGCCATACCTAGTTCAAGAGGCTTACACGAATAATGCTTACATGTTGTCAGACTAAGAAGGCATCTGAATTGACCCAGTTAACAGTAAACTTCTAAAATGTTATTATCTAAAAAAAAAGAAAAAAAGAGAAAAAAAGAGAAAAATTAAAAAAAAGAAGAAAAAAAATCAAAAAAAAATCGAAGCTTATGTACAGGCCCCCCAAAAACCCAAAGCTAAAGCCCAAAACCCAAGTACAAAATCCAAACCCAAAGCTAAAGCCAAAGCCTAAAACCCAAGTCCAAAATCCAACTCCGAAGTCCAAATCCAAATCCAAGTCCGAAAGCCCAAATCCAAACTTAAACCCAAAGCCCAAATCCAAATCCCAAATCCAAACTTGAATCTAAAGCATGAATCCAAAACTCAAACCCAAAACCTAATCCAAAACTCTTGAATCACTTGAGTATAAACTGTGAATGGCCCAAAAACCAAAAATCAAAACCCAGTCCAGAACTCCTATCCCGCATGAGTATAAACTGTGAACGGCCCAAAATGATAAAAATGATTGAGTTTGTATCATTGTTTCTGTCTCAGCCTTTTATTCATCTCATTGTTCCTATCTCAACCTTTTACTCGTGTTTACCGCATGTCAAGTTTTTACTCCTTTTCAGCGAAAAAGATGAGACCTTAGAACCAGGGAGAGGACAAGGTACCAGGCACTAGATGATAACCAAGTTCGGCGCAACTATAAATCTTGGAAGAGTATTTCCACAACAATGGACGCGCTTATCCTAATTCATCACAACTCTCCCAACTTGTTTTACGACTGCGGCTGTACGAAGGAGTCGAAATAAAAAATGTGTATTTTTGGTTTCAAAACTGGAGAAGTAAGGACAGAGCAACACAGAGGGCTACTGTTTCTATAGCATAGCCCATTTTCACCATTACAGTTGTTCCCATGGTAGATCTCACTAGCATTGCTTCGTCCTCAAATGAAGTTACAGGTTTGAGCTCCACCATTACAATGGTCCTATTTAGAGCAAAGCTATAGTCTACTGCAATACACATATTGGTTCTGGAGGTTTTACTCCCTATCATATGGAGCCTCATGCTCCAGCCAAGGATTCATCCCTTATGGGTACTTTAATCTGGGAAGAAACCTCACACTAGGAGGGCGCCACTCCGGCGAGACTTTGCCTGTTTTTCCATTACACCCAAGCAACGTCAATCTATTCGAAAGTTCCAGTAACATCGACGTCATCAATCCGCCAAACAAGGACTCGATTGACTTAAAGCTACGACTCGAGCCATGCGAGGTCGGCTGACAAGAATAAGGTGCAACAACTTTTGCGGCCCGTAGTTTTTCCTTGACTTTTGCAACCCGCATCGGCCGCTGCCTCATTTGTCCATTATGGCCACCTGTTGGAGTAGCTTCTTCTTGGTGCAAGGTTTCCTCCCGGATAGAAGTGCCCATAAGAGATGAATCCCTGGCCGAAGCTTGAGACTCCGTATGATAAGAAGTAAAACCTCCAAAACTAGTATGTGTATTATAGCTTGCTATAGCTTTGGTCGAAATAGCCTTGAAAAACCAATGCAATGGTGAAGCTTAGACCCGCAACTTTATTTGAGGACAAACCAATATTGGTGAGATCTACCATGGAAACAGTAGTGGTGATAGAAACAGGCTTTGTTGTAGAAATAGCAACTTTTTGTGTTGCACTCTCCTTATTTCTTCTGTTCTGAAAGCAGAAACACACATTTTTTGTTTCAACTGCTCCGTATAAATGCAATTGTGAAGCAAGTTGGGAGAGCTGTGATGAATTAGAACATGTACCTCCATTGTTGCAAAAGTGCTTGTCCAAGATTTGTAGTTGTGCTGGACTTGGTTGCCATCTAGTGCGCGGTGACTTATTCTTTCCCTGGTCCTGAGGTTCTACAACTGGTTCCATCTTTCTTGCTAGAAAGGTGCAAAAGCATGAGGTGTGTTCACAATTTATATTCATGCGAGTAAAAAATTAAGACTGGAATAATGATTTAGACTCAAACCCTCAATTGTATTTTCTACCTTTTTGGCCGTGCACAATTTATACTCATGCGGGCCAGGAGTTCTAGACTGGGCTTTGATTTTTGCTTTTTGGGCCAAGAGTCTTGTTTTCCTATTGTCGTCTCGCCTTTTACACTCTTGTGGACGAGGAGTTTGCTTTACTGTTGCTGTCTCTTCTTTTATGCTTCCATGGGCAAGGAGTAGGCTTTGTTGTTGCTGTCTCGCCTCTTATACTCGCGCGGTAAGGAGTATGCTTTGCTGTTGCTGTCTTACCTTTTATACATGTGCGGGTAAGAAGTAGGCTTTGCTGTTTCTGTCTCGCCTTTTATACTCGTGCGAGTATGGAACATGTTTTACTGATGTCGTCTCACCTTTTATACTGGTGGAAGCAAGGAGTATGCTTTTGTTCTTGTTGCCGTCTCACTTTCTATACTCGTAAGAGAAAGAAGTCTGGTTTTGTTGTTGTTGTCGTCTCACCTTTTATACTCGTGCGGGCAAGGAGCATGCATTGTTGTTGTCATCTCGCCTTTTATACTCTTATGGGCAAGGAGTATGCTTTACTATTGTCGTCTTACCTTTTGCTGTTGTACTTTTCATTTTTTATACTCTTGTGGGCAAAGAGCCTGCTTTTGTTGTTGTTGTCATTCACCTTTTATACTTGTGTGGGCTAGGAGTCTGCTTTATTGTTGTTACCGTCTCACCTTTATACTCGTGTAGGCAAGGAGTATTCTTTTGTCATTGTACTTTTCGCCTTTTATGCTCTTGGCGGTAAGGAGTCTGCTTTGGTTGTTGTTATCATCTCGTCTTCTATACTTGCGCAGGCAAAGAGTTTGGTTTTGCTGTTGTTGCTATCTTACCTTTTATACTCAGGCAGAGAAAGAGTATACGTTCATTGTTGTACTTTTTGCCTTTTATACTCTTGTAGGCAAGGAGTCTGCTTTTGTTGTTATTGCCGTCTCGCCTTTTAACAACACAACTATACTCCTTGCCTGCAAGAATATAAAAGGCAAAACATATAACAATAAAAGTACACTCCATGCTCATATGAGTATAAAAGGTGAGACAGCAACAATAACAAAACCAGACTTTTTACTCGCAAGAGTATAACAGGTAAAAAGTGCAACAACAAAAGTATAACCCTTGCTCGTGCGAGTATAAAAGGCGAGACGACAATAACAACAAAACTAGACTCCTTACCCGCACGAGTATAAAAGGTGAGGCATTAACGACAACAAAAGTAAACTCCTTACCCGCAATTATGTAAAAGGCAAAAAGTACAACAACAAAAGTATACTCTTTGCTCGCACGAGTATAAAAGGCGAGACGACAACAATGGTAAAGCAAGATCCTAGCCTGAACGAGCATAAAAGATGAGACAGCAACAGCAACAGCAACAAATGTAGACTCCTTGCCCGCAAGAGCATAAAAGGGAAAAGGTGCAAAAACAAAAGTATAATCTTTGCCTGCACGAGTAAAAAAAGCGAGACAACAAATACAACAAAAGTATAATCCTTACCTGTACGAGTATGAAAGGCGAGACGACAACAACAAAGGATACTGCTTGCTTGCACGAGTAAAAAAGGCGAGACTGCACCAACAACAAAACCAGACTCCTTACCTACAAGAGCATAAAAGGAAAAAAGTACAACAACAAAAGTGTACTTCTTGCTCGCATGAGTATAAACGGCGACACGGCAACAACAACAAAGCAGACTCTTGGCCCAGACGAGCATAAAAGGTGAGACAGTAACAACAATAAAGCAGACTCCCATACGAGTACAAACAACGACAAGTACAACAACAAAAGTATACTCATCGCTTGCCCGAGTATAAAAAGCGAGACGACAACATCGACAAAAGCAAACTCCTTGCCTGTGAGAGTATAAAAAGCGAGATGGCAAAACAAAGTATACGCTTTGCCTGCACGAGTAAAAAAGGTGAGATGGCAACAACAACAAAACCAGACTCTATGCCTACACGTCTATAAAAGGCGAGACAACAACAACATAGCTTCTGCCTTGCCTACATGAGTATAAAAGGCAAGACAACAGTGGCAAAGCAAACTCTTTGCCTGCAAGAGTATAAAAAGTGAGATGGCAACAACAACAAAGTAGATTGCTAGGTCACTCGAGAATAAAAGGTGAGAGGGCAACAATAACAAAAGCATACTCCTTGCCCGCAAGTATATAATTGGCGAAAAGTACAAAAACAAAAGTATACTCCTTGCCCACACAAGTATAAAAGGCGAGACAGTAATAACAGCAAAATAGATTCGTAGCCCGCATGAGTGTTAACGGCGAGAGGACAACAACAACAAAAGTAGACCCCTTGCCTACAAGCGTATAAAAGGCAAGATGGCAACAACAAAGCACACTTATTGCCCACATGAGTATAAAAAGTGAGACAACAACAACAAACTATGCCACTTGCCTGCACGAGTATAAAGTGCGAGACCGTGCGATTATAAAAGGCAAAAAGTACAACAACGAAAGTATACTCCTTAACCGTGCGATTATAAAAGGTGAAACAACAAGAAAAACAAAAGCAAACTCCTTATCCATACGAGTATCAAAGGTGAGACAGCAACAACAACAAAACCAGGCTGCTTGCCCATAAGAGTATAAAAGGCAAGATGATAATAACATCAAAGAAGATTTTTAGCTTGCACGAGTGTAAATGGCGAGATGACAACAACAACAAAAGCATAGCCCATGCCCACAAGAGTATAAAAGGTGAGACGGCAACAACAAAGCATACTCATTCCCGCACGAGTAGAAAAAGTGAGACGATAACAACAGAACATGCTGCTTGTCCGCACAAGTGTAAAGGGCGAGACAGAAACAACAACTAAACTAGACTTTTTGCCTGCAAGAGTATAAAAGGTGAAAAGTAAAACAACAAAAGTATAATCCTTGCCCGCACGTGCATAAAGGGTGAGACGACAATAAAAACAAAAGTAGACTCCTTACCGGCACGAGTATCAAAGGCGAGATGATAGCAACAACAAAACTAGACTGCTTACCCACAAGAGTATAAAAGGGGAAAGGTACAACAACAAACGTATAATCCTTGCTCGCAAGGGTATAAAAGGCGAGACGGTAATAATATCAAAGCAGATTCCTAACTCGCACAAGTGTAGACGATAAGACGGCAACAACAACAAAAGCAGACCTCTAGCCCGCAAGAGTATGAAAGGCAAGACGGCAAAAACAAAGCATACTCATTGCTTGCACGGGCATAAAAATGAGATGACAACAACACAGCATACTGTTTGTCCGCACGAGTGTAAAAAGCGACATAGCAACAACAACAAAACCAGACTCCTTGCCCACAAGAGTATAAAAGGCAAAAAGCACAACAAAAAAGTATGCTCCTTACCCTCATGAGTATAAAGGGTAAGACGACAACAAAAACAAATCTAGACTCCTTACCTGCACGAGTATTAAAGGCGAGACGACAACAACAACAAAACCAGACTCCTCGCCCATAAGAGTATAAAAGGTAAGATGGCAACAATAAAGCATACGCATTGCCAGCACGAGTATAAAAAGTGAGATGACAACAACACAGCATGCTGCTTGCTCGCACAAGCATAAACAGTGAGACAACAACAACAACAAAACCAGACTCTTTGCCCAGACGAGTGTAAAAGATGAAATGTACAATAACAAAAGTATGCTCCTTGCCCGCATGTGTATAAAAGTTGAAACGCTTACAACAGCAAGGCGAATGAGTATTAAAGGCGAGATGGGAACAAAAGTAGATTCCTTGCCCGCAAGAGTATAAAAGGCTAGTCGGTAGCAATAAAGGATGCTATTTGCCTGCATGAGTATAAAAGGAAAGACTGTAACAACAAAGCATGCAGTTTGCTTGCACAACTGCAAAAGGCAAGACGACACCAACAACAAAACTAGAGTCGTTGCTTGTACGAGCATACAAGGTGAGACGGTAACAACGACAAAAGCATACTTCCAACTCGTACAAGTGTAAAAGGTGAGACGACGATAGTAAAGTGTACTCCTTGCCCACACAAGTATAAAAGGCAATATAACAACAAAAATAAAAGTAGACTCTTTGCCCACAAGAGCATAGAGGCGAAAAAGACAACAACAAAACTACACTCCTTGCCTGCACAAGGATAAAAGGTGAGGCGGCATCAACGACAAAAGTAAACTCCTTGCCAGCAAGAGTGTAAAAGGTGAGACAGCAACAATAATAAAAACTTACTCTTTTCCCACAAGAGTATAAAAGGAAAAAAGTACGACAACAAAGTGTACTCCTTGCCCGCACGAGTATAAAAAATGAGACGGCAACAATAGCAAAGCAGACTCCTATCCCGCATGAGTATAAAAGGCGAGATTACTACAGCAACAAAAGCAGACTCCTTGCCTGCAAGGGTATGAAAGGTGACAACTGCAACAACAAAAGTCTACTCCTTGTCAGCCCCAGTATAAAAGGGAAGACGACAACAACAACAAAACCAGACTCCTTGCCAGCAGAAGTATAAAAAGCGAGACTGCAATAATAGCAAAAGTGGTCTCCTTGCCCGCAAGAATATAAAAGGCAAAAAGTACAAAAACAAAAGTATATACCTTGCCCGCACAATTATAAAAGGCAAGTTGGTATGAATAGTAAAGTAGATGCCTAGCCCTCACAAGTATAAAGGGCGATACGACAATAACAACAAAAACAAACTTCTTTCCTGCAAAAGTATAAAAGGCAAGACAACAACAACAATGCATATTTTTTGCCCGCATGACTATAAAGGGCGAGATGACAACAACAAAACATGTTGCCTACTCACACGAGCATAAAAGGCATGACGACGACGACAAAAGCATACATTGTGCCTGCACGAGTATAAAAACTGAGATGGCAACAGGAACGCATACTTCTTGCGTGCACGAGTATAAAAGGCGAGATGACAACAAGAAAGCATACTTCTTGCCCGCACGAGTATATAAAAGACGATACGATAATAGTAAAACGTACTCCTTACCCACAAGAGTATAAAAGCTAAAACGACAACCGCCAAGCATACTCTGTGCTCGTAAGAGTACAAAAGGTGAGATGGCAACAACAAAGTATTCTCCTTGCCCGCATGAGTATAAAAGGGGATACGACAACTAAAACAAAAGGCAAACTCTTTGCCGTTTGAATATACAAGGCGAGACGGTAACAACAGCAAAGCTGACTCCTAACCTGCACGAGTGTAAAAGGCAAGACTGCAACAACAACAAAAGCCAACACCGTGCCCACTTGGGTATAAAAGGCAACAATCACAACAACAAAAGCAGACTCCTCGCCCGTTCGAGGATAAAAGCTGGGACAGCAACAATAACAAAAACAGATACCTTGCCTCCAAGAGTATAAAAGGCGAGACAATAGCAACAAAGCATACTCCATGTTTGCACGAGCATAAAAGGCCAGATGGCAACAACAAAGCATGCTACTTTCCTGAACAAGTAGAAGAGGGGTAACGATAACAACAACAAAGCCACACTCCTTGCCCATATGAGTATAAAAGGCGAGATGGCAACAACAACAAAAGCATACACCCTGCCCGCACGACTACAAAAGTGAGACGACAACAACAAAGAATACTCCTTGCCCACACGAGTATAAAAGCCGAGACGGCAACAAGAGCAAAACCAAACTCCTTGCCTGCACGAGTATGAATGGCGATACAGCAACGAAATCAAAAGGAAACTCCTTGCCTGCAAGAGTATAAAAGGCGAAAAAGGCAACAACAAAAGTATACTCCTTGCCCGCACGAGTATAAAAGGCGAGACGACAACAGTAACAAAACCAGACTCCTTGGCTGCAAGAGTATAAAAGCGAGACAACAACAATAACAAAAGCAGACTCCTTGCTTGCAAGAGTATAAAAAGCAAAAAGTACAACAACAAAAGTGTACTCCTTGCCTGCAAGAGTATAAAAGGTGAGACAGCAACAACAGGGAAGCATACTCCTTACGCGTATGAGTATAAAAGGCGAGATGACAACAGCAACAAAAATAGACTCCTTGTCTGCAAGAGTATAAAAGGCAACAAGTGCAACAAGCAATGTATACTCCTACCCCTCTTGAGTATAAAAGGCAAGACGACAGCACCAGCAAAAGTAGACTATTTTCATGCATGAGTATAAAAGGTGAGATGGCAATAACAACAAACCGACTCCTAGCCAGCACAAGTATGAAAAGCGAGACAGCAACTACAACAAAAGCAAACTTCTTGCTTGCAAGAGTATAAAAGGCAAAAACTACAACAACGAAATATACTCATTGCCTGCATAAGTATAAAGGGCAAGACGACAACTACAGCAAAGCAAACTCCTTGCCCGCACGAGTATAAAAGGTGAGACAGCAGCAACAACTAAAGTAGACTCCTTGCCCGCAAGAGTATAGCAGCCGAAAAGTACAACAACAAAAGTATACTCCTAGCCTGCACGAGTATGAAAGGCGAGACGGTAACAACAACACAACCAGACTCATTGCCCACACGAGCATAAAAAGTGAAACGGCAACAACAACAAAAGTAGACTCCTTACGCGCAAGAGTATAAAATGTGAATAATATAACAACAAAAGTATGCTCCTTGCCCGCATGAGTACAAAAGGTGAGACTGTAACAACAGCACAGTAGACTCCAAGCATGTAGGAGTATAACAGGTGAGGCAGCAACAACAACAAAAGCAAACTACTTGCCCATAAGAGTATAAAAGGTGAAACAGCAACAACAAATCATACTCTTTGCCCACATGACTATAAAAGATGAGATGACAACAACAAATTAGGCTGCTTGCTTACACGAGTACAAAAGGTGAGACGACAACATCAAGGCTTATTCCTTATCTGCACGAGTATAAAAGGCGAGATTGGAACAACAATGTAAACTCCCTGCCTGCACAAGTGCAAAATGCAGCACGACAGTAACAAAGCATACTCCTTGCCTGCAATAGTATAAAAACAAGGCGACAACATCAAAACATACTTCTGGCTCGCACGAGTAGAAAAGGCGAGATGGCAGTAACAAATCAGGCTGCTTACCCTCATGAGTATAAAAGGTGTGGCAGCAGCAGAAAAGCATACTCCTTGCCCACACGAGTATAAAAAGGCGAGATGATAACTAAAATAAAAGCAGACTCCTTGCCCCTACGAGTGTAAAAGGCAAGAAGGCAACATTAAAGCTCGTTGCTTGCCCGCATGAGTATAAAAGGCGAGACGACGACAACAACAAAACCAGACTTCTTATCCTTATGAGTATAAAAGGCGAGGCAGCAACAACAACAAACACAGACTCTTTGCCTGTAAGAATATAAAAGGCAAAAAGTACAACAACAAAAGTATACTCTTTGTACGTATGAGGATAAAAGGCTAGACGACAATAATGGCAAAGCAGACTCCTTGCCTGCACGACTATAAAAGGTGAGATGGCAACTACAACAAAAGTAAACTCCCTACTCGAAAGAGTAAAAAGCAAAAAGTACAACAACAAAATTATACTCCTTGCCCGCACAAGTATAGAAGGCAAGATGGCAACAACAACAAACTAGACTCCAAGCTCACACAAGTGTAAAAGGCGATATAGCAACAACAATGAAAGTAGGCTCCTTTCCCACAAGAGTGTAAAAGGCGAAAAGTACAACAACAAAAGCATACTCCTAGCCCGCATGAGTATAAAACGCCAGACAGCAACGACAACAAAGCAGACTCCTTGCGCACAAGAGTATAAAAGGCGAGACGGGAACAGTAAACCATACTCCTTGCTCGCACAAGTTTAAAAGGCGAGATAACAATAGCAAAGCATGCTACCCGCCCGCATGGGCATAGAAGGCAAAAGTACAACAACAAAAGTGCACTCCTTGCTCGCACGAGTATAAAAGGTGAGACAACAACAATAACAAAGTATACTCCTTGCCCACACGAGTGTAAAAAGCAAGACAGTAACAACAAAAAAAGTAGACTCCTTGCCCGCAAGAGTATAAAAGGCGACAAGTGAGACAACAAAAGTATACTCCTGCCCACTCGAGCATAAAAAGCGAGATGACAACAACAACAAATCCAAACTCTTTGCCTTCAAAAGTTTCAGAGGCGAGAGGCAACAGTTACAAAAGCAGGCTCCTTACCCTCAATAATATAAAAGGAAAAAAGTACAAAAACAAAAGCACATATCTTGCTTGCACGAGTATAAAAGGCAGGGTGGTAACAACATCAAAGCAGACGCCTAGCCCTCACAAGTATAAAAAGGCGAGACGACAATAACAACAAAAGCAAACTCCTTGCCTACAAAAGTATAATAGGCAAGACGACAACAACAATGAATACTCCTTGCCTGTATGACTATGAAAGGTGAGACGGCAACAGCAAAGCATGCTGCTTGCCTACACAAGTGTAAAAGGCATGACAGCAATGACAAGAAAACTAAACTCCTTGCCCGTGCAAGTATAAAAGGTAGGACGACAACAACGGCAGAAGCATACTCCCTGCTTGCACAAGAATAAAAGACGAGACGGCAAAAACAAAGCATACTCCTTGCCCACACGAGTATAAAAGATGAGATGGTAATAGCAAAGAAAAATCCTTACTCGTAAGAGTATAAAGACAAGATGGCAACAACGAAGCATACTACTTGTCTGTACGAGTATAAAAGGTGAGATGGCAACAACAAAGCATAATCCTTACCCCCATGACCATAAAAGGTGAGTCGACAACTAAAATAAAAGCAGGCTCCTTGCCCGTATGATTTTAAAAGGCGAGACGACAACAACAATAAATGTATACTTCTTGTTCGCACGAGTATAAAAAGCGAGACAGTAGCAACAACAAATGCATGCTCTTTATTCACACGAGTATAAAAGACGAGATAGCAGCAACAACAAAAGCCGACTCCTTTGACCCATGAGTGTAAAAGGCGACAAGTACAACAACAAAGTATATTCCCACCTGCTCGAGCATAAACGGCTCAACGGCAATAACAACAAAACCAGACTCCTCCCTGACCAGAGTATAAAAGGCGAAAAGTACAACAACAAAAGCATGCTCCTAGCCCACACAAGCATAAGAGGCGGGACGACAACAACAAAAGCAGACTACTTGCCTGCAAGAGTATAAAAGGCGAGACGACAACGGTAAAGTATACTCCTTGCCTGTATGAATATAAAAGCCGAGACGACAGCAACAAAGCATGTTGCCTGCCCGCACGAGAATAAAACGCGAGATGGCAACAACAACATAGTCAGACTCCTTACCTATATGAGTATAAAAGGCGAGACAACAATAGCAACAAAACCATGCTTCCTGCCCATACGAGTATAAAAGGCGAGATGGTAGCAATAGTAAAATCAGACTCCATGCCTGCACGAGTATAAAAGGCAAGACTGCAACAAAAACAAAAGCAGACCTTGTGCTCACGAGAGCATAAAAGGCAAAGAGTACAACAACAAAAGTATACTTCTTACCCGCATGAGTATAAAAGCTGAGATGGCAACAACAAAGCATACTCCTTGCTCGCACAAGTATAAAAGGAAAAACGCCAACAAGAAAGCATGTTACTTGTCCTTGCGAATGTAAAAAGAGGGACGACAACAACAACAAATTCATACTCCTTGTTTGCACAATTATAGAAGGTGAGACGACAACAACAACAAATGCTGACTCCCTTTCCCCAAGAGTATAAAAGGCGACGGTGCAACAACAGAAGTACACTCCTCGCTTACTAGAACATAGAAGTCGAGACGGCAACAGCAATAAAACCAACCTCTTTCCCCGCACGAGTGCAAAATGCGAGACAGCAACAACAACAAAAGCAGACTCTTTGCTCGCGAGAATATAAAATGCGAAAAGTACAACAACAAAAGTCTACTCCATTCCCGCATGAGTATAAAAGGTGAGACGACAACAATAGCAAAGTCGACTCCTGGCACGCACGAGTATAAAGGGCGACACGGCAACAACAACAAATGTAGACCCTTTTCCCACAAGAGTATAAAAGGAGAAAAGTCCAACAACAAAAGTATACTCCCTGCCTGCACGAATATAAAAGGGCAGACGACAACAACAATAAAAGCAGACACCTTGCCCGCAAGAGTATAAATGATGAGACGGTAACAATAAACCATACTCCTTGCCCACATGTGTATAAAAGGCGAGACGACAACAATAAAGCATGCCGCCTGCTTGCATGAGTATCAAAGGCGAGATGGCAACAACAACAAAACCAGACTCCTTGCCTGTACGAGTATAAAAGGTGAGATGGCAACAACAACAAAAGCATGCTCCCTGCCTGCATGAATATGAAAGGCGAGGCGGTAACAACAACAAAACTAGACCCCTTACCCGCGCGAGTATAAAAGGCAAGACAAGAACAAAAGAAAAAGAAGATTCCTTACTCGTGAAAGTATAAAAGGCGAAAAGTACAACAACAAAAGTAGCCTCCTTGCTTGCATGAACATAAAAGGCGAGACGACAGCAACAACAAAATCAGATTCCTTGCCCTTAAGAGTATAAAAAGCAAAAAGTACAACAACAAATTCATACTCCTTGCTTGCCCGAGTATAAAAGGCGACACGACAATAACAGCAAAGCAAACTTCTAGCCTGCACAATTATAAAAGGAGAGATGGCAACAACAAGAAAATGAGACTCATTGCTTGTAAGAGAATAAAGTACGAAATGTACAACAAGAAAAGTATACTCCTTGCCCAGACGAGTATAAAAGGTGAGACAGTAACAACAACAAAAGTAGACTCTTTACCCACAAGAATATAAAAGGAAAAAAGTACAACGACAAATGTATACTTCTTGCCCCCACGAGTATAAAAGACGAGACGACAACAACAACAAAGCAGACTCCTTACCCGTATGAGTATAAAAGGCGAGACAGCAACTACAACAAATGTAACCTTCTTGCCCGCAAGAGTGTAGAAGGCAAAAAGTACAACAACAAAAGTATACTTCTTACTTGCACGGGTATAAAAGGCAAGCCCGCAACAACAAGACATACTCTTTACCCACAAGAGTTTAAAAGATGTGACGGCAACAGTGAAGCACACTCTCTGCCCGCACGATTATAAAAGGCGAGATGGTAACAACAATGCATACTCCTTACCTGCACGAGTATGAAAGGCTAGACAATAAGTAAAATAAAAGTAAACTCCTTACCCGTCTGAGTGTAAAAGGCGAGACGGCGACAACAGAAAATGCATACTCCTTGTCCAAATGAGTATAAAAGGCGAGACAACAGCAACAACAATTGTCGACTCCTTTGCCTTAAGAGTATAGAAAGCGACAAGTACAACAATAAAAGTATACTCCCCGCCCACCCGCGTATAAAAGGCAGGATGGTAGCAACAACAAAACCAGACTCCTTGCTTGCCAGAGTATAAAAGGCGAAAAGTGCAATAACAGAGGTATACATCTAGTCCGCATGAGTATAAAAGGCAGTTTGACAACAACAACAATAACAGACTCTTTGCCCACAAGAGTATAAAAGGCGAGACGACAACGATAAAGCATATTACTTGCCTACACGAGCATAAAATTCGAGACAACAACAACAAAGCATGCTGCATGCCCGCACGAGAATAAAAGGCTAGACGGCAACAACAACAGAAGCAGACTCTTTGCTCGTATAAGTATAAAAGACAAGACAGTAACAACAACAAAAACATGCTCCTTGCCCACACGAGTATAAAAGGCGAAATTGCAACAAAAACAAAAGCAAACTCCTGGCCCGCATGAGTATCAAAGGCGAGATAGCAACAAAAACAAAAGCAGACTCCTTGCTCGCAAGAGCATAAAAGGCAAAAAGTCCAGCAACAAAAGTATACTCCTAGCCTGCACGAGTATAAAAGCTAAGACGACAACAACAAAGCATACTCCTTGCCCACCTGATCAAGTATGAATGGCGAGACGACAACAACAAAGCAAGTTGCTTGCCCACGCGAGTATGAAAAGCGAGACGGCAACAACAACAAATGCTAACTTTTTTCACCAAATGGCATAAAAGACGACGACTGCAACAACAGGAGTCCACTCCTTGCCCGCTCGCAAATAGAAGTCGAGACGGCAACAACAACAAAACTAGGCTTCTTCCCCGGACGAGTGTAAAACGCGAGGCAGCAACAACAACAAAAGCAAACTCTTTGCCCTCAAGAATATAAAAGGCAAAAAGTACAATAGCGAAAGTATACTCCTTACTCGCGCTAGTATAAAAAGGGAGAGGACAACAACAACAAAGCAGACTCTTAGCACACACGAGTATAAAAGGCGAGACAGCAACAGCCACAAAGGTAGACTCCTTCCCCACAATAGTATAAAAGGCAAAACGTACAACAACAAAATATACTCCCAACCCGCGCGAGCGTAAAAGGCCAGATGGCACCAACAACAAAAGCAAACTCTTTGTCAGTAAGAGTATAAAAGCCGAGATAACAACAGCAAACCATACTCCTTGCTCGCATGAGTATAAAAGGCGAGATGACAACAACAACACAGCCAGACTCCTTGCCGACATGAGTATAAAAGGTGAGACGACAATAGCAACGAAATCATGCTCCTTGCTCGGGTGAGTATAAAAGGTGAGATGGTAACAACAATAAAACCAGACCCCTGGCCTACGCGAGCACGAAAGGTGAGACGGCAGCAAAAGCAAAAGAACACTGCTTGCCTGTGAGAGCGTAAAAGGCGAAAAGTACAACAACAAAAATATCCTCCTTGCTCGTACGATTATAAAAGACGAGACAGCAGCAACAACAAAATCAAACTTCTAGCTTGTAAGAGTATAAAAAGCAAAAAGTACAACAAAAAAAGTATACTCCTTACCAGTACAAGTATAAAATGTGAGACGGTAGCAACAACAAAACTAGACTCCTTGCCTTCAAGAGTATAAAAGGCAAGACAATAGCAACAACAAGAGCAGATTCCTTGCCAACAAGAGTATAAAAGCAAAAAGTACAACAACAAAAGTATACTCCTTGCCCGCACGAGTATAAAAGGCGAGACAGTAACAACTACAATCCAGACTCCTAGCCCGTACAAGTATAAAAGGCAAGTCAGCAACAACAACAAAAGTAGACTCCTTGCCCACAAGAGTATAAAAGGCAACAAGTATAACAACAAAAGTATACTCTTTACCCTCCCGAGTATAAAAGGCGAGACGACAATAACAACAAAACCAGGCTCCTTGGCCACAAGAATATACAAGGTGAAAAGTACAAAAACAAAAGTATACTCCTTGCCTACATGAGTATAAAAGGCAAGATAGTAACAACAACAAACAGATGCCTATCCCTGACAAGTATACAAGGTAAGATGATGACAACGGCAACAAAAGCAGACTCCTTGCTCACAATAGTGCAAAAGGCGAGACAACAACAACAACAAAGCCAGACTTCTTACCCGCACGAGTGTAAAAGGTGAGATAGCAACAACAATAAAAGTAGACTCCTTGCCCGTAAGAATAGAAAAGGCGAAAATCACAACAAAAGTATACTCCTTGCCTGCACGAGTATAAAAGGCGAGACGATAACAATAACAATAGTAAACTCTTTGCTCGCAAGAGTATAAACGGCGAGACGACAACAACAGTAAGGCAGACTCTTAGCCTGCACGAGTGTAAAAGGTGAAATGGCAACTACAACAAAAGTAACCTTCTTGCTCGCACGAGTATAAAAGGCGAGACGATAACAACTATAAAGCAGACTCCTAGCCCGTATAAGTATAAAAGGCAAGTCGGCAACAATAGTAGAAGTAGACTCCTTGCCCAGAAGAGCATAAAAGTTGACAAGTACAACAACAAACAAATATTCCTCGCCCACTTGAGTATAAAAGGCGAGACGACAATAACACCAAAACCAAACTTCCTGCCTGTGGAAGTAGAAAAGGCAAGACGATAACAACAACAAAACTAGACTCATCGCTTGAAATAATATAAAAAGCAAAAAGTACAAAAATAAAAGAATACTCTTTACCCGTATGAGTATAAAAGGCAAGATAATAACAACAACAAACAGACATCTAGCCCTAACGAGTATAAAAGGCAAGACGATGACAACCGCAACAAAAATAGAGTTCTTGCTCGCAATACTGCAAAACGTGAGATGGAAACCACAAAGCATACTCCTTGCCCACATGGCTATAAAAGCGCGGGAGGGCAACAGCACAACATGCTGCTTGCTTGCACGAGCATAAATGGCGAGACGGCAACAACAAAAAAACCTTGCTCCTTGCCCATACGAGTAGAAGAGACAAGACAGTAACAACGACAAAGGCATAATGCCTGGCCATACAAGTATAAAAGACGAGACGGCAACAGCATAACATATTCCTTGCCTGCAAAAGTATAAAAAGGCGAGATAGTAACAACAAAACATACTCCTGTTTAAGGAGCAAAGAGTATACTCCATGCGGTATAAAAGGCGAGACGGTAATAGCGAAGCTTACTCTTTGCCTGCATGAGTATAAATGGTGAGACGACAACAACAAAGCATACTCCTTACCCATAAGAGTATAAAAGGTGAGACAGTAATAGCAAAGCATACTCCTTGCCTACACGAGTATAAAAGGCGAGACGACACTAACAACAAAAGCAAACACTTTGCTTGCTGGAGTATAAAAATCAAGACGACAATGACAAAGCATACTCCATGCTCTTGCGAGTATAAAAGGCTAGATGACAAAAGCAAACTCCTTACCCGTACGAGTATAAAAGGCCAATTAGCAACAACAACAATTGCATACACCTTATACACACTAGCATAAAAGGCGAGATGACAACAACAGCAATGTGAACTCGGAGGCTACACGAGTATAACAGGCGAGACGGCAACAACAACAAAAGCATACTACTTGCCCGCAAGAATATAAAAGTGACAAATATAAAAACAAACATATACTCCATGCTTGCACGAGTATAAAAGGTGAAACAGTAACAGCAGCAAAGTAGACGCCTTGGCCGCGCGAGTATAAAAGGCAAGACGGCAACAACAACAAAAGCTGTCTCTTTGCCCGCAAGAGTATAAAAGGCAAGATGGCAACCACAAAGCTTACCCCTTGCCCGCACGAGTATAAAAGGCACGACGACAACAACAAAGCACGTTTGTTGAGCACACGACTACAAAAGGAAAGAGGGAAAAAACAATAAAAGTTGACACCTTGCCCATAAGAGTATAAAAGGCATAAAGCACACCAACAAAACTATACTCCTTGCCTGCACGAGTATGGAAGGCTAGACGGCAACAGCAACAAAACCAAACTTTTTACCTACATGAGTATAAAAGGTGAGACTGCAACAACAACAAAAGCAGACCCCTTGCCCGTAAAATTATAAAAGGTGAAAAGTACAACGACAAAAGTATACTCTTGCTCGCAAAAGTTTAAAAGGCAAAATGTATACTAAGAAAAGATTACACCTCGCTCGCCCAAGTATAAATGGCAGGAGGAGAACAACAGCAAAACCATACTCTTTGCCCACGCGAGTATGAAAGGCACGATGATAACAACAGCAAAAGTAGGCTCTTTGCCTGCAAGAATATGAAAAGGTGATAAGTACAACAACAAAAGTATACGACTTACTTGCCCGAGTGTAAAAGGTGGGACAGTAACAATAACAAACCCAGACTCCTTGCCCACAAGAGTACAAAAGGCGAGGTAGCAACAACAACAAAAGCAGAAGCTTGCCCGCAAGAATATAAAAGGTAAAAAGTGTAAAAATAAAGGTATACTCCTTGCTCACAAGAGCATAAAAGGCAAGACAGTAACAACTGCAAAGTAGATGCCAAACCCTATCAAGTGTAAAAGGCGAGACGACAACAAGAACAAAACAGTACTTTTAGGCCGTAAGAGTATATAAAAGGCGAGATGACAACAACAAAGCATACTCTTTGCTTACACGAGTATAAAAGGCGAGACGACAATAATAAAGTATGCTGCTTTCCAGCACGAGTGTAAAAGGCAAGACAGCAACAACAACAAAACTAGACTCCTTGTCCATATGAGTGTAAAAGGCGAGACGACAATAACAGCAAAGCAGATGCCTAGCCCTCATGAGTATAAAAGGCGAGACGACAACAACAACAAAAGCAGGCTCTTGTTTGCAAGAGTATAAAAGGCGAGATGGCAACAACAAAGCATACTTCTTGCTCTCATGAGTGTAAAAGGCGAGACGTCAACAACAAAGCATTATGCTTGCCTGAATGAGTATAAAAAGCGAGATGGCAACAATGACAAAGCCAAAGTCCTTGCTTCCATGAGCATAAAAGGCGAGACGATAACAACTGCAAAAACAAACTCTTTACTTGGAAGAGTATAAAAGGTGAAAAGTACAAAAACGAAAGTATACTCCTTTCCTACATGAGTATAAAAGGTGAGACGATAACAACAGCAACGCAAACCCATAGCCCTCACAAGTATAAAAAGCGAGACGACAAAAACAACAAAAGGTGGGACGACAAGAGTATAAAAGGTGAGGCGACAACAATAACAAAAGCAGACTCTTTACCTGCAAGGATATAAAAGGTGAGATGGTAAGAACAAAGCGTACTCCTTACCTGTAAGAGTTTAAAAGGCGAGATAATAGCAACAATAAAAGCCGACTCCTTGCCCACAAGAGTATAAAATTGGGATGGCAACAACAAAGCAAACTCCTCACCCGCACGAGTACAAAAGGCGGGACTGCAACAAAAACAAAACTAGCCAACACGAGAATAAAAGGTAAAACAATAATAACAACAAAACTAGACTCTTTGCCCGCATGAGTATAAAAACTGTGACGGCAACAACAACAAAACCATACTCCTTGCTTGAACGAGTATAAAAGGTACGACGACAACAACAAAAAAATCATACTCCCTGCCTGCACGAGTATGAAATGCAAGAGGGCAACAACAAAGCATCATCCTTTCCTGAACAACTATAAAAGGCAAGACGGCAGAAACAAAGCATGCTTTTTGTCTGTACGAGTATAAAAGGCGAGACAGCAATGACAACAAAACCAGACTCCTTGCCTGTGCGAGTATAAAAGGCAAGACAGTGACAACAACAACAAAAGCATACTCCCTGCTCGCACGAGTATAAATGGCGAGACGGCAACAGTAATGCATGCTCCTTGCCCGCACGAGTATGAAAGACTAGACCTCAACAAGCACGAGTATAAAAGGCGAGCCGACAGCTTAAAAAAAAGTAGACACTTTTGCCTGCATGAGTATAAAAGGCAAGACGACACTAACAGCAAAACCAGACTGTTTGTCCGCCTGAGTGTTAAAGGCGAGACAGTAACAATAGCAAAAGTAGACTCCTTGCCAGCAAGAATATAAAAGGTGACAAGTACAACAACAAAAGTATACTACTTGCTTGCCTGAGTATAAAAGGCGAGTCAGCAACAACAACAAAACCAAACTCCTTGCCCGCAAGAGTATAAAAGGCGAGACCCCAACAACAGCAAATGCAGTCGCCTTGCTTGCAAGAATATAAAAGGCAAAAAGTGTAAAAATAAAAGTATAGTCCTCGCCTGCAAGACTATAAAAGGTGAGACAGTAACGACAACAGTATAGTCGCTTAACCCTCTCGAGTATAAAGGGCAAGACAACAACAACAACAACAGAAGCAGATTCCTTGCCTGCAAGAGCATGAAAGGTGAGATGGCAACAACAAAGCATACTCCTTGTTCACGCAAGTATAAAAGGCGAGTCAGCAACAACAAAGCATGGTACATGAGTATAAAAGGTGAGATGCCAACAACAACAAAACTAGACTCTTTGCCCGTACAAGTATAAAAGGCGAGACGACAATAACAATAAAAGCATACTCCTTGCCCGCAATAATATAAAAGGCAAAAACTACACTCCTTACCCGCAATAGTATAAAAGGCAAGACGGCAACAACAACAAAAGCAGTCTGCTTGCCTGCACGAGTATAAAAGACGAGACAACAATAGCAAAGCATACTCTTTGCATAAAAGGCAAGATGACAACGACAACAAAAGCATACTTCTTGCATGCCCAGGCATAAGAGGTGAGACAAAAACAACAGCAAATGCAAACTCCCAGCCCACAAGAGTATAAAAGGCAAAAAGTACAACAACAAAAGTATACTCCTTGCCCCTATGAGTATAAAAGGTGAGATGGTGACAACAGCAAAACAAACCCCTAGCTTGCATGAGTTGAAAGGCTAGACGACAACAATAACAAAAGTAGACTCCTTACTCGCAAAAGTATAAAAGGTGAGACGGTAACAAACAAAGCATACTCCTTACCCACACGAGTATAAAAGGTCAGACGACAATAACAAAGCATGCTGCTTGCCTGCACGAGAATAAAAAGCGACATGGCAACAACAACAAAACTAGACTACTTGCTTTTACGAGTATAAGAGTCGAGATGACGACAACAACAAAAGCATACTCCCTGCCCACACGAGTATAAAAGGTGAGATGACAACAACAAAGTAGAATCCTTCCCTATACGAGTATAAAAGACAAGATGACAACAACAACAAAACTAGACTCCTTATCCTCACAAGCGTAAAAGGCGAGATAACAACAGCAGCAGAATTAGACTCTTTGCCTGCAAGAGTATAAAAGGAAAAATTTACAGCAACAAAAGCATACTCCTTGCCTACACGAGCATAAAAAGTGAGAGGTAACAGTGGCAAACCAAGCTCATAGCCCACACGAGTTAAAAGACTAGACGACAACAAAAACAAAAGGGGACTCTTTGCCCACAAGAGTATAAAAGGCGAGACGACATCAACAAAGCATATTCCTTGCCTACACAAGTATAAAAGGCGAGGTGACAACAACAAAACATGCTGCTTGCCTGCACGAGTATAAAATGGCAGCATGACAACATCAACAAAACTAGACTTCTTACCCATATGGGTACAAAAGGCAAGATGGCAATAACAATAAAAGCATACTCCCTGCCTACACGAGTATAAAAGGTGAGACGACAACAACAATAAGACTAGACTACTTGCCTACACGAGTATAAGAGGCCAGACAACAACAACAACAAAAGTAGAGTCTTTGCCAGCAAGAGTATAAAAGGCGCAAAGTACGACAACAAAATTATACTCTTTGCCTACACGATTATGAAAGGTGAGATAGCAGCAACAACAAAAGCAGACTCCCTGCCTGCAAGAGTATAAAAGGTGAAAAGGACAACAACAAAATTATCCTCTTTCCCTGCATGAGTACAAAAGGCGAGACGGCAGTGACAACAAATGCAGGCTTCTTGCCCACATTAGTATACAAGGCGACAAGTACTACAACAAAAGCACACTCCTTACCTGCCCGAGCATAAGAGGCGAGACGGCAACAACAACAAAACTAGACTCCTTGCCTGCACGAGGAAAAAAGGTGAGATAGCAACAGCAACAAAATTAGATTCCTTGCCCGTACTAGTATAAAAGGCGAGACGTCAACAACAACAAAAGCATACTCCTTGCTCTCACGAGTATTAAAGGCGAGACGACAATAACAAATCATACTTCTTGCTCGCATGAGTGTAAAAGGTGACACAAGAACATCAAAGCATACTCTTTGCCTGCACGAGTATGAAAGGCAAGACGGCAATAGCAAAGCATACTCCTTGCCCACCCAAGTATAAAAGGAGGGACAACGATAGAGAAGCACACTTCTAGTCCACAAGTGTATAAAAGATGAGAAGGCAATAGCAAAACAAGACTCTTGGCCCACATGAGTATAAATTGTGGATGGCCCAAAATCCAAAAATCAAAACCCAGTCCAAAACTTCTGACCCACATGAGTATAAATTGTGAACAGCCAAAAAGGTAAAAAAAAAAAGATTTTGGGTTTGAGTCGAAACATTATTCTGGTCTCCACTTTTTACTCGTCTTTAGCGTACCTCATAATTTTTCGCCTTTCCAGCAAAAAGGATGAAACCAGTTGCAAAACCTCAGGACTAGGGATAGGATAGGTCACCACACATTAGATGGTAAACAAGTCCGGCGCAACTGAGAATCTTGGAGGAGCATTTCCGCAACAATGGAGGTACTTGTCGTAATTCATCACAGCTCTCCCAACTTGCTTCACGACTATGACTGTATAGAGCAGTTTAAATCAAAAATGTGTATTTCTAGTTTGAGAACTGGAGAAGTAAGGACAAAGCAACATGGAGAGCTGCTATTTTTGTAGCACAGCTTGTTTCTACTGTCGTAGTTGCTTCTATGGTAGATCTCACCAGTATTGCTTCATCCTTAAGTGAAGCTATGTGTCCGAGCTCCACCACTATTATGGTCCCTCAAAGCTATTTTGACCAAAGCTGTATCCTACTGCGATACACATACTGGTTCTAGAGATTTTACTCCTTATCATACGGAGCCTCAAGCTCCGACTAGGGATTCATACCCACAATACGGAGCCTCAAGCTTCGACTAGGGATTCATCCCTTGTGGGTAATTCAATTGATGAGGAACCTCAGAGAGAATAAAAAGAATTCTACTGAGGGTCGAGGCTTGATCTTAGGCAGATGCCTTAACTCCGATGAGAGTTGTAGAGGCTTCATCTCGATCGGATTGGCTTGACTCCACTAAGGGTGGTAAGAGGTTGATCTTAGACAGACTGGTTTGACTCTATTAAGGGCTATATGAGCTTGATCTCAGACGGATTGGTTTGACTCTGGTGAGGGTTGTGGAGTCTTAATCTCAGACAGACTAACTTGACTTCAATGAGAGCCTTATGGTCTTGGGATTGATCTTAGATTGACTGACCTAACCTCAATGAGAGCTTTATGGGCTTGATCTCAGACAGACTAGTTTGATTCCACTAAGACCTACAGGAGGCTTAATTTCAGATGAATATTTAATAATTTAATACTTTGGATTTTCGATTTGACAAATCCAAATCAGTGGCAACAAAAACAATACCTGACTCCTTGCCCATGCGAGTATAAAAGGTAAGATGATAACCACAAAGCATACTCCTTACCCACACGAGTATAAAGGGCGAGACGACAACAATAAAGCATGGTCCATGCCTGCACGAGTATGGAAAAATATTTAATAATTTCATACTTTGGGTTTTTGATCTGATAGATCCAACTCAATGGCAACAACAACAAAACAAGACTCTTTGCCCACAAGAGTTAAACAGTGAGACAACAACAACAACAAAGTCTGACTTCTTGCCTGTACGAGTATAAAAGCCAAGACCGCAACAACAAACCATACTCCGTACCTGCACTAGTATAAAAGGCGAAATGGTAACAGCAGCAACGTAGACTCCTCGCCCGCACAAGTATAAAAGGCGATATGGCAACAACAACAAAGTAGACTCTTAGCCTGCAAGAGTATAAAAGGAAAGACGACAACAACAATAAAAGCAAATGCCTTGCCCGCAAGAGTATAAAAGGCGACAAGTACAACAATAAAAGTATACTCCTTGCCTACCCTAGTATAAAAGGCGAGATGGCAACAACAACAAAACTTGACTCCTTGCCTGCATGAGTATAAAATGCGACATGACAACAACAGTAAAAGTAAACTCCTTGCCTACAAGAGTATAAAAGGTGAAAAATACAACAACAAAAGGATACTCCTAGTCAGCACGAGAATAAAAGGCAAGACGGGAAAAACAGTAAAGCAGACTCCTAGCCGCACGAGTATGAAAGGCTAGACAGCAACAACAACAAAAGCAAACTCGTTGCTCGCTAGAGTATAAAAGGCAAGACAGCAACAACAAAGCATACTCCTTGCCCGCACGAGCATAAAAGGCAAGACGACAACAACAACAAATACATACCCCTAGCTTGCACGAGTACAAAAGGCGAGACGGCAATAGCAATGCATACTCCTTGCCCACACGGGTATAAAAGGTGAGACGACAACAGTTAAGCATACTCCTGGCCTACACGAGTACAAAAGGCAAATCAGTAACAACAAAAAAAGTAGACTCCTTGCCCACATAAATAGAAAAAGCAAGTGAGCAACAATAACAAAAGTAGACTTCTTGCCCGCAAGAGTATAAAATGTGTAAAGTACAACAACAAAAGTATACTCCTTGCCCGTACGAATACAAAAGGCGAGATGAAAACAACAACAAAGTAGACTCCTAGCCTGCACAAGGATAAAAGGCGAGACGACAACAACACAAAAACAGACTCCTAGTTCGCAAGAGTAAAAAAGGTAACAAGTACAACAATAAAATTTTAATCCTTACCTACTCGAGTATAAAAGCCGAGATGGCAACAACTACAAAACCGGACAACTTGCCCGCACAAGCATGAAATGCGAGACGACAACAATGGCAAAAGTAGGCTCCTTGCCTGTAGGGGTATAGAAGACGAAAAGAACAACAAAAAAAGCATACTCCTTGCTCGCACGAGTATAAAAAACAAGACGGCAACAACAAAGCATACTCCTGGACCGCACAAGTATGAAAGGCAAGTCAGTAACAACAAAAAAAGTAGACTTCTTCCTTACATGAGTATAAAAGGCATGACAATAACAACAACAAAAGTAGACTCCTTGCTCGCAAGAGTATAAAAGGCTTAAAGTACAACAACAAAAGTATACTCCTAACCTGCATGAGTATAAAAGACGGAACAGAAACAACAGCAAGGCAGACTCCTAGCCTGCACGAGTATAAATGGCGAGACGACAACAACAGCAAAAGTAGTCTTGTAGCTCGTAAGAGTAAAAAAGGCGACAAGTACAACAATAAAAGTATAATCCCCCTGAGTATGAAAGTCGAGATGGCAATAACAATAAAACCAGACTGCTTGCCCGCACGAGCATACTCCTTACTGTTAAAAGACAGGACAGCAACAACAAAGTATACTCCTTACCGCACGAGTATAAAATGCGAGATAG
Source organism: Carallia pectinifolia (assembly GCA_037832335.1). NCBI lineage: Eukaryota > Viridiplantae > Streptophyta > Magnoliopsida > Malpighiales > Rhizophoraceae > Carallia > Carallia pectinifolia. The sequence continues at coordinate 5,490,112 of CM075454.1, read as the reverse complement.
TAACAACAACAAAAGCAGAATCTTTGCTTGCACAAGTGTAAAAGGCGAGACAGTAGCAACAGCTAAAGCAGACACCTTGCCTCCAAGAGTAGAAAAGGAAAAAAGTACAACAACAAAAGTATACTCTTTGCCCGCAGATATGTAAAAGCGAAACGGAAACAACAGCAAAGCAGACCCCTAGCCTGCACGAGTATAAAAGGCGAGACGAAAACAATAAAGCATTTTGCTTGCTCACACAAACATAAAAGGTGAGACGACAATAGCAACAAAACCAGACTCCTCACCTCTATGAGTATAAAAGGAGAGACGACAAGAACAAAGCATACTCCTTACCTGCAGGAGTATAAAATGCGAGACAGTACCAATAACAGAAGCAGACTCCCTGCCTGCACGAGCATAAAAGACAAGACAACAACAACAACAACAAAAGTAGACTTCTTGCTCGCAAGAGTAAAAAAGGAGAAAAGTACAATAACAAATGTACACTCCTTGCTTGCAGGAGTATAAAACGTGAGACGACAATAACAGCAAAGCAGACTCCTAGCCCGCACGAGTATACAAGGAAAGACTGTAACAATAGCAAAGCAAACTCCTAACCCATATGAGTATAAAAGGCGAGATGGTAACAATAACAAAAGCACACTCCTTGCCTGCACGAGTATAAAAGGCTATACAGCAACAAAAAAGCATACTCCTTACTCATTGCCTACACAAGTGTAAAAGGCAAGATAGCAGCAATAGCAAAAGTAGACTCCTTGCCCGAACGAACGTAAACGACGAGATAGTAATAACATCAAAAGCAGACTTCTTGAGTGCAAGAGTATAAAAGGTAAAAAGCCGATCAATAGAGGTGTATTCCTTGCCCGCACAAGTATAAAGGACAAGATGGCGAAACAACAAAAAGGTAGACTCCTAGCCCGCACGAGTATAAAAAGTGATACGGTAACAAAAACAAAAATAGACTCCTTACCAGTAAGTGCATAAAAGGTGATAAGGCCACAACAAAGTGTACTCCTTGCCCACAAAGGAATAAATGGCGAGAGGTCAACAACAAAGTTGGCTACATTCCCGCACGAGTATAAACGATGAGACGACAACAATAACAAAACCATACTCCTTTTCTGTAAGAGCATAAAGGGCGAAAGGGCAAGAACAACAAAAGCATACTACTTGCCTGCACATGTATGAAAGGCAAGATGGCAACAACAGGGCATACTCCTCGCCAGCACGAGTGTAAAATGCGAGACAGTAAGAACAAAGTATATTACTTGCTTGCCTGAGTATAAAAGGCAAGACAGTAATAGCAAAGCATACATTTTGCCCACAAGAGTATAAAAGGCGAGACGGCAACAGCAAAGTATACTTCTTACCTACACGAGTATAAAAGGCAAGACGACATCAGCAAAGCATACTCCTTGCCGACACGACTAAAAAGGGCAAGACGACAACAACAACAAAACCAGACTCCTTACTCGTACGAGTATAAAAGGCGAGATGTCACCAGAAAAGCATAATCCTTCCCAGCAAGAGCATAAAGGGCAAGATGGCAACAACAAGGCATACTCTTTGCCCGCACGAGTACAAAAGGCAAGATGGCAACAACAAAGCATGCTACTCACCCACATGAGTGTAAAAGGGCATACGGCAACAACAAAAAAATTAGACTCCTTGCCCGTACAAGTATAAAAGGCTAGATGGCAACAACAACAAAAACATACTCTTTGCCCATATGAGCATAAAATGCGAGACAACAATAGCAAAGCATTCTCTTTCCCTGCACAAGTATAAAAGGCCAGACAACAACAACAAAGCATGCTGTTTGCCCACACCAGTATAAAATGCAAGATAGCAACTACAACAAAGCCAGACTCTTTGCTTGTCTGTGTGTAAAAGGCGAGGCGACAATAACAACCAAAGTAGACTCCTTACCCGCAAGAGTATAAAAGGCGAGACAACAACAACAAAGCATACTCTTCACCTGCATGAGTATAAAAGCGAGATAGCGGGAACAAAGCATGCCGCTTGCCCACACTAGTATAAAAGGCGAGACGACAATAGTAACAAAACCAAACTCCTTGCCCGTACAAGTATAAATGTTGAGAAGGCAACAACAACAAAAAAATACCCCAAGCCCACACAAGCATAAAAGACGAGGCAACAATAGTAAAGCATACACCCTACCTGCGTGAGTATAAAATGCGAGATGGTAACAGCAACAAAAGCAGACTCCTTGCCTGCACAAGTGTAAAAGGCAACGCAGCAAAAACAACAAAAGCATAATCCTTGCCTGTAAGAGGATAAAAGGCCAAAAATACAACAACAAAAGTATACTCCTTTCCCACACGAATATAAAAGGGGAGATGACAACAATAGCAAAGCAGACCCCTAGCCCGCACGAGTATAAAAAGCGAGCCAGCAATCGCGACAAAAGCTGACTCCTTGCCTACAGCAGCATGAAAGGCGATAAGTACAACAACAAAAGTATACTCCCAGCCTGCATGAGTATAAAAGACGAGATGGCAACAGTAAAGCATACTATTTACCCACACGAGTATAAAATGTGGGATGGTAAGAAAAACAAAACCAGAATCCTTGCCCGCACCAGTATTAAAGGTGAGAAAGCAACAACAGTAAAAGTAATCTCCTTGCCCGCAAGACTATAAAAGGAAAAAACTAAAACAACAAATGTATACTCCATGCCCGAGCGAGTATAAAAGGTAAGATGGTAACAACAACAAAGCCAACTCCTGACCTGCACAAGTATAAAAAGCGAGACGGCAATAACGACAAAAACAAACTCCTTGCAAGCAAGAGTATAAAAGGCAAAACGGTAACAACAAAATAGACTCCTTGCCTGCATGAGTATAAAAGGCAAAACGACAGCAACAACGCATGCTGCTTACCTGCACGAGTATAAAAGGTGAGATGGCAACAATAACGAAACCAGACTTTTTGGTCGTATGAGTATAAAAGACGAGACGACAACAAAAATAAAAGCATATTCCCTGCCTGCACGATTTAAAAGGTGAGAAGGCAATAACAATAAAAGCATACTCCCTGCTCGCACGAGAATAAAAAGCGGACGACAAAAGCAAGTCATACTCGTTGCCCACACAAGTGTAAACGGTGAGACAGCAATAACAAAGAATGCTCCTAACTCACATTAGTATAAAAGGCGAAATGGTAACAACAAAACCTACTCTTTGCCCGCAAGAGTATAAAAGGCGAGATGGCAATGGCAAAGCATATTACTGACCCACATAGGTAAAAAAGGTGAACCGGCAACAATAAAGCATGGTCCTTGCCTGCACAAGTATAAAAGGTGAGACAACCACAACTAAAAAAACAGGCTCTTTGCCCATACGAGTATAAAAAGCGAGATGGTAACAACAAAGCATGTTCTCTGCCTGCACAAGTATAAAACGCCAGACGACAACAACAAAGCATGATCTTTGCCCGTACAAGCACAAAAGTCGATACGACAACAACAAAACCAGACTCTTTGCCCCTATGAGTATAAAAGTCAAGACGACAACACCAACAAAAGCATGCTCTTTGCCCGTACCAATGTAAAAGGCGAGATGACAACAATAACAAAGCCAAACTCCTTGTCTGTATGAGTATAAAATGCAAGATGGCAACAACAACGAAAGCAAACTCCTTACCTGCAAGAGTATAAAAGGCGAGACGACAATAACAAAGCATAATCTTTACCCACACGATCATAAAAGCAAGACGACAACAACAAAGCACGCTGGTTGCCCGCACGAGCATAAAAGGCGAGATGCCAACCACAACAAAACTTGACTCCTTGCCTGTACGAGTATAAAAGGCGAGACAACAACAACAACAACAAAAGCTACTCCCAGCCTACATGAGTATAAAAGACGAGACGACAACAACAAGCCATGCTCCTTGCCAGCATGAGTGTAAAAAGCGAGATGACAATAACAATAAAAGTAGACTCCTTGCCTGCATGAGTATAAAAGGCTAGACGGCAACAATAAACCGTAGTCCTTGCCCGTACGAGAATAAATGGCGGCATGTTAACAACAAACCATGCTGCTCGCACACACGAGTGTAAAAGGCGAGAGGACAATAACAACAAAACCAGACTCCTTGTCCATACGAGTATAAAAGGTGAGAAGGTAACAACAACAAATCATACTCCCTACCTGCATGAGTATAGATCGTGAGACGGCAATAGCAAGGCATACTCCTTGCCCGAACGTGTATAAAAGGCGAGATGACACAAATAAAGTATGCTCCTTGCTCGCATGAGTATAAAAGACCAAACGACAACAATAAAGCATACCCTTTGCCTGCAAGAGTACTCCTTACCCGCACGAGTATAAAAAGTCGAGAGGGCAACAACAACAAAACTAGGCTCCTTGTCCATACGAGTATCAAAGGCGAGCAATATCAACAATAAAAGCATACTTCCTACCCGCACGAGTATAAAAGGCGAGGCGACATTACCAAGGCATACTCCTTGCCTAGACGAGTATAAACCGTGAGACAACAAGAGCAAGGCATACTCCTTGCCCACACGAGTATAAAAGGTGAGACAACAACAACAAAGCATACTCTTCGCCCAGAAGAATATGAAAGGTGAGATGGCAACAGGAAAGCATACTCCTTACCCGTATGAGTGTAAAAGACGAGACAGCAACTACAATGCATAATCTTTGCCCACAAGGCAAGACAACAACATCAACAAAACCAGACTCCTTGCCCGCACGAGTATAAAAGGCTAGATGGTAGCAAGAAAGCATGCTCCTTACCTGCAAGAGTATAAAAGGCGAGACGGCAACAGGAAAGCATGCTATTTGCCCACACAAGCATAAAAGCTGGGATGGCAACAATAACAAAGCCAAACTCCTTCCCTGCACAAGTATAAACAGTGAGATAGCATCAACAATAAAAACATGCTCTTTTCCTACACGAATATAAAAGGCGAGATGGCAACAACAAGCATACTCCTTGTTCGCAGGAGTAAAAACTGCGAGACAGCAATAACAAAGCATACTGTTTATCCGCACCAGTATAAAAGGCGAGACAGCAGCAAGAACAAAACCAGACTCCTTACTTGTACGAGTATAAAAGGTAAGACTGCAACAACAACAACAAACGCAGACTCTTTACCCGTAATAGTATAAAAGTCAAGGCGGTAGCAATAAACCATAATCTTTACCCGCACGAGGATAAAAGTGATACGGCAATGACAAAGCATGTTGTTTACCCACACAAGTATAAAAGGCAGGATAGCAGTCGCCACAAAACCTGACTCCTAGCCCGTACGAGCAAAGAAAGCGAGACGACAACAACAACAAAAGCATAATCCCAACCCGCATGAGTATAAAGCACAAGATGACGACAACAAAGCGTTCTCCTTACCTGCACAAGTATAAAAAGTGAGAAGCCAACAACAACAAAAGTAGACTCGTTACTCGCAAGAGTATAAAAGGATAAACGGCAACAACAAAGCTCACTCCTTGCCCGGACGAGAATAAATGGCTTTATGGCCACAAGAAAGCATGCTGTTTGCCCGCACGAGTATAAAAAGAGAGACAGAAACAACAACAAGGGCATACTCCCTACTTGCACGAGTATAAAAGGCAAGACAATAATAATAGATCATACTCTTTGCTAACAAGAGAATAAAAGGGGAGACAGCACGAACAATGTGTAATCCTTATCCGCACGAGTATAAAAGGAAAGATGGCAACAGCAAAGTATACTCTTTGCCTGCAAGAGTATAAATGGCGAGACGGCAACAACAGAGCATACTCCTTACTCGCACTAGTATAAAAGGTGAGACAGTAGTGACAAAGCATACTCCTCGCCTGCACAACTAAAAAGGGCATGTCGACAGTAATAACAAAACTAAACTCTTTGCCATGCACGAGTATAAAATGCGAGACAGCAATAGCAAAGCATGCTCCTTCCCAGCAAGAGTATAAAGGGCAAGACATCAACAACAAGGCATACACTTTACCCACACGAGTACAAGAGGTGAGATGACAAAAACAAAGAATGTTCCTTGCCCACACCAGTATAAAAGAGGAGATGGCAACAACCAGAAAACTAGAGTCCTTCCTTGTACGAGTATAAAAGGCGCGACGGCAGGAACAACAAAACCATTTTCTTTGCCCGCGCGAATATAAAAGGTGAGAGGGCAACAGCAAAGCATACGACTTGCCCGCATGAGTATAAAATGTGAGACGACAATAGCAAAGCATGTTATTTGCCTGCAGTAGTATAAAAGGCAAGAAGGCAACAACAACAAAACTCGACTCTTTTCCTGTACGAGTATAAAAGGCAAGATAGAAGCAACAACAAAAGCAGACTCCTTTCCTGGACGAGTATAAAAGACGAGATGGCAACAACAAAGCATAATCTTTACCCACACAGGTATAAAAGTGAGGCATCAACAATAAAGAGTGTTGTTTGCCTACACGAGTATAAAAGGTGAGACGACAACCACAACAAAACCAGACTCCTTGCTAGTACGAGTGTAAAGGGTGAGTCGGCAACAACAACAAAAGCGTACTCCCAGCCCACACGAGAATAAAAGACGAGATGGCAATAGCAAAGCATACTCCTTATCTGCAGATTATAAAATGCAGGGCGGTAAGAACAACAAAAGCATACTCTTACCTCCGCACGAGTATAAAAGGCGAGACAGCAGCAACAACAAAAGTAGACCCCTTGCCTGCAAGAGTTTAAAGGCGAAAAGTAAAACAAAAAAAGCATACTCCGTAGAAGTATAAATGCGAGACGACAATAACAAAGCTTGCAGCTTGCCCGTACGAGTATAAAAGACGAGACGGCAACAACAACAAATCCAAACTCTTTGCCTGTACAAGTATAAAAGGCAAGATGGCAACAAAAATAAAAGAATATTGCCTGCCCCCATGAATATAAAAGACAAGTTGGCAACAACAAGGCATACTCCTTACTCGCACGAGTATGAAATGCGAGACTGTAACAGCAACAAAGGTAGACTCTTTCCTCGTGAATATAAAAGGTGAGACAATAGTAAGAACAAAAGCAGACTCGTTGCCTGCACCAGTATAAAAGGCGAGATGGCAATAATAGCAAAGCAAACCCCTAGCCTGCACGGGTATAAAGTTGAGACGACAATAATAACAAAAGCACACTCATTGCCCGCTGGAGTGTAAAAGGTGGCACGGTAATAGCAAAACATACTCCTTACTCATTACCTACACGAGTATAAAAGCCGATACGACAAAAATAACAAAACAAGGCTCTTTGCCCGCAAGAGTATAAAAGTCTAGACAGCAACAACAGCAAAAGCTAACTCCTTCCACGAAAGAGTATAAAAGGAAAAAAGTACAAAAACAAAAGTATACTCTATGCCTGCACGAGTATAAAAGGTAAGACGGCAACAACAACAAAACATGACTCCTTGCTCGCGCAAGTATAAAAGGCGAGAGGGCAACAGCAAAGCATACTCATGCCTGCACGATTATAAAAGGTGAGTCGGCAACAACAAAGCGTAGTCCTTTCCCGCACGAATATGAAAGGCGAGACAACAACAACAAAGCATTCGGCTTGCCCGTACAAGTATAAAAGATGAGACGACAACAATAACAAAACCAGACTCCTTGACCGTACAACTATAACAGGCGAAACGACAACAACAATAGAAGCAGACTCCTTGTCCGCAAGAGTATAAAAGGGGACAAGTACAACAACAAAAGTATGCTCATCGCCTAGCTTAGTATGAAAGACGAGACGACGACAACAACAACAAACTAGACTCCTTGCCTGCACTAGTGTAAAACACGAGACAGCACCAACAACAAAAGTAAACTCCTTGCCCACATGTGAATAAAAGACAAAAAGTACAACAACAAAGCATACTCCGTGCCCGCACAAGTATAAAAACCAAGACGACAACAACAAAGTATTCTGCTTGCCTGCACGAATGTAAAAGATGAGACAACAATAGCAAGAAAATCGGACCCCTTACCTACAGGAGTATAAAAGGCGAGATGACCACAATAACAATGACAAACTCCTTGCACGAAAGAGTATAAAAGGTGACAAGTACAACAACAAAAGTATACTCCTCGCCTGCTCGATTATAAAAGGAAAGACAACAACAACAACAAAACTAGAATCTTTGACTAAACTAGTACAAAAGGCGGGACAACAACAACAGTAAAAGTAGACTTTTTGGCCACAACAATATAAAAGGCAAAAAGTACAAAAACAAAAGCATACTTCTTGCCTGCACGAGTATAAAAGCCGAGACGGTAACAATAGCAAAGCAGACTCCTAGCCCTCACGTGTATAAAAGGTGAGATGGCAACAACAAATCATACTCCTTGCCCACACGAGTATAAAAGGCAAGACAACAACACGAAAGCATGCTCTTGGCCCCCACAAGTATAAAAGCGAGATGGCAACAACAGCCACGCAAACTCCTAGCCTGTGCGAGTATAAAAGGCGAGGCGACAACAATAACAAAAGCATACTCATTGCCCACAAGAGTATAAAAGGCGGGGCAACAACAGCAAAGCATACTCTTTACTCGTTGCCTGCACAATTATAAAAGGCAAGATGGCAATAATAACAAAACTAGACTCCTTGCCTGCACAAGTGTAAAAGGCAAGACAGCAACAACAATAAAACCAAACTCCTTGCCTACAAGAGTACAAAAGGCGAAAAGTACAACAACAAAAGTATACTCCTTGGTCGAACGAGTAAAAAAGGCAAGATGGCAACAACAGTAAAGCAGACTCCTAGACCGCACGAGTTTAAAAGGTGAGACAGCAACAATAACAAAAGCAGACTCCTTGCCCGCAAGAGTATAAAACACGACAAGTACAACAACAAAAGCGTACTCCTTGCCCGCCTGAGTGTAAAAGGTGAGACGACAACCAAAAAAAAACCAAACTTTTTACTTGCACGAGTATAAAAGTCGAGACAGCAACAATAGCAAAAGCAGACTCCATGCTCGCAAGAGTATAAAAGGTGAAAAGTGCAACAACAAAAGTATACTCCTTGCCTGCATGGGTATAAAAGGCAAGATGGCAATAACACCAAAATAGACTCCTAGCCCGCACCAGTATACAAGGCAAGGTGGCAGCAATAACAAAGCCAAACTCCTTACTCGCACGGGTATAAAAGGCGAGGCAGCAACAGTAACAAAAGTAGACTCCTTGCCTGCAAGAGAATAAAACACGGAAAGTACAACAACAAAAGTATGCTCCTTGCCCGCACGAGTGTGAAAGGTAAGATGACAACAACAGTAAAATAGAATCCTAGTCGGCGCGAGTATAAAGGACAACATAGCAACAACAACAAAAGAAGACTCCTTGCTTGCAAGAATATAAAAGGCGATAAGTACAATAACAAAAGCATACTCCCCGCCCGCCAAACTATAAACAATGAGACGACAATAACAACAAAACCTGACTCCTTGCCCGCATAAGTATATGAGGCGAGATGACGATAACAACAAAAGTGGACTACTTGCCAGCAAGAGTATTAAAGGCTAAAAGTTGGACAACAAAAATATACGCTTAGCCCACACGACTATAAAATGCGAGATGGCAACAACAAAGCATGCTCCTTTTTCGTATGAGTATAAAAGGCGAGACAGCAACAACCAAGCATGCTGCTTGCCCACACGAATGTAAAAGGCAAGGTGGCAACAAAAACAAAACCAGACTACTCGCTTGTACAAGTACAAAAAGTTAGACGGTAACAACAACAAATGCATACTTGCTACCTGTACGAGTATAAAAGGCGACACGGCAACAATAACAAAAGCAGACTCCTTGCCCTCACAAACTTTAAAGGCGACAAGCACAACAACAAAAGCATACTAATCGCCCACCCTAGTATTAAGGGTGAGACAGCAACAGCAAAGCATATTGCTTGCCTACACGAGTATAAAAGGCGAGACAGCGACAACAAAGCATGCTGCTTGCGCGCATGAGTATAAAAGGTGAGACGACAGCAATAACAAAAGTAGACTCTTTTCCCCAAAGAATATGAAGGCGACAAGTACAACAACAAAAGTATGCTCCTCACCCACCCGAGTATAAAATACGAGACGACAACAACAACAAAACCAGAGTCCTTGCCTGCACGAGTATAAAAGCTGAGACAGTAATAATAGCAAAGCAGACTCCTAGCCCGCATGAGGACAAAAGGTGAGACAACAACAACAAAGCTTTCTACTTGCCTGCACATGTATAAAAGGAGGCCAGTACAATGACAAAATTATACTGCTCGCCCAACTGAGTGTAAAGGGCAAGGTGGCAACAACAACAAAACCGGACTCATTTCCGGTGCGAGTATGAAATACGAGATAACATCAACAACAAATGTAGTCTACTTGCTCGCAAGAGTGTAAAAGGCAAAAAGTATGACAACAAAAGTACACGCCTAGCCTGCACAAGTATAAAAGGCGAGACAACAACAACAATAAAAGCAAACTTCTTGCCCACAAGAGCATAAAGGTGAGACGACAACAACAAAACATGCTGCTTGCCCTCATGAGTATAAAAGACGAGATAGAGTCAACAGCAAAAGTAGTGTCCTTGCTTGCCTGAGTATAGAAGGCGAGAAGGAAACAACAACAAAAGCAGACTACTTGTCCGTAAGAGTATAAAAGGTCACAAGTACAATAGCAAATGTATATTGCTCGCCTGTCCGAGCATACAAGGCGAGACAGCAGCAACAACAATGCCAGACTCCTTGCCCACACGAGTATAAAAGGGAGGCGGCAACAACAGCAAAGGCAGACTCCTTGCCAGCAAGAATAAAAATGGCGAAAAGTATAAAAACAAAAGTATATTGCTTGCCCGCACTAGTATAAAAGCTGAGACGGTAATAATAGCAAAGTAGACACTTAGCCTGGACGAGTGTAAAAGGCAAGACAACAACAACAAAGTATAACCCTTACCTGGATGAGTATGAAAGGCGATACGACCACAACAAAGCATGCTCCTTACCCGCACGAGTGTAAAATGTGAGGCGACAATAACAATAAAACTAGACTCCTTGCCCGTACAAGAATATAAGTTGAGATGGTTGCAACAATAAAAGCATACTTTTTGCACAAATGAGTATAAAACGTGAAATGACAACAACAAAGCATGTTGCTTGCCCCCATGAGTATAAAAGTCGAGACAACAACAATAGCAAGACCAGACTCCTTTCCCGTATGAGTATAAAAGGTGAGATGGGAATAACAACAAAAAAATATTCCCAGCCAGCAACAACAACAATACCAGGCTCTTTGCTCGCAAGAGTATAAAAGACGAAAATTGCAACAACAAAAACATGCTTCTTGCTCACACAAGTATAAAAGATCTTAGGGCAACAACAGCAAAGCAAACTCCTAGCCTACACTACTGTAAATGGCAAGACAGCGACAATGACAAAAGTATACTCCTTTCCCACACAAATATAAAAGACGAGATAATAACCCCAAAGCATACTCTTTACTTATTGCCTGCACCATTATGGAAGGCGAGACGACAACATTAATAAAACAAGACTCCTTGCGCAGACAAGTACCAAAGGAGCGATAGCAACAACAAGAAAAATAGACTCCTTGCCTGCAAGAGTATCAAATGCAAAAATTACAACAACAAAAGAATACTCCTTGCCCGCATGAGTATAAAAGGCGTGATGGAAACAATAGCAGAGGAAACCCCTAGATCGCACAAGTATAAAAGGGGAGACGACAACAATAACAAAAGCAGTTTCCTTGCTCGCAAGAGTATAAAATGCAATAAGTAGAACAACATAAGTATACTCCTTGCCTACCCAAGTGTCAAAGGCAAGACGACAACAACAACAAAACCAGACTCTATGCCTGCACGAGTAAAAAAGAAGAGATGACAATAGCAACAAAAGTAGATGCCTTCCCCGCAAAAGTGTAAAAGCCGACAAGCACGACAGTAAAATTATACTCCTCGATCGTCCGAGTGTAAAAGGCAAGACGGCTACAATAACAAAAGCAAACTCCTTGCCTACAGGAGTATAAATGGCGAGACGGTAACAACAAAGCATGCTGCTTGCCTGAGCAAATATAAAAGGCAAGACGACGACAATCAAGCAAGCTATTTGCCCGCATGAGTGTAAAATGCAATATAGGAACAACAACAAGACTAGACTCCTTGCCTTTACGAGTATAAAAGGCGAGACGACAACAACAATAAAAGCATACTCCTTACCCACATGAGCATAAAAGGCGAGACGAGAACAACAAAGCACACTCCTTACCCACACGAGTATAAAAGTGAGACAGCAAAAAAAATGCATGCTGCTTGGCCGCACAAATATAAAAGCCGAGACGACAACAAAACAAAAACCAACCTCCTTGCCCACATGAGCACAAAATCGAGATAACAACAACAACAACAAAAGAAGACTCCTTGCCCACAAGAGTATAAAAGGTGACAAGTAGAACCACAAAAGTATGCTCCTTACCCGCCTGAGTATAAAAGGCGAGACGACAACAACAACAAAACCAGACTCCTTGCCTGAACCAGTACAAAATGCGAGATTGCAACAACAATAAATCTGACTCCTTGCCCACAAGAGTATAGAAGGCAAAATGGCAACAACAAAGCATGCTCTTTACTCGCATGAGTATAAAAGGCGAGACGGGAACAACAAAGTGTGTTGCTTGCCCACACGAGTATAAAAGTTGAGATGAGAACAATAACAAAGGCATACTCCTAGTCTGCATTAGTATAAAACACTAAATGGTAACTGTAAAACATACTCTTTGCCTGCACAAGTATAAAAGGCAAGAAGGTAACAACAACCAAACTAGACTGGTTGCCCGTACAAGTATAATGGGATAGACAACATCGACAACAAAAGTATACTCCGTGCCTGCAAGAGTATAAAAGGCAAAAAGTATGACAACAAAAGTCTACGCCTAGCCCACCTGACTATAAAATGAGAGATAGCAACAACAAAGCATGCTCCTTTTTCTCACGAGTGTAAAAGGTGAGACGACAACAACAACAAAACCAGACTACTTGCTTGGACAAGTATAAAAGATGAGACGACAACAACAACAAAACCATACTCCCTGCCCATACCAGTATAAAAGGTGTGACGGCAACAACAAACCATGCTACTTGCCCGTGCGAGTATAAAAGGCCATATGATAACAACAACAAAAGCAAACTCCTTACTCACAAGAATATTAAAGGTGACAAGTACAACAACAAAAGTATAATCATCGCCTACCCGAGTATTAAAGGCTCGATGGCAACAGCAAAGCATACTCCTTACCCGCACGAGTACAAAAGGCTAGATGGAAACAACAACAAAAGTAGACTCCTTGCCTGCAAGAAGTACAACGAAAAAAGTATGCTCCTTGCTCGCTCGAGTGTAAAAGACGAGATGGCAACAACAACAAATCCAGTTTTTGCCCGCATGAGTATAAAAGGCGAGACAGTAACAATAGGTAAAGTGGACTCTTTGCTTGCAAGAATATAAAAGGCGAAAAGCATAAAAACAAAAGTATGTTTCTTGCCCGCACGAGTATGAAAGCTGAGATAATAATAACAGCAAAGCAGACTCTTAGCCCACACGAGTATAAAAAGCAATATGACAACAACAAAGTTTACTCCTTGCGCATATGAGTATAAAAGGTAGCAAATACAATAAAAAAAGTATACTCCTTGCCCGCCCGAGTATAAAAGGCAAGGCAGCAACAACAACAAAACCAAACTCATTGCTAGCACGAGTATAAAATGTGAGACAGCAACAACAACAAATGTCGTCTACTTGCCTACAATAGTATAAAAGGCAAAAATTATGACAACAAAAGTGTACACCAAGCCTGCACGAGTATAAAAGGCGAGATAACAATAACAAAGCATGCTGCTTGCCTGCTCGAGTAAAAAAGTGCGACGAAAACAACAATAAAAGCAGTGTCCTTGCCAGCCTGAGTATAAAAGGCGAGAAGGCAACAACAGCAAAAGTTGACTACTTGTTCATAAGAGTATAAAATGCGACAAGTACAATAAAAAAAAGTATACTCCTCGCCTGCCTAAGCATAAAAGGCGAGACAACAACAACAACAAAACCAAACTCCTTACTCGCATGAGAATAAAAGGTGAGGTAGCAACAATAGCAAAATCAGACTCCTTGCTAGTAAGAATATAAAAGGCAAAACGTGTAAAACCAAAAGTATATTGCTTGCCTGTGCTAGTTTAAAGTTGAGACAGTAATAACAACAAAGCAGAAACTTGGTCTGCACTGGTATAAATGGCGAGACGGTAACAACAAAGTATGCTTCTTGCCCGCACGAGCATAAAAGGTGGGACGGTTACAGTAACAAAGCCTGACTCTTTGCCCGTATGAGTAAAAAAGGTGAGACAACAACAATAAAAGCATACTCCTTGCCCGTATTAGCATAAAAGGTGAAGAGTACAACAACAAAAGTATACTCCTTGCCTGAACGAGTATAAATGGCGAGAAGGCAACAACAACAAAGCAGACTCCTAGACCGCCCGTGTACAAAAGGTGAGACGACAACAACAACAGCATATTCCTTGCTCGCAAGAGCATAAAAGGTGAGGCAACAACAACAACAAAACTAGGCTCCTTGCCAGTACGAGTACAGAAGGTGAGATAGCAAACCACGATAGTATAAAAGGCAAGATGGCAGCAACAATGCATACTCTTTGGCTGTAAGAATATAAAAGGGAAAACGACAAGAATAAAGTATGTTGCTTGCCTACACGAGTGGAAAAGGAAAGACAAGAACAACAACAAAAGCATACTCCCTGCCCGCACTACCATAAAAACGAGATGGTAACAGCAAAGCATACTCCTTGCTCGCATAACTATAAAAGGTGGGATGGTAACAATAACAAAACCCAACTCCTTGCTCGCACGAGTATAAATAGAGAGATGGCACCGATAATAAAAGTAGACTCCTTGCACACAAGAGTATAAAAGGTGAAAAGTACAACAAAAAAAGTATACTCCTTGTCTGCACGAGAGTAAAAGGCGGGACAGCAACAACAACAAAGCAAACTCCTAGCCTACACGAGTAGGTGAGACAACGAAAATAACAAAATCATACTCCTTGCCCGGACAAGTATAATCACCGATACAAAAATAGCAAAGCATACACTTTACTCATTGCCAGTATGATTTAAAAGGTGAGACACCAACAACAATAAAGTTTGACTCCATGCCCACAAGAGTATAAGAGCCAAAAAGTACAACAATAAAAGTATACTCTTTGCCAACACGAGTATAAAATGCCAAAAGTACAATAACAACAGATCAGACTCCTAGCCTGCACAAGTATAAGAGGAGAGACGACAACAACAAGAAAGTCAAGCTCCTTGCCTGCACGAGTAAAAAAGGCAATATAGCAACAACAACAAAAGTAAACTCCTTGTCCACAAGAGTATAAAAGGTGAAGAGTACAATGACAAAAGTACACTCGTCGCCCACACGAGTATAAAAGGCGAGACGGCAACAATAGTAAAGTTGACTCCTAGACCGCACGAGTATAAAAGGTGAGACGACAACAACAATGAAAGCAAACTCCTTGTCCGCAATAGTATAATAGGCGACACGTACAACAACAAAAGTATACTCCTTGCCCGCCCGGGTGCAAAATATGAGACAATAACAACAACAAAACCAGACTCCTTACCTGCACGAGCATAAAAGGCGAGACTGTAATAACAACAAAAGCAGACTCCGTGCCCACAATAGTATAAAAGGCGACAAGTACAAGAGCAAAATTATACTCTTTGCTCGTCCAAGTATAAAAGCCAAGACGACTACAACAACGAAAGTAGACTCCATGCCCGTAGTAGTATGAAAGGCAAGATGGCAACAATAAAGCATGTTGCTTGCCCACATGAGTGTGCAAGACGAGACAACAACAATAATAAAACCATACTCCTTGCCTATACAAGTATAAAAGGCAAGACAACAATAGCAATAAAATCATACTCCTTACCCGCACGGGTATAAAAGGCGACACGGCAACAACAAAGCGTACTCCTTGCCCCCACTAATAGAAAAGGTGAAATGACAACAACAAAGTGTGCTGCTTGCCCACAATAGTATAAAAGGTAGAACAACAACAAAAAAGCATGCTCCATGCCCACACAAGTACAAAAGGCAAGATGGCAACAACAACAAAAGCATACTCTTTGCTAGCACGAGAATAAAAGGCGAGAGGCAACAGCAAAATAGACCCCTGGCCCACACGTGTGTAAAAGGTGAGATGGCAACCACAACAAAGGTAGACTCCTCGCTCGCAAGAGTATAAAAGGCATAAAGTACAACAATTAAAGTATACTCCTTGCCCACACAAGCATAAAAAGTAAAGTATATACCTTGCTCGCACGCGGATAGAAGGTAGACGACAACAACAACAAATGCAGACTCCTTGATAGCAAGAGAATAAAAAGTGAATAGTACAAGAACAAAAGTATACTCGTTTCCTTCACGAGCATAAAAGACGAGACGACAACAACAACAAATCAGACTCCTTGCCTGCATGAATATAAAAGAGGAGATGGTAGGAACATATGAACTAGACTCCTTACCTGCAAGGGTATAGAAGGTGTAAAGTGTAACAACAAAAGTGTATTCCTTGCCTGCACGGGTATAAAAGCGAGTAGGCAACAACAGTAAAGTAGACTCCTAACCTGCACATGCAAAACATGTATAGCAAAAGCAAAGTCCTTGCTCGCAAGAATATAAAAGGCAAAACGTACAACAGCAAAAGAATACTCCTTGCCCGCACAGGTATAAAAGGCTGGATGGCAACAATAGCAAAGTAGACTTCGAGCCCGCACATGTAAGACAACAATAACCACAATGCAGACTCCAAGACCGCACGAGTATAAAAGGTGAGACGACAATAACAACAAAAGCAGACTACTTACCTACAGGAGTATAAAAGGCAGCAAGTACAAGAATAAAAGTGTACTTCTTGCCCGCGCAAGTGTAAAAGGCGAGCCGGCGACAACAACAGAACCAGACTCCTAATCTACGTGAGTATATAGGGCGAAACCGCAAATAAAAGGAAACTCCCTGCTTGCAAGAGTACACAAGGCGGCATGTACAACAACAAAAGTATACTCCTCACCTGCCCGAGTATAAAAGTCGAGACGACAACAACCACAAAACCAGACATGTCGCCCGCCTAAGTATAAAATGCGAGATAGCAACAATAGCAAAAGTAGTCTACTAGCCCGCAACAATATAAAAGGAGAAAATTATGACAACAAAAGTATATGCCCAGCCTGCAAGAGTATAAAAGGCAAGATGACAACAACAAAGCATACTCCTTACCCACTCGAGTATAAAAGGTAAAACGGAAACAACAAAGCATGTTGCTTGCCCACACGAGTATAAAAGGCGAGACAGAAACAACAAAGCTAGAGTCCTTGCCTGCACGAGTATAAAATATGAGAAGATAATAATAACAAAAGCAGACTCTTTGCCCACAAGAGTATAAAAGGCAACAAGTACAACAACAAAATTATAGTCCTCACTCGCTTGAGTATAAAAGGTGAGATGGCAACAAGAACAAAATCAGACTCCTTACCTGTATGAGTATAAAAGGCACAAAGTACAAAAACAAATGTATACTCTTGACCCACACGAGAGTAAAAGTCGAGACTGTCATAACAGCAAAGTAGACACCTAGCCCACACGAGTATAAAAGGCGAGACGACAACAACAACAAAACCAGAGTCCTTGCCCGTACAAGTACATAAGGCGAGATGACAATAATAACAAAAGCATACTCTTTGTCTACACAAGTAAAAAGGGCTTGACGACAATAGCGAAAAATACTCCTTGCCCACACAAGTATAAAAGGCGAGACAAAAACAACAAAGCATGCTCCTTACTTGCACGAGCATAAAAGGCGAGATGGCAACAATAACTAAAGCAGTGTCTTTTCCTGCAAGAATATAAAAAGGCACAAAGTACAACAAGGAAGGTATACTTCGCGCCCACGTGAGTCTAAAAGGTCAGACAGCAACAACAACAAACCAGACTCTTTGGTCGTGTGAGTATAAAAGGCGCGACAACAACAATGACAAAAGCAGACTCCTTGCTCGCAAGAGTGTAAACAGCAAAAAGTAAAACAAGACAAGGATACTTCTTGCACACACAAGTTTAATTGGCGAGATAGTAACAACAGCAAAGTAGACTCCTAACCTGCACGAGTATGAAAGGCAAGACGGTAACAATAACAAAACTAGACTCCTTGCCCGCATGAGTATAAAAGGAGAGACAGCAACAATAACAAAGGCATGCTCCTTACCCGCAAGAGTATAAAAGGCAAAAAGTACAACAACAAAAGTATACACCTTGCCCACACGGGTATAAAAGGCGAGACGGCAACAACGGTAAAGTAGACTCCTAGCCCGCACAAAAATAAAAGGCGAGACAACAACAACAACAAAAGGAGACTCTTCACTTGCAAGAGTATAAAAGGGGCCTATTGCAATGACAAAAGTATACTCCTTGCCCTTTACAACAACAAAACTAGGCTCATTGCCCGTACGAGTATAAAATGCGAGACAACAATAACAGCAAAAGTAGTCTACTTGCCTGCAAGAGTATAAAAGGCAAAAAGTATGACAACAAAGGTATACGCTTAGATTGCACAAGTATAAAATGCAAGATGGTAACCACAATCAAGTTAGACTCCTTGCCTGCAATAGTATAAAAGGTGAGACGACAACAACAAATCATACTTTTTTCCCCCACGATTATAAAAGGTAAGATGGTAAAAACAAAGATTACTGCTTGCTCGCACGAGTATAAAATGTGAGATAGCAGCAACAACAAAACCAGAGTCCTTGCTCACATGAGTATAAAAGATGAGAAGGCAACAACAACAATTGTAGACTCCCGGGAAAAGGATAAAAGGCGACAAGTAGAACAACAAAAATATAATCCTCGCCTGTCCAAGCATCAAAAGGCGAGTTGGCAACAACAATAAAGCCAGACTCCTTACCTGTACGAGTATAAAAGGTGAGACAGCAACAACAGTAAAAGCAGACTCCTTGCCCGCAAGTATATAAAAGGCGAAAAGTACAAAAATAAAAGTACACTCCTTTCTCGTACGAGTATACAAGCCGTGACGGTAATCGTAGCAAATTAGACACCTATCCCGCACAGGTATAAAAGGCGAGACGACAACAACAAACCATACTCCTTGCCCGCATGAGTATAAAAGGTGAGACAACAACAATAAAGCATACTCCTTGCCCGCATGAGTATAAAAGGCGAGACGACGACAACAACAACAAAACTAGACTCGTTGCCCATACGAGCGTGTAAGACTAGACGAAAACAATAACAACAGCATACTCTTTGCCTGAACGAATAAAAAAGGTGAGACGGCAACAGCAAAGCATACTCCTTGCCCGTACGAATATAAAAGGCGAGACAGCAACAATAAAGCGTGCTCCTTGCCCACGCGAGCATAAAAAGCGAGATGACAACAACAATAACCGTACGAGCATAGAAAGCTAGATAGAAACAACAACAATAATCGGCTCCTTGCCCGTAAGAGCATAAAAGGCGAGATAGTAACATCAAAGCATACTCTTTGCCTGCACGAGTATAAAACGCAAGACGGGAACAACATAGTTTGCTGCTTGCCCATGCGAGTATAAAAAGGCGAGGCAACAGTAACGGCAAAACTAGACTGCTTTCCTGTGCTAGTATAAAAGGCCAGACGGGAACAATAACAAAAGAATACTCCTAGATAGAACTAGTATAAAAGACGAGACGGCAACATCAAAGCATACTCCTTACCCGCACGAGTATAAAAGGCAAGACGACAACAAGAAAAAAACCAAACTCCTTGCTGGCACGAGTATAAAAGGCGAGACAGCACTAACAACAAAAGTGTACTCCTTTCCCACAAGAGTATAAAAGGTAAAAAGTACAACAACAAAAGTCTACTCCTTGCCCGCACGAGTATAAAATGTGAGATGGCAACAGCGTAAAAGGCAAGACAACAACAACAAAGCATGCTGGTTGCCTGCATGAGTAAAAAAGGCGAGAAGACAACAACGACAAAATCAGACTCCTTGCCTGCAACCACAAAAGTATATTCCTTACTCGGACGAGTATAAAAGGAGAAACGGGAACAACAACAAAGCAAACTCCTAGCCCACACGTGTTAAAAGGCAAGATGGTGACAAGAACAAAAGCAGACTCTTTTCTCACAAGAGTATAAAAAGGTGAGATGACAATAACAAAGTGTACTCCTTTCCACACGAGTATAAAAGGCGAGATGGTGACAACAAAGCATGCTGCTTGCCTACACGAGTATAAAAAACGACATGGCAACAACAACAAAACTAGACTCCTCTCCCATACGAGTATAAAAGGTAAGACGGCAACAACAACAAAAGCATACTCCATGCCCGCACGAGTATAGAAGGCAAGATAGCAATGACAAAGCATATTCCTTGCACGCATGAGTATAAAAGGTAAAACGACAATAACAACAAAACCAGACTCCTTACCCACACAAGTATAAAAGGCAAGACAACAACAACAACAATAGTAGACTCCTTGTCTGCAAAAGTAAAAAAGGCAAAACGATAACAACAACAAAACCAGACTCCCTACCCGCATGAGTGTAAAAGGCGAGATGACAACAACGACAAAGCATACTCCTTGCATGCACAAGTATCAAACGTGAGACGACAATATTAAAACATACTCCTTCCCCGCAAAAGTATAAAAGGTGAGACGACAACAACAAACATACTCCTTGCTTCCACGAGTATAAATGGCGAGACGGCAACAACAAAGCATGGTCGTTACCCGCATGAGTATAAAAGGTGAGGCAGCAATAAGAACAAAATCGGACTCCTTGCTCGCACGAGTATAAATAGGGAGACGACAACAATAATAAAAGCATATTCCTTGCCTGCACGAGCATAAAAGGCAAGATAGCAATGGCAAAGCATACTCCTTACCCGCATGAGTATAAAGTCAAGACAGTAACAACAACAAAACTACTCTCCTTGCTCGTACAAGTATAAAACGTGAGACAACAACAGCAACAAATGTAGATTCTTTGCTCGCAAGAGCATAATAGGCGTAAAGTACAACAACAAAAGCATACTCTATGCCTACACGAGTATAAAAGGCGAGACGACAACAATTGCAAAGCATACTACTAACCCGCACGAGTATAAAAGGCGAGATGCCAACAATAGAAAATGCAAACTCTTTGCCTACGAGAGTAAAAAAGGCGACAAGGACAACAACATAATCAGACTCTTTGCCCGGACAAGCATAAAAGACGAGTAAACAACAACAACAAAAGTAGCCTCCTTGGCCAGAAGACTATAAACAACAAAAAGTACAACAAAAGTATACTCCTTGCCTCCACGGGCATAAAAGGTGGGAAGGTAACCACAACAAAATCGATTCTTAGCACGCACGAGTTAAAAGGATAGGTAGTAGCAACAACAAAAGCGGACCCCTTGCTGACAAAAGCATAAAAGGCGAGGTAGCAACAACAAATCACACTCCTTGCCAGACTCCTTGATCACAAGTGCAAAAAAGTCGTGACGACAACAATAGCTAAAATAGACTCCTTCCCTACAAGAGTATAAAAAGCAAAAAATATAACAATAAAAGTACACTCGTTGCCTACACAAGTATAAAAGGCAAGTTGATAACAACAACACAACCAAACTCCCTGCCAGCAGGAGTACAAAATGCGAGACGGCAACAACAACAAAGGCAAACTCCTTGCCCACAAGAGTATAAAAGGATAAATGTACAACAACAAAAGTATGCCCTTTGCCCGCACGAGCATAAAAGGCGAGACAACAACAACAACTAAGCAGACACCTAGCCCGCACGACTATAAAAGACGAAATGAAAACAACAACAAAAGCACACTCCCTGCCCACAAGAGAATAAAAAGATGACAAGCATAGCAACAAAAGCATACTCCTTTCCCGCATGAGTATAAAAGGAGAGACGGGAACAATAGCAAAGCAGACTCCTAGCCACACGAGCTAACAGACTAGTCGGCAACAACAACAAAAGTAGACTCCTTTTCCACTACAGTACAAAAGTTGAGACAGCGACAGCAAAGCAAACTCCTTGCCTGCATGGGTATAAAATTCAAAACGGTAACAACAAACCTTGCTGCTTGCCTGTACAAATATAAAAGGCGACATAGCAACAACAACATAACTAGACTCCTCTACCGTACGAGTATAAAACAACAACAAAAAAAGCGTATGCCCTATCCACACGAGTATACAAGGCGAGACGGCAACAACAAAGCATATTTTTTGCCTGCCTAAGTATAAAAGGCGAGACGGCAATAACAACAAATCCAGACTCCTTTCCTGCACAAGTATAAAAAGTGAGACAACAACAACAACAAAACTAGACTCCTTGTCCACAAAAGTACAAAAGGCAAAAAGTATAGCAAGCAAAGCATACCCCTTGCCTGCACGAGAATAAAAGGTGAGATGGCAACTACAACAAAACCAAACTCCCTGCCCGCATCAGTATAAAAGGTGAGATGGCAAAAACTACAAAAGCAAACTTATTACCCGCAAAAGTATAAAAGATGAAAAGTACAACAACAAAAATATACTCCTTGCCTATACGAGTATAAAAGGCGAGACGGGAACAACAGGAAAGCAGAAAGCTGGCCAACACAAGTGTAAAAGGCAAGATGGCAACAGCAACAAAAGCATGCTCCTTTCCCGCAAGAGTAAAAAAGACGAGACAACAACAATAAAGCATACTGCTTGCCCACACGAGTATAAAAGGCAAAATGGCAACAACAACAAATCTCGACCTAATCGCACGAGTATAAAATGTAAGACGACAATAACAATAAAATCAGACTCCTTGCCCATACGAGTATAAAATGCGAGACGACAACAACAAGAAAAGTAGACTCCTTACCTACAAGAATATAAAAGGCAAAAAGTACAAAAATAAAAGTATACTCCTTGCCCGCATGACCATAAATTGTGAGATGGTAGCAACAATAAAGCAAATGCTTAGTCCTCATGAGTATAAAAGATGAGATGGCAACAACAACTAAGGCATACTCCTTGCTCACAATAGTATAAAAGATGAGGTGGCACCAGCAAAACATACTCCTTACTCGCATGAATGTAAGAGGCGAGATCACAAAAACAAATCATGCAGCTTGCCCGCACGAGTATAAAAGGCAAAGTGGCAACAACAAAACCATACTCCTTGCTCATAGAAGTTTAAAAGGCGAGACGACAACAACAACAAAAGCAGGCTCTTTTTTTGCAAAAATATAAAAACGAAAAGTACAAAAATAGAAGTGTAATCCTTGCCCGCACGAGTGGAAAAGGATAGACGGTAACAGTAGTAAAGTAGACTCCTAGCCCGCATGAGTATAAAAGGTGAGACAATAACAACAACAAAAAGAGACTCCTTGCCCGTAAGAATATAAAAGACGAGAAGTACAAAAATAAATGTGTACTCCTTGCCCGCATGAGTATAAAAGGCGAGACAGTAATAACAGCAAAGTAAACGCCTAGCCCTCACGAGCATAAAAGGCGAGGCGACAACAACAACAAAAGCAGACTCCTTACTTGCAAGAGTGTAAAAGGCGAGACGGTTATAACAAAGCATACTCTTTAGTCGCACGAGTATAAAAGGCGAGACAGCAACTACAAAGCATGTTGCTTGCCCGCAGGAGTATAAAAGGCAAGATGGCAACAACAACAAAGCCAGACTCCTTACCCGTACTGGTGTAAAAGGCAAGACAACAACAACAACAAAAGCATACCCATTCCCCGTAGGAGTGCAAAAGGCAGGACGGCAACAACAAAGCATACTCTTTCTCTGCAAGAGCATAAAAGGGGAGATGGTGACAACAAAGCATACTTCATGCTCGCACGTGTGTAAAAGGCGAGCCGGCAACAACAAAGCATGCTCCTCCCCTACACAAACATCAAAGACAAGACGAAAATAACGGCATAACCAAAGTCTTTGCCCGCATGAGTATAAAAGGCGAGACGACAATAGCAAAGCATACCCCTAACCCTCACGAGTATAAAGGTGAGAGGACAACTATAAGAAATGGGGCCTCTATCCCAACAAGGGCATAAAAGGTGAGTCGGCAACAACAACAAAAGCATACTCCTTGCTTGCAAGAGTATAAAAGGCGAGATAGCAACAACAAAGCCTACTCCTTGCTCGCACGAGTATAAAAGGCGAGACGACAACAACAAAGTATGCTCCTTACCCACACCAGTATAAAAGGCGAGACGACGACAACGACAAATCCAGACCCCTTGACCGGGTGAGGATAAAAGGCCAGATAGCAAACAATAACAAAAGCATACTCGTTACCCGCTCGAGTATAAAAGACAAGATGATAACAACAAATCATTCTCCTTGTCCGTATGAGTATAAAAGGCGAGTCGGTAACAACAACAAAACTAGTCTCCTTGCCCACACGAGTGTAAAAAGCAAGACACCAACAACAACCAAAGCAGACTCCTTATCCGCAAGAGCATAAAAGGCGAAAAGTACAATGACAAAATCATACTCCATGCCCGTAAGAGTATAAAAGGCGAGATAGCAAAAACTGCAAAGTAGACTCCTAACCCGCACGAGTATAAAAGGTAAGAGGGTAATAACAACAAAAGTAGACTCTTTGCCTTCAAGAGTAAAATTGCAACAAGTACAACAACAAACTAGACTCTTTGCGCGCATAAGCATAAAAGGCGAGAAGGCAACAACAGCAAAAGCTGACTACTTGCCCACAAGAGTATAAAAGGGGAAAAGTAAGACAACTAAATTATACTCCTTGCCTCCACAAGTATAAAAGGTAAGGTGGTAACAATAGTAAAACAGACTCCCAGGCTGCATGAGTTAAAAAGCTGAACAGCGACAACAACTAAAGTAGACTCCTTGCCCACAAGAGTATAAAAGGCAAGGCAGCACCAACAAAGCATACTCCTTGCCAACAAGAGCATAAAAGGCGACATGACAACAACCAAGCATGCTATTTGCCTGCACGAGAATAAAAGGCAACACGACAACAACAAAAAAAACTAGACTCCTTGCTTATACGAGCATAAATGGCGAGACAGCAAAAACAACAAAAGCATACTAGCTGCCAACACAAGTATAAAAGGCAAGATGACAACAACAAAGCGCATTCCTTCCTCGCATTGGTATAAAAGGCGAGACGACAACAACAACAAAACTAGACTCCTTGCCTGCACAAGCTTAAATGATGAGACGGCAATGACAGCAAAACTAGGCTCCTTCCTCGCAAAATTATAAAAACCAAAAAGTATGACAACAAAAGTACACTCATTGCCTGCAGAAGTATAAAAGGCAAGACGATAACAACAACAAAACCATATTCACTGTCCGGACGAGTATAAAAGGCGAGACAGCAATAACATCAAAAGTAGACTCATTGCCCGCAAGAGTATAAAAGTAAAAAAGTACAACAACAAAAGTATGTCGTTTGCTTGCACGAGCATAACAAGCGCGACGACAACAATAGCAAAGCAGATGCCAAGCCCTCACGAGTATAAAAGGCAAAGTGATAACAACAACAAAGCCAGACTCCTTGCCTGCAAGAGTATAAAATAGGAGGCAACAACAGCAAAACATACTCCTTGCTCGCATGAGTATAAGAGGCAAGACAACAAAAACAAAGCATGCGGCTTGCCTGCACAAGTATAAAAGGCGAGACGGTAATAACAATAAAAGTAGACTCCTTACTAGTACGAGCATAGAAGGCGAGACGATAGCAACAACAAAAGCAAACTCATTGTCTACAAGAATATAAAAGGTGAAAAGTACAAAAATAGAACTATGCTCCTTTCCCGCACAAGTATAAAAGGCGAGATGGTAACAGCAGTAAAGTGGACTCCTACCCCGCATGAGCATAAAAGGTAAGATACAAACAACAACAAAAGAAGACTCCTTTCCCTTGAGAATATAAAAGGCAAGAAGCACAAAAATAAATGTGTATTCCTTGCCCGCAAGAGTATAAAAGGGGAGACAGTAACAACAACAAAGTAGACGCCTAGTAATCACGAGTATGAAAGGCGAGATGGCAACAACAACGAAAGCAGACCCTGCAAGAGTATAAAAGGCGAGACGGTAACAATAAAGCATAATCCTCACTCAGGCGAATATAAAAGGCGAGACAGCAACAACAAAGCATGCTGCTTGCCTACAGGAGTATAAAAAGAGAGACGACAAGAACTACAAAACCAGACTCCTTGCTCGTACAAGTATAAAAGGCGAGACGAAAACAACAAAAATAGCACACTCCTTGCCTGCACGAGTTTAAAAGGTAGGAAGGCAACAGTAAAGCATACTCCTTCCCCACGAGAGTATAAAAGACGAGACTGCGACAACAAAGCATACTACTTGGTCGCACGTGTGTAAAAGACGAGATGGCAACAACAAAGCATGCTCTTCGCCCACACGAATATAAAAGGTAAGAGGACAATAATGACAAAACTAGACTCCTTGCTTGCACGAGTATAAAAGGCAAGGCGGTAATAACATATCATACTCCTAACCCACACGACTATGAAAAAATGAGAGCACAACTACAACGAATGCGGCCACCTTGCCCGTATGGGTATAAAAGGCAAGACGACAACAACAATAAAAGGATAGTCCTTGCACGTATGAGTATAAAAGGCAAAACAGTAACAACAAAATATACTCCTTCATCGCGAGAGTATAAAAGGCGAGACAGCATGAACAAAGCATACTCCTTACTCGCACGAGTATAAAAGGCAGGAAGGCAACAACGAAGCATGCTCTTTACTCGCACTAGTATAAAAGGCCAGACAACAGTAACAACAAAACCAAACTCCTTGACCACATGAGTCTAAAAGGCGAGACGACAACAACAATAAAAACATACTCCTTGCCCACACGAGTATACAAGGCGAGATGGCAACAGCAAATCATACTCCTTATCGACACGAGTATAAAAGGCAAGTCGCTAACAACAACAAAACTAGTCTCCTTGCCCGAACGAGTATAAAATGCGAGATAGCAACAAAAATGAAAGCAAACTCCTTGCCTGCAAGAACATAAAAGACGAAAAGTACAACAGCAAAAGCATACTCCATCTCGCAAGACAATAAAATACGAGACGGTAACAACTGCAAAGCAGACACCTAACCCACATCAGTATAAAAGGGGAGAGGGTAACACTAGTGAAAGTAGACTTTTTGCTCGAAAGAGTAAAAATGGTGACAAGTACAACAACAAAACCAGACTCCTTGAGCGAATGAGCAGAAAAGACGAGAAGGCAACAACAGCAATAGTAGACTCCTTGCCTGCAAGAGATAAAAGGGGAAATGTAAGATAACAAAAGTATATTCCTTGCCTCCACAAGTATAAAAGATAAGGCGTTAACAACAGTAAAATAGAGTCCTAGCCTGCACGAGTTAAAAGACTATATGGCAACAACAACAAAAGTAGACTCCTTGCCCACAAGAGTATAAAATGTGAGGGGGCAACAATAAAGCATACTCCTTGCCATCATGAGCGTAAAAGGTGAGATGGCAACAACCAGGCATGCTACTTGCCCGAACGAGAATAAAAGGAGACACGGCAACAGCAACAAAACCAGAATCTTTGCCTATACGAGTATAAATGGTGAGACAACGACAATAACAAAAGCATACTTGCTGCCAGCACGGGCATAAAAAGTGAGATGACAACAGTAAAGCGTACTCGTTACCCGCAAGAGTATAAAAAGCGAGATGGCAACAACAACAAAAGCAGACTCCTTGCCTGCACGACCATTAAAGCAGAGATGGCAACAATAGCAAAAGTAGGTTCCTTCCTCGAAAAAGTATAAGAAGCAAAACGTACGATAACAAGAGTACACTCCTTGCCTGCACTAGTATAAAAGGCAAGACAATAATAACAACAAAACCAGACTTTGCACCCGCATGATTACACAAAGCGAGATAGCAACAACAAACACAAAAGCAGGCTCATTGCCCGCAAGAGTATAAAAAGAGAAAAGTACAGCAACAAATGTATGTCGTTCGCCCGCACGAGCATAACGGGTGAGACAATAACAATAGCAAAGTAGATGCCTAGTCCTCATGAGTATAAAAGGCGAGACGACAACAACAACAAACGCAAACTCCTTGCCCATAAGAGTATAAAAGACGGGGCGGCAACAACAAAATGTACTCCTTACTCGCATGAGTGTAAGAGGCAAGACGACAAAAGCAAAGCATACGACTTGCCCGCACTAATGCAAAAGGCGAGACAGTAACAAGTATAAAAGGCGAGACGGTAGCGACAACAAAAGTGGACTTCTGGTCCATAAGAGTACAAAAGGCAAAAAGTACAAAAATAGAAGTATACTCCTTGCCCACACGAGTATAAAAGGTGAGACGATAACAACAGTTAAGTAGACTGCAAAACTGCATGCGCATAAAAGGTGAGACAGTAACAATAGAAAAAGGAGACTCCTTACCTGCAAGAATATAAAAGGTGAGAAGTACAAAAATAAATATATACTCCTTGCATGCATGAGTATAAAAGGCGAGACAGCAACAACAACAAAGAAGATGCCTAGCCTTCACGAGTATGAAAGGCGAGATGGCAACAATAACAAAAGTAGACTCCTTGCCCAGAAGAGTATAAAAGGCGAGACGATAACAACAAAGCATACTCCTTCCTCGAACGAGTATAAAAGGCGAGATGGCGACAACAACAAAACCAGACTCCTTGACCGCACAAGTGTAAAAGACGAGATGACAACAACAACAAAAGCATACTCCTTGCCCGCACGAGTATAATAGGCGAGACGGCAACATCAAATCATACTCCTTGTTCGCACGAGTACAAGAGGCGAGTCGGTAACAGCAACAAAACTAATCTCCTTTCTTGCATGAGTATAAAAGACGAGATAGCAACAACAACTAAAGCAAATTCCTTGCCCGCAAGACCGTAAAAGGCAAAAAGTACAACAACAAAGGCATACTCCATGCCCGCAAAAGCATAAAAGGTGAGACAAGTACAATTGCAAAGCAGACTCCTAATGCACGTGAGTATAAAAGGCGAGACGATAACAACAGTAAAAGCAGACTCTATGCCTACAAGAGCAAAAAAATTGACAAGTACAACAACAAAATCAAGCTCCTTGTGTGCACGAGCATAAAAGGCGAGAAGGCAATGGCAGTAAAAGTAGACTCCTTGCCAGCAAGAGTATGAAAGGGAAAAAGTACGACACCTAAAGTATACTCCTTGTCTCCACAAGTATAAAAGGTGTGGCAGTAACAACAACATTACGGACTCCTGGCCCTTACGAGTCAAAAGGCTAAATGGCAACAAGAACAAAAGTAGACTCCTTGCCCACAAGAGTATAAAGGCGAGGCAACAACAACAAAGCATACTCCTTGCCGACACGAGCATAAAAGGCGATACGTCAACAACCGATCATGCTACTTGTCCGCACGAGAATAACAAGCGACACGGCAACAACAACAAAACCAGACTCCTTGCCTATAAGAGTATAAATGGTGAGATAGCAATAACAAGAAAAGCATACTTACTGCCAGCACGAGTATACAAGGCAAGACTAAAACAGTAAAGTGTACTGCTTACCCGCATGAGTATAAAAGGCAAGGCCGCAGCAACGACAAAACCAGACTCCTTGCCCCCACGAGCATAAAAGCTGAGACAAAAACGATAGCAAAAGTTGGCTCCTTTCTTGCAAAAGTATGAAAAGCAAAAATTACAACAGCAAAAGTACACTCCTTGCCTACACAAGTATAAAAGGCGATACGATAACAACAACAAAGCAAGATTCCCTACCCAAATGAGTATAAACGATGACACAGCAACAACAACAACAGCAAACTCTTTGCCTGCAAGAGTATAAAAGGAGAAAAATACAACAAAAAAAAGTATGTCACTTGCTCGCACGAGCATAACAGGCGAGACGATAACTATGGCGAAGCAAACATCTAGCCTACACAACTACAAAAGGCAAGACAACAACAACAACAAAACCAAAGCCCCTGTACAAACGAGTATAAAAGGCGAGACAATAACAACAAAAAAATCAGACTCCTTGTCCACAAGAATACCCAAGACTACAACAACAAAGACCGCTGCTTGCCTGCAAGAGTATAAAAGGTGACACAACCACAACAACGAAACTAGACTCCATGCCTATACGAGTATAAAGATGGCAACAACAACAAAAGCATACTCCCTCCTTGCATGAGTGTAAAAGGCGAGATGACACCAGTAAAGCATACTCTTTTCTCCCATGAGTATGAAAGGCAAAACAATAACAGCAACAAAACCAGAATCCTTCGCCGAGCAAGTATACAAGGCGAGACAGCAACCATAACAAAGACAGAGTCCTTGTCCGCAAGCGTGTAAAAGGCAAAAAGAACAACAACAAATGTGTGCTCCTTGCCTGCACGAGTATAAAAGGCAAGGAGGCAATGACAAAAAAAAAACGGACTCCTTGCCCACAAGAGTATAAAAGGAAAAAAGTACAGCAACAAAAATATGCTTTTTGTCGGCACCAGTATAAAAGGCAAAATGACAACAGTAGCAACACAGACACCTGGCCCGCATGCACCAGTATAAAAGGCCAGACAGCAGCAACAACAAAAGCAGACTCCTTGTCTGCAAGAGAATAAATGCAAGAAGTACAACAACAAAACTGTACTCCTTGCCGACTGAGTACAAAGGGCGAGACGACAACAACAATAAAACTAGACTCCTTGCCCACACAAGTATAAAAGGCGAGAGGGCAACAATAACAATAGTAGAGTCCTTCCCCACAAGAGTCTAAAAGGCGAAAAGAACAACAAGAAAAGTATACTGTTTGCCCGCACGAGTATAAAAGGTGAGATGATGACAATGGCAAAGTAGGCTCTTAGCCTGCATGAGTTAAAAGGCAAGATGGCAATAACAACAAAAACAGGCTCCTTTACTGCAAGAGTTTAAAAGGCAAAACAGCAACAACAAAGCATACTCCTTGCCCGCATGAGTATAAAAGGCGAGACTGCAACAACAAAGTATACTCCTTACTCGCACGAGTATAAAAAGCGAGACTGCAACAACAAAGCGTGGTTTTTGCCTACAAGAGTATAAAAGGTGGCACAACGACAACAACAAAATCACACTCTTTGCTTGTACGAGTATAAAAGGTGAGATGGCAACAACAACAAAACCAAACTCTTTGCCCACCCAAGTATAAAAGGCGAGAAAGCAACAACAAAAGCAAACTCGTTGCCCATACGAGCATTAAAAGCGAGATGACAATGACAACAAAAATAGACTCCTTGTGCGGATGAGTATAAAAGGTGAGACAGCAACAACAACAAATGCAAACTCCTTGCATGCAAGTGTATAGAAAGTGAAAAGTGCAACAACAATAGCATACTCCTTGCCCGTATGAGTATAAAAGGAAAGATGACAACAACAACAAAACCAAAGTCCCTGCACACACTAGTATAAAAGGCAAGGTAGTAACAACAATAAAAACATACTCCTTACCTGCAAGAGTATAAAAGGCAAAAAGTACAACAACAAAAATATGTTTTTTTGCCCCCACGAGTATAAAAGGCGAGACAGCAACAACTGCAAAGCAGACACCTAGCCTGTACGAGTATAAAAGGCGAGACAACAACAACAACAAAAGTAGACTCATTTCCTACAAGAGTTTAAAAGGCAAGACAACAACAATAAAGCATACTCCTTGCCCACACGAGTTTAAAAGGCGAGACTGCAACAACAAAGTGTACTTCTTATCTGAACGAGTATAAATGGCGACACGGCTACAACAACAAAATCGCACTCCTTGCTTGTACGAGTATAAAAGGCGAGACGGCAACAACAACAAATATATACTCGTTGCCCCCACGAGTATAAAAGGCGAGAGGACAACTGCAAAGCATACTCTGTGCACACATTAGTATAAAATATGACATGGCAACAACAACAAAACCATACTCTTTGCCTAACCAAGCATAAAGGGCAAGACAGCAACAACAACAACAAAAGTAGACTCCTTGTCTGTAGGAGTGCAAAAGGCGAAAGGCACAACAACAAAAGTAAACTCATTGCTTGCACGAGCATTAAAGGTGAGATCACAATGACAACAGAATTAGATTCCTTGGATGCATTAGTATAAAAGGTTAGACAACAACAACAACAAATGCAAACTCCTTGCACGCAAAAGCATAGAAGGCAAAAAGTACAACAATGACAGCATACTCCTTGACCGCACGAGTATAAAAGGCAAGACGACAACAATAACAAAACCAAAGTCCCCACATGCACGAATACAAAAGGTGAGATAGTAACAACAACAAAAGCAGACTTCTTACCTGCAAGAGTATAAAAGGCAAAAAGTACAACAACAAAAATATGTTCTTTGCTCGTATGAGTATGAAAGGTGAGACAGCAATGACAGCAATGCAGGCACCTAGCGCAGATGAAAATAAAAGGCGAGATTGTAATAACATCAAAAGTAGATTCATTGCCTGCAAGAGCGTAAAAGACGACAAGTTCAACAACAAAAGTATACTCCTTGCCCGACCGAGTATAAAAGGCAAGGCGGCAACAACAACAAAGCCAAACTCCTTGCTCGCATGAGTATACAAGATGAGATGGCAATAATAAGAATAGTAGAGTCCTTCCCTGCAAGAGTCTATAAGGCAAAACGAACAATAAGAAAAGTATACTCCTTGCCCGCACGAGTATAAAAGGCGACATGATAACAACGACAAAAGAGACTCTTAGCCCGTACGACTTAAAAGGCAAGACGACAAAAGCAGACTCCTTTCTTGCAAGAGTATAAAGGGCAAGATGGCAACAACAAAGCATACTCCATTCCCACAGGAGTATAAAAGGCAAGACTGCAACAACAAAGCGTGCTTCTTGCCTGCATGAGTAGAAAAGGCAACGCGGCAACAACAAAAAAATCACACTCTCCGCCTATACGAGTGTAAAAGGCGAGATGACAACAACAACAAAAGAATACTCCCTACCCGCAAGAGTATAAAAGGCGAGATAGGCAATGCATATTCTGTGCCCACATGAGTATAAAAGGCGAGACAGCAACAACAACAAAAGTAGACTCCTTGTCCATCAGAGTGCAAAAGGCGTAAAGCACAACAACAAAAGTAAATTCTTTGCCCGCATAAGCATTAAAGGCGAAATAGCGATGACAACAAAACTAGACTACTTGCGCGCATGAGCATAAAAGGCGAGACAGGAACAATAACAAATGCAAACTCCTTACCTGCAAGAGTATAAAAAGCGAAAAGTATAACAACGATAGTATACTCCTTGCCCGTACCAGCATAAATGGCAAGACGACAACAACAACAAAACCAAGGTCTCTGCATGCGCGAGTATAAAAGGCGAGACAGTAACAACAACAAAAGCAGACTCCTTACCCGCAAGAGTATAAAAGGGAAAAAGTACAACAAAAATATGCCCTTTGCCCACACGAGTATAAAAGGCGAGACTGCAAGAGCAACAAAGCAGACACTTAGCCAGCACGAGTGTAAAAGGTAAGATGGCAACAGCAACAGAAATGGGGTCCTTACCCATAAGAGAATAGAAGACAACAAGTACAACAATAAAAGTATACTCCTTGCCTGACCGACTATAAAATGCAAGATGCAACAACAAGAAAACTAGACTCTTTGCCTGCACGAGTATAAAAGGTGAGACGACAACAACAACAAAAACAGACTCCTTGCCCGCAAGACTATAAAAGGAAAAAAGTATAGCCATAAAAGTCTACTCCTTACCCGTACGAGCATAAAAGGTGAGACGGTAACGATAGCTAAGCAGACACCTAGCCTGCACGAGTTAAAAGGCTAGATGGCAACCACAAAAACAGCAGACTCCTTTCCTACAAGGGTATAAAAGGAAAAATGGCAACAACAAAGCTTACTCCTTACTCGCACAAGTATAAAAGGCGAGACTGCAATAACAAAGCATGCTGCTTGCCCGCATAAGTATCAAAGGCAACACGACAACAACAACAAAACAAGACTCCATGCTTGTACGAGTATAAAAGGAGAGACTGCAACAACAACAAAAGTATACTCCCTACCTGCACAAGTATAAAAGGCGAGATGGCAACAACAAAGCATACTGCATGCTCGCATGAGTGTAAAAGGCGAGATGGCAACAACAACAAAACCAGACTCCTTGCCTGCACAAGTATAAAAGGTTAGATATCAACAACAACAAAAGCGGACTCCTTGTCCATAAGAGTGTAAGAAGCAAAAAGTACGACAACAAAAGTATACTTCTTGCCCACACAACTATGAAAAGTGAGATGGCAACAGCAACCAAAATTGACTCCTTGCCCGCACTAGTATGAAAGGCGAGACAGTAGTAACAACAAATCAAGACTCCTTGCTCACAAGAGTATAAAAAGCAAAAAGTACAACAACAAAAGTATACTCTTTCCCTGCACAAGTATAAAAGGTAAGACGGCAACAACAACAAAACCGAATTCCCTGCCTACACGAGTATAAAAGGTGAGGCAACAGCAACAATAAAAGGTGAAAAGTACAACAAGAAAGGTATACTCCCTGCCCGCACAAGTACAAAAGGCAAGACAGTAACAACAAAGTATACTTCTTGCTAGCATGAGCATAAAAACGAGATGGCAGCGATAAAGCATGCAGCTTGCCTGCCTAAGAATAAAAGGCGACATGACAACAACAACAAAACTAGATGCCTTGCATGTACGAGTATAAAAAGCGATACGTCAACAACAGTAAAAGCATACTCGCTACCAACATGAGTATAAAAGCCAAGAAAGCAATATCACAACCTACTTTGTGCCTGCATGAGTATCATAGGAGGGATGGCAACAACAACAAAACAAGGCTCCTTTCCCACACAAGCATAAAAGCGGAAACAGCAACAACAGCAAAAGTAGACTCCTTCCTCGCAAGAGTATAAAAAGTAAAAAGTAGAACAACAAAAGTACACTCCATCCTTGCACAAGTATAAAAGGCAAGACGATAGCAACAACAAAACC
Source organism: Carallia pectinifolia (assembly GCA_037832335.1). Lineage (NCBI taxonomy): Eukaryota > Viridiplantae > Streptophyta > Magnoliopsida > Malpighiales > Rhizophoraceae > Carallia > Carallia pectinifolia. The sequence continues at coordinate 5,454,999 of CM075454.1, read as the reverse complement.
AGACTCCCTACTCGTACGAGTGTAAAAGCCGAGATAGCGACAACAACAAAAGCAGACTCGTTGCCCGTAAGAGTATAAAAGGTGAAAAGTACAACGACAAAAGTATGCTCTTTGCCGCACGAGCATAATAGGCGAGATGACAACAATAGCAACGTAGACACTTAGCCCACACGAGTGTAAAAGGCGTGGTGGCAGCAGCAACAAAAGTAGACTCCTTTCTCACAAGAGAATAATAGACGAAAAGTGGAACAACAAAAGTATACTCCTTGTTGGACCTAGTATAAAAGGCGAGACGACAACAACAAAACCAGACTCCTTGCCCACATGAGTATAAAAGGCGAGACAGCAACAACAGTAAAACTAGAATCCTTGCCTGCAAGAGTCTAAAAGGTGAAAAGTACAATGGGAAAGGCATGCTCCTTGCCTGCACAAGTATAAAAGGTGAGATGGTAACAACAATAAGGCAGTCTCTAAGCCCACACGAGTCAAAAGGCAAAATGGTAACAACAACAAAAGTAGACTCCTTTCATGCTAGAGTATAAAGGGGAAGACAGCAACAACAAAGCATACTTCTTGGTTGCATGAGTATAAAAGGGTAAACAACAACAACAAAGCGTGCATCTTGTCCATATGAGGATAAAAGGCGACACGACAACAAAAACAAAACCGTATTCCTTGCCCGTATGAGTATAAAAGGCGAGATGGGAACAACAACAAAAGCATGCTCCCTGGCTGTGCGAGTATAAAAGGCAAGAAGGCAACTACAAAGCATTCTCCTTGCCCACATGAGTGTAAATGGCAAGATGGCAACAACAACAAAATCAAACTCCTTGCCCGCTCTAGCATAAAAGGCGAGACAGCAACAACAAAAAAAGTAGACTCTTTAATTGCAAGAGTGTAAAAGGCAAAAAGAATAACAATAAAAGTAAACTCCTTGCCCGCATGAGCATAAAAGGCGAGACAGCAATGACAATGAAGCCAGACTCCATGCCTGCACGAGTATAAAAGGTGAGACAGCAACAACAACAAATGCAGAATTCTTGCCCGCAAGAGTATAAAAAACAAAAAGTACGACAACAATAGTATACTCCTTACCTACACGAGTATAAAAGGCAAGACGTTAAAAACAACAAAACCAAAGCCTCTGTATGCATGAGTATAAAAAGCGAGACAGTAACAACAATAAAATCATACTCCTTACCCTCAAGAGTAGAAAAGGCAAAAAGTACAACAACAGAACTATGCTTTTTGCTCGTATGAGTACAAATGGCAAGACGGCAACAATAGCAAAGCAGACACCTAGTTTGCTTGAGTTAAAAGGATATACGGCAACAACAACTATAGTAGACTCCTTTCCCACAAGAGTATAAAAGGCGAAACTGCAACAACGACAAAAGTAGGCTCCTTGCTTGCACTAGTATAAAAGGCGAGACAGCAGCAATAACAAATGCAGACTCCTTGCTCATAAGAGTAAAAAAAGCAAAAAGTACAACAGCAAAAATATACTGTTTGCCTGAACAAGTATAAAAGATAAAACGACAACAATGACAAAACCAAACTCCCTGCGCGGACGAGTATAAAAGGCGAGACAACAACAACAATAAAACAAGACTCCTTGCCTACAAATGTATAAAAGGTAAAATGTACAACACCAAAAGTGTACTCCTTGCCTGCACGAGTTTAACGCTCGAAATTTATAGCTTCATCAAATTTCTAGTTCTATAACTAGTTCCATCTTTCTTACTGGAAGGGCGCAAAAGTTTGAGTTGCGCTAAAGACAAGCAAAAGGTTGAGACTAGAATAATAATTTAGACTCAAACTCTCACTCAATTTTTTTACCTTTTTGGTCGTTCACAATTTATCCTCATGCAGATCAGGAGTTTAAGACCTGATATTTATTTTTTTATTTTTAGGACTTTCACGGTTTATACTCATGTGGGTCAAGAGTCTTGTTTTGCTATTATCGTCTCAGCTTTTATACTCTTGTGGGCTAGGAGCCTACTTTATTGTTGTTGTCTCACCCGTTATACTAGTGCGAGCAAGGAGTATTCATTGCTATTACCGTCTTGCCTTTTATACTCGTATAGGCAAGGAGTATGCTTTTGTTGTAGATGTCGTCTCGCCTTTTATACTCGTGAGGACAAGGAGCACGCTTTTGTTGTTATTACCACCTCACCTTTTATACTCGTACTGGTAAAGAGACTGATTTTGTTATTGCTATTGTCCCGCATTTTATACTCGTACAGGTTATGAGTATGCTTTACTGTTGTCGTCTCACATTTTATACTCTTGCGGGTAAGGAGTATGCCTTGCTGCTGTCGTCTCGCCTTTTGTATTCGTGTAGGCAAGGAGTATGCTTTATTGTTCTCATCTTGCCTTTATAACTCTAGCGGACAAAAAGTATGCTTTTGTTGTTATTATCGTTTGGTCTTTTATACTCTTGTAGGTAAGGAATATACTTTTGTTGTTGTATTTTTCACCTTTCATACTCTTGTGGATAAGGAGTCCACTTTTGTTGTTGTTACCGCCTCGCCTTTTATACTCGTATGGGTTAGGAGTTTGCTTTTTTGTTGAACGTTTTACCTTTTATATTCGTGTGAGGTCTGAGTTTAAATTTGTTGTTGAGTTGTTTGCTTTTTATACTCATACGAGACAAGAGTCTCATTCTGTTGTTGAACTTTTCGCCTTTTATACTCATGTGAGGCAGAAGTCTAATTTTTCTTTTGAGATTTTCACTTTTTATACTCGTGCGAGGCAAGAGTCTAGTTTTGTTGTTGAACTTTTTGCCTTTTATACTCGTGCAAGGCAGAAGTCTAAATTTTCTACTGAGTTGTTCGCATTTTATACTCATGCAAGGTGAGAGTCTGCTTTTGTTGTTGAAGTTTTTGCCTTTTATACTCATGTGAGGCATGAGTATGGTTTTACTTTTAAGCTTTTTGCCTTTTATACTCGTGCGAGTAAGGAGTTTGAGATCGAGATTTTTTTTTGTGTAGTTTTTTCTTTGGACTTGCACTTTTGAATTTGGATTTTGGGTTTAGTTTTGAATTTGAGTTTTGAGTCATGGTTTGGGTTTCGCCCCCAAATTTTGATATGGGCTTTACGCCATACTTTGAATTTGGGTTATGGATTTGGATTTAAGTTTTGGATTTGGGTTTGTACTTTAAATTTAGTTTTTGGTTTTCGATTTAGCCTTGGATTTAGATTTGGGTTTTTTATTTGGATTTAGGTTTCGTATTTAGATTTAGACTTTGGGCTTTAGATTTGAACTTGCACATGAGGGTTAGAAATATTTTTTCCTTTTTTTCAATTTTTTATTGTTTTCTTTTTTCAATTTTTTTCTTTTTTTTTGTTTACATTTTTTTATTTTTGAGTTTTTTTTTTCGATTTTTTCAAATTTTGGAATTTTTAGGATTTTTTTTTACTTTTTTTTGAAATTTTTTTTCCTTTTTTGATTTTTTTTCTTCTTTTTGCTCTTTAGATTTTTTTTCCTTTTTGAATTTTTTTCTCTATCTACACATAATAACACTTTAGAAATTTACCGTAGATTAGACCTGTTCGGATACCTTCTAGGTCTGACAGCATGTGAGCGTTGTTTATGTAGACTTCTTGAATTCAGTATGGCCCGTCCCACTTGGAAGTAAGCTTGTCGTTGGGTCAGTGCTCCTGTCCCTCTGCTGATCCAACTGGATGGAGACCGTACCCCTAACTTGAAATGATTGAGGGCGAACTTCGCAGTTGAATGCATTAGTAAGTTGGGCTTTGCAGCACTCAACTTGGAGTTTTTTCTTATCAAGGGCCTCCAACTCATTGGCTGTCATGTCTTGTAACTGTTGGACAGATAACAATGCGACAAAACTTGAAGGCGACAACTGCGCGGGACTGCCTTGTTTTTCTACAATAAAAATGCTGGCTGGAGTTGTTTTTGGAGTGAAACCAGGTGGATGTGATTGCTTCTCACTGATGTCAAGCTCAACTTTTATTGGAGTCTTTCCTTTAAGGTTGGCAATTCGTTGATCTATTTCCTCCAAGCCTTTTATTGGCCGTGAAATTCTATTTTTCGATTCGACAATCATAGCTTTCGTGCTAGTGATGTTGGCGTTGGTAGATGATGCTCCATGGAAGACTGTTGTGGAGGATTCTTCTAATTTCTCCTCACTTGTTTTAGCAGAATAGGTCAGCTTTATCTATTGTGTGAGTTTTGTTGCAGTGCCCCCAATTTCGGCCGAGGTAGATGGTCGACTTCTCCGTTTAGTAAGAGAGTTAGGGGAGAAACCTTATTGCTGTATGAGCTGCAGATTCTCTATTTTAATATCTAAGGTGATGAGAAACTGTGTCCGTGTATGAGTTTATGGACTGGAGTACCCAAGTAAGGTAGTTGTTGTAGATGATGAAGTAGTCACCATTTTGCTTATGGAAGCGGTCTTGCTCTTCCTTGGTTTCATTGATGCGTTGGATTCCTGCTTTTTTTTTTTTTAGTTTCTTTTTGAAATTGGCTTTTTTTGCCCCTTTTCTTCTCTTTTTTGTACTTTTCTCTTTTTTGTCTTTTTCTCCTTTTGTTTATTTCCTTTTTTTCTGTTATTTTTCGATTTTCTTTGTTTTTCTTATCCAGTACACCCTAATAACGTTAATTAGCATGAAAGTTTCAGTAGCGTCGATGTCATTAGCCTACCAAATAAGGACTCCATTGGCTTGGATGTACACCTCAAGTCCCACGAGGTTGGCCTCAAGAATAAAGTGCAATGACTTTTACAGCACAGAGTATTGCCTTGACTTTTGTAATATGCATTGGCCACAGCATCATTTGTCCTTTATAGAAAAAGGAGACAAAAGGGAGGACGACATCTGATTCACCATATCCCTTTTTTTGACTTTTCAAAAAAAAAATGTAACTTTTGTTGTGTATTTATTTCCCGCATTCTCAAGTCACAGAACTTATCTCTCAACTCTTCTATCTCTCCGGAAAGAGAAGATGACTAGTCCCAATACTCTTTTTTTAGGAAAATATCTAATAAAGATACTAGAGACACACAAACTAGAAAAAGAGAGCCGTTCTCTACCCTTGAATCTCAGCCTCTGACTTCATCGATATTATGGTTGATTAAGCTCCAACCACTCTCCTTAGTTTGCAGCTATAACAACGTGTAGAGAAGTTGTGATCACCCTTATTGGTTCCCAGATATGGTGATAGACAAGGTATTTCCAACTACTTTTCTTATGTCACGACAGATACAGGACTAATAACTATAGCTCGTCTCTCTATGTGTTGGCCTTCAAATTCTATCGTACTAGACCTTCTCCGAGAGGAGCTTCAATTTCTTTGTTTACTGAATCATCCTCACCTAAATCATAGAACTTCGAGTTCTATAAAATATCCTTTGCCAGCTTTCAAGTTCAACATCAGTTGGACTACTCGGAGCTAAATACTTCAAGTTCAATGTTTGTCAAGGCATTTCAATCTTCAAGTTAGACTTCAAGACTCAGTTTGGATCACCTCCCAAAGTTCCGCCTCACCAATCTTTAAAGTGAGGGCATTTGTAAAGATAAAAAAAGGAAAAACAAAAAAGGAATGGGCAGCAATTAGCTTGACTTTGGAAGCCAATTGCCAACCCACACCAATTAACGTTTGACTGGTGTAGTGTGTTGTTCAAAGTTGGCCGAAAAAAAAAAAAAACAAATGGTCTGGACTGGCTTGATTTCACTAAGGGCCTTATGAGTTTGATTTTACATGGACTAGTTTGACTCAACTGAGGGCTGCAAGAGGCTTAATCTCAAATGAATATTTAATATTTTATATCCTGAATTTTTGATCTGGCAGATCCAAATCAATGGGAACCAGAAAACATACACCAAAAATACTAAAATTATACTTTTCAAGAAGAGGAGGGAACAAGGCTTTTTGAAACCTTTTTTTTTATTTTTTATTTTGTTCCATCAATCTTGCCAGAGTGGCTCACTCTCGGTGCGAGATTTCCTCTTGGATTGAAGAACCCATAAAGGATGAATCCCTAGCTAGAATTTGAGGCTCCTTATGATAATGAGTAAAACCTCCAGAACAAGTATATGTATTGCAACAGGCTATAACTTTCGTCAAAATAACCTTAAGGGACCATTACGGTGGTGAAGCTTGAACCTGTAACTTTATTTGAGGATGAAGCAATACTCGTGAGATCTGCCATGGGAACAGCTGCGGTGGTAAAAACACGTTATGTTGTAGAAATAGCAGCTCTCTGTGTTACTCTCTCCTTACTTTTTTGGTTCTAAAACTAGTAATACACATTTTTTGTTTCGACTGCTCCGTACAGTCGTAGTTGTAAAGTAGGTTGGGAGAGCTATGATAAATTAAGACAAGTGCCTCCACTGTTATGGAAGTGTTCCTCCAAGATTTGCTGTTGCTTCAAACTTGATTGCCATCTAGTGTGTGGTGACCAATCCGTTCCCTGGTCCTGAGGTTGCACAATTGGTTCCATCTTTCTTGCTGGACAAGTGCAAAAGCTTGAGGTGCACTAAAGACGATTAAAAGGTTGAGACTGAAATAATGATTCAGACTTAAACTCTCAATCGTTTTTTTACCTTTTTGGTCATTCACAATTTAAACTCATTCAGTCTAGGAGTTCTGGACTTTAGATTTGGGTTTGGACAAGGAGTATGCTTTTTTTATTGTTGTCGTCTAGCCTTTTATACTCGTACAAGCAAGGAGTGTGGTTTTGTTCTTATTGTCGTCTCGCCTTTTATACTTGTGCGGGTAAAGATAAGGTGCAACGACTTTTACGACACGCGGTATTGCCTTGACTTTTGCAATACACGTTGACCGTCATCTCATTTGTCCTTTAGAGCAGAAGGAGACATAAGGGATGACCCCATCTGATTCCTCATATTATTTTTTTTTTACTTAAAACAAAGGAGCTTCTGTTATATATATATATATATATATATATATATATATATATATATATATATATATATATATTTCATGCATTCCTAAGTCACAGAACTTATCTCTCAACTCTTCTTTCTCTCTGAAAAGAGAAGATGACTAGTCCCTATACTCTCTTTTTCAATAAGTTATCTAATGAAGATGTTAGAGACACACAAACTAGAAAGAGCAAGCGTCATTCTCATCGAGGGATCATTAAAAGCCTTTGAAATTCAACCTCTAACGCCATCGATGTCATGGTCGATGAAGTTCTAACTACTCTTCTTAGTTTGCATCTGTCACAATGTGTAGAGAAGTTGTGATCACCCTTATGGGTTCACAAATGTGCCCACGGACAAGGAAGGTCCAACTACTCTTCTTATGTCACGACAGACAAAGGAGTGATAACCATAGCTCGTCTCTTTATGCGCTAGCCTTGAAGTTCTGTGGCACTAGACTTCCCCTAGGAGGAGCCTCAAGTTCTTTATTTACTAAAACAGCCTCACCTAAACCATGGAACTTCAAGTTCCATAAAACATCCTTTGCGAACTTTCAAGTTCAACATCAATTGAATTAGTCAAAGCAAAATACTTCAAATTCAATGTCTGTTAAGATATCTCAATCTTCATTTGAGAACAAAGCAATATTGGTAAGATCTACTATGGGAACAGCTGTGGTGGCAGAAATAGACTGTGCTACAGAAATAACGATTTTTTGTGTTGCTCTCTCTTTACTTCTCTGATTCTCCATTATTGCAGAAGTGCTTCTCCATGATTTGTAGTTGTGCCAGACTTGATTACTATCTAATGCATGGTAACTTATCCTTTTCTAGGTCCTAAGGTTCTCCAATTAGTTCCATCTTTCTTGCTGAAAGGGAGCAAAAGCTTAAGGTGCGCTAATGACAAGTGAAAGGTTGATACTAGAATAATGATTCAGGCTCAAACCCTCAGTCGTTTGTATATTTCCTTTCTAGCCATTTACAATTTATACTCATGCAGCCCAAAATTTTTGGATTAGGTTTTAATTTTTGGTTTTTGAGCCATTCACAATTTATACGCATGTGGGTCAAGAGTCTTGTTTTGTTATTCCCATCTTGCATTTTATACTCTTGCAGACTAAGAGTTTGCTTTGCTATTGCCGTCTCGCATTTTATACTCGTGCGGGTAAGGAGTATGCTTTACTATTGTTGTCGTCTCACCTTTTATTTTCGTATGGGTAAGCAGTCTGGTTTTGTTGTTGTTATCGTCTCGCCTTTTACGCTCCTGTGGATAAGGAGTATACTTTGTTGTTGTCGTCTTGCCTATTATACTCGTGCGTGCAAGGAGTATGCTTTACTATTGTTGTCTCGCCTTTTTTACTTTTGCAGGTAAGGAGTATGCTTTACTTTTGTTGTCTTGCCTTTTATACCCGTGCGGGTAAGGAGTATGCTTTTTTGTTGCCGTCTCATCTTTTATACTGGTATGGGCAAGGAGTATGCTTTGTTGTTGTTGTCTCGCCTTTTACACTCTTGCGGTTAAGAGTATGCTTTATTGTTACTGTCTCGCCTTTTATACTCGTGCAGGGCGAGGAGGAGGCCATTTATACTGAACAACTGATGTTGGAAAATTCACCCTATGCATACATTAGGAAATTGTTACTAAGTGTGAATTCATGTTTTGATGATGAGTGTTTTGATAATGAGCTATGAACTAATCTAACATAAGTACAAGTGAATTTCATTTGTATGTTCTTCAAGTATACAATTCAGGTTCAAGAAGTCCAAAGAGGTATACATATGTCATCTTACACGTGCATGGAAGAGAAAGATCACATTGGGCTTTATTAAGCTACTATCTTAGAAAGACAGCATAAGAACAAATCTGTTTGGACAGATTCCAAGTACTAAAGTCACTCACTTGAGATATATTTTGGGCCTCAAATATATATATTTTGGCAGGACTATAAGTCTAGTTTCAAATGAGCTTGGTCGTGCAATTTTTGGAGCCTTAGAGAAAAACTTATGAATTTTATACCAAGAGGGTGCAAGCTCTCAGGAACCTTCAGTGCACATAGAGTGAATTGCAACGGCTACCTAGAATATCACATGACAAATTTGAATGCGAAATTTTGTGTGTAGATTCTCTGTTCTGTCTATTAATCAATTCAAAAAGAATCACATCAAAATTCAAAGCCATCTGCAAGATATTACCGTTCTACTAAAAGTGCGCAGACTGTCTAACAGAACTTTAACGACTGTATTCCAACATTTATGTAACTATACTATACTCATTCAAAAATAATAAAATTTGGTGGGTAGAGATCTCTGACAGTCTACTAAATAAAAAAAAAGGAATTGTAATTTTTCAAGCTGTCTGTACCAAGTTATAGCCGTTCAATCAGAAGGTGTCAGACAAGAGAATCAATGCAAAGCTGTCAAGAGGAAAACAACAAAGTATGCATGTGCAACCCATGGCAACGGCTCTAACAAGTTGCTAACCTATCTTGCAGCTACTTAAACATCACTTGAAGATGTTTTATATGTGAAGAAAGTTATATTCAAGTACTGTACAATCTCTCTCAAGGCAAAAAGGCTTTCTTTACTCTAAGTGCTTTCATTGTAAAACTAGCATTCAAGCTAGTAAGTTTCATTTGTATTGTAATACATTGTGAGAATAGGTGAGTGCTCTCAAGTAGGACTTGTGAGGATCATCTTGTACGGAGTTAGGGTTGAACTCCAAGAATGAAAACCTAAAAAAAAAGGGAAAGTGGTGTTGGCAAGTGGGACTTGTGCAACAAGCGTTTTGAAGGCGGATGCAAGGGTGTTTGCGGAGTCTTCTTGTAAACTGTCCCGTGGTGATTGGTGCGCCCAAAGGCACCCTATAGTTGAACTCTCAAGAATCTCCAAGAGAGGGATTGTTGAGAAGACTAAGGACGTAGCCATTTGGTGAACCTTGTAAAAATCGGTATTGTATTTCTTTCAATCTCTTGTTTACATTCATTTACAAAAATTTTTATTTGAGGATTTCACTGGTAAAGCATATTTACCCCCCCTCTAGGCTTCACCCTAGAGACTAACATTTGGTATCAGAGCTTAACCTCACTCGTAAGGCTTAACATCCTCGAGGGATCCCCATGGAATCCTCATCCAATGAAAATAAGAGACCTTTCTTTGATGGTAGTGATTTTCAATACTATAAAGATCATATGGAAAGTTATCTTAAATCTAAGGGGATGAAAGTTTGGCAAAGTGTAGAAGAGGGACCATATGTGCCTAAGGAAGAAGTTGTTGATGATAAGGGAGTAAAAACCTTGAGGGTAAAATCGATAGGAAAATGGGATGAAGAGGACTATAAGAAAAATCAAATAGATGAAAGAGCATATTATTATTTGAAAACGTCCATAGCTAGAAGTGAATATAACACCATCAAACATTGTAAAAATGCTAAGGAAATTTGGAATACATTGCGTCTCTCAAATGAAGGGACATTAAAAGTTAGGAAAGTTAAACTTGGCATGCTTATGAAAGACTTTGAACTTTTCACTATGAGACCAAATGAATCGGTTAAAAGTGTGTATGATAGACTCATGATTATTGCTAATGGATTAACCAATCTTGGCAAAGTGTTTGGAAAGGGTGAACTTGTGCAGAAATTAATGAATTTGATGAATGAGGAATACGAAATGAAGATTAATGCCATTGAAGAAACTCACAACGTGGAGGAGCTAACCATGGAAGAGTTACTTGGGTCCTTGATGACTCATGAGATCAAACTCAAAAGGAGAAGTGCATTACCACAAGTAGAATCATCCTCAAAGAATGTAGCACTCAAAGCTAAAGCCAAGACTCCTTTGAAACATCAAAAGGAAGATGAAAGTGATGTTGAAAGTGATTCAATCATTGATGATGAAGAACTTGTTCTCTTTGTCAAAAGGTTCAAGAAGATGATGAAATATCCCAAAAGAAGAAAAAACCTCAAGAAACAAGTGTCCCACAAAAGTGAAGAGGAAGAAGGGCCTTTGAATGCAATCAACCTGGCCACTTCAAGGTAGATTGTCCCAATCTCAAGAAAAAGAAAGGTAAGAAAGGTAAGAAAGCATTTCTTGTAGGATGGGGTGAAAGTGATGATGAAGATGAGAAAGAGCAAGAATCATACATGACACTCATGGCCCTAGATGATGACGATGAAAGTGACAATGATGTAATGGATCTTCCCTCTTATAAAGAACTTAGAGAAGCTTTTGATGAGTTATTGATCACATTTAAAAGGAATGTAAATAATATATAGAGCAAAAGAAAGCATGTGAAAAACTTTTGTTAGAGAAAGATGAAATTGTCTTAGAAAATAGTCTTTTAAAAGAAGAAATTGAAAAGGCTAAATTAGATCATAAATCAACTTGTAGTGAGCGAAATTTTGTTAAACAAGATCTTGCAATATCTAAAAAGGCCCCTAACATCAAAGAAAATTTACATCATGCTTTGGAAAAAGAAGTTGAGGACCTTAAAGAAAAGAATTCAAATTTAGAAAAGTCCATTTCAAAATTCACATTAGGTAGCAATAAGTTAGATGAGATGTTATCTTTTCAAAAGAAATTTTTTGACAAATCCAGTTTGGGCTACCTTACTAAAAACAAGACTAATCCCATAAAAGAAAAGAAAATTGTTATCATGTTTTTATTGTCATAAAGAAGGACACAAATTTCATGATTGTAGACTTAGAAGACCTAGTGATCCCAACAAGTATGTGTTATCTTCTAAAGTTTGGGCAAAGCCTAATAAATTCAAACAAGTATGGATGGTTAAAGATTCAATGAAGAAGAATGATTGTTGTAACATTGAAGGACCCAAAAAGATATGGGTACCAAAAAATTCTACATCTTATTTTGTAGGTGGAAAAGTGCTTGAAGTTTTGCACTAGGTTTTGATTTTTGGTTTTTGGGCCGTTCACAGTTTATACTCATATGAGTCAAGACTCCTATTTTTCTATTGTCGTCTTGCCTTTTATACTCTTGCGAGTTAGTAGTTTGCTTTGTTGTTTCCATCTTGCCTTTTAAACTAATGCAAATAAAGAGTATGTTTTGTTGTTGTCGTCTCTCCTTTTATATTCATGCGGGCAAGGAATATTGTTTTCTGTTGCCGTTTCACCTTTTATACTCATGCGGGTAACGAGTATCTTTTGCTATTGTTGTCTCGCCTTTTATACTTGTGCGGGCAAGGAGTATCCTTTACTGTTACCGTCTTGCCTTTTACACTCGTGTGGGTAGGGAGTATGCTTTTGTTTTTGTTGTTGTCTTACCTTTTATACTCGTGGGGTAAGGAGCACACTTTGCTATTGTCGTCTCGCCTTTTATACTCTTGCGGGTAAGGACTATGCTTTATTGTTACCATCTCGCCCTCGATCATTCCAAGTTTGGGACCTTGTTCTTGCAGTATGGCGACCCATTAATTTGAAGCACTGAGCTAGCAACAAGCTTACTTCCAAATGGGATGGACCGTACATCTAAAATATTGAGATTATAAGCTTGTAGTGGCAACTAGATAGCATACACCCAAAATATTAAGATTATAAGTTTGTAGTGGGTACGTTTAGTTTTTTGGGTTTTTGATCTACAAGATCCACCTCAGTGGCATCCAGAAAGTACACACCCAAAATATTAAATTTAAAACTTAGAGGCAAAGGGAGAAATGGGCTAAGGAGCTTGAGTTGCTAAGGACAAATGTCCTTTTTCGGTTTTCAAGGTTGGCATTGCCGACTTTGAAAACTTTCCCTTTTTTTTTCTTCTTTGATCAGCTGTTGAACTTTTGACTTTTTCTTTTTTGTGTTCACAAATGCCCCACTTCAAAGTTTGGTGAGGAGAAACCTTAGGATGTGATCTAAACCGAGTCTTGAAGTCTAACTTGAAGCTTGAGATGACTCGACATACGTTGAACTTGAAATCTTTAAGTCTGACTAGCCCGACTGATGTTAAGCTTCCATAGAGTCTGATATGACTTTACGGCTCTCACTAGAGCTAAGGCATTCGCCCGAGATGAAATTTGATGCGACTGTAAATTACAAGCCTTAAAATAGATAGGTTTCAAAATTACAATTACAAATTACAAATATAAATTTTAAATTTTTGTGGCACTGATCTCTTTGTACATCCTCCGATTAATACTCCTTTGTGATTTTGTCAAGAGTTACATGAGCTTGATCTTGAATGAAAGAAATGAATTTTATTGAGGGTCGAAACTTCCTCTCAAGCGGATGCCTTAACTCCAGTGAAGACCATAGAGGTTTGATCTCAGTCGGAATGGCTTGACTCCATTGAGGGCCGTAGGAGCTTGATTTTAGACGAACTAGTTTAACTTCACTGAAGGCTGTAGGGGCTTGATCTCTGACAGATTGACTTGACTCCACTAAGGGTCGTAGGAGCTGATTTCAGACGGACTAGCTTAACTCCACTGAAGGCTGTAGGGGCTTGATCTCTAACGGATTGACTGACTCCACTGAGGGCCGTAGGAGCTTGATTTCAGACGGACTATTTTAACTCCATTGAAGCCTGTAGGGGCTTGATCTCTGACAGATTGACTTGACTCTGGTAAAGGTCGTAGAGGCTTAATGTTAAATAGACTGACTTGACGCCACTGAGGGCCTTATGTGCTTGATCTCAGACGAACTGGTTTGACTCCACTGAGGACTGTAGAAGGCTTATTCTTAGACGGATATTTAATATTTTGATATCTTGGGCTTTTGATCTAGCAAATCCAACTCAATGACAACCAGAGAGTATATATCTAAAATACTAAATTATAATTTTTAAGAGGAGGAGACGAGGAGGCCTTCTGAAACCTTTTTTTTTTTTTTTTTGTTCCCTCCATTTTGTGAACCAAAGCTAGACTTGAAGTCCAGCTTGAAGCTGGAGATGACTCCATATACATTGAACTTGAAGTCTTTAGCTCCAATGAGCCAGGCTGATGTTGAGCTTCTATAGAATCCGACATGACCTTGTAGACATCACTCTTGAAGGTCAATTATAATTAATCAAGCCAATATACAAATCAAAATTACATGGCTTAAGTGAAGATGATCCAGTAAACAAAGAACTTGAACCTCCCCCCTAGAGAAGATCCAGTACCACAGAGATTCAAGGCCATCACATAAAGAGATGGGTTGTAGTTATGATTCCTCTGTATGTTGTGGCACAAGAAGAGCAGTCGGGACTTCTTTGTCTGTCGCTGCATCTGTGAACCAAGGAGGATAATGACAACTTCTCTGCACATTGCAATAGATACGAACTAAAGAGAGTGGTTGGAACTTTATCGACCATGACATCAATGGCATGGTTGGAACTTCATCGACCATGACATTGATCGCATTAGAAGCTGAGATTCGAGGGCTTTTAAGGATTCCTCGAAGAGAACGAGTCTTTCTCTTTCAAACTTATGTATCTCCAACTTCTTTATTAAAGAGCTTCTCAAAAAAGAGAGTACAAGAACTAGCCATTTTCTTTCTTCACAGAGAAAGAAGAGTTGAGGTGTGAGTTTTGTGACTTGAGAAGCCTACACAAGTTGAGTGCTACAAAGCCCAACTCACTAACGCATTTAATCGCAAAGTTTGCACTCTATCATTTCAAATTGGAGGCACGATTCTCATCTAACTGGACCAGCAGAGGGACAGGAGCACTAACCTAGTGACAAGCTCACTTCCAAGTGGGATGGGCCATACCTAGTTCAAGAAGCTTACACAAACAACGCTTATATGCTGTAAGACTAAAAAGGCATTTGAACTATCCCAATCAGTGATAAGTTTCTAAAGCGTTATTATGTGTAAATAAAGAAAAAAAATCAAGAAAAGTCAAAAAAATAAAAATCAAAAAAGAAAAAAATTCAAAAAACAGAAAAAATTTTTATGAAACTCATGTACTGGCCAATTCAAACTTAAATTTAAACTGAAAACCTAAATCTCAAAACCATTTCCAAATCTAAAGCCAAAGTCTAAATCCAAGCTAAATCCAATTCCAAATTCAAAACCAAGCCCAAATCTAAACTCAGGCCCAAAACTCAAATCCAAACTCAGAGGCAAACCCTGATTCAAAGTCCAAAATACAAACTCAAACCAAAACTGAAATTCAAAAACCCAAATCTAGAAAAATACAAAAAAAAAAAAAAAACTCTTGTCTCGTACGAGTATGAAAGGTGACAACTAAATAGCAAATTCAGACTCTTACCACGCATGAGTATAAAAAGTAAATAATTAAACAACTAAAATAGACTCCTACCTCGCACGAGTGTAAAAGGTGAACAACTAAAGCAGACTTCTGCCTCACACAAGTATAAAAAATGAACAATTAAAGTAGACTCTTGCCTCGCACAAGTATAAAAGGCGAAAAGTACAACAACAAAAGCATTCTCCTTACCCACACACGTATAAAAGGGAAAATGACAACAGCAAAGCATACTCCTTACCAGCACGAGTATAAAAGGCGAGGCAGTAATAGTAAAGCATGCACCTTACCCGCACGAGTAAAAGGTGAGACGACAACAACAAAGCATATTCCTAACCCACAAGAGTATAAAAGGCGAGAAAGCAACAACAACAAAAGTAGACTCTTAACCCGCAAGAGTATAAAAAGCAAGACAACAACAGAGAAACAAAACTCCTGGCCCCGCATGAGTATAAACTATGAACGACTCAAAAAAATAAAAATGATTGAGAGTTTGAGTCTGAATTATTATTTCAGCCTCAACCTTTTACTCGTCCTTACTGCATGTTAAGCTTTTGCTCCCTTTCAGTAAGAAAGGTGGAACTAGTTGTAAAACTTTAAAATTAGGGCAAGGATAGGTCACCATGCACTAGATGGTAGCTAAGTTCGGCACAACTGTAAATATCAGAGGAGCACTTCCACAACAATGGAACATTGGAGAAGTAAGGAGAGAGCAACACAAAGAGCTGTTATTTCTATAGCACAGCGTGATTCTACCACCGCCACTATTCCCATGGTAGATCTCACCAGTATAGTTTCGTCCTCAAATGAAGTTATGGCTCTATGCTCCACCATTGCAATGGTCTCTCAAGGCTATATTGAGCAAAGGTATAGTCTGTTGCAATACACATACTGGTTCTAGAGGTTTTACTCCCTATCATGTGGAGCCTCAAGCCGCAGATAGGGGTTCATCCCTTATGGGTACTTCAATACTAGAGGAAGCCTTGCACTAGGAAAGAGTCACTCTGGCAACATTTTGCCTTTTTTTCAGCACACCCCGACAACGTCAATTAGCCAGAAAGTTCCAGCAGCATCGATGTCATCAGCCCGCCAAATGTGGACTCAATTGACTTGGAGTTACATCTCGAGCCTCGTGATATCGCCCCACAAAAATTCAAAATTCCCATTTGTAATTTCTAATTGTATTTTTGAAACCTAACTGTTTAAGGAATAAAAGAAACAAATCCCACAACTTCATCTTGAACGGAAGAAATAAATTTCACTAAGGGCCGAGACTTGATCTCAAGCGGTGCCTCAACTCCAGTGAGGGTCTTAGAGGCTTGATCTCAATCAGAATGGCAGGACTCTAGTGAAGGCTGTATGGGCCTGATCTATTGGCTTGAATCCATTGAGGGCCATAAAGGTTTGATCTCAGACGGATATTTAAGATTTTAACGTTTTGAATTTTTGATCTGGAAGTTGAGACGACAACAACAAAGCATACTCTTTGCCTGCAGCAATATAAAAGGCGAGATGACAACAACACAGCATGCTGCTGGCCTGCACGAGTATAAAAGGCTAGACGAGAACAATAACAAAAGCATACTCCCAGCTTGCACTAGTATAAAAGATAAGACGGTAACAACAAAGCATACACTTTACCCGCATAAGAATAAAAAGAAAGATGGTAATAACAACAAAACCAGACTCCTTGCCCCTAAGAGTATAAAAGTTGAGACAACATTGACAACAAAAGTAGACTCCTTGCTCGCAAGAGTATAAAAAGTAAATAGTACAACAACAAAAGTATACTCCTTGCTCACACATGTATAAAAGGCGAGACGATAACAACAACAAAGCAAACTCTTAGCCCGTATGAGTAAGCGAGATGACGACAATGACAAAATCATTTTCCTTGTCTGCACGAGTATAAAAGACGAGATAAAAAGGGCAAAGCATACTCCTTACTCATTGCCTACAAAATTTTAAATGGCGAGACAGTAACAACAACAAAAGCAGATTCCATGCCCATAAGAGTGTACTCCTTGCCCGCACGAGCATAAAAGGCGAGACAACAATGACAGCAAAGCAGACTCTTAACCCACACGAGTATAAAAGGCAACACGGCAACAACAACAAAGCAAGACTCCTTGCCGACACGAGTAAAAAATGCGAGATCGCAACGACAACAAAAGTGCACTTCTTGCTTGAGCAGGTATAAAAGGCGAGATGACAACAACAACAAAGTAGACTCCTAGATTACACGAGTATAAAAGGTGAGACAACAACAACAGCAAAGGCTGACTCCTTGCCCACAAGAGAATAAAAGGCGACAAGTACAACAACAAAACTATGCTGAGTATAAAAGGCGAGATGACAACGACAACAAAACCAGACTCCTTCCCCATACGAGCACAAAAGGTGAGACAGCAACAACAACAAAAGCCGATTCCTTGCCTGTAAGAGTATAAAAAGCGAGACAGCAATAACAAAGCATGCTGCTTGTCCGCGCTAGTATAAAAGACAAGACGAGAATAACAACAAAAGCATACTCCTAGCCCGTACTATTATAAAAGACAAGACGGTAACAAAAACTATACTCCTTACCTGCACAGTTGTAAAAGGCGAGACGATAACAACAACAAAACCAGATTCCTTGCTCGCACGAGTAAAAAAGGTGAGAAAGCAGCGACAAGAAAATAAACTTTTTGCCCACATGATTATGAAAGTCAAAAAGTAAAACAACAAAAGTATATTCCTTGCCTGCACAAGTGTAAAAGGCGAGGCGACAACAACAACAAAGTAAACTCCTAGCCTGCACGAGTAGGCGAGACGGCGACAATAACAAAATCATACTCCTCGCCCGCACAAGTATAAAAGTCGAGACAAAAACAACAAGGCATACTCTTTACTCATTGCCCACACGATTTTAAAAGGCGAGGCAACAACAAAAACAAAAGCAAACTGCATGCCTATAAGAGTTTAAAAAGCGAAAAGTATAGCAACAAAAGAATACTTTTTACCTACACAAATGTAAAAGGCAGGCCAATGACAACAACAACAAAGCAAATTCCTTGCTCGCACGAGTAAAAGAAGGTGAGATAGTAACAACAACAAAAGCAGAATCCTTACCCGCAAGAGTATAAAATGCGAAGAGTATAACAACAAAAGTATACTCCTTGTCTGCAAGAGTATAAAAGGCGAGACGACCACAGCAACAAGGAAAACTTGTAGATCGTACCAGTATAAAAAGTGAGACGACAGCAACAAAAAGTAGACTCATTGCCTACAAGAGTATAAAAGGCAACAAGTACAACAACAAAAGTATACTCCTTGCCCGCCCACATGTAAAAGGCAAGACGACGACAACAACAAAACCAAACTCCCTGCCCGTAGGAGTATAAAAAGGGAGATGATAGCAACAACAAAAGTAGACTGATTGCCAACAAAACTATAAAAAGCGACAAGTACAACAGCAAAATTATACACCTCGCTCGCCTGAGTATAAAAGGAGAGACAGCTACAGCAACAAAAGCAGACTCCATGCTCGCAAGAGTATAAAAGGCGCGACGACAACAACAAAGTAGACTCCTTGCCTACACGCCTATAAAAACGAGGTGGCAACAATAAAGCATACTACTTGCCCACACGAGTCTAAAAGGCTAGATAGTAACAATAATGAAACCAGACTTCTTACTTGTAAGAGTGTAAGAGGCAAGACGACAACAGTAATAAAAGCATACTCGCTACCTGCACGAGTATAAAAGGTGAGACAACAACAGTAAAGAGCACTCCTTGCCCACGCGAGTATAAAAGGCGAGAGGGCAACAACAAGAAAAGCTGACTCCTTGTCCGGAAGAGTATAAAAAGTGACAAGTACAACAACAAAAGTATGCTCCTCGCCCGCCTAAGTACAAAAGACGAGACCACAACAATAATAAAACCATATTCTTTCTTTACACGAGTATAAAAGCCAAGATGACAACAACAACAAAAGTAGAGTTCTTGCTGGCAAGAATATAAAAGGCACAAGTACAAAAACAAACGTATACTCCCTGCCCACATGAGTATAAAAGGCAAGACTCTATGACAGTGCTTACTCCTTGCCTGCATAAGTATAAAAAGCGAGACGGTAATGGCAAAGTATACTCCCTATTCACATGAGCATAAAAGGCTAGACAGTAGCGACAAAGCATACTCCTTATCCGCACAAGTACAAATGGTGTGACGATAATAACAAGGCAAACACTTGACCTGCACGAGTATAAAAAGTGAACCGACAATTACAACAAAACCTGACCCCTTGCCCATACAGGTATAAAAAACGAGATGGCCACAACAACAACACATACTCCTTGCCCACAAGAGCATGAAAGGTGACAAGTACAACAACAAAAGTCTACTCCTCATCCAAGGTGAGACGGCAACAGCGACAAAGCCAAACTCCTTCCTGCGCAAGCATAAAAGCCAAGACAATAACAACAACAAAAGTAGACTCCTTGCCCGCAAGGATATAAAAGGAAAAAAGTAAAAAAACAAAAGTATACTCCTTACTCACTCGAGTATAATAGGCGAGACGGTGACAATAGCAAAGTGGACGCCTAGCCCACATGAGTATAAAAGACGAGATGACAACGACAACAAAAGCAGACTCCTTGCCCGCAAGAGTGTAAAAGGCATGATGACAATAACAAAGCATACTCCTTGTCGCACGAGTATAAAGGGCGAGACGGCAACAACAAAGCAGGTTACTTGCCCACAGGAGTATAAAAGTTGAGACGACAGTAACAACAAAACCATACTCCTTACCCGCAAGAGTATAAAAGGCATAAAGTGAAACATCAAAAGTATACTCCTTCCCCTGCACGGGTATGAAAGGAGAGACAGCAAGAACAGTAAGGTAGACTCCTATCCCGCACGTGTAAAAAAGGCAAGGCAACAATAACAACAAAAGTAGACTCCTTGCCTGCGTGAATATAAAAGGCAAAAAGTACAACAACAAAAGTAGACTTCTTTCCTACATGGGTATAAAAGGTGAGACGACAACAACAACAAAGTAGTCTCCTAGCCCACACATGTAAAGAAGGTGAGACGGCATATACAACAAAAGCAGACTCTTTGACCATAAGAGCATAAAAGGCGAGACGTTAATAACAGCAAAATAATCTCCCAACCCGCACGAGTCTAAAAGGCAAGATAGTAACAACAACAAAAACATACTCCTTCCCCACATGAATTTAAAAGGCGATACGGTAATAATAGCGAAGCAGACTCCTAGCGCGCATAAATATAAAAGGCGAGACGACAACGTCAACACAAGGATACTCATGCCCGCATGAATATAAAAGGTGAGATGGCAACAACAAAGCATACTCCTTAAAAGGCAACACGACAACAGCGAGGCATACTCTTTGCCACAGGTGTGTAAAAGGTAAGACAGCAACAACAAAACATGTTCCTTGCCAGCACGAGTATAAAAGGTGAGACGGTGACGACAACAAAACTAGACTCTCTACCCTCTAGAGTTTAAGAGGAGTAAAGTACAACAACAAAAGTATATTATTTGACCAAACGAGTATAAAAGGTGAGAAGGCAACAATAACAAACTAGTGCCTGCACGAGCTTGAGAGGCGAGATAGTATTAACAGCAAAGTAGACTCTTAGCCCGCACTGGTATAAAAGCGAGATGGCAACAACAACAAAGGCAAACTCTTTGGCTGCAAGAGTATAAAAGGTGAGACGACAATAACAACAAAAGCATACTCTCTGCTCGCACGAATATAAAAGGCAAGACAACAACAGCAAAGCATACACCTTACACATACAAGTATAAAAGGCGACAGTAACAACAACAAAAGCAAACTTCTTGCCCACAAGAGTATTAAAGTCGAGACGGTAGCAACAAAACATACTCTTTGCCCGAACGTGCGTAAAAGGCAAAGTGACAACAACAAAGCATGCTGCTTGCCCGCATGAGTACAAAAGGCAAGACGACAACAACAACAAAACTAGACTCCTTGCCCATAAGAGTATAAAAGGCGAGACAACAACAACTACAAAGCCATACTCCCAACCTGCATGAGTATCAAAGTTGAGATGACAACAACAAAGCAGACGCTTAGCCCTCACCAGTATAAAAGGCGAGACGGTAGTAATGAAGCATACTACTTGCCCGAACTACTACAAAGGTTTGGATGACAACATCAAAGCGTGATGCTTGCCCACACGAGAATAAAAGGCAAGATGGCAACAATAAAGCATATTCTTAGCCCGCACGAGTATAATAGGCCAGACAGAAACAACAAAGCATATTGTTTGCCAGCACAAGTATAAAAGGCGAGACGACGACACTAACAAAACTAGAATCCTTGCCTGTATGAATATAAATGGCGAGACGACAACAATAACGTATACTTCTCACCCGTATGAGTATAAACGGCAAGTCAACAACAACAACAAAAGCAGAGTACTTGCTCGCAGGAATAAAAAAAGTGAAAAGTACAATAACAAAAGTATACTCCTTACCCGCACCAGTACAAAAGGTGAGAAGGCAACAACAGTAACGCATACTCCTAGCCTGCACGGGTATAAAAGGCGAGATGTCTAGCACAACAAAAATAGACAACTTGCTGGAAAGTGTATAAAAGGCGAAAAGTACAACAATAAAAGTACAATCTTTGCCCGCACGTGTATAAAAGGCAAGACGGTAATAATAGCAAAGCAGACTCCTAACACGCATGAGTTTAAAAGGCGAGACAACAACAAAAACAAAAGCAGACTCCTTGCTGACTAGAGTATAAAAGGCAAGTTGGCAACAACAATAAAAGTATTCTCCTGGCCCGCATGAGTATGAAAGGCCGGACAGCAACAACAAAACATACTCCTTACTCATGCGCGTATAAAAGGCGAGACAACAATAACAGTAAACCCAGACTCCTTACCCGCACGTATATAAAAGGCAAGATAACAACAACAACAAAAGCAGACTCTTTGCTCGCAAGAGCATAAAAAGGGAAAGGTGCAACAAGAAAAGTATACTCCATACCCGCACAAGTATAAAAGGCGAGACAACGACAACAACAAAATCAGACTCCGTGCTTACAGGAGTAGAAAAGGCAAGACAGCAACAACTGTAAACCCAGACTCCTTACCTGTACAAGTAGAAAAGGCAAGACGACAACAACAGCAAAAGCAGATTCTTTTGCCTACAAGAGCATAAAAGGGGAAAGGTGCAACAAGAAAAGTATACTTCATACCCGCACAAGTATAAAAGGCGAGAAGGCAGCAACAACAAAATCAGACTCCTTGCTTGCAAGAGTATAAAAGGCAAGACAGTAAGAAAAACGAAAGCACACTCCTTGCCCACAAGAGTATAAAAGGCAAAAAGTACAACAACAAAAGTATACTCTCTGCCCGTATGAGTAGAAAAGGCGAGACGACAACAACAGCAAAGCAGACACCAAGCCTGCATGAGTATAAAAGCCGAGGCGGTGACAACAACAAAAGCAGAATCTTTGCCTGCAAGAATATAAATGGTGATAAGTAGAACAATGAAAAAATGCTCATTGCCTGCCAAAGTATAAAGGGCGAGACGACAACAACAAAAAATCTAAACTACTTGCCCACATGAGTATGAATGGCAAGACAGTAGCAACAAAGCATACTCCTTACCCGCATGAGTATGAAAGGTAAGACCGCAACAACAAAGCATGCTGCTTGCTCGCATGAGTATAAAAAGGGAGACGGTAACAACAGCTAGCCAGACTCCTAGCCTGTGGATGAGTACAAAAGGTTAGACGGCAACAACAGTCAAAGTAGACTCCTTGCTTGCAAGAATATAAAAGGCAAAAAGTACAAAAATAAAAGTATACTCCTTACCCTCATAAGTATAAAAGGCGAGATGAAAACAATAGCAAAGCAGATGCCTAGCCCTCACGAGCATAAAAGGTGAGACAACAACATCAACATAAGTGGAGTCCTCGGCAACAAGAGTGTAAAAGGTGAGATAACAACAACAAAGCATACTCCTTGCTCGCGTGAGTACAAAAGACGAGAGGACAACAACAACCATGTTGCTTCCATGCACGAGTGTAAAAGGCGAGATGATAACAACAACACCAAACTCTTAGCCTGTATGAGCATAAAAGGCGTGGCAGCAACAGCAACAAAAGTAGACTCCTTGCCCACCATAATGAAAATGGCGAAAAGTACAAAAATAAAGGTATACTCCTTGTTCGCACAATTATAAAATGAGAGACGGTTGCAACGGCAAGGCAGACTCCTAGCCCACACTAGTATAATAGGTAAGACGGCAGCAATAGCAAAAGTATACTCCTTGCCTGCAACCATATAAATGGCAAAAGGTATAGAAACAAAAGTGCACCCCTTGCCTGCATAAGTATAAAAGGCGAGATGGTAACAACATTAAAGTAGGCGCCTAGCCCTTACAAGTATAAAAAGTGAGACAACAACAACAACAAAAGCAGACTCCTTACTTGCAACAGTATAAAAGGCAAGACGGGAACAACAAACCATACTCCTTGCCTGCATGAGTATAAAAGACGAGACAGCAACAACAAAGCATACACCTTACCTACACGAGTATAAAGGGCGAGATAGCTACAGAAAAGCATCTTGCTTGCTGATAAGAGTGTAAAAGGCAAGACAGCAATATCAAACTATACTCCTTACTTGCATGCGTATAAGAGGCAAGACGGTAGCAACAAAGTATACTCCTTGTTCGCACGAGTGTAAAAGGCGAGAAGGCAACAAAAGAGCATGCTCTTTGTCCGCAAGAGTATAAAAGGCAAGAAGGAAACAAGAATAAAACAAGACTTCTTGCCCTAATGAGTGTAAAAGGCGGGACGACAACTCCTTGCTCGCACGAGTATAAAAGTTGAGATAGTAACAGCAAAGCATACTCCTCACCCGCAGTAGTATAAGTGGCGAGATGACAACTACAACAAAAGTAGATTCCTTGCCCGCAAGAGTATAAAAAACGAGACGACAATAACAAAGCATACTGCTTAATCGCACGAGTGTAAAGGCAACATGGCAACAATTGCAAAACCAGACTCCTTGCTCGTACAAGTATGAAAGGGGTGACGGCATAACAACAAAAACCTACTCCCTGCCAGCAAGAGTATAAAAGACGAGACGACAATAGCAAAGCATCTTCCTTGCCCACGCGAGTATAAAAGGCAAGACGGCAACAACAACAAGACCAAACTCCTTGCCAGCACGAGTTTAAAAGGTGAGACAACAACAATAACAAAAGTAGACTGATTGTCCATAAAAGTTTAAAGGCGAAAAGTACAACAACAAAAGTACATTGCTTTCTCGCATGAGTATAAAAGGTGAGACAACAACAACAAAGCATACTCTTTTATCGCACAAGCATAAAAAGCGAGGCGGCAATAATGAACCATGCTTCTTGCCTGCACGAGAATAAAAGGTGAGCCGCCAACAACAATAAAGCCAGACTCCTTGCCTAGGCGAGTATAGAAGGTGAGACGACAATAACAACAAAAGCATACTCTTTGCCCACATGAGTATAAAAAGCGAGTTGGTAACAATAGCAAAACTAGAATTGTTGCCCGCAGAATTATAAAAGGAGAGTCGATAACAACAGGAAAACTAGAATCGTTGCCCGCACGAGTATAAAAGGTAGGACAGCAACAACAACAAAGGCAGACTCCTTGCCCGCGAGAGTACAAAAGGCAAAAAGTAAAACAACAAAAGTAGACTCCTTGCCCGTACAAGTATGAAGGGGGAGACAACATAACAACAAAAGCGTACTTTTTGCTAGCACGAGTATAAAGGGCCAGACGACAACAACAGTAAAGTAGACTGTTAACCCGCATGAGTATAAAAGGTGAGACGACAACAACAACAAAAGTAGAGTCTTTGCCGACAAGGGTAAAAAAGGTGACAAATACAACATCAAAACCAAATCCCCTGCCTATAGAAGCACAAAAGGCGAGAAGGCAATAGCAGTAAAAGTAGACTCTTTGCCTGTAGTTGTATAAAAGGCGACAAGTACAGTAACAAAAGTATACTCCTTGCCCACAGGAGCATAAAATTCGAGACGGTAACAACACCAAAATAGACTCCTAGGCTGCACGATTAAAAGGCTAGATGCCAGCAACAATAAAAGCAGATTCCTTGCCTCTACAAATATAAAAGGAGAGACAGTAACAACACCAAAGCAGACTCTTAGCCCGCATGAGTTAAAAGGCTAGACACCAGCAACAACAAAAGCAAACTCCTTGCCCACATGAGTATAAAAGGCGAGACGACAAAAACAAAGCATGCTACTTACCCGCACGAGAATAAAAGACGACACGGAAACAACAACAAAACCAGACTCCTTGCCCATACAAGTATAAAAGGTGAGATGGCAACAACAACAAAAGTATGCTCCCTGCCAGCACGAGTATAAAAGGAGAGACAGCAATGCTAAAGCATAGTCCTTGAACGCGTTAATATAAAAGACGAAGCACTAACAGCAACAAAACCAGACACCTTTCCCGTACGAGCATAAAAGGTGAGGTGGCAACAATAGCAAAGGTGGACTTCTTACCTGCAAGAGTATAAACGACAAAATGTACAACAACAAAAATATACACCCACCCCGCATGAGAATAAAAGGTTGAATAGTAACAACAGCAAAGCAGAATCCTAGCCCGTACAAGTTGAAAGGCTACACGACAACAACAACAAAGTAGATTCCTTACTCGCAAGAATATAAAAGGCGAGACAACAACAATAAAATATACTGCTTGCTTGCATGATTGTAAAGGGCGACACAACAACAACAACGAAACCAACTCCTAGATCGTACAGGTATAAAAGGCGATACGACAATAGCAACAAAAGCATACTTCCAGCCCGCATGAGAATAAAAGGCGAGACAGCAACAAGAAAGCATACTCCTTGCTTGCATGAGTATAAAGGTGAGAAGGCAATAAGAACAAAACTAGACTCCTTACCCATAAGAGTATAAAAAGGTGAGACAGCAACAACAACAAAAGTAGACTGCTTGTTCGCAAGAGAAGAAAAGTAGACTGCTTGTTCGCAAGAGCTTAAAGGCGAAAAGTATAGCAACAAAAGTATACTTTGTTCTCACATGAATTTAAAAGGCGAGAGGACAACAAGAACAAAACTAGACTCCTTGCCCACACAAGTATAATAGGCGAGACAGCAACAACGACAAATGCAGATTCTTTGGTCGTAAGAGTATAAAATGCAAAATGGACAACAACAAAAGTGTACTCATTTCTCGCACATATATAACAAGCAAGGCGTTAACAACAAAGAAGTCACATTCCCTTCCTGCATGAGTATAAAAGGCGAGATAGCAATAACAACGAAAGCAAACTACTTGTCCACAATAGTTAAAAGGCGAAAAGTACAACAACAAAAGTATACTCCTTTCATGCACGAGTATAAAAGGCAAGACGACAACAACAACAATACTAAACTTCATGCTTGCACGAGTACAAAAGCGAGACAGCAACAACAAAAAAACCATACTCCTTGACCGCACGAGCATAAACGGCGTGACGACAACAACAAAGCATATTCCTTGCCGCAAGAGTATAAAAGACGAGTTAGTAACAACAGCAAAACTAGAATCCTTGCCTGCACGAGTATAAAGGGCAAGACAACAACAACAACAAAGGTAAACTCCTTGCCTGCATTAGTATAAATGCCAAAAAGAAAAACAACAAAAGCATACTCATTTCCAGCACGAGTATAAAAGGCAAGACGGTAAAAACAACAAAGTAGACTCCTAACCTAGACAAGTATAAAAGGCGAGATGACAGCAACAGTAAAAGCAAACTCTTTGTCCGCAAGAGTATAAAAGGCATGACAACATCAACAACAAAGCAAGACTCCTTACTCGTACAAGTATAAAAGACGAGATGGCAACAACAATGCATACTGCTTTCCCGTACAAGTGTAAAAGGCAACATGACAACAACAACAAAACCAGACTGCTTACCCGTATGAGCATGAAAGGCAAGACGACAATACCAACAAAAGCATACACCCTACCTGCACTAGTATAAAAGGCGAGACGGCAACAACAAAGCATACTTCTTGCCCAAATGAGAATAAAAGGTGAGACGGCAACAACAACAAAACCAAACTCCTTGCTCGCACAAGTGCAAAAGGTGAGACAGCAACAATCACAAAGGTACACTACTTGTCTGCAAGAGTTTAAAGGCTAAAAGTACGACAACAAGAGTATACTCCTTGCCCACTCGAGTATAAAAGGCGAGACGACAACAACAAAGCATACTCCCGGGTCGCAAGAGCATGAAAAGGGAAACGACGACAACAAAGAATGCCCCTTGCCTGCACGAGTATAAAAGGTGAGACGGCAATAGCAAAGCATACTCTTTGCCCGCACGAGTATAAAAGGCGAGTCGATAACTACAGTAAAACTAAAATTGTTGCTCGCACGACTATAAAAGGCATGACAACAACAACAACAAAGGCAGTTTCCTTGCCTGCAAGAGTACAAATGGCGTCAAGTAAAACAGTAAAACTATAATTCTTGCCAGCACTAGTATAAAGGGCGAGACGGCAACAACGATAAATCATACTCCTAACTTGCACGAGTATAAAAGGTAAGACGTAACAACAACAGAAGCAGACTCTTTGCCCAAAAGGGTAAAACAGGCGACAAGTACAACATCAAAGCCAGACCCTTTGCCTGCATAACTATAAAAGGTGAGACGGCAACAACGGCAAAAGTAGACTCTTTGCTGGCAAGAGTATAAAAGGCAAAAAGTATAATAACAAAAGTATACTCCTTGCCAACAGGAGTATAAATAGCGAGACGGCAATAACACCAAAATAATCTCATAGGTCATACAATTAAAAGGCTAGATGCCAACAACAATAAAAGTAGACTCCTCGCTCGTGCAAGTATAAAAGGCTAGACGGCAACATCACCAAAGCGGACTCTTGGCCCATACAAGTTAAAAGGCTATACGCTAGCAACAGCAAAAGCAGACTCCTTGCCTGCATGAGTATAAAAAGGGAGACGGCAAAAGCAAGGCATGATGCTTGCCTGCATGGGAATAAAAGGCGAGACAACAACAATTATAAAACCAGACTTTTTGCTCGTACGAGTATAAAAGGTGAGACAAAAACAGTAAAGCATGCTCCTTGCCAACATAAGTATAAAAGATGAAATAGTAACAACAACGAAACCAAACACCTTGCCCGAACAAGCATAAATGGTGAGGCGGCAACAACAGCAAAGGTAGACTCTTTACCTGCAAGAGTATAAATGACGAAAGGTACAACAACAAAAGTATACACCTGGCTCGCATGAGAATAAATGGTTGGATGACAACAATAGCAAAGTTGATTCTTAGCTCGCATGAGTTAAAAGGCTTGACGGCAACAACAGCAAAAGTAGATTCCTTACTTGGATGAGTATAAAAGGCGAGACGATAACAACAAAGTATATTGGTTGCCTGCACGATAGTCAAAGGCGACATGACAACAACAACGAAGCCAGACTCCTGCAGGTGCATAAAAGGCGTAAGTACAACAACAAAAGCATACTCTATGCCTGCTCGAGCATAAAAAGTGAGACGGAAAAAATTGTAAAGCAGACTACTAACCCGAACAAGCATAAAAGGGAAGATGACAACAACCGTAGAAGTAGACACTTTGCCAACGAGAGTAAAAAAGGCGACAAGTACAACAATAAAACTAGACTCCTTTCCCACATGAGCATTAAAGGCGAGTCAGTAACAACAGCAAAAGTAAATTCCTTTCCCGCAAGAGTATAAACGGTTAAAAGTAAAACAACTAAAGCATACTCCTCGCCTCCACTAGTATAAAAGGTGAGACGGTAACCGCAGCAAAACTGACTCCTAACATGCACGAGCTATTAGGCTAGACGGCAGCAACAACAAAAGTAAACCCTTTGCCCACAAGAGTTTAAATGGTGAGGCGGCAACAACAAAGCACACTCCTTGCCAGAACAAGTATAAATGGCAAGAGGGCAACAACAATGCATGTTGTTTGCCCTCATGAAAAGAAAAGTGACACACCAACAACAACAAAAGGAAACTCGCTGCCCGTATGAGTATAAATGGTGAGACCGAAACAACAACAAAAGCATACTCGTTGCCTACACGAGTATATAAGGCAAGGCAGCAACAGCAAAGCAAACTTCCTGCTCGCATGAGCATAAAAGGTGAGACAGCAGCAACAAAAAAACTAGATTCCTTACCCGCAAGAGCAAAAAAGCTGAGACGGCAATAACAACTAAAGTAGACTCCTTCTCTACAAGGGTATAAGAAGCAAAAAGTACGGCAACAAAAGTACACTCCTTACCTGCATAAGTATAAAAAGCAAGATGATAACAACAACAAAACTCGACTTCTTGCCTGCACAAGTATAAGAGGTGAAACAGCAACAACAACAAAAACAGACTCTTTCCCCACAAGAGTATAAAAGCAGAAAAGTACGACAACAAAAGTATGCCCTTTGAGGGGCATAACAGGTGACATAGCAACAACAGGAAAGCAGACACCTAGCCCGCACGAGTATAAAGGGCGAGAAGAAATAATAGCAAAAGCAGACTCCCTGCCTGGAAGAGAATAAAAAACAACAAGTACAACCACAAAAGTATATGCCATGCCCGCACAAGTATGAAAGGAGAGACGGGAACAATAGCAAAGCAGACTCCTAACCCGCACGAGTTAAAAGGCTAGATGGTAATGACAACAAAAGCAGACTCCTTTCTTGCAAGACTATAAAAGGTGAGACGGCAACAACAAAGCGTACTCCTTTTCTGCACGAGTATAAAAGGCAAGACGACATTAACAACAAATCTGGACTCCTTGCTCGTGCCAGTATAAAATGTGAGATAGAAACAACAACAAAAGTAGACTCCTTGTCCTCATAAGTATAAAAAGCAAGACAATAACAACAGCAAAACCAGGCTCCCTACCTGCACGAGAATAAAAGACGAGTCGGCAACAGCAACAAAAGCAAACTCCTTGCCTGCAAGAGTATAAAAGGTGAAATGTGTAACAACAAAAGTATGACCTTTGCCTGCATGAGCATAAAATACAAGATGGCAACGATAGCAAAGCAGACACCTAGCCCACAGGAGTACAAACACCGAGCCAGCAACAACAATGAAAGCATACTCCCTACCCACAAGAGAATAAAAAATGATAAACACAACAACAAAAGTATGCTCTTTGCCCGCACGAGTATGAAAGGCGAGACATGAACAACAACAAAGTAGACTCGTAGTGTTAGCCCCTTGAACACTTGGCATGCAGGAGTTGGCGGCACCTTGTGCCAATTCCTAGCATAGGACTTTGGAGTGGCTGGGCACTCCTTGAAACAAGGTGAAAGCTGAGAGGGTCAGCGTAGGCAGGAGCCTACACGTGGGTCCTAGTGTGGACCAAGACTTGGGTTGGACAAAGGATGCTGGACTACATGTTCGTGGGCTCCATCAGATAGTCCATGGGCTTGGGCCAAGGGGCCAAAAACACAAGACTGGGTCTTGGCCAAGTCTGCATGGCACTGCATGGCACCGAGTCTCCTACGACGTGTGGAATGTGGGGACGTGCAGGTGTGGCTCTATCCGGGTGGCCAACCATCGGGATAATGCTCTTCAGATCATGCATGGCAAAGGATCGTGGGCAGATAAGACTTATCGAGATCAAGTGATGGATGATCGTGGGAGATAAGGCTTATCAGAATCGAGTCGCGGATGAGAACGTGGGAAGATGAGGATTATCAGCCACGATAGAGATCGTGGGGAGATAATGTTTATCTCCAAGACCTAGATAGCTGGGGGTGTCAGCTATATATAGACCCTATGGGTTGTCATTTGTACTCAATGAAAGAGAAATCACTCAAAGAGAAAGAGTGAAACACTGTTGAGAGTTCAGGTGATTGTTCCTTTGTATTACTTAAGTTAAGTAATAAAAGGTTGGGAAAGGTTCCCGTATATGCTCTTGTGTCTCTTTCGAGTGTGTGAGTTGTGTGCTTTACTTATAAAGTTCCATTGTGCAAATCGTTGTGAGTGCGGTTGGCTGAAACTAAGTGTAACTTAGTGCCATCACAAGGCAAAATTTTGAATGAGAAAATTAGCCGTGTGAAAACTAGTATCAAAGCATAAAGATTCGACCAATGACAGGTGGTTCGGGCCTTGATGCTGTACTTGAGCGCATAGCCAAACTCTTTGAGGTACTCGGTGATCTTCCGGCGGATACAAATTTCACCGTGTTCCAGACATTGGCGCTCCATGAGCAATACATAATCGATCTGTAGCGGGAAAAAGAGGTGGTGGCCTCTTCAAACACAACTTTCCGGCTTGAGGAGATGGTAGCAGAAATAGCCATCCTCAGGAAGGTTGTGGCCTCTCAACCAAGCGGAGGTGTCCTGGAGGGCTCGACCAAGATGAAGGTGTCAGATTCTAAAGCCTTCGAGGGAGCAAGGAATGCCAAAGAGATTGAGAATTTTTTGTAGGATATGGAGCAGTACTTCAAAGCTGCCTGAGTGCCAGACGATGAGAAGGTCAATCTAACCAACATATATCTAGCCAAGGACGCCAAGTTATGGTGGCGGACTCGGTTGGATGACGATGCAAGTGCGGGCAGGCCTAAGATCGAGACGTGGGAGAGCCTAAAGAAGGAATTAAAGGACTAGTTCTTACCCTACAACAAGTCATGGGTTGCGAGGGAATCCTTGAACAAGTTGAAGCAGAGTGGTACGGTGCGTGACTACATGAAGGAATTCAGTTCCTTGATGCTTGATACCCACAACATGTTGGATGAGGACAAGCTTTTCAACTTCTTATCCAGTCTTCAACCCTGGGCTCAACTCGAGCTTAGAAGGCAAGGTGTGAAGGACCTTCCTTCAGCGATGGCTGCGGCTGATGGTTTAGTTGGTTTTCGGATCAACAAGTCTCCTGATTCTGATGCTGGGAAGCAGCCAAAAAACAAGGGCAAGAAGAAGAAGGGAGGCAAGAAGGATAAGCACAACGGTGGCGGCAAGGATAAAGGCAAAGCCGTCTACCAAGAACAAGGTAAAGGCAAAAGTAACTCGGGATGTTTCATATGTAATGGACCACACAGGGCCAAGGAGTGCCCAAAACGGGAGAAGTTAATTTCCATAGTTGCTGAGGAGAGTGGCCTCTTAGACGATGTTGGCCCCTCTCGTGTCAATCCTCTGCAGTTGGTGAGTGTTGTGCAAGCTGGACGTGCCTCACAATCCCGCTTGATGTATGTGAAGATCGGGCTCAGTAATAAGGAGTTTATGGCGATGGCTTACACTGGTGCTACCACAACTTTGTTGGTAAGAGGATGGTGGAGTCACTGGATCTAAAGTCACCAAGACCGGGAGTCGAATGAAGGCAGTTAATTCGTCAGCCCGGGAGGTGCTTGGTA
Source organism: Carallia pectinifolia (assembly GCA_037832335.1). NCBI lineage: Eukaryota > Viridiplantae > Streptophyta > Magnoliopsida > Malpighiales > Rhizophoraceae > Carallia > Carallia pectinifolia. Next base: position 5,422,479 of record CM075454.1, on the reverse strand, counting down.
TGGCACTAGGAGTGGAGGTAACTATAGGTAATTACTCTGGTAAGCTTAACTTCACTGTGGTTCTGTTAGATGATTTTGATATCATACTAGGAGTTGATTTCTTTGTGAGTGCAAAAGTTGCTCTGTTGTCTCACTTGGGTGGTCTCATGATCATGTATGAGGATCATCCATGTTTCGTTGTTGGAACGTTCACTTCTTCTTCCAATATTGGTGGAAAGTCGGGTGGTATGCTATCAGCTATGTAGGTAAAGCATGGCCTGAAAAAGGGAGAAATCACCTACCTTGCGGCTTTGATGGAGATCAAAGAAGGTATTGTTGCGGAGGTGCCTGACAGTGTGGCGGATCTGTTGGGAAAGTTCACTGACGTGATGCCTCCTGAACTCCCCAAGTGTCTTCCCCCGAGGCGTGCCACTGACCACAAGATTGATTTGGTGCCCGATTCCAAACCACCAGCACAAGCCTCATATCGCATGAGTCCGCTAGAGTTGGCAGAACTGAGGAAGCAGTTGACGGAGTCGCTGGATGCAGACCTAATTCAGCCCTCCAAAGTGCCATATGGTGCCCCAGTGTTGTTCCAGAGAAAACACGATGGCTCCCTGCGGATGTGTGTTGATTACAGGGCACTGAACAAGGTGACGGTAAAGAACAAGTACCCTATTTCATTGATAGCGGACTTGTTTGACAGGCTGGCGAGAGCCTTGTATTTTACCAAACTGGATCTACGGTCTGGATATTGGCAAGTCAGGATTACGGAAGGAGATGAGGAGAAAACCACGTGCATCACTCGCTATGGCTCCTACGAATTCTTGGTGATGCCATACTGTTTGACTAATGCCCCAACTTCTTTCTGTAATTTAATGAATGATATGTTTCATGACTTCATTGATCATTTTGTGGTTGTATATCTGGATGATATTGTTGTGTATAGTGAGTCCTTGGAGGACCACCTGTCCCACCTGAGGTAGGTGTTGTCTAGGTTGAGAGAGCACCAATTATATGTGAAAAAGGAAAAATGTGAGTTTGCCCGACATGAGATTATGTTCCTTGGGCATAGGGTGAGTCGAGGGCAAGTTAAAATGGATGAGAGAAAAGTCCAGGCAATAGTGGAGTGGGAGGCCCCTACCAAAGTGTCTGAGTTGAGATCCTTTCTTGGTTTGTCTAACTACTACAGGAAGTTTGTGCAGGGTTACTCAAAAAAGGTGGCCCCATTGACAGACTTACTCAAGAAGGATAGACCTTGGAGGTGGACCACAAATTACCCAGAAGCCTTTTACAAATTGAAGGCAACGGTGTCCACGGAGCCGATCCTGAGGTTGCCTGATTTCAAGTTGCCTTTCAGTGTGCTAACTAACGTCTCAGACAAAGCCATTGGAGGTGTGTTGGTGCAGGAAGACCACCCCATTGCCTATGAGAGCTGGAAACTCAATGATGCAGAGTAGCGGTACTCAGCACATGAGAAGGATATTCTAGCAGTAGTGCATTGCCTTCGAACATGGAGGCTGTATTTGCTAGGTACCAGGTTCATGGTTCGGACCGACAATGTGGCTAACACATTCTTTCAAACTCAAAAAAAGCTTTCTGCACGGCAAGTGCGGTGGCAGGAGTTCTTGGCTGAGTACGATTTTACTTGAGAACACAAGTTAGGAAGGCAAAATCAAGTGGCAGATGTCGTAAGTCGTCGACAAGTGCAAGAGACGGTTGCTGCCCTCACGCAAGTGCAGAGTGACTTGCTAGACAAAATCAGGGAGCAGGCCCCACATGATGCCACATATCAACAAGTGGTACAGCAAGTCAAGGAGGGTGTGATAAGGCGATACTAGCTCAATAATGATTTATTGCATGCCAAGGGTAATCATGTATATGTTCCCAGTGGTGCAGACCTTAGGAAGGAAATACTACGGGAGTCTCATGATTCACAGTGGGCTGGTCATCCTGGTGTTGAAAGGATGATGGTCTTGCTGTCCTGCAACTACTACTGGCCAAAGATGGAAGTTGAGGCATATGTCAAGACGTGCATCACTTGTCAGCAGGACAAGACGGAGCGGTAGAAAGAGGCAGGTTTGTTTCAGTCGCTACCCATTCCTACGAAGCCATGGGTGTCAGTTTCGATGGATTTCATTGGTGAATTCCCGAAGATTGATGGCATGGGATCTGTCATGGTGGTGGTAGCTCGGTTCTCAAAGTATGCAGTGTTTATTCCTGCCCCTTCTTCATGTCAAGCGGAGACAGCCGCTGAGCTTTTCTACAAGCAGGTAGTTAAGTACTTTGGACTGCCCGAAGATATTGTGAGCGATCGGGATCCTCGTTTCATTGGCAGGTTCTGGACCTCAGTATTTAACATGATGGGTTCGGAGTTAAAATTCTCTACTGACAACCATCCTCAGTTTGATGGCCAGACGGAGCGGATCAATGGCCTACTTGAGGAATATCTTCGGCATTACATGACGGCAAGCTAGAGGAATTGGGTTGAGTTGTTAGATTCGGCCCAATTTTGCTACAATCTTCACAAGTCCTCTTCCACAGGTATGAGTCCCTTTGAGCTAGCTATGGGGCAACTGCCCCTTACTCCTAACGATGTGGCCAGGACTAGCTCAGGAGGGAGATGTCCAGCAGCCCACCGGTTTGCCCATTCTAAGCAAGAGCGGCTAGAGGAGGCCCAGGATAGCATGGACAAGGCAGCCAGGCGGATGAAAAAGTATGCGGACCGAGGAAGGTTGGGGATAAGGTGTTGCTGAAACTTACTCACCAAATTTGGAAAAAAGATCAGAAGCAAGACAGTGCATCGTGGGCTGGTTCTAAAGTATGATGGTCCCTTCACAGTAGTAAAGAAAGTTGGCAATGTTGCATACAGGTTGCAACTCCCAGAAAGGTTGAAGGTACATCCAACCTTCCACGTGAGTTTCTTGAAGCCCTTCCATGAGGAAGCAGGCGATGAACGTCCAAGGAAACAATCACGACGTGCTCCCCCTACAATCAGAACTGAGTTCCAGCGTGAAGTGGAGAGAATTTTGGACCACCGAACGTAGGGACAAAATTAGAAGAACAGGCGGGATGAGTACTTGGTCAAGTGGAAGAATGCCCCAGACAATGAGGTGAGCTGGGAAAGAGATGTGACACTATGGCAGTTTGAGAAGTTGGTGGAAGACTACCTATCAACCCTACCAACGAGGACGTTGGCTTCAACAGGTGGGGGTGGTTTGTTAGCCCCTTGAACACTTGGCATGCAAAAGTTGGCGCACTTTGCGTCAATTCCCAGCATGGGACTTTGGAATGGCTGGGCACTCCTTGAAACAAGGTGAAAGCTGAGAGGGTCAGCGTAAGCACGAGCCGACATGCGGGTCCCAGTGTGGACCAAGACTTGGGTTGGACAAAGGATGTTGGACTACATGTTCGTGGGCTCCATCACATGGGCCATGGGCTTGGGCCAAGAAGCCCAAAACACAAGACTGGGTATTGGCCAAGTCTGCATGGCACTGCATGGGATCGAGTCTCCTACGACGTGTGGAACGTTGGGACGTGCAGGTGTGGCTCTCTCCGGGTGGCCAAGCATCAGGATAATGCTCATCAGATCATGCATGGCAAAGGATCGTGGGTAAATAGGACTTATCGAGATCAAGTGATGGATGATCGTGGGAGATAAGGCTTATCAGGATCGAGTCACGGATGAGAACGTAGGAAGATGAGGATTATCAGCCACGATAGAGATCGTGGGGAGATAATATTTATCTCCAAGACCTAGATAACTGGGGGTGTCAGCTATATATAGACCCTATGGGTTGTCATTTGTACTCAGTTAAAGAGAAATCACTCAGAGAGAAAGAGTGAAACACTGTTGAGAGTTCATGTGATTGTTCTTTTGTATTACTTGAGTTAAGTAACAAAAGGTTGGGAAAGGTTCCTGTATATGCTCTTGTGTCTCTTTCGAGTATGTGAGTTGTGTGCCTTACTTATAAAGTTCCATTGTGCAAATCATTGTGAGTGCGGTTGGCTGAAACTAAATGTGCTTTAGCGCCATCATAAGGCGAAATTTTGAGTGAAAAAATTAGTCGTGTGACACTTAGCCTGCATGAGTTAAAAGGCTAGTCGGCAACAACAACAAAAGCAGACTCCTTTCTCGTCAGAGCATAAAAGTGGGGACGTTAACAACAATGCACACTCTTAGCCCGTATAAGCATAAAAGTTGAGACGACGACAACAAAGCATGCTGCTTGCCCGTACGAGTGTAAAAGGCAACACAGCAACAACAATAAAACCAGACTCCTTGGTCGTCATATAATATAAAAGGCAAGACGACAACAACAATAAAACAAGACTCCTTGCCTGCACAAGCATAAAAGGCGAGACAACACCAATAACAAAAGTAGACTCTTTGTCTACAAAAGTGTAAAAGGCAAAAAGTACAGCAATGAAAGCGTACCCCTTGCCTGCAGGAGTATAAAAGGCCAGATGGCAACAGCAACAGAGCCAAACTCCCTACCCACACAAGTATAAAAGGTGAGACGGGAACAACAGCAAAAAACATACTCCTTGCCCACAAAAGTATAAAAAGCGAAACGTACAACAACAAAAGTATACTCCTTGCTCGTACGAGTATAAAAAGCGAGACAACAACAACAGCAAAGTAGACGCCTGGCCCTCACGTCTACAAAAGGCGAGACAGCAACAACAACAAAGGCAAACTCCTTGCCCGCAAGAGTATTATAGATGAGGCGGCAACGATAAAACAAACTCGTTCCTCACATGAGTGTAAGAGGCGAGACGATAAAAATAAAGCATGCGGCTTGTCCACACAAGTATAAAGGCAAGACAGGAACAATAATGAAACCAGACTCCTTGCCCGTATGGGTATTAAAGGCAAGCCGATAGCAACAACAAAAGTAGACTGCTTGTTCGCAAGAATATAAAAAGCAAAAACTATAAAAATAGAAGTGTACTCCTTGCCTGTACGAGTACAAAAGGCAAGACAGCAATAGCAAAACATACTCCTTCCCCGTAAGAGTATAAAAGGCGAGACAGTAACAACAAAGCATGCTTCTTACTCGCACGAGTATAAAAGGCGAGACGACAACAACAAAGCATGCTCCTTACCCACACCAGTATAAAAGGCAAGACGACAGCAACAACAAAGCCAAACTCCTCGACTCCACTAGTATAAAAGGCGGGACGACAATAGCAACAAAAGCATAAACCTTGCTCGCACGAGTATAAAAGGCACAACAGAAATATCAAATCATGCTCCTTGCCCACACGAGTATAAAAGACGAGTCAGTAATAGCAATAAACTACTCTCTTTACTCACACGAGTATAAAAGGCTAGATAGGAACAACAACCTACGTAGACCCCTTGCCTGCTAGAGCATATAAAACGATAAGTACAACAACAAAATCATACTCCATGCCCACAAGGGTATAAAAGGTGAGACGGCAACAACTGCAAAGCAGACTCCTAATCCGCACGAGTATAAAAGGCAAGAGAGCAACAACAGCAAAAGCAGACTCTTTGCCTGCAAGAGTAAAAAAGGCAGCAAGTTCAACAATAAAACCAAGCTCTTAGTGATCACGAGCATAAAAAACGAGATGGTAACAACAAAAGAAGTAGGCTCTTTGCCCGCAAGAGTATAAAAGGGGAAAAGTACAACAACTAAAGTATGCTCCTTGCCTCCAAGAGTACAAAAGTTGAGGCGGTAACAAAAGCAAAATAGACTTCTAGCCTCCATGATTTAAAAGGCAAAAGGCAACAACAACGAAAGTAGGCTCCTTGCCCACAAGAGTATAAAAGGGGAGTTGGCAACAACAAAGCATACTCCTTGCCAGCACAAGCATGAAAGGCAAGACAGCAACAACCAAGCATGCTACTTGCTTGCACGAGAATATAAGGCGACACGATAACAACAACACAACCAGACTCCTCGCTTATACGAGTATAAATGACGAGACAGCAACAACAACAAAAGCATAATCGTTACCAACACAAGTATAAAACGCAAGACGACAACAACAAAGCATACTCCTTACATGCATGAGTATAAAAGGCGACATGGCAACATGGCAACAACAACAAAACTAGACACCTTGCACGCACGACCATAAAAGTTGACACGCCAATGACAGCAAAAGTAGTCTTCTTCCCCACAAAAGTATAAAAAGCATAAAGTATGACAACAAGACTATAAACGAGCATAACAGGTGAGATGACAACAATAGCAAAGAAGACACCTAGCCCGCACGAGTGTAAACAACGAGACGAAATAACAGCAAAAGCATACTCCCTACCCGAACGAGTATAAAAGACGAGGTGATAACAATAAAAGTAGACTCCTTTCTTGCAGTGGTATAAAAAGAAAAAAGTACAACAACAAAAGTACACTCCATGCTTGCACAAGTATAAATGGCAAGACGATAACAACAAACCCAAACTTCCTGCCCATACCAGTATAAAAGGCGAGACAGCAACAATAAGAAAAGCAGACTCCTTGCCCGCAAGAGTATAAAAGGCGAAAAGTACAGCAACAAAAGTATGCTCTTTGCATACATGAGTCTAAAAGGCCAACGGCAACGACAGCAAAAGCAAACTTATTGCCCACAAAAGAATAAAAGATGACAAGTGCAACAACAAAATTATACACCTTGCCCGATCGAGTATAAAAAGCCTGACGGTAACAACAACAAAACTATACTCCTTCCCACAGAGTATGAAAGGTAAGACGGCAACAACAACAAAAGTAGAGTCCTTTCCCGTAAGAGTCTAAAAGGCAAAAATTACAACAGGAAAGGTATGCTCCTTACCTGCACAAGTATAAAAGGTGAGATGGTAACAACAACAAAGCAGTCCCTTAGCCCGCTCGAGTTAAAAGGCAAAATGACAGCAACAACAAAAGTAGACTCCTTTCATGTAATGGTATAAAGGGCGAGATGGCAAACAACAAAGCATACTCCTTACCCGCACAAGTATAAAAGGGGAGACTGCAACAACAAAGCGTGCTTCTTGCCTACTTGAGTATAAAAGGCGACACGGTATCAACAACAAAACCGCACTCCTTGCTTGTATGAGTATAAAAGGGGAGACAACAACAACAAAAAAAGCATACTCCCTGGCCGCATAAGTATAAAAGGCAAAAAGGCAACTGCAAAGCATACTTCTTGCCCACATGAGTATAAAAAGCGAGATGGTAACAACAACAAAATCAGACTCCTTGCCCGCCCAAATACAAAAGGCGAGACAGCAGCAACAACCAAAGTAGACTCCTTGACCGTAAGAGTGTAAAAGGCAAAATGCACAACAACAAAAGTAAACTCCTTGCCCACACAAGCGTAAATGGCGAGACAACAATGACAACAAAACCAAACTCTTTGCCCTCACAAGTATAAAAGGTGAGATAGCAACAACAACAAATGCAGACTGCTTGCCCGCAAGAGCATAAAAAATGAAAACTACAACAACAATAGTATCCTCTTTGCCTGTACAGGTGTGAAAGGTAAAATGATAACAACAACAAATCCAAAGCCCATGCACACTCAAGTGTAAAAGGCAAGACAGTAACAGCAACAAAATCGGACTCCTAGCCCGCAAGAGCATAAAAGGCGAAAAGTATAACAACCAAACTATGCTTTTTGCCAGTACAAGTATAAAGGGCGAGACGACAACAACAACTAAGGAAGACTCCCTGCCTGCAAAAGAATAAAAGACGACAACTACAACAACAAAAGAATACTCTCTGTGTTCGACCGAGTATAAAAGGCGAGATGGCAACAACAGCAAAAGCAGACTCCCCACGTGCACGAGTATAAAAGGCAAGACAGAAACAACAATGAAAGTAGACTCCTTCCGCGCAAGAGTATAAAAGGTAAAAAGCACAATAACTAAGGTGTACTCCTTGCCTGCATGAGTATAAAAGGCGTGACCGTAATAACGACAAAGCATACTCCTAGCCGACCTGCATGAGTATAAAATGCGTGACCGTAATAACAACAAAGCAGACTCCTAGCCAGCACCAGTTGAAAGGCTAGATGGCAACAACAAGAAAGGCAGACTCCTCGCCCAGAAGAGTATAAAACGTGAGACGGCAACAACAAAGCATACTACTTGCCCACACGAGTATAAAAGACGAGACGACAACAACAAAGCATGTTGCTTGCCCGCATGAAAATAAAAGGCGACATGGCAACAACAACAAAACCAAAGATCTTGCCCATACGACTATAAAAGGCAAGACAGCAACAACAACAAAGCGGACTCCTTGCCCGCAAGAGTATAAAAGGCAAGACAATAACAAGAAAGCATACTTTTTGCTCATATGAGTATAAAAGGGAAGATGGTAACAACAATGTGTGTTGCTCGCCCACACGAATATGAAAGGCCAGATGGCAACAACAACAAAACCAGACTCCTGGCTCGTACAAGTGTAATAGGCGAGACGACAACAACAATAAAAGCATACTCCTTGCACACATGAGTATAGATGGCGAGACTGCAGTAGCATACCATACTCCTCCCCCATCAGAGTATAAAAGGTGAAAAGGCAACAACAAAGCATGTTGCTTCCTCACAGAAGTGTAATAGGTGGGGCAGCAAAAACAAAGCGTGCTCCTTGCCTGCACGACAATAAAAGGCAAGACAACAAGAACAACAAAACCAGACTCCCTGCCCAAACGAGTGTAAAAGGCGAGACAGCAATAACAACAACATACTTATCATATGCCCAAGTATAAAAGGCGAGATGACAACTGGAAAGTATACTCCTTCCCTGCGCGAGTATAAAAGGTAAGAGGACAACCACAACAAAAGTAGACTACTTGTCCGTACGAGTATAAAAGGCAAGACAATAACAACAACAAAATCAGACTCCTAGCCCGGAAGAGCATAAAAGGCGAAAAGTATAATAACCAAACTATGCTCTTTGCCAGTACAAGTATAAAGGGCAAGACGGCAACAACAACTAAGGAAGACTCCCTGCCCGCAAAAGAATAAAAGACGACAACTACAACAACAAAAGAATACATTCTGTGTTCGACCGAGTATAAAAGGCGAGATGGCAACAACAGCAAAAGCAGACTCCCCACGTGCACGAGTATAAAAGGCGAGACAGAAACAACAACGAAAGTCGACACCTTCCGCGCAAGAGTATAAAAGGTAAAAAGCACAATAACTAAGGTGTATTCCTTGCTTGCATGAATATAAAAGGCGTGACCGTAACAACAACAAAGCATACTCCTAGCCGGCCTGCATGAGTATAAAAGGCGTGACCGTAACAACAACAAAGCATACTCCTAGCCGGCCTGCATGAGTATAAAAGGCGTGACCGTAATAACAACAAAGCAGACTCCTAGCCAGCACCAGTTGAAAGGCTAGATGGCAACAACAAGAAAGGCAGACTCCTCGCCTAGAAGAGTATAAAACGTGAGAGGGCAACAACAAAGCATACTCCTTGCCCACACGAGTATAAAAGACGACACGGTAACGACCAAGCATGCTGCTTGCCCGCATGAAAATAAAAGGCGACATGGCAACAACAACAAAAGCAAACACCTTGCCCATACGACTATAAAAGGCAAGACAGCAACAACAACAAAGCGGACTCCTTGCCCGCAAGAGTATAAAAGGCAAGACAATAAGAAGAAAGCATACTCTTTGCTCATATGAGTATAAAAGGGAAGATGGTAACAACAATGTGTGTTGCTCGCCCACACGAATATGAAAGGCCAGATGGCAACAACAACAAAACCAGACTCCTAGCTCGTACAAGTGTAATAGGCGAGACGACAACAACAATAAAAGCATACTCCTTGCACACATGAGTATAGATGGCGAGACTGCAGTAGCATACCATACTCCTCCCCCATCAGAGTATAAAAGGTGAAAAGGCAACAACAAAGCATGTTGCTTCCTCATAGAAGTGTAATAGGCGGGGCAGCAAAAACAAAGCGTGCTCCTTGCCTGCACGACAATAAAAGGCGAGACAACAAGAACAACAAAACCAGACTCCCTGTCCAAAAGAGTGTAAGAGGCGAGACAGCAATAATCACAACATACTTATCACATGCCCAAGTATTAAAGGCGAGATGACAATTGGAAAGCATACTCCTTCCCCGCGCGAGTATAAAAGGTAAGAGGACGACCACAACAAAAGCAGACTACTTGTCCGTACGAGTATAAAAGGCGAGACAGTAATAATAATAAAAGCATACTCCTTGCATGCACAAGTATAAAAAGCAAGACAAAAACAGCAAAACACATACCTTCCCTGCAATAGTATAAAAGGCGAGACGGCAACAACAAAGCATACTCCTTGCTCGCACGAGTATAAAAGGCGGGACGGCACCAACAAAGCATACTTCTTACCTGCACGAGTATAAAAGACAAGCCGACAACCAGACTCCTTGCCTGTACGAGTATAAATGGTGCGACAGCAACAACAACAAAAGCATATTCCTTGCCCGCACGAGTATAAAAAATGAGTCGGTAACAATAACAAAACTGGTCTCATTGCCTGTACAAGTATAAAAGGTGAGATAGCAACAGCAACAAAAGCAAACTCCTTGCCCGCAAGTGCACAAAGGGTGAAAAGTATAACAACAAAAGGATACTCCATGCCCGAATGAGTATAAAAGCTGAGACAACAATAACTCCAAGGTAGACTCCTTGCCCAAACGAGTATAAAAGGCGAGACGGCAACAACAACAAACGCAAACTCTTTGCCAGCAAGAGTGAAAAAGGCAACAAGTACAACAACAAATCTAGACTCTTAGCGCACATGGGTATAAAAGATGAGGTGGCAGCAACAATAAAAGCAGACTCCCTGCCTGCAGAAGAATAAAAGAGGACAAGTACAACAACAAGAGTATACTCCTTGCCTGACTGAGTATAAAAGTTGAGATGACAACAACAACAAAAGTAGACTTCCTACCCGCACGAGTATGAAAGGCATGAGGACAATAATAACAAAAGTAGACTCCTTGCGCACAAGAATATAAAAGGTAAAAGGTGTAATAACTAAGGTGTTACTCCTTGCCTACATGAGTATAAAATGCGTGATCATAACAACAGCAAAGCAGACTCCTAGCCAGCACCAGTTGAAAGGTTAGATGGCAACAACAGCAAATGCAGACTCCTCGCCCACAAGAGTATAAAAGGTGAGACGGTAACAGCAAAGCACATTCCTTGCCTGCATGAGTATTGTAGGCAGGATGGCAACAATAGCAATGCCAAACTCTTTGCACGCATAAGCATAAAAGCCGACATGGCAAGAACTGCAAAAGTAGACTCTTTCCCCACAAGAGTATAAAAATCAAAACATACAACAACAAAAGTACAATCCTTACCTACAGAAGTGTAAAAGGCAAGACGATAACAACAACAAACTCAAAGTCCCTGCCCGCAAGAGTATAAAAGGCGAGACAGCAACCACAACAAAAGTAGACTCCACACCCGCAAGAGCATAAAAGACGAAAAGTACAACAAGAAAATTATGCTCTTTGCCCGGATGGGCATAAATGGCGAGACGGCAACAACAACAATGCAGACACCTAACGCATGAGTATAAAAGGCGAGACGACAGTAACAACAAAAGCAGACTCCTTGCTCACAATAGAATAAAAGATGACAAGCGCAACAACAATAGTATGCTTCTTGCCTGATCGAGTATAAAAGGTGAGACAGCAACAACAACAAAATCTGACTCTTTGCTCGCACGAGTATATAAGGCAAGACGACAACAATAATAAAAGTAGAGTCCTTCCCCGTAAGAGTCTAAAAGGCAAAAAAAATGACAAGAAAAGTATATTCCTTGCATGCACGAGTATAAAAGGCGAGACGACAACAACAACAAAAGCATACTTCTTGCATGCACTAGTATAAAACGCGAGACGACAAAAGCAAAACATACCCCTTCCGCGTAAGAGTATAAAAGGCGAGAGGACAACAACAAACCATACACCTTTCTTACACGAGTATAAAAGGTGAAACGACAACAATAAAGCATGCTCCTTACCAGTACAAGTATAAAAGGCGAGGCAGTAACAACAACAAAACCAGACTCCTTACTTGCACGAGTATAAAAGGTGAGACTGCAACAATAGTAAATTTAGACTCCTTCCCCGTAAAAGTCTGAAAGGCAAAAAAAAACAACAGGAACAACATACTCCTTGCATGCACGACTACAAAAGGCGAGATGGTGACAACAACAAAAGCATGCTCCTCACATACACGAGTATAAAACGTGAGAAGATAATAGCAAAACATACTCTTTCCCCACAAGAGTATAAAATGCGAGACGACAACAACAAAGAATACTCCTTGCTTGCACGAGTATAAATGGCAAGACAACAACAACAAAGCATGCTTCTTACCAGCACAAGTATAAAAGATGAGGTAGCAACAACAACAAAAGCCAACTCCCTTCCCGCACGAGTATAAAACGTAAGGTGGCAAGAACAACAAAGCATACTCCTTGCCAGCAAGAGTATAAAAGGTGAAAAGTACAACAACAAAAGTATACTCCTTACTCGTACGAGTATAAAAGGAGAGACGATAACCACAACAAAACAGACTCTTAGCACGAATGAATTAAAAGGCTAGACGACGACAATAACTAAATTAGGCCCCTTGCCTGCAAGATTATAAAGACGAGGTGGCAACAACAAGGCATACTCCTTGCCAGCATGAATATAAACGGCGAGACGACAACAACAAAGCATGCTGCTTGCCCGCATAAGAACAAAAGGTGAGGCGACAACAGCAAAGCAGACTCCTTGCCCACCTGAGTAAAAGGCAAGACGACAGCAACAAAAAAATAGACTCCTTAGCCGTAAGAACAAAAACGACAAGACAGCAACAACAACTAAAGTAGACTCCTTCCCTACAAGAGTATAAAAAGCCAAAAGTACAACAACAAAAGTACACTCCATGCCTACACAAGTATACATGGCAAGACGATAACAACAACAAAACTAGACTCTTTGCCTGCATGAATATAAAAAGCGAGACGGCAACAACAACAAAAGCAGACTACTTGCCTGCAAGAGTATAAAAGGAGAAATGCACAACAACAAAAGTATGCCCTTTGCCCGCACAAGAATAAAAGGTGAGACGACGACAACAACAAAAGCAGACTCCTTGCCCGCAAGAGAATAAAAGACGACAAGTACAACAACAAAGGCATACTCTCTGCCTGCATGAGTAAAAAAGGCGAGACGGGAAGAGTAGCAGAGAAGTCTCCTAGCCCGCACGAGTTAAGAGGCTAGTCGGCAACAACAACAAAAGCATACTCCTTTCCCACTAGAGTATAAAAGTTGTGACAGCAACAACAAAACAGACTTCTTGCTCGCATGGGTATAAAAGTCAAGACGGAAACAACAAAGCTTGCTGCTTGCCTGTACAAGTATAAAAGGCGGCACGGTAACAACAGCATAACCAGAATCCTCACCCGTACGAGTATAAAGGGCGAGATGGCAACAACAACAAAGGCGTATTCCCTGCTCGCATGAATACAGGAGACGAGACGACAACAGCAAAGCATATTCCTTGCCTGCATGAGTATAAAGGGCGAGACAGTAACAACAAGAAAACAAGACTTCTTTCCCGCACAAGTATAAAAAGTTAGACAGCAACAACAGCAAAAGTAGACTCCTTCTCCACAAAAGTGTAAAAGGCAAAAAGTGCAGCAAGAAAAGCATGCCCCTTGCCCGCACAAGTATAAAAGGTGAGAAGGCAACGACAACAAAACTAAACTCCCTACCCGCACAAGTATAAAAGGTGAGGTGGCAACAACCACAAAAGCAAACTCCTTGCCTGCAAGAGTATCAGAGGTAAAAAGTACAACAACAAAAGTATACTCTTTGCCCGTACGAGTATGAAAGGCAAGATGGCAACAATAACAAAGAAGACACCTCGCTGGTACGAGTATAAGACAGCAACAACAACAACAAAAGTATACTCCTTGCCTACAAGAGTGTAAAAGATGAGACCGCAACAACAAAGCATACTCATTGCTCACATGAGTGTAAAAGGCTAGACGGCAACAACAACGAAAGGCGACTTTGCCGCACAAGTATAAAACGTAAGACGATAATAACAACAAAACCAGACTCCTTGCCTGTACAAGTATAAAACACGAGACAACAACAACAAGAAAAGTAGACTCCTTGCCCACAAGAATATTAAAGGGCAAAAAGTACAAAAATAAAAGTATACTCTTTACCTGCATGAGTATAAATAGCAAAATGATAACAACGGCAAAGCAGATGCCTAGCCCTCACGAGCGTAAAAGGCGAGACGACAACAACAAGAAAGACAGACTTCTTGCCCGCAACAGTATAAAAGACGAGGTAGCAACAATAAAACATACTCCTTACTCGCACGAGTATAAGAGGCGAGACGATAAAAAACAAAGGATGTGGCTCCTTGTCACATGAGCATAAAAGGCGAGACGGCAAGAAAAACAAAACTAGACTCCGTGCTCGTACGAGTATAAAAGGTGAAACGGTAGCAACAACAAAAGTAGGCTCCTCTTCCGCAATAATATAAAAGGCAAAAATTACAAAAATAGAAGTATACTCTTTGCCCGCACGAGTGTAAAAGGCGAGACGGTAAAAACACTAAAGTAGACTATTAGTCCACATGAGCATAAAAGGTGAGACAGCAACAACAACAAAAGGATACACCTTGCCCGCAAGAATATAAAAGGCAAGAAATACAAAAATAGTGTATACTCCTTACCGGCACGAGTATAAAAGGCGAGACAGTAACAACAGCAAAGCAGAGGCCTAGCCCTCAAGAGTATAAAAGGCAATACGGCAACAACAACAAAAGTAGACTCCTCGCTCGCCGGAGTATAGAAGGCGAGACGGTATAAAAGGCAAGGCCAAACTCCCTGTGTGCATAAGGATAAAAGGCATTACAACAGCAACAATAAAAGCAGACTCATTGCCCGCAAAAGTATAAAAGTAGAAAAGTACAACAACAAAAGCATGTCGTTTGCCCGTGCGAGCACAACAGGTTAGACGACAACAACAGCAAAGCAAACACCTAGCCCTCACGAGTACAAAAGGTGAGACAGCAACAACAAGGGTAGAATCCTTGCCCACAAGAGTATAAAAGATGAGGCGACAATAGAAAAACATACTTCTTATTCGCACAAGTATAAGACACAAGACAACAAAAACAAAGCATGTGGCTTGCCCGCACGAGTATAAAAGGCGAGACGGTAGCAACAACAAAAGTATACTCCTTGTCCACAAGAATATCAAAGGTGAAAAGTACAAAAAATAGAAGTATACTCTTTGCCCGCATGAGTACAAAAGGCTAGAGGGTAACAGCAGTAAAGAAGACTCCTAGCCCGCATCAGCATAAAAGGTAAGATAGAAACAACAGCAAAAGGAGACTCCTTGCCCGTAGGAATATAAATGGCGAGAAGTACAAAAATAAATGTATACTCTTTACCCGAACGAGTATAAAAGTCGAGACGATAACAATAGCAAAGCAGACGCCTAGCCCTTATGAGTATGGAAGGCGAGATGGCAATAACAACAAAAGTAGATTCCTTACCTGCAAGAGTGTAAAAGGCGAGACGGTAGCAATAAATCATACTCATTAGTTGCACAAGTATAAAAGGCAAGACAGCACCAACAAAGCATGCTAATTGCCCGCACGAGTATAAAAGGCGAGACAGCAACAACAACAAAACCAGACTCCTTACCCACACAAATGTAAAAGGTGAGATGACAACAACAACAAAAGCATACTCCTTGCCTGCACGAGTATAAAAGGCGGTACGATAACAACAAAGTATACTCTTTTCCCGCAAGAGTATAAAAGGCGAGACGGCGACAACAAAGCATACTACTTGCTTGCACATGTGTAAAAGGTGAGACGGCAACAAAAAAGCATGCTTTTTGCCCACAGGAATATAAAAGGTAAGACAGCAATAACTACAAAACCAGACTCCTTGCACGCACGAGTATAAAAAGCGAGAGGACAACTGCAACACATCCGGCCAACTTGGTTGTATTGGTGTAAAAGGCAAGATGACAACAACAACAAAAACATACTCTATGCATGCATAAGTATAAAAGAAGAGGCGGCAACAAAAAAACATTCTCCTTCGCCGCCAGAGTATAAAAGTCGAGACAGCAACAATAAAGTATACTCCCCACATGCACGAGTTTAAAAGGCGAGAAGGCAACAACAAAGCATGGTCCTTACCCACACTAGTATAAAAGGCTAGACGGCGACAGCAACAAAACTAGACTCCTTCATCGTACGAGTGTAAAAATGAGGCGCCAACAACAACAAAAGCATACTCCTTCCCCGCATGACTATAAAAGGTGAGACGGCAGTAGCAAATCATACTCCTTATCCACACGAGTATAAAAAGCGAGTTAGTAACAACAACAAAACTAGTCTCCTTGCCCGAACGAGCACAAAAGATGAGACAGCAGCAACAACCAAAGTAGGCGCCTTGCCTGGAAGAGCATAAAAGGTGAAAAGTGCAACAACAAAAGCATATTCCATCCTGCAAGACTATAAAAGGCAAGACAACAACAACTGCAAAAGAGATTCCTAACCCGCACGAGTATGAAAGGCGAGAGGGTAACAATAGGAAAAGCAGACACTTTGCTGCAAGAGTAAAAATGGCAACAGATACAACAACAAAACTAGACTCCTTACACTCACGAGCATATTAGGCGAGAAGGCAAAAACAACAAAAGTAGACTCCTTGCCTGCAAGAGTATAAAAGGGGAAAAGTACGACAACTAAAGTATATTCCTTGCCTCCATGAGTATAAAAGGTGAGGTGATAACAACAGCAAGATAGACTCCAAGCCTGCACGAGTTAAAAGGCTAGACAGCAACAACCACAAAAGTGGAGTCCTTGCCCACAAGAGTATAAGAGGCGAGGTAGCAACAACAAAGCATACTCATTTCCAACAGGAGCATAAAAGGTGAGACGGTAATAACTAGGCATGCTATTTGCCTACACGAGAATAAAAGGCGACGTGACAACAACAACAAAACCAGACTCGCTACCAGCATGGGTATCAAAGGCAAGACGACAACAGCAAAGCGTACTCCTTTCTCGCATGAGTATAAAAGGCGAGATGGCAACAACAACAAAACCAGACTCCTTGCCTGCACGAGCATAAAAGCTGAGATGGCAACGACAGCAAAAATAGGCTCCTTCCTTGTAAAAGTATAAAAACCAAAAAGTACGACAACAAAACTACACTCCTTGCCTACACAAGTAAAAAAAGGCAAGTCGATAACAACAACAAAACTAGACTCCCTACCTGCATGAGTACAGAAGGTGAGACAACAACAACAACAAAATCAAACTCATCAAAAGCAGACTCCTTGCCCGCAAGAGCATAAAAAGAAAAAAGTGCAACATCCAAAGCATGCTTCATGTCCGCAAGAGTATAAAAGGCGAGATGGCAACTACTACAAAGCAGACTCCTAACCCACACGAGTATAAAAGGCGAGACGGTAATGACAGCAAAAGCAAACTTTATGCCCACAAGAGTGAAAAAGGCGACAAGTACAACAACAAAACTAGACTCCTTGCGTGCACAAGCATAAAAGGCGAGAAGGCAACAACAGCAAACATAGACTCCTTTCTTGCAAGAGTATAAAAGGGGAAAAGTTTGACAACTAAAGTATACTCCTTGCCTCCACGACTACAAAAGGTGAGGCAGCAACAATAGTAAAACAGACTCCTAGCCTGCACGAGTTAAAAGGCTAGACGGCAACAACAACAAAAGCAAACTCCTTGCCTACAAAAGCATAAAAGGTAAAGTAGCAACAACATAGCATAGTCCTTTCCGACACGGGCATAAAAGGTGAGACGTCAATAATAGAGCATGCTTATTTCTCGTACAAGAATAAAAACGACACGACAACAACAACAAAACCAAACTCCTTGCCTGTACGAGTAAAAACGCAAGATAGTGACAACAACAAAAGCATACTCACTGCCAGCACGAGTGCAAAAGGTGAGACGACAACAGTAAAGCATACTTCTTACTTGCATGAGTATAAAAGGCAAGACAATAACAACGACAAAGCCAAACTCCTTGCCCCCACGAGCATAAAAGCTAAGACAGTGACAACAGCAAAAGTAGGCTCTTTCCCCACAAAAGTATAAAAAGCAAAAGGTACAACAACAAAAGTACACTCCTTGCCTGCACTAGTATAAAAGGCAAGATGATAACAACAAAACTAGATTCTCTGCCCGAACAAGTATAAAAGGTGAGACAGCAACAACAATAAAAGCAAACTCTTTGCTCGCAAGATTATAAAAGGAGAAAAGTACAACAACGAAAGTATGTCGTTTGCTCGCACGAGCATAACATGCGAGATGGCAAACACAGCAAGTGGACACCTAGCCCACACGAGTATGAAAGGCGAGATAAAAACAACAACAAAAGTAGACTCCCAGCTTGCAAGAGAATAAAAGACAAGAAGTCTAACAACAAAAGTATGCTGCTTGCCTACACAAGTATAAAAGGAAAGACAGGAGCAACAGCAAAGTAGACTCTTAGCCCGAACGAGTTAAAGAGTTAGACAGCAACAGCAACAAAAGCATACTCCTTTCTCGCAAGAGTATAAAAGGTGAGATGGCAACAACAAAGCATACTGCCTGCCTGCCCGCACGACTATAAAAGGCGAGACGGCAACAACAAAGCATGTTGCTTGCCCACACTAGTATAGAAGCCAACACGACAACAACAACAAAACCAGTTTCCTTGCTCGTACAAGCATAAAAGATGAGACAACAACAACAACAAAAGCACCATCCCTGCCATCACGAGTATAAAGGGCGAGACGGCAACAACAAAGCATATTCTTTCCTCCAATAAGTGTAAAAGGCAAGGCCACAACAACAACAAAACTAGACTCCTTGTCCACACAAGTACAAAAGGCGACACAACAACAACAACAAAAGTACACTCCTTGTCTACAAAAGTGTAAAGGGAAAAATGTACAACAACAAAAGTATAACCCTTACCTCACGAGTCTAAACAGCGAGATGGCAACAACAACAAAAACAAACTCCCTACACGCACAAGTACAAAAGGCGAGACGGCAACAACAATAGAACCAAACTCCTTGCCCTCAAGAGTATGAAAGGAAAAAAGTGCAACAACAAAAGTATACTCCTTGTCTGCAAGAGTAAATAAGGCGAGACAGCAACAATAAGGCACACTCCTTGCTCACACGAGTATAAAAGGCAAGACAGCAACAACAAAGAAAACTGCTTGCCCGCACGAGCACAAAAGGTAAGATAACAACAACAACAAAACCAGACTCCTTGCCCGTACAAGTATAAAAGGTGAGACGACAACAACAGCAAAAATAGACTCCTTGCCCGCAAGAATATAAAAGGCAAAAAGTACAAAAATGAAAGTGTAGTCCTCACCCGCATGAGTATAAATGGCGAGACGATAACAATAGCAAAGAAGACTCTTAGCCCACGTGAGCATAAAAGGTGACACAGTAACAATAGTAAAAGGATAATTCGTGCCCGCAAAAAAATAAAAAGCGAAAAGTACGAAAATAAATGTATGCTCCTTGCTTGCATGAGTATAAAAGGCATGACGGTAATAATAGTAAAGCAGACGTCGGGCCCCCACCAAAATAAAAGGCGAGACGATAAAAACAAAAGTGGACTCCTTACTTGCAAGAGTATAAAAGGCGAGACGGCAACAACAAAGCATACTCCTTGCTTGCATGAGTATAAAAGGAGTGACGACAACAACAAAGCATAATGCTTGCCTACACGACTATAAAAGGCGTGGCAACAACAACAATGCATATTGCTTGCCTGCATGACTATAAAAGGCGAGACAGTAAAAACAACAAAACCAGACTCCTAGCCCGTACGAGTATAAAAGGTGAGACGGCTGCAATAACCAAAGTATACTCTTTGCCTGCATGAGTATAAAAGGCGAGACGGCAACAGTAAAGCATACACCTACCCCGCAAGAGTAAAAAAGGCGAGATGACGATAACAAAGCATACTACTTACTCGCACATGTGTAAAAGGCGAGGTCGCAACAACAAAGCGTGATAGTTACCTGCACGAATAAAAAAAAGGCGAGACGGCATGAACAACAAAACCAGACTCCTTGCCTGCTCGAGTAAAAAGGGCGAGACAGCAACAACAACAACATACCCTTTTCCTGCATGAGTAAAAAAGGTGAAAAAGGTGAAACAGCAACAGCAAAGCATACCCCTTCCCCGCACAAGTAAAAAAGGAGAGAGGACAACTACAACAAAAGCAGACTCCTTGTCTGTACGAGTGTAGAAGGCAGGATGGCAACAACAACAAAAGCATACTCCTTGCACGCACGAGTATAAAAGGCAAGACGGTAATAACAAAACATATTGCTTCCCCGCAAGACTATAAAGGGCGAGACGACAATAACAATGAATACTCTTTGCTCGCGCGAGTATAAAAGGCGAGACAGCACCAACAAAGCATAAAAGGTAAGACGATAACAACAATAAAAGCATACTCCTTGCCCACTCAAGGATAAAAGGCAAGTCGGTAACTACAACAAAGCTAGTCTCATTGCTTACACAAGTATAAAAGGTGAGGCAGCAAAAACCACAGCAAAAAAAAGTAGACTCTTTCCATACAAGAGCATAAAAGGCGAAAAGTACAACAATAAAAGCATACTCCATGCCCACATGGCTATAAAAGGCGAGACGATAACAACTCCAAAGTAGACTCCTAACCCGCACGAGTATAAAAGGTGAGATGGCAACAACAGTAAAAGCAGACACTTCGCCCGCAAGAGTAAAAAAAGCAACATGTACAACAACAAAACCAAACTCCTAGCCCGTACGGGTGTAACAGATGAGGCAGCAATAAGAACGAAAGCAGACTCTCTGGTTGGTACTTTAAATTTAGATTTTAGTTTTAGATTTAGCCTTGGATTTGGATTTGGGTTTTTGATTTGGATTTAGGTTTGGGATTTCTATTTGAACCTACACATGAGGTTTAAACATTTTTTTTTCCTTTTTTTCGATTTTTTATTGTTTTCTCTTTTTCAATTTTTCTGCTTTTTTTTGCAAATTTTTTTATTTTTTGAGTTTTTTTGGATTTTTTTCTTCTTTTTGCTCTTTAGATGTTTTCTTTTTTTTACTTTTTTTTTATTTTTTCCTCTATCTACACATAATAATCCTTTAGAAATTTACTGCAAATTAAACCTGTTCGGATGCATTCTGGGTCTAACAGCATACGAGTGTTGTTTATGTAGACTTCTTGAATTAGGTATGGTCCGTCCCACTTGCAAGTGAGATTGTCGCCGGGTCGGTGCTCCTGCCCCTCCACTGATCCAATTGGATGGGAACCGTACCCCCAATTTGAAACAATCGAGGGCGAACTTCGCGGTTGATTGTATTAGTAAGTTGGCTTTTGTAGCACTCAACTTGGAGTTTGCTCTTATCAAGGGCCTGCAACTTGTTGGCTATCATGTTTTGTAACTGTTGGACAGATAACAAAGCGATAGGATTTGAAGGCGACAGCTGCGTGGGACTGCCTTGTTTTTCTGCAATGAAAATTTTTGCTGGAGTTGTTTTTGGAGTGAAACCGGGTGGATATGACTGCTCCTCACCGGTCTCAGGCTCAACTTTTATTAGGAGACTTTCCTTTACACTCTATTTGGCAAACCAAAAGAAAAGAAAAGAAAAAGAAAACACACAAAACAATACAATTTCTACTGTTTTGTAAAAATCACACAAAACCATGGATTCTAATTGTACTACTGTCCTCTTACCCAGCTTTTTGACGGAAAAAAATTTCAGAAAAAAGAAAAATAAAAGCGAAAGTACGGAAATGCCCCAGCCTGGTGTTGAAATTAGAATTAGTAAACTTGGAACATACTTTTAGTTTTAAAAAAGTACCACTAATAAGAGGGGCAAGTTGGTCATTTTACATTCTACATATATCATTTCACTTTCTATTCATTTTCTTTCTCACATTTTTCTATCTATCCAAACAATGGATTCATTCATTTTCTTTCTCATAAATTTCTTTTCTAATCATTTTCTTTCCAACCAAATTCCTACTATCTAATCACAGCATTAAGGTTGGCAATTTGTTGATCTATTTCCTCCGAACATTTTATTGCCATGAAATTATATTTTTCGATTCGACAATCATATCTTCCGTGGTAATGACGTCAGTGTTGGCAGATGATGCACCATGGAAGACTGGTGTGGGGGATTTCTCCTGACTTTTTTTAGCATAATAGGTCAACTTTATCGGTTGTGTGAGTTTTGTCACAATGTCCCCAACTTTGGCCGAGGTAGATGGTTGACTTCTCCGTTCAGCGAGAGAGTCAGGGGAGAAATCTTATTGTTGTATGAGCTGTAGATTCTCCATTTTAATATGTTAGGCGGTGAGGAACCATGTCTGTGTATGAGTTCATGGACCTGAGTACCCAAGTAGGGTAGTTGATGCAGACAATGAAGCAGTCGCCTTTTTACTAGTGGAAGCGGTCTTGCTCTTCCTTGGTTTCATTGATGCATTGGATTCTTGCTTTTTTGTTTGGACTTTTTTGGAAACTAGCTTTTTTTGGGCCCCTTTTCTTCTCTTTTTGTCCATTTCTCTTTTTTTTCTTTTTGTCTTTTTTGTCTTTTTTTCCTTTTGCTTTTTTCTTTTTTTTTCTTGTTATTTTTCGACTTTCTTTGTTTTTTTTTTCTGGTACATCCTAATATTGTCAATCGATGAGAAAGTTCTAGCAATATAGACGTCACAACCTGCCAAATGAGGACTCAATTGGCTTGGAGTTACGCCTCGAGTCCCGCGAGGTCGGCCGATAAGGATAAAGTGCAATAACTTTTATGGAACGTGGTACTGCCTTGACTTTTGCAACACATTTCGGCCACTGCGTCATTTGTCCCTTATAAAAAAAGTGACAAAAGGGAGGACCCCATCTAATTCACCATATCCCTTTTTTGGACTTTTAAAAAAAAAAGGTAATTTTTGTTGTGTATATATTTTCTGCATTCTCAAGTCACAGAACTTATCTCTCAACTTTTCTTTCTCTCCGAAAGGAGAAGATGACTAGTCCCTATACTCTCTTTTTCATGAAGATATCTAATGAAGATGCTGGAGATGCACAAACCAAAAAGAGAAAGAGTTGTTCTCTTCGAGGGATCCTTGAAAGCCTTTGAATCTTAGCCTTTAACGCCATCGATGTCATGGTTAATGAAGCACCAACCACTCTCCTTAGTTCGCAGCTATCACAACGTGTAGAGAAATTGTGATCACCCTTATTGGTTCACAAATGCGGCAATGGACACAGAAATTTCAACTACTCTCCTTATGTCATGACAGACAGAGGAGTGATAACTATAGCCCGTCTCTCTCTGAGCTAGCCTTGATATTCTATCGTACTAGACCTTCTCTAAGAGGAGCTTCAAGTTCTTTGTTTACTGAATCATCCTCACCTAAATCATAGAACTTCGAGTTTTATAAAATATCCTTTGCGAGCTTTCAAGTTCAACAGCAATTGGACTAGTCAGAGCTAAATACTTTAAGTTCAATGTTTGTCAGGGCATCTCAATCTTCAAGCTGGACTTCAAGACTCAGTTTGGATCATGTTCCAAAGTTCTGCCTCACCAATCTTTAAAGTGGGGGCATTTATAAAAATAAATAAAGGAAAAAAAAAATGGTCGACATTGGCTTGACTTTGCAAGCCAATTGCCAACCCACACCAATTAATGTTTGACTGGTGTGGTGTATTGTTCAAAGTTCGCCGACACAAAAAAAAAAATAATAATAAATGGCCTAGACTGACTTGATTTCACTGAGGGTCTTATGAGTTTGATTTCAGACGGACTAGTTTGACTCCACTGAGGGCCGCAAGAGGCTTAATTTCAAACAAATATTTAATATTATAATATCCCAAATTTTTGATCTGGCATATCCAAATCAGTGGCAACCAGAAAGCTTACACCAAAATACTAAAATTATAATTTTTAAGAGGCGGAAAGAATGAGGCTTTCTGAAACTTTTTTTTTTTTGTTTCATCAGTCTTGCAGAGTGGCTCCCTCTTGGTATAGAATTTCCTCTTAGATTAAAGTACCCATAAGGGATGAATCCCTAGCCAGAATTTGAGGCTCCTTATGATAAGGAGTAAAACCTCTAAAACTAGAATGTGTATTGTAAGAAGCTATAGCTTTAGTCGAAATAACCTTAAGGGACCATTACAACGGTGAAGCTCGAACCTGTAACTTCATTTGAGGACAAAGCAATACTCGTGAGATCTACCATGGGAAAAGCTGCAATAGCAAAAACAGGCTATGTTGCAGAAATAGCAGCTTTCTATGTTACTCTCTCCTTACTTTTTTGGTTCTGAAACTAGAAATGCACATTTTTTGTTTCGACTAATCCGTACAACCGCAGTTGTAAAGTAAGTTGGGAGAGCTGTGATGAATTAGGACAAGTGCCTCCACTATTATGGAAGTGCTCCTCCAAGATTTGCAGTTGCTTCAAACTTGGTTGCCATCTAGTGCGTTCTAACAAATCCTTTCCTTGGTCCTGTGGTTGCGCAACTGGTTCCATCTTTTTTGTTGGAAATGTGTAAAAGCTTGAGGTCCACTAAAGATGGTTAAAAGGTTGAGACTGAAATAATGATTCAGAATCAAACTCTCAATCATTTTTTCTACCTTTTTGGTCGTTCACAATTTATACTCATTCAATGCAGGAGTTTTGGACTTTACATTTGGGTTTGGACAAGGAGTATGCTTTTGTTGTTGTTGTTGTTTAGCCTTTTATACTCGTACGAGTAAGGAGTATGGTTTTGTTCTTGTTGTCATCTTGTCTTTTATATTCATGTGGGAAAGGAGTATGCTTTGTTGTTTCCGTCTCGCTTTTATACTCATGCGGGTAACGAGTCTACTTTGCTGTTATTGTCTCACCTTTTATACTCTTACAGGTAAGGAGCACATTTTACTGCTATCGTCTTGCATTTTATACTCGTGAGAACAAGGAGTATGCTTTGTTGTTACCTTCTTGCCTTTTATACTCGTGCAGGAAGGAGTATGCTTTACTGCTATCGCCTCGTCTTTTATTCTCTTGCAGGTAAAGAGTATACTTTTGTTGTTGTTGTCATCCTTCCTCTAATACTTGTGTGGGTAAGGAGTCTAGTTTTGTTGTTATTGCCATCTTATCCTTTAGACTCATGCAGGTAAGGAGTATGCTTTTATTGTTATGCTTTTCGCCTTTTATACTCTTGCAGGTAAGGAGTCTACTTTTGTTGTTATTGTCGTCTCGCCTTTTATACTTTTGCAAATTAAGAGTCTGCTTTTATTGTTGAACTTTTCACTTTTTATACTCATACGAGGCATGAGTCTAAATTTTCTACTTACTTATTTGCCTTTTACACTCATAAGAGGCAAGAATTTGATTTTGTTGTTCAACTTTTCGCCATTTTATACTCTTGCGAGGTAGGAGTCTAGTTTTGCTTCTGAGCTTTTCGCCTTTTATGCTCGCCTGAGGAAGGAATCTGTTTTTGTTGTTGAACTTTTCACCTTTTTTACTCGTGCGACACAGGATTCTAAATTTGCTATTGAGTTGTTTGCCTTTTATACTCATACTAGGCATGAGTTTGATTCTATTATTAAACTTTTTGCCTTTTATACTCATATAAGATAGGGTTCTAGTTTTGCTTCTAAGCTTTTGCCTTTTATATTTATACAAGGCAAAAGTCTGCTTTTAATGTTGAACTTTTTGTCTTTTATACTCGTACAAGGCAGGAGTTCAGGATCAGTGGTTTTTTTTGTGGTTTTTTTTTTTTTTGGACTTGCTCTTTTGAATTTAGGTTTTGGGTTTAGTTTTGAATGTGGGTTTTGGGTCAAGGTTTGGGCTTTACCCCAAATTTGGATATGACTTTTGGACCAAAATTTTGATTTAGGTTTCGAATTTGGATTTGGATTTACATTTTGGGCTTTGAATTTAGATTTAAATTTTGAATTTGGGCTTGAGTTTTGGATTTGAGTTTGGGTTTTGGATTTGGATTTAGGCTTTAAATTTGACCACGAATTTGAATTTAGGTTTTGAATTTGGATTTAAACTTTGAACATTGGATTTGAGCCTATATAGGAGTTTCAGAATTTTTTTTCTTTGTTTTGAATTTTTTTGGATTTTTTAATTTTTTCTTTTTTCGAATTTTTCGAGATTTTTTCGTTTTTTTGAAATTATTTTTGAATTTTTTCTTATTTTTTGTTTTTAGATTTTTTTACTTTCCTTGACTTTTTTTCTTTTTTTAACCTTTCTTTTGATTTTTTTTTTTTTTTTGTTATCCATACATAATAACATTTTAAAAATCTATCACTGATTGAACCAGTTCAGATGTCTTCTTAATCTGACAGCATGTAAGCATTATTTTTATAAACTTCTCCAACTACGTATGGCCCGTCCCACTTGACAGTGAGCTTGTCACTGGGTTGGTGCGCTTGTCCCTCTGCTTGTCCAGTTGGATGGGAACCGTGCCTCCAACTTAAAACGATTGAGGGCGAATTTCACAGTTGAATGTATTAGCGAGTTGGGCTTTGTAGCGCTCAACTTGGAGTTTTTTCTTATCGAGAGCCTCTCACTTGTTGGCTATTACATCCTATAACTGTTGGACAAATAACAAAGCGACAGAATTAGAAGGCAGCAATTGCCTAGGACTGCTTTATTGTTTTTCTACAATGAAAATGTTGGCTGAAGTTATTTTTGGAGTGAAACCAAGTGCATATGATTGCTCCTCGCTGGTCTTAGACTCAACTTTTATTAGAGCCTTTCCTTTGAAGTTGGAAATTCGCTGATCTATTGCTTCCAAACCTTTGATTAGTTGTGAAATTTTGCTTTCTAATTCTGCAATCATATCTTTTGTGCTAGTGACGTCGACGTTCACAAATGATGCTCCGTGAAAGTGGAGAATTCTTCTGATTTCTCCTGACTTGTTTTAGCAGAACAGGTCAACTTTTACTGTTGTGCGAGTTTTGGCGCATTGCCCCCAACTTCGGTTGAGGTAGATGGTTGACTTCTCCATTCAACAACAGAGTCACGTGAGAAATCTTGTTGCTATGCGAGCTACAGATTCTCCACTTTAATATGTTGGGCTATAAGGAACCGTGTCCGTGCACGAATTTGTGGACCTGAGTACTCAAGTAGGGTAGTTGATGCAGAGAATGAAGAAGTTACCTTTTTGTTAGTGGAAGCGGTCTTACTCTTCCTTGGTGTCATTGATACGCTGAATTTTTGCTTTTTTTTATTTTTCTTAAAACTGACTTTTTTCTTATTCGAGCCCTTTTCTTTTCTTTTTTTTTGTCCTTTTCTCTTTTTGGCCTTTTTCTCCTTTTGTCCTTTTCTTTTTTTTCTTTTCTATTTTTTTTTCGACTTTCTTTTTTTTTTTTCAGTACACCCCAGCGGTGTTAATCTGCTCAAAAGTTTCAGTAGTGTCGATGTCATCAGCCCACCAAACAAGGACTCAATTGACTTGGAGTTATGCCTTGAGCCCCACAAGGTTGGCCGACAAGGATAAGGTGCAACGACGTTTACGACACGCAGTATTGCCTTGAATTTTGCAGTACATGTCGACCGTAGCCTCGTTTGTCCCTTATAGTAGAAAGAAACATGAGGGAAGACCCCATCTGATTCCTCATATCCTTTTTTTTATTTTAATAAAAAAAGGAGTTTCTGTTATGTATATATTTCATGCATTCTCAAGTCACAAAACTTATCTCTCAACTCTTTTTTCTCTCCGAAAAGAGAAGATGACTAGTCCCTACACTCTCCTTTTTTAGGAAGTTATCTAATGAAGATGCTGGAGACACACAAACTAGAAAGAGAAAGAGTCGTTCTCATCAAGGGATTCTTAAAAGCATTTGAATTTTAGCCTCTGGCACCATCGATGTCATGGTCGCTGAAGTTCTAATCACTCTTCTTAATTTGCATCTATCACACCGTGTAGAAAAGTTGTGATCACCCTTATGGGTTCACAGGTGCGCCCACAGACAGGGAAGTTCCAACTAGTTTCTTTATGTCACGACAGACAGAGGAGTGATAACTATAGCACGTCTCTTTATGTGCTAACCTTCAAGTTCTGTGGTACTAGACATTCCTTAGGAGGACCCTCAAGTTTTTTATTTACTGAATAATCCTCAGCTAAACCATGGAACTTTAAGTTCTATAAAATATCCTTTGCGAGCTTTCAAGCTCAACATCAATTGAATTAGTTAGAGCTAAATTCTTCAAGTTCAATGTTTGTTAAGACATCTCAATCTTCATTTGGTAACGAAGCAATATTGGTGAGATCTACTATCGGAATAGCTACGGTGGCAGAAACAGGCTGTGCTGCAAAAAATAACAACTCTTTATGTTGCTGTCTCTTTACTTCTCTGATTCTCCATTATTCTGGAAGTGCTCTTCCAAGTTTTGCAGTTGCGCCGGACTTGATTACTATCTAGTGCTTGGTAACTTATCCTTTTCTTAGTCCTGAGGTTATGCATTTTGTTCCATCTTTCTTTTTGAAAGGGAGCAAAAGCTTGAGGTGCGCTAAAGACAAGCAAAAGATTGAGACTATAATAATGATTCAGACTCAAACCCTCAATCTTTTATTTTTTACCTTTTTGGCCATTTACAATTTATACTCATGCAGGCCAAGAGTTTTGGATTAGGTTTTGATTTTTGATTTTTGAGCCGTTCACAGTTTATACTCATGTGGGCCAAAAGTCTTGTTTTGCTATTGCCATCTCGCCTTTTATACTCCTGTGGACTCAAAGTTTGCTTTACTATTTTCGTTTCGTTTTTTTACTCATGCGGGTAGGGAATATGCTTTACTGTTGTTGTCGTCTCACCTTTTATACTTGTACAGGTAAGCAGTCTAGTTTTGTTGTTGTTGTCTCGCCTTTTATACTCATGCGGATAAGGAGTCTACTATGTTGTTGTCGTCTCGCTTATTATACTAGTGTGTGCAAGGAGTATGCTTTACTATTACTGTCTCGCCTTTTTTACTTTTGCGGGTAAGAAGTATACTTTACTTTTGTTGTCTTGCCTTTTATACTCATGTGGGTAAGGAGTATGCTTTGTTGTTACCGTCTTATCTTTTATACTAGTATGGGTAAGGAGTATGCTTTGTTATTTTCGTCTCGCCTTTTATACTCTTGCAGGCAAAGATTCTAGTTTTCTTGTTGTTACTGACTCACCTTTTATACTCATGCAGGTTAAGAGCATGCTTTGCTATCATCGTTTCGTCTTTTATACCCACGTGGCCAAGGAGTATACTTTATTGTTGTCGTCTCGCCTTTTATACTCGTGCGGGGCAGGGAGGAGGCCTTTTATGCTGAACAACTGAAACAAACTCCTGCCTCACATGAGTATAAAAGGTGAACAACTAAAGCAAACTTTTGTCTCACATAAGTAAAAAAGACAAACAAGTGAAGCAGACTTCTGCCTCGCACAAGTATAAAAGGCAAAAAGTACAACAACCAAAGCATACTCCTTACCGTACGAGCATAAAAAATGAAAAGTAACAACAAAAGCATACTCCTTACCTGCACGAATTTAAAAGGCAAAACAGCAGCAGTAAAGCATACTTCTTGGCCGAACGAGTATAGCTATGTTTGGTATTGAGGTGAAAAGTGTGTTATGGTGTAGTAACTGTGTTTTGAATCAAAAGTAATGTCTTTAATGTTTGGTAATTCTTTTTTAACAGAGTTTTGTAAACGTGATAGCTCTCAAAACTATGGTTTCATAAAAGCACCTTAAACATGCTTTTGGAGGACGTGATAAAACTCAATGACTATACTACACAAATTTTAAATTAAGTAGATAAACTAACTCTACCAATTTAAGAAATTATTAAACATTCAAAATTTAAATTTTCTTACAGCTTTTTCATAACTATTACCAAACAATCTGTAACTTTAAATAACAGTACTTATAATCACAGCATTTTATTCACAACACTTCTATTCACAGCACTTTATCTCACAGCATTACCAAACAGACCTTATAAAAGGCAAGATGGCAATAGTAAAGCATACTTCTTATCCTCAATGGATTCAAACTAGTCTATATGAGATCATGCTCCTATGGCTCTTAGTGGAGTCAAGGTAGTCCGATGAAGCTTAATTCTCTATAGCACTAACCGGAGTCAAGCCATTCTGAGTGAGATCAAACCTCTACGGCCCTCACAGGAGTTATGGCATCCATCTGAGATCAATTCTCAAGCCTCAGTAAAATTTAATTTCTTTCGTTCAAGATCACCTACCTAAGATCAAGCCCATATGGACCTCACTGAAATCAAGCCATTTCAATCAAGATCAAGCCTTTAGAGTTCTCTCTGAAGTTAAGGCATCCGCCTAAAATCAAGACTCGACTCTCAGTGAAATTTATCTCTTTACTTCAAAATCAAGGTCATGTGTCGTTTGGCAAAATCACAAATGATTGAAAGATTCATACGAAGATCGACCACACAAAAAAATTAAAATTCTCATTTATAATTTGTAATTGTATTTTCGAAATTTAACTGTTTAAGACTCGAAATTTATAGTCACATCCAATTTTTGGCTTGCCTAATAACACCTCTTTGCCTCTCATTTTTGGTCCTTAAAAAAAAAAGTCAACAAAAGTCAAAAAAAACATCAAGTCAACAAAAAAGTTAAACAAAAAAAAGTTTCAAAAACAAAACAAGAATCCAACACATCAATGACAATAAAAAAAAGTAAAACCGCACCTATCAATAAAAAGACGATTACTTTATTGTCTATATCAACTATCCTACCTGAGTACACAGGTCCAGAAACTGGTAGAGAGATACAATTTCTTACTGCCCAAACACGTCAAAATATTGAAATAGAGAATTTGCAGCTCACACAATAGCAAGATTCTCACCTGAATCTCTCACTAAATGGAGAAGTCGTGTATCCACCCCGACCAAAGTTGGGGGCAATGCGTCAAATCCCCCACAACAGCAAAAGCTAAGCAATTCTGCTAAAACAAGCCAAAAAGAATCAAAAGAGCTCTCCACTATAGCCTTCCATAGAACATCATCAAATTTATAGGCAATGAACCAAGGACTAGGAGTGCACATGGAAGAAAGCAAAAATAAGTTTACAAAACTTTGCTCTCTTATTTCCTCTTCTCGTTCACTTTTTTGGACGAATTCTCTCTAGACACCACTGATGTGGATCTTTCATATCAAAAGTCTAAAATACTAAACATACGCACTACAAACTTATAATCTTAATATTTTAGCTATATACTCTCTAGTTGCCACTGAATTAGATCTATCAAATCGAAAACTCAAAATATTAAAATATTAAATATCTGTCTGAGATCAAGCCCCTATGGCCCTCAGAGGAGTCAAACAGTTCGTCTAAGATCAAGCCCATGTTGCCCTTACGGAGTCAAACTAGTTCACCTGAGATCAAGCCCCCACGACTCCAGAGTCAAGCTGTTTCAACCTAAATCAAGGCTCTATGGCGCCCACAAGTGTTAAGGCATCAACCTAAGATCAAGTTTCGGCCCCTAGTAGACTTCATTTCTTTCATTCTAGATCAAACTGTGGAATTTATTTCTTTAATTCAAGATCATGCTCACGTAACTCTTGATGAAATCACAAATGAGTCTTAATTAGAGTATCTACACAGAGATCAACTCACAAAAATTCAAAATTTGTATTTCCAATTCGAAATTGTATTTTCAAAGTATAATCATTTTAAGGCTCAAACTTTACAATTTCATTAAATTTTTGGATGTTGGTCTAGTTGGATGGGAACCATGCCCCCAGAAATTTGGATGCTTATTTCCATCTTATGCGCGCAAGTTGCCAACTATTCAAAAATTTGAGGTTTGAAGGTTTGTAGGATATACAACAGCTCCCAGTGCATCCCTTGAATGCACATTTCCACTGTCGAAGTTTCTGTCAAACGATCTTTGCAATCTAGACTAAGGGCATGACATCTGTTTATTTATTCAATGATAGGCTCTTCTTTCCTTTGCTTGGTGCTTGAAAACTCCATCATGCTTACTATTCAACGGGATGAAACTGTAAATTTCGAACCCTAAAATAATTAGGTTTCAAAAATACAATTTCTAATTACAAATAAGAATTTTGAATTTTTGTAGCGTCAATCACGATGTAGATCCTCTGATTGCTACTCTTGTGTGATTTTGTCAAAGGCCACATAAGCTTGATCTTGAACAAAAAAAAAAAACAAATTCCACAACTTGATTTTGAGTGAAAACAATGAATTTCACTAAGGACCGAAACTTGATCTCAGGCGAATGCCTTAATTCCGGTGAGGGCTGTAGAGGCTTGATCTCGTTCAGAATCGCTTGACTCTAGTCAAGGCCATAAGGGATTGATCTCAGACGGATATTTAATATTTTAATATTTTAAATTTTTGATCTGAAAGATCCATTTCAGTGGTGTCCAGAGAGCATACAACCAAAATATTAAACTTTGAATTTT
This sequence comes from Carallia pectinifolia, assembly GCA_037832335.1. Lineage (NCBI taxonomy): Eukaryota > Viridiplantae > Streptophyta > Magnoliopsida > Malpighiales > Rhizophoraceae > Carallia > Carallia pectinifolia. The sequence goes on along the minus strand of CM075454.1, from coordinate 5,390,008 downwards.
TAAAAGAAGGGGCTAGAGTTTTAAATTTGGAATTTGTTTTTCTTCCTCTAGAACTTGTGTGCAAAGGTTCGTTCATTGCCTATTTATAGGCAACTGGTTTTGCAACTGGTTCCATTTTTTCTTGTTGGAAGGGTGCAAAAGCTTGAGGTGCACTAAAGACAATAAAATGGCTAAGATTGGAATAATGATTCTGACTCAAAACTCTCATTTTTTTTTTTTACCTTTTTGGTCATTCGCAGTTATACTCATACAGGTCAAGAGTTTTGGACTGGGTTTTGATTTTTGGTTTTTGGGCCATCCACATTTTATATTCATATGAGTCAAGACTCCTATTTCGCTATTGCGGTCTCGCCTTTTATACTCTTACAGGTTAGGAGTCTGCTTTGTTTTTGTCGTCTCGCCTTTTAAACTCGTGTGGGCAAGGTGTATGTTTTGTTGTTGCCGTCTCACCTTTTGTTCTCATGTAGGCAAGGAATATCCTTTTCTATTTTCGTCTCGCCTTTCATATGCGTGCGGGCAAGGAGTATCCTTTGCTACTATTGTCTCGCCTTTTATACTCGTGCGGGTAAGGAGTATGTTTTTGTTTTTCTTGTCGTGTCACCTTTTATACTCGTGAAGGTAAGGAATAAATTCCACTAAGAGTTACATGAGTTTGATCTTGAATGAAAGAAATAAATTCCACAGCTTGATCTTGAACGAAATAAATGAATTCCAATGAAGGCCGAAACTTGATCTCAGAGGGATGCCTTGACTCTGGTGAGTGCCGTAAAGGTTTGATCTCAGTTGGAATGACTTGACTCCACTACGGGCTGTAGAGGCTTAATCTTAGATAGATTAACTTGATGTCACTGAGGGCCTTATGGGCTTGATCTTAGACAAACTAGTTTGACTCCACTGAGGGATATAGGAGGCTTAATCTCATATGGATATTTAATATTTTAATATCTTGGGCTTTTGATCTTGCCAATCCAAGTCAATGACAACCAGAGAGTATACACCTAAAATACTAAAACTATAACTTTTAGGAGGAGGCCTTTTAAAACCCTTTTTTTTTTTTTTGGTTCCCTCCATTCTGTGAACCAAAGCTAAACTTGAAGTCCAGCTTAAAGCTCCGCATACATTGAATTTGAAGTCTTTAGCTCCGACGAGCTAGGCCTGATGTTGAGTTTCCATAGAATCTGACATGACCTTATAGACATCACTCTTGAATGTCAATCATAATAATCCAGCCAATATAGAAATCGAAATTTCATGGCTTAAGTGAAGATGATCCAATAAATGAAGAACTTGAACCTCCCCCTAGAGAAGATCCAGTACCACAAAACTTCAAGGCCAGTGCACAAAGAGATGGGTTGTAGTTATGATTTCTCTATATGTCGTGGCACAAGGAGAGTATTTGGGACTTCTCTGTCTGTCACCACATCTGCGGACCCATGAGGATGATCACAACTTCTCTAAACATTGCAATAAATACGAACTAAGGAGAGTGGTTGGAACTTTATCAACCATGACATCAATGGCATGGTTGGAACTTCATCGACCATGACATCGATGGCATAAGAAGCTGAGATTCCAGGGCTTTTAAGGATCCCTCGAAGAGAACGACTCTTACTCTTTCTAACTTATGTATCTCCAACTTCTTTATTAAAGAGCTTCTCAAAAGGAGAGTATAGGAACTAGTCATCTTCTTTTTTCACAGAGAAAGAAGAGTTGAGGTGTGAGTTCTATGACTTGAGAAGCCTACACAAGTTGAGTGCTACAAAGCCCAACCCACTAACACATTCAACCGTGAAATTCGCACTCGATCATTTCAAATTGGAGGCACAATTCTCATCTGACTAGACCAGCAGAGGGACAGGAGCACCAACCTGGCGACAAGCTCACTTCCAAGTGGGACGGGCCATACCTAGTTCAAGAAGCTTATACAAACAATGCTTTTATGCTGTCAGACCAAAAAGGCATATGAACTATCCCAATCAGCAGTAAGTTTCTAAAACGTTGTTATGTGTAGATAAAGAAAAAAAAAAGTCAAAAAAACAAAAATCAAAAAAAAGAAAAAAAATTTCTGAAACTCGTTTACAGGCCCAATTCAAGCCTAAGTTTAAACTCAAAACCTAAATCTCAAACCCAAGTCCAAATCTAAAGCCAAAATCTAAATCCAATTCCAAATCCAAATCCAAAACCCAAATCTAAACCCTAAGCCCAAATCTAAACCCGAAGCCCAAATCTAAACTTGGGCCCAAAACTCAAATCCAAACTCAGGGGCAAACCTCAAACCCTTACTGAAAGTCCAAAATACAAACTCAAACCAAAAACCCAAATTCAAAAGCCCAAGTCTAGAAAAATACAAAAAAAAAAAAAAAAACTCTTTTCTCGTACCATTATGAAAGGCAACAACTGAACAACAAATTCAGACTCTTGCCACGCATGATGATAAAAGGCGAATAGCTAAACAACTGGAGCAGACTCCTGCCTCGCACGAGTGTAAAAGGTGAACAACTAAAGCAAACTCCTGTCTCGCACTAGTATAAAAGATGAACAATTAAAGTAGACTCTTGCCTCGCATGAGTATAAAAGGCGAAAAGTACAACAACAAAAGCATACTCCTTACCTGCACGAGTATAAAAGGCAAAATGAACACTGTAAAGTATACTCCTTACACGCACAAGTATAAAACGTAAGACAGCAACAGTAAAGCAAAGTCCTTGCCCGCATGCGTAAAAGGTAAGACGGCAAAAAAAAAGCATATTCCTAACCTGCAAGAGTATAAAATGCGAGACAGCAACAACAACAAAAGTAGACTTCTAACCCGCAAGAGTATAAAAAGCAAGACAGTAACAGCAAAATAAAATTCGTGGCGCGGCATGAGTATAAACTGTGAATGGCCCAAAAAAATAAAGACGATTGAGAGTTTGAGTCTAAATCATTATTTTAGCCTCAACCTTTTATTCGTCCTTATTGCATGCTAAGCTTTTACTCCCTTTTAGCAAGGAAGATGGAACCAGTTGTAGAACTTTAAAATCAGGGCAAGGATAGGTCACCACGCACTAGATGGCAACTAAGTCCGGCACAACTGCAAATCTTGGAAGAGCACTTCCTCAACAATGGAGAACTAGAGGAGTAAGGATAGAGCAACACAAAGAACTGTTATTTCTGCAATACAGTCTGTTTCTACCACTGCCGCTGTTCCCAGGGTAGATCTCACTAGTATTGTTTCATCCTCAAATGAAGTTACGGCTCCATGCTTTACCATTGCAATGGTCTCTCAAGGCTATTTTGAGCAAAGGTTTAGTCTGCTGCAATACACATACTGGTTCCAGAGGTTTTACTCCTTATCATACGGAGCCTCAAGCTGCAGATAGGGGTTCATCCCTTATGGGTACTTCAATATAGGAGGAAACCTTACACCAGGAAAGAGTTACTCCGGCAAGACTTTGCCTTTTTTTCAGTATACCCTGGCAACATCACTCGGCCAGAAAGTTCCTGCAGCGTCAACGTCATCAGGCCACCAAATGAGGACTCAATTGACTTGGAGTTACGCCTCGAGTCCCTTAATATCACCCCACAAAAGTTCAAAATTCTCATTTGAAATTTGTAATTGTATTTTTGAAACCTAATTGTTTAAGGAACAAAAGAAACAAATTCCACAACTTGATATTGAACGGAAGAAATAAATTTCATTGAGGGCCGATACTTAATCCCAAGCAGATGCCTTAACTCTGGTGAGGGTCTTGGAGGCTTGATCTCAGTCAGAATGATAGGACTCTAGTGAAGGCCGTATGGGCTTGATTTATTGGCTTGACTCCATTAAGGGCCATAAAGGTTTAATCTCAGACGGATATTTAATATTTTAATATTTTGAGTTTTTGATCTGGAAGATGAGACAACAACAACAAAGCATACTTTTTGCCCGCACAAGTATAAAAAGCGAGATTGCAACAACAAAGCATATAGTTGGCTCGCACAAGTATAAAAGGCTAGACGAGAACAACAACAAAAGCATACTCCCAGCCCACACTAGTATAAAAGATGAAACGGTAACAACAAAGCATAGTCTTTATCTGCATAAGTATAAAAGTAATGACAGTAATAACAACAAAGCCAAATTCCTTGCCAGCAAGAGTATAAAAAGTGAAAAGTACAACAACAAAAGTATACTTCTTGCTTGCAAGAGTATAAAAGGGGAGCCGGCAACAACAGTAAAGCAAACTCTTAGCTCGCACAAGTAGGCGAGACGGCGACAATGACAATATTATTTTCCTTGCCTGCACAAGTACAAAAGAAGAGACAAAATAGCAAAGCATACTCTTTTCTCATTGCCTACGATTTTAAAAAGCGAGACAGCAGCACCAACAAAAACAGACTCTATGCCCGTAAGAGTACAAAAGGCAAAAAGTACAACAACAAAAGTATACTCCTTACCCGCACGAGCATAAAAGGTGAGACAACAACAACAGCAAAGCAGACTCCCAACCCGCAGAAGTATAAAAGGCAAGATGGCAACAATAACAAAGCAAAAGTCCTTGCCGACACGAGTAAAAAAGGCGAGACTGCAACGACAACAAAAGTATACTTTTTGCTTACACGGGCATAAAAGGCAAGACAGCAACAATAGCAAAGCAGACTCCTAAACTGTACGAGTATAAAGGGTGAGATGACAACAACAGCAAAAGAAAACTCCTTGCCCACAAGAGAATAAAAGGCGACAAGTAGAACAACGAAAGTATGCTCCTCACCCGCCCGAGTATAAAAGGCGAGATGACAATGACAACAAAACTAGGCTCCTTCCCCGTACGAGTACAAAAGGTGAGACAGTAACAATAACAAAAGCCGACTCCTTGCCTATAAGAGCATAAAAGACGAGACGGCAACAACAAAGCATACTCTTTGCCCGCATGTGTATAAAAGGAGAGACGGCAACAACAAAGCATGTTGCATGCCCGCACGAGAATAAAAGATGAGATGAGAACAACAACAAAAGCATACTCCCAGCCTACACTATTATAAAAGATGAGACGGTAACAGCAAACCATACTTCTTACCTGCACAGTTGTAAAAGGCGAGACGGTAACAACAACAAAACCAGACTCCGTTCTCGCACGAATATAGAAGGCGAGACAACAGCGACAACAAAAAAAGACTCCTTGCCCACATGAGTATAAAAGTCGAAAAGTACAACAAAAAAAGTATATTCCTTGTCTGCATGAGTGTAAAAGGCAAGACGGCAGCAAAGCAAAGTAAACTCCTAGTCCGCACAAGTAGGCGAGCCAGCAACAATAACAAAATCATACCCCTTGCTCACACAACTATAAAAGTCGAGACAAAAACAACAAGGCATACTCTTTACTCATGCCCGCACGATTTTAAAAGGCGAGGCAGCAACAACAACAAAAGCAAATGCATGCCTACAAGAGTATAAAAGGGAAAAGGTACAACGATAAAAGAATACTCCTTGTCTGCACAAGTATAAAAGGCAAGACAATGACAACAACAACAAAGCAAATTTCTTGCTCGCACGAGTAAAAGAAGGTAAGACAGCAACAACAACAAAAGCAAACTCCTTGCCCGCAAAAGTATAAAGGGCGAAGAGTACAACAACAAAAGTATACTCCTTTCCCATAAGAGTGTAAAAGGAAAGATGGCCACAATAGTAAAGAAGACTCATAGACCGCATGACTATAAAAAGTGATATGGCAGCTACAAAAAAGCAAACTCCTTGCCTGCAAGAGTATAAAGGGAACAAGTACAACAACAAAAGTATACTCCTCGCCCGCTCGAGTACAAAAGGCAAGACGGCGACAACAACAAAACCAGACTCCCTGCCTGCAGGAGTATAAAAGGCGAGACAGTAACAACAACAAAAGTAGACTCATTGCCCACAAAAGTATAAAAGGCGACAAGTTCAACAGCAAAATTATACACCTCACTCGCTCGAGTATAAAAGGCGAGCGACTACAACAACAAAAGCAGACTCCATGCCCGCAAGAGTATAAAAGGTGAGACGGTAACAACAAAGCAGACTCCTTGCCTGAATGAGTATAAAAGGCAAGGTGATAACAACAAAGCATGCTACTTGCCCATACGAGTATAAAAGACGAGACATCAACAACAACGAAACCAGACTTCTTGGTTGTACAAGTGTAAAAGGCAAGATGACAACAACGATAAAATCATACTTGTTTTCCACACGAGTATAAAAAATAAGACGACAACAGCAAAGAGCACTCCTTGCCCACGCGAGTATGAAAAGCGAGACGACAGAAACAAAGAATGTTGCTTGCCTGCAAGAGTATAAAAGGCGAGATGACAACAACACTAAAGCCAGACCCCTTGCTCGTAGGCATATAAAAGGCGAGACAGCAACAACACGAAAAACGGACTTATTATCCGCATGAGTATAAAAGACGACAAGTACAACAACAAAAGTATACTCATTGCTCGTCCGAGTATAAAAGACGAGACGAGAACAATAATAAAACTAGACTCCTTCCTTGCACGAGTATAAAAGGCAAGACGGCAACAATAACAAAAGTAGAGTCCTTACCGGGAAGAATATAAATGGCAGAAGCACAAAACAAAAGCATAGCCCCTGCCCGCATGAGTATAAAAGGCGAGACAGCAACGACAACGCTTACTCTTTGCCGCCACGAGTATAAAAGGCAAGACGGCAATAGCAAAGTATACACCTTGTTCGCACGAGTATAAAAATGTAGGCGGTAGCAACAAAGCATACTCCTTGTCCAATCGAGTACAAAAGGCGAGACGATAACAACAAAGCATACGCTTTACCTGTACGAGTATAAAAGGTGAGACGATAGTTAAAACAAAAGTAGACTCCTTTCCCGTACAGGTATAAAAGACGAGAGGACTACAACAACAAAAGCATACTCTTTGCCCGCATGAGTTTAAAAGTCGAGATGACAAGAACAGCAAAGCAGACTCCTAGCCCACACGGATATAAAATGCGAGACGGCAACAACAACAAAGGTAGGCTCCTTGCCCTCAAGAGTATGAAAGGCGACAAGTACAACAACAAAAGTATACTCCTCGCCCACTCGGGTATAAAAGGTAAGACGGCAACAGCAACAAAACCAGACACCTTCCCGCGCTAGCATAAAAGCCAAGATGGTAACAACAGCAAAGGTAGACTCCTTGCCCATAAGGATATAAAAGGCGAAAAGTATAAAAAGAAAAGTATACTCCTTGCCTGTGCGAGAATAATAAGCGAGACGGTAACAATAGCAAAGCATACGCCTTGCCTGCATGAGTATAAGAGGTGAGACAACAACAACAACAAAAGCAGACTCCTTGCCTGCAAGAGTGTAAAAGGGAAGACAACAAAAATCAAGCATTCTCCTTGTCACACGAGTATAAAGGGTGAGACGGCAACAATAAAGCATGTTGCTTGCCCACACGAGTATAAAACGTGAGATAGCAACAACAAAAAAATCATACTCCTTACCCGCAAGAGTATGAGAAGAGTAGAGTGCAACATCAAAAGTATACTCCTTACTCGCACTGGAATAGAAGGAGAGACGGCAACAATAGCAAAGCAGACTCCTTGCCCGCACGTGCAAAATAGGCGAGACAGCAGCAACAACAAAAGTAGACTCCTTGCCCGCAAGAGTATAAAAGGCGAAAGGGCAACAACAAAAGTAGACTCCTTGCCTGCACAGGTATAAAAGTTGTGACGACAACCACAACAAAAATAGACTCCTTGCCCGCAAGAGCATAAAAGGTGAGACATTAACAACTGCTAAACAGTCTCCTAGCCTGCATAAGTATAAAAGGCAAGACAGTACCAAAAACAAAAGCATACTCCCTACCCGTATGAATGTAAAAGGCGAGACGGTAATAGCAGCGAAGCAGACTCCTAGCCCTCATGAATATAAAAGGCGAGATGGCAACAACAACAAAAGCATACTCCTGCCCCCACAAATATAAAAAGCATGACGACAACAACAAAGTATACTCCTTTAAAGGCAAGACGGCAACAGCAAGGCATACTCCCTGCCGCATGTGTGTAATAGGTAAGATAGCAACAATAAAGCATGTTCCTTACCCAGACGAGTATAAAAGGCAAGATGGCGGCAACAACAAAACTAGACTCTCCACCCTCAAGAGTGTAAGTGGCGTAAAGTATAGCAACAAAAGCATGCTCCTTGCCCACACTAGTATAAAATACGAGAAGGCAACAATAACAAACAAGATTCCTTGCCCGAACGAGTATAAAAGGCGAGACAACAACAACAACAACAAAGCAGACTCCCTGCCTATAGGAATATAAAAGGCAAAAAGTACAATAGCAAAATTATAGTCCCTACCCACATGGGTATAAAACGCGAGAGGGCAACAATAGCAAAATAGAGTCTGAGCCCGCACGTGTAAAAAAGGCGAGACAGCAACCGCAACAAAAGTAGTCTCCTTGCCCGCAAGAGTATAAAAGACAAGAAGTACGACAACAAGAGTATACTTTTTGCCTGCACTAGCTTAAGAAGCGAGACGGTATTAATAGCAAAGCAAACTCCTAGCCCACACTTGTATAAAAGCCAAGACGGCAACAACAACAAAGGTAGACTCTTTGGCCGCAAGAGTATAATTGGCGAGACGGCAACAATAACAAAAGCATCTCCTGGCCCGCATGAATATCAAAGGCAAGACGACAACAGTAAAACATACACCTTACTCGTACGTGTATAAAAGCGAGACAGCAACAACAACAAAAGCAGACTCTTTGCCCACAAGAGTATTAAAGATGAGATGGTAGCCACAAAGCATACTCTTTGCCCGCACGAGTATAAAAGGCAAAACGGCAACAACAAAGCAAAGCATACTGCTTGCCTGCACTAGTATGAAAGGCGAGACGACAACAACAAAACCAAACTACTTGCCCGTAAGAGTATAAAAGGTGAAACGGCAATAACAATAAAAGCATACTCCTGGCCTGCACGAGTATAAAAGTCGATACGATAACTGCAAAGCAGACGCTTAGCCCTCAGTAGTATCAAAGGCGAGATGGGAACAACAACAGCAAATGCAGTCTCCTTGCCCACAATAGTACAAAAGGCGAAACGGCAATAACGAGGCATACAACTTGCCCGCACTACTACAAAAGGCGAGACGACAACAACATGGCATGATGCTTGCTCGCATGAGAATAAAAGGCGAGACAGGAACAATGAAGTATACTCCTAGCCCGCACGTGTATAATAGGCTAGACAGCAACAATAAAGGATGCTATTTTCTAGGACGCGTATAAAAGGCAAGACAGCGACAACAACAAAACCAGATTCCTTACCCATATGAGTATAAAAGGCGAGATGGCAACAATAGCACATACTCTTTGCCCGCACGAGTATAAAAGGCGAGACAGTAACAGAAAAGTTTACTCCTTACTCGCACGAGTATAAAAGGCAAGACGACAATGACAAAACTTGCTCCTTGTCCTGCTAGAGTATAAAAGGTGAGATGACAACAACAGCAAAATAGACTCCTAGCCCGCACAAGTATAAAAGGCAAGCCAAGGACAATAACAGAAGCAGACTCCTTGGCTGCAAGAGTATAAAAGGCGAGACGGCAATAACATGAAAACCAGACTCTTTGCCCGCACGAGTATAAAAGCAAAGATGACAATAATAACAAAAGTAGACTCCTTGCCCGCAAGAATATAAAACGCAAAATGTATAGAAACAAAAGTATATTCTTTACTTGCACGAGTATAAAAGACGAGATGGTACTAACAGCAAAGCAAACTCCTAGCTTACATGAGTATAAAAGGCGAGACGACAACGCTAACAAAGGCAGACTCCTTACCTCCAAGAGCATAAATGGAGAAAAGTACAGCAACAAAATTATGCTCCCTGCCTGCACAAGTATAAAAGTCGAGGTAGCAATGACAACAAACCCAGACTCCTAGCCTGCATGAGTATAAAAGGCTAGATAGCAACAGTAATAAAAGAAGCCTCTTTACTCGCAAGAGTATAAAAGGCAAATAGTACAACAACAAAAGTATACTCCTTACCTACATGAGTATAATAGGCAAGGCGACAACAATAGCAAAACCAGACTCCTTTCCCACAAGAGTATAAAAGGCAAAAAGTACAACAACAAAAGTATGCTCCTTACTCGCACGAGTACAAAAGACAAGATGGCAACAATGACAAAACCAGACTCCTTACCTACACGAGTATAAAATGTGGGACAGCAACAACAACAAATGCAGTCTCTTAGCCCGGAAGAGTATAAAAAGATAAAAGCACAACAACTAAACTATACACCTTTCCCAGAGTAGTATAAAAGGTGAGACGGTAACAACAGGAAAGTAGACTTCTAGCCCGCACGAGTATAAAAAGTAAGATAATAACAACAACAAAAGTTGACTCCTTGCCTGCAAAGGTATAAAAGGCGAGACGATAGCAACAAAGCATACTCTTAGCCAGCATAGGTATAAAAGGCAAGACGGCAACAACAAATCATGTTGCTTGCCCACACAAGTATAAATGGCGAGATGACAACAACAACAAAACCTGACTCCTTTCCCATACGAGTATTAAAGGCGAGACAGCAACAACAACAAAAGTATACTCCTTGCCCGCACTAGTACAAAAGGCGAGACGATAACAGCAAATCAGACGCCTAGCCCTCACTAGTATCAAAGGCAAGACGACAACCACAACAACAAAAGCAGACTCCCTGCCTTCAAGAGTATAAAAGGTAAGACGGCAACAACAAAGCATACTCCTTGCTCGCAAGGCTATAAAAGGCAAGACAGCGACAACACAGCATAATGCTTGCTTGCACGAGTATAAAAGGCAAGATGGCAACAACAAAGCATACTGCATGCCTGCACAAGTATAAAAGGCTACACGACAATAACAACAAAAGTAGACACCTTGCCCGCAAGAGCATAAAATGCGAGACAATAATCAAAAAGCATACTCCTTTCTCGCGCGACTATAAAAAGCTAGACTGCAACAACAAAGCATGATGCCTGCCTTGCCTGCGCAAGACGATAATAAAAAAGCATACTCCTTACCCGCACAACTATAAAAGGCTAGACGGCAACAACAAAGCATGCTTCTTGCTCGCACGAGTATAAAAGGCGAGACGACAGCAACAACAAAACCAGACTCTTTGCCTGCAAGAGTATAAAAAGCAGAAAGTACCACAACAAAAGTATATTCCTTGCCCGCACGAGTATAAAAGACGAAATGGCAACAAGAACAAAAGCAAACACCTTGCCCGCATGAGTATAAAAGGCACGATGGTAATAAAAAGGCATACTTCTTTCTCACACGACTATAAACGGCAAGACGTTAACAACAAAGCATGAAGCTTGCCTACACGAGTATAAAAGGCGAGACGGTAACAACAACCAATACTCCTTACCCAAACGACTATAAATGGCAAGACGACAATAACAAAGCATGCTGCTTACCTGCACTAGTATAAAAGGCGACACCACAGCAACAACAAAAGCAGACACCTTGCCCACAAGAGTATAAAAGGTGAGACAGCAATAAAAAAGTATACTCCTTTCCCGCACGACTATAAAAGGCTGGACGGCAATGGCAAAGCTTGATGGTTGCCTATAAGAGTATAAAAGGCAAGGCAGTAACAACAAAGCATACTCCTTACCTACAAAACTTCAAAAGGCAAGATAGCAACAACAAAGCATACTGCTTGCCTGTATGGATATAAAGGCAAGATGGAAATAATAAAGCGCTTGATGGTTGCCTGCACCAATATAAAAGGTGAGGCAGTAACAACAAAGCATACTCCTTACCTATAGAACTTTAAAAGGCAAAACGGCAACAATAAATCATGTTGCTTGCCCGCATTAGTATAAAAGGCGAGACGGCAACAACAACAAACTCATACTCTTTGCACGTATGAGTATGAAAGGCAGGATGGCAACAACAACAAAAGCATACTCCCTACAGGCATGAGTATAAAATGGAAGGTGGCAACTGTAATGCACACTCCTTGCCCAAAAGAGTATGAAAGGCGAGACGACAACAACAACAATAGCTTACTCCCTGCCCGCATGAGTATAGAAGGCAAAAAGGCAACAGCAAAGTATATTCCTCACTTGCACGAGTATAAAAGGTGATATGTCAACACTAAAGCATACTCTTTACCCACATGAGTATAAAAGTCGAGACAACAATTGCACCAAAACCAGACTCTTTGCCCGTGCGAGTATAAAAGGCAAGAGGACAATAACAACAACAAATGCATACTTATTGCCCACTCGAGCATAAAAGGCGAGACGACAACAACAGCAAAGCAGATTCCTAGTTTGTATGAGTATAAAAGGTGAGACAACAAAAACAATGAAACTAGAATCCTTGCTCGGATGAGTATAAAGGTCAAGACAGTAATAACAGCAAAATTATACTCCTTTCTTGCCAGATTATAAAAGGCAAAAAGCACAAAATAAAAGTATGCACATTGCCCACACAAGTATAAAAGGCAAGACGGTAACAACAACAAAGCAGATGCCTGGGCTACACGAGTATAAAAAGCGAGATGATAATAACAACAAAAGTAGACTCTTTGCCTGCAAGAGTATAAAAGGCGAGAAGGCAACAAAAAAGCATACTCTTTGCCCACACTAGCATAAAAGGTGAGTCACCAACAACAAAGCATGTTGCTTGCTTACACGGGCATAAAAAGCGAGACGGCAGCAACAACAAAACCAGACTCTCTGCTCGCAAGAGTGTAAAAGGCGAAAAGTACCACAACAAAAGTATATTTCTTGGCTACACTAGCATAAATGCTGAGACGACAACAACAACAAACACAGACTCATTACCTGTACGAGCATAAAAGGCAAGACAGCAACAGCAACAAAAGTAGACTCCTTGCCCAGAAGAATAGAAAAGGTAAAAAGTATAATAACAAATGTATAGCCCTTGCCCGCACAAGTGCAAAAGGTAAGAGGGCAATAACAGCACTGCAGACTCCTAGTTTGTGCGGGTATAAAAGGCCAGACGGCTTGCACAACAAAAGTAGACTCCTTGCCGGAAAGAGTATAAAAGGCAAAAGTGCAATAATAAAAGTATACTCCTCGCTCGCACGAGTATAAAAGGCAAGACAGCAATAAAAGAAAAGCAGACTCCTAGCATACATGAATTTAAAAGGCGAGATGGCAACAAAAACAAAAGCAAACTCCTTGCCCACGAGAGTATAAAAGGCAAGTCGACAACAACTGGCCTGCACGAGTATAAAAGGCAGGACAGCAACAACAAAGCATACTCTATGCTCGCATACGTATAAAAGGCAAGATGGTAGCAACAGCAAACCAAGACTCCTTACCCGCAAGAGTATAAAAGGCGAGATAGCAACAACAATAAAAGCAGACTCTTTGCCCGTAGAAGCATAAAAGGCGAAATGTATAACAACAAAAGTATACTCCTTACCCGCACGAGTGTAAAAGACGAGACGGTAGCAGCAAAAAAATTAGACTCCTTACTCGAAAGAGTATAAAGGCGAGACAGTAAAAACAACGAAAGCAGACCCATTGCCTACAAGAGTATAAAAGGTGAAAAGTACATCAACAAAAGTATACTTCAAGCCCACACGAGTATAAAAGACGAGACGGCAACAAAAGCAATGCAGACACCAAACCTGCATGAGTATAAAAGGCGAGGCAACAACAACAACAAAAGCAGACACCTTGCCCGCAAAAGTATAAAAGGCGACAAGTAGAACGACGAAAGTATACTCATCACCCGCCCAAGTATAAAAGGCGAGACGGCAACAACAAAAAAACCAAGCTCTTTGCCCGCAAGAGTATAAAAGGAAAGATGGCAGCAACAATGCATACTCCATGCTCATACAAGTATAAATGGTAAGACCACAACAACAAAGCATGCTGATTGGACGCATGAGTATAAAAGGCGAGACAGTAACAACAGCAAACCAAACTTCTAGCCTGCATGAGTATAAAAAGGTGAGACGGCAACAACAGCAAAAGTAGACTCCTTTCCTGTAAGAATATAAAACGCGAAAAGTACAAAAATAAAAGTATATTCCTTGCCCGCAAGAGTATAAAAGGCAAGACGAAAACAATAGCAAAGCATATGCCTAGCCCTCACGAGCATAAAAGGCGAGATGACAACAACAACAAAAGCAGACTCCTCGCCAACAAGAGTATAAAAGGCGAGACAGCAACGACAAAGCATACTCCTTGCTTGCACGAGTACAAAAGACGAGAGGACAACAACAAAGCATGTTGCTTGCCTACACGAGTATAAAAGGAAAGACGGCAACAAAACGACACCAAACTCCTAGCCCGTACGAGTATAAAAGGCGAGGCGGTAACAATAGCAAAAGTAGACTCCTTGCCCGCAAGAATAAAAAGAGTGAAAAGTACAAAAATAAAAGTATACTCCTTGCTTGCATGAATGTAAAAAGTGAGACAGTAACAACAGCAAGACAGGCGCCTAGCCCACACGAGTATAATTGCTGAGACGACAACAATAGAAAAAGTAGACTCCTTGCCCGCAAGATTATAAAAGTCAAAAAGTATAGAAACAAAAGTGTGCCCTTTACCTATACGAGTATAAAAGGCGAGACGATAACAACAACAAAGCAGACGCATAGCCCTCACGAGTATAAAAGGCGAGATGGCAACAACAAGAAAATTAGGCTCCTTGCCTACAAGAGTATAAAAGGTGAGACGGCAACAGCAAAGTATACTCATTGCCTGCATGAGTATGAAAGGCGAGACAGCAACAACAAATCATATACCTTACCTGCAAGTGTATAAAAGGTGAGACGCCAACAGCAAAACATCTTCCTTACCCACAAGAGTGTAAAAGGTGAGATGGCAACAGCAAAGCATATTCCTTGTCTGCATGTGTATAAAAGGTGAGACAGCGACAACAAAGTATACTCCTTGCTCGCACAAGTGTAAAAGGCGAGAAGTCAACAAAAAAGCTTGCTCTTGGCGCGCACGTGTATAAAATGCAAGATGGAAACAACAGGAAAACCAAACTCCTTGCCCGATTGAGTGTAAATGGCTGGACAGCAACAACAACAAAAGCATACTCCTCGCCTGCACAAGTATAAATGGCAAGACGACAACTACAACAAAAGCATATTCCTTGCTCGCAATGGTATACAAACGAGACGGCAACAACAAAGCATATTGCTTCACCGCACGAGTGTAAAAGGCAAATTGGCAACAACAACAAAACTAGACTCCTTGCTCATACAAGTATGAAAGGGGAGACAACGACAACAACAAAAGCATACTCCCTACCTACACGAATATAAAGACGAGACGGCAATAGCAAAGCATATTCCTTGCCCACACAAGTTTATGAGGCGAGACGACAACAATAATAAAACCAGACTCTGTGTCCGTACAAGTACAAAAGGCGAGATAGCAACAATAACAAAAGTAGACTACTTGTCTGCAAGAGTTTAAAGGCAAAAAGTACAACAGCAAAAGTACACTACTTTCCCACACGAGTGTAAAAGGCAACACGGCATGAACAAATCATACTCCTTTCTCACACAAGCATAAAAAGCGAGGCGGCAATAACAAAGCATGCTTCCTGCTTGCACGAGAATAAAAGATGAGTCGGCAACAACAATAAAACTAGAATCTTGCCCATACGAGTATAAAAGGCGAAACGACAACAACAACAAAAGCATGCTCTTCACCTACACAAGTGTAAAAGGCAAGTCAGTAACAACAATAAAACTACAATCGTTGCCTGCACGAGTATTAAAGGCAGCACAGCAACAACAACAAAGGTACACTCCTTGCCCGCAAGAGTACAAATGGCAAAAAGTAAAACAAGAAATGTGTCTCCTTGCCAACACGAGTATAAAAGGTGAGATTGTAACAACGACAAAGTAGACTCCTAACACGCATGAGTATAAAAGGTGAGACGACAAAAACAACAAAAGTAGACTCTTTGCCCGCAAGGGTAAAAAAGGTGACAAGTACAACATCAAAACCAGACCCCTTACCCGCACGAGTATAAAAGGCGAGATGGCAAAAGTAGACTCTTCGTCTGCAACAGTATAAAAGGCGAAAAGTACAATAACAAAAGTATATTCCTTGCCTGAAGGAGTATAAAAGACAAAACGGTAATAATACCAAAGCAAACTCCTAGGCCGCACGATTAAAAGGCTAGACACCAGCAACAACAAAAACGGACTCCTTGCCCGCACAAGTATCAAAGGCAAGACAGTAACTACACCAAAGCAGACTCTTAGCTCACGTGAGTTAAAAGGCTAGATGCCAGCAGCAACAAAAGTAGACTCCTTAGCCGCACAAGTTTAAAAGGCGAGACGGCAAAAACAAAGCATGTTGCTTGCCCGCATAAGAATAAAAGGTGACAAGGCAACAACAACAAAATCAAACTCCTTTCCCTTATGAGCATGAAAGGAGAGACAGCAATAGCAACAAAAGCGTGCACCCAGCCCCCATGAGAATAAGAGGCGAGATAGCAACTACAAAGCATACTTTTTGCTTATATGAGTATAAAAGGCGAGACGACAATAACAACAAAACCAGACTCCTTACCCGCACGAATATAAAAGGCAAAACAGCAACAACAACAAAAGTAGACAACTTGTTCGCAAGAGTTTAAAGCCGAAATGTACAACAACAAAAGTATACTCCGTGCCCGCACGAGTATAAAAGTTGAGAAGGCAACAACAACAAAACTAGACTCGTTGCCTGCACGAGTGTAAAAGGCGAGACAACAACAACAAGACTCCTTGCCTGCTAGAGTATAAAATGCAAAATGTAAAACAACAAAAGTGTACTCCTTACTCGCACGTAGATAACAGGCAAGACGACAACAACAACAAAGTTAAATTCCCTTCCTGCACGAGTATACAATGTAAAATAGCAACAACAACAAAAGTAAACTGCTTGTCCGCAAGAGTTTAAAGGCAAAAAGTACAACAACAAAAGTATACTCCTTGCCGGCACAAGTATAAAATGCAAGACACCAACAACAACAAAAAATGCAGACTCCTTGCCCGGAAGAGTATAAAATGCGAAATATACAACAACAAAAGTGTATTTCTTGCTCACACGTATATAACAGGCAAGACAACGAAAACAACAAAGTCAAATTCCCTTCCCGCACGAGTATAAAAGGCAACATAGCAACAACAACAAAAGTAAACTGCTTGTCCGCAAGAGTTTAAAGACAAAAAGTACAACAACAAAAGTATACTCCTTGCCCACACAAGTATAAAATGCAAGACAGCAACAACAACAAATGCAGACTCCTTGCCTGGAAGAGTATAAAATGCGAAATATACAACAACAAAAGTGTACTTCTTGTTCGCACGTATATAACAGGCAAGAGGACAAAAACAACAAAGTCAGATTCCCTTCCCGCACGAGTATAAAAGGCGACATAGCAACAACAACAAAAGTAAACTGCTCGTCTACAAGAGTTTAAAGGCGAAAAGTACAACAACAAAAGTGTACCCCTTGCCTGCACGAGTATAAAAGGCAAGATGGCAACAATAAAGCATAATCCTTACTCGCACGAGCATAAGAAGCGGGACGACAATAACAAAGCATGCTCTTCCTCACACTGAAACAAAAGGCGAGCTAAGAACAACAACAAAACTAGACTCCTTGCTTGCATGAGTATAAAAGGTGAGACGACAACAATAACAAAAGCGTACTCCTTGCCCGAATGAGCATAAAAGGGGTGACGGTAATAGCAAAGCATACTCCTTATTCGCACGATTATAAAATGCGAGTCGGTAACAACAACAAAACTAGAATCTGTGCCTGCACGAGTATAAAAGGCAAGACAACAACAATAACAAAGGCAGACTCCTTGACTGCATGAGTATAAATGGCGAAAAGAAAAACAACAAAAGAATACTCCTTGCCAACACGAGTATAAAAGGCGAGATGGCAATAACAGCAATGCAGACTCCTAACTTGCACGAGTATAAAAGGCGAGGGGACAGTAATAGCAAAAGCAGACTCTTTACTTGCAAGAGTATAAAAGCCATGACAACATCAACAACAAAGCAAGACTCCTTGCCGCACGAGTATAAAAGATGAGATGGAAACAACAACACATACTGCTTGCCCACACAAGTGTAAAAGGTAACATTACAACAACAATAAAACCATATTGCTTACCCGTTTGAGCATGAAAGCGGAGACAACAAGAACAACAAAAGCATACACCTTGCCCGCACGAGTATAAAATGCCAGACTACAACAATAACAAAAGTACATTGCTTGTCTGCAGGAGTTTAAAGGCAAAAAGTACACAACAAAAGTATACTCCTCGCCCACACAAGTATAAAAAGTAAGACGGTAACAACAAAGCATACTCCCAGCCCGCACGAGTATGAAAATGGAGACGGCGACAACAAAGCATGCTCCTTGCTCGCACGAGTATAAAAGGCAAGATGGCAATGGCAAAGCATACTCTTTTCCCGCACGATTATAAACAGTGAATCGGTAACAACAGCAAAACTAGAATCGTTGCCCGCACGAGTATAAAAGGTGGGACAGCAACAACAGCAAGGGCAGACTCCTTGCCAGTGAGAGTACAAATACCGAAAAGTAAAACAACAAAAATATACTTTTTGCCAGCATGAGTATAAAGGGCGACACGGTAACAACAACAAAGTAGACTCCTAACCTACACGAGTATAAAAGGCAAGACGATAACAACAATAAAAGTGGACAACTTGTTCACAAGAGTTTAACGGCGAAACGTACAACAACAAAAGTATACTACGTGCCCACACAGTATGAAAGGTGAGACGACAACAACATCAAAGCTAGACTCCTCGCCCGCACGAGTATAAAAGGTGAGATAGCAACAACAGCAAATACAAACTCATTGCCCCGCAAGAGTATAAAATGCGAATTTGACAACAACAAAAGTTTAGTCCTTGCTTGAACGTATATAACAAGCAAGACGACAACAACAACAATGTCAGATTCCCCTCATCCACAAGTACAAATGGCGACATAGCAACAACAACAAAAGTAAATTGCTTGTCTGCAAGAGTTTAAAGGTGAAAAGTACAACAACAAAACTATACTCCTTGCCCGCACGAGTATAAAAGGCGAGACGACAAAAACAAAGCATAATCCTTGCTCGCATGATCATAAGAAGTTGGATAGCAACAACAAAGCATGCTCCTTGCCTGCACGGGTTAAAAAGGCGAGTCGGCAACAACAACAAAACCAGACTCCTTACTCGCACGAATATAAAAACGAGATTACAACAAAAACAAAGGCGTACACCTTGACCGCACTAGCATAAAAGACATGATGACAATACGAAAGCATACTCCTTGCCCTCACGAGTATAAAAGGCGAGTCAGTAACAACAACAAAACTAAAATCTTTTCTCTCGCGAGTATAAAAGGCAATACAATAATAACAACAAAGGCAGACTCATTGCCTGCATGAGTATAAATGGCGAAAAGTAAAACAACAAAAGTATACTCCTTGCCGATGCAAGTAAAAAAGGTGAGACGACAACAACGGTAAAGCAGATCCTAACCCGCACGAGTGTAAAAGGCAAGACGACAGCGACAGCAACAGCTAAAGCAGACTCTTTTCCCGCAAGAGTATAAAAGGCATGACGACATCAACAACAAAGCAAGACTCCTTTCCCACATCAGTTTAAACGGTGCGACGGCAACAACAACGCATACTGCCTACCCGCACAAGTGTAAAAGGCAACATGGTAACAACAACAAAACCAGACTGCTTATTCGTATGAGCATGAAAGGTGTGACGGTAGGAACAACAAAAGCATACACCTTGCCCGCACGGGTATAAAAGGCGAGACGACAACAATAAAGCATACTCCTTGCCCGCGTGAGTATAAAAGGCTAGACGGTAACAACAACAAAACCAGACTCCTTGCCTGCACGAATATAAAAGGCAAGATAGCAATAATGACAAAAGTACACTGCTTGTTTGCAAGAGTATGCTTCTTGCCCACATGAGTATAAAAGGTGAGATGGAAACAACAAAGCATACTCCCAGCTCGCACGAGCATAAAAAGGTAGACAGTGGCAATGAAGCATGCTCCTTGCCCGCACGAGTGTAAAAGGTGAGCCAGCAATAACAACAAAAACATACTCCTTGCCCGCACGAGTATAAAAGGTGAGACGGTAACAACAAAGCATACAACTTGCCCACGCAAGTGTAAAAGGCAACATGACAACAACAACACAACCAGACTCCTTGCTCGTACGAGCATGAAAAGCGAGACGACAATAACAACAAAAGCATACACCCTGCCCGCACAAGTACAAAAGATGAGATGGAAACAGCAAAGTATACTCCTTGCCCGCACGATTATAAAAGGCTAGACAGCAATAACAACAAAACCAGACTCCTTGCCCTCACCACTATAAAAGGTGAGACATCAATAATAACAAAAATAAACTGCTTGTCTACAAGAGTTTAAAGGCGAAAAGTACAATGACAAAAGCAATCTCCTTGTCTGCACGAGTATAAAAGGCGAGATGGCAATAACAAATAAAATCCTTGCTCACACGAGCATAAGAAGCAGGACGACAATAACAAATCATGCTCCTTGCTCGCATGAGTGCAAAAGGCGAGCTAGCAACAACAACAAAACTAGACGCCATGCTCGCACGAGTATAATAGGCGAGACGACAACAACAACAAAAGAATATTCCTTGCTAGCACGAGCGTAAAAGGCATGGCGGTAATAGCAAAGCATATTCCTTGCCTGCACGAGTATAAAAGGCGAGTCATAAACAACAGCAAAACCACAATCCTTACCCGCACGAGTGTAAAAGGCGCGACAGAAGCAACAACAAAGGTAGACTACTTGCTCGCTAGAGTATAAATGGTGAAAAGTAAAACAACAAACGTATACTCCTTGCCAACATGTGTATAAAGGGCGAGATGACAACAACAGTAAAGCAAACTCCTAACCCCCACGAGTATAAAAGGCGTGTTGACAACAACAGCAAAAATAGCATTTTTGCCTGCGACAATTAAAAAGGCAGTGAGTACAGCAGCAAGACCATACCCCCTGCCCGCTCAAGCATGAAAGGCAAAATGGCAACTACAGCAAAAGTAGACTCTTTGCCCGCAAGAGTATAAAAGGCAAAAAGAACAATAACAAAATTATACTGCTTGTCTGCTCGAGTATAACAGGCAAGACGGTAACAATACCAAAGCAGACTCCTTACCCAAATTGAACTTAAATTTTTGATTTCCATGTCACGACCTACGCTGAGGTTTTGTTGTTCGTGCTATGAGGGTGACCGGCGAACTATCGGCGTCTTGCATTTTTCTAGCCCACACGAGTTACAAGGCTAGACGCCAGCAACAACAAAAATAGACTCCTTGCCAACACGAGTATAAAAGACGAGACAGCAAAAACAAAGCATACTGCTTGCCCACACGAGAATAAAATGCAACATGGGAATAACAACAAAACCAAACTCCTTGCCCGTACGAGTATAAAAGACGAGACTGCAATAACAACAAAAGTATACCCCTACCAGCACGAGTATAAAAGGAGAGACAGCAACAACAAAGTATACTCCTTACCTGCATGAGTATAAAAGACGAGACTGCAGCAACAACAAAACCTGACACCTTGCCCACACGAGCATAAAAGGTGAGACGACAAAACCAGCAAAAGTTGACTCCTTACATGCAAGAGTATAAATAGCAAAAAGTACAACAAGAAAAGTACACAGCTTGCTTGCACGAGAATAAAAGGCAAGACGGTAACAACAGCAAAGCAGACTCCTTGCCTGCACAAGTTAAAAGGCTAGACAGCAACAACAACAAAAGCAAAGTCCTTGCTCGCAAAAGTATAAAAAGCGAGACGACAAGAACAAAGACTACTACTTGCCCACACGAGTGTAAAAATCGACACAGCAACAACAACAAAAGTAGACTCCTAGCCTGTACGAGTATGAAAAGCGAGATAGCAATAACAACAAATGCATACTCCCTGCCTAGCCTAGTATAAAAGGTAAGGCAGTAACAGCAAATCATACTTCTTTCTCGCATAAGTATAAAAGGTGTGATGGCAATAAAAACAAAACCAGAATCCTTGCCCGCACGAGTATAAAAGGCAACAAAGCAACAACAACAAAAGTAGACCGCTTATCCACAAGAGTTTAGACGGGAAAAGTACAACAACAAAAGTATACTTCGTGCACGCACGAGTATAAAAGTGAGACGGCAGCAACAATAAAACCAAACTTTTTTCCCACATGAGTATAAAAGGCGAGATAGCAACAACAAGAAATGCAGACTCCTTGCCCGCAAGATTATAAGAAGCGAAAAGTACAACAACTAAAGCGTACTCCTTGCTTGCCCGAATATAAAAGGCAAGACGATAACAATAACAATGTCAAACTCCCTACCTGCATGAGTATAAAATGCGAGACAACAACAACAACAAAGGTAAACTGCTTGTCTAAAAGAGTTTAAAGGCGAAAAGTACAACAATGAAAGTATACTCCTTGCCCACTCAGTATAAAAGGCGAGACGGCAACAACAACAAAAGCACACTCCTTTCCCGCACGAGTTTAAAAAGCAAAACGATAGCAGCAAAGCATACTCTTTTCCCCTTAAGAGTATAAAAGGCGTGACGGCAACAACAAAGCCTAATCCTTGCTCGTAAGAGCATAAAAAGGGGGACGGCAACAACAAAGCATACTCATTGACCGCACAAGTATTAAAGGCGAACCAGCAACAACAGCAAAACTAAATTCCTTGCTCCTAAAAGTATAAAAGGCAAGACGATGACAGCAACAACAAAAGCATAGTCCTTGCGTGCACGAGTATAAAAGGCATGATGGCAACAGCAAAGCATACTCCTTACCCGCACGACTATAAAGGGCAAGTCGATAACAACAACAAAACTAGAATCCTTGCCCGCATGAGTATAAAAGGCGAGACAGTAACAACAACAAAAGCAGACTCCTTACCTGAAAGAGTATAAAAGGCAAAAAGTACAACAATAAAAGTAAAACTTTGCCCGTACGACTATAACAGGCGAGATCACAACAATAATAAAGCAGACACCTAGCCCGCACGAGTATAAAAAGTGAGGTGACAACAACAACAAAAGCAGACTCCATGTCTGCAGGAGTATAAAGGGCAAGAAGGCAACAACAAATCATACTCCTTACTTGCATGAGCATAAAAAGCGAGACGACAATAACAAAGCATGCTGCTTGCCCATATGAATATAAAACGCAAGACGACAAGAACGACAAAATCAGACCCTTTACCCATACAAGTATAAAGGGCAAGACGACAACAATAATAAAAACATACTCCATACCTGCAAGAGGATAAAAGGTGAGACGACAGCTGCAAAGCATACTCCCTACCCGCACGAGTATAAAAGGCGAGACAGCAACAACAAAGTATACTCATTACCCACACGAGAATAAAAGCGAGACGGCAACAACAGCAAAGCACACTCCTTGACCATAAGAGCATAGCAGGCATCATGACAACAACAAAGCATTCTCCTTGGATGCACGAGTATTAAAGGCGAGACAGCAGTGACAAAGCATACTCCCTGCCTGCACGAGCATAAAAAGCGCGTCCTTGCTCGTACGAGTATAAAAGGCAAGGAGGCAACAAAAAATCACACTCCTTCCCCGCAAGAGTATAAAAGGCGAGACTGTAATAACAAAGCATGTTCTTTGCTCGCACAAGTATAAAAAGCTACACGGCAACAACAAAGCATGCTCCCTATCTGCATAAGTATAAAAGGAGAGATGGCAACAGCAAAGCATACTCCTTGCCTGCACGAGAATAAAAGGTAAGTCGACAAAAACAACAAAACTAGACTCATTTCCTGCACGAGTATAAAATGCGAAATGGCAACAACAACAAAGAGTACAAAAGGCGAGACACAACAACAAATCATACTCCTTGCCTCCACGGGTATAAAAGACGAGACGGCAACAACAAAGCATGTTGCTTACCCCCACGAGTATAAAAGGTGACACGATAGCAAAAATAAAACCAGACTCCTTTCCTGTATAGGTAGAAAAGGCGAGATGGCAACAGCAACAAAAGCATACACCCTGCCCACACGAGTATAAGGGAACATACTCCTTCCCCGCACAAGTATAAAAAGCAAGACGAAAACAATGACAAAACAAGACTCTTTGCCCATACCAGTGTAAAAGGTGAGACAACAACAACAACAAAAGTAAACTCATTGTCCGCAAAAGTATAAAAGGCAAAAATTACAACAACAAAAGCAAACTCCTAGCCCGCATGACTTAAAAGACTAGACAGCAACAAGAGCAAAAGCAGACTCTTTGCCCACAAGAGTATAAAACGCGGGACAACAACAACAAAGCCTACTCCTTGCCCACACGAGCATAAAAGGCAAGACGACAACAACAAAACATGCTGCTTGTCCGCAAGAGTATAAAAGGCATGACGGCAACAACAAAACATGTTGCTTGCCTGCACAAGTATAAAAGGCGAGGTGGCAACAACAAAGCATGCTACTTGCCGACATGAGAATAAAAAGCGACACGGCAACAATAACAAAACCAGTCTCATTGCCCGTACAAATATAAAAGGCGAGACGGCAACAACAACAAAAGTAGACTCCTTGCATGCATGAGTATAAAAGGTAAGACAGCAACAACAAAGCGTACTCCTTCCTCGCAAGAGTATAAAAGGCGAGACACAACAACAAAGCATACACCTTATTCGCATGAGTATAAAAAGCGAGACGACAACAACAAAGCATGCTCCTTACCCGCACTAGTATAAAAGGTGAGGCAGCAACAACAATAAAACCAGAGTCCTTTCCTGCATGGGTACAAAAGACTAGACGGTGAGAGCAACACATACTGCTTGCCTGAACGAGTATAAAAGGCAAGACGGTAACAACAACAAAACTAGATTCCTCGCTGGCACAAGTATTAAAGGTAAGACAGCAACAACAACAAAAACAGACTCCTTGCTCGCAAGGGTACAAAAGGAAATTAGTACAATACCAAAAGTAGACTCTTAGCCTGCACGAGTTCAAAGGCTAGACGACAACAACAACAAAGCAGACTCTTTGCCCACAGAAGTATCAAAGGCGAGACAAAAACAACAAAGCCTACTCCTTGTCCACACGAGTATAAAAAGCGAGACAGCAACAACAAAGCATGTTGTTTGGCCCCACGAGTACAAAAGGTAAGACGATAACAAAAACAAAACTAGACTCCTTTCCTATACAGGTAAAGAAGGCGAGATGTCAATAGCAACAAAAGCATATTCCCAACCCGTACGAGTGTAAAAGGCGAGACGGTAATAGCAAGACATACTCCTTTCCCTACATGAGTATAAAAGGCAAGACGGCAACAACGACAAACCAAATTCCTTGCCCACACAAGTTTAAAAGGCGAGATAGCAACAACAGCAAAAGTAGACTCCTTGCCTACAAGTGTATAAAACGCGGGACAACAACAACAAAGCCCACCCCTTGCCTGCACGAGTATGAAAGGCAAGACGGCAATAAAGCATGTTGCTTACCTGTACAGGAGTAAAAAGTGACACAACAACAACAACAATACCAGACTCCTTGCCTGTACGAGTATGAAAGGCGAGACAGCAACAACAACAAAACAGACTCTTTGCACGCACGAGTATAAAAGGCAAGACAGCAACAGCAAAGCATACGCCTTCCCTGCAAGAGTATAAAGGCAAGACGTTAACAACAAAGCCTGCTCCTTGCTCGTACGAGTATAAAAGGTAAGATGGCAACAACAAAACATGATCCTTACCTGCACAAGTATAAAAAACGAGACAGCTACAACAACAAAACCAAAGTCCTAGCCCACAAGAGTATAAAAGGTGAGACGGCAACAGCAAAGCATACGGCTTGCCTGCATGAGTATAAAAGGCGAGTTAGTAACAACAACAAAACTAGACTCCTCGCCTGCACAAGTGTAAAAGGCGAGACAGCAGCAATAAAAAAAAAAAACAGATGCCTTGCCCACAAGAGTACAAAAGGCAAAAAGTACAACAACAAAAGCTGACTCATAGCTCGCGCGAGTTAAAAGGCTAGACGGCAACAACAGCAAAAGCAGACTCCTTGTTAACAAGAGTATAAAAGGCGGGACGACAACAGCAAAGCCTACTCCTTGCTTGCACGAGTATAAAAGCAAGACGGCGACAACAAAGCATCCTGCTCGCCCACGCGAGAATAAAAGGCAGTGTGGCAACAATAACAAAGCCAAACTCCTTATCCCTGCAAGTATAAAAGGCGAGATGGCAACAACAACAACAGCATACTCTCTGCCAGCACGAGTACAAAGCATGAGATGGCAAGAGTAAACCATACTCCTTACCCGCATCAGTATAAAAGGCCAGGCAACAACAACAACAAAACTAGACTCCTAGCTCATAAAAGCATAAAAGGTGAGACAGTAACAACAACAAAGACAGACTTCTTGCCTACAAGAGTAAAAAAATCAAAAAGTAAGACAACAAAAGTGGTCTCCTTACTTGCACAAGTATAAAAGGCATGACAATAACAACAACAAAACTAAACTCCCTGCTCACATGAGTATCAAAGGCGAGTCAGCAGCAACAAAAAAAGCAGGCTCCTTGCCCACAAGAGTATAAAAGGCAAAAAGTAGAACCACAAAAGTATACTATTTGCCTGCACGAGTATAAGAGGCGAGACGGCAACAACAACGAAGCAAACTCCTTACCCGCAAGAGTCTAAATGATGACAAGTACAACAAGAAAAGTATACTTCTAGCCTAACTAAGCATAAAAGGCGAGACGACAATAACAACAAAACCAGACTGCTTGCCCACATGAGTATAAAAGGTAAGATGGTAATAACAACAAAAGTAGACTCCTTTCCCACAAGAGTATTGAAGGCAAAAAGTACAACAACAAAAGTATACACCTTGCCGACACGAGTATAAAAAGTGAGACGATAACATCAGGAAGGCAAACTCCTAGCCCGCCAGAGCTAAAAGCCTAGACGGCAACGACAACAAATGAAGACTCCTTTCCCGTGAGAGTATAAAAGATGACAAGTACAGCAATAAAAGTATACTCCTTGTCCGACCAAGTATAAAAGGTGAGATGGCAACAACAACAAAATAGGATTCTTTGCCCGCATGAGTATAAAAGTAAGACGACAACAACAACAAAAGTAGACTCCTTGCCCGCAAGAGTGTAAAAGGCGAAAAGTGAAACAACAAAATTATACACCTTGCCCGCACGAGTATAAAAGGTTAAACGGTAATAACAGCGAAGTAAACTTTTAGCCTGCACGAGTTAAAAGGCTAGACGGCAACAACAACAAAGGCATACTCCTTTCCCAAAGGAGTATAAATGGCGAGACGGTAACGACAAAGTGTACTCCTTGCCCACACGAGTACAACAGGCAAAACGGCAACAACAAAGCATGTTCCTTGCCTACATGAATATAAAAGGCGACACAGCAATAAAAACAAAACCAAACTCCTTGCCCATACGAGTGGAAAAGGGGAGACAGCAATAACAATAAAAGCACACTCTCCAGCTTCACGAGTATAAAAGACAAGACGACAACAACAAAGCATACTCCTTTCCCGCTTGAGTATAAAAGGCGAGACAACAACGACGACGCCCACACGAGTATAAAGGGTGAGACAACAACAACAACAAAAGCGTACTACTTGCACGCATGAATATAAAAGGCAACATGAAAATAGCAAAGTATACTCCTTGCTCGCAAGAGTATAAAAGGTGAGACGATAACAATGGCAAAGTAGACTCTTATCCTGCATGATTTAGAAAGCAAGATGGCTATAACAACAAAAGCAGACTCTTTTGCTACAAGAGTTTAAAAGGCGAGACAATAACAATGGCAAAGTAGACACTTATCCCGCATGAGTTAAAAAGCAAGGTCGCAACAACAACAAAAGCAGACTCCTTTACTACAAGAGTTTAAAAGGCGAGTTGATAACAATGGCAAAGTAAACTCTTAGCCCGCATGAGTTAAAAAGCAAGATGGCAACAACAACAAAAGCAGACTCCTTTGCTACAAAAGTTTAAAATGCGAGACGGCAACAACAAAGCATACTCATTGCCCGCACGAGCATAAAAGGTGAGACTGTAATAACAAAGCGTGCTTCTTACCTGCACAAGTATAAAAGGTAACACGGCAACAACAACACAACCGCACTCCATACTTGTACAAGTATAAAAGGTGAGATGGCAACAATAGCAAAAGCATACTCCCTGCCCACACGAATATAAAAGACAAGAAGACTAGTTGGGACTTCTTTGTCCGTTGCCGCATCTGTGAACCTATGAGGATGATCACAACTTCTCTGCACATTGCAATAGATATGAACTAAGGCGAGTGGTTGGAACTTTATCGACCATGCCATCAATGGCATGGTTGGAACTTCATCGACCATGATATCGATGACATCCGAAGCTGAGATTCAAGGACTTTTAAGGATCCCTCGAAAAGAACGACTCTTTCTATTTCTAACTTATATATCTCCAACTTCTTTATTAAAGAGCTTCTTGAAAAGAGAGTATAGGAACTAGTCATCTTCTTTTTTCACTGAGAAAGAAGAGTTGAGGTGTGAGTTCTATGACTTGCGAAGCCTACACAAGTTGAGCGCTACAAAGCTCAACTCGCTAACGCATTCAACCGCAAAATTTGCACTCGATCATTTCAAATTGGAGGCACGATTCTCATTTAACTGGACCAGAAGAGGGACAGGAGCACCAACCCAGCGACAAGCTCACTTCCAAGTGGGACGGGCCATACCTAGTTTAAGAAGCTTATACAAACAACGCTTATATGCTGTCAAACCAAAAAGGCATCCGAACTATCCCTATCAGCAGTAAGTTTCTAAAGCGTTATTATGTGTAGATAAAGAAAAAAAATAAAAAAAAGTCAAAAAAACAAAAATCAAAAAAAGAAAAAAAATTTCTGAAAGTCATTTACAAGCCCAATTCAAACCTAAATCTCAAACTCAAATCCAAATCTAAAGCCAAAGTCTAAATCCAAAGCTAAAACCAATTCCAAATCCAAAACCAAAATCCAAATACAAACTCAAATCTAAACCCGAACATCAAATCTAAACTCGGGTGCAAACCCCAAACCCTAACTCAAAGTCCAAAATACAAACTCAAACAAAAAACCCAAATTCAAAAGCCCAGGTCCAGAAAAATTTTAAAAAAAAATCTTGTCTCGTACGAGTATGAAAGGCCACAATTGAACAGCAAATTCAGACTCTTGCCACGTACAAGTACAAAAGGCAAATAACTAAACAACTGAAACCGACTTATGTCTCGCACGAGTATCAAAGACAAACAATTAAAGTAGACTCTTGCCTCGCACAAATATAAAAGGCGAAAAGTAAAACAACAAAAGCATATTCCTTACCCGCATGAGTATAATAGGAAAAGTGACAACAGCAAAGCATACTCCTTACCCGCATGAGTAGAAAAGGCGAAACAGTAATAGTAAAGCATACTCTTTACACGCACGAGTAAAAAGTGAGACGGCAACAACAAAGCATATTCCTAACCCGCAAGAGTATAAAAGACGAGACAGCAACAACAACAAAAGAAAACTCCTAACCCGTAAGAGTATAAAAAACGAGACGGTCACAGCAAAACAAAACTCCTGGCCTGCATGAATATAAACTGTGAACGACCCAAAAAAATAAAAGCGATTGAGAGTTTGAGTCTGAATCATTATTTCAGCCTCAACCTTTTACTCTTCCTTTCTGTATGTTAAACTTTTGCTCCCTTTCAATAAGAAAAATGGAACTAGTTGTAGATGGCAACTAAGTTCGGCACAACTGCAAATCTTGGAGAAGCACTTCCGCAATAATGGAGAACTTGAGAAGTGAAGAGAGAGCAACAAAAAGAGCAGTTATTTCTACAGTACAGCCTATTTTTACCACTGTCGTTGTTCCCATGGTAAATCTTAGTAGTATTGTTTCGTCCTCAAATGAAGTTAGAGCTCCATGCTCCACCATTGCAATGGTCTCTCAAGGCTATTTTGAGCAAAGGTATAATCTGCTGCAATACACATACTGGTTCTAGAGGTTTCACTCCCTATCATACGGAGCTTCAAGCTGCAGATACAGGTTCATCCCTTATAGGTACTTCAATATAGGAGGAAATCTTGCACCAGGAGAGACTCACTCCGACAAGACTTTGCCTCTTTTTTCAGTACACCTGGGCAACATCAATCAGCCAGAAAGTTTTTGTAGCATCGACGTCATCAACCTGCCAAACGAGGACTCAATTGACTTGGAGTTACGCTTGAGCCCCGCAATATCACCCCACAAAAATTCAAAATTCTCATTTATAATTTGTAATTGTGTTTTTGAAACCTAACTATTTAAGGAACGAAAAAAATAAATTCCACAACTTGATGTTGAACGAAAGAAATAAATTTTACTGAGGGCAGAGACTTAATCTTAGATGGATGCCTTAACTCCGGTGATGGTCTTAGAAGCTTGATCTCGGCTAAAATGGCAGGGCTCTGGTGAAGGCCGTATGGGCTTGATCTATTGACTTGACTCCATTGAGGGCCATAAAGGTTTGATCTCAGACGGATATTTAATATTTTAATATTTTGAGTTTTTGATCTAGAGCATACACCCAAAATATTAAACTAAATTTTTAAGAGGAGGGGCAAAAGCTTTAAATTTGGAATTTGCTTTTCTTCCTCTGGGGTTCTTTCATTTCCTATTTATAAGCAATAAAACAAGGAAAAGGACAAAACCTTTTTTGAAAGTGGGCATTGTCAATTTTGCCAACTTTGGCGACTTCCACTTTTTTTTTTAATGGAGAAGGCCAACATTTCTTGACTTTTCAACCTTTTTTTTTTTGTGTTTACAAATACTCTCACTTCAAGGTTTGATGAGGAAGAACCTTAGGATATGATCTAAACCAAGTCTTAAAGTCTAGGTTGAAGCTGGAGATCTTTTGATAAATATTGAACTTGAAGCATTTAGCAATGACTAGTTCAACTGATGTTAAACTTGGAAGCTCACAAATGATACTTTATAGAACTCGATGTTCCATAGTTTAAGTGATGATGATCCATTAAATAAAGAATTTGAACCTCCCACTGGAGAAGGTCCAGTACCACGAAAAAGAAATAAAAAATTCAAAAGTTCAGCAGTCGACTAAGAAAAAAATTTGGTAGTTAGTGGAATAGTGTCCATTTCATGGCCAACTTGAGAACATCCCCAGAGAGAATTAAAAAAAACCTTACAATTCCTTTACAATCTTCCCCCTCGTCTCGTTATCGTATTTTAAGCATATGCTCTCTAGACGTCACTGAGGTGGATCTTTCAAATCAAAAGTCTAAAATATTAAATGTACTCATTTCCAAACTTATAATCTTAATATTTTGGGTGTATACTCTCTGGTTGTCATTGAGTTGGATCTAGCAGATCAAAAATTTAAAATATTAAAATATTGAATATCCATATGACATCAAGCTCTTATGGCCCTCAGAGAAGCCAAGCCAATCAGTCCAAGATCAAGCTCCTGTGGCCCTCACCGGAGTTAAATCGGTTTGCCTGAGATCTAGCCCCTACAGCCCTCACCTGAATCAAGCCATTCCAACGAAGATCAAACTTCTACAACCTTCACCAGAGTTAAGACATCCGCCTGAGATCAAGTTTTGGCCCCCAGTATAATTCATTTCTTTTGTTCAAGATCAAGTTGTGAGATTTATTTTTTTCGTTCAAGATCAAACTTACGTAGCTCTTAACGAAATCACAAATGAGCATTAATCGAAGGATCTAAACTGAAATTGATCCCACAAAAATTCAAAATTGTTATTTGTAATTTGAAATTGTATTTTCAAAATATAATTGTTTTAAAGTTCAAAATTTACAGCTTCATCAAAGGACCACGTGAGCTTGATCTTGAACGAAAGAGATAAATTCTACAGCTTAACCTTGAACGAAAGAAATGAATTCCACTGAGGGCTGTAGGCTTTAGATTTGGGTTTGGCCTTTGGATTTGACTATGAGTTTTGGATTTATATTTTGGCTTTGGAGTTGGTCTTTAATATGGATTTAGACTTTAGATTTGGATTTAGGCTTTAGGATTTGGATTTGAGCCTGTACATGAGTTTTAGGAATGTTTTTCCTTTTTTTTCAAATATGTTTCTTTATTCGATTTTTTTGCTGTTTTGTGCTTTTTTTTTTTTTTGCTTCTTTTTTATTTTTTTTCTAAGTTTTTTTTTTGCTTTTTTTCGATTTTTTAAATTTTTTACTTTTTCCTTTTTCAAAAATTTTTTGGATTTTTTGATTTTTTTGAAAATTTTTTCTTTTTTTAGAATCTTTTTTTCTTTTTTATTTGATAGGCAATGAACTAAACTGTGGTTCATAAAGTAGGAAAAAGGAAAAAAACAAAAAACTAAACTTTCTAAAGTTTTACCCATTTTTCCTCTCTCTCCTCTTAGTATTTTAGATGTATACTCTCTAGATACTACTAAGGTGAATTTTTTATATCAAAAATTAAAAATATTAAATATCCGCCTGAGATCAATCCCTTACGGTCTTCAGTGGAGTCAAACTAATCCAGCCAAGATTAAAGCCCTACGGTCCTCAGTAAAGTCAAACCAGTCTGTTTGAGATCAAGTCCCCACAGCCTTCAGTGGAGTCAAGTCAGTCCGATCGAGATCAAGCATCTACGGCCCTCATCGAAGTTAAGGTATCCGCTTGAGATCCAGTCTTGGCGCTCAGTAAAATTCATTTATATTGTTTAAGATCAAGCTATTGAATTTATTTCTTTCGTTCAAGATCAAGCTCACGTAACTCTCAACGAAATCACAAAGGAGTACTAATCGAAAGATCTACACAGATATCAACCTTACAAAAATTCAAAATTCTCATTTGTAATTTGTAATTGTATTTTCGAACTCTAACTATTTAAAACTCAAAATCTACAGTCACATTAAATTTCTAGCACACCAATGGGACCACGTTGTTTTTTTGCCATGAAAATATTAGCTGCAGTTGTTTCTAGAATGAAACTATGTGGATATGGCTACTCCTCACTAGTCTCAAGATCAACTTATATTGAAGCATTCCCCTTAAGGTTAGCAATCTGTTAATTTTTTTCCTCCAACACTTTAATTAGCTGGAAAATTATATTTTCCAATTCTGCGATCTTTCTTTTGTTTTGGTTGTATTTGTCATCACGAGTGCCACGATATCGGTGTTGGCAAATGATGTTCTATGGAAGATTAGAGTAAAGGGCTTTTCTGATTCTTCTGTGCTTGTTTCAACAGAATATGTCAACTTTTGATGTTGTGCGGGATTTGTTGCATTGCTCCCGACTTCAATCAAGGTAGATGGTTGACTTCTTCATTCGGCGAAAGAGTCAGGCGAGAGATCTTATTGCTGTGTAAGCTGCAGATTCTCTATTTCAATATTTTGATATGTTTGCGTGGTAAGGAATCGTGTCCGTCCACGAGTTTATGAACCTGCATACCCAAGTAGGCTACAAAAATTTGGGGGCTCCCCTTTTAAAAAAAAACAAGAAGAAGAAAAAAAAAAAAGTCCAAAAGAAAAAAGGGACAAAAAAATTCCAAAAAAATTCCAAACAAATAAAAGAAAAAAAAAGTCAGTCATCAAAAAAGTCAAAAATCAACAAAAAAAGTTCCAAAAAGTAAGAAACAAAAAGTAAGCATCAATAGCAACAAGGAAGAGCGTTACTGCCTCCGCTATTAAGAAGACGACTGCTCCATTGTCTACATCAACTACTCTACATGTGTACTCAAGTCCAAAAATTCGCTGACAAACATAGATCCTTGCTTCCCAAAATATTGAAACAAGGGATCTGCAACTCACACAACAACAAGATCTCTCACCTAATTCTCTCACCATAGTACAAGTACTACAAGGATGGCGTTCAAAAAGTTAACGTCGACTTAAAGCTGTTTGATGATGCTGAATCACATTTAGCAGATGCAATCTTTTACACCGACTTAGATGACCCTGAAATCATTCATTCAAAAATTTCCTCCATTGGAGGCAACTTAAAAAATGTTGAAGTTGTTGAAGACTCTCCCAATGCTCACTATTAGACTCCAATAGACGAAAAACTAGGACAACTTGCTGAGCTTCACTCACATGAGACCGTGTCTTCGAGTTCTACTCCAATCCTACGCTATGTGCCAAAGTTACAACGCCAAGAAAGTCAACATCCTTTCTCTTATTGTACTGATCTCAAACAAAAGGAACGACATGGTAAACCCAACACAAAAGAACTTCACAGTTTGAAGGAGACTCACACCCTACCAATACCGAAGATTGACCCAATCTTGGCCTCAAAACTACTAAAAGATTTTGTTAGACCACTTACGGGGGCAATTGAACGTGGCTCACTTCTAGATAAAAGAACAGACGAAGGATTTGATCTCAATGCATACAGGCTCCTTGCTAAAGCGAGCTATGACTTCTCAAACCTAAACACAATGGGCACACTGACAACTCAATGCACGCATGGCACCTGCTCAATCTTCAAAGTCCCAACCCAACCTAGACTGTCAGGAGAAGTCGCCTATGCGAATCACATTGAAAAGTCAAAACTGATCAGTTGATGCACATGCCATCACCGTTACTAACAAACAAGAAAGGTCTAAATTGAAGACAATCCTATCAAATGAAGAAGAGAAAGTCAAATTCTCTACATTTTATGTCACAATTAGTGAGGAGGCTAGGTCTGATTCATTAGATAGTGAAATAAAAGTGACTCCTCAAGAACTCGAAGATGGTAGCCAAGCTACCGTTAATAAACTCAAGGAAGTCAATCTTGGTTCTCCAGAAGATTCTCAGCCTACATTCGTGAACCCCTTACTTGCAACAGAAGATGAGCAAGAATACGTCCAAGCATTAAGTCAATACAAAGATGTATTCTCATAGAGTTACAAAAAAATGTCTGGACTCGACCCGAAGATCGTAGTGTACCGTCTAGTGATAAAGAAGGGTGTCCGTCTAGTAAAGCAACCACAATGACGATTCCACCCAGAATTTATTCTACAAATTGAGGAATAAGTCAACAAATTAATCAATATTGGCTTCATTCAAAAAGTCGTCTACCCTACATGGATAGCAAATATAGTCTTAGTGAGAATGAAGAATGGGCAGCTAAGGGTTTGTGTCAACTTTAGAAACCTTAATCAAGTCTGCCCAAAAGATGACTTTCCATTAAGATTATAAGTTTGTAGTTGGTACATTTAATATTTTGGATTTTTGATCTGGAAGATCCACTTCAGTAGCGTCTAGAAAGCATACACAAAAAAAAACTAAACGAGAGGAGGAGATAAGAGAGTAAAGTTTTGTAAACTTATTTTTGCTCTCTTCGGTGTGCACTTTTACCACTGCAGTTATTCCCATGGTAGATCTTACTAGTGTTACTTTGTCCTCAAATGAAGTTACGGGTCCAAACTCCACCACTGCAATGGTCCCTCAAGGCTATTGCTAGCATAATTATAGTCTATTGCAATACACATATTGGATTTGGAGGTTTTACTCCCCACATACGGAGCCTCAAGCTCCAGCCAAGGATTCATCCCTTATGGGTGCTTCAATCCAGGAGGAAACCTTATATTATGAAAGAACCATTCTAGCGAGACTTTCCCTCTTTTTCCAGTACCTCCCGACGACATCAATTGGCCAAAAAGTTTCAATAGCATCTACGTCATCACCCTGCCAAACAAGGACTCGATTGATTTTGAGCTACACCTCGAGCCCCACGAGGTCGGCCGACAAAAACAACGACTTTTGCAGCACACCGTATTGCCTTGACTTATGCAACACATGTTGGCTGCTGCCTTGTTTGTCCCTTATAATAGAAGGAGACATAAGGGAGGATTCCACTTGATTCAACATATCCTCTTTTTTTTTTTTTTACTTTTAAGAAAAAAAACAGTTTCTGTTGTGTATATATTTCCTATATTCTCAAGTCATAGAGCTCATCTCTCAGCTCTTCTTTCTTTTTGAAGAAAGAAGATATCTAGTCCCTGTAATCTTTTTTTAGGAAGTTATCTAATGAAGAAACTAAAGTCACACAAGTTAGAAAAAAAAAAAAAAAGGCGTCGTTCTCTTTGAGAAATCCTTAAAAGTC
The DNA here is from genome assembly GCA_037832335.1 of Carallia pectinifolia. Lineage (NCBI taxonomy): Eukaryota > Viridiplantae > Streptophyta > Magnoliopsida > Malpighiales > Rhizophoraceae > Carallia > Carallia pectinifolia. Next base: position 5,353,863 of record CM075454.1, on the reverse strand, counting down.
CTCGAATCTCAACCTTTAACGCCATCGATGTCATGGTCGACGAAGTTCCAACCACTCTCCTTAATTCACGTCTATCACAACATGTAGAAAAGTTGTGATTACCGTTATGGTTTCACAGATACGACGACAGACGGGGAAGTTCCAACTACTCTCCTTGTGTCACGACAAACTGAGGAGTGATAACTATAGGCTGTCTCTCTATGCACTGGTCTTGAAGTTCTATGGTACTATACCTTCTTTAGGTGGAGGTTCAAGTACTAGACCTTCTCCAGGAAGAGATTTAAGTTCTCTGTTTATTGGATCATCCTCACCTAAATTATGGAATATTGAGTTCTATAAAATATCCTTTGTGCTAAATACTTCAAGTTCAATGTTTGTCAAGACATCTGAAGTTTTAAGCTGAACTTCAATACTTGATTTAGATCACATCCTAATGTTTCGTCTCAGTAATTCTTGAAATGGGGATATTTGTAAATATTAAAAAAGAAAAAAAAGAAAAGAAAAAGAATGGTCAGCAATTGGCTTGACTTTGCAAGCCAATTGCCTACCCACACCAATTAATGTTTGGTAGTGTTGTGCATTGTTCAAAGTTGGCTGATGGAAAAAATAAATAAACAAATGGCTCCCCATATGAAGATGACGAAAAAGAAAGAAGAGGAATTTGTCCTCTTTCTTGATTCATTGCCTATCTCATTATTCAATTACCATTAAAGGGACATACCCACCACTTGAGTACCAGTAGGGTTTAGCGTGTCTTTATCACTGGAAACTACAACGATTATTAAGTTTGAAACTCATCACCACGCCATATTCTTTCTCCACCGCCACAGACAACTAGCCAATTGTCAGAGTCGCCTGTGTAGAATGCACATTGATTTACCACTGAACTACTACCTCAAGTGGTGATTGCTAGTTACACATTGTACCTCATTTCTTGCTTGTCTTATATTTTTTTTAAACAAAAATTTATATATCGAAAAAAAGGTTGTTCGCAGGATGCAAACACTTCATTTGCCCCGTCCATCTTGTCTCATATATGTCATTGGATTTTAAAATCATAATTTACCATGATGACACAAAGAGCACGTTAACTAACTAGGTTTGATTACATAATAACGTAATAAAAAATAAGAGAGAGACAATTCATCCAATAACTCATATGTCAATATTCAATTTAATATATATTTTACTAAATTACTCTATATCAACATGCACTCACCGTGTTACTTCAATAGCATTGCCACCCAATTTTTTTTACCAACTTTACAATGAACTAGGCCAAGTTTTAGGGTGTGTTTGTTCTGCGATGGAAAGGGGAAGAGAGACAGAAAAGAATAATCATTACTGTGTACTTTTCTTTCTTATATTTCTTTCTTCTCACTTTCTACACCATTCCAAATAATTTTATTTTCTCTCCCATTTTTCTCTTACAAATTACAATTCATTTTTTCTTTCATCATACTTTCTTTCTCTTCATTTTTCTATCACTCCAAATAACTTTATTTTCTCTTTACTTTTTCTCTCACAAATTACTATTCACGTTTTCTTTCACCATATTTTCGTTCTCTTCACTTTCTCCACCACTTCAAACAACTTTATTTTCTTTTCTTTTATCCTCATTTCCCCACCATTCCACTCACTTTAAACGCACCGTTAAGATCTTTGTGTGCAAGCTGTCACCCAAACATGAATGGTGCCGGTGTGAAATTATTAGCCCGTAAAGATGATGCAAAATTATGAATTAACAAGTACGGAATGAAATTGAAACTTTAACTTCGCCAACCAAGGACCCATTTGAACCAGAAATTAAGTGCCCAAACTGGGGAAGGATGGTTTATCTTGAGATCTACAAGAATCACAAGCTGTTTTGTTACCAAACTTCCTTAGCTGTTCTGTTACCAAAATTGATAATATATGGCAAATAATTGTGGATGGAAAAACCAAAAAGTTGCTGTGGCCAAGAACAAACGGGGAAAACTATTGCAGAGATGTATGAAACATAGATAAGGCTGCCGCGTCTAGTCGTCATCCATTCCTGGGTATTTAACAGAAAAATTAACTAATTAATTAGACAAAATATAAAGTTCTCAAATAACTAAAAACAGTATCATTTTAAAAAACAAATTCTAGCTTACCTTAATTCAATCAACCGGACCCGCGAAGTTGGCAAACATATTCTTTTCTAGTTTTCTTTCTAATTTTTTTAATAGAGAACAAAGGCAAAATACTTTTTTAAAGGAGTATTAATATATGTAAAGAATTTTAATATTTTGAATATAATAAAAATGATAATTTTGATAATAAAAATAATAATTTTATAATAAAAATTAAAAGTTATTATTTTTTATTATAAATATTATCAATTTTATTTTAAAATTATTAATTTTATTTTAATTAAAATATTAATATTTAACATACTATTATTTTCTCTCTCCAAAGCGACTACCAAGCAACGGAAAACGTGTACAAAAAATTCTAAATTCAAATTCGCCTTTGGAGGTCCCCAGCCAACGGTAACATCCTTTAAAAGCTCCACTCCTCCATCATTTATAGGTCCACTAGTGGGGCCTCTACCGTACCGATAGAATGATAACCAATGCAAGCATAGAAGAGAATCCCAAAAATTACCTCAAAATTTTCACTCTGCTATCCCTGTTGTCTTGTCCCTATTTAATATTTTTTTTTTTTTTTTTTTTGACCTTTCCCAATTTGATATCCTACCACAACCATGTATGGCCCTCTGCTTGCCATTGTTGCTTTTCACCGAATTGCGTCAGAGTTGCCATCAATTTCCCAAGATAAATAACCAAAAAAAAAAGGGACTCATTTTTAATAAAATAAATTACCAAGGAAACGGGGCTGTACAGCACTCAAAGATTTTGAAAACTTGTCCCTTCGCGTTGTCTTACAAGAAAAAAGTGCATCATTTCGGTCGGGCCTTATCCATTGATGTGACGATGAAGTTCTTTATCACTTGTTTTTAGTCACTGTTATCAGAAAAAAACCATTCATCTGTGCAAAAAAAGAAAAACAGAAAAAACCATTCAAACTTTTGTCAGGTAAAAATTAATAATATATTTAAATTATGAGAATAAAAAAAAAAGAAAATAAAAATTATAAAAAATTAAAATTATTTGAATAGATAAAAATTATGTAAAAAAATAATATAAAAGAAAATAAGAAATAAAATTATAAGGGAAAAAATTGTGTAAAAAAAATTATTTAAATAGATAAAAAAATATAAAAAAAGAAAATAATAAGAAAAAAATTAATACTAAATTTTTTTTCTTATACTTTCTTTCATTGTCTTTTCTTCAAATCCAGACTAACTATAAATTAAATTTTTTTTTGACGTGAGAATCACCTTTCCTTTGTATCCAATATTCCATCCAGTGCTTTTTTTTCTTTTCGTTTTTTTTTTTTTTTTGGGAACAAGGCTGTCTAATCCATTCATTCGGCACTTGAGATTGAACAACTCATGGAATTTGTTTTTTTTTTTTTGTCCTTTTACATAATTAGTTCGATTGGCCTTTGATGAGGGCAGAGCTAGAGTAATATGAAATTTTCAGAGATAAAGCTATTTTATTGCAACCCAATGAAAATATAGCAAAATTGCAAGGATAAAGGTAACGTGAAATCATAAAATAATTTCTCTTCTAGTAACCTAACCCAACTCCAGTGTTTAAAAAGTGCTTTATTATATAAAATTATAAAAACAACAACTTGACAAAGCTTCCTAAAAAGAAAAAAAAAATTACTTTACAAAACACTTTTTAGTAGATTTATATTTTTGTTTATTAGAATACGTTTATTTATTGGTAGTTACATATTTTATAGTTAAAAATTTTTTATTTAAATTAAATATATATTTTTAATGTTCATATGTACGTATATTTATTATTACCATGTTTTATAAATATTTAAATTTTTAATATCATATTCTTAAAACATTCGATTAGACATCTATGACTGCTATAACACACTCAGTGCATGCAAATTGCCGTAATAATTTTATGAGTAAGATTATGCAGGGAGACATATAATTTATTTAACTATATCTATTAATTTATTATTTTTTTATTTTTAATATACGTTTACAATAAAACAATCTAAACTAAATATCTATCACGTACTTATAATTGTCTGTCTAAAATATTTTTCACCGTTAACTCACTAAAAGGTCTAGGGCCGAGAAGTCGCTATAAATTTCATCCATTCCTCTTTTCGATCCCCATCTCGCCACAATACCTCTACCTTTCTTTCATTTTTTTTTTAGACACTTTCTCGGTCGTTCTAACCGTGCTTCTCTCCGTCTCTCGTCGGGGCTTTCCTGCAAAACAAGAAGGGCAATGGGTGTTGCTAATTCTAAGGCTATGGCACTAGCAGTGCTACTGCAGCTTTCCCTGCTATGCCTCCTTGCCTTTGGTGACGTGGTCCAGACAGTCCCACTGCCGCCTACTGATAAGCCTCACTATCAGGAAGGAGCCCCAGCGCCGGCTCCGAGTCACCACCCCCACCGCCACCACCGTCACCCACACAGTCACCCACCGGCTCATGCCCCCGTTCACCCTCCCACACGCTCTCCACCAACGGCACCTTCTCACCCGCCGATTCAGCCCCCCAAACTCTCCCCACCAGTTCACTCTCCATTGCCCTCCCCGACCCCGGTTCATACCCCATACCCGCCGGTTAAGCCACCGGTCCACTCGCCCCGCCCTCAGCCAGTTCCGAGGAGCTTTGTAGCGGTCCAAGGTGTCGTTTACTGCAAGTCCTGCAAGTATGCCAGAGCTGAAACCCTCTTGGGAGCCACGCCAATTCTTGGTTAGTTCAAAATTAAACTTCTCTGTCTTCCTGTCTTTCCCACGTTTTCTTTTCTTTTAGCCCCTATTGCAATCAGAGAACTTTTTCCTTGGAAAGAAATTCAGCTACAGTACTACACTCATTGAGAGTTAAGGCATATGGCACGTCAATAGCTTATGTGAGGCTTTACTTTTTCTTGTTTCGCGCAGCTCTGTTTCCTCCTTTGCATGTAAGTGTAACATCAACAAATGGTGCTCTGCATTTGCATGGGGGATCTAGCCCAATTAAATTAAATTAAATTACAGCAGCTTATTCACATATTAAAAAACAAATGTATGAGATATTCGAACATAATTATTTTGATTTTAATTTATATATTTTATATATTTTGTAATTAATATTGTATGAGGTATTCGAAGGTGATTATTTTGTTTTTACTTATATATTTTATATATTTAATAATTAATATGTTTGTGATAAATTTTTTTAGTGTTAAAAAATTTTAAAAAAGTTTTGAAAAGCAATTATTATATGCATTTAATTAATTATATGGAGATATTATTATGCGCATGAAATAAAAAGTTGCCCGCATCCGCATGCATATGACTTTGCATTTTTACTCGTACACAATTGAGACTGATTACTGGACATACATTATATTGGCTCTTTCTTGGCATTATCAATCACACACTTTTGGCCGCAGGCGCCAAAGTTAAAGTGGAGTGCAATAATACAAAGTACCCGCTGGTTGCCCAGGCCACAACGGACAAAAATGGCTACTTCTTCCTTGAAGCACCAAAGAAGGTCACCAGCTATGGCGCCCACAAGTGCAAGGTGTCACTGGTCTCATCATCTTTAGCATCATGCAGCAAGCCCACTGATCTCCACGGTGGAGTGACCGGCGGATCCTTGAGACCAGAGAAGCCATATGTTGCAAACAAGTCCCCTTTTGTTCTGTTCACTGTTGGTCCTTTTGCTTTTGCACCCACCTGCCCACTTTAAAACTTTATTTCCATTCCATCTCTATTATTGTCTATTGCTGCTCCACTCTAGGCTGCTCTATGTTTGGCATGCTGGCTATGGCTATGGTTATGGTTATGGCCGCTCTCAATTAATAATGTTTCCTTTTCAACCATATTAATATGTATCTGTATGCCAGCGTTGTGACTGTATTTAACCAGTGTGCTGTTTGAGTGAGGTCTCGGAATAAATATTTATCAGCCATAGTTAATTAGCAATGAATTAGTCTTATAAGCTTTTCATTTTCTGTTCAATGTAGCAGACTGCTGAATGCTGATTTATTAATCCGGGGTCCGAAATTGTTGAATTCATCCGATGTGAGAATCTCCGGTTATAAAAATAAAAAATTATATGTACGGTGAGGACTGTGTGAAGGCAGAAGAATCTGAAATGGACAGTTTGCAAGAAGACACAAACAGGTGCACTGTGTTTGCATTGTGGAAAATTAATAAAAAATAAATTTGTGAATAAAAAAATAAATTATGTGCTTTTTTTTTTTTTGTTAAAAAAATTCTAGATATCCATATTTAGATATAGCAAAAGTAATATGAATTATTTGGATGATTGAAATTAAAAAAAATTAATTATTAGATATTATTGAATAAATTATGTAAGTATTTTATTATTATATAATATTAAACTGCATAGTAAATAAGATGGTGTTCAAATATAAAAAATAAAATAAGTAACAATAAAACTTCTTAACAAGAAATTTATATATTAAAATATTTAATATTTTAAAATTTTAAAATTCACATTATAATAAAAAATGTGAAAAGTGAAACAAATATAATTATTAGTTATTAGTTATAAGTATTAGTTATTATGATATTAGTAATGTTTACAGTTATTACATTTTCCTTTTCAAATTTTGTGGCGTATCAAATTCAACATCAACGTAACAAAATCTTAATCCTAAATTCAATTTAGATTGCATATGTGAATTTTTAATTAAATGTGAGATCTAATTGTTTTAAATCTTTTTTCATACAAGATTCTAACATTAACATAAATTTTTCTCTCTTTCTCTCAATAGTTATTTGGATTTGATCGCCTCTCTTAATTAGAGCATTGAATACTCTACAGTTGACACATTCAAACCAAAGTAAGTACCACTCATTCAATTTATCTCATATGATTGTTAGTTACACTTACTTTGCTATATGGCCTATGGATCTCCTTATTTCTTATGCGATCATTTTTAGAGTCACCACACATCCTTCTAAGTATTCTTTTTTTTTTTTTTAAGGACATCCTTCTAAATATTCTTAATTCCACTACATTCATTTTAAGACGTGTTACTTTTTCAAAGCCTAACAATCACTACCTTAAAGTATCGCTGACCTAATAGTGGTCTTGTGGAAATTGCACTTCAACTTTTAATGGAAAACTGGCAGTTACACAAAACTCTGATGTTACATCCCTATTTTATCCATCCAACTTTCGTCTCTAGAAGTGTGTCCTCTTTTATATTATTATCTTTTAAATAATAAAGTCTAAATAACAAAATTTATCTCATTGAGGGAATGCTACACAATCTGATATAATAATCTGCTCTACTGTACACCATCTCAAACCAGGGATAAACTCGCATTTCGTGTGTGGGTTGTGCATTTTTTTTTTATATGATATCAATTTATTTTGTTCAATTTTTAGGACTTGATTTTTTTGCTTAAATATTTATATTGTCAACTTCAATAAGTTTTAACGTTTTGATTTGCAATTTTGGTTTTCCTATGAATGGTGTTTTTCCACAGAGTAGACAAATCAAATCTAATTTATTATATATTAAAAATAATGAATTTATTTTATGCAACTTTTGAGCTTGAAAATATACCCCTTCATTAGAGTATTATGCCATCACTAATTAAATTGTTCTTACCCTTTTTGTCAATAAATTTTCAAAAGCGAATGGCATGAGTTTTATTAGTTGATATTTCATAATCTACATAGGAAAAAGAAAAAGTGAATAATTTAATCCTTATTTATGTTAGATAAGCATGTAAAACAATTATAAAAAAGGAAATCTTATCTTAGCTTTTAGTATGACTCACACTATTTAGTTAAGCAAAACCTTTGAAAACGTTTTTGAAGGTGTTTGGTTTTGCTTTTCAAATTGTTGTTGTTATTGTTTTTTTAAAAAATAGGAAGTTAAGGTATTTGGTTACATAAAAAAAAAATTAGTAACTAATTGCTAATAGAGACTATAAAAATAGTCGATCCAAAAAATAAGAGAAGGTAATTTTTTATTTTTATCAGCAGTTAATAAATAGTAAAATTATAAAACTGTCCTTTTGAACTGTACAATCCCATTGTCGTTGAAAAAACAAAATTACGTTTTGGGAGTAGCACTACAGTACAGACTGAAAAACTTTTTTTTTTTTGATTTTCCAATTTTCTCTTGTGAAAAGTGTATCAATACAAAATAATATTATGTTATCCAAAAATTGCCACTCGAGGGATCTCTCTTAGAAATAACATTATTTGGATAGACCCACAGTCTTTTTTTTTTTTTTTTTGTAAAAGTAAGAATAATATTTTCAAAAAATAATAATATCTATTATATAGTTAATTTTTAGGTCACAAATTTAATAAAGTTTTATTTATAAACATACAAGGTATATTTTTATAACACTAGTTTAGATTAATAAGAAGTAAAAATATTGTTTATTATAATAAAACAAAATTATAATATCTAAACTAGTTATTTTGTTGTTTAATCAATAATAAATAGTGTTAATTTTACCAAATACTATAATTTTATTTTATTTAATAATAACAGTAATTAGCACTAGCAATCAGCAATTAGGAACAGTAACCAGTAACAGCAACAACAATCAACAATAAGTAAACTAAACAGGCCTTAAAGACTGCACTCTATTGTACATGATGACAAAAGCATAATTTTGTCGAGGACAAAATGTGAGGCTAATTTATATTAAAATGAGATTGCAACAGTTTTGAATTTTAATAAATTTTCAGTTTTGTTTTCAATAATGATCAATAACATAAACAAATGAGCAATAATATAAATTAATGATCAATAATGTAAATTAAAGATCAATAATATTTGATCACTTTGTTAAATAAATTAATGAGTAATAATATTTGATTTAGAACTTAATGAGCAATAATAAAAAAGAGGGTCAAATTTTGATATTTAGATAATAAAACTAATTTTAAAAATAAAAATAAAATAGGAAGAAAATTATTATTTGATGTAACATCACAGTTAGAATTAAAAGAAAGCTTTGTCAAAACTTCTCCTTTATACTAATTATTAGAAGAAAATTGATGAATAATTGACACCGCAATATAAAAAAAAAAAAAATGATCAATCCTTAAAAAAAGTAATTAAATTGGCAACAATAAGACTTGAGCTTTAAACATTATTTTCTAAGTGTTTAAGTTGTCAAAATTGGTCTTATGTTTCTACTATAATTAGTTAGAATACATTATTAGAATCTTCTAATTCTATATTCGAGTCTTAATAACTTTAATCTCTTTCCGATCTTTGATTCTCTCTTATAAGAAAAAGGAAAAAAGGATTAATGGAACATTATTAGACCAATAAGAAGCAATGAGGGAAAATGAGAGAAAAGAAAGGTCATTGGGCGGGTTGGGGTTGGGGTCATGACCCGTAAAAGAAGGCAATGAAAGCGTCGTTCAGCGAGCACTGAGAACTCGGAAGCCGAGCCAATACAAACACATTCACATTGAAAGTCAAACCGATGATTGCGCACCAAATTATGATCATTGCCCTTTTCTCCTTTTGCTCCCACTGAAAGGCGAAAAAAAAAATAAAAAATTAGTCACGTAGTCACAAAAAGTCGAACTTCCATATTTAATATTATTTATCATTGATTTATATGCTCAACCGTCCGATTAAAATTCCATCTCAAAATTGAATGACAACTGTAAAAACAATCTGCTACTCCGCCCCTGCGAAGCCGGTAAGCAAATAGCACTTCTTTCTTTCTCTTTTTTTTTTCGTCCTCCCCACACGTCGCACGACGTGCGGCTTGAAAATTAAAAAAGAAAAAAAAAAAAAACAAAAGAAAACGGATATCAACTGGAAGGAAGGATTTCAAAGTAAATCTAGAAAGGGCTTTTAGCAATTGCTCTTCTTCCCATTTTAATTCAATTCCCATAAATAGGGAAGTAAATCCAAGGCAACGCACCCAGCAACCAACCACAACCACCACCAAAGTGGACCCCCCACCAGTGCTTCTGGTGGGGACTAAATTTTGGATGGAGACTCTCTTGACCAATTCGGACCGTTGGATCAATAAGGCCATCAAATCAATTAAGCATATCATAAATCCAACGGGCAATAACAGAACAACCACGGTGAGCAGAGCTCCAATCATGTATATTTCACCTCACCAAGAGAAGCACAGTGGAGTAGGTTATTGTGAATGATATACGAACTAACCTGAAAGCTCAATTTAAAAAGAGTAATATTATATAAATAGTTTTAGCATAATATATAATAAATATATATTTAATTTAATAATATTTAATAATTTATTTATTTTTAAAATTTTAAATTTAATATATTTTTTATAATATAAAGAAATAATGATTTATAAAAATTACACGCCTACTGCAGTCGTACAGTTATTTGTCTAAAAAGTTTGTTTAGGTGACCTCCCGGGGAAACAAACCCGTCCAACTCCCCACACAGCTAGTTGTATTTTTTGCCTAAGCCAAAAAAAGAAATTGAAGCTGAAGATGGTGAGATTCGCAGGGAGAGTAATGTCATGGCTGCTTCTTTTTCACTTGACTCTTTCCACTATTAGTGTTGCAAAAGCAAAACCAGGTGAGCCCCTTTTCTGCCTCAAAGTTTCTGTGGTTTGATTCATCAGTATTAAATTGTTTGGACAAGTTCTGGGTTGAATCTGTTTCCTTCTGTATGTAATTAGGAATGGAGTCTCTCTCTCTCTCTCTCTCTCTCTCTGTGTGTGAGAGAGAGCTGCTTGTCGTTTTTGCTACGCCCTGCTTCTGATTGCTCTTCTTGGAGCAAACCCAAAAAAAACAAAAAGAAAGAAAACAAAAACAAAAGGAAAAGTTGCTTTCTACTGATTAATTGTTGTTCTACTTCCTGGGTTTAACTGTTTAACTGTTTTCTCGCCAAACAAAAATCATTATATTCCAATACCACACAACCAGGAAACAAACGGATGGTTAGTGTTCTCTCATTTATCTTGGGATTAGAGCTCCAAGAAAAAAGAACAATAATTTTTTAAAAAAAGAGGAGGATTTGTTCAGTGTTCTGCTGTCGACCTGATGGGTTGTATTTTACACTGTTAGTTAATATCGTACTTAACCACACTCTGCAACCCACTGATGGACCACCAATCTACGATACAAGGTAATGGTTGCTGGTCAAAACAAGCATTGGAACTAATGAATGAGGAAAATTGTTGTGAAAGTCAGCAACATGTTAACTCAGTAGTTCACCGTTAGATTTTCAACGAAATACAATAACATAATTGTTTGCTTTATTCACTTTGACATGGCTAAACTGTTTTGCTTTGACTATTCTTTCTTCTTTTTTGTATCTTGCTTATTTGCAGCGCCTTGGGTACTGCGCATAAGCTGTGGATCTCGTGTAGACGTCCACTCTGCGCCGACTAATACACTCTGGTACAAGGATTTTGGTTATACAGGAGGAATTCCTACAAATGCTACACTTCCCAGCTATATCAGCCCTCGACTTACAACTCTGCGTTATTTTCCCTTATCCGAAGGTCCCAACAATTGCTACAATATTCAGAGAGTGCCGAAGGGGCATTATGCTGTAAGGGTTTTCTTTGGATTGGTTGCATTTCCCAATTTTGATAATGAACCTCTATTTGATATTTCTGTGGAGGGAACACAGATAGATTCTTTGAATTCTGGTTGGAGCAACCATGATGACCAAGTCTTTACTGAAGCATTAGTATTCCTTGGTGATGGCACAGCCTCAATATGTTTCCATAGTACTGGTCATGGCGATCCAGCAATACTTTCAATTGAAATTCTTCAAGTTGACGATCGAGCATACTATTTTGGATCAGATAGGGGTCCAGGGGTAATACTTAAAACAGTAACAAGACTAAGTTGTGGTAATAAGAGAGCGAAATTCGATACAGATTATAGTGGAGACCACTGGGGTGGAGACAGGTATTGGGGTTCAAAGACTACTTTTGGTCAAGGTTCCGATCAAGATATATCAACTACAAGAAGCATTCAGCTAGCTTCAAGTGGACCAAACTTTTATCCTGAAGCTCTTTATCAGACCGCCATTGTTAGCACTAATACTCAACCAGATTTAGCATTCACAATGGATGTGGAACCTAATAGAAACTACTCTATTTGGCTTCACTTTGCTGAAATTGATGATTCAATCACAGGTGTAAAACAAAGAATCTTTGACATTTTGATTAATGGTGTTGTTGCCTTTCAAGAAGTAGATGTTGCTAGGATGAGTGGGGATCGTTATGCTGCTCTTGTACTTAACACCACAGTTGCGGTCAATGGGAGGACTTTAACATTAACGTTGCATCCTAAGGAAGGCAGTCATGCTATAATCAATGCCATTGAGGTCTTTGAGATTGTTACAATTGAGTCCAAAACCTTATTGGAGGAAGGTACTTATGTCACTTGTTTGCTATGTCACTTGTTTGCTTTTCATATGTTTGTGTTACTACCAATTAATGGTATTGGTCTTCTCCCTCACTGGTCTTATCCCTCACTGATCTTAGATTGTATTTATGCAAACATGTTGACTGTATTAGTGTGCAAGGCTGCTGATCTTCTTCAATATGAAAAAAAACACTCATGGACTACTTGCTTTTTAGTTGGATTCGTTTTTTTGAATGGGAAATACATTTTTTGGAAGTTTATATATGAAATGTAAACTGCTGTCAATGTAATCATTCTTTATCTCTCAACAGTTAGGGCATTACAGACTTTAAAAGGTGCACTAGGCCTTCCTCTTCGATTAGGGTGGAATGGAGATCCTTGTGTTCCCCAACAGCATCCATGGAGTGGGGCAGATTGTCAATTTGATGGTGCTAGCAGCAAATGGTTCATCGATGGACTGTACTTTCTTGACCCTTGCCTTGTTATTCAGTTTTATTCTGTTTCTTCCATTGTCTAGGTTATTAATGCCTTTTAGAGGATACCCTCATGCTCATTTATTCGTGTGATAACCTTTGCAATTTTCATAGCTCTAAATTGTGGAAAATTTCTTATTTTTTATTTATTTCCTATGAAGACATCCGCAGGGCAATCCTTATTGTAACAATCGGCTTACTCCATATTAACATATAGGCATAAGCAGATGTAGGAGGGGCCTAGGGAGAGCAATTGCTGCAATTGCCCCCCTTTTATAAACTTTTGAAGTTTTCTCTATATATTTGTTTTTCCACCACTTTCTTTTGAAATTGTCCCACTAATTTTTTTGTCCTTTGTTTTAAAGTTGCTGCTATAATTTTTTCTTCTCTAAATCTCATCAAATTAAAGGGCAAATAACAACCAAATAATTGCACGCTTACTTATTAAAAAAATGTGTTTGATAGTATAAAAAATGAAAAGATAATTCAATATTTCAAAACATGAAAACTAGGTTGGAACAGTCGTAAAGTTTATTGTTTAGAATAGTTAATATGTTTTACTTTTCTATATATGTATCGTTGTTGTTGTTATATTTGTACATATAAATTTCCATACTCCATAAAGATTTTTGTATCTGTCACTGCCTAGAAGTCCCGAGACTGACCCTTCACCAGATCCATAGTAAGGGAGCCTTGTGCATTGTGATGCCCTTTTTCATGTAACAAAGGAATCCATTAGTGGTAGTGATGATAATTTTGAAGTCCATACCACATTGAAACTTTTTTAAAGATGCGATGATTTGAGGTGGGTATGTTTTGAGGATATAGATATAGGCGGAAGTTACACTATCTGGCGTCTTAAGGATCCCAAAAGTTTATGGTTCCGTTTATGTGCATCATCTAGTATGAATAGTGTGGCAATGATTGATGATTTGATGCTTAAGGTATTGACATTATGTTTTTTAAATTTTTGATCAGTGGCCTTGACAGCCAAGGCTTGAGGGGTTTCTTACCCAGTGACATATCCAAGCTCCAACATTTGCAGAGCATGTAAGTTCATAAATGGTTACCCATCTGAAATAAAAATTTCTTTAACTACATGATGACCTTTGTTGGTCAAGGATTTATCTTCTCATTTTACAGAAACATGAGTGGCAATAGCATCCATGGGGCCATTCCATCATCAATTGGAGCAATACCTACCTTACAAGTTTTGTAAGTGCTGCCTATTTCTTTATCATAGGCACATACGCTCGACCTAGGTTTCTTTTTATCACAAAGATTAAAAGTTTTCCCGTGAGAAAGTAACTTTGACCGTATGCTACTGACATGCGCAGCCAATTTAGCACGCAGCATATAGATCATTGCACTTCCACTAATATTACACTAGTTATATTATCAACAAATTGTCAATATGTCTTTCATCTGGTTTATGCTTTCTGTCAGAACACTTATTTTGCATAATAAAGGGAGTCAAACTGGCATGAGTTCTACCTATCAGAAAGGCTTTCATCTGTTTCTTCCTAGAAACTTCATTAATTCTCTCTAGAGAGTCCAAAAAAGACCTAAATGCATTTGTGAATAATTGCTGTCATGTGGATAGTCTTTTGATTGATATTCTTAGGCTTTAGTATCTTATGTCACACTTGTAAAAAGAGCACAGAAGGCTAATGGAAACTGCAATTGTGCCCAAAATAGTCTCAAGAAAATGTGTGGACTGATGCTATAAACATTCCATAGGTGTGGAATTTGACAAAGAAAGTACAGAATTTCAAAAGTACGATGCTTTTTATGATGTTCTTATGTCATTAGGAGATTTCAATTCTCAGTTGCAACTGATAACTGTGCATGTATGACATAGAAACAATTTGTTGGAGTATAAAATATAAAAGTCCCATATTGGAAAGGAAGGAAGGAGTAAACCAATATATAAGTGTGGTTAGAAGACCCATAACCTAAGTCTTAAGGTTTTAGGTAATATGTGGTGTCCTATATTACTTGCTTCTTCCTTATTGTTATCCGTTTAAGTTATTGGGCCTATACTTCTATAAATCTTTACATGGTATCAGAGTCCGAATGTTGCTGCCTTTCACATTTAATGGTGAACTAGAGTCAGCCTAAGTGAGCTGGATCCAACTCAGGTGAGTTGGACTTTCGTTGGTTGTTCACACTTCCAGCCCAAGTGAGCTGCGCTCATCCCAAGTGAGTTGGCCTTTCGCGTGAGGGGGCGTGTTGGAGTATAAAATATAAAAGTTCCATATTAGAAAGGAAGGGAGGAGTAAAGCAATATATAAGTGTAGTTAGAAGACCCATAACCTAAGCTTTAAGGTTTTAGGTAATATGTGGTGTCCAAAAACCCATTTAATATTGTTTGCTGCTTCCTTATTGTTATCCGTTTAAGTTATTGGGCCTATACTTCTATAAATCTTTACACAATTTTATGATGTACTCAGCATCCATCACTTGGGCCACAACATTGTAAGGAGAAAGAAAATTGAAAATGTTTGGAAAGGTGTGGGCTTACAAATTACTACCAACACTCGCTATTTTAAAATATGCCATTTCATGGGATGAACAGCTTTCTTTCCTCAAAAAAGGGAATAAAAAGAAAAAAAAAAAAAAACCCAATTGGGTGGTTTTTTCACTCGGACAAAGACATTTTATTTGCAGCCACTTTAGCAAAGAAATGCCTGATTGTCTGAAATTTCATGGTAGGGACCTCTCTTACAATTTCTTCAATGGATCAATCCCTGAAAGCCTTGGACAGCTGACATCGTTGCAAAGATTGTAAGATATCCTTATTATAACATAGTTGATTTGTCATGGATAGTTTAATGTGATTAGTCAATATAGGTGTCTAATAAGTTGTAGTGTTGCAGGAATCTCAACGGCAACTCTCTGACAGGACAAGTACCATCTGCGCTGGGAGGAAGGCTTTTGCATAGAGCTAGCTTCAAGTATGTTCTCGCCGACATTGCTCTTGAATTTATTACTTGCCCTCAGGATAATATGTTATCATTTGTTGTTGATTGAAAAACTTGCAGCCAGTTTATTTAGCTCTCAGACAGGGAAAGGTTGTAAAAACAAATAGAGAAGTTAACTGGAAGTCTGTCCTCATAGTAGTTGTGCAGTTTTACTGATAATGCAGGTCTTTGTGGTATACCTGGACTGCCCACATGTGGGCCTCATCTTTCTTCTGGTGCAATAGTTGGCATCGCATTTGGCGCATCTGTGGCATTCCTTGTTTTGATTATCTGTTCAATATGCTGGTGGAAAAGACGACAAAATATTCTCCGAGCACAGCAGATTGCGGGTGAGGCTATTCTTAATGGACTCAGATGTAAATTGGTGAATTATAACTTGGCTTGACAACTTCTAACAAATGGTGAATCGGTCATAATTATATATTGAGCAGAGATGTAGTGTGACTAAATGTAATTAGCACCCGCACTTTCATTGCTGTTCTGTTGGACTGAAAAAGGATACTTAAGAGTTGTCATCCGATATTAACGTTCTGCACTCTTTTCTTTTTTAAACAGCAAGAGGTGCGCCTTATGCAAAAGCAAGGACCCAGTTGTCTCATGATATCCAGATGACAAGGCATGGCCATGCTCGGACAGCTGCTGAAAATGGGCCTAGTTTACTGTCATAAAAAAGCTTTTGACCAATTGGTGGGAAACAGGTCCATTTAAAATTTTGCATCTATATTGGCTTCTGGATTCTGATCTCCATTCATTAAATCCTTGAACCTGATTCACGATACAACTTCCCTCAGATTGACGAACTGCATTATTTGCTGCAATGTTTTGGCATTTTCCTCGGTGAAGTTGGAAAAGTCAGATCGTTAGTGGCACCACCAACTGCAATATAGATATCTGAATACTCTGTACATTTTCAACCATTCGTTGGTTCGTTTGACGGAAGCATGTAACACATCAAAGAACCAACTCATATAAGAATATTGGAGTGGAGCGACTTCATCTCATTTTCAAATGCAGTCCCAGAGGAACAACAATGGAAAGTCTCAAGTTGTGTGGATATCCTAGCACTGTGCGACATCTTACAAAAGACTGGTCATTACCTAAGTTGGAATCAATTGTAGCTTTTAATCTTTTCACGTGTTTTTCGATGAATACGCAGCAGGTCATCGCCGCTGTTCCTTATCTTTTGTTATTATTATTTTTATTATTATTATTTTCTTCATTTGGTCTGTCGGGAGGGTCGTCGCCCATAGGGGAGGGAGTCGGGTGAGAAGCCGGTGCGGTTTCGAGCCCATGCCGTTCCCAAGGCCTCCTACCACTAGGCTTAGATGAGGGCCTATGTTATTATCTATCTCGGGCCCACTGCATAGCAGTTCTGCTACAAGTACAAACAATCCAATTTGATTCGGAATTGTCGAGACTTGATGGCTAAACCGTGGCAGACTCGCATCTTGAACATGTACAGAGAAGGGAACCAGGTGGCTGATTGGCTTGCTTCTAATGCACTCACATTCTCTTTGGGCTTGCATATCCTCTACCAACCCCTGGGGGCAGCAGTTGGTTTTTTGAAGCAGGACGCTGCTGGGGTTCAATGGCCTCGGTCATTGGTTGCAAGAAGTCCCTTGTATACCAACTTTCTCTTGGCAGTAGCCTCCATCTAAAACGACAAAAGTTCATGGACTGACGATAGAGAGAATTTGACGTAGGTGGCGTCATGTTGACAGAAAAGAATTATATTATTTGTTTTTTTGTTTTTTTTTAAATTCAAGTTTTCTTTAAAAATGACTTGATATGAGCATCTTAAATCTAACTAATTGCTAAAAATGTTAGGTGCTGTTACTCATTTAAAACCACTGCGTTACATTTTTGAAACGGCCGTGTTTCATATTTTAGGCAATAAAATTTGATTGTTTGAAAAATTTAGGAAAAGATATCTCTGAATCTTTTTCACGGAAGAAATTTGTACAGTTGGACTTGGAAAATTCATTGATAAGAAGACGGTAATTACTTTTTGAAGCAGTGTTTATCTACATGTTAATAATAGATCGGCATGATGTGTAAAATATCACAGTTGTTAAGAGTTATATTTTTATTTATATTATTGTACTTTCTCTCTGCAAATGCTTCAAGCAGGTTTTTAATAAGTGGGTTATGTGTTTTGGTTTGTAAGTGAGACAAGAGATAATCTATGGGAATTGTTTATTTGGCCGTCTCTCCCAAAAGTAAATTGTGAGAATTATGGAAGAAAAATTATTCAACACTTCGCGAGTAAGTTGTTGTGAGTCTAGTACCAAAATGAAAATGAATAACTACAAAATGGTATACCATTTGTTCTCTCAAATTGTAGTTTGCCCCGTTCCCTCCTGTCCCTGCAAGAAGCTTATTTCGACAGACTGAACTTTTTGCCTCCTTGCTCCTAGAGCCAGACGTTATGGACGGCTACTGCCATGCTAGGGTATTGTAACAGACTATAACCCTATTACGGAAAGAGCGTCCGTTAGGACCCGAACGGGGCAACCGCACGGCGGGCACTATACTAAAAGTGGGGCCCGCCACTCACTAAAGTTTTTATTTTTATTTTTTGGGCAAAATAAAAAAGATAGGTCAATCATATACTAATAAAATATAATCAAATTTATAAAATATGAAATAATAAAATTAAAACTTAATATTATGCGGGTGTTATTCTAAAATTAAAGTATAAATCTCATATAATATGTATTAAATAAATTTTTTTATTACTTACTAACACAATGCAACCAAATGTAAGAAAAGAAAGTAGAGAAAAAATACTGATTTGTTTGGATATGAAGAGAAAGTGGAAAGAAAGAAAATTTTTTAATTACAAATAACAATTATAGCCCCACGTTTTAGTTACATTTTTTTTATAGGTAATAATAATTTTTTTTTTTAGGTAACCATAATCAACATATTTGTATAATATATAAAACTCAAGTAATGTGTATGTATAATTTGTATATATTTATGTATATATAAATATAACTTATAAGAAAATATCAAATAATAAAATTTAATTTTTTTCAAATTATTGCATATTCATGATTATATGCATTGAAGCTACGATTGCCTGCCTGGAGTTTTAATTTTTTTTTTTTTGTAATAAATTAAGTTGTGAAATGACGCTTTGCTGTAGTTGTGAAATAATGCGTTGTCATGAATCTAATCTACCTTTTATTTGCCACTTACCATGAAATGAAGTATAGATATATTCTATGGGAATTGATAGATGATGTTAATTTTTTATGCATCATTATATTGGATGCTTTGTTTAGGGTTACCCCCGTAATTAACAATTGAATAATTAAAAATTTATTTTTTTATTTCATATTCTCAAGTTTTAACATTGAGAGATTTATAAATGACTCATATAAAATTTATACAAACGGTTAGTGATACTCATATCGTATAACTCACAATATGTATGACATGCATCCGCAAAAATTAATGGATACAATGATCAACCTTTAAAAGTGTTTCATACCACAACAAGCTTACATTTCGTTAAAAAAGAATATTTTAATCAAAACAACACAAAAAATAATATTAATGAAATTAGCATAGAGAGATAGTTTCAGTAGTAATTAATACATTTCAATTGGTAATGAAGTCATTAATGAAATTAAAAATCTCAAATTCAAGCCCACCATAAGTATGATAAAAAAAAGCTACCAAAGCAATAGAACAGCCCAAAAAATTACAAAAAAAAAAAAATAACAAGTAGATACGGAGATATGAATGCTAGTCCGTCCAAAGCTAACGATAGCCTCCATTTCATAGAATCCACATAATCATTTTGTAATTGCCCATAGCATCAAAGCTGGACGGTCCAATTTGCTACACAGAATTTTTTTTTTCTTAAGTAGTTATTCATTTCAAATAATATAATAAATAAACTAAAATAAGAGCGAAAAAAGAACCCTATAACTTTCATTGAGCATTGCCGACCTTTCAATATATTCTCTTCTTGAAGCAAAAAAACAGTGTTTGTGAATGAGACATGCTTCCTTGCAATAGTGCTTGTACATGAGCAGCGTGCTACTAGCCAGGCATGGGAGAACTTTATACAAACAGGAGTTACTAACTCTAAAAAAATTTGCCAGCTTCAAAAAAGAAAATTGAAATGTTAACTAATGTTATTAATGTTTGCATAATAGTTCTTTTGGATTTACTAATCATCTCCAATAAACAGCCAAAAAATCATCTCCAATAAACACCAATATGTAGTTCGTTAATCATGAAAAATTGCAGGACAACCCCAAAATCAAAATCTTGCTGACCCTGTGTTGTTTGTTGCAGTGCAGTACAGTAATTGAAGAGCACATTCTGATAGATGGCAGGGACACAGCTACTAATCTGTGCATTCTCACTGTAAGCTTATTGTTGTCAATTAGTAATCGGTACCAAAGGATCGGTTCCCAAACTCGCCCATGCTTGGTAGCACTTGCAGCTAGGCTATGTCTACAGCAGCAGCAAATGCGAAGCAAGTTTTTAAAGCAGAGGAAAACAACCCATCAAATCCAATCATAGAATAAATATGATTTTCAAAAAAATGATCAGTGGCTTAGGCTGCAAGTATTACTTAATAATCCAATTATGCATAACCATAGTTGAAGGAAGATAACTGACAGAATACAGTCAGCAAAATGAGGACAGTGCTACCATTGCACCTTAGATGGCTATGTTCTCATGTAACAGTAAGTTGCAAGGAAGACTAACTATAGTTCATGTTTGACACAGACATTATTCACCAATAATATGTACACAGATATCATTAATTGCTACTGTTAAGCAAACTTATACCGAAATGCTAGAATTTCTACAAAGTCTGCCTCAATCTGACAAAATAAAGATCAAAGAATGAATTTTTAGAGAAATTCACCTATTTTTTGATGACATTTTCATTAATATTGCGAGCAAAGAAATTCCAGCTATTCTATCTGCACATTTCACCCTTACAGAACATTAGAATTAAAATAAAGAATGAATTTTTCCCCAGAAGGGCCCTAGAATTGACGCATTGCCAAAAATTTTTCCTCAAAAAGCACACAAATCTGATTAATTTACATGTGTAATCAAAGATCATTCAATCTTGAATAAAGAATGCCAGCTAGAGACAAAGAAAAATACGAAAAAAAAACAGAATGAAACCCAGCTTCCGAAAATAATAATCAAGAAAGAAAGCAAGAAAAAAAAAAAAAGCCAATTGGGTTCTGACCCCATCTGAGGAGTTTGGGCAAAACCATTGTTGAGCCGCAAGATGCTGTATTTGGAGGTATCAAAAATGGCGTGGAAGGAATGGGAATAACCACGAAGATGACTGCCCTAACTTTCTTTTTACTACAAAAATAAAGATCTAAAGAAAGTAAAAGCTGAAAAAACATGGAATTAGAAAGAGAACATAACAAGAAGGACAATGAAGAGAGAGAAAGGCATCATAGATCTGCCATGGAGGAGCGCTGACAGACCAAATCCGGCAAAATTGATAAAGAAACTAGAGGTGCAACAAAGGAAGCAAAGAGGGGGCTACTTGCCTTTGATGCCACAACAAGATTTAGCCTGCAATCAGAGGCCAATGCTAAGCGGAGAAAGGAGCGATCAGAGGGGAGCTTCTGTTCTGTCGTCATCTCTGTTCTCAGTTGCCTAGTTCCAGACACATTTGGCGAGGGTAATTTTGTCCAATTACTGTATAACCATATACTTTCTGACAACTTTCTCACTAATTTGGAGAGAAAATTTTGGCGGTGGGTCCCACATGAATTTTTGCCCCTATTTCGCTTGCTTTCATTCCCTCGCAATTCAAGGAAGCACTCCAAACGACGGATTATTCCATTTCCGTTCAATTTTCTTTCTCTTGTGATTCTTTCCCCTCTAATCTTTGCACTCCAAACGCAGTGTTAGGGCAGTTAGGACCTGAATTGTGGCACCAAAGGCCACAACTAATCTAACACGACGCCTATGTGTGGGTCCCACAGCCTCTAAAGTCAACCTTCCTTTTTTTGCAAAAAAAAAAAGTTAGAGCAACTGCTTACTAATAAAATGCAATCAAATTGATAAAATATGAAATAGTAAAACTAAAACTTAAAATTAAATGTGTATTACTTTAAAATTTAAAATGTAGATGTCACATTATATGTGTTAAATAATTTTTTTTTTTACTGCTTACTAACAAAATGTAACCAAATTAATAAAAAATTAAACAGTAAAACTAAAACTTGAAACTAAAACCGAAAATTAGATGTCTGTTATGTTAAAATTTAAAGTACAGATTTCACATGACATGTAATAAAAAAACTTCAAATAAATTTTTTTCCTAAAAATAAAAATTCTTATACAAAATATTAATAGTTACATTTTATTAGTAAAAAGTTACATTTTATTGTTTCTTTTGTAATTTTTTATATTGATTATTAAAAATTGTTTGTGGGCTCCACACCGATAGTTGACACCTTGCATAGTAGTTGTCATGTCAAATCAGCTACATCATTCTGCTCTACCATTTGGGCTTAAGCCTTTTCTCTTTTAGGGCGTGTTTGTTGTGCGATGGAAAGAGAGGAGAGAAAGAAAAGCATAATCATTACTGTGTATACTTTTCTTTCTTATATTTCTTTCTTCTCACTTTTTACACCATTCCAAACAATTTTATTTTCTCTCCCCTTAGAAAAAGTTTCAAAAGACATCAAAATATTTAAGAAAAAATAATCTCCTGTAGCTTCAAAGTTAATCCAAAACCCATTAGATTTCTCTCTGACAAAGCACCCAAATCTGCAAATTAGGAGACCGACGTAGCAAGAAAATTAGGTGTTAGAGAAATTGAATTTGTGGCAAAACAATGTCTGTCATCTCTATGTCGGTTCAGTCGCGGTGACAGGTAAGAGCTGCCAAATGAAGGATAGTTTCAAATTGTTGAGTCATATTCTTTATGGCCAAGAGGGCGACTACGCAGCTGAACTAAAAGGAGCCACCAGTGCCACACGGACAGGTGGCAGGCCATTAGAGCTCAGGCATGCGGAGGGTATTTTTGTCACTTCCTGCAGTAAAGGCTACAATGGTCATTGACTACAAAGGGTTATAATAGGGATTTGGCAGAGAGAACCGAAATTAAAATGTAAAAAACAAAATCCCTAATTTCCTTCTTACAGTTCTCCAGCTTCTGGCCGTTTCTCTGCCTTCCTCGTTTCAATTTTTTCGGCTAAACTCAGCCTTGGTTGGTTTCATTTGAAGATTAATTGGTTTAATTGTTGGGGGAGGGGTTTGGAGCAGTTATGAAATTAGGGAGCTGTATCTAAAATTGAGAGAAGAAGGTGATTTGGCTACATTCTGCCTTAGTTGGTGTTGTTGAAAGATAAATTAGTTTAATTGTTGGAGGGGGGTTTGCATGGGCTAGAGAAATTAGGGAGCTGTATCCGAAATTGAGAGAAGAAGGTGAAGAAGAAGAGACAAACGCATAGAGAAGGAGAAAAGGGCCGAAGGAGCCAATTTTAATTTTGTTAAGGTAATTCCTTTTTATTTTTTAAAGAAATCCTATGTTATTAATTATGGGATTTGTGTTATCCCCAGTTTTTATTCTCTTTCTTCTATAAATTTTATTTGTTGTTTTCATTTGTTATGTTTGCACGAAGAAGGAAATGATTAAGGCATGGGAACAACACGACAATGTGATAAGCATAGGTCGATTAGATTAGAAACTCTGTCTTATTATTCCTGTTTCCCAAAACGTGAATTGGGTCTCACAAGTATCCAAATAATTTGATAATTAGAGGAGGGTTGTGCATACATTTGCATGTGAGGGAGTTGTGCAGATAAGGTGGGAAGGCATTGGAGATTTGAGGGAGGGGTACAAGTAATTCAACACTTGGAGCAGTGTTATGATTGAAGTGTACTCCTGGGCCTGTTGACAATTTGACAATTAGAGAAGAGGCGAAGGAGACAGACGTATATAGAGGGAGAGGAAAGCAAGAAGGGAGCTGAAGAAAGTATAATTTTTCAAGGTAATTTTGAATTTCTTTGTTAATAAAGAACTCTAGGTTATTGATTTATTTATCAGTTACATGTCCCACTTTTTTGCTGTGTTTATTTTTTTTTTTGGTGGTTGCAGTCAATTTTATTTAGTCGATCAGTCCCGGGTGTGTCAATTGTTCTAATAAACCACGATAGATTCAGATACTGTTGATGCCGAATTATTTGTTTCCTAATTCAAAACTGTAATACAAGTTCACCAAAATAGCACAGAATCACAAAACACTGCCCAGTGTGCAAAAGTAACTTACTATGGAGAACAAAAGGTGAAATATGCCCAGACACCCTCTAAAGTACTATAGCAAGCTTAATAGACATGACCTAAAAATAGCTTTAAAACAAGACTCCCTGAAGAATTTGATATTAGGCTGGCAACCCATATGATAACATTCTGTCCAAATTGATATCCGGTTTTATTTAACGTGAAACTGCTACATTGTAGATAATCTGCCATCATTTGATTGTCTCGACGTCGTTTTCCCTTTTCATTTTTTTCATGTTCCCTACTTTCAAACTGTTTCAAACATTCTCTTTAAGACTTTCTCCATCCTTGCTGCACAACTCTGTCCTTTCATGCAAAGCCACTTGTTTGTTTTTTCTTCATGTGGACATTCCCGTTGGCATCTCTCTCTCTCTCTCTCTTCCCCCATCCTTTTTTTGCCTTGTAGTTTATGTAAGGCTAGAATGAGTATTTGGAACTTAAATAGCAAGTGCATAGTCAGGGTAGAGTTTGTTTAGCATTCAGGAGAAATTGTTCATAATGGCTTTTCCTCCTCTATTTCTACTTTTAGTTAAGTACATAAAAAAAAAAGAAAAAGAAAAGAGAAAGCTAATGAGGATAATGGAAAAGAAGATGGAAATATAATAGAGAACCCAAAACCAAAAAGAGATTGACAGTCAAGGTCATGCAGCACGTGCAAACAAGTAGGTAAGGTAAAAGAGGTCATGAGGCATGCATGAACAAGTGCATATGGTCTATCAACTCCACATCATCATATAATTGGCAAACACTATGAATTTGGAGACAATATGAATAAAATGGCTAAAGATCAAATACTTCACTATCATTCCAATGGCCCTCTAATTTTATATTTTCTTTTTAGTGAAATGGGAGACTAACTAAAAAAGTTAATCTTAAAACAAAAAAACTAGAAATGAGAGATAAGAATTACTTTATGCAATAGTAGCAGATCCTTTGACGCGTTACTAGAAAGATCAGACTAACGAGAAGCTATTAAGGCCCTTTTTGTTATAGTCTTTTTGGTAGTTCCCTTTTTTATTTATTTTCTGCCATCTTCATGTTGATTAAGCTGATAAATTAAATATTCAGCGACACCAGGCCTATAGTCACCATCAAAGTGTGGCAACCTAGCTGCTGTCACCTTTGCCTTGCATTCCCCAGTAGATACAAAGAAATGATCACACAAATTAGTGAGGTCAACAACAATATTTTCTTTGGCGGCCTTTTGTAACATTGAACAAAAACTCAAAACTCTTTTAGGCAAATATGGGTGACATTTGCAAAATAAGGTATCATATAGTAGGTGGAAATAGAACAATGTGAGTGTGAATAATGAAAGAATATGCTAAGATATTGGAAACTTTGGCTTCAAGTATTTAACATAATTCTGAAATGGCGTTTGATTGAAGGAAAATTGTGTCATTTGTGCTAGAGTAGTGGAGACCAATAGAAGAACACTAGATTGGTTAATTAAGGAATGCGAGAAGAAAATTATATATCTTTGTCCTAGTATTGTTGAAATTTTCTTACCAAATAGTTTAATTAGTAGCCAATGAAATAATACTTGTATCAATTTCTAGACATTGCTTTAACATTTGTTATCAATGGGTGTAGTTGCATATAGTTTTAATCTCCGATCACTTGCTTGGAGTCCCGTATCCATGTATGGCCCTTCTGATTCAGGTATTTAGAAACGAAGTTACTAACAGTATGGAGTGCTTAAATACAGGGTTAAATATAGTGTCTCATAGTGGAAGATCAATAGAGGGAGGAAGCAGCGTTTGTGATAGGACAGAAGGCAATGGAGGGAAGCGCAGGAGGAACCGCATTGTAAGTTTATATAGGACTGACATTGAGTATTTTATGAAAGTGATATAATTGACGTTGTAACTAGTAAAAATTTTGCTTGCATAAAGACAATTAACAAATACTTTCTATTGCAGTTGTCAAATACTCGATGCACAACTGAGAGACTGTTGTCTGTGCTGGAAATGATGACTGAAACGCAAAGAAAATGGATTGTGAAAATGGGATTTGGTGAATTGTTTAGATTTGATAACATTAGGGTGGATCACCGTTTGATTGAGTGGTTGTTTAATAGATTTGATCCAGAGTCATGATCTCTAAAGATAAGGGACTCGATGGAGAAACAGATTAACGGTGAGGATGTTGGATGGATTCTCGGTATACCCACTGGTTCATTGACTGTTCCATCAAAATATAGTAAAGGAAAATTGGCAGACATAGAGGCAATGTTTGAGGGAAAGAGTGGCATATCTGATCAAGAGCTGTATGGGTACATGAATGATGCGAGTTCTGAATTAGCATTCAAGCAGAGATGCTTATTGTTTATCTTGGGCGCTTTTTTGGGCCCGACAATGTCACCAGGTATTACAAAGAAGCACATGAGAGCTTTGGTAGCTGCTGAACATGGTGACGACTATCATTGGGGCATTTATGTCTTGGAATGCTTAAGAGATGCAAGAAGGAAGTTTAAAGCGTCAGTGGAGAAGGGAAAGAAAGCATCAGGTGTCGCTGGATGTCCTTTCATACTCCTGGTAAGTTACTGATGAAGCACAAGTAATTTTTAAAAAATAAAGTGCTAAAGTTGGATAACTGAGGTTTTAATATTGCTGTTTGAAATGTGCAGTTGTTTTATCTTGATCACATTGACATTGGTCGTGCATTGCACTGGAATAAGGGACCTCGAATTGTGGCTTGGGATAGTGAGTTAGTAGAATATGCCTTGAAAGAGGACACGCGACGCGGGAAGGAATTTGGAAAAGCAAGGGTAATAGTTATTTTTTGAATGCCATAGATGTTTCTAAAGTGATGACATAAGGAAAGGCCACTAATATGTACTATTCGTGATAGGTTATTGACATAACTTATGGAAAGGCACACCCACAAGAGTCTGGGAAGAAATGGGAAGATGAAAGGGTTGAACGATTGAATGATGAACTTCCGACCATGGTAAGTAATAGTGTTGAACTATGATGGCTGGTATTTTATTCATCAAGGCCTGCTTAATTACTAATGTTATTAATTTGATTTTGTTTGGCGACGGAAAGGCGAGGGAAACGAAGAATGAAGGACCAGAGAAGTAGGTTCAGTTCAGCGAGATGCAGTCGTACAATGGAGAGTGAAGTTCCTCGACAAGAAAAGATTCCTGCAAGTGAGTAGGTGGGCTTGGTGAACAAGGAGAGGGCAGGCCTACCACTCCTCCAGCCTCTGATGTTGGTGAGGACGCAACAGATGTGGAGATTGCCAAAGAATCAAGCAAGGGGTTCACAGCTCTGACATTGTGTTCCACTGCTGGTGTAGAGCATGGAGGCTTGGAGTCTGATTATGTGTCCTCGCCATTCTATTTGCATCCTCAATTTGAGCAGCAGTATGCTACATTTGGGCCCGAACACTTGTCCAATGCTGTTTCCCAGTTGGGTGCAACAGAAAGGGCAAGGTTTGTAGGTGGCCAGATGGGGTCTTCGTTTGCCTTTGATGGAAGAAGGGCGGTTGAGGAGAACGAGAATGAGCAAAAACAGCAGGTGGAACATGACGAGGAGGAGGTAGGGGCACATAATGAAGAACCCTTAGCTATTCATCCGATAAGTACAGTGCAGTCAACGTGGCAGTACCCACCTGTTGATTTGGATCCTTTGAGGTCATGGAAAAAACTTGGAGTGGGCTCTACCAAGAATAAGCAAGCAAAGCGTGCAGCAATAGTTGTGGGCAGTGAGCGACGGTTTCCGAAGCTTGCACAAAATGCAAGGTCTCATTATGTGAACACGATCGCTTTGACAAGGCAGAGGAGCAGCAGCGAAGATGCAAAGCTTGTGAAATTTATTCAAAAAGGGGGTCGATCAAGGCAAAACAAGTAAGTGCTTTAAGATGTCCACAGTGGTTTTTTTTTTTTTACTTTATATAGTTATATGTCCATTTGCGGAATCTTGTGTGCTAAGTAAAGAGGGTTTCATCATGGCTGACAGTGATGCATATCAAAAGTATGTCGTGGTTGAAGATAAATTCATCACAAAGATGCAACTCCAAGATGTATTGGCAGCAAAGGGTGATGTTGATTTAGGGGTTACTAACGTGTGAATGTGCTGATTTAAATATAATTTGGATGTTACTCTAGTGGGAGGGTTACTTTTCCAAGTTTAATGCAACTGAATTGTGGATGTAGTTTGTTACCGTCGCAGTGTGGTTGCTAATGAAGGACTCCATGGCTAACCGGAACAAGAAGCATTCCTACATTATGAATCCACTTTTCTCGGTTGTATTATACCAATGCCTCCTTCTGGTTGGACTTTGTCTTCTAAGTAATATTCTATATATGCTTAGTCTTTTCATGTGCAGGTTCATATTAGCGAAGCACATGAAGCATCAGCTGTTGTTGGTCGCGCATCTAAAAGGAAAGGGAAAGCAAAAGCAAATGAGGCTAAGGTTGAGGCTCTACAACAGCACATACAAACTTGGCCGAGGCAGTTTTGGGATTGGGTCGGGGTAGAGATTGACTTGTCTACATGTGACAACGTGAGTTGATAAATATTTGGTATTTTGAGATTTTCGATGCTTTTGGTCCCACCATTGCCTAGCACTGACCATATAACCAGGCACCCTGCATATAATAGCATCCATATAGCTACTTGTCTCACATATAGTTATCCTATGCTTGCAGTTCTTTTTCCCGATATTGCATAACCAACATTGGTCAGCCATATGTATTGCAATCCGAGATAGAAAGATCATTGTTTTTGACTCATTGCACACAGTTGGTTCCCCAGAGCAGCATATAGTGTTGAGTATGATGGTAAGTTGTTTCATTGGTACACCCTTGTTTATTACTTCCCTGCTCACTGGCAACATACATAGACTGATGCTGCAAACATATCCTCTAATAATGCTATAAATCCAAAACCGATATGACTGTTGAGATATGCATGGGTTAGTCATAAGCAAATGGAATCTGATAGTGGTTTCTTTGTCCCTCTATAGCTACCGCGAATTGCGAGGCTTCTGCAGGCGTTTGATCCTCAGTTTCCAGAAGAGTTTCTGCTGTGGGAGATAGTGGCACCAGACGGCTTTCCAAAACAGAGAAATATGTATGTGAAAGTTCCTTATTTTGAGTGAGCCCTAGTAGTTTTAATACTGCAAGCATGCTCTACCTTGTGATGGTTAGTTTATCATGTTTATTGCCTTGCATTGCTTGAGGGGACGCTTTATTTTACAAACACTGACCAGTGTGTTCTTAGGTTGATGTTGACATTGGATGTATTGTTACTAAATAAAGATGTGTAATTGTAAGGCAAATTTAATTTGCGGATTTACAGACATGATTGTGGAATCTTCATGCTTCTTGGAATTGAGTTGTGGGATGGTCGGTTTGCTTCATTGTCGTACTTTCAGGTATGAGTCCCAGTACTCTGATTTGGAAAAGACGCATATAAAACCCTAATGGGTACATCTTATTCTGCTTTTCTATGGTGTGCTTCTGCCAGGTCTGCTGCGGAAGGTAGACAGCACGTTGCCTTGCGGGTGGTGAGGCACCCCCTCAATTCATATTTGGCCACTCTTGAGGATATGGCAAATGCCAAAGCATAGTCTTGATAGACTTTGATATATTGACTTAGGCGTCTCACAGTCCCCGTAGGAGTTGGAAGTCATCAACTTGATACTATCGCTTTCGCTTAACATTTTGCACAGGGCCCATAAGCAATCATATTGGGTGCCAGTTTAGGCCAGAGTCCATGGTTGGGCATGTCTCTCAATTGTATACTAACTTCTTCCTAAACATTATTCCAAATGTGTCAATGCTTGGGTGTTTATAATGTTCCATTTGTGGTATCTCACTTGAAACCAAAAGGACAAAAAACAAGCATCAAAGTTCAGGCGTCAGTTGGAGCTAGGTGCTTAGCATATGAATAACGGTAGATCATCGTATCGGGAGAAATTCTCTCTCCATTGTAAGAGCGCACTGTATATGTATATTTATGATAATAATAATAATAATAATAATATATGCAATGAGAAAGTAACCTATATTCTGAATTATTTTGTATAACAAGTATTAGCATTATAATTATGTGACATAACATTAAATGCTTTAGCATTAATTTTTTCATTTCTTGTATGTAAATAAATGTAGTTTTCATATGAATTAAAATTAAATAATTTTGTCATCTATTGCTCATGTGATTGTATAATAGAATTCATTGTGGGTGTAGACTTTAAAATTTCAGTCTTCATTTCAATTGGGACACCAAATTACATGATATCAACATTTTCTTTTACAAATTTGCTCTTGTCCAAATTAAATGAATAAATGATGGCCTACATTATCATGACTTAGGTAAGTACGATCTTGAAATTGACAAAAAGATAACTTAACCATTGTTAAATCAAAGTAATTTTTCCTCCAAATTCTTGTGTGAGATAAAATTTAACTATGATTATACGTCCACCCATGCCCCTGATGCTATATATATGTCCTCAAAATCTCATTTGTACATCAGGACAACATAAGTGTAATCCAATTGAACTACCTTGTTCTCTGCAATCAAATAACTCTATTGTTATTTGAAGTCTGAGGAGGCACTAACATCATGGCTAAAGGGATGACTAGCAACTCCAATCCCTCAGGTGCTTGAATTTAATAGTAGGGATTAACATATTACTACGGTTTTTTTTTCTTGTCTTGTACTTAGACCCTTCACATATGAATGTGTACTTATATTAATGTCAATTTTGTCTATTGTTGCATATAGAGTTGGTGAAAGGGATGGCGCTGTTGAACTCCGTACCGGCCACCCCAATCTCTGACAAGACTTAAGAGGTGCTCTACATCATTATGGACGAAGGAGCACTCTTATGAGTTGAAGTCATTGAGTTAATCAAGGAGCTTTTGGAGCCATTGGGCTACGATTGGCTGCGCCGATTCTTTGAAATAAGGGGAAAGCATCTGTTTCGCATGAAAAAAATCTTCTAGCAGTGCGGTGGACTAAAGCAAGGCAACGGTCGTCGAAATAATCGCAACCGTGCTTGGAGGGCATGAGACCACATGACCATTCGCGGCCGAAACAATAAGGAGATAATTCTGTTTCCTCTGACTTGGAGTACAATCAGGTTCTTGCACCTTTTTGGACCTTTGCACATGCCAAAATATGGTGTTGCCAAATGGCTCAACAGATTGACTTATGGGCCTTCATAGTTTGGGCTTTAGATGCCACAATGTTATAGGACCATTTTGTGTATGATGGGGTCACCATGTTATGCCAGATCTAGATGTCTCAACTCAGTGATGTGCACATGTTTTTTTGTTTTTTTGTTGGCAACACCTCCCTTTTTGTGACACTGAGGTCAGTAAATGTATGGGCTGGACTTTATAGCCCAATGTGAAGGGCACCATTTTAGTGAACTTGTAAAAATGCAAATATTTTACTTTCAAATTTAACTGTTTTAGTTCCACAAGTGTTAGAATTCATTTCAAAGCAACAAAAAATTGGTATCACAATAAACGAGGGAAAACATTACAGGTAGGCTTCAAACGCATTTGTATTTGTTTCTCAAAAAATCAAGTTTCAATTTACTTTAACCACTAAAATCAACTT
This sequence comes from Carallia pectinifolia, assembly GCA_037832335.1. Taxonomy (NCBI): domain Eukaryota; kingdom Viridiplantae; phylum Streptophyta; class Magnoliopsida; order Malpighiales; family Rhizophoraceae; genus Carallia; species Carallia pectinifolia. Next base: position 5,322,074 of record CM075454.1, on the reverse strand, counting down.
GAATTTTTTTTTTTTTTTTACCTATTTTGGTTTCACTCTGGAAAGCATGGACATGGCATTTTTAGGGAGCATGGCGTGTCAGACACATGTCCGACACGAACATGGGTCCGACACGTATCAGACACGTGTCGGACATGCCTAAAAGTGTCCGCTAAAAATTTTTTTTAAAAAAATATTTAGACACACCTATCAAACATGAGATTTGGAAGTCTTTGACACGGTTGAATTTTTTTTAATTTTTTAAATAGAAATTCAAAATTTTAAAATTTTTCCTTCCATTCCCCGCCTTTTATCTCGGTAAACCAACAACCAAAATATTCAAAGACAAGAAAGCATGGTTCGGTAGGCACAAGATGATTTAAAAAATGTTAAAAACAAAAGAAAATGATAATATATATATATATATATATATATATGAGAAAACATAGGTGGATGGGAAAAAGGGGGACGCGAAACAGACGGAAAAATTTGTTTGCGCAACCAATTGGCTTATTTGTGCAATGAAACACTAAATTATCGTAACGCAATTTGAAAGTATTTTTTTGTCTATCTTTTTGTTGCAAAAGGTAAGTATTTTGTTGCATAAAAAAACCAGTTGGTTGCACAAAAATTTTTTCCGTCCGTTCCGTGTCTTCTTTCCAATGCCCTGATGAAACTGCTGAAACAAAGAGATATTCAAGAAGCATGCTTTTTGTTTTTGTGATCTTAACGAAATAAATAAGAGTAAGCATACGTGTGCTAAGTGTTTTTGTCCTAGGTAGTGTCTCAGTTGAAATTACGACTGATATTTTTGAAACAAGACTGCTAATTTTTTAAATGCAAAAATAGTAGTCTTCATTTCACAAATATCAGTCATCGTTTCAACTAGGACACCGTGTGAAACAAATACACTTGGGACACTAATATTTTTTCAATAAATAATAGTTGTACTACGTACCTAGATTGAAGTCTTCCATTTTCACTCAAAATAACTGAACATATTTTTCTTCTAAAAAATGAAGAACCCTACCATACTAAGGACGAGTTAATATGATAATAGTTTCATACCTCTTTTACATAGCATCAGCAATTTACAGACTTCTTTATCCTTGTATTTGAGGTTGAACGGACTGTGGCCACCAACTACCGGTACAACAATCATGATCCACTTGAAGGCGCCTTTGATTTGCCTACATTAATGAAGATTAGTCAATCATTTCTTTTTAATTCCATCGTCATTATTACAAGATTTTCCCAACGAATTCATACTTTCATAGTTTTCAATATATATCAATAAGTTACAGCTATGCATCCATACCTGTTGAAGTAACTCCATAGCTGATGTGGCAAACTCTATCAATGGATAAGGGATTTGATGCTCAGTCTGTGGCATTCTTCTCGGTCTTTTCCCACTTCTTTTCTCCATAATTCCTTTCTGACGTTTGCATTTTGACCTACCCCTTCTCTTCACACAAACTAGGTCCTTCAACTTTCTACTACTAACATCATCAGGCTCATGGACACCCATATCAGATTTCTCTTGCTCCGTTGTTACTGCATCTTCACTCCAGTTCTCTAACTCTAAGTTCTGCTTTTTCAAACCTATCAACATAAATTCAAATTTCCTCTTGTTTACCACAGCTCTATTAAACACTGTATAAAAAATGTTCTCCAACTCTTTTGTCCGTAGCAACTCTGTGGACATTTTATTACTATAAACCTTCACATTTGAATGGCTTCTCTCAATATCTTTTCTCCACCTTCTCAATATATATTGATAAGGCATCACCCTACCTCATTAATTATCAAAATACTAAATGAATGAGAACAAAGATATCCCATACTCTCAATCAATTGGCAATTACACGTAATAGTATATGAGATGGCTTTAAACTTCACCACATACCTCACCCATTGTGTCTTTGAACTCCTGCCCTTCATGAGCTTAGAAACCCCATATATCCGTACCTTTCCATCCTAAGACACGAACTGAATATTACAATACATAACCTTAGTCAATTGTTTTTGCACTTACTTGAATATGTTAATTGTGTATGCTTTCTGAAGCTGCTCCTCAAAGTGGAATCACGTCACACAAGGAATGTTAATGTTTTTATTTAAATTTTCCTCTGCAATGTCCTTTTGAACTTTATCCTCTATTGCAACTTGATATTGCTCAACAAATTGCCTTAGAGTTCTCCTTGAGTGAACATATGTATTGAAGAATGAGTGCATACTCTTGTTCCTCTGTGTTGACGACATTCCAGCCCAAAAATAAGGTTTCATATACGTCGGCGCCCACCAATTCCTGTTTTGAAACAAATAATTGATCCATTCATTTCTCTTAAGATTGAATTTCGAAACCATAGCTTGCCAATTCTCATCAAACGCATCACAAGTCATGGATTGTTTAACGACATTTGTAAAAGCCTCTCTCACTTCATTGTAGTTTTGATGTTTGGCAAGCTTTTTTGGTAATTTGCATGTTATGTGCCACCAACACCACCTATGTCGGGTATTAGGAAAAACTATATTAATTGCTTCACCAATTGCACCACATTGATCAGTCATGATGTCATCTGGATGCTTCCCATCCATACACTGCAACCACGTCTCAAACAACCATTTGTATGTCTTAGCCTTTTCATTGTTAAGTAACGCACTTCCTAATAAAATTTAGTGACTATGATGATTTATGCCCACAAATGCAGCAAATGGCATTTGGTACCTATTCACCAGATCTATTTTGTCGAAAGTAATCACATCACTAAATTCTCTATACGCAACCCTATATCTCCCATTAGCCCAAAATAAATGCTTCATCCTTCCTTCATTGTCATGCTTTATTACATATACAAAATCCCTACTTTTAGTCTGCATCTTCACAAACATACTATTAACAGCTTCAGCGTCTACTCCGACTAATTGCAACCTTTGAAACTTTTGTACCTAGTTGGATAAATCACCCTTGAGGCATGGTAGCCGATAATACCCTTTAGCTTGTGCAATCACAGTTGTCATATTGTTCGACGGATGAATTTCGGCACGTTCATTGATTTCTAACTGCTTGTTCAAGTGCTCATTAACTCTCTCGTGTTGCCTTAAAAATTGAGACATTTATGGACTTATCTCGTGATTGTGATCTAACACAATAAATGATATCACCCATAATCCTTCTCTTTTCGTACAACAAATCCGCGCTTGGCATCCAACCGTCCAGCTACCATGTCTTGCTAGCGGATTCCTAACCTTGGATTTGTGTGCACCTCCTTTACTACATCTCAAAGTCATCCATCTTTTCTCGTTAGATTTCTCGTCCTTTTTCACACCCCACTTCACTATTCCAAAACCCTTTCCTCTTCCGTAAGCCTAGTAAAATTGAAACACCTCATCTTTATTTTTGAAAGCCAATCCAATTTTAGGTTCCTGCTCAATAGTTGCTTCTCCATCACTCCTAATATTTGCCAAACCATTCACAGCGTCATTGTATTCAATGCCAAGCAATATTGCATCTACACTGGTACAAAAACCACTCCCATAGCCTTCTACCATAATATTATTCATATTTCCTTCTTAATTTCCTTGCAGTCCACCGCTCTTCTCATCCACCTGCATTAAACATTCGTATTTCTCATGTTGGTCAAAACATTACTTAATACCATAATTCTTGTAATTATAACTTAACTTACTATGACAATTAATAATGTAATATATATGACACATATGGTTAGATTACACCATACACGTATTAGCAATACATGGTCAATTATTTATGCATACTTAGGACACTATATCTCCGCTATTCATATTCCATGCAATTATTGAATTCATGGGTTATTAACAAATGGGTAATAAATCATATCACACTTGTCCACTGTCCAAAATCTTGCAATTGGGATACTCAAGAGTGTTCATATCCAGCCTTCAACATTTCTGTTTTCCCCACTCATAAGTGTATATTATCTACAAAATATCATTACTGCACACGAGTTCCTATCCCATGTCTTCAATACTTTCCATCAGACAGATGATTGAAACGAATACTGTTATTTATGAAACTCATACTATTAACTTTGCTTGACTGCAACATACCACAATTGAGCCTTCTACTTTTAGGTTTTCACAAATCATTAGCGGTAATTATTAACGAAATAGGAGTACCAGACACGAGTTTATATCCCAAATCCTCAAACAATTTTATTCCATAATTGTACTTTATAAGACTCACATTAATCACTAATATTCAACCCCATAAAATTCCCCCACCCACCATTGGATCAATAAAAAATTTTTTCCGTATGTCAACCCCTGTGCCAATTATAACATGACAATTTCAATCTCTCCTTATAACCATACCAGTTTATTGAAGGTTATGACCAACCATGTATCCCATTGCATTCGACGACCATGACGCATCCTTTTGAACAAAATGAGCATGAACAATATTACTGATGGAAAAAAATTCTCAATGACATTCATCCAAAAATTGAGAGCAAACAATTTACCTTTTGGTGTAGCAAAGTTCCCAAAAAGACCAGCTAGGGAGCTGCTCTGCCTGGCAATGCTTCGGTCCACACTTTCCACAGTTGGGGTGCTACTCTTTGATGCTGGATATGAATTGGAAACTTTAGACCACTCAACTGTACCCACTAGATATTTCCAATAACCACCCAACAAACAAGACAAAGCTTTCTCTACAACTTGTCTGCAAAATAAATCAAAGCCCCTGGTGTGCCACCGTTCTCTTGCTTTTACCTTTCCAACTACTCTCCTCTATGTTTTTTCCTTCAAAATTCACATACAAGCTGGGTCATGCCAATCGGCTAGGTTACTATTTTTGACACATGGCAAAATCATGGGCAACTTCTGTCATTGGCGGCAACTTTTGGTGCAATTTTTTCCCTCCCATTTTGCCCTCCCTCGTCCTTCATTTTTTAATTCTTTTCCTTCATTTTCTTATTTTATCTTATTCTTTGCCACATCATTTGGTGATACTATCAGCACGCAAATCCCGACACAAGTATATTTTCTCTTTACATAATTGCCTGCTAGAAAATTCAATGTGGTTATAACTATTTAGTGACATCTACATATTTTTTTGACCAAGTGATGTGAATAATAAAACTAATGAGGTGATGCAACTACAAGCGAGCAGTTTCAAGCAAATTAGTGGTCTTTGCTAATGGTTAACCAAATTTTAATTCAACCACTAATTCAGCATCGTAACTATTTCGATGTCGTTTTAAAGTCTTGTCCTTCAAGGTGGTGAAGGTGTGTGTGTGTATATATATAGTATGACTTGGGTTTAATATATTTTTAAAAGAAAACTAAACACTAAATATAATTGGATTAGTGTTAACCCAAAATCCTAAACCCTAAACACGTATATTCTAAACCCTACCTTCTAAACCTTGAATCCTAAAATCTGGAAAAAGAATTAAAAGAAAAATTATTAATAAAATATTTAGTCAGTATATGGATTAAGCACTTTGCTTGGTCTGTGCACCTTTATTTATTAGGGTAAAAGTTTATGGCCTACTCCATGGCCCTACACCCATCCATACTGCCTCAAGGAAAGAAATTTATAAGTCCAAAAAAGAAAACACTATCCTTCTACTAACAATTTTGCCACTTGAAAAAAAATTGACTGTTTAAAAAATGTAAAGAAAAATTAAATACTTCAAACATCAACAAAACAACAAGTCTACTAGAATTATTATTTTTTTTTGTAAAATTAGTTATTAGAGATAGTCAAAATAATCGATCAAATTAATTAACTAAAATGTTAGCCTTGAAGGGCAAAAGAGAAAATTGAATGAAAAATTAGAGAGAGGAAGCAAGAGAAGGATAAGAGGCACAAATATGGTACAAGATTGGGTAATGAACTTGAGAAACACCCTTGCCGCCCGTGACTACAACAAAAGGTGTGGCCTTGAATTGAAACGGAGAATAACGACATCTCCTAAAGGCACACTGAAAGCGGCCCTACCAAGACACCACACAAGTTTTTTACAACCCACCCTTGGAATGGCGACCACATCTTCACTGCCTTAAGCATGTGTGTGTGTGAAGGATTGTTGATAAGAGTGAAAGAAAAGCTAAAATCACCGGCTTCACTAGCACTCGGTGGTAGAGAGAGGGGAACCCCTTTTAAAATTCTCTCTATCTACTCAAGAAGAAAGGCTTATTCATTCTTAAAGCTTGAAATCAAAAAAAAGAGCAACATTGACATTGTAGCTGAATTTGTTGATGACATGGAAGATGTGACAATGCTCAAAGTAATCAAATAAAAAATGGTTTAAGTTAAACACTCTACATAGTAATTACAACAATAAAATCCGTTTTTTCGATAATAACCAAATTGTCGCCCTCAACCATATTTGACCCTTTCATGTTCTTGTAAGATGATCTGGTTCATTTGTGAGTCACATCCTGTATGCTTAGTCAAAAATTTTAAACATTGATCCGAACAAAAAAGTCGCCATCTATAAACATATATATAACCGGTTAGATACGTAGTTTTGGAAGGGAAAATATGGCTAGGTTTTCGACTTTTAGAGAGATGTTGATTATGTTTGTTGCCTACAATTTGATATGTGTTTTTAATTTCCTTTTTATTATTTTTTTATTGCATTTCGATTTGATTGCAGGAATATATATATATATATATATATATATATATATATATATATATATATATATATATATATATTTTGCAGATGTGTTTTGCACCACCATCTAGAGCTCCCTTAGGATACTATTTCACTATCTCTGCTCTTGCAATTCTCTTTTTTTTGTTGAATTTGCTTTTTTTTTCCCCTTATCTTATCTTGATATTGAATTGCTAGTTGAGATTTTGAGCAATTGTACTTATTTGTAACCAATCAAATACTCAGTCTGAAATTGTGCAAACCAAGGTAATTTAGCTCATCGTTAGCTTGTGTTTTGGCTTTCAATTTTTCATAGCTCAAAAATCAAACAATAAGCTTTTGAACATAGGCTAATGTTGGTGGCCATGTTAATTGCTTTGTAACTTGTTTGACATATATATTATTATTTGCTTTCCTCGATACATCTAGTTCATTTAAATCCTCAAGAATTGTTTGAGAGTTATCAATACGAAGTATAAAAACAAGTTGATGTTTCTTTCCTTTTTTGTTTTTTGTTTTTCATTTGATTGAAAAACAAATTAATGTTTGAAAGTATGAAGTCGTTTGTTTTCTTTTTGGGTGGATGAAATCTTTCAGGTCTTATAAATTTTTATAGTTAGAGGTTTCAATTTTTTCATTTTTTACCTTTTTTGTTTATTTTTTAATTAATTTTTCGTTTGTAAAAGCTAAAAAAATTTATGTAAGTTCACCATGTATAAATATTAATCTGCTTTTTTAGACTTGGTCATTTTGGATTGCTAATTTCTATTTTAACTTTTTTTTAAAAAAATTTTGTGGTTCAGTTGACAGATTTTGATCTTTCCTTGTATCTTGGGAATGGTTACTTAAGGTCATTTTATTGAAATTTTGATAGGATGGAACTATATGAAACAAAATTTAGAATTCTTGCTGATGTTGTAAGTATCGTTTCAGTAATAAAATGAATATCATGCATTGACATGATCATTAACATGCCCTAGATGTAGAAATGGCTGACAATTCTCTCTCTCCCATCATAGACCACCACTCCTTGAAGTATCAATGTCGACCGACGGTGGTGGCTCTAGTTACCACTGTCAGCCACACCTTCCCACCCTTCCACTCCCATCTTTTTTGCCCTTTCTTTTCTTCTTTTCCTTCCACCACCCTCTCCTCATCAATGTGGCTCCCTCTCTCCAGTGTCCTCCACCCTTTTCTCAACCTCCTTTGCTTTGATTTTATGCCAATTAGTGTGTTTTTTAGTTATCTTGCCTTCAGATCCAGTATCCAGGGCCTCCCATCTCTCAAATCCAGGCCCTTCTACAGTTAGCCATGGTTTTAGCCCCGTTGCCACTGCCAAAGTTCGGAACATGGGGCTGCACTTCTAGATTCGGTGCTGACAATGTCCCTGCTTCTTTTTGTTGGCTATCACCGGTCTTGCTACTATCTTGCCATTCACGCCACTAGCGCTGCCGTTGTTGCCGTCTGCAGTGTATGGTTTTGGCACATTGGGCCCTTGTACCATCCTTTGCTGCTTGTCCTCCTTTACGCAGCTGACGTCACTATTGGCAGTGCCACTGTCAGTGCTGACACCACCACTGCCGTCACTCCTGCCTCCTCCTATGGCATCTGCTTCTTTTGATTGTAGATGGGACGCGCCTTGTTAGCTTAGATCAAATTGGATGCTATGTGTTAATTATTTAAGTTTGTATTGCTGTAGTAGCTTTAGTTTAGTACTATGGGGAATTGTTGCCAGGCTTACTTGGACGAGTTCTGACACAAGTCTGTCAGAGTGCGATGAGTGCTATTTTATACAGTTTTGTCCAACTAATTTAGATCTGTCTAGGATCTTGTTCTTAGATAGGTTTAGATTTAGTTCGGTGTTTACTCTCCCTGGAGAGTCTTTTCTGTATGTGCTTTGCGTTTCGTTTGTATATGGTCATGTTGACCATTTTAGTCAAAGGCTAGGTTGGTCATATTGTACTCCTACTATGTGCAGGTCTTTTCGACTTCACTGTGTTGGATTTGTGTACAAAAACATTTAATACTAATGCAATGATTTTCCCGTAATTCAAAATAGCATGCCTTGGACAAATGCACAAATTTCCCGCAAAAGTTATATAATATTTTTTAGACTTTTTTAAAAATACAATATATAATATAAATATTACACTCAAAAGTTACTATCTTTTCTTTTTTGACATATATTATTCAACTGTCTCAATTTGCATTCCATTAACAATTTGATTTTCACAAAATAAAAAATTTGAAGTTACACATTTAATTATTTAATTATTGCCCTGGGATCACTCTTGTTCTCTATAGCCTTATGCCTCGTAGAAAAATTGGCCCTTGCATCTATGTTGGGTCATATATAGTAACATAGGACACAATACTTTAGAGACTTGTTTAGGTTAGAGTGAGTGAATATTTTGTGAACTCATAGCCACGTGTCAATTGCTGTAATTAAAATTTAGAAGCCCTATTGCACGTCTATAATCACCCATGGAGTTGGCCCCAGCGTAGACTATTGGGATTTCAGTCCTTGATGACGTTGTTTGAACCATGGCAAGGGAACAAGAGTTATTGCAGTTGTCACATCACTTATATGACTTTTGTTGAGCCTCATTAGCTTAGGGAGGTTGCGAATTTGTGCCTTATACAAGAGGCACTCCATGACGGCCATCAGCAATAGGTTTCATTGAAGTTGGATTTAGGGTTGGATCACATCCAAATCAACGATGGCTCATTTCATATTGGGGCATCATGCCATGAATTGGAATGATCAATGGTGTAGGGTAGATTTGATGGGTGTATGTTGATTGACAAAATCCTGTAAGTGTATAGCACCTATTGTAGTAACAATAACCTAACAAATACTCTAGGTGTCAAAGTCAAGGGAACAAAGAATTAATTATAATTTATGTTATTTAACAAAAAGTTGTTGTTTGAGAAAAGTATTAAAGAACAAAATTATAAATTGAATAAATTAAAGTAATTGAAGCTAATAGCAGTTTTAGTGAGGATTTAATATAAGATAAAGAGTATCGGGGCTATGAGTTTTCACCAAGAAAGTTCGAATTACATGAATTTTGTAGAATAATGATCTGAGTGTCAATTCATCTTCTTTAGTTAAGGTTTTTTGTCAAGCAATTCTAACCGTATTCAATCTATTTGTGATCTTCTCTCGAACTCACATAAAAGTAGATTAAATTCATTAAGAATATAGAATTTCTAAGGACATCATATAAACTTATCTTATGTCTAATTTAAAGTTTATATTTTTAACTATTTAGTGCACAACTTGTGTTTCGCCAGTCGATTTCAACACAAATCCATGACTACTTTCATGGTTATTAAGCACAAAATTATAATTCAAAACAAAATAGATAAATCAAATAGAGTTCTCAACATGTAATTGCAATATAATCAAAAAAACATCTAAATATCCACAAAATTCAAATAACACAACTCTAAATTAGGCTAAATATCTTTCGCCCTAGTTTAGCATTTTAGTTACTCATGTTTATAACCAATGAAAAACTAGTATTCAACATAATAGAGTTCAAAAGAAAAAGAAGGGAAAGAAAAGGAATTGAAAAACTCGTGTTTGATGTCTTCGCATTCCTTCCTTGCATCCTTCTCATCTGCTCACCGTATTCTTTCTCTATCTTGCATTAAAATAAAAGCCTAAAAGTCCTTGTAATTTTCTGTAACTTGGTTATATATATTCCTCAAAAATACTAAAGTAAAAATCCTAAAATATCTAAATTCGAGTCAGAAAAGGATTTGGAAATTTCTAGACAGTATTGACCTTGTGACTTCTAGTTCGATTTTTGATTCCTTTCGGGTAGAATCTGAACTTGGTTAAAATGGAAAAATTGTAGCTCTATCTCTTAGCTTCGATTCAGCTCAAGAATTGCCCAATTCTGACTTGTGTAGAGGAAGTTATGGTCAAAATACCGAGAAGTGTGCAAATATATAGAATTCTACTCAAATTAAACCACAAATAAGCTTTTTAACCCAATCTAAGTTTGCTTCTTTTGGTTCTTCGCTTCTTTCAAACTCTCTTCAAACTTGATAGGTTTCTAAGAGTTTCATCAAATACACTGATTGCATCCCTTTATCCTATAAAACATAACATAGCCAACACGATATAAAATTTGCCAAAATTCACAGTATTTACATAAATAAACATCAAATTATCTATAAAAATATGCATAAAACTTATGCAAATATTGAACCTATCATAAGTGATAATGCTTAGCATTGCAAAACAATAAATGTACTTCAGCTCCATTGTGCTGTTTAGCATGGGTATATATTATTGTTTGATCTTTTAATAGATTGTTTAGCTAATTACATATTAAGAATTTATTTGTAATTTATGCATACATGTAAAAATATAGCTCAACAAGCGCATTTGTAAATAGGGAAAGTTATGATGTATTTGTAAACATTTATTTAGATATATGAGAGATGCATATAATATAGATAGGGTTATTTATCTGAATGTACGTATATATGCTTCCCACAAATTCTAGATAACAAATGATTAGATTGAAACTTATTACAATACTAAATGGTTTTGTAATTGATCTAACGCTATGTTGTTATATGTTAACAATTCAAATGATTGGATAAATATATCCTGGTTGTAACCTTTTTTGAATGATTAAAACCATACATGTTGATTTTGTCAGAGTCATGCCAACCCACTTGTGTGTGTGTGTGTGTGTGTGTGCTTAAGGAGATTAATACCATTTTCGTTCTAAACTTTTTGGGATTTTTTTAAATCTAATCCTATATCTTTTTTTGTTTTTATTTTAGTTCTATAACTATGGTTTCAGCTACAATTAAGTTCTACATGGACAAAACTGTTAGTCAAAACGTTAAAATATGTATTTGACTCTAGAAAATACACAAATATAAAAACACAATTTTTAACAAAATACTTCGTTTTTTTTTTAAAAAAAAACAAATCTCCTAAATCTTGTTTTTAGATTTTCCCCTAATTCCCTTTCCCATAACCCGATTTCAAACCCCCTTTCTAGAGAAAACCTAAAAGTCATAAAGCACCAAACCAATTTCTTCCCCTCTCAACTCAAAAACAATTGATGACTGAAGCTTTCCTCTCATCTGTTATCTAATTGATCTCACTTGGGTGCAAAAGAGTGGAAATTGCAAGTGAACATCGAAAAGGTAGTCGCTAGTTGAAATTTTGATCCTTTTTTTTTTTTTTTTCTAGGGTTTGCTATTATGTGGGGTTTCTCTTCAATTCTCTCTAAGTTTTGTGGTAATCTAGGGTTTATGACCAATGGGTATTTTTGGGTTTTTGACATATGGTGTTTCTCATTGTTTTATCTCTATGGTTTACTGTAATCAAGTGCTTTCTATAAATTAGTTTGTGGGTTTAGTATTAGGGTGGGTTTGTGATGGCTTAGAGATTGAAAACTCACATTAAAGGGTTTTAAAAGTGAAATTTCGTGGATTGGAAGCTATATTGTCCTCTTGGGGTGTAGGTAGATGAGAATCTGGTTTAGCTTTGTGTAAAAATAAAACATTTTTGCTTGTTCTTTTCTACTTTTTGTTTGATTTTTGTGTGTGTCTCTATATATATCTCGTCCTTTTTTAGCTTCTTGTTATATCTGCTTCTTATTTGCAAATATAAAATTGACTCACCAATGAAATTGAGTTGAGTTTCTATTCCACTTCACAAAAAAAAGGCAATAGCAGCAAATTCGTACCTCTCCCACTCGCAGAACAACCATCTTACTTTTTTCAAAAACCATGTAGATGTCAACTTGATTGCAAAGTCATCATCCTTTTATTTATTTATTTATAAATTCCATGCGTCAAATCCCAAGCTATATCAAATATAGATGTCAAGTAATCTATTGGACAATATCCATAGGTCAAGTGGTTCATCTGGTAAGACCAAATAGAAGAAAACTAAACTAGTGCAAACTCAAGAAAGTTAAGCCCAAAATGCACAACCTTGTGGATCTCGAAAAATTGCTTCAACTTTGAGCCAATCTACCAGGCCCTTAGCTCATAGAAGCTATAATGTTGTAACACCACAACATCTGTTAGTTAGTATTGTAGTCTATCTCATAAAGTTTTTGGAAATTTTGACATAGCCTATTGTAGCTCTAATTTGCATTCAATGTCTAAACCATGCTATTCTTTTGTTCACGGTATGCGAGATGCCAAGCAGAAGAAAATTCCAATTAAACAAAAGCAGGCAAAATAAGTAAAAAAAGAAGAATTAACTATAGCAAATGTAGCTGTGCCATGTTTTTTGTTGTCTTTTTGTGACTAGACTTGTATTGCTAAGTCTTTTTTATATGATGTGACTGAACACCATTAAGGATAATATCGTGTCATCTATTAGAGGAAAAACTTATGACTATTAAGTGCAATTGTTGTAAACAACATTTTGATTTGGCAATTTAAGATGATTATGTCATTTAGTTTTTTTTTTTTTTAAATTTAATATCAATAGGTGATAAAAGATTGACAAAATTTTTATCATTGTTTTTCCTCAAGTTTAGGGAAATAAAGATTTGAGAAGGGAAAAAAGGACTTAGGAGGGGAAATACAATTTAAGAGAGTGTACTTTTTGTTTTCACATGTATGTTTGTCTTTTAATGTAGCATTTGGGTATTTCCTCGAGTCAAATGTGTATGTTAACATTTTGACTAATAGTTTCATCTATATAGGACTTAATTGCAGCTAAAACCATAGTTATAAGACTAAAATAAACAAAAAAATGTATAGGACTATATTAAAAAAATCTTAAAAGATTTCAGACTAAAATGGCATTAATCCTTATTCTCAAGTCAACAAATCAACATGCAAGCTTCCCCGTCCCACATGCCTCATCCTCCATCAATTCTCTAGTCCACTTAAAGAACAACTGTGTATTGGTAAGGGGTGTCCCTCATTGTCTTGAATTGAAGATCGTGGGAATGTGTGTGCAGCGAGCCATTTCTGCTACTTCGTACATCATGATCCATTAGCAACCTCGGACACCGATATTTGCACACAGAAAGCTGGTATGCAAAATTGCATTCATACATAATCAATTACATAACAAATGATTTAGAATGATAATCCCAGTAGGGCATGAGTTGGAGACCCACACATTCAACTTTTTCTTGTGTTGGGTTTTTGTTTTGTTTTGTTTTCCACTTATATTTTGTCACGGTTTGACCTTCATTCAATGACACCCTCCCTTCTTGGATACAATTTTCACTTGGGAGATTACTTTTATAACTACTCGGGAAGAACATTAAATGTTGATGTGGCTTTTTAAAAAAAAAAAAAAGAAGAAGTGGATTTTGCCAAGGGAGCCATTAAAGGTCAATTCGAATGCCAAAAATTGGCTGCAATTGGACGACACCCTTATATTCATAAGGCAGCCTATTGATGTCCCAGGCAGCGTCAATGATATGATTAGTATATTGGATTCAATGGCAAGGAATATGCTAAGGCTCTTGATTTTGGAATAAGAAAGTATTAAGTAACATTAAATGATGATTATTAATTCAGAGGAAAAAGTATGCACTAGAGGTGTCAACACAAAATCGGATTAAAAAAACAAAAACCTCTATAACGATATGCAACAATGTCTTCCCAAGCACAAAGAATGTTTTGAACAGAAAATAAAAAAAATATGCATATAGATGTCAAGGTGTTCAGTCCAAGTGATTGTTTTTTAAATCTAAAGACAATTTTTCAATTTAATTAACATATGCTCAATCTGTGAAATTGAGCAAACGAATCATAAGAAGAAATGACAATAGATTGGGACAACGAGGATTTACGCGTAATATTACATAACAAATGTTGAACTTGTCAAAATTCCTCGTGGCTCAAGTATTGTAAACCAGATTCACAATCTTCTTTTTTTTTTTTTTTAAGGGCAACTTCGCAGCTGCAAAGGTGGGGCCTGCAAAAGAGGGGGTTTATTAAAGATTTAAAGAGAAAAAAGTGTAAGAAAGGAAATTGCACATATGAAAATTGTGTAAAAGTATATTGAGTGGGCCCACATGTAATTGCCTTTACTGTACTTTGTGTTGTTTTACGTGAAGTATATTCGAAGAATATACATAGAAATAAATACATATGGTACAAATTATTTATTAAAGGGAACAAAAAAAGGGAACAAAAGGAGAATAAGTGGTCTTTTTTTTGTATGAGTAATATTAGATAGCTTCACATAGGTAGTAATGGATAGTTATACAATCTCATCGAACCGTTTTAATAGTTTATCAGTTTTTTAATTTTATATGAATGCAATCATCTAATGGTCCATATAAAACCAATGAGTTTTTGATAATTTAGTAAAGAAACAAATTGAGTTTTTCAAGCTAGGTAATTTCTAGGATTTAATTTGACAGAGAATGTTTGACTGGCAGAAATGGGAGTATATGTAATAGTGTTTGCGATGGAAAGGATTACTTGGGAAGTTTAATAAGTGCTTGAGGAAGAGGATGCTATATTAAGGCTTTAGAGCTCTGGTACCATGTTAATATTTGAGAAGGAATGAAAATACTGTCTATTCACTTATATATATATATATGTATGTATCTATGTATATTTATATGTAAGATGGAAACCGTTAAGATCAACTAGGCAATAAACGAAACCAATTGATAAAACTACGCATGAATAATAGCCAATCCACATGGATAATAGCCAATCCATTAACACCCTCCTCAAGCCAATGGACTGGAAGACGACTAAGCTTGTCTCGGAGGAAGCTAAAACGAGAGGAGGGCAGTGGCTTGGTGAACACATCAACGATTTGATTAGCCGTAGAGATGAATTGAACTTGCAATTGTCCAGCAACAACTTGTTCTCGTACAAAATGATAATCAATCTCAATATTTTTGGTACACGCATGGAAAACTAGATTAGCTGCTAGGTAAATTGCCCCAAGATTATCACACCATAGTATAAGGGAATCAATATAAGGAAATCCGAGTTCTTTTAACAAAGATTGAACCCACAACATTTCCGTCGTCGCATTGGCTAGAGCTTTATATTCACTCTCAGTTGAAAGTGAGCAATAGAGGGGTCCTTTCATGACATCCAAGAGATAAGAGACTTTCCTAAATAGATGCCATACTTGTTTGTAGAATGACGATCATTTGGACAGCCTGCCCAATTGCTATCATTGAAGCAATGAAGTGAGATGGTGGATTGCTTGGAGAGAAGAAGGCTATGATGGATCGTACCCTTATGATGTCAAAGAAAGCGTTTGACAGCTTTTCAATGATCATCACAAGGTTGATGTATGAACTAACAAAGTTTGTTTACAGAGAAAGCAATGTTCGATCTAGTCATCGTCAAATATTTTAAGGCCCCCACCACTTGGCAATATAGATCACCATGAGGGAATAATGCACTCGCTACTTTTGTCAGAGGAGGATTGACCACCATTGGAGAGAGACATGGCTTGGCAGATTCTATGCCCGTGCGACATTGCAAATCCTGAATAGAGTGTTGTTGAGAGAGAATCACACTCGAAAGATGAGAAGACACCTCAATGCCCAAAAAATAATGTAAGTCACCCATATCACGGACTGGAAATTCCAATTTGATGGTAGTAAGAAACCTTTGAATTAGTGAAGAAGAAGAGCCTGTCAGAATTAAATCATCAACATAACAAAGAATATACATTTTTTGATCTCCTTGATAAAAAATAAATACGGAAGTATCCGCTTTAAAGGCATGAAAGCCAGAAAGAGGATAAAAGCACTGAGGCGATGAAACCATGCCTGAGGCACTTGCTTTAGACCATAGATTGATTCATTCAAATGATAAACATGAGAGGGCTTGATAGGATCAATAAAGCCTATAGGTTGATTCATATATATTTCTTCTTGAAGATAACCATGCAAAAAGGCTTTGGACACATCCAATTGTTTTATGGCCTAGCTATGAATTGTTGCCAAAGAGAGAAGGAGACATATTGTGGTTGCTCTAACCACTTGACTAAACGTCTCCTAAAAATCAATTCCAGATTTTTGGGTTAAACCCTTGGCTACAAGATGGGCTTTATACCTGTACCGTCAGCTTTTCTTTTGATATGATATATCCAATTGGAGCCAACAATATTTTTGTCTAGAGGCCAAGGGACCAAAGTCCAAGTATGATTGGCAAGGAGAGCCTGCCTCTCATCATTCATGGCAGATTGCCATTCTTTATAAGGTTGGGCTTGGGAATAATTTAATGGTTCAATTTGAAGGTGGTTGCACTATGTGGAATCTAATGTGGTAGCATGAGCTTGTTTACGAGCTAAAATTGTTGGGCGGAGAGTCATTGTGTGAGTTTGATTAACGATGGAATTATGAGGAGAACATGGAGGTGATGTGTCACGGTTGTTAGGAGAGGAGGTTAGATCAACTACAAGATTATGACCAGGTGATTGAGAAAAAGAGCTAGAGGTAGAATGGGACACTGGAGATGATAAGTTAGTGTGAGCTTGGTGATGATTGAGTGATTTGGATGAGGAAGTATGAGAAGATTTGGATGAGGATTTCGTAAGCTGTGGGGATAAAGGAACCCACTGGGATAAGGGATAAGAGTTACTTGAAGACAGAGAAGAAAAGGAAGAAGCGGTCATACCTATCGAGGAACCCATGTGTGATGGAATTACGGTCATTAGTTGGAGCCACAGTTGAGAGTTTGCGTGTCCAATGTTGACTAGATTGCTTGGTGGTTGTTTAGTCTATGGAAAGTAGGTTCATCAAATTTGACATGCTTAACCACATACACACGACCTGAATCCATGTCTAAGCAATAATAGCCATTATGATTTGGAGAAATTCCCAAGTAGACACATTTTTTGCTGTGAAAAGCCACTTTATGTTTATTATAGGGACGTAGCAGAGGATATATAAGACATCCAAAAATTTTTGTAGCGGCGTATGGTGGCAATTTGTGGAAGAGATGTTATAAGGGCATTTATTTTGAATTTTAGCAGAGGGCAAATAATTAATTAAAGTTACATTTGTATCAAAAGCATAAGGCCAATATTTAATAGGTAAATTTGCATGTGCTAGTAGGGTAAGGCCAGTATCAACCACATGTCAAATTTTCCGCTCAACAATACAATTTTGCTCATGGGCATAAGGACAAGCTAGCCTATGATTAATCCCAATTTGTTTAAAAAATGTGTGAAGCTGTTGATATTCGCTCCCAGATTGAAATGCCTTTATTTTAAGTTGAAACTGACATTCAACAAAAGATTGATACGGAAGGAAAACAGAAAACACTTCACTTTTATTCTTAAAAAAATAAATCCAGGTATACCTAGTATAGTCATCAACAAATAGAACAAAATATCTATAACCTAGAGATGACAATTCAAGTGCAAGATCCCAAACATCTGAGTAAACTAACTCAAATGGCACCTGACTTTTATGCTCAACAAGAGGTAAATGAGATTTGGAAAATTTGCCTAATTGACACGAGACTAAGAGAGGATGATGTTGATGGTAAATTATTTTCCTTCAGAACCTGAGAGAAAACCCAATTGTGAGGATAACCAAGATGTGCATGATCGTCAGCAAAGGACACTATTTCACCCAGTAACGTGTTCTTCAACAACTAAGGAAGGACATAAAGACCATTCTCACTGGGACCTTGCAACAAGATTTCCTTGGTCTGTTGATCCTTAATCAAAAAATAAGAAGGCCGAAATTCAAAATAGCAAGAGTTGTTAGTTGCAAATTTTTGAACAAAAAGGAGAGATTTAGTAATTTTTGGAACAAACAGAATATCTTTAAGCAGAAAATTACGGTTAGATGTACAATAAACAATGCTACTAGTTTTAGAGATGGGCAAATCTTGACCATTACCAGCACAAATTTGATTAGTCCCTATGTAGTCACTGGCAATACTTAAATTGGAAATATTGGGTGTAAGATGATGCGTGGCACCAGTATCTAGATACCATGCTAAAGCTTGTCCACGAGATAGAGAAGAGGTCGACTTAGTCATAGGAAACTATTGTGAGGAACTTGACTGCTGCAGTGAATGAGTTGTATTCCAGGACCGAGCAACATTAGCCTAAGCATTGAAGGACTGTCGCAGAGCATAACAGCAGCGACAACAGTCAACAGTATGATTTCGATATCAACAGATTTGACATGGCCCTCAATTCCAACAATTGAAATTATAATTGATATTACAACCTTGATAATTGGTCATATTGTTCGTTGAAGAATTTCTTTTAGGTTGTGAGAAATATGAATTTGCACGTATTGGTTTTCCAACAATGTAAGCTACATTATCGGGCTTCGGGGCTTGAATGGCAAGATTAGCAATTGGACCCTCTTGAAAACTTTTGAGAAGAGTTTTACGGGCTAATAATTGACCATGTAGTTCATGAAGGGAAATAGGTTATGGACGAAGATTGAGCACTGTGATGATAGAATGATAGTCACTTCCAATATCGCAATAGAAAATCGCATTAAACTCAGCATAAAAAATTTTTCTATCGGCCCCTGCTAATTCATCCGCAAGAGCTTTGGCACGTTGGAGATATTGAAAAACAAACAAATCATTTCTTTAAACCGTATAGTAATCTGAGTCATTAACTCTAATGAACAACAGTTTTAGCTTTATTCCTCAGCACCTTGAATTGGAGAGGACAATGTTACTGAAACAAGTTAGTAGATGAAATGAAAAGATGAGTACAACTTAAACCAGATAAAAACTCTTCTTGTATAGTAGGTGAAGTAATATCATTTAAACTCAATTTTGAAAAATAAATTAGTCAGTGAAGCCTCACATTAACGTGGCTTGGAAGTAACTCCTGGCATGTTCCGTTTTCTGATGGCTGGCTCATGAGCTTTGCATTCCCTGCATGGTGAGATCATTGAACGATATATTCTCTTTCC
This sequence comes from Carallia pectinifolia, assembly GCA_037832335.1. NCBI lineage: Eukaryota > Viridiplantae > Streptophyta > Magnoliopsida > Malpighiales > Rhizophoraceae > Carallia > Carallia pectinifolia. Next base: position 5,302,549 of record CM075454.1, on the reverse strand, counting down.
ATACCATGAATTTGAAGTTGCGCCCTTTCTTTGTCCATGGTTCCCATCGCGATGTGGTTTGTCGGAAGTGCCAGAAGTTGTATTATCACTCTGTTGCTGTGCGGTCGGGTGGACTGGATGATTCATGTTTTCATTACAAGTAGCTGAGACTGGTGTGCCGCGATTGAACTCAAACTCTTGGTCTTGCTTCTTGATATGGCTAGTCCCATTAGTGGCAGGGGGTATCGGTTGCAAATCTTGAATCGATAGGAAACTTGCGAAGGAGAGTGATGATGCGCTCGAATTATCATCAGCATCAACTTTCTTCACAATCTTCTTCTGCGAGCGAGGTGCCATTTTTTTCCCTTTTTTTTTTTTTTTGCTGATTTCAGTTGCGAAATAATGTTGCAGATTTTAGTCCTATCTTCAGCTTATATATAACCAAAAAATGTGCTGGGAAACTTGCTTGCAGTATGCTTAAAATTGTTCTTTTTATATTTGTTTTCCCTTTCTTCCCTTTCAAATTCGGCATTTTGTCCAAAGTTGAGGGAAGAAAGAAAAGGACAGACTGCTTCGGTGGACTACTTTCTCGTCGTTGTCTTCGGCTTTCAACTGCAAGGGTTGTTCCATACGCGTTTAGGGCAGGGTTCTGTTAGATGGTAAGGAAAATTACTCGAAGATTTGTCTCAAATGTAACAAATAAAGAATTTTTTATAATAACATTAATAAAATGTATAATAAAAAAAGAATAAAATATATTTTTTTATGAAATATTTTATTATTATTGTCACACAAATTACAACAATTATTACATTATAGATATTCATCGGAACAATACATCTCAGGCCATATCTTTTAGGATAAGGGGTCAAAGATTAAATGGACTCCTTACCTTGTGGCCAGCATTACTACAAAGTTAAAGGGTCCGCGTACAGACTCAGAGGTTTGTTGTCTGAATTGTTGGCCAAATGAAATAGGAAGATAATTTTTAAAACTATAGCAAAACTTTTTGTAATAAGAAAAAAATAATATAATATACTTCTTTTTCTCATTACAAAAAGTTTTATAACCATTTTAAAAATCTGTCTTCTCATTTCGTTCGGACAACACACAATCGGATTGTATACTTTTTCCCAAAGTTAAAAGGGATGGTAGGTTAAATTTGTCAAGCCTGCCGTCCGATGCATTGAAAAGAACGAAGATAAAAACATTTTGTAAATTTATTAAGTTGGTTGTGATTTCCGCCGACGACGAGTCGCAGGCTTGCAGCTTTTTAAAACCGACGACTGTTTAGTATCGTTCAAGGTTCTCTATTTCTTCTAACAACTAACAAATTAGTCCTTAACTATTACTACTGTTTAAAATTAAAAAAAAAAAAAAAAACAACGTGCACGCAATGGAAAGGACCAATTGTACTATCAAAAACAAAAGTACATTGTGAGCAACAAAGAAAGGAATATTGGGGCGATGGGGGCCTGCAGTATTTGTCTCATTCATCCCATAGTCGCTCTAGCTTTAATCTCTTTTGGCGTACAATTTTCCCCCATTTTGAAGGCCTATTCACTTGCACATTAAAACGAGAATTGTAATTGAAGCTAAAGACCAAAAAAAAAGAATTGTAATTGAAACTACATCTAAGAATTAAATCATAATTATAGTTCTTATTGGCAAATACAATAAGCATAATTATTTTTTTTTTTTTCTATTAAGAGACGTTAAATCATGAGCTATACAGTGAGGTATAAGGTAACTATTTTTATTTTCATAAACTGTACTCCCTTTACAAGATTAGAATTCATACCCCCGCTAGATAAAAGTATTAAATCTAAACTGTTTGGGTATCTCCCAAAAAACAGTCTTAATCATATCTTTAATGACTATAAACATGGAACGAATCCTTTTAGAAGTATAATCTTGATAATGAATCACGGACCAAAAATCATGAATTCAAATACCTACCATAATACTAAGTAACAGTGATATATATATATATATATATATATGGGGTTGAAAATTACAATTTTTCTTATATTTTATCTAAATAGAAGAAACCTACGAAACACATACGCTTATAGAATGATGAGTTTCATGTTGGACCTACATATCGAGCATGACACTCATCTGATACTTTTTGAATATGTGTTAGATATTTTTAGTTTGCATATCAGACATATTTTTGAATAAAAATGTTAGCCATTTTTTATAAATATTTTAGACATTTTTAATTAATGTGTTAGACATATTAGCACATATCATATTAATTCCAAAATCTTAAAAATAATAAAAAAATGACTTTTTCAAATAAATATACTAATGAATAGTTTGATAGTAATAAAATAATAATCAATAAATATCTTTTATTCTATCAATTTTGTTAATTGCTTTAAATTATAAACTCTTAAATATTATATTACATGTATATATAATATATTCGACAAAAATTATTAACAAAATATTCAAATACATGTTAGACACTTCTAGTTCACATATTAGACAAATTTAATACATATGTCAGTCAGCCATTTATAATAAATATGCTGGACATTTTTAATTAATGTATTATACATATTGGCACATGTAATATTAATTTCAAAATTTTAAAAATCATAAACATAATGATTTTTCTGAAAAATAAATTATTAAATAGTTTGATAATAACCAAATAATAATCATTAAATATCTTTTATTCTATCAATTTTCCAGATTACTTTAAATTATAATCTCTTAAATATTATTAAAAAAATGAGTCAAATTAAAAATTCTCTTATTTTTTATATTATAGTTATGATCGAAGATAAGTGTGTTTTGTAATAAAAAGGAGGAAAATATTTTATAAAAACACAAATAAAAGCTAATCCTTGCCGAATTCCATCAATTTATTTTATGAGTGAAGATAGAAAGTGTAGCTGGAGACTTGGAGATGGCCGGTCTATCCGTTTTTGACAGGATTCTTGGTTGACTAAGAGCCTTTGAGTCAGCACGCCCTTAATCCCTTGGAGATTGATGAGTTAAATGCTTCAGTATCTAATTTCTGGAGGGTTGAAGATGGCTGGAATTGGAGCTATATTCGGCCACGCTTGCCAGATGGCATTTTGAACATGTTGGCTACACAGGTTGTACGGTCAGCGGAGAATAACCCAAATAGGTTGTGTTGGCGGGCATCACAGAATGGAGCTTTCTCAACAAAGGCAGCCTATGCACCACTTGTACCAGTTGTAGCCGACACAAGCTGGAATTCTAAGTTTAATGTAATTTGGAAGCTGACAATACCTGAGCGTATAAAGTGCTTCTTGTGGCAAGTTGTCCATGGTCGGGTTATGACCAATGCAGAAAGAGCTAGAAGGGGGTTTATTCAAGTGCCAACTTGTTCCTTATGTAGCAACTTTGACGAATCACTCTTGCACCTTTTACGGGATTGTCGAAAAGCTGCTGGGCTATGGATTTCTATTGCGGATTCCTCTAAGAGGGCTTTATTCTTTCGACTTAATTTGCATGATTGGCTTGTTTTTAATCTACATGGTCAGCATGATTTCCTGTCGATCAATGGCCCATATTGTTTGCCGCCGCATGCTGGGAGATTTGGAAGTGGAGAAATGATCAACGCTTCACACGGAAAACTCTGGAGTCTTATTCAAGAGTTTTTGCTTTAATACAATATCATGCTTACTGCATACACGTATATATAATATATTCTACTAAAATTATTAGCAAAATACTAAATAAACTGCATTATAATATATATATATATATATATATATATATATATGCTATACTTGTGTCCTCATTTTCTAAGAGATTGTGTGTCTCCATATCCATGTCCCTGTTTTTGTGTCCGTGCATCATAGAAAGTAACAAAAAGGTACTCAAATTGTTAGTTTCATTTTGTTTTTTAAAAAATAAAAAGATAAATTTGAAAATAATGTTTTAAAATTTTTTTCCTTCTTAAGAAAACAAAAGGAGGAGAAATTTAAGAGAAATTTTTTCTTTCCTAGATTTTTTTCCTTTTTTTAATTTCATTATTTATGAGTATTTTTTTTGTGCAAGTTTTAAACATGTAAATAATCTTTAATACAAATTGAGTAAATTACAACATGTGTTAGAATTTAATTGCGTAAATTGAGTTTCTAATTATAATTTTTACTTAACATAATATGAGTTGTCAAAGAAAACCAGAATTTATTATTATTTTTCTAATTTAAATCCTCATTTCATAAAAATTTTAAATTAATATGAAATGCTATTTAACTAAACTAAAAAACTAGAAATGACAATAAGACACCATGTCAAATTTTTGCCATTATTTTGATATACAAAATTTCCGATAATGATTAATTGGTTAAATATAATTGTACTTGACTTAAGTTTTTTTTTTTTTTTTTATAAACTGTACCTATCATTAGTGTTTCAACGTTAGCATACTTGAGTTAGAGTATTGATTAAAATTGAAAATGTGTAGTAGACTGGATTTTGGTTTTTAATTGTAATTATTAGTTGAGTTACATTGAAAGTCTTCTAATATTAATAGAATTAAGGAAGAGATGATCCAAGTGATATGAAAGTCTTCTAATATTCTGAAAATTAAGTAAGGTCGCAACGAAAGCTATTCATCAACTTTCTCTCAGTTTCGACAATATATAGACACTAATATTTTTACCTGCATGAAGAAAGGAAAGTTGATTTTTTTTTCCCTCTCTAAACGAAAAGTGAAATTGGCATTATCTTTTTTAGAAATTATTTTGCTTTTATCCTTTTATTTTTCTTATCTATGGATATTTACACTGAGCAGATTTTAGACATACGTAAATAGTTATTGTCATAAATTGGATAAATTGCAAATTATGCTAGATTACAATTGCATAAATGAGATGCATGTTGAAATCCTAATTCTATCAAATACTTAGATATTCCAAAAATTAAGCAAACGTCGTCACATAGGCGTTTCACTGGTGGCTTTCTCTCAGTTTCGGCAATAGTAATATTCATATGGATAAGATATATTAATATTTATAGAATTTAAATCCTAACATCATTAAAATTTGAAATTAATGTGAAATATTATTGAACTGAATGAATAATTAGAAATAATAAGACTATAAAGTGTCAAATTCTTTTATGTTAATTTCATTATAAGAAATTTTCAATAATTATTAACTAGCTACATATAATGCTATTTGACTAAGATTTTCATTTTTAAATGTCTAATTTTATTCAATTAACAATAACGAATACAAACCAACTACAAGTTATTGTAAAATATTAAAAATTATTAAGAAAATCCTAAAATTAAAGTAATGTCGCCACATAAGCAAAAAGGAGCACAATTGAGTTTTCTCTCATATCGGTTGAATAAATGTATCCAAATAAAAAAAAAATAAAAAATCGAATAGTGTCTTATTTATGGCCTTATTTTCTTAGATCAATAACGTGTCCAATCTTTTTGTTTCGATTGTAGAAGTTTATTTGGAAAAAAAAAAAAAAAAACAACAAGAAGAAAGAATACAAGTGATACAATGTTAGCGGGCATTTTGATACACCAAAGGACCATTCTCCACAGCACTCACACTAATTTAAAGGATCCGTCCCATACACACAAGGAAGAGACGATCCTAGGAAACACCATTTCTCATTATGAACTTTGGAAATACCCCCTTTGTCTTGGAAAATTCTTTTATTTCTCTCTTTTCAAAGGTGCCAGAATTGAAATCATGAGTCTAAATTATTTAGCAATCCAGGATCTATGTTCAAACTGTGAAACAAATCCATCGCTGAGCAAGAAAATAGAGTATCTGAACTTAAACAAGTTATGGAAATTTGCTAAATATCCCTAGCAAACCTTTTATTTGAGCTATTGCAAATTCTTGTATCCATATAATCTAGCTTTGAGTTAGGTTTTCTTGATTGGGGTCCGAAGCCCTTCAGATTCTTAGACTGTTGGTTACAACTTTCAAGATTATTGGACTTGATTAAAGATTGCTGAGCTAATTTTGGCCCTTTCCCTATTCAAAAAAAGCTCAAATTATTGAAAGGGAAGTTGAGGTCTTGGAACAAGGAAGTCTTTGGCAATATAGACACATCAATCCCTCAAACTAAGGATGAGCTAGATAATTAGACAAATTGCAAGAACAGAGGCAACTAGATGAGTCAGAATTGAATAAGAAAAAGGAGCTCAAGGGAGAATTGTGGAGAAAGTGCAAAATGTTAGATTTCAGCATAAATCTAATCATCATAAAATATAACTTTAGGATCTTGAAATTGAATAAAATCATGTAAACGATATACCTGAGTTAGCGGAAGCCATAACCATCTTCGCGTCGGAATAGAGATTGAAGGTTTTCTTTTAGCCTAATAACTGATTTCTCTCTCCTGACCTTTTACTATAATCACACGCTTTAGATGGAGTTTTCGTCGTGTCTGTAAGAAGAGAGAGGACCGGTTATATATACAAAATTTAAGGTTTTAGTTTAGACCTAATTCAGTATGTCCATCAATACTGAGATCAACAGATGAGATCGGATTAATTAATTATTTTCTTATTAATCGGATCACATTAATAATATTCCTTAACATAAGTATTCTTTGAGTCTACTCCAAGGAATACTAATTGGGAATATTCTAATATTCTCCCACTTGATCCGATTATAATTCATTTCTTTAATCGTTATGCGCAAGTGATGATAATAATAACCAATCTCTTGTCGTTCATCATAATGCCACAATATGATAAACTGTTCAGTGCGAGTTATAGCGGTTATACCCTATTAATTCAGAATACTCCCTTCCACATACCACAACACCGTAGATTACCATATCAGGCTCATAAGGTATACATATGAAGCATAATTTCGTAATGGTCCACAATAATGTCTCATAGAGACTTTCTTGTTAAATTTAAAACTTTAAGTGTACACAATCATGAGGCAACAGGAAAATATAATGTATATCAGAAACACATAAATGAGCTCAGAGTGTTATTACAAGTACAAAACATATCAATCATCAATACAACTAAATCCCATCCTGAGATCATGCTCTCTGAAAGACTTAGGTTGTAAACCTTTTGTTAAAGGATTTGCGATCATGAGATCCGTACTAATATGCTCAATAAACACTCTCTGTCTCTGAACCTTCTCCTTAACTGCAAAATACTTTAATTCCATATGCTTGGTACCCTTTGAGTATTTGTCGTTCTTGGAGAACAATACTGCTGCAGAATTATCACAGTAAATTTTCAGCGGGCTTGGTAATGGTGTCGACAACCCCAAGTCTTGAAATAAAGTTCTACATCCATAATGCATAAATTGTAGCCTCAAAACATGATACAAATTCTGCTTCCATAGTGGATGAAGCAATGATAGATTGTTTCACACTTTTCCATGATATTGCTCCTTCAGCTAAAAAGAATAGATAACCAAAAGTGAACTTTCTGCTATCAAGGCATTTGACAAAATCTGAATCTGAATATCCAATCACTTTTAAAAGGTTAGATTTTCTATGCATGAGTATATAGTTCTTTATTCCTTGCAAGTACCTCATCACTTTCTTTGCAGCTTTCCAATGATCCATTCCAGGATTACTTTGATATCTGCCCAGCATTCCGACCGTGAAGCTGATATCCAGTCTAGTGCCAGTTTGCAGATACATCAGGCTACCAACAATAGAGGTATATGGGATTGACTCCATTGCCTTATGTTCCACATCATTCTTGGGACATGGCATTAGACTAAATTTGTCACCCTTCTGTAAGGGAGCAATCTAAGGTGAACACTCATCCATATTAAACCTTTCTAGAATTTTCTCGATATAGGCTTTCTGAGACAATCCTAACATTTATTGTGATCTGTCACAGAATATCTCTATTCCTATCACATAGGATGCCTCTCCCATATCCTTCATTTCAAAATTCTTTGAGAGAAAATCTTTAGTCTCACGCAATATACTCAAGTCATTGGCAGCAAGCAAAATGTCGTCAACATATAGGACTAGAAATATGAACTTACTCCCACTGATCTTTTGGTATATACACTGATCAACAGTGTTTTCCTTAAAACCAAAAGATGTAATGATATCATTGAACTTAATATACCATTTTCGAGAAGCTTGTTTCAGTCCATATATTGACTTCTTTAGTTTACAAACCAACTGTTCTTTTTTCTTTTACGGAAAAACCCTCAGGTTGATCCATATAAGCTTCCTCTTTGAGATCTCCATTAAGAAATGTGGTTTTCACATCCATTTGGTGTAACTCCAAATCATATTGAGCCACCAAAGCCATAATGATCCTTAATTAATCTTTCTTCGAGACTAGAGAAAAAGTCTCTGTATAGTCAATGCCACTCTTATGAGTATAACCCTTGGCAACAAGTCTAACTTTATATCGTTTGATATTGCCATTTAAGTCGCGTTTGGTCTTAAAGACCCACTTACAACCAACTCTTTTACAACTTTCTGGCAATTCGACGAGATCCCAGACTTTATTCTTTTCCATAGATTTCAACTCTTCTTTCATGGCATTAACCCATTTTTCAGATTCAGTACCTTCTATGGCTTGTGAAAACGAAACTGGATCCTTATTGATTCCTATATTGAAATCTGATTCTTGCAAATAAACCACATAATCATTAAGAATAACTGATCTCCTTTCTCTTTGAGATCTTCTTAATGCTACTTCTTGTGGTTTAGGTGTATTAGTCATTGGTGGGTTAGTCTCTTCAGGGATTATTTCTTCATCTAAATGTGCTTTCATTTCTGGAGCAACATTTGGTATTGTAGTGGATGAAGGAACTGTTATGGGTAAAGGAACATTTACCCTTATTTCCTTTATTTCTACCTCTCGACGTTCATTACTCCCACTAACCTTGTCATTCTCAATGACTTTCACGAAAATTCCATTCAAATTGAATTCTTCAGACAGTGCCTCATTAACACATTACAAGATCAATCTAAAAGTATCAATCAACACTTCACTTATCAAATATAATCAATAGAGTTCTCATTCCCCACAAAACATGTTTTACATTGATTAATCATGCGCAAGAACCCCTTATTAATCAATGATAATGCTTAGCTATCGTCATGTAGAAAGTAATCACACACATCATCCAAAATCCAAGGACAAAAATCATCTTCTCTTAAAAATACAAAACCACACCAGGGATCAATAGAAATTAATTATTTTAACTTTTTTTTTTTATGTAACAGAGGCTTTAATACTCTTCTCTAAATACTGACATGCTTTTTGAAATAAATACCATCACTTGTGGTGTCGGTACCCGATTACTACTTCACAAACAGATATTTAGACCTTGTTACTACGGACCCAAATTTCGACCCTTTCCACGTAGAATCCGAAGTTTGTCAAAACAACAAAGTTGTAGCTTTATCTCTTAGCTTCGATTCGGCTTAAGAATCGTCAGATTCGGACTTGTATGGAAGAAGTTATGGCTGAAATACCAAGCAGTACGCAAAGCTGTGAAATTCTACCCGAACCGACCACATATTAGCTTTCCAACCAAACTTTTGGTTCAGTTCTTTGGTGCTCGGCTTGTTTCTACTCCTTCAAACCCGATAGGTTCCTTTTTCCAAGCGTCAAATACTTTGGTTATGTCCAATTGTCCTACAAAGCATAAAACAAGCAACCGAAGTAGAATTTACCACAATTCACAATATTTACATAGTTAAACTATCCAAATATATATATAAATTATGCATAAACCTATGTAATTATTGAACCTATCACTCAATAAATCTTTCATTTCCAGTTTCTACAAATCTCGGACAATGGTTTGGACAATATAACATATACCCTTTAGACTTCTCTGGGTAACCAATAAAGTAACTATTGATCGTTTGAGAGTCTAATTTTTTTTTTCATGTGGATTGTAAGTCCTCGCTTCCGCTGGGCAACCCCAAACATGCAGGTGTCTTAAACTAGGTTTCCTTCTTGTCCACAGTTCAATAGGGGTACTTTGAACTGCCTTACTAGGAACCCTATTAATTAAATAGTTTGCAGTTTTGAGAGCATACATCCACAAAAATTTGGGTAAAGAGGAGTTACTTATCATACTCCTAACCATATCCATTAATGTCTAATTCTGCCTTTCTGCTACACCATTTTCTTTAGGTGTGCCTGGCATAGTATACTGTGCACATATGCCATGACTTGCGAGGAATTTTGCAAATGGACTTGGACATTGCCCTGATTCATTATATTTCTCATAATATTCACCACCCCTATCAGATCTCACGATTTTCACTTTCCTGTCTAATTGCCTTTCAACCTCCTTTATAAATACCTCGAGGGTATCTAATGATTGAGATTTTTCATGAAGCAAGTAGACACAACCATAACGTGAAAAATCACCTATAAAGGAGATAAAATATTTTTTTCCATTAAGGGCTGGAATGTCAAACGGTCCGCATATATCGGTGTGTATAATTTCAAAAAGCTGGGTATTTTTTGTGGCTCCTTTCATATTGTGTTTAGTTTGCTTTCCCTTAATGCAATCTACACACATTCCGAAATCAGTAAAATTTAGATTCGGGAGAATCTTATTGCTTATTAATGTCATCAATCTTTCTCTGGATATATGACCCAGACGTTTATGCCACAAGTAAGCAGAATTTCATCCATCGTGCTATGCTTAATTCCAGTATGATGTACATAAAGTAAGGATTCAGCAAACACATTGTCAAGTTTCAATTTATATAAACCATCAATAAGAATATCAGAACCAATAATATGAGTATTCTTATATAAACTAAAACTTGCACATCCAAACTTAACATTAAACCCAGAATTATCCAATTTGGAAACAGAAATAAGGTTCTTTAAAACTAAAGGTACATAAAGAGTCTGTAATAACTCTAAATGATAGCCAGTATCCAAGACCAAACGATAAGTCCCTATGCCTTCAATTGGAGCCTTCGTACAATTTCCCATAGAGAGAAAATCCTTAGTTGGGTCTGTGGTTTGGATCATAATAAATCTCTGCATCATATTGGATACATTAGTAGTGGCACCAGCATCAAGCCACCAAGTATTATGAGGAACTTCAGCTAAATTTGATTCGAAACATACTAAGGCATTAAATTTACCTTTCTTTTCGAACCAAGCCTTTCGCTTCGGACAGTCTTTCTGATAATGTCCAACCTTCCTACAAAAGTGACATATATTACCCTTTCGTTCCTTCTTTCTAGCTTGAGAATCATAAGCAAGCTCTTTCCTTTTATTGAACTGGTTGGCTTTGACTTTCATGGCTTTCCCAGCTTTCTTTCCCACGAGATTAATAAAGTAACTCTTTTGACTTTTCAATCTCGTTTCCTCCTGAACAAGCATACTGGCCAATTCATTAATATTTCACTTATCCTTTATAGTGTTATAATTAATTTAAAATGGCCCATACTCAGGAGGTAGTGAGTTCAAAATGAACTGTACAAGAAAAGAGTCTTCCACTGTCAGTCCTAAGGTCTTAAATCTCGCTGTTATATTAGTCTTCTCAATAATGTGCTCTTGCATAGTTTGCGACCCAGTAAACTTCAAGTTTGTGAGCTCTGGCATAAGAGTACCAGCAAGTGACTTATCCGCAGAATGGAAACATTCTTCCACAGACTGCAAAAATTCTTTTGCACTTTTTGTCGGTGGAATGGTTGACTTAATGTTGTTGGCAATAGTCATCTTTAAAAACATAAGACTTAATATGTCTAAAGGAAGAGAGAAGACCGGCTATATATACAAAACTTTAGGGTTTTGGTTTACACCTAATTTAGTATGTCCATCAATACTAAGATCAACGAACGAGATCAGTTTAATTAATTATTTCCTTATTAATCGGATCACACTAATAATATTCCTTAACATAAGTATTCTTTGAGTCTACTCCAAGGAATACTAATTGGGAATATTCTAACACAAAATAAAGGAACCAGTTTGGCATCAAAAATCAAGAATGAGATGGATTCGAGAAGGTGATAAGAACACCAAATTCTTTCGTCTTAATGGTACTCGAAGAGTGCAAAAAAATTATATTGGTCAGATTAAAACTGAGAATGGATGTTTTTCACAACCTTCACAAATACAGGAAGAGGTTGTAGAGTATTGTAGATCTTTATATAGCAAAGATGACAAGCTTAGGCTCATTATTTTAGCTCTGGATTAAAAAAAAAAACTTGGTTTTAATTCTGCTTTGTCTCTTGAACAACCATTCTTGTTTGATGAAATTAAAGAAGTAGTTTGGAGTTGTGAAGGAAGCAAGGCCCTTGGCCCCAATGGCTTTAATTTTTCTTTCTTCAAGTCATCATGGAATGTCCTCTCTAAAGATATTTTCAATATGTTCCAGAATTTTTTGAGTCAGGTTGGCTCCCGAAAGGCATCAACTCCTCTTTTATCACACTGATTCCCAAGATTGCAAATCCTACACGTTTGACAAATTTTAGGCCAATAAGCCTAATTGAAAGCTCATATAAGATTATTTCAAAAGTGCTTGCAAACAGGTTGTGTAGGGTAATTGCTGAAGTAATTGAAGAAAATCAGAATGCTTTTATAAATGGCAGGCAAATACTTAATGATGTGTTGTTGCCTCTGAATTCATTGATCGTATTAAAAGGGCCAGGGTATTTGGCGTATTATTAAAGCATGATTTTCACAAAGCATTTGACTCTGTCTCATGTGGTTTTTTGGATTTTGTTGTTGTGGAAATGGGTGCTAAATGGCGTTGTTGGAACAAGCAATGTTTCTCTACAACTCGAACTGTCATACTCATAAATGGCTCACCTACAGTCGAAGTTTCTTTGAAAAGGGCTCTCAGACAAATTGATCCCTTATCACTCTTTCTTTTTATCATAATTGCTCAAGCCTTGAATATCATCATGAAAAAAGCATCTGAGCTTGGAATTATCCTGGACCCTCCTCTTTATGTCAGAGAGTAGTTCTCCTCTCATTTTCAATTCACATATGACACTCTAATCTTTTGTTAGGCTGAGAATGATAATTTGCTTGCCATTAAGCAGGTTTTAAAGTGTTATGACTAATGTCTAATTTGAGAATCAATTTTCATAAATCATCTCTCATGGGCATTAATATCAATAGTCAGTGGCTTGCCCATACTTCTACCAGGTTGAGCTGTAAGGTTGAAGCTCTTCCAGTTAAATATCTTGGCCTCCCTTTGGTTGTTAACCCATGCAAACTAGCAATATGGACCCCAATTATTGAAAAAATCAAAAGCAGGCTTGTTGGTTGGAAGGGTAGACTGCTATTTATGGGTGGACATCTAGCTCTTCTCAAAGTTATGCTAAACAATTTGCCAATCTATTATCTCTCTGTTTTTAAAATGCCAAAAAAGGTGGATGTCATTGTGGGGCAACAACGATAGTTCTTTTCTTCAGATCAATGAAAAATGGCAAAAGTTAAATAGGATGATGTTTTGAAATGAAAAAGTCGTGGAGGTTTTGGTATCTACTCTTTTCTTGATATAAATAAGGCACTACTTTTTAAAAGGCTATGGAGGCTTAGCACTGGAAATGTTCTGTGGAAGAAGGTAATATGTTCCAAATACTCTATAAATTCTAATATTTGGCCTCTTCCTTTGCCACCTTGCTATTCTTCTCGCCTATGGAAAGATATTTCTTTTTCAAAGTGTTCAGACTCCAATACTAGCGAGATTGTTAAAGCTAACATCAGATTTTCTATTATAGATGGTAGTAAAATCAGGTTCTAGTCTGAGAAATGGTTGCATGGAACTATTCTGGCTTGTAGGTTTCAAAGGCTTTTCTCTATTTCCCTTAATCTTGATGCACAAATTTATTTTTTTGGTTGTTGGGAAAATGGTTGCTAGTCTTGGAAATTTCAATGGAGGAGGAGTCTTTTTGTGTGGAAGAATAGTCCCTTTCTCTCCTATTGAAGGAACTCAATTATGTTGTCATTGATACGGAGGAGCAAGACAAAATGACTTTGGCTTCTAATTCCAATGGTTATTTTTTTTTTATAAAATCCTTCCATATTCAACTAGAATTACGGAATTCAAGTTAAATTGAAGTCTACATGCCAAATATATGGTTTTGAATTGCTCCTCACAAAGTGGAGTTATTTTTATAGCTTGCTATTCAAAGCAGAATTTTGACAAAGGATTTTCTTCACTCTCAAGACATGACTTTTGATAACGGCAGCCGTCCTTTTTGTGGTTCTTGCTTTGAGACAGCTAATCACCTACTCATTCACTATTCTTTCTCGTGGAAGCTATGGAACTCTTTCCTTGATTGGTGGGTTGAAGCTTGTTGTCTTCCATTCTCTATCCATAATCTCTATACATAGTGGGGACACTTTGTTCATGGTAAGAAGCAAACTAGGGTTTGATGTATCTTATTTTTTGTCATTGTGTGGTCAATTTGGAATGTGAGAAATAAGCTCGTGTTTAGAGGTGAAGCCTCTAATTGGAACAATCTTGTACATGTTGTTTTTGCACGTTGGAGGTTTTGGAGTAGTGCCTTTATCAGTGACCTTCCTAGTTCTGGTCAAGAAATTTTGTTAGCAGATAAGGAATAAAACTATGGGTAAAATCTAAGAAAACTAAGGCTCATATTGCTCAGATTCTCCCTGCCTACTCAACCCTCAAATGGAATGTTGATGGTTCTGCAATTGGTAAGCTGGTGCTACAGGCATTGGTGGTGTCTTACGAGACCATAATGATATGTTTTTGTGTGTATTATCATGTCTAGTGGGCTATAAGGATTCTAAAGATACTGAAATTATGGCCATCGTGAAGGCTTTAGAACTTGTTTCTTTGAATCAAGCTTTTCAACATTATAGTCTTATTGTTAAATCAGACTCCTTTAATACTATCTCTTGGATGGCTAGTGAAGCTTCGAGGCCTTGAAGGCTTAGATATATTTTTACCTTTATAAAGAAACATCTTGTTTCTATAGTAGAGTGAGTTTGTGCATATCAATAAGATAGCTAACTCTACTGCAGATGCTTTAACTAAGTAGGTTGTATCTAGAAATTTTGATTTCATAGCATGGCTTTGAATCTTTTTTTGTAACTTTTGGGCAAAGGGCTTCTTCATATTGTCCCTTTGTTTGTATCTCTTTCTACTTATTATATAAATTCATCTACTGATTCGTCAAAAAAATATATACATAATCTAGCTTTGAAAAATGTACAAATAGTTGCATTACAATTTGAGTGTCATTGCTTCTTCTCTTTTGCCTCTCTCTATTAGCTCTCAAACTCTTAACCGATGGTATTGGCCTCAAGCCAAACCAACTTGCTAATGAGAATCTGTGTTGCATTGCATCGCATATCATTAAATATCAATGTCATCTTCTCTATTTGACATATAACTATTGTCATTTTCGCCATCCTTGCCAAACCTATCAGTCATAGTCTTCGATAGCAGCATTCCTAGAGTTAATCCATGATGATGAGGATAACATAATTGTCGATTGTTCATGACAATATTTGTCATGGACCATTGTCTTTCTTAACCACATAGCTAAACGATGATGACAATCAGAACAACACTATGGGCCATTACCCTTATCAGCAGCCTCGATGTCTTTCTTTGCTATCATTTGTAGCCTCGTCACCTTGTTGTTATGGTAATTTTATAATTGTTGAGTTAATCAAATTTCATAACCTTCATCGTGGTAATTTAACAGTGGATTCATAGACAATGTACTCTAGTTTATAATTTTGGATATCTAACTTATGAATTAATAATTGTAAAGTTAAATATAGGATTTAGAGAGATAGATAAACAACATGAACTATAGAAGCTAAATGAAAACAAAGAACTACATTTTATTGAACAATAATGTTGGTCCCTTTGGTGAAGCCTATAGGGGGGTGAATAGGCTTCACAAATAAAAATCATCAAATAAAACTTTGCAAATGAATGTAAACAAGAGATTGAAAGAAATACAATACCGATTTTTACAAGGTTCACCAAATGGCTACATCCTTGGTCTTCTCAATAATCCCTCTCTTGGAGATTCTTGAGTTGAACTATAGGGTCGCCTTTAGGTGCACCAATCACCACCGTACAGTTTACAAGAAAACTCCACAAACACCCTTGCGTCCGCCTTCAAATCGGTTGTTGCACAAGTCCCACTTGACAGCACCACTTTCTCTTTTCTTTTAAGTTTTCCTTCTTGGAGTTCAACCCTAACTCCTTACAAAATGATCCTCACAAGTCCCACTTGAGAGCTCTCACCTGTTCTCACAATGTATTACAATACAAATGAAACTTACTAGCTTGAATGCTAGTTTTACAATGAAAGCACTTAGAGCAAAGAAAGCCTTTTTGCCTTGAGAGAGATTGTACAATACTTGAATATAACTTTCTTCACCTGTTAAACATCTTCAAGTGATGTTTAAGTAACTGTAAGATAGGTTAGCAACTTGTTAGAGCCGTTGCCATGGGTTGCACATGCATACTTTGTTGTTTTCCTCTTGATAGCTTTGCATACAGACAGCTTGAAAAATTGTAATTCCTTTTTTTTTGATTTAGTAGACTATCAGAGCTATCTACCCACCAAATTTGACTATTTTTGAATAATTATCGCATAGTCAAATAAATGTTGGAATACAGACGTTAAAGTTCCGTTAGACAGTCTGCACACTTTTAGTAGAACGGTAATATCTTGCAGATGGCTTTGAATTGTGATGTGATTCTTTTTTCATTGATTAATAGACAGAACAATAATCTACACACAAAATTTCGTATTCAAATTCGTCGTGTGCTCTTCTAGGCAGCCGTTGCAATTCACTCTATATGCACTGAAGGTTCCTGACAGCTTGCACCCTCTTAGTATGAAATTCATAAGTTTTTCTCTAGGGCTCTAAAAATTGTACGACCAAGCTCATTTGAAACTAGACTTATAGTCCTGCAAAAATATATATATATTATAGGCCCAAAATATATCTCAAGTGAGTGAGCTTGGTACCTAGAATTTGCCCAAACAAATTTACTCTTGTGCTGCCTTTCTAAGATAGTAGCTTAATAAGGCTCAATGTGATCTTTCTGTTCCATGCACGTGTAAGATGGCATCTGTATACCTCTTTGGACTTCTTGAACCTTAATTGTATACTTGAAGAATGTACAAATGAAATTCACTTGTACTTATGTTATATTGGTTCATAGCTCATTATCAAAACACTCATCATCAAAACATGAATTCACACCTAATAACAATTTCTTAATGTATGCATGGGGTATGAATTTTCCAACAATGTCCCCCTTTATGATGATGACAAAACCTTTAAAATAGATGCTCCCCCTTAATCTAGGCTTCCTCTCTCTTAATTTTCTCTCCCTTTTTGTCATCAATAAAAATGGTTGAAACAAAAAATGTGAATGCTAACTAGGTTAAGAGATTGAGACTCCTCCTTAATGTATGCATGTATCACAAGTTCACATTTACAATTAGGCATATAAGTTATCATAACTTTGAAATGTAGGCCTTGTAGAGTTCAAATACAATCATTAAATTAGAGCAAAGAGTGGATTATGTGAACTTAGAAAATAATGCCTCAAATCGAAAAAGTTTCACTAGAACAAAAATAGAGTGTATCATGTGCAATGTTCATAAAAAAAAAAGGTTTTCAATGTATTTGCTTTATTAATTTGAAGAAATTTCATTGAAAGTTTGGCCACTTTGTTATGTCATAAAATGGCAAGACATAATCACAAACATTCATGCAAGATTAAGCAAATGTAGACATTCAAGCACATGCTAATGCATGGGGTGTGACATGCCTAATTTTCTTCTTAGATAACAAAAATGATCTATCAAGAGGTATTGGAACAAGAGTCCATACTTGGCTTTATTCAAAATTGGGTCACTATGTTACCAAAAATCCAATGTGGGTCATTACCTTCAAAAATAGTTTATGAATAGGTCAAAAATGTTACCGTAGTCAATTGCTTACATGGAAGTCCAACTCAGCAGTCAATTGCTTACGTGGAAGCTGACATGGCACACCTAGTCAAAAAAGTTGCTGTCATGGCACACAATCAGAAAAGTTGTTGACGTGGTGCACAGTCAGACGTAAGTTGCTAACAGTTAAGCGAAAGTTGAGGACAGCCAGGCAATTATTACCGCTGAAAGTCAGGCGGCGTAAATTGCGGATCTTCAGACATAAATGGAGATATGCATTATCTCAATTTCTCTTCATCATCCAGAGTCTCAAAATTTCACTCACCTTTCCATTCAACAAAATGAGACCGTCATCAAGTCATCAGAACCTGGAAACTGGAGACTCTTCCAATTTAAGATGGAGACCGGAGCCGGAGCAATTACAAATCTTGGAAGATGTTTTTCATGGCATTGAAGAAGCTCGTCTGACATCAAGTCAACTTGCTCAACTTGCCTCACTGTTGAGACAATATGGTCCAATTAAGCCAAGTAACATTAGAGTCTGGATCCAGAATCGAAGGCGCAGTGTGAGAAGAGGCATAGCACCTCCTGTTATTGATTCCACCAGCACAACAATTGTTTCTCAAGGAAATCCCAACCAGCATCACCAGCCACCAGGTATTTCCCATTTATCATTTGAAATCTTTGATGTGGGTCAGAGATCAAACTCCCATGAGTATTTTCACTTATTAGGAAGCGTTACTCCAGTGAGAAGTAGATCGGTCAACTCTTCTAATGAGGGAGAAAGAGAAACACTCAGTCTCTTTCCTGTTCATCTAGGCGATGTCAATCAGCAAGAAAATTCTGGTAATATTGACATTTCCAACCTGCCGAACGATGAGGGCTTTATGGATCTAGAGCTACGCCTCAGGCCCCTAGGAGAGACTGACAGGGGTAAGATCTGAAGACATTTTCTGGCGTTGGAATATAGATTCCAACATACAAAGCTTTACTAGAATGTATGTATATGCAGGGATGTTGGTTTGTCTTATAGTGCATATTACATGCATGAGTCATGGTTGGTGTACTCTAATATGTATGAATAAGTGGTTGGTGTTATTTGTCTTGTAATTGTGTACTTATCAATTTTGGCAAGTCTGCTTGTACTGCTGAGATAAAGAAGTGGGGCAAAATGTAAAACCTTGTGAAAGTGTGTGAGATGTTGATCTTGGGATCTTGCCTTGATCTAGAAAATGAAGTATGTATTTGTTTTATTCTAAGCATGGATCACACAACTAATTTTGAAGCATTGGCAAACCTCTCACTAAATCAAGCTTAGATGATTATGGAATGATACTCATGCTAGAATTTCTAAGCTTTCATATTTGTGCTAACATTAGCTTTACGAGGTTTGAAAAGCTTCCTTTTTAGCTCACAATTTTGTTCAAACGGATCTCTTTTGGGCAGCATCACCAAGACTCAATTTAAGCTTGTTTCCTTTCTCAATAGGACAGCTCTGACACTTCTTAAAAAATCAATCATATGTCTTCCGATACAACTCCAAATCATATCTCGTTTCTTCTATTTGAAAGTAGACTCATAGAGCTTTTCATACATGTATAGATCATGGGCTAATTCCTTTCCATCTGCCCACAATGCCTGCTGGAAGCTTGACTAATCCTACTAGAGTGACAGACTGTATACCCGTTAGTTTGTTGGCAATATATCCTTCTACACACATCCAATTGACTTGATTCTTGTCAATTTGAAAACTAGACAGAATTATCTTTCTGTCCGTATATAGTTCAACAACAAATTCTTTCCCATTTGTTTGCAGCAATCTCTGAAAGTGGAATGATTATGTCTGCTTGATAGGTTGAGCACCCTTTAGTTATTTAGTCGTATCTTGCAGTACAGACCTCCAAAAAATTCAATTGTAGAAGCGTTGGAAACTAGACATCTTGACCTCTCTAACGGTACATAACTCATTATCTAGTTCATCTCCATGTGAACAAACGATCCTTTTAAAGTTGACCATACTGGATAGTACTTGCACTGAATGGAGCCAATATCAATAGTTGTCTCATGCTTGCATTGATTCCATTCCAATTGACATTTGTTTGATTAAATCATTTAACTACACACTTAAATAAATATATTAGTAACTCTCAATGTTTAGCAATCATCAAAACTGAAAAATGAAACCTTAGGGTCTTAACAAGCACATCCACTATCAAGGTACCAAATGACATCTTCTTTAAAATATGTTGTCTTCAAGCACTTTTCCACCTACAAAACAAGATGTAGAATATTTTGATACCCATATCTTTTTGGGTCCTTCAATGTTACAACCATCATTCTTCTTCATTGAATCTTTAACTATCCATACTTGTTTGAATTTATTAGGATTTGTCCAAGCTTTAGAAGATGACAAATACTTGTTGGGATCACTAGATCTTCTAAGTGTACAATCATGAAATTTATGTCCTTCTTTATAGCAATAAAAACATGATACAACAATTTTCTTTTCTTTTATGGGATTAGTCTTGTTTTTAGTGAGGTAGCCTAAACCGAATTTGTCAAAAAATTTCTTTTGAAAAGATAACATCTCATTTAACTTATTGCTACCTAAAGTAAATTTTGAAAAGGAATTTTCTAAATTTAAATTCTTTTCTTTAAGGTCTTCAACTTCTTTTTCCAAAGCATGATGTAAATTGTCTTTGATGTTAGGGGCCTCTTTAGATATTGCAAGCTCTTGTTTAATAAATTTTAACTCACTACAAGTTGATTTATGATCTAATTTAGCTTTTTCAAGTTCTTCTTTTAAAAGACTATTTTCCAAGACAATTTCATCTTTCTCTAACAAAAGTTTTTCACATGCTTTCTTTTGCTCTTTATATTGTTTACATTTTCTTTTAAATGTGATCAATAACTTATCAAAAGCTTCTCTAAGTTCTTCATAAGAGGGAAGATCGATTACCTCATTGTCACTTTCATCGTCATCATCTAGGGCCATGAGTGTCATGCATGATTCTTGTTGTGGTAAAGCACTTCTCCTTTTAAGTTTGATCTTATGAGTTATTAAGGACTCAAGCAACTCTTCCATGGTTAGATCCTCCATGTTGTGAGTTCCTTTAATGACATTAATCTTCATTTTGTATTCCTCATTCAACGAATTCATTAATTTCTGCACAAGTTCACCCTTTCCAAACACTTTGCCAATATCGATTAGTCCATTAGCAATAATCATAAATCTATCATACACATTTTTAACCGATTCATTTGGTCTCATGGTGAAAAGTTCAAATTCTTTCATAAGCATGCCAAGTTTAACTTTTCTAACTTTTTCCTTAGGCACATATAGTCCATTTACTACACTTAACCAAATTCTCATCCCCTTTGATTTAAGATAATTTTTTATATGATCTTTATAATATTGAAAATCACTACCATCAAAGAAAGATCTCTTCTTTTCATTAAATGAGGATTCCATAGGGATCCCTCAAGGATGTTAAGCCTTACAAGTGACATTAAGCTCTGATACCAAATGTTGGTCCCTTCGGTGAAGCCTAGAGGGGGGTGAATAGGCTTCACAAATAAAAATCCTTAAATAAAACTTTGAAAATGAATGTAAACAAGAGATTGAAAGAAACACAATACCGAATTTTACAAGGTTCACCAAATGGTTACGTCCTTGGTCTTCTCAATAATCCCTCTCTTGGAGATTCTTGAGAGTTCAACTATAGGGGTGCCTTTAGGCGCACCAATCACTACCGTACAGTTTACAATAAAATTTCGCAAACACCCTTGTGTCCGCCTTCAAATCGATTGTTGCACAAATCCCACTTGACAACACCACTTTCTCTTTTCTTTTAGGTTTTCCTTCTTGGAGTTCAACCCTAACTCCTTACAAGATGATCCTCACAAGTCCCACTTGGGAGCTCTCACCTATTCTCACAATGTATTACAATACAAATGAAACTTACTAGCTTGAATGCTAGTTTTACAATAAAAGCACTTAGAGCAACGAAAGCCTTTTTGCCTTGAGAGAGATTGTACAATACTTGAATATAACTTTCTTCACCTGTAAAACATCTTCAAGTGATGTTTAAGTATCTGCAAGATAGGTTAGCAACTTGTTAAAGCCGTTGCCATGGGTTGGACATGCATACTTTGTTGTTTTCCTCTTGACAGCTTTGCATTGATTCTCTTGTCTGACACCTTCTGGTAGAACGGCTATAACTTGGTACAGACAGCTTAAAAAATTGTGATTCCTTTTTTCTTATTTAGTAGATTTTCATAGCTCTCTACCCACCAAATTTGACTATTTTTGAATGAGTATAGCATAGTTAAATAAATATTAGAATACAAACGTTAAAGTTTCATTAGACAGTCTGTACACTTTTAGTAGAACGATAATATCTTGCAGATGGATTTGAATTGTGATGTGATTCTTTTTGCATTAATTAATAGACAGAACAGGTAATCTACACACAAACGTTTACATTCAAATTCGTCGTGTGCTCTTCTAGGCAGCCGTTGCAATTCACTCTATGTGCACTGAAGGTTCCTGATAGCTTGCACCCTCTTGGTATAAAATTCATAAGTTTTTCTCTAGGGCTCCAAAAATTGCACGACCAAGCTCATTTGAAACTAGACTTATAGTCCTGCAAAAATATATATACTTTAGGCCCAAAATATATCTCAAGTGAGTGAGTTTGGTACCTGGAATCTGCCCAAACAGATTTGCTCTTGTGCTGCTTTTCTAAGATAGTAGCCTAATAAGGCCCAATGTGATCTTTCTCTTCCTTGCACGTGTAAGATGGCATCTGTATACCTCTTTGGACTTCTTGAACCTGAATTGTATACTTGAAGAACGTACAAATGAAATTCACTTATACTTATGTTATATTGATTCATAGCTCATTATCAAAATACTCATCATCAAAACATGAATCCACACCTAGTAACAATTTCTTAATGTATACATGGGGTGTCAATTTTCCAACAAATAATAACATCAATAAATAAAAGAAAAAAACAATAGCTCAGCACAATCATTATATTCTAAGATTGGCCAAATCAACACAAAAGAAAACAACCCATATATATAAAAATAGAAGCCTCTCATATTGAAGCACAACCAAAAAGCCCACAAAGCTAACTGAACTAAATCACGTAGCTATGCAAATAAAACTATGAATCTATATTTTCTTGAAGGCCTTGAAGACCCTGGTGCTGCAACTTTGCTTACTGGTTCAAGTTGTAGCTGTTACAACAATTATTTTTACCTTCAAAAGTTCAACTGATGCTCAAATCAGTTGGAATGATCTAGAAGGCTTCTTGGAGGAGCTGGATTAGTCTATTTTGTTTGTATTTTGCTATGTAATCAGAAAATATATTGGTTTGTAATATTGTTTATTCAAACTAAGCAATCATATGATGATGAACATATAAATTATGTTTAAAATTTGAATTTCAAGTATATTTTGTATAAAACTATATGATTATATTAATGAAACAGGTTGTTACTACCTTCCTATTTCTAGAATATAGTTTCTACTTTCCACTCTTCTTCCTTCATCATCTTTCATCTTGCCCGACCACCTTATCTGCTGTAACTACAATGTTCTTGTTCAAATACCAACACTGGTATCAGAGTAGTGTTTCATTAGAGAGACCTACAACTTGTGAAAAAGTGAGGAGTGATTTAAATATGCGAGTGAGGTCTATAAAACTAAGAGCGTTAACCCACTTAACCAAATTCAAACTAGTTTTAAATCAAACCAGCAAAACTATGGCCTCCTCAAGTTTTATACCTTTGCCACCACCTAAGTTCATTGGGGAAAACTTTACTTAGTGGACTGTAACGATGGAAGCCAACTTGAGAGCATTTGATCTTTGGGAAGTAATCAATCAAGGTACTGAACCACCCTTTTTGCCTCCAAATCCAACCTTTGCTCAGTTGAAGATGCATAGTGAGCAAGTTTCAATGAAATATAAAGCCTTGACATGTATTCATTCAGCAGTTTTAGAGGCTATTTTCAATAGAATAATGGCCTGCAAAACTACAAGACAAGCTTGGGATAGGTTAAAAAAGGAGTTTTCAGGCAGTAAGAAGAAAAAGAGTATGAAGCTACTTAATCTAAAGAGGGAATTTGAACTTCTTAAGATAAAAAAGAAACTGAAACTGTTAAGGAGTACAGTGACAAGCTTTTGAAGATTGTCAATCTAATCAGAGTACTAGGGGAGGATTTTCTAGATAGAAACATTGTGCAAAAAATTTTGGTTAGTATACCAAAAATGTTTGAGGCCAAGATATCTTCTTTAGAAGATTCAAAGGACCTGACCTGAATCAACTTGTTAGAGCTAATCAATGCCCTCTAAGCTCAAGGGCAAAGAAGGCTCCTTAGACAAGAAGATGCCACAGACACTGCATTTGCAAGAAAGAACAAGCAAAAGCCTCAACAAAAAAAGAAGCAGCAAACTAATCAAGAGAAGAAGTTAGATGATACTGTCAAGTCAAAAGGTTGAGAGCAATAACCTACATGTGAATTTCGCAAAAGAACAAACCATCTTTCCAAGTTTTTCTAGAGAAGGCCAGATCTTATTTGCAAAGTTTGCAATAAGAAGGGCCATTCAGGAAAATTTTGCAGGTTCAAAGACAGGCCACAACACCAACAAGCTTCCCAAAAACAATAGCAAGCTGCTGTAGCAAATGAAGAGTAGTCACAAGAAGAGCAGCTATTTGTGGCATCAACCAGCAGTGCAAGGAAAGTCATTAAGACTTGGCTTGTTGACAGTGGTTGTACAAACCACATGTCTCCAAGTTCCCAAGTCTTCAAAGCCCTTCATGAATCATTCAAGTCTAGGGTCAAGATTGGCAATAGACAGTTTATGCAAGTACATGGAAAAGGAAATGTTGTGATCCACATGGATTCAGATACCAAAATCAATAAATATGCCTTGTTTGTGCCTAAAATAAGCCATAATCTGCTCAGTATAGGTCAATTACTTGAAAAAGGCTTCTATTTGTTGTTCAAAAACAAGTCATGTGATATCTCTGATGTGGTTGGAAATCATTTAACTACTGTAGCAATAAAAGGCAAAAGTTTTTATCTTGATGCAAATCAAATTCATAATCATGCATTATTTGCTTCCACTGTTGATGACTCAATTCTTTGGCACAAGAGGCTCGACCATTACCACTATGTAGGCATTCAAAGAATGCAAAAGAAGTTAATGGTTTATGACTTGCTTGACTTATCTATTCTTGACAATGTGTGCGACATATGTCAATTGGAAAGCAATCAAGACTTCCCTTCCCTTCTAACATGTCACACAAGGCAAAAGAAAAGCTAGAATGATTCATAGTGACCTTTGTGGTCTTATGAAAATTGAAGCATTAAGTAAAAGTAGGTACTACATCATCTTTATAGATGATTTTACCATATTCACTTGGATATTCTTTCTTAAGCAAAAACTAGAAGTGCCAGCCATTTTCCAAAGGTTTAAAGTTTGAATTGAGAAGCAATTAGACTTTATAATCAAATCAATCAGATCAGACAACGGTTCAGGGTATACATCTAAATTATTCAAGTAATTTGCATTGTAGCAAGCATTCAATAGCAACTCACCACTCTCTATTTACCCCAGCAGAATGGGGTCAGTGAAAGGAAGAATTGGTCAATTATGGAGATTTCCAGGTGCTTACTAGTAGAGAAGCATATGCCAAAAAGGTTATGGTCTGATGCTGCAGCCAACTTAGTTTATCTCCTCAATAGATTGCCAACAAAGTCCTTATCAATTGTCACACCATATGAAGCTTGGTTTGTCCATAAACCATCAGTTAGCCATCTTAAAGTCTTTGGAAGTCTATGCTATACTTTTGTGCCTTAGGTGAAAAGGGATAAGCTAGACCACAAAGCATCAGCTTCAGTGTTTGTTGCGTATACAAACACACCTTCCACTTATAACGTGTATGATCCTATAACAAACAAAATCTCTGTCAGTAGAGATTTGAACATTGATGAGTAGAAAAAATGGAATTGGGAGAGTTCTACACTAGAACAAGATAAGGAGCAGAATATAAGTACTAAATAGCCAGTTGATCATGAGTCACAATCCTCAAGTGATGATGATGTTAGTGACACTCCAGTGAGGGGCACTAAGACACTCACCAACATCTATAAAATATGCAACCAATCCATCCTTCAACCTGCTACTTATGAGGAAGCATCCAAGTCAACAGATTGGAAAGCAGCAATGTAGGAGGACATTAAAGCCATTGAAAGGAATCAAACTTGGATTCTCATTCCTAAACCAGTAAATAAGAAGGCTATTAGAGTCAAGTGGGTGTAAAGAGTCAAACATAACTGAGGTGGCTTATTGAATAAGGTCAAAGCCATATTAGAGGCAAAGGGTTTTTCTGAGCAACTTGGTATAGATTTCACTAAAACTTTTGCTCCAATGGCCAAATTGGAGACAATTAAGTTGTTATTTGCTATTGTACCTCAAAGAAATTGGCTAGTGCATCAAATGAATGTCAAATCTGCCTTTTTAAATGGCATATTGCCGAAGGAGATCTACATTGTTTAGTTAGGAGGCTTTGTTAAATCTAGAGAAGAAGAGAAAGTTTAGTTGCTCAAAAAGGCATTGTATGGCCTCAAATAGGCTCCAAGAGTTTGGTATAGCAGATTGCATGACTATCTGCTGAAAATTGTTTTTGAAAGAAGCTATAGTGAAGCTACTCTGTATGCCAGAGTTAAGAAATGACATTTCCTTTATGCGGCCGTATATGTTGATGATCTTATGATCATTACTGATTGTGGTAGGGAGGTACAAAAGTTCAAGTCTCAAACGAAGGCTCAATTTGATATGACAGATTTGAGAAACATGAACTATTTCCTTGGTTTAGAAATTCGTCAATCTAAACAAGGAATTTTCATATGTCAACCCAAATATGCCAAGCACATCCTACAAAAATTTGATTTAGCAGCTTGTAAGAAGGCTGCAACTCCCCTGACACCAAGAGAGAAACTTCAAAAGGAAGATAGTGCTTCTAAAGCTGATACTAGAAAATACAGAAGCATTATTGGTTGCCTCTTGTACCTTTTTGCTTCTAGACCATACATAATGTTCCTTGTGAGCTTATTGTCTAGATTCATACATTGTCTCAAGGCATGCAAAGTCTTGGCACTAAGGAGGAGTGTTGAAGGCCTTGAAGACCTTGGTGCCACAATTTTGCTTACTGGTTCAAGTTGTAGTCGTTACAGCAACTGTTTTTCTCTCCAAAAGTTCAACTGATGCTTAACTCAGCTAGAATGATTTGGAAGGCTTCTAGGAGGAGCTGGATTAGTCTATTTTGTTTCTATTTTGCTATGTAATCATAAGATATTTTGGTTTATAATGCCAGTTATTCAAACTAAGCAATCATGTGATGATGTAAGCATAAATTATGTTTAAAATTTGAATTTCAAGTGTGCTTTGTATAAAACTATCTGATTATGTTACTAAAAAAGGTTGTTGCTACCTTCCTCTTTCCAAAATATAGTTTTTACGTTCCACTCTTTTTCCTTCATTTATATTTCATCTTGCCTGACCACTTTATCTATTGTAACGACAATGTTCTTGTTTAAATACCAACATATTTTGCCCTTATCTCCGAAATCACTACCTTTTCCCCTACACCCACACACATAATTTCTTCTCCCTACCCATTGTCAATTTCGTCATTCTATCTACAAGATGGTTACAGCCTCTTTTTAGCAAACCTGTGGTTTCTATTGGACTCATATCGCCATGCTCTTAGGTCCTCCATATTCAATCATGCACAAATATATTTAGAATCCATCTATACTATTTTGCACCATTCACTCCTGTTTATTACTCAAAAGGAACACCTTGATTACCATCTTAGCAGCAAAAAGATCCAAAAAAAAAAGAAAAAAATGAGAACTTAAATTCAAATCGAAAACATTATGTCACTATGGTTAAAATGATAAATTTGTTTGGGGGAACAACTTGCTAGTTATTAGAGTCTAGATATGCGTCGTAGAGGTTTTAGATTTAAATCTTGTGAGTGACATGCAATTTATGGGAAATATTGGAAGAGTTGCTTCTTTTTACTTAGTAGTTCGAGATCGATGCATCAGCTAATGAATGGAAAATAAATGTGTGTAAAGCACTAAATTACATCGAAAACAACACACCATTGATTACGCCATCCAAGGATATTTACAACCTTATCTTTAATGCATCGTTACCTCGTGCCTATGAAAACAATGATGGTGTTTCATATCTCTCTTCTAAATCTTTGTAATTTAATCAGCCGAACATATAGGGCTACACTAACCCGTCGAGAGAGAGAAAGAAAGAGAGAGATTTGGAGATTATCCCTTTGACCGTTACCCATGAGAGCTTAACTTGAATTTTCAATTTAGGGGTTTCATGTTGAATTAATGTGATGAGAGGAAAAGGGATAATTGGAATGATATGTTGATTGAGCTTTGAATGCCCTCAATTCTCTCCTCTCTCACTCAAACAGGAATGTTGCCGTTTCTTCAAACCAGAAAACAAGAACAAGAGAAAGAAGAGAGAAAAGATGTAAAAATGAGTGGCAATCAAAGCCCTCTAACTAGTAAGATGTGCACATTTAAGGTGTACACATTTTCTGAACACAAAAATTTATCAATTTCCGTTGTGGCGAAAACAGCTAGCAAGCCAAAAAAAAAAAAAAAAAAGCTACTGACTTCGTCAAGTGCCATCAATCAAATTATAGTATAAGCCCCTATATTATAATATAAGCCACAATTTCTGTACGATACAATTTTTCCAGACAATTTATTCATACAAAATATAAAAATATAATTAATCGTTAATTTAGTATAAAAACATTAATAAAATATAAAATAATAAAAATAAATACATTTTATCTCTTTATTTTATTTTCACATAAAATATCAATATAATTATACTAAATTAACGATTAGTTGTATTTTTATTTTTCGCATGAGAAATTGTATAAAGAAAAGTATGACGCAGAAACTTTTCCCCAAGGACCTGGCTAGGTAAATTGGGTTTAATACACCGAGTTTAGTATTGACAATATTTTATTAGTGTTTTTTATAAAACTAAAATGTAAATATAAATAGATGTTAATCTAAAAAATTAAATGTAGATTCAATGTCAGATTCGCTTAAAAAAAATTTCCTTAAGGTTTTTTTTTCTCAAACCAAAAATTTTATTATTCTTTTATAATTTGCACCTAATATGTCCGTTTCACAAACTATAAACAGTATGGTATAAGCTTCCTATAATGAAAAGTGAGGATCCCAGCTGTCACCCAGTGTTGTGTTTGGATTGGGCGATTAGGTGAAAAAAGAATTGATGGAGGAAGAATCCAATTCTTTTTGGTGTTTAGATT
The DNA here is from genome assembly GCA_037832335.1 of Carallia pectinifolia. Classification (NCBI taxonomy): domain Eukaryota; kingdom Viridiplantae; phylum Streptophyta; class Magnoliopsida; order Malpighiales; family Rhizophoraceae; genus Carallia; species Carallia pectinifolia. The sequence continues at coordinate 5,273,295 of CM075454.1, read as the reverse complement.
TGTAGATGGATATTAAATCAAATTCCTGACCGAAAGAAACAATTCTTAACGGAGCCCATAAATTTATTTTCTTGTTTTTATGTTAAGAAAAAAAGGTGCAATACATGACAATTGAGGAGAATAATAAAATTACGAAAAAAAAAATCCATAAATTCTATCTTTTTGCCACACAATTAAGGGCATTTTGATCATTTATTATAATGATATTTTTCTTTCCTTCAATTTTTCAGTATATTCAAATAATAAATTTATTTTATTATACTTTTTTTTCACTTTATTCTAATATATTCAAATAATTATTAATAAAATTTTTTATTTTATTAATTTTTTTATTATTTTCTTTCTCTCTTCACAACAAAAACCAAACACAGCGCCCCATCTCTACCCATCATGGACCCCAATAGCGTAAACAATGGGAACAATACACTTGCGCAGCCAACGGCCAATCTGATACCCTTGGGATCATAGGATAGATGATCGGGCCTACTCTAATTTTATCAAGTCTTCATCCTTATCTATCTTCTTTTCTTTGTTTTTTGTTTGTTTTTTTGTAAAAAAAAAATTCATTAAATAAGTTAATTATTTCATGTGTGAACGCAGAAAAATTATTTATTAATATTTTCATTTAATTTTTCTTATAAAAAATATGCATCCGAATATTATTAGATTTAATGAAATCTCTTTTAAGCTAACGATAAATTAAAGAGTTTGAAATTAATATCACATACATATAGTCAAATTGACAATTAAAAAAAAATATTAACTTCAAAATACAATTGCTAGAATTCGAATTAAAGTTAAACGTGATAAGATTACTACAAAATTACCACTTCTAATAGTCTTATCCATCTTCTTAATCAATCCCCACTTACCATTTTGATATCTCCAATCGCAGTAGACTACGCTAACGCAGAATGGAACAAAAATAAGTGACTTGGAATTAGCCCAAAAAGAAGCATCTCGAGAATTTGATTTATTGGAAGAAACAATTTAGGCTTTTGTTGTACTTATAGGCATATAAGTTAGAATATTATAATTATATTATAATAATTAGTATATTTTATATAATTAAAATAATAAATTATATAATAAAAATAATATTATTTTTTTAATTCATATTTATTTATTATACTTGCATAATAACAATTTTTTTTTTTTTTTTTGGTATGTCGATGCAGTGAAATCGTTTTACTTTATTTATTTATATATGTTAAGGAGTAAAGCAGGCAGGTAACCTAGGCACTAGAAATTAAATCAAAGAGGAAAGATGGTCCTGCTGGATAAACTGTGGGACGATGTTGCCGCCGGGCCTATGCCTGATCGTGGCCTCGGCCGACTCAGAAAGATCACCACCAACCCTTTGAAAGTCAAAGGTTTGTGTCTTCTGTTTTAGCCACAGTTTCTTCAGTTAAATAACGCATGGAGCAGTCACAATGCCACTGCCGCGTTCCATTTTTTATCTTTTCATGTAGATTTGGACGGAGGAGAAGGCAGCAAATTCCAGAGGTCCCTGTCGATGCCGGCGAGTCCAGGGACACCGGCCACACCTGTGACGCCCACCACACCGTCGTCTGCTCGTAAGGACAACGTGTGGAGGAGCGTGTTCAATCCAGGAAGCAACCTTGCCACCAAGGGTATTGGTGCTCAGGTCTTTGACAAGCCACTGCAGCCTAATTCCCCCACTGTCTATGACTGGTAATTAATTAATTAATTAATTAATTAATAATTTTTTTGGTTTTGTTCCAATATGCTCAGATTCCACATCCATAAATAATCCGTAAATACCTTTTAAAATAAGTGTAGTCTATGGGATTTTTTTTTTCCTCATTCTTTCTTTTATTGTCTTTGATAAGCAAAAGCATGAAAGGAAAAGATTATAGCTGGAGAAATTTTCAGGTGTTATAGTGGCGCATGGGAATAGATCATCCATCTTTTCCTCGAATGCATGCATGCCAGCACAATCATATATAATATGGTATCATCCCAATTTGAGCGTTGATTAATTCTTAGCTTTTAGAGCTTTTTTTTTTTTTTTTCTTTTTTAAACCGTCAGGTGGCTTGTTTGATCTTCTTCTTTGGGTTGACATCTGTTCTACAGTCTATCGGAATGAACTAGTTTTTGGTTGTGTATAATGACTCCAGGCTCTACAGTGGAGAAACAAGGAGCAAGCATCGCTGAGGTGGCAGTCACCTAGCCTGCCATGTAAATAGTTGCCGTTTGCTGTTTTCTTTTTGGTCTGGTCGTTTTAATCGGGTTATTGTTGTGCCTACTACCTTGTTTTCTTCTATGTATTAAGGCCACCTACGAGGGACACTGGCTACAATTTTAAGCTTTGAGTGAGTGCGTTGCTGCTAATGTTAAGGTTGTGGAGTCCTGTCGACGTTTTCAATGTTTGTGATGTGCGACTCCCCCCTCCCCTCTCTCTGAGATGTGCTACTTTTCCTGTTGTTCTTGTGAATATAAAATGTCTCAATTAATATTTTGTGTTAGCTGGATGCTACTAGTTCTAGTCCTAGTAGTTGCCTATGCAAGTTGGTCCTGGATCAATTAATTAAGTCCAAAGATTTTATCTTCTTGTCTACATCAATTATTGCAATGTCCAGAGAATTTTATCTCCATATCTGCATCAATTATTGCAATATGTCCGAAAGGGTTTATCTTCTTGTCTATAAACAAAGATGGGCCACCTTCCCAGATGGACAAGATGGACATCGGATAAGGAAATGATGGAAACCAAAGTGGGATCCAGTTCATCAGAGTGGCAGCAACCTAGGCATATGACTCGGAGAATTAATTAAAGGAAATTTTATTGACTCAAAATAATTTTAAAAAACAGACAAAGTGTTTTATATTATATTGAAATATTTTTGTACAATAGTTAATGGTATAATTACAAAAATTTCTTATATGTAAAAAATATTATAGATAATATCTCATTATTTATATAGTATAAATATTTTATATATTATATAAAAATTATGTGGGTTTTTTTATATCAAAAAAAAAAAGTTCATCTAAATTTTTCTTAATTAAAATGAGCACTGAGCCAAAAGTTTTTAGATAATATTGATTGCCACTGCCCCCACCTCTAATCTCTAACCCAACCCAAAGTTACTTTTAGTGACATGACGATCAAGCAACTGCCAATAATTTTCAGATACATAAGATCGACATAGAAATTTATGGAAAAAGGAGGATTATTTTTTTTATGTAATATATGATCCACCGGAGCTTCTAACACATTTGGAAAAAAAAATAGTAACTGATGAAGAATGGTGAAAAGTAAGCAAAATCAACAACAAACAATATACAAATTAATAAGGGAAAGGAAACGTTTCAACACCTCTACCAAAGACATGAACTGGCCAGGGATGAATAATTTGTTTGATGGACATAAGAACCCCTTCAAAGTGCAAGTCTTGCAGGACAAATTTCATTCCGGATAAAATTGAGTTAAAACTTTTTTTTTTTTGACACAAAATTGAGATAAAACTCAATCTTCCACTCCCTGGATATTAAATAACTCAAGTTCAATTTCTGTTGAGCATTTTAGCATTTTTAAATCTTGATTGAAGCTGTGATATTCCTAAAATGTTTACTGTGGCAAAATTATAGATAAACAAAAGTTTCATTCTATAGTTAAGATCATTAGGCTTCCAACGTGGAGGGAAGAAAAGGTGTGAGCTTGTCATACGTAAACATGGAAGAGGCAATTTTCCAACAAAAATATACTAGTACATCCTAATTGACTTTAAGAACTAGACTAGAGCACGATTTTTTTTTTTTTTTTTTGACAAATAAGGGTTCGAGTGCAACGGCTATCGTGCGCCGACCGCATTTTAACCTGTCTACTGTATTGCCGACGGCTCCCGCTTAGCATTTGGTGCTCCCTTTGTGGAGCATTGTTTCCCTTTGTGGGGTTAGTGTTAGTTTTTGTTCTGTTTTGGGGGGTTGTAGCGTTCGTGCTCTATCGGTGGTTTTCCTTCTATGTTGTTTGCTTGATTTTGAACCGGAGGACTTCGGTTGACTCCGCTACCTCTCTCTATCATCTCAATAAGAGGGGTGGGGGAGAGGTCTTTTTTGGCTATAAGGGTGGCTTTGTACAGTTGCCGCGTCTGCGCTTGCTAGGCTTTCGTTTCCTGGTCACCGACTTTTGTATCACCACCTCTGCTTGGGTCTTGGGGCCATTGCTGCTTCGATTTTTTCAGCACTTTGAAGTTGAGCTTTGGTGAGTTTTGGCATGCCTCCAGCTTGGTGTTATCATCCTGCCGCTGTATGCACTTATGGGTTGTTTTACTTTTCCCATTGGTTGGGTTCCTTCACCATCGCCATCGAGATCTAGGTGGTTCTCTGTTTTGGCTTGGCTGGGCCTACTACGCTTGTTCCCCATACCCGCAAGCTCCTTCTGTCCTTGGGCCTTGGGCCTAGGTCGGTTGCTTCTCTCTACCCATTGGGTTAGGTGCAGTTGTCGAGCCTGTTTAAATGGTGAGCTTTGTATGTACTTGAGAGTAGTCTCTTTTGTAGCTTGACTGCTGTGAGTCTTGTGGGTGGGCTCACCTTGTCTATAAATGGTGTTTACTTTAATGAATCTCTTTGCTTTCCGGACCAAAAAAAAAAACAAAACCAGACTAAAGCAACTCATCGGATAAGGAAAAACTAAAAAAAATTAGTAATAAGTCAATCCTTTGTTTAGATACAAAAATAGAGATAAAATTATATACATCTGACTATTTTTTATTCTATAGAGTGAGAATCTCATGTATTGAGAACATTGTTTTCTTTTTTTAAAATTAAAAATATCTCTATATCTTTATATATTGTTAGAAATATAAAAATTTTTGGGAATATTCATAATTCACAATTGGTAGAGAAAGAAACGAGAAAGAACGGGCTAAGCTCTTCTATGATGCTGGTTTCAGCAACTATATAATTTATCCCATATTAAGCTTCAGAGCTCTGATAGAACTTTATCCTTGATATTTGTCAACACAATTTGCGCTATTATTGCGCTTGCTGATCTTCGTCGTATGGTTAAATTTCCGAACGTGCTATTTATGTCAGTGAAATAAAAGTATGTGTTCGATCATCAAAAAAAAAAAAAAAAAAGACATGGGTGATTTCCTCCTTATTGTTAATTACCAAAGCATTTTATTACATGCATCAATCTGTAACAATCTTTAATGAATGTGATTGGAAGCGTGCTTGATTTGTAATCACCACATGATAGTTTGTCAAGTTACACTAAGAAATGTGACTAAATCTAGTAATTTCGTGCTAATATTATGGAATTAAGAACCGGACCGGACCGACCAGTTCAACCGGAAAAATCGGGAACCAGTCCTAAATCCGTTCCGGTTCAAGTCTAAAAATGGAATTCGGACCAAACTGGAAAAAACCGGTCAAAAACCGGGAAAACTGGGAAAACTGGGACCGGTTGAACCGGTTCAATTTAAACCAAAAAATTTTAAATTATAATTTAACCCAAAACTTTATCTAAATTATACTTAAAACTCTAATTTTAACTAAAAATTCTAATTTACTCCTCAATTGATTAAAATTTTCAATTTAATCTTTAAATTTAAAAATTAATATTTAATCACTATTTATAAATATTATTTTTTGAATTAATTTTTATAAATTATATTTTGTTAAATATACTAATTGTAATATCTTTAACGTATGTAAATATTAATATAATTCTTAAAATACACTTTATTTTAAATATTTATTATCATTCTTATATAACATAACATTTTATATAATTATATAAGTTATATAAAAATTTAATTTTTATATATTTAATATTAAATACCGGTTTTACCGGTTTAACCGCGGTTTTACCGATCGAACCGGTTGAACCTTAAACCTCTCAACTTTCCGGTTCAATGATCGGTTTGGTTCTGAGAACCTTGGCTAATATACTACCGATCAATCTCTCAAATAAACAAATTCCATGAATTCAGAATTATCAAATCCCTTTTTTGCAACAAAAAAATAGCCAAAAAAAAAAAAAGCTTGGTATCCCGGCTAGGAGTGATGCAGGAGGTAGAGCTTAGAAATATAAAAATTTTTGGGAATAGTCAGATGTGGGAGAACATTCATAATTCATAATTCACAAATGCCAGGAATGAGGTTCCTTTCAGATTTTACTCACCTTTCTGTTAACACAATAATTGATTTGTTATTTTCACATCGCGCTTGTGAATCTGTTTTTGAATTGTGGTTCAGATATGGGTATATTACATAGTCCTCACCTTTTGTTCATTGGGCACTGATTGATAAAAGGCCCATTTGGACTTTGCATTGTGAAGCCATTTGAAACTTTGAATGCACATAAACTATGGGAATTTAAGATTCACCCTTATCCTAGCTCAACAAATTTGACCAGATGGTGTAGGACACTAGATTAACCAAACGTGAGGAAAAATGCGAAGTATTTTGAAAGAGGAAGAATGTGGAATACTGGAGAGTGTAAACTGCATGTGTATGTAGAACATTTTGAAAATTTATTGTGAATTCTGCAAAATATTTTCGCGTAATGAGAAAATCTTGGAAAGGAATAACCACGACTGAAACTCTTCTATTACATGTTTTGCACGATATGTTCCTGAATTTAAGCCCTTCAAAGTTTGTGGAGCTAAAGTTTGAGAAAAACATTTTGCTTTTAAAATTAAAGCACAAAGCTTGAAAGAAGAAGTTGCAAAAGAGAGTTTTTGGAGTTGTTTTGTTTGAATGGTTTTTACAAGCAATTAGGCTTGACTAAGTTTGTCGTGGTTGTAATGACTTTTTGTGCTTCAAACTTTGGTTTTTGCCTACCATGGTAAAAAATAAAAAGCTTGTAATTGCGAGTTGAGAGCAAGTTGGACCATTTATGTAATTTTAATGGCATTTCTATAATTAAATTCAATTTTAATTAACAGTAAACTAACTCAGGATGTTTTTTTGTTACTAAACTGATAATATAGAATGTTTTAAGTCATTTATAAGACACGGGTGGGTGATCCATAATTATGCCATATTGATGGGACGTAAAATACAATTTAAGTTTCAGAGGGCTTGACGATAAGCTTATTCTCAGTATGATCGGTACGACTCCCATACAACAAAGAACGCTTATCGCCTAGCCTAATCTTGTGCTCTTTAAGATCTGCTGGCGCCATCGACTCCTACCGCAACAATGGTACTCACTGGTGAAAGAGATTGTGGGAATTACATATATAATTGTTAAAACTAGATCAGACTAATTGGTCTGACCGATTCAATCCGATTCAATCGATAATCAGTCAAGTGTACGGTTTGATTCATGGCAAGTTTATAACTAGTTTTTGAACCGGTCAAAACCAAACAAGCCAGATTGGTCGAATTGAATCAATAAATATTAGAAATTATAACTCAACTTCAAATTTCATTTAAATTATAATTTAATTCCTAAATTTAATTCAAAATTTTAATTTAGTTTTAAATTTGATCAAAATTTTCAATTTAATCGTTAAAACTAAAAACTTAATATCCAATCATCATCTACAAGTTTTATTTTTTTAATTACTTTTATAAATATATATTTATTATTAAACATTGTTTTACTTGTTCAAATATTAATTGAATCTTCAATTTTTTCGAATCGATGACCGGTCTAATTACGAGAAAACTAGTTACATATCTCTAAAAAGGTGAAGCACTCCCTCTGACGTGCATGCAAGGGTCACTTGCCAACTTATGGTAACCGAACACAACGGGGCGTGATTGCTAATGGTGTGTGCCTATAGTGTAGAAGAGAGGTAGAGACACCTTCACATGCATTGTGACTGGGCAGTAGGGGTATGGTTTCTTAGCCTCTTCGGATTGCGAGTAAGGCATGATGTGCAAGTCTCTTTTAGTGATTGGTTTAGGTCCCTGTGGCAGACCTCTGATAATGGTGCCATTGAAAAGGTTGCAATGATCGATTGGGCATGCTGGAAGGGGTAAAACTTGTTTATGATGAAAGGCTGCAACGTAGCTTCAGCCGAATATAGTGGCTGGGATGGCCCTTAAAGCTACACGAAGATTTTAAGCAAAAGATGGCGCCTCTAGATCGTCCAGCTCGGTCTTCTGGTCCTCCAGCTATTTAGGAAGCGCCGGCCCAAGGTATGGTAAAGCTCAATACTAACACAACGATCAGAGAGATTGAGAAGAAATTGGTGGGATCATTTGAGATTGTAAGGGAGCATCATTACTCAAAGTACTCATAAAAGCTACATGAGGTATTTTCTCCAGACTTTTTAGAGCTCTTAGCCATTCCAGTGGGCATTGCAAAAACCAACTACATTGTCTCTCACTCATATATGTGTTGAGTCAAATTGTTTGGTAGCAGTTCCGCCATCCATTCTCAACAAATGGCTTGCCCTATGTTTGGTCAGCTGGTAGAGAATGTTAAATTTTTGTCCAAGTTTCAGCCTTCATCATCTGAGCGGAGATACCAATAGTGTAGCTCGTGCACTAGTGAAGGTGGCTTTATCTTGGATAGGAGAGAAGACTTGGCATGGGATGGTCTTAGCTATGCTTTAAAAACAAGACAAACTTTTGTTGAACACGGAAAATGGGAGAATGGTATTAGGAAAAATATCAAAATTAAAATTAGAGGTCCAATTAGAGGTCTAATGTTTAAAAATATCAAAATTATAATTCGACTCCAAATTTCCTTTAATTTGTGATTAAATTGTAAATTTTATTCAAACTTGCAATTTATGAATAAAATTTATTTGAAATTGTAATTTAATTTATTAAAATTAAAATTTAATACATAATCAAGTTTCTCTTATAAGTTTTTTTTTTGTCGATAACATTTAAACATAATAGTACAAAAGTTTTGTAAATTTTTTGAGAGGAAATAAAAAAAAGTTTTTTAATCAAAATATATTTTGTACAATTACTATTTCTTTTTCAATTAGTAATGAATACAAATATGCTTGTTATTAAATATCACTTGAATTTCGAATTGAATCAATTAATACTTGAACCTCTGACTTTTTTTTATTCAATTACAAAAGAACATTGGAGCTTCGAAGTTATCTCTCATGCATGTGTTGAGCGGGGTATGATCGTGACAATGAAATTTCAATAAAACGGTAAGTTACCTATTTTTTCTAGGATAAAAACAAAGTAGATTATTATAGTACCCATTTGAATGTAGGACCTAATTCTTTTATATTTCAAAAAAACATGTCGCCAAAGTATGTTCGATTGTAGATTTTGTCGCACCAAAACAACAAACTCCATGGGAAATGAATTGAAAGGAGAAATGATATCCAGATTGGACAAGTGGACAATTTTTTGTCAGACGAACTATTAAGTGTTTATCTTCAGGGCTCATGCTTAAAAGTAGACAAAATATAACCAGCTAACAGATGAGCAGTTTTGCGTCGTACCCTTGGTCTTTATAATCTATTGGATTGACAGCCAACAGAAGTCCATACAATTTTGTAAAGCTAAAGAAAAAAAAAAAACCAGAAAGTAGGGAGTGTGGTTGAACCATAAAATCAACATTATGTTTCACCATTCACTCTTTCCCTACCGTTACCTGTTAAATCTCTACAAACAAAGCGGAAAGACTTGATACATCTTTCTATTAACCATCTGATACTCGGCAACCGCCCTTAATTTTCGAACAAGATTTTGTTCCATCACGATAAGAATAATAGAGAAAACCACCTATTTTCCATTTTAGGAAATTCTTTTTTTTTTTTTTTTTGGTTAAGAAAATGAGTACGTAAAGGTGACGCTTCACAGACCTGCCAGGAAGAATTGCAGAAATTCACTGTCGCTATGTAGGCCGGACTATTTATACTAAACCCATGATAGAGAAAACCACAAGGCCTAGTAAGTGTCACTGGACCGCTAATAACCCAGCAAGGCTCACATACTTTTTGCCTTACTGCTTGAACTTAGTAGAATTTGAATCCATGATTGCTCGAACAGATCGAGTCTCTTAGCCAATTGAACCACAAAAGTAATGGTGAAATTCGAATTCATTAGAGAACACAATTACAATCAACGACTGCCGCATCATTATGACAAACTGCTGAACGACAAGCCAATGAATTTGTGCTGCTTAAAACTTGAAAATTGACAACTTAATTTCTCTGCTTATATAATGGTTGCTTTCTATGTTCAAAATTTACAGAAACTCACTATCATCTCTAATAGACATATCTACCAATGGTAGGACACGAGTAAGAAAGAAACAAAAGGAAAGGGACGAAAAAAAAAAAATCTGAGTTACCTGTTGTGAATAAATTTGCATTCTCATTTTCCTCCCGTAAAGCAAGATGTAATCCTCAGCAAACAGCAAGGTGTTAAATTGGTAAAGTCTTCAACATTTCATCGGCTTTTTTTGGTAAGCCAGAAGCTGAAAGTAGCACAAACCACCAAAGAAGGAGAAGAAACAACAGCAATATTACTCAGAGTTGCATTATAATTATATCCTCATTTGCATTTATGTGCACGCAGTTTATATTATCATGGACAAAGGAGCTTACCAGATATCCATGAATAAAATTGCACGTCCTAAGCCCTGTCAAAGTTTCATCATCTTCTAAGGCTTGCAGCTTCTCTCGGCATGCATCGAGCACACTAGGCATAAAAATTGGACCACATGTGAAAGCTGAAGGGATGAATTTGGAGTCCAAATCTTTCACCAGGTATATTTCAACCTCATCGGGTTGCAGAGCGGTTTGGAGAGCAACGTACTGGATTAGAAAGAGAATCGACAGCCCATTTCAGTTAAGTTAACAAAAGTTGCTTGTATAAGATGAGTTATCATTAATACAAAACAGGGTACAAACTCGAAAATGAATAACCTGACACAGCTGCTTTACTGACAAAGTTGGCTTGCAGCAGAGATAAGGCCGCCGCAAACTGGGAATACTTTGTTCATCGAGAGAATGAAGCATGAGGTGGATATCCAGCTGAAAATGAAAGAAAGCAAACAAATACTTTAGCCCAGTGAAGTAACAGCCCAAGAAAGAACAAACTTTGTGCTTCAGGATTCAATATGCCAAAAGCTTAAAACGATGCAAAGCCATAAATAAGGACGCAGCTTCCTTATTATGGCATCCACAAAATCAACACAAATTGATCCACTTTACCTCGTCATCATTTTCCTCCAAGTTCCGGAGATAATCTGCCAATTTTGAGAGGCGATTGTTCCGGGCATTTTTTCCATTACCTGCATTTGCACTGCCATATCGTGTGTGACTTCGAATACCACCTTTTCCCCATGCCAGCCTTTCTGAGGGGCCAACAAGTGAAGCAGAAACCCCAATTGAATCCCTATTGACTTCTGAATCATTTTCTTCACCGCCATCTGCATTAGCAGCTGCCGACCGTCCTTCAGCCCATCTCCTATATCTTTTTGGTTTGACTTCCGTGCTGTGCTCATCAGCAGATGATGAATCTTTGGCTCCATCTTCATTTGCATCTTCATTGTCATCAGACTCCTGAAGTTCAGTAGCCCGATAACTTCTCCTCCCACCTGAATGAGAATCTCGATAACGACCATGTGCTCTTCTTGCAAATGCAGCTCCCGTTGCTCTTGCTGTCTTATTTTTTCTGCCCAGAGCTTCAGCTTGTCGGCGGAAAATCCCGGCAATGGAATCTTGGATCTGCCCAAAATATTTTTAGAGATGAAAGCCTTTAAAAAAATTCAGAACAAAGGACCACGGCTGTACAATCATACTGTGGAGGGCCAAACATTCAAATGGTGAAATTGGAGTTCAAGTGATACCATAGATCTCTTTCAAAATCCAGATTAGTTACTTTACAACCAACACAATGAAAAACTAATAAAGAAATATAATTGCAATTCAAGATTCTGCTATTTCTGCACTTAGTGGATGCCTCAATTTTCTATAGGATTGATCCAAATAGAAGACACTTAAGTCTTCTGATTCCAGTTTTTCTTTGTGTGGCAACCAGATTCACCATGATCTCAAATAAAATAAATATGCAAATATCTATTGTAGAAAAGACTAATACCCCCAAAAATGATGTCTCACCTGCCTATTGCGAGCCTTCTCATCTTCATGAAAAGCCAATTCCTAGGGAAAAATTTTCAAGAAATAATCCTTCAAATTGAAAATTTGAACAGCAAATCAGACTACTAGTTATAATGGGACAGTTACAACATGATACCTCTTCCTCATATTTGTCAATATCCGGATACAAAGCTGCAATTAGTGCATCATAATTTGGGTCATCTCGCAAAGATCGACGGCTTGCACAATGGGTGCGGCAAGCAGGGCATTCATTATTCCTGTTGTAAGTTTCAGTGTATATAAGAAAAACTAGTAAGCTCACAGTCAATGTTCTAGCCAGATGTCAGGACTATTCTTAAGGAACTGTAAGCAATCAAGAGACTAGTGATAATGCAAGAAATTACCCAAGACGCATAGATTTATCAATGCATTCTCTGCAGAAGCGATGCAGGCATTCCATCACTGTCCTTGTTTTCCGAATGATCCCTAGACAAGCAAAATGGAATATCAATAATTTTTTCCAATACAGCCATAATTGCAGCTGAATTTAAATAAAGGAAATTGGCTATATGATTGCATAAGCCAACAAACAAATTACAACATTCTTAGCCTCAACTTGTAACTTTATAAAGAGCAAGATAATAGATTGTTATGAATAGATGTTTGCTTGTCTCTAAAATTCTATGCATGTGATATTTGTAATAAATTATAAGTGTCCATGTGATCTCTCTCTCTCTCTCTCTCAATGAGATTTTTTGTGTAAAACCAGCATAAAACAGTGATATGATATGCATAAAATAACTTTCAACTGCAGCCCGTATCAATTCTCATATGAAATGAAATGTAAATCACAAATCCAGTACACACCTAATGTAAAAACCCTCTAAATTAAGCCTTCCTGCATAATACTGACTTAGCAGCCAGAAGTGTGATAATCTTGGCTAAATATCAGCATACATGAAATGATGAAAAGCAAAACAAAACTATAGATGAATAAAATTGTTTCCTTATTCAGTCAACAGTTTTATTTTGCTTTTCACGTATGCCGATATTTAGGCAAAATTGTCTCACTTCTGGTAGCTAATTCATTTGGTACATAGGAAGGGTCAAATTCCGCTTAATATACACACACACACATTAATGAAAAAGGTAGGTATGTCCACGCAGAGATTCTCTAGTTTTCCTTCCTTGGAATACAAACGCTACACGATTAGATTCTAGAATGAAATCAGCACAACAACAAAGAAGACTTGCTTTCCTGATATAAAGTATGTCCCCTACAAATCAAATTCAGCTGCAGAATATTTGAAGAGAAGAAATAACTATCGATTCAAGTAGCTGAAAAGCAAATAGAGAGATCCTAGATCCATACCAAGACATATTGGGCATTGCACTTCCCTGCGTATTTCAGATAATTTTACCACGACAAATCTGCAGACAGGTATGCACAAGAAATAAATGTCAGTTGGCGGCACACTTCATTATCGAGTACCATGACAAATCTGCAGACAGGCATGCACAAGAAATAAACGTCAATTGGCTGCACATAAAATCATTGAAAACCAATTGCTGCAGTAACATTCACTCTGTAACTTTTCCCTTTCCTTTTCTCTTGAAAAAGGTCTTTATTTTGAAATTGCAGAGACCTCAACCACAAAAGAGCAGAAATGTGAAAAGAAGCAGCTTAGTTGTGCATAACATGCAGTTCCCAACTTGAAATGAAAGACCAAATATTTTCGAGTTCTACATCACTTGTATATGTAATGCCTAAACTGCTGCAATATGGTATCTGCACAACCAAAAGACTATGTGAGCTGACCCCATTGGTGTACTCATAGCATAATTGAATTTTAACAAATGTTTGCTTCCGGAGAAAATAAAAATGTTAACAAAATTTTCTGCTCATTGCTCGTTTCTTTACAGTCTGAGCGCTTAAAGCAGTTACAGCAACAGAGCAACCAGAATCTTGAAACGACAGAAGAGCATTTCCAATCTCAACTGGAAACTTCAATATAAAAGCACATTTTATACCAGGAGTGAGACAGTTTTGCTTGGATATATAAACCTTGTAATTAAGCTTGAATTCTAAAGTTCCTCACGTTTAAGCCTTTGATTAAGAGTCGAGTATTTTCATGTGCAACTGGCTGTTCAGTGGCACTATTGCGTGACATAACTTACAATCTTCATCACTGTCCTTAAATCATAACAAGAAGATTTGTTTGAACAAATGTGGAGGAAACAAAAAAAAAAAAAAAAACAGGTTGAGCACAACCCAAGATTTGAACCACAGCAATAAGACTTCAATAAAATTATGATTCCCACAACGAAATTGGAAAATGACAAGGCCAAAAGAAGAACAATTTTTCACACAAGCAAAACGACAAGCCAAAAAGATCCACATGGCATGCCTGTCAAGAGTCTAAACTCTTTCTCCAGAAAAATTCAACACGTATACATGCAATCACTGTCCAGAAAATGATTTACAACACCCAGACAACACAATTTGCGCAGATTGGCAGAAGCATCTTAATAGTGAAGACAACCTATGATCACTATAAGGTGACGGATGAAGTAACTATGAACAAGTACAAAAAATTGAAATCGCATGCTCTTGCATATATACCTTGATCCATGACATGAACCACAATACAGAAAGCATCGCATGCTGTTTTAACATGCACTCTTGATAAATGTTGCGAAAAAAAGTGGATATATTGTTTGACAAAATTTTTAACTGCTAAACCTCAGACCATCATATCTTACTTAATAGACCATTGTATAATGCTAATTTTGAAACAAGAGGATTGTAATTAAAGCAGATTTCTCAAGTTGCAAAATGCAAAGTAAGTGTAGTGACCATGGCCAACATGATGCAAATCTCTAAAGAACTTATTTCTGAAACTCATATTTAAGGACAAAATGCCAATCTATATTAAAGAACAATGATGCTACAAGGGCCTCTTGAGAGTTGAGACAAATTGAAACTGCAAGCAGAATATCAATTCAATGCTAAGTTGATGAATGACACATAAGCAGGTCAAAAGAAATGGGTCAAGCCCGCAGACAAATCAAAAGGAATAATAATTATTTGACTCTTGAATTAAACAACAAAGTGAATAATGAACATGCCACAGCTGGAACACTTTCACAGCTTCCTCAGTTTAAATGCAACAGCACCACCTAAATTGGTAAAGATACTGGACAGCTGATCTGCAGTTATGAAGCTGACAGTTAAACCAACTTTGTCATTCAAATTTTTGTTTTGAAGCCCCCCCTAAGTATGTAACAACAGAGCAAATCCTATCACACTGTAAAGAAAAATGCAAAAATGTAACCTAATTGATCAATCCATTGATACCACTGCCAAATGAATCGATCACAGTAAAAGAATGCAACTGTATGACCATTAACCGGCCCCAGAAGATAGTAAAATAATAAGCCTGGCCTTCATGCACATGATACCAATTGGAGCAAAAATCACCATGACCTTAAAACAGCTACCAAAACCAAACCCCTAACAATCATCGCTAAAAGAGTGCAGCGAGCATACAAACAACTTGGATATGAATATTACACTGAATGAAAATGCAAATTCCACCCCGGCCTCACACCCAGGAAAAGCATGAAAAGCCAAAACCCCCCATAAACCTGCATGGCTAACTTCCCAATACGCTGCCTGGAAACATAACTCATTTGGATCCCTAATCAAAGCCTCCCACATTCACGCATCGAGGAAGAAAGTACACGGTCCATGTACAACAAGGATCCAAAAGAAAGCAAATCAACAGAAACAAGAAAGAAATAAAAGAGAAGGTCATAAGAAAGGGAAACCGTACTCCTGCTTCTCCTCTTCATTGCTCGACTCTGGACTTCGATCGGATTCTGAACAAGAACACCATTAGAAGGCAAAAGGAGTAAACAAAATTACCCAGAAACGAAAATGGCGTTACTTTGGGTTCCATCACACACAAAATCTTTGCAATTGTTCTACGCGTAAATTACGTACCCTCAGCAACATCATGATCGAGAGTCGACTCTTCTTGCAGCAGCTGCTGTGGTTGTTGCCGTTCTTCCTCTTCTTCTTCTCCTTCTCCTTCTCCTTCTCTTTCTTCTTCCTCTTCTTCTTCGCGGCGCTCCTCATGGTTGTTTCCTGGGTCTTGCTCCAGAGGATCGTCTTCCTTTTGTTGGGTCTCCAGGGAACGCTTCTGGGCTGGCATTTTTTTTTTCTGGTCACTTAACTTTCTCTGTATCCCAGAAAAACTAAAAAGAACAAAAAGAAAACAAACAGGGAGAAGAGGGGAAGCAATGGAGGTGGTGGGTTCTTCTCCTGATTAGCTTCGTGCCGAAGGGCAATGGTTCTAGAGAGAGATACAGAAATAGAGCGAGAGAGGTATTAGAAGGTGGTCGGGTGCCGCTTGACCATTCTGCGTTTTTTAGAGAGAGAGAGAGAGCGAGAGAGAGAGAGAGAAGGAGAGTCCGTGTTGTGCTTTGGGCGTATATTTCCTCTTATTTATTAGAGTTTGTGAAGAGAAGTAGTAGTACATTATACACTACTACTCCACTGTAAAAGAATATAAAGACGGATTATAATACAAAAGTTTAATTATATAACTTAATTTTAATAAAAAAAACAGAGTTACCTAAATTTTAATTATATATAATAATTTATTTATTTTTATTTATATTATTTTTTTATTACTTAAATATTACTACTTAATGTTTACCATAATATAATAGGTCACTCACCCTGTGCATTCATTTTGTGTTACTTTTTTCAAATTAAATGTAATTAAATGGAAAATTATAATTTATGACAATCTCAATTAGTTTGTAAAATGAAAATATTAGAAATTTTGATCATGGAAGAATAGTTTCATCTTGGTAATTTTTATGGTTGCTTTGATATAACTTTTTAGTTAAAGAAAGGAAAATCAATAAATGTATACAAAATTTAATTTGATTTGTGAAAATTTAAAAACACATGTGATGGACAACATCAAATATTTATTTCAAATAGCATTACAATTTAATTAAGATAAAAAAAATTTTATATCTTTTGATATATAAACAACATAATTTAATTGAAAAAAAATAAAATTGTGATTAAATTGACTACCGCTTTTTAAATAGATAAAAGGGAGTTAAATAGGAATTTCAAAAACAAATTAGAAAAAAAGGCATAACAGAGCAAAATGGGCGGCGTGATTTCCATGATAGTACAAATGTAAAAGGATGAAAAGAAAAGATAAAATCCTATATAGTTAATACAATAATTATGGTAAAGATTAATGTTAGAAGTATACTATAGTATATAATTTAGTCATCATTAAATTAAATTTCAGACCTTATTCAAAACATATTAAAAAATAGTGGTTAATAGAAGCAAAATTATGAGTAGTTAATGGAATAATATTACAAAATAAAATCACATAAAAATTTTCAACATTATTTTTCTGCACAAATTTTTTTCGTGACACAAGTATATAAGATATATATATATATAATTTATATAAATTATCATATAATTATCTGTATTTTTTTTCTTACATAACATTTTAATCACAAAAAAATACTTTTATTGTTTATGGTAAACATATCTCTACAAATCTACATATTTTCTAAAATTATATGCTTCATTTGCATGCTTTTTTTTCTAGCAACATTTACATGCCTTTTAAAAGTATTAAATTTTAAAGAATTTTTTCTATCAGTCAATATTACTTAAATAATAATTAAAATTTTGAATCTAATTAATATCAACAAGTTCATTTATCTTAAACTAAAATATGAATAAATTTAACTATATTCTATATAATTAAAATTGGAGTTAATTGTAACCATTTATCTAAACTCATATATAGTTATTTAAAATATAGTAGATATAATAAATTAATTCATTTAACAATTTATAAGAAATCGATAACAACTTTACAATTAATATTAATTGAACTTTTTTAAGTGATAAAATCTAATAATGCAAAAATTTAAGTGACAAGAAGTAATTTACAATGGGAAAAAATAATTTTTTTGGAATGAATTTTTTAATTTTACATGATTATTATGTGATTGGAGGGGCAAGTAGAGGTAATTGCTCTAACTATCACTTACTTGTCGCTTCTACTTCTAACATCGCTAGTAGAATCTCCTCTCTTCAAATGGACCAAAAAAAGTTAATTGGACAAAAAATTAAAAGAATTTGTTGATGGATATTATTTGATTAATACATCTTGTCTCAAATCGATTGTATTGATTTAATGATTGTCGCGACCCACTCCTGGGCAAAAAAACGCGGCGGACATGGATGGCGAAGGAAAATTGAATTTGGATTCAATGGATGATGTGAGATAGAGATTTGGAATTTGGATTTGGAGTCGCCACCATCTATTCTAGGTGTGATTAGAACACCGTAAGCCACTATTTAGGAAAACCGACCCATTTTCTGGACTAATGGGACTCTAGGTCTTCATTACCAGGATTCCCTAGGGGTTTGGGAGTACAACTACTACTTGAAAGGCTGTGGCCAACCCAGTTGCCTGCTGTACTCGGCGACGATACCGCTGTTCACTTGTCTGTTTTTTGGCTTCTTCCTACTTTAATGTTTTATTTGTCTTTTATTTCTTTATACAATATGCGGAAAAATATTTGTTATCACTATAAGCACAAACTACTACTCTTCAATGAATGTTTGTTTGTGTTCTTGTCAAAATGGGATTTGAATTATCTATTATATTGCTTAAACTTTCTATTTATTTTCAAGGGACCAAAAGCTCATGCAATAAGAAATAAAACATGGATTACATAGTTTTGATAACGGGTTTATAGGAAAACACAAACTAGGATAGAGATGATTTTACTACGACTAACAACATCAAAGAATAAGAATTTGTAGAAGTGCGATTTGAAATGATTTAGATGTTTCTACGACGATCTTTTGCGTCGGAAATGACTCGAATGATTTTGACGACGATCCTTAGCGTCGAACATATTTTAAAATTTTTGAATTGATTCAGATGATTTTAACAACGACCCTTAGCATCGAAGAAATTTTGAAAATTTGAAATGACTTTTGAAATTGAGTCTGATCATAGATTGAGATTGATTGATTGTTTTTAAATAAAATATGGTTTGAGATTGATTAGAGATAGGAGTTGATTGATTGTAGAGAAACTATTAATTGATTGTTTCTGAAAGATGGATTGAGATTGACATTAAACATTTTTTAAAAAGGAATTGGGATTGATTAATTCTTAAAAATGGATTGAGATTAATTGACTCTGAAAAATGGATTGGAAATGAGTCGAGATTGATTGCTTTTTTAAAAAAAAAAAAAAATTGGGACTGATTGCTTTTAAAAAAATTGATTTAGATCGATTATTTTTTAAAACATTAGATTAAGATTGATTATTTCTGAAAAATTGGCTATG